>OZ025299.1:171728833-174128833 GCA_964019185.1 Maratus speculifer
TTGAGAAACTAATTGCAGCATCCTACTGCTAAAAAACTTTTTTGCTATTACAATGCTGCATTGTACTAAAAAAAATTAGAATTTTAATGGTTTTTTTTTTTCCTCTCTTTTAAATACTAGGATCGACCGATACAGCTTTCTAAGGCCAAAACCAATTTTCAGAAAATTCAAAGTTTCAGCCAAAAATGAAAACATTAAAAAAAAAATAAGTAGTTAAATTGTATGTTTTAAGGTAATTAATGCATACATAAATGTAAATTAATTATATGTATAGTATTTATTAATTATGCACAATTGTTAATTATCCAAAAACTATTTTCATATACAATGAAACATAATTAATTCATCAATGACACAGGACCATTTTCTAATGATACGAATTTCATTTAATTAAAAAATATTTTAGTTTTAAGTATACACATCTTGATTTTTTCTTCTATAATGATTTTTGTAAATGATCATTTATTATTCTAGAACTTTCTCAAAGAATATTTGAAACACTAATGCAGTTTAAACTAAAAATTTTCTATAAGATGATTGCTAATTCATGACTGATAATTATAAACAACGAAGTTCATTGCAATGCACTCATTAGAGCTGATACAGTTCAAATCAATGACTAATGTTGAAATTTTCTGAAGGAAGAAACAAGAATTTTGGAATACTGACAGTTTTGATAAAGCTGAATTTTCAGCCACGTTTTTGACAAAACTTGGATTTTGGGCCAAAAATGAAACCATATTTTTGATCAATCTCTGTTTAATACAGTAATATTAAAAATTTAACATTAAGCCTTTAATATTACAGTAATTATTGTATATTACTTACATTAATAAAATTGATGTAAATTAAAAACTTTTTTTTAAATGGGTTTCATTTTATCATTGATAAAGAATTCCTACTATTTACCAGAGCCTGATTACTAACGGGGCACTCTCTCACCAGAAAAAAACTATAGACATTTTCATCTTCTTTAACCGCCCTTTTCATTCAAAATTACTGTCATGAATAAGGAAAAATTCTTTATTTTTTTTTCCTGGTGGGAGAGTGCCCCGTTGATAATCAGGGCCTGCTATTTACTACTAATTTCAGAAATTTAAATATTTAAAAAAATATATTTTGGTCAAATTGAAATGAATAACATTTAATTAATTTTGTGCATTTTAATTTTGGATATAATTTCTTTTCATTTAGCCAATGTTTGGAGATCTTTAGATAGACGTTGTGTGTGATCTTGGCTAAAAAACTGATGTAATTATTAATTTAGCATATTTATTAATTTAGCATATATATTTATTTAAATTTGTTTTGGTCCAATGGAATTAATTCATATGAAATTATAGGAAGAAGATATTTAGTATATCTTACAAAATTGAAAGTATATGATAAATTCTAGAAGAAAAACAGTTTCTTCCATTTCTTCCACTTGGAAGAAACCTATTTCTTCCGGGTAACACTTTCCGGGAAACCTTTTTCCATGGTTTTTTCCGCGGTTTTTTCCACTGCGGAAGAAACTTGCCAACCCTGTTTCAATGGTTGTGTTAATAGATGGCAGCATTGAACAATTTGTTAACAATTACCATAAATTCAAGAATAGCAATAAATTCAAATAACGAAAATTCAAATAACAGAAAGTAAGTTTTAAAGCGCGTAAAATTTTATTTCGAGGCACTGTTATGAGAAATTATTTATTTATATATTTATTTGAAAAAACTTTATTTTTTTCCGTTGAAAATTATCATTTCAGGGCCGAAACTAGTAGGGGGAGGGCAGAAGTGGCGTGTGCCCAAGCCGTCAGAATAAAAACAGCTAAGAGGGTACCAAATAGAAATTTTGTTTGTCGTTTGCAACAAAAATGTATCAAATGCAAGAGATTTGTGAAGAAATATTCCATAGGTTTTTCATTACCTTGCTATTAACTATCTACGCCTGACAAATTTCATTTTCACAAAAAGTGAAAATAAAATTTGTCAAAAACTCTTCCTTAGATTTAACATTAGCTTTGCCATTAACTGTCTTTATTTGGAAAGATTAACCTACCCATCTAGATAATGTTTTACAGTTAAGATAAAAATGTTTTATTTGTCTATAACGCAATCCTATCTTATATGAAAAAAATATGTATTTCTACCAGAAATAATAGCAACAATTATATAATTGCTAAGACGGAATCCTATATAAATCATATTTTTCGGTTCTTTTCATGTATTTAATGAATAAATGCTCAACAGAGCTGGTTACGTTGCTCAGTATTACATACTTTATGATTACATGTTTTACACTTTAAATAAAGTGGCTATTATAAACTTAGCAAAATTCTTTTCCTAAGTTTTCTCTGCAGAGGTGAAAGGGGCAGTCAAAATCCATGTTTGCCATGGGAACAAAAGGACTAGTTTCTGCCCTGTATGAGTATATTCAGATAATTAACAAGAAATTTGTTCCAGCGAAGTATTTTGATTTTTTACAAAAGCGAAGATGTTATATTTTTACAATGCGCATTGGAAATTGCCCTCAAAAAATTTGATTTCGATAACTAGCGGATTTTATTATCGAGTGATTTTATTTGCAATGAGAATCAGGAGTTGATTATCATCTAGAAAAAATTCCAAAACTGATTTTCAAAAGAAATTTTTTGTCTTAAAAATAAGACAAAAATTTCTTTTAAAAAATATTTATCTATGCAGTAATAGGCCAAGGGCAGGTTCAGCTCTCCATTTAGAGGAGGGGGTAGGGGGCATTCAGATATTAAAAATTTAAAGTTTTCTTGTATTCTTATAACATAAGCAATGATACACAAATACAGAAATGAAGACAGCATTTTAAGCAAAGTTTTAGGACTTTGCCACAGAAATGTAGTTAGAAGTCATGAGTTAGAAGTCCCGCCCATCAATTCAATTTTAAATTCCAAATTTTATGTAATTTTATGAACGATTTTTTGCTTTCATTGAAAAATTGTAAACACTGTTTAATCGCTTACTTTCTGTATTCGTGCAAATTTCTTGAGATAAAAATAATTTTACTGATGTGTCAGCAGTTACCTGCGTTATTGTAGTAAATAAACCAGATGTTATTTGAGAAACAGAGGATATACGGATCTTCTTAACCCTTTCCGATACGGGTAAAATCTGTGCTAAAATGAGAAATTATTGACTGACACCTGAATTCACAAACGATTTTTTTAAAATATTTTGAATTCCTTAAATTAAGCTTTTATTTTAAAAGCAAAATTTTACTAAAAAATTACTGGTGCCGTTTGCAAGTTTGGAATTAAAATTAGGTATCCCAGACCGGGCACAGTGTGCCGGAAAGGGTTAACCCCTTGTGGGGCGGTGGTTTCATAGATATACCACTTAATTTTAATTCCCAAACGCCACATTCTCACCGGAATTTTGTTAAAGAAAATTACGGTTTATTGAATGCGCGAAATATAGCGTTTTCTTATTTACAAATAAAGTTGTTTTCAAATTCCGGTGTCAGTCATTAATTTCAATACTTAAGCAATGAATTTGCTTTGCGCCGCAAAGGGTTAAAGAAATCCAGAAGGTATGCGGCTTATACCTCCAATTTACTCTCCACTGCTTTTTGCCAGTTACCTAACATTGATTTGAGTAGGGCGTTAAAACGTCAGAAAGATTTGCATTGTTGAGTGGAGGAAAATTTTAAAGAATTTTATATTTCATTTTTAAATGATGTTTAGCATTTTTTTGTTCGAGAGAAGGAGGAGAACCCGGGTGAGAATGTTCAGTATTTATCAAATGTTTCTTTTTAAAAAATGACTGTATTCATGGTTAACTGAGGTCTTGGTATAGCAGTGAACCTAAATGTCACTTATATATAATAAAACAATAAAATATTAGAAACTTTTATTTTCACCTTCGAATGGGGTTATTTTGGTTTGTCTATCGAGCTAAGCTTTTTATGCGAGACAACTGTGAACGTAAATACTAGAAAATAAAAATTGGTTTATCCATACAATTGTCAAACAATTAATTTTTTGTTTATAAAAAAATAAGTACCTGAAAAATCTTATTAGAATCGGTTGATTGCATATCTTTTTTTACCAATTCACATTTTCTCTAAATTTCATAAATTTAACTTTAGATTTCAAGAGGTTTGGCTGATTATAATCTGGATTCATTATTCAGTAAAATTTTAAAATTAATGTAATTGAATTGTGATAGTAATCTACAAGTAAAAGTATTCCCAAGTTTTAAATAGTGATAATCCAAAATGTATCTAATTTGTAATTTGTAATCTAATTTGTTGTCGTAATCTAATTTGTATAAATAGATACATAGTCGTAAACTCTTCTCGAAAAATGGAGGAAATAGTAAATCGTAATCGATTGCAACCTTCTGTAATCCAGTCGAAGACTGCAGTAGAGTCTCAATCTAATGACTGTCCATTATGGTAACGCCCCATCAGTGGGTGAGAGATTATGCTCTCGAAACTGGTAGACGGCAAGTGCTGGGCTCGAACCCAATAGCGACCGTTGGCCTAATCGTTCAGAGTTTTCCGTGGTTTTCTTTGAACCTTGGATTTCCTTGTGTAAATACGGGTTATGTTTCCTTAGAAAGACCCCCCACGGAGGGCACACCCGCCTTAGGTCCCATATCTCATGTGCTGATAATTGGCAGTCACAAATACAACCATTATGGTAACATTTTCTGTATAACGACCAGTTGAAAAAGGTCTGATATATGTAAGTATTCATGAGTTTTGAGAAGTGGTTAGAAAACTTGGGATTGGGAATTCTTTTAGAGGCTTTGAAAAAGAGAAAAAAAACAAGCTTTTTTCTTGAAATTTAGCGTTTATTTATTTTTTTTTTTTTAGGTGAAAAGTGTTGAAGTAGGATGTTATTGTATTATGGTCTACCTCAATATTGAGAATTCAGTAATGTTTTCTTTATTGAGATTACTTAATTTTTATTATTCTTAAAAATAGTAATATTAATGGTGTTTATTTATCAATTAAATAACGTGAATACTACTATTTTAGTAAAAAGAAATAGCAAACAAATAGTCTAAATAATAATAATATTAATAATAATAATAAAAAATTGTCCGTCTAGTAACACTGATCTCTCTGTTCAGAAGACACTGGAAATTATTGCAACTGGTTTTTAAAAATGCTTACCATACGTAAAAATATTTTATATCTAAATTTTTTTTATTTATAAAGTATCTTAAAAGAAATTATTTCCAAACTTATTAAAGAAATCGTTATTCAGGATCTATCCCCTTCTGACCTGAAGTACAATGGTGGACGTCTATTCTATCCCCCATAAAAGCTAGACTGTTTGATTTTTTTACATTTACTTGTAAGTAGTTAAATTTACTTTTAATTTGAAACAAGACTAATAAATGTCACCACTAATGCTTATGTGTTCATAACACAAACGTTATTTTCATCTGAGTTATAAAAATGCCTTCAAGGCAGTTTGAACAAGAAACAAAGTAATGCTTGTAATCATTTAACTTAAACCCTTTAGAATAAAACAGTGAGTATTTATAGATCCTTTACTTCTTTAAATCCCTTAAATTTGCTATTGCGAAATTTTAAGCTATTGTAAATTAATATTTTAAGACAAATTGTAATATCAGACCCATGTATGTGAACATAAATAATGTATCTCATAAAGTCGCAGTTTCAGAAAAGGAATCTCAGTCATCATCTATGATGTCATTTTGTTTGTATAAACGCAATGAATGTGTATTTATAGCAATAGCAATAGTAACCTCAAATCTCAAGAATCTGTCAACACCTGGCTACTTATTCACAGCTGATAATTTTTATTTTTATTCATTCTGTAATTGGCAAATTTTCCAAAGAATATTTTATGTATAATTTTAAATATTTGTTATGTATATATATTATAAATCTTTTATACAACTCTTCTGATAATAATTGTAATTCAGAATTTTTATGCAACAGAAAATGAAAGAGACGAATGTATTTGGCTTTAGTATTAAAGAGATTAAAAGTCAGTAAAAGAGCCAGTACTTAGATATCAACTTGGAAATTCCTTCTTCCTCCCCTTGATTATGACTAGAATTCTATCAATACAGTGAAACCTCTTGTAACGGTCACTCCGAACAACGGTAACCTCCGAATAACGGTTATGTTTTGGACTTACCGAACCTCTCTATAGAAATAACTTTGTACTAAATCTCTGAACAACGAATTCCGAACAACGGTCACCCTCACAATTTTTTTTTTTTTTTTATTATATGATTTAACTATAATGGAAATTGCGACTACTGTGGTGTTGAATTTTCTTATTTAACGTCCTTAGAATTTCTTTACTTATTTTTAATATTTGCTTGGCAAAATAAAATTAGTTTATAAACGTGGAAGATAATCTTTGTGAATCGTTTGATGATATTTCTAGTCTATGTGTAGCACATGTTTTCCATGAAAATTTTTAACATTATGCATATCAGCAAAAAAAGTGCAAGTTCACGAAAATTAATCAGAATGTACAATTTCGGAAGGTCCCAAATAGATGACATTCTGAAAAATAGGGGACTTTTATTTAGAAAAGACGTAAATTTGGAATCTAAAACATAGTATTGAAGAACTGGTTATGTTGAGATTAATAAACTGCTTTTGGAATGGTTATCGAACTGTCAAGAAAAAAATCTGCTAATTTTTGGATCGATGTTGCAGGAAAATGCCCCAGAAATTACAGAGAAATTGGGAAATTAAAAATTTTGCGCCCACTCAAAATGAGAACGAATTTTACAACAAATCTGTGATAAAAATTATGCATTTAGAGAAAGCTATAAGCTTAAAAGAAAAACCCCTGCGAATAACTAATTTTTTTTAGTGTAAAATACTAGTATGAAGTCTTTAAAAGTAAAAATTAAATTATTTTGGTCAGTTACTTTAAGCTTTTAAAATTTGGAACCTCTGAATAATGGCAACCTCCAGAGTACGGTCACTTTATCATGCTCCCAGTGGTGGCCGCTATTCAGACATTCAGAGGTTTTAATGTACTTTCAAATGTTATGCTATAATAAAATCAATCTTAGCCAAGGAGCTCTTGATCTCAGCTTACAAATGACGACCTCAGAAGCCAAGGGGTACAAGTGACAAAATGTCGATTTGGAGTAAATTGAGTTTAAAGATAATTGATGTTAAATTGGAACATCAATAACAATTGACTAAATTGAAATAGGAAACATCTGCTTGTTGCATTCTAATCTTTGAACTCTCATTTCAATAACTGTTAAAAAAATAGAGTACAATTTTCTTTAAATGTATAATTAATCAATATTGTTTGTTTTTCGAAAAAAGTGGTTTATCTCTATAACTCAGCAAATAATAAGAAAATGACCTATATTTCTTTACCTGAAATGAAAAAAGCATATTTCCAGACACCCTGTGCACTTAACTCAATTTTTTCAATTTTGTCACTTATACCCCTTGGCTTCTGGGGTCCTCAAATATGTGAAGAGAGTCGCTGGTGCTGCCATCTTTTATCAAATCATATAGCTATAACATTCAAATATTACCGTAATTTCGGGTGTATAAGCCGCGGATCAAACAATTCTTTTTGGACCCAGAAATCTTATTTAGTGATTGAAGACAAATATTTACGGCGATCTAACTAGTTATATTTGTTTCTTAAAAAATTATGGGTCGAAAAAGAATTGTTTGATCTGCGGCTTATACACCCGAAATTACGGTACATTTTTCTCAGTGATTCTTCAATGCAGATTACTGTTCTTTTTTCCTAAAAATACCTTTCATTACCACAACTATAAAATTTTCTGATATTGTTTAATTGATTCAGATTGTTTAATTTTAGCGATAATTTTTTTGTGCAAGAGCTAAAAATACCAGAACATCCAGCTTAATCCTTTCGCGACAAGTGTCTTTTTCAAAATTTTTAATCTTTTATCACCGGTTTTTCAAAACCGAAATTTTTGCCTAATTGAATTGGAAAAATGACCTGATTAAATAAGGTAAAATTTACAATCAAAAATAACCGGTAGGAATAATCAAGAATTCGGAGCCCCTTATGCCGAACTTATACATGGCGCTCGTCCGCAAGTAGTTAAAGTACACCATTGTTTATATTTCAATAGTACTGATTTTCTGTTAAGAGCCCACACTACTGTTTGAAAAAGACCCGGGTGATAATGTTAAGTCAATGGGGGCGTTCTTTTCAAATATCTCGCTCCAATTTTAATATTCTTACATGATTTCTTTTGCATGGGATAGCTGAGAAAACTAATGTCACAACCGGGCTTGAATTTACTTTTTCGATTTTGGTTATATTCTTTTTATATTAGGATAGTTTCAGTTTCATAATCGGTTCAAACCGGTTCTAAAAGTAAAAGGTTTTTTTTTTTTTTTTTTTTTTTTTTTTTTTTTAAATCTGAAACCAAAATCGAAAAAGTAAAAACTAGCCTGGTTGTGGATCGTTTTCAGCTATCCTATGCAAAAAAAAAAAAATCACTTCAAAATATTGAAATATTAAAATTTGAGCCAGATATTTGAAAAGAACGCCCCCATAGACTTTGCATTATCATCCGGGTCTTTTTCAGTCAGTAGTGTAGTGTCTTAAAATAATATTTCATTTAGTCCAAGAGCTAGCAACGTCAAAAACCTCGTCATTTTAGCAAGGCTCATTTTTCTATAGGACCTTCCGTTTGGACGTTGCGTTTACCTGAGGGAGAAGGGGTTATGCAAATGAAAAAAACTTCAAAATTACGTATGAGTTTTGTTTATGAAATCTGTTTCTACTACCTATTTGTGATATTAATCCATTATTGCCAGATGTTGCCAACATTGCTAAGACCCTGCCAGATCCCTATTTATATGTAGCAATATTTCTAATAACTATATGAAAGCATATAAAATATCAAAAGAAAAAAGCATGTATATTACGAAAATCTTCTTTTTCCTTTTAATAAGAAGGAAAATGTACACATGTAAAATTATAAATCTAGAATGAGGTTTTTCTCTTTGAAGTTCTTGGATTTTCCACCATTAAATGCTATGATGTGCATTATGCAAAATATACAACTTTTTCCTCAATTTTTTCTTAAAAAAAAGGGTCTATATTAAACCTTAGTAAATACGATAATTCAAAATCAGCTCAGAGTAGAATCCAGTGAGGGGCATGATTTTAGAACAGATCTGATGTCTGAAATCTGCTTTTTTCTTCAATGGAGAATATAAACATGAAATAAACTAAGCTAAGAATTTTTTGTCAAAAACTGGCATGCAAAAGATGTACTAAAAAAAATAGCATCTAATCTTTTTTCTCTTTCTTTTAATTTAAGAATTGAAACAATTTATTTTTTCATCATGGAAAGGAAGTGTGTGGGGGTGGAGTTTCTACGCCATTATAAAATCCATAAAAGAAAACCATCAATGTAAAGAAAAAGTAATGTAACGATTATTTTCCATGGAGGAAAGAAGGAGGGAAGGTAAGGGAAGATAAGTCCTCCTAATGCAATTTATTTTCTTCTTAGTACTTAGCTCTTTTTAAATCATATTTATAATCATCTATTTTATAAACAATGTTTTAATTCATTAGTAAAATTTTTAACTTTTTATTCAAACGAACAGAAAATTGTGTTAATTAAATTTGAAATCCTCTAATATCCCCTTTTGTTGGTGCCCATGATTTCAACATACATTTACTTAAACTATATAGTAATACTAGTAGTAGCAATTACTAGAATATCGATAAAGTAGACTGTAAACATATAACAAGCAAGGGGGTGAGTGTGATGGCAGATCACACAGAGGGTTTCGTTTAATATTTCTTTCAAACAGTTTATCCTTTAATAAATTCAAATTGCTAATTTATAATTATTAAATTCTGACAGAGATGGTAGCACAAACAAATTTAATTTTAAAATAATTATAAAAGGAAGTTATTTATTTTAATCAAACTAAAAACGTTAAAATCAAATTATTTAAATAAAATCCGAAATTTCATTTTTTTTAATTCGAAATTTTAAAAAAATGCGGAGATATAAATAAAATTTTAAATTTCCAATCACGAAAATTGTTTAAACGAAATTTAAAATGCTGAATCATTAATAACTCACAATATGAATGTCAGATGAACGAAACCTTTATAATATAAACCCTTAAATTGGCAAAAAATATGAAGTTTTTTTCTTAATATGAAAATTTCAACTTCCAGCACCTGATATCGAATTAGAAACCTTTTGTTCACTAGTGAGACTCTTTGACTTCAAGCTGCCTATATGCAAAACATTCAAACTAAGGTTCTCTTTTGATATTTAAATCTCAAAAATGAATGGATGACATTGAAAAAACTAATTTAATTAAAATAATAGACTTTTTCAAAATTTTATGATTTGTCGTGCAAACACGAGGTATTCAGCTGTAAGTACACAAAATTTAAAGTTTAAAACTTATAGAGCTTTAGTGCACGAACTCTGTGAGGGACAGACAGACAGAGAACAGATACGAATAAGATTTCGTCAGATGAATGAAACCCTAAAAATAATACCTCAAAATCATTTTAGCTTTTATTAATATTCAGCTACAAGTAAAATTATTTAGATTATTAAATGAAATTAATAACTTGCTTATAAATGAGTATACTACCTCAAATTTTAAAAAAGGCTTTTTTTATAAGACTTTTGAAGTATTATCAGTAAAATATGATAATTTGTCGCAAAAAGTTTCTTCTCATCCCTTTTCTCAATAGGATAAATGTAAATAAACACTAAATGTAAAGTAAACAAAATCTCAAAATGATCGAACACTGTAACTTTTTTATTTAAATTTAATTACAAATAAATCTGGCATTAAATTAATTTAATAAATCGCACTTAAATGAGTTCTTCAGGGATAATAAAATAAGCCTAAATTAATTTTAATATTTCAAATAAGGTAAGCAAACTGCAGCAAAGATGTTACTTAAAGAATATTTAAATTAAACGAATTCTAAACAATTATTATGAATATCTCATCTCAAAATTCGTATAATCTTTAACAATCTGTTTCAGTATAAATTTCGGGTTTATTTCAATTTATAAGGCAAGTTAAAATTAGATATTCTTTTTCAAGCATACCAGCCACAAAATTATTAATAAATCGCCTTGTTTAACTTTATTTCCGAAAATTCTATGTTTATAACGCATATTTAGACATAAAAAATAGCTTCATGTAAAAACATATGGCATAAACCTCATATATACTGATGAAAATTATTTTTTAAGTCCCTTCTGGTCATAGCATTTTATGGTAAATAACTCACAGCTAACATACAAACCTTGCGGTTGAGGTATTCAATTCGCTCAGTTTGCTGCCATGATTTCGGATGCTTTTGAATGCGAATTGCCCGTCTTAAATGTTTTTTCTCAGCACAGTTTCTAACAATGGAAAATTCTCATTGAGCGTTGTAGGGATAGAGGATGGGTGTACATTGAAGGAGAAAATAACTAAAATGTATAAATTTAAAAGAAATTATTTTACAGAATTAGTATCGTTATTTAATAGCCCACCCCGTATTTCTTTTCTGGCTGCTAGCATCTGTTGCTTGGTTTGAAGTCAGAGCTTTTTTTTTTTTTTAATTGAGTTGGCATGTTAGAGTAGAGACGATGTGGATAGAGAATTCGTTATTTCTGCATTAATATTTTATCACATTTCACCATTATGTATATGGTTTTTTACTAATTCTTAAATTATTGCTTTCCGCCCCCCCTTCTCCCCATTTGGTGAAATTTAATTGTATGCAATATAGTAATAATAATAATAATAATAATAATAAATAATAACAATAAGTTTGCTATTTGCTTGTCCGGAAATATTAAATTAGCTCAAATTGCGCACGCTTCCGTCTTCCGATTTAGAAAGTTTTACCGTATTAGTTTTTTGCTTCTTTTCTATTACTTTTAAACGTGGAATATCATTTCTGTAGATAAAATCAATTATCAAATAATCTTTTTCAGCTGCGTAACAGTATTTATTATACATGGAAGCGTAACTGAATAATATTAATATTAATGCTGTCAATTTAGCATTTTTGTCTGTTGAACATGTCTGGTGTACATGAAAATGTTTACTTGAGAACTAATAGCATCCGAAAGAAAGATATTCCGAAATAATATGCAATAAAATTTACTTGGAAACTTTACCATAAATTACTGGTAGCAAAAAAAAAAAAAAAAAAAAAAAAAAAAAAACATTTTTCAAAAATGCTTCTTTAAATTTCGATAATACTTCTGTTGAGTTGAATGTGAATTAGGTTAATTTCTTTCTTAAAAGAAAAAAAAAACATTTCTGTGAATCGTTGGTAACTCGGAGTAAGTTAAATTACATTTTCTTAAACCTCTTTTCTTGGTCAAGAAACATCTCCCTTTTTTGCTGTGTAGTTACATCTGTTTTTGAAAAAGAACTTATTGTTAAATAAGATATGAGGGAAAACCGTTTGATGGCAGGGCGTTTCGAGCAGTATTTCGAGTCTGTTCACATCTAATCGTGACGTTACTTCAAAAACGTCATGATGTTGATGATTTCTATGTACTTTCATTTTCTCATTAGTTGATTGTGTTTGACATTGCAATTTAATGTTTAGTCTTTTGGAATATGACATGAGACAATCATTTCTCAAATTCTTTTAAATTCACTTGGAAAGATTTGTCAAAATTAAATTGTCACTATTACAGCATATAAGTTTATTCTTTATGTATATATAAACAAAAAATATCACATAATTACATTAGTTGTGAAAGTTTTTCATGGAAGAAAAATAGAGATTATTATCGAGAGATGCATATTCCCTCATATAGTTCAAATGAATACCGTCATGCTAGTTGAAAGAAAGTACATCCTTGAGGTATTAAAATTCATTTAGTTTTAAGAACTATTACATTTTTTTATTGGCTAAAGTTTTCCTTGCTGACCTATTATTGATATGGCTATAACCCAAACGCTAAACAAGGAAAGCCCTAAAACCATTGCTTTAGTCTTGTAGGGTGCCCATGGCTCAAACTGGATCTTTTTCTTTTTTACACCACAGTCACAGTCTCCAAAACTTACAGTACAGGAACAGGATTTGGTGGAATTGTTCATGCCTTTTGCTTTGGCATCGAAGGAACTCTCAATTCGATTAGGACCTTTTTCGGATTCTTTATCATTTACATCGTTGTAACCTGCGTTAACCTAAAAAGAAAATAAATCTTTAAACCAATTTTTAACGTAATATAAAGCATTTAAACAAAGTATACAAAATAATAATACAGATAAAAAGATGCAAATACAGTCAACAAAATTTCTTTCATATATTTGAACAGAGCTCTTCTTAAAAACAGAATTATAACTCATCCTTTTAAATGTATTATTTACTAAGATGCTGTATATTAAACTTTTTAAAAAATTTGAAGAAAAATATGTTTTAAATTTCAAATAATGATGATTTTCATTACAATGATGGTAAATGACTGGATGATGATATAGCAGGTGTTCTAAAATGGACCTTAAAAATTGAATAACTTGCAAACGGTGAGAGACGTTACAAAAATTTTTGCAGGAGAGCAATGTATGGTGTCAGGAGTTTTCTTTTAATGTAATTCACGGTTTAAGTTTTAAAAAATGAACAATGGATGACGCTGGAAGCAGTAGGCACTGAATAGATGCAGTTAAAGTGAGATAGCACCAATGGTGGAAATAATAGACCGCAAAAGTATGGAATGAATCTCATTCGCCCATATAATTTTGTTTTTAGGGCCCGATATCCTGCATTACTCTCCTGCAAGAATTTGTTTAACAGCTAGTTATTTTAGCTCGCCAACAGTTAACTCATTATTGAATTTTAAGATCAGTCTTTCCATTTTAGCGGTGACCTGACCCGTGCTTGCGTCCACGGCTAAGTATACATAAAATGTCATTTTTTGATAACATCGTGTGTTTAGAAAAATTATTTTGTGTTTGTAAAAGTACTTCGCAAAACTGGTGAACTAAATAACTGCATCAACTTTTAATATCCGTCTTCAGTTTCCTTCTTTCTCTAAAAAAAGATTTTAGCGTTTTATTTTTTTTTAATAAATAGTATCGGTTATTTTTAGGGTTCCGTACTTATAAAGTGAAAACGTAACCATTATAAGATCACTCCGGTATCTTCTGTCCGTCTGCCATAGTCATTTTATTGATAAACTATGAAACGTGGAAAGCTCAAATTAGGGAATGTAATAACGACTATTAACCGACATATTTAGTGATTATTAAACATTTACAAATATATTTAGAAGGGAGTTAGGGGGCTACTTAATTTATTTGGAGAAAAAAAATTCCTTTGTATATCGTGTAGAGTATCTTGTGAAAACTTACGTTACTCTGAACTAAAAAATATATTTCTTTCAATTTTAGGTATTATATTTTCAAAGATATCGTCAAAAATATAGTGCAAAAATATATTCTCCCCCCCCCCTCCATCCAATTCCACATCTCCTGAAACTAAAATTATGAAAAAATTAGAGGTGATAAACGTTAATTTAAACCTTGCAGGAAAACTACAGCGATTTCTTGAGAAAAGCGTATTTTTCCATTACACACAAATTTCGATTTACGGGCATTCAGCAAAGGTGTTGAGGAGCGTTAGAGGTACTATCTTAGCATAAGTATAAAAGTTTTGTTGATAAGGATTTTTGAAAATTTCACTGGTAATTAGCCGATATATTAACCCTTTTAAATAGGGGTGATTTGGACATAAATAATGACAGAGGCGGCATACTCTGCATACCATTGGCTTTTAAAGTCTAGATAACAACTTTTAAGATATATTTGTGTAATGCAATGCTTAGTAGCAATATAAAAGCAATAAATTCTATACTGTAGCAAACATACTAATTTAATTAGACTTTATCTCATAAATCAGGGTTAGTACGCATAAGAAATTTTAAAAAAAAGTTATCCATTTTAGTACCAGGATTTTTTAAAAGTATTATTTGCCTTGTTTAATGCAAGACGTCCCTTATTTTGGATATAGTGGCTACTACGTTACTAAATTTTTTGTATTAAAACGTCTATTTTTTTTAAATTCTTTATGCATGCGAACTCTTCATAAATACTATGCGGTTCGACTAGTTTGCATTGATTGGGTCTCTCATTACGACTCTTGTTTACTTAAAAACTAATTAAAAACCTATCTGGAAAAACGAGTCACGGACCAACGTGGCTTTGCAAATTTGCGAGCTCCTTTAGCACAATGCCAAGTTTTAACATTGAACAAGAGTTTTCTGTTAACTACATTGGAAAAAGTAAAGTTTCTTACAACGCTGAATTTAATTTTATGAAATGTAAAATGAAGTTTAAATATCCACTACCTTTTATTCTCAGCACCGAATTAAGTTCCATATAAATAGATAAGAATAAAATAATAATAATAAAAAACAGTTATTTAGAATAGCGATTTTTGATATCATTTAGGCTTCATGTCTCTTTGAACTTTTATGGTATACTCATTCATACTTTTCTAGTATATACACCTCTAACCAACCCTACTTTGAAAAGTTAAATTTTTACAAAGTCTTATTATTCTTTTAGCAACGATTTTCTTTTAATTATACAGACAAGGCCTTCGTGATGAGAGCACTTTGCTTAATTTTTAACCACCGGTTTTTCAAAATAGAAAATTTTCTGTACTTTAATCGCGAATATGCTTCAATTAAATGAGATAAACTTTACAATAAAAAACAACTGGTGGAAATAGTGAAGGATTCTGAGAATTTTAAGTGACACGTAAACCAGTAGCTCGACTTCAAGGGGTTAATAATATATTCTGATTGTTGTACGGAACCTTCTGAGCGCGAGTAATACTCACACTTGACCATTTATTTAATTCATGAGTTCATAATCATGATTGAAGATTAGCCGATAATTCGGTTTCGTTTTCGGTTCAAAATCTGAGTTTCGGTTAAAATGCTGCTGGAAATTCGGTCGAACCTAAACTCGACCGAATCTATCTGCATTTCAAAAATCTCGTTTCTTCCTTCGGAAATTTTCAACATTACTCATCGATTTGAGCTGTATCGGCTCAAGTAAGCCTATTTATTGCTATAATATTTATTGTTTATTATTATCAGTCATGGCTGACTGATGACGAAGGTGCAAATTAAACAGCAAGAAATGCATATATAATTAAACTTTTCCAAGTGCTTGTTGTGTGTAGCTACACAACAAGCTTGTGTTAAAAGCTGCCGATTTAACACAAACAGGAAATTTTTAAATTGAAACCTCAAAAGTGTTTCAAGTACTCTTTGAAAAAGTTCTAGCATAACAAATGATCATTTAATAAAATCATTATAAAAGATAAATCGAAGTATGGATACTTAAAACTAAAATATATATATATTAAAAGAAATTTGTATAGATAGAAAGTATTTATGTGTCGTTGACGAATTAATTACGTTTTACTTTGTATGAAAATGCAAGGAGTCTAAGTGACAGACAGCCAACTTGAGACACACATATAATATAATTAATTACTAAATTTGTATATTCAATAAATAAATATAATTAATTAATATGTATATTTATATACGTATTAATTACTTTCAAAAACTTTTTTGGACTTTTCCATTTTCGGTCGAAATAGGAAGATTAACCAAATTCGGTTTCGGTTTCGTCCTTAAAAACTTGTTTTGGTCGATCCCTAAGCATGATTTAAGTGAAGAGAGAGTTCGAATTTCCTTTGAAGATTTTTAGTCTATTCCGATATAAAAAATTTTAGTTATGAGAGTTATCTAATGTCCTAAGTAACACAAGTTGTTTCCGTTTAAAATGAACCACATGAGAAACTAAAAAAGCTGTTTAGCAAAATGGATTAAGTTTTAGTCACATCAAACAAAATTTAAGTTTGAGAAATTCTTTCATTTTATGCGTTTATTTACAGATTATAAATTGGTGGGACCAAACTTTTCAACGAATTTTGCTATTCGGCGTAATCATGCACAAATCCCCAATTTCAAGAGATTGGTTGTTTATTACCTACCTATTGTTTATTACCCATAACTTTTTTAGTGCAATTAGTTTAAATAAACAGAATCAATAAAGTGTCTAAATACACCCCCCCCCCCCACAAAAAAATAAATAAATAAAGGAGAGAGAGAGAGAAATGAAAATATTTCAAAAAATGTATGGGTGATTCTCCAATAAGTGGGTAATCTCACCCTGTGATTTGGTGAAAAATAAAAGTTAAATTTTAAACATTTTTTCTTTTGTAAATAGATTAGATATAACTTAGTGAGTAATATACAGTATTCTGGCATAAACTCTAAACAGTATTTTTGTTTATCCTACCAATTTCTAATCAACACGTTTCTATAATTTATTGTACTGGATTCCAACTAGAAACTTCTTAAATAAAAACCACATCCAACTAAATTTAATACATTTGTTGAATTATTTTAAATAAAAATATTGGTGTACATGTTATTAACCAAGATTGGGTAAAATTTTAGCAGAGTAGTGAGCTGATGCAATTTCATTGAAAAGGAATAGAAGTAACTGTGACAAAATCAAGAAAATAGTGACTGTACTCGTAGCAAGATGACCTTGGTAAGACCGCAATATGATATTCTGAACTAAGAAAAAAATGTGTTACATCATAACAAAATCACAAATAAATAAAAATAATAATTAGAAAAGTTTAAATATGAGACAGTAGTGACAAGTAATAAACATATTCTTATTTTTCTATATATGTTGCAGCTTGTGACTGCTTTTAAGTCCAGATGATTAAATCATATGATGACTTTCTCAGCAATCAAAATTAATGATTAGACTAAATGTAACTGTCCTCCAAATTTATCTGACATCTTGATGGTCACATGAACAGTTTTATACAAGGGGTGAGTAGTGATATAAGAACTAAGGAACAACATTTCTCTGGTCAGAATAAATATAAAATTATTTATAATTTACAATAAAATTTTTTATTTTATACTTTAGAATGTAATGTTTTATTTTGCATAGTAACTTTTCTAAAAATAGTTTGTTATTACACTTAATATGATCTAGAACAGCGGTTCCCAACCTAGGGTATGCACACCCCTGCAGGTACTTAGCGGGGTTGTTGGGGATACATGAAAAAATATCGGTAATAGCGGAAATCCCAAAAATAGTTGGTAAAATCACAAAAATATTAGAAACGACAATGTAATTTGTATGGGATTTATTATATGTCCAGGTAGTTTTGATTATTGTTGTGACTCATCAATTGTGATATGATTACTAAAGAAAAAAAAGCATGTTAGCGCTTTATAGTTCAGTGGGGAAGGTGGGAAGGACGTGTTTATGTGAAATGTGTGTATTCCGAAATGAAAATCCTATGAAACGTGATAAAAAAAATGTTTGGAAGCACTTTTCTAGAATAACAGTGCATGAATTAAGAAATAAGGGATAGAAGTGGAAATTTGAATGTTTAAAACACTATTGCAGTAAAATTTGCTGCTAATATCTCAAAAATTATTCTTGAAATTGTAGAAGGGAATTGCAGAATGCATTTTATGCTAATAAAATTTATACAGAGTGTTGCAAAAATACATGTCAGAAATGTAAAGGCATGTAGATGGGACCTAAATAAGCAGATTTCGTATAGGAATGTGAGTGGGGAAATGCAGCATTAAGGTAATAGAAGACACTGTTGAGTTTGGTGGATAAAAGCACTTCGCTGGCTTTAATCGTCATTCTCCTCACTGATTTCGAGCAACATGCATCGTTATGCCGATGCGGAACTTGTCAACATGCATTTCATGTATAGGGCAACGCAAAGAAATGATTCACACTCAACGCACATCCAATAGCTCTCGAATTTGTTAAAGAACTAGCCTCTGCTGTGTGTAATACTGCTTCGTCCACTGCAGGAATTCTGCGATTTATTCCTGTACCCATATCACACCTCGAAGCATAAAACGATCAACTCGCGTACAAGTTCTGACGAAAACACTCAAATGTTTGGCAATCCGGCTGATTCCTACTGGGGAATCATTCTATGTACATCCTTTAAACAGCCGCTCCATTTTCTTTTCCTCCATTCCAGCCACATATATGAATTGCATGTCGGTAATTTCTGAACTGGTTTTTATGACGGATGTTGCTCAAAATCCGTGCGGAGAATGACGATTCAAGCCAGTGAAATGCTTTATCTATCGAAGTCAACAGCGCCCTCCTCTGCCTTGGAGCTGCATTTCCGCACCCTATACGAAATCTGCTTACTTAGGTCTTCTTTACCGGCTTTTAAATTTCTGACATGTAGTTTTGAAACACCCTGTATAAATCATAAAATCTAGCATATAACCCCAAGGGATACCAGATAACCCACTTATAGGAGATTCACCCATATTTGTGTATGTATATATATATATATATATATATATATATATAATACCATTAAAAGTAGACAAGATTCACCAACGGATTTTATAAATAAAACAATAAACCAAAACGAAGAATTAAATTGAATTATAGTAAACAATATTAACCATTTGAAATTAACCATTGAATTTAATAACTTATAGCACATTGAACATGGAAGGAAAAAAAGAATAATATGAATACAATTGAAATTTGTAGAACCAAAGCAGAATCTTCAGGTCCCAAATACTTTGGAACTACAAATGGAGTGTGTGGTTTCATCTTCGTATTTGCCATGAAAAAGCAAAACAATACGAATTTGGGACTACCATCACACAAAAACCAAATTATTAAACAAGGAACAAAGATATTTTACAAAAAGGAGTTGAAAGTAAGTAAAAATAATAGTTATCCATAACAAACAAAAAAGATAAAGCTGAATGGAAATATAATTGAACCGGAAAAAATAATAATCGATATTAACATAAAATTAAATTAATAAAATGATTAAAATTAGAATTAAGAGATAGCATTCATATTAACATATAACTTAAAATACATTATTGTTACTTTAATCAGTAACATTTATTGTGACTTTACATGGTAAAAACTCATTATCTTAATATAGGATAATAAAAATAATAATAATAATAATAATAATAATAATAAATAAATAAAAAAATAATAATAGTAATAATATTATTAATAATAATACCAAAAATTATATCAATAACATTAAAAATAATTTGATATTTAAAATATAGCTATTTAACTATAGATATAACTAGACGAATATCCATATATTGGTGTAAATTAAACAGTTTAAAAATTATGTTAAAATAAATAACCCACTCTCATTTTTTTAATTAAATAATTAACCTTTGCGTTTTTATCCAGACAACACCACCCTCCTCCGTACTCTAACATCTACCCACCCAACCAACCTATATATATATTTTTTTATTACTTTTTAACATTTTTAATTTTTTATTATTATTTTTATGTTTTATAATTTTTTTTTTATACATTTTTTATGCAAAGAATTAATTATAAGATCATGTAATATCTAATTATAAATTAAAGAATATATGAATTTTTTAGGATAACCATTATTTATAGCATCATATACAAGCTTTTTAATATTAGTATTAATTAAATGGGAAGAACATAGACATTTTATTCTATATAAATGGTTAAGTATTATATTACGATATACAGAATTATGAAGACATGATTTAAAATTAGTAAAAGTATTAACTTTAAAATTATTAAATATATATATATAGGGTCTATTCAGGAAGTGATGAGACAGAAGACAAGGAGAAAGTCAAAAGGTACGAGTTTACGGGCGGTATTTGTGGTGGAAGCTGCCATTTACAGAGTCTGACAAAAGTCAGTAGGCCTTAAGCCTTTCCAGCACACAGGTCGCACGTGAAGCATTCACGTGTTTGAAAGTGGCATTAGGTTTTTAGAATGCAGCGCAGTGTCGAGTAGCAGTACGCCATAAATTTTGTGTAAAACTAAAGAAATCGGCTACTAAGATGCTTGCCATGTTACAAGAAGCTTACAGGAAGGATTCTTTGCCGAAAGTTCAAGTGTTTAGGTGGCACGAATCCTGCAAACACGGAAGAGGACGTCGATAACCAACAACGGGCTTGGCTCCCATCACGTTCCTGAACTTCATACAATGTAGCTAAAATTAAAGAACTTTTGGACTCTGATCGTCGGGATGAGTGTTCGAATGTTTACGGAGGGAGACGTTGCGATTTACAAATTCGATTATGCATCAAATCGTCAGAGAGGAATTTAAATGCGAAAATTTTGTGCCGAGCATATTCCAAAACATCCCTCAAAGTGATTCAGTTATTAGCAAAAGTCCGCTTCGCAATGCTGCCCCAACCACCATACATACCTAATCTATCACCGCAGGACTTTTTTCTATTGTCTCTCTTAAAATGTAGCTTAAAATGATGCGTTTTAACAAGTTTGAGAACTGGCAGAAAAACATAACGCGCATTCTGAACAGCATTCAACTTGAAGATTTACAGGCGATCAGTGGCATATTCAGGGGGTGGACTGATCGGGCTGCAGCCCCCTCCGAAATTTTGAACCGATATTAATGAAATTTTTTGTGTGTGTTTCAGTGGATTCTAGAATGGTTTAGATTCACATTTCATCGAAATTGATTCAGTACTTTTTTAGTAATTAGGCAAAAACTAATAGTTGGTGATTTTTCGCTAATTAAATGTCTTGAAAAAGTTAGTTGATCAGAGGGTGGATGGATTGGCCGAACGGTCTAAGGCGCCAGATTTAAGCTCTGGTCCTTGAAGAAAGAGATCGTGTATTCGAACCCCGCTCCTGACATTCGTGTATGATTTACAATATTTTTTTCTGTATTATAATTTTAATTAATCGAATTCAGAAAATCTTTAACTTTTAACTAAGAAGAGAAAAATAAACTTTTCTATAAAAAATTGAACCGACTTCAAAAACTACGGCAAAATGAAAAAAAAAATTCCTTACGTAATTGTAATAAGAAATTAAATTAAGAGCGTAATATTTATCATGCATATTATTATATTTATGTACATTTATTTGATTTTTTGGAGTCGGTGCCAGCCAAACCAATTTCAAAATAAAAATTAAGTATCCAATGCAAATCTTTATATCTATAACTCTTCTGTGCGTGTGTATGTCACTGAGCTCCTCCTAAACGACTGGACCGATTTTAATGAAATTTTTTGTGTGTGTTCCAGTGGATTCTAGAATGGTTTAGATTCAC
Organism: Maratus speculifer; assembly: GCA_964019185.1. Classification (NCBI taxonomy): domain Eukaryota; kingdom Metazoa; phylum Arthropoda; class Arachnida; order Araneae; family Salticidae; genus Maratus; species Maratus speculifer. The sequence continues at coordinate 171,750,969 of OZ025299.1, forward strand.
ATTTCATCGAAATTGATTCAGTACTTTTTTAGTAATTAGGCAAAAACTAATAGTGATTTTTCGCTAATTAAAAGTGTTGAATAAGTTCGCTGTACGGAACACGGACAGATTGGCTGAGTGGTCTAAGACGCCAGTTTTAAGCTCTGGTTCTCGAAGATAGAGATAGTGTGTTCGAACGCCACTCCTGACATACGTGTATGACTTGCAATAATTTTTCCTGCATTTTAATTAACCGACTTCAGAAAATCGTTAACTTTTAACTAAAAAGAGAAAAATAAACTTTTCTATCAAAAATTTAACCGACTTCAAAAACTACTGCAAAGTGAAAAATAACTTTCTTACATAATTGTAATAAAAAATTAAATTAAGAGCGTAGTATTTATCATACATATTATTATATTTATGTACATTTATTTGATTTTTTTGGGGTCGGTGCCAGCCAAACCAATTTCAAAATTAAAATTAAGTATCCAATGCAAATCTTTATATATATAACTGTTCTGTGCGTGTGTATGTCACTGAGCTCCTCCTAAACGAGTGGGTCGATTTTAATGAAATTTTTTGTGTGTGTTTCATTGGATTCTAGAATGGTTTAGATTCAGATTTCATCGAAATTGATTCAGTACTTTTTTAGTAATTAGGCAGAAACTAATGAAGTTAGTGATTTTTCGCTAATTAAAATTATTATATAAGTTCGCTAAATAGATCGTGGACAGAATGGCTGAGTGGTCTAAGGCGGTAGATTTAATCTCTGGTTCTCAAAGAAAGAGATAGTGTGTTCGAAACCCACTCCTGACACACGTGTATGATTGACAATAATTTTTCCTGTAATTTAATTTTAAATAACAGACTTCAGAAAATCGTTAACTTTTATCTAAAAAGAGAAAAGTAAACATTTCTATCATTGTGCGCGCGGCAGCGCGCTACAATAATATGATTGAGCGATGATGCACACGGATTTTTCAATTTTTCTTTTTGCAATAACTAACTAAATACTTATCCAATTTTGATGATTTTTTTTTTTAAATGTTCGTCTGACCAAGAAGCACAACATAGCACAAAAATTATTTTTTTTAATGGCATACTGTAGGTGTACTGTAGAGTATTCTGAAAATCGGACAAAAATTTTGTGTCACAGCACTTTTCTCGAAAACTACTAAAGATAAAAACTTAATTTTTTTTTAAACAAAAGACAAACTTTTTATCCCGGGGTAGTCATCGAGAAAACGTTATTTCGCTGGGCGGTTTTTCTGAAATTGCGTATTTTCCAAACTTGGTCATAAATGGGTATATCTAACGTTCTATTGCAGATAGAATGTTGCGGTAAAGTTTATTTTAAAGATTTTGCGATGCTAATTAATCCTGCAAAAATTCATAGCTTTACGTTAAACAGTTTTTTTTACAAGATGAAATAAAAGAATGGCAGTCATCAATCTAAGGTACTTGTGATCATCGGAGAGAAAAACCAGTTACACCATTCGATTAAGCATAAAAAAATACAGAATGCTTTTTTTTCTCTTATTTTTAACTTAATTTTTTAACGAATTATGAATTTTTTGAAATTTTTGACATGCTGGTTTTTGTCATTTTTTAACACTAGAACGCCCGGATGGAGTCGATTCCACTCCAATCATGTAACTAAATTTCAATTCGAACCAGAAAAATTTTCTTGAAATAATTTAAATCTAATCCACGCAAATTTACGTTAAATAAATCAATTAAATAATTTTGAATAAAAATTCTGGTGAGAAATATTATTTTCAAACTTGAGTAGAATTTCCGGGCGTTCTAGTGTTAATGAATCGTTTACTGAATAATTATGCACGGTGTCTAGCCCTGGTGGCTGTTAAATTTGATTTTTAATTTTAAATTAGGCAATTTTTTGCACCATACCAAATTTATATTTTATCCATTTTTTTCATTTATTTATATTTTGTTTTTAGCACAATGGCATCAATGGCAAAAATGCCTGGCATACCTGTCAAATATTGGGGCCCTGTACTTTAACAAAGTGTATTTACTATAAGTATATACCGTATTTATTCTAATAGAATGCGCCCTCTAATAGAGCGCGTCTTCTAATAAAGTGCGCACCTTGGTGCTGATTGAAAAAATAAATATACGGAAACGATATAGTAGATAAGTAGAAAACGATTACTTAAATGCATTATCGAGGATTCTCATCGATCAAAATAGAGATATTCTATCAAAGCGATGCAGTGGCGATGCAACAAAAGTTTCAAATTTTGAACAATGTACCACTCCTGTAAACTATAGCGCCAAGGATATGCACACTGTTAAAAACCTGCTGCATTTTGCTGCAACGCACTCCCCTGCTTGTATAGAAAACGGTTACTTGGCCGTGAAATGGCGCTTTCTCATTGGTTGGAATCATTGTAAACGCGGCAGCGCGCAACAATAATATGATTGAGCGATAATGCTTAAGCATAGGAAACCGCAAAAACACGGATTTTTCAATTTTTCTTTTTGCAATAACTAACTAAATACTTATCCAATTTTGATGATTTTTTTTTAATGTTCGTCTGACCAAGAAGCACAACATAGCAAAAAAATTATTTTTTTTTTATGGCATACTGTAGGTGTACTGTAGAGTATTCTGAAAATCGGACAAAAATTTTGTGTCACAGCACTTTTCTCGAAAACTGCTAAAGATAAAAACTTAATTTTTTTTTAAACAAAAGACAAACTTTTTATCCCGGGAACATTTTTTATTTCTATATATAAAATACAAAACAAGTTGTGCAGTATCCCAGTGGAATATGGAAAAATAGAAGGACTAGTGAAAAATGCTCCAAGGAGCAGTGCAAAAGCAGAATATGATTTTAATTGAGCATTAAAAAGTAATGGACAAGTGCTTCTGTTAATTACTGAGCATGAGGAAGGATAAGGGATCCCTTCTTGGCTACAACTCACTTCAATGCCAACTTTGAAAAAATCATATTTGCGCTTTTTCCGTGAAAACAAATCAGTCGCAGTTACTATAAAAATGTATAGTGTAAAGAAGTAACCAGTAAAGATGCAGCTTAATTAGACATAAATGTAAAGGAAGGCGACATAATGCCAGATACCTAGTTCCTGCAGGTATCACATTCATGCACTGCCACCAGGCATACCCTAAGTGTATAATTGCACAGAAAATTGATTTGTAGTATAGTGCAGAGTGAACAGTGCAGTTAACATCAGAGATGTAGTACAGGCTATACGCCGTACACCTTCTGGACTTTTTAATAGAACACCATATACCCTCTGTTTTTCAAGAAAGCTTATAGTATACACATTCTAGAATATCCCTCTGCTTAGAGTATATATCTTATGTTATTTTTATGACTACACCCCTGGTTAACATCTAAAGCACGGTGGAAAATTCTACTAAAGAACCGCAAATTTCTTTTGTATGGAAAAAGCACAAATATGATTTTTTCAAAGTTGGCATTGAAGTGAGTTGTAGCCAAGAAGGGATCCCTTATCCTTCCTCATACTCAGTAATTAACAGAAGCACTTGTCCATTACTTTTTAATGCTCAATTAAAATCATATTCTGCTTTTGCACTGCTCCTTGGAGCATTTTTCACTAGTCAAAAATTGAACCGACTTCGAAAACTACTTCAAAGTGAAAAATAATTTCCTTACATTATCGTAATAACAAATTAAATAAGAGCGTAGTATTTATCATGCGTATTATTATATCTAGGGTAGATGTGCCAGTAATGGACCCTCTTAAGGGATTTCTCTAAAAAATATTTTTTTATTAATAGTTATAATTATTGTATTCCAATTTTTTTCATATTATATTAATCTTTCAACAATATTTAACTAATCCCATAGTTACATTTCCCAATAGAAATAAAAATTTAATTTTAAATAATAGAAATATGTCTAAACACCCAAAAGCCCAGTAATGGACCACCTATGTTCCAGTAATGGACCGCCTATGTTCCAGTAATGGGCCACCCGACAAAAAATTACAGATAATTGTTTTTAGGTGCGTTCGTAATTATGTAAATACGTAGCACTTATTGTTGTAGTTCAGTCCTTCCGTCTGTCCGTCTGTCTGTCCGCATATAACAACGTAAAAACTATCCAACCGAATCGTTTGTAATTTGAAATACATAATTATTACATAATTTTGTCAAGTCCTTTCAAATTTTATGAAAATCGGATGAATAGATCAATTACAGGGAAAATCAAAAGGATTCCGTTACATTACGGTTAATGGGGAAAAAAGTTTAAAATGCATTTTAATCGTTTGAAATTTAAAACATAATTATTGCATAATTTTGTCGAGTCATTTCAGATCTTATGATAATCGGATGCCTAGATCAATTACAGGGACTATCAAAAGTATTCCGTTGCATTACAGTCAATGGGGGAAAAAGTTGCAAATGCATTTTAATGGTGTTACACTCATTCGAACATAATAAAATTGACATGAACCTATGACGTATATATATACTAAGATATAAGTTCTGTACAATCTGAGATACAAAGAATATTTATTATTAAATTACAGGGCCACACAAAAGTATTCCACAACATAATGCTATACAGGGAAACATTGTTTGGGACACGTTTTAATTATATTAAACTGTGCCACATTTTGTGAATATGATATACGTTGCTGAGGTGTAATGGAAATTACTTCCTGTATGTTTATAGGAACACAAAGAGTTCAACCACTGTACTGTATCCGAAATATTGTCTACTATATCAGGAAGATCTGTATATTTTTAAAACTTCGTTATCGTACGAACGCACCTCATTTGCTACGTTTCACCTGCAATTTCCAACTTGTTTCAATTGTATTTTGCTCCAGAACTTGATGAAAGCATACTAATAAAACAAAATATTAAAACTTAAGTTAGAAATTCATTACATTAAAGGATTTATAATGAAAAAACATAAAACAAAATATTTAAATTTAAATTATGGATTTATTATAATCAAGGATTTATAATGTGGATATAAAACAAAATATTAATGATATTATTAACTGTTTATTATTAACTAACATTAAAGGATTTATGTAAAGATATAAAACAAAATATTTAAATTGAAAGGATTTATAAGATAAAGACAATGTTCTACTGAAATCAAGTTTAGATAAAATAAGGCATTAAAAAAAAGTCTCCAATCTTCATTCATATCATTATCTAAATGATGTGCTCTGCAACTATGAAATATAAATAACAGATCTTCAATTTTATCATCCTTTTCCGATAGTCCAAACTATTCAATATGGAATTTTAGAATGCATTTAAAATGATAATAATTCTTGCTCTATTCAACCATTTTCAGATAATCATATAGCCCATCAATTTGGCACAGATAGATTCCACAATTTCCCTTCAGATATGCTTATATGGATATATTATCACAAATGGAACAATCTCATTATTTGCTGAAAAACATCCCATAACAGTGATTTGTTCTTTTTCATTATTTGGTACTACATAATACACATCTTTAACTGATTTTGGTCCCAAAATTTTCCTTGTTTTAAGAGAACAAAAGAAACCTTGTTTTAACCTTATTGAAAATTCTCTCTGTATGCTTTAGAATTCGGAAGAAAATATTAATAATATCTTCTTCCAAATATGATTTTACATTTTTGAACCAACTTAAAACAACTTCTCTTGTAACGGCACATCTAGATTTTGTCAAATGTTCTGCTTGTTTTTTGTACCAATTTTGAACGACTTTTTAAAAACAACTATTTATAAAGAAATTGCCTTTATTAAATTCTAATAGTTAAAATTTAAGTATTAAATTTTATTATTTAGCTTTTCAGTTAAATCAAAAATTTTTATCTCTACTGAAATTACACTTTTTGTATTGGTCACTTGGGTGGTCCATTACTGGAAAATCACGAAATAAGCAATCCAGTAATGGATCACCCCCTCCTAAAATCTTAAAAATAAATAAAATTTTGTAAATGGCCATTGGTATATTAAATTCATTGTTTTATATTGCTAACCAAACAAAAACATTCAATTTTTACGGAAAAATAAAAAAGATATAAACTAAGTAAGTAAAGTCAGCTCTTAGCATGTTCATTAAGATTTTCAGTGAAAAACAGAAAAACTGTGAAACTTTATTTTCTGCTTCCTAATTGTTTTGACGAAAAGTGAAAAAAATTAATCCAGCTTATAAAGCATGCAAGGTGGAGTCCGGAAAAAAATAATAAAAGCTTAGCTATTATTTATTATTTTTTTATAAACCAAAAAGTGCGAGATGGCCCATTACTGGAAGGTGGTCCTTTACTGGCACATCTACCCTATGTACATTTATTTGATTTTTTGGAAGTGCTAGGACAACGTATGTCGGGTCCGCTAGTTGTTTCATATAATCTTTTACGCTATGCCGTATCATTGATGCCATGGTTGGATCTTCAATTGGAAATATATTTCTATTTCTAATCCATTTCATTTTTTATCTTATATTATTTCTCGCTTCTTTTTCTTAATTTATTGCTTAAGATAATCCAAATTTTCATCGTTTATCTTGTTATGGCTTAATCGTGCTTAATGAAAACAAATTGTAATGTACCAAATTTTTACCTTAAGTCCATTATAAGGGAGTCCAGTGAAATATATACGCGTAAAGGGCTTGTTTGCAATGATACTGTTACTTTTATTATTCGTATGCTATGGTTAGAGTTATGAATAAATTCTTAGTGGAAAGCGTGGATAGAAGAAGCCACATTGGAAAATAATTTTATATCATATTCTAATTTTTAATTTGATGTTTCACAGTAGAGCGCGTGTTTTTATGTACAGTCGAGGGGAAAAAAGTAAACACTCCCTACTTACTCGTCATGAAATTATCGTAGAAGATAATTATTGGCATGGATTGATTAGAAATAAAGTCTATTTTTAGATAACGTATATAGAATTTTCTTAGGAGGCCTTCTACATATTAAAACACACAAATTTCATTTTTTCAATGGAAATACTTAATTTTAACAAGATATTTAAAATTTTCAATTCAAACTATGACTAGATACCAAATTTCAAGTCATTTGAATGATAAGTTTTTGAATTATAAACATTTAAAATTTAGTGCTTTTAATGTTAAATTATGTTTTCATATTTTTATTAATATATCCTGAAATTATACTCCTAATATGCAAATTTTTTATGCAGCAATAATACTAAAATACCCACACATAAATACGTTGAATTTGAAATTTTCATAATTTTATGATATGAATCATGAATAATGAAATTAATATTCGAAAAAAATATGCATTACAACCTCCTTTTTTTAATGGATTTAGATTTATTAAATCCTGCTTTATGGAAATCCAAAATTTTCTTCCAAGTAGTTTTCAAATTATGCTCTTAAAATAATGGGTTAAAATGATGGCTTAAGAGGCCATCTACGATAGAAGTGACTAAATTATTTTGAAACTTCTTATACTCTTCTTTAATCTAATATTCTTCAATGACTGCTTGAATGAAACCTAAGATGCCTTAATCAAGAAGGAGGCTCTCTCAACGTATACATCAACTAAAAAGCGTTGTAAGGAAGCCTTGCTATCAAGGCGTCTAAAAAAGCACTAAATGTGAAATCATTAGATTTATTTATACCAAAAGCATAGGAATTAAATGAGTACTTGTGTAATTTAGCTTTGGTAATAAGTACAAAATTACATGGATATTTTAGGAAAAAAATAACAAGATAAATCTATGAACGAGCGGCTACCTAAGTACGTACGTACTTCATCCTATTTTCTATTTACCTCAATTGAAGTGCAATATGTCTTATAAACCTGTAGGGATTGTAACCATGTTTTTATATCGAACGTAACTATTTTTTATTGGTTTCGATAATTTTCTAATAATGTTACTTTGCTTTATGTACACCTCTTCATTTGAATCATAAAATTTCAAAGTTTGTATAGCTCACATAAAAAATTTGGTTTGATACCTACAATATGCTTTTAAATAATATATTATATAATTTTAATAAGTTATTATATAATTTTCTTTATTGTAAACAAAAAGAAAAAAATAGAGTAATTAATTTCCCTTAATAACAGAAAGACAAAAAAAAGAAACTATTTATAACTACTGGGGTAACTGGATCCAATATGATTCAGTTATCTCTGACACATGTCCCTGATAGAAATTTAATTAATTTTTATTCCTATTTTTCGATCTTGTCCTTCAAAATTAAGTGAGCTATGTGTCCCCCCCCCCTTTTTTGTGTTATTTGAGATAGGGCAGATCTTATTTTGAGCCTGCTGGTACCTCCAATGCTGCTCTTCCCGCCTCAACCATTTTTTAAGTCTCAACGTATGTGATATTTTCTAAAATTTAGAAAGTCATTGCGCCACTGGGGGTACCCCAGCGCTCCAACTCGGGAATGCTAATGCTCCACCTGAGTCTCCAAATTCTTTAAATTTTAGAATGCATTGTATTTAATCGTATGTTTATGTTTATGTTTATGTTTATGTTTTTTTTTTTTTTTTTTTTTTTTTCACTTTCGATGGAGATTTAACAGGGGTTGCGACTCACTGTAAGTACTCTTTAAGTACCAGCATTGACTTGACAATTACGAAATTCTTGGAAAATTTGATGGCGTAACTGCGACACTGGCCTTACTTATACTTGAAACATGAATTAAATATGCATAGATACCTAAAATTATTAATGCAGTTACATGCTTAATGTTTAAAAAAAAAAAAATCCTAATAAAAGTACTTACTGTATAAAAAGCCGATAAAGTTCAACGAAAGTGACGTTGTTCTTAAAAAAAGAAAACGAAATTTTCAACAACCTATCACAGCAAAGACAGAGTTATGACTGATTTGACACACGTAGTTTTAAGAAGTATAGAGAATAGGGGGAAGGGTTAGAGAATAGTTCACAAAAGTTAAAACTTAAAAGGCATCAACGGTCTTTTATAAAACAACCTATAGCCCTGTTACCTCGTGGGTTCAATTGCCCCAGCTAATCTTATACCTAAAAAGAAAAGAAAGATTTTCTCTTGGAAAAATTTTTATACAGTTTGTGTCTGTACTACCTTTAACACGCTGAATGCCCCGTCAGTCACAGATGACTGACACTGAACCTTCCATTTAGGTCACCGGTGTCTGACAGTAATATGAAACTAAATATATATATATATATATTATTTTAAGTAATTATTGAAAATTAATTTAAAATGTACTTAACTTTTATTTATTAGAGGATTATATCCCCAAACAAGTGGCGGCTTAAACTGAAAGTTCAGTGTCAGTCACTGGTGACTGACATGGCACTCAATGTGTTAATAAATGCCAATTTTCTGCTTAAATATCTACAAACTTGGAAATTATGGATTTTTTTAATTGTTTCTATAAAAATGGATTTTAAAGCAACTAAATATGTTCGCGTCATTTTTCAAAATAAAACCTTATGTTTTGATTATATCTTGTATTCTTTCTTATGTCAAAACCTTGCTCCAAAACTGTCACAACTCAAAAATTTGTCTTTTTTTTTTAGTTATGGTTGCCATTCTACTTTGTTTTTACTGCTCTACTAATCACCTAATCACACAGATAGTGCACTGAAAATCCAGCCACCAGGTAGCAATTGTATTTGAAAGATGGCCATTGACTCTTCCACAGCCCGGAAATAATTTTTTGCATTTCCTGAAAAACGGTGTTATTTGAGTTATGCCACATTTGAAGCTAGGGTTCGAAATGATTACCTCAATCCCTTTCATACATATCAGACAGGTTGGGAAACAAGAAAAGAGCATCATATATTCGAAAGAGCGATCTGACATGTAACCGAGAACATTTAAATTACTAAGAAATATCTAAAATATTGTATTTGTTCTTCAAAAGCCAGTTTATAGGCATATTGCAACTCTCTTTGGAAAAAAAAAAAAAAAAAGGAAGAAGATAGAGCACGCATTGTTATACAGTTATAAACTTACTGAAAAAATACGGTTAAGACAGAACCTCCTCCCCACTTTTTTTCATAGACATAAAGAAAAAGTGATATATGAGAATGAGCGAAGTATGACGGGGTGCAACGTAACTGGGTTACGACACCTATTGCATTCTATATGAAACAAGTTTAAGGGCTGTATGCTTTTCTCAATTAATAATAAAGTAAACAACCAAATAGTAAGGGAGAGTGGGGATACTTGAGCCACCCTTATTATTTCTACAGTTGGTTAATTTTTCTTTCTAAAACTGGCAATATGGTAACATATTTATAGTTCTGAACATGTAAAAAAGAAATCAAATACCTTGGTACCATTTTGAAAGCATGGTGATTAATAGTTGTTTTTCCCTATTTAAAGTAAATATTTAGGTGCATGGTTTTTTAATTTTTTTTTTATTAAAAGTTTTGTTTAAAGTTATATGGATATGGCAATTATATGGATAAATTTAATAAGTATAATTTCAATTGTATTTTGAATCTAAACTAGTTCAAATAGCTGCATGCTTTACTTAGTAAAACTCTGATAAACAAAAATGGTGGTAATGGGGATACTTGAGCCAGTGAGAATGGGGATACTTGAGCCATGGCTCAACCATCCCCACTAGGAAATTAGACATGGATGAAACAAACAAAAAATAAAATTGCGTCCTTATATTCACTAACTGATATTTTTTTCTTTAAAAAATAACGACTTAGAAAAAAAAATTTAACGTATATTTTTTAAGGAAAATATCCATTTTATTTTTCATTTTGACTAAAAAAAATAGCCTGTTTAGATAAATGTAAACATAGTTTTCAATTTAATTTTTATTACAATAAAAAAAATTAAACTATTTTAAAAATCATAATCTCTAATACTTCAATTAGTCAGGTCCAACATATTAAAATATTTATTTTTTAATATAATATATTAAGATTAATATTTTATAGTGAAATTGTAGCATCATCTGTTACTGTAAGTTTTTCTTAATCAAAGAAATGACTATTGTCACCAACAGAGGGCCCTACTGAGTTACCATGTAGTTAAAAGTAAAAAGATTTTGCAATGATCCTTCGATCACCAGCTATAACGACAAACAATTATCGTATTACTAGCTTTGTTTTCTCTATTGGTTTTGAAGGACTTTATGTATCATAATTTATCATTCTGTAAAATATTTGTGCAAAAATAAAGCGAAAAAAATTACTTTTGTAGGTTTTTTTTCCATACTGGCTCAAGTATCCTCTCCATGGGGATACTTGAGCCACGATGTAGAAAAAAAGTAAAAATTAATTAGACATAGAAAAATAGTTCAAAATTAATTGAAAGTGGTTTTCAGTTGAAGGAAAATTATCAAATTTTCATTTTCAATATTTTATTTTGTTCTAAGAAATTATAAAAAAATTAAAATTTAAAAAGTGGCTTAAGTATCTCCATCTTCCCCTACATTACAATATCATCAGGTTCGAAAATCGTTAGTTTGTCAAATTTATGCAAAACTTTAAGCAAAATGGAAACTGTTATCTGGTTTTAGCAAGCATTTAATATTTAAATATTTATTGAAATGCATACTACAGACGAATCCATTTACAGTGCTGCATGAACATCATATTATACAATCTGACCAATCAGAAACATCAGATTTGTATCCTTTACATATTTTCATATTACACAATCCGACCAATCAGAATTGTATCCATTAAATATTTCACAACTACAAGAGACATTCACAATTACATCCATGTCTTACACAGGATTCGAACCCCAGCCCTCATCGTGGCAGTAGATATCTCTACCAATCACGCCACTGGAGCGACAATAATCCACATTGATTTTCATCACATACTCAGTCGAAAAGATAAATTAGTAAGATGTACTTTTTATTGAGAAAAATCTAGTTCATATAACAGATTACTTTAGAAAAATATTTTCTAGCTTCCGAGAAATGTTAAATCGTAAGTGACTGCCTGTGATCAAAATTACTTATAAAAAACAGAACTTACTTCATCTTAATGTAAAACCCTTAAAATTAAGAGTAAATACAAACAGTGTGACCCTCTTCACATTCAAAAATTAATATATGTATAAGGTATAAAGGTAATAAAATCACATGAAGAAATTTTGTCGATACTTTTTTTTAGTTAGACATTTTTTTACTTACGTAACATGATATATTAGCAAAAAAAATTATATTTTCATTCTTTCATTTTAAAATGATACTTTTTATAAATAATATAATTATTCGATAGCATTTAATATTTATTGATTTATCGAGTAACTTACCGCACCGTAAGCTAGAGTTTTTACTGTCTGCTCTTCGCTTGATTTAACTAAATACTTTCCTTCCATGTCAAAACGTTGAGTACTTTTGGGAAATTAGAGTAAAAATAATTGTTTTACGATATTATCGAACAGCTGAAGAACTTTGTTACTTTAATTATCTTCAAAGTATGCGATTATCATGCAAAAACTATGTTATCGGTTAATACTCCATTACTTTAACAGCTGACTGTTCCATTATCAAAAAGCAAAGCGATATAGCTGTAGATGAAAGGGGGCGTTTATCAAGAATTGGAACTCTTTCTGTATGATTGAGATAACATTCGTGAAATCTTGCATCCATTAATTGCTTGCAAATTTGTGTATTTAATAACATTATAAACAAAAAGAATTCCTTGGTTCATTTGTTTAAAAATTTAAAGTTCCTGTCAATTTAAAAAAATATTTTTTTATCACTCTTTTCAATACAACTCAAGGACCTTGCGCCATAAAACCTCATATAACCAACCAATCAATACAACTCAAAAGCCTTTATGAATTCTGTTTGTCCGATATACGTCCAACGATTCCGTAAAATGTTCTGGGACTGCCATGTATTTTTGTATATTGTTGGGGCTATTATTAGCTATTGAAAATTAAGTGTGTAAAATTTATAGTTCGTTTACAGGGGCAGACAAAAAAATTGCTTTACATTACGGTGTGAGAAGAAAAATCATTTGCGGTACATTTTAAAGATGTTAAGACAATTCAAACTTAATGATATCGCTATGCGTCACTAAGGAAGAGTTCAAGATGCTTTCTGTGGAGTATAAAATAAGTAGATTTTGTAATCCGTTTACAGGGATTGTGCAAGAAATTGTCTTCATAACTTTATAATCTATAGGGAAAACGTATTTGTAGTTTCTTATAATGATGTTATGATACATCCAATGTAAAAAAAAAGTGATATGAACCACTCAGATGTATTGTAAATTTTGTTTTGAAGAAAGGATCATTGCTGATCGATAGATCCTTGTCGATATCGTTATTGATAGATCGATGATTTAGAGAGACATTCACACACATAAAAAAAAAAAAAAAAAAAAAAAAAATCATTTGCAAAGCGAACTATGATCGATATGCCTGAAATGCATCTTCAGCAGCAGGGTTCGTATGCATTAAAGTATTCAGGGGAATTTAGATGTTTAAAAGAAATTTCATAAAGTATTGGTTGCTATAACTAAACATATATATATGATTAATATATATATATCTTTTTTTTTAATGAGTCAAAAATTACTTGACAAAATCTCTGGTAAAAGTTGCTTGAAAATACTTGAAGTTTATAAACACTGAGCAGTGGTGTGCATTTTTAGTATATTACGTGGTGAGCATAAACTCACATAACAGGCTTCATGAAAGATTTCGCATACATTACTGAAAATGGACAACAGTCGAAAAAAAAAAGAATTTTTATTCTGTTTTTTTTTTTTTTTTTTTTTTTTTTTAATATCATTTAAATATTATATCTTTCATTGTTCAAAAATATCAAATGTCTTAATAATATTCTATTAATTTTTGGAACGTGCTTTATATTCTAACCTTTGCACAATTTTTTGTTCTTATTTTAAATATACGATGGTTTTCATTCGTCAGATAAGAAGAAAGATGCAGATTATTTTACATGATTGAGGCGCTACGTCTAAAATGGTTTCCAGATTTTCACCTGAGCGTTTTTTACTTGGGTACGTTATTAGACAGACCTCAAATTTCCTTCTTCAGTGGCCACAACATGCATTCTTGTTTTTCAAAATTCTCATGAGAAAAATTATACATTTTTTAAATTTCTTTTTATGTATACTATTTTTAATCCCTTCGAAATCATGGGTGACATGCACCTTCAACAAAGTACATAGAGAGATTGTTTTTGGTATCAATAATAAATAAATGTAAAATTTGTCTTATTTAATTGTTGGAGTTTCGTGATTAATTAAGTAAAAGTAGCTGTTTAAAATACTGGTGTCAACCGAATAAAATTCATTTGTGGAACACTGGTTTCAAGCGATTTAAAGATAAAATCTTTCCCCCATCGAGTTGGTTTACCTGATTTTACCGGATCTGTGCCCAAATGAGGGTCTGTGTCGTGTCAGGCTGAGTCTATAGTCTATATACTTTCGTTCAGGTTTCGAATTCACCCAAAATTTCGAAAGGGATTTTTGAATATTTTGTAATGTAAAATATATACATATTAATATTGATAAGTGTTGATGTATTCATTTTTATACAAAACAGACAAAATAAATATCAGAGACATAATTATATACTTGTTCATAATTATGATATAAAAGGAATTAATTTTCTTTCATGTCGTGTTCAAGTTTGAATATTTCGTCATTGAGTCGTATTTCAGATTGAAGTGCATCGGGTCCGGGCGTTGATGACGTTTCTTAAGAAGATTTCGGATCGACTCCAAGCAGAGTTTTTTGGTGCCTGTGCATATTTTTAGTTAATCCCTTGGGGGACGAGCTACCGGTATACGTGCCGAATAAGGTGCTCAGAATCCTTGATTATTCTCACCGGTTAATTTATATTGTAAAATTTTCTTTGTTAAATCCGAGCATTTTGCTGATTCAAAAAGGCAAAAATTTCCGTTTTGAAAAACCGATGATAAAAGATTTTAAAAAGATTAAAATCCTACCCAATAACTTTATCTCTCCTCACAATTAATTTCAATTGAATTAATTCATAACTTATTTTTAGTTATTTAATCTGCTGAAATGAAAATTGGTTTTATTAATATTCTCAAAATAATTTTGTTTGAAAAATAATAAGGACATTCGTTAGACCTTACAGTAGCACTGAAAGCTCCTTCCAAAAGTGCATAGTTAAATTTCTTACAAAAACAAAATTCCTGCATATTTTACCATCCATTTTGATGTCTAGAATTGATAAAGCATTGAGGTGATTGAAAGGTATGCTTCTCTTGACATTTAGTTTTTTGCACTTTTAGTAGTTAACAATTTCCCTGTTATTTAAAATAAATATTAATGTATTTATAAGGAAGAACTTAAAAGAATTTAATTTAATACAATGTTTTATAAAATTATAATAAAATGATAATAATTTTAAAAATTGATTAGAAAAAAACATAACTTAATTTCAAATTTTCATATTTAGTCATTCGCTCCTCCTCTCTTTCTCTCCACACACATATACACAAAGGGGAAAAATTTACAGTCAAAATAAGTCAATATACAGAAAATTTTACAGTTATGTTACTCAAAAAATTTGAGCCCACCTAATATTTATAAAAAGTTGACGCTATTGCATATTAGCTTATATTCACATTTATTTTTGTAAAAATATTCAACTCTGGAAAAAGATATATCCATTTTGTGGGTGTAAAACACTGATATGAATATTCTATTCTTATTCACCAGTAGAAAAAAAATAGTTAAATGCGTAGATTTTGTTACTATTTCGTTAGGAAATTACTGTACTGAGCTCTGGCTGTAGTTTCTTACAGTTATTAATAATAACAATAATAGCAGTATTATTGTTGATTCTGATTTCTATAAATTTTAATCTTCATGTAAATTCTAATATTCTCGTTCTAATTTTCTCAGCACAAAATCAAAAATAGATTTCAAGACAGAGGATAAAAAAGAACATTATTCTTGACCAATGAAAAACCATTAAGGAAAATGTAAAATTTTAATGTTATAGCTATAAAAGATGATGAAAGATGGCAGCACCAGCGGCGCATCTTGTTTATTTTTATAAATTGGGTGTAGTCGTGTTTCCAACACTTTTTTTGTTGAAACGAAGTTCATTTCTAATCAAATGCGAATTCAAGGGGAGGAAAATGAAGATCTCCAAATTGACATATCTGATAAGCCAGTTTTAGGGATTTTTAACTATTTAAATACTTAAAGCGGATACATTCGTTTTCATCACTCTTCATTGCATAAAAATACTAAAATAGAATTAAAAGCTTTATAAATGATATATGATTTATATAATAATATACATATAGATTGCAAAGAACCGTTCTAAATGGAGAATCACCTACCTTTCCCAAACAGTCTTACTTTTTTCAAGCTTGTTCCAGACAACCTAGATATCAAAAGGCTAATATAAAAATTACCATTTGTTTATCAATTAGTTTTATCTTTAGAGATTTATTGCAATGAGTCTATGCAGTTTTAGGCTAATTAAAAAATGGCTAACTGTCTGTCCAAATATCGTGTTGTATCTGATCCAAAACTGAAAATTCTATTTGAAGTTAACCCGAACCTAATAAAGAAAAATTTTATCGAATCACAACCCGATTCGAATCCGACAAAATAATTTTCAGGCACGAAACCCGACCAGAACCTAAAATTTCCATTCGATCTCAACACACAACCCGACCCAAAGTCGAGAGAAAAATAATCCACCGAAGACTAATCTTCTACGAACACAACAAAATAATTTTCATCGATTTGCAATCCAATCCAAACACGATAAAAATATATATATATATTGAACTGCAACCCGACCAGAATCAGAAAATTCCACTGGAAGATAACACGCAATCCGACCCTTACGAAATTACATGGGATTTGAAATTTCCAAAAAAATCCATTTTTGTGTTATTTTGTTATTTGACTGTACAATATGTCTATAATATTTTCCCAAAGTTCTGAGTCAATCGGAGTAAAAGTCTGAAAGAGAGAGTCTTTAGAAATTCCCCTCATTAGGCTAGACTAGCCAAGAGTGACGCAGGTATATTGAAACAGCTGCTTAGCTAATTGTTTGTCTCTCTCGCTAGCTCCTCTCACTTTCTAAGGACATCCCCTTGGATACAAATATTTTTGAAAAAAATCTTGCGTTCGGAATGGATTTAATTTGTTGATACGAAACTGGAAATAAACTCTGAACATACCATTATATGAGAAGACATAAAACTTGGCTAAATAGCCACGAGTCCGCGCGAGAAGAGGATGAAAATCGCATATTCATAGCTCATAAAAAAGCTGGGATTGTCACCTGAGAGGCAAGAATTAGTCTCCGACAGGAGCAATAGAAGGCCCATGGGTGTTGCAGCTCCACAAGGATCTTTGCTTTATGGAGCTGGAATCGACGATTTTATGCATGTTTTTCTTTTAAATCTTCATTATATTCCTACTTGAAACTTGAAACTTTTTTTTGGCGTGAAAACGTTTTTAGGCGCGTTGGGCAATTCTTTTTTTTTTTTTTTTCTTTAGATGAGAAAAAAACCATTGAACTCGTGACACTGTTGCCGTAACCGACACGTCTGTATATAAGTCTCTCTCTCTCTCTCTCTCTCTATATATATATATATATATATTACGCTAACGTACATGACACAGAAATCGCGATTATTAATTATTGTTTAATGGCAACGCCGAAACAAAACGCATCTCTTTGGTTATTGTAAAAGTACTTTGGCAGGATTTATGCGGAGGAGGTAAATCCGGTTTGTTACGAAATATTGTACATCATATCCAGGTCTGCTGGGGTAATCTCACATTAAGTTGATTCAAGTTAACAAATTTTTGTGAATTTATTGGAGTCTACGGTCTAGGCACATTGTTTTAAAGTTCTGTATTTGAGAGACTCCTCCAGGGTAAGGGGGCTTGCACCTCCCCCCCCCAACATAGACCTTAAAATTTCGCTCATTTAATTCTCTACCATTTTTAACTTAAAAGTTTAAGCTACATGGTACATCCGGGGTTATGGATCCTCCCCCCCTGTAGACTACTCATCTATTTTTTCTCATTTCTTCGCTTTATTTCAATCTTTAAAAGGTTACAACTTTGCTTCTATGGGATCTGCAGTAAGGAGAAAAATTCTAGCATAGCTAACTGGGGGGGGGGGGAGGTGCATCTTTTTCAACAGCTGTAACCGAAAAAAAAAAGGTTCGTGGACTGTAAATGGAAACCACTGTTTTAAACCGTATATTTTGAGGTTACGAAAATGGCTTCTAGAATTCTATGAAAAAAGTTTTATAGAATCCTTCAGAATTATGGCCCGTTTTTCTATAAGCTAGTTTAAAAGCTACAGAAATATCTGTAGAAGTTCAAGTCTGTAGAACAGAAATATCTATTAAACTTCTATTAAACAATTTCTCTCTACAGAAATTTCTATTAAACTTATACAGATATTTCTATAGTTTTTACACTAGCTTATAGAAAAACGGGCCATAATTCTATAGGATTCTATGAAACTTTTTTATAGAATTCTAAAAGACATTTTTGTAAGGGATATGACTCTCAAAAAGAAAAAAAATACAATAATAAATAAATAAATAATAATAATAAAACACTAAAATTGCCATTAGATATCAATTGGAGATCGATCTCTTTTTTTTTTTTTCTCAACAAGATTTTTCTTTTAAGATTGACTTATTAGGTACATGGAAGAGAATCTCTAAAACAGTTTATATATGTACATTAATTTTGACATTTAAAAAATGCATTCTACCCATTTAGGTACAAGGAACAGAAAGAAAACCATATTGTCTCTACTTTATGGAGACATAGACAGCAACGAAAATCTGCATCCAAATATCAAATTCGTAGACTGGTCAAAGTGAGACAGAAATTGATTTTCAGGATAATATTTGTAAACTTTACTCATGGTTCCTTGAGAACAATTCAACTTTCCGGCAATAATTTGTTGAGTAAGTCTTTCATTGCGTAAAGTGACGATTGTAGAATCCTGTATGTCTTTCGTCCGGCCTATTTTGAACTCCGAGCTAACTAAAGCTGGCGGTATAACAAGCTTTTATATGCATACTACCTTAAAAAAGGTGTCTTTTATGCAAGATTTATCATCATCACTGACCATTCACAAAAGTTTTAGGAATATTCTAATTTTTGAAACACCTCTGGATTTTTTAAAAATTTTTATGTAGGTTCATTACTTTTTTTTAGAAAATTTATGTGATTTTTTTAGGCACCTGGAAACAATATATCGTACACATCAGATCCTTTTGTAAACGGTTTATAATTTTTTCATTCTTCCGCGTTGTTTATATTTTCAAATATCATGCACTTTATATGACAATGCAATATCTTTTTTTGATTATTTTAATATTTTGAATTGAAGTAGTAGACGCAGTTAGTGTAAGATCTGCTAGATTTTTAAACACTTTTGCTTCCTCGGATGCATTGTCCTTCGAATTGCTAATGAAGTGGGGAAAAGAATGAGTAAAGCATTTGTATCAACCAACATTTTTAAGCCAGATAAATTTTATTTTGCAAATTATAACTTTATGTGGTTAATTAAATACAACATATACTGCAATATAATTATTTAAATTTTTCTTTCATCTTTTTTTGTAATAGTAAGCACTTAATACTAATGAAAGCTGTTACAGTAATGAATATCTGAGCAGATCTGTGTTAAAACTTGCTACAAGTATCAAGGGAAACTCTTATTTTTAGTTGGAAATTTAATTTTCATTCATAAATATTTGTTTAGTTATTACCGAGTTGTATTAGTTTTAACAAAATAGATTTCACCAAGCTTTGAATATCAATAAAACGAAATTTCTTAAGTAGATGAGAAAATATTAATGCTTATATTAATCAACGAAGTAAATAATTACAATGAGTGACACTCATATACGAAACAATAGTCAGTAGATTAAGCCACTATATACAAATTAAATAATTAAAAATAAGGCAAGATTAGAGTCATAATTACTTTATTTAAGTATTGGAATTCAGTACTTGATTCAAATTAAATAATTTCGAAAGTACGTAAATCAGATACGAAATTTTTTGGGAATCTGAAAAACTTGTGCTACACACAAATACTAAATATTTTAAGAACTATATTGCGCTTAATATATATCTTAAATATTCAAATTTGTAACTCAGTTATCTGTTAATTTAAAAAAACGTAGAAAATCTCCCTTACTTATATCTTTTTTCTAGAAATGTGATCGATTGATATACAGATGATACCACATAAAAGGAGGGGGTAATTATATTCTCAATAGCTATTTGACGTGCTTATTTTAATGGTTCACATTGTCAGATATAGGTTCAAAGTATTACGATATTTAAAAATATATCACTATTTCGAGTATTAATATTCATCTTATTCAATCGCAGAATTCTGCTGTTAAATAAGGTAGTTATTACTATACAGAAATAGTGTTACTCAAAATCCCTATTCCTTGATACCTATAAGTTACGGAAGTCATATTCTCCCTTGTTATCGATCATGTTTTCTTCTTGTTCTGTTGTTGACCATTGGAATATATGTTTCATTTACTAATATTTGTTTTGCTATAAATGACAGCTTTTACATGCTGTTAGAAGACAACGTATAAATATTGAATATAAACCAGATTAAATTAAAACAATTGTTTATTTATTCATGTAGAAGTTTCGTGGCCTACTTTTGGTTGTCAAAGTGAGCCTGCGAAACAGAAGAAAAAATTAATTCCAGATATAATTCATACAAACCAGCTGTACTTCGCGATGCCAATAACACTGTATGAAAGTTAGCATTAATGTTCATTGTATTAAATGATGACTATTGTAGATTTAAGGCTCTTCTGAAATCCAAAGGGGCATCTTTATGGCACTTTTTTTTTTTTTTTTTTTTTTTTTTTTAGAAATGCATGATATCAGCAGATATTGTTATCTAGAAATTGTGTAATCGAAAGACGTTTTCTATTTTTCATAATTGCCAGAGATCTTTCAGATAATATTGTCAAAGTTGATAGTTTGACAAAATTTCTAGACGAAAGGGGAGAAAACCTAGCCAGAGGAAGGAAAAAAATCAATCACGTGATCAAATATATTTATAACTCGATAAATAAAGCATTTATCAAAAAAGGAAAACTCATTTCGATTCCAAGAATCACTTCAATTGTCATACCTGCCAATTATGTGCCTTTACGTTTAGAAAGGGGTTAGAAAATTTTGCTCTTGTTAAACAATGAACTTGAGAAAAAGCTTTTCAAAGTCAAGTAATGACATTTTACTAAATTGAACTAAAATAATTTCAATACTTGACTTTTTTTTTTTTTTACGTGTATGCATATAAGTTATCTCATTATTACAATGCACTTTAAAAAAATATTTTTCTCATGCAGAAAGTAAAGATGACATGAATAATAAAATATATTAGAAATTAATTTTTGTTCAAACATGCTGGTAGTTGAAAGGAAGCAAATCTTTGATAGCATAATCGGTTACTTGCTTTATTTATATACCGTCAATACTATGTGGGATTACAGAATGTAAAAAAATAAATAGGTTTTTATTTTTTGTTAGTTAGCAGTTCCTTTTACTGAATTGTATTCTGTCAAACATGGACTTATAAGCAATTTTTTAAATGATTTTTGAAAAGTATCGAAAATCATTTTACAGTTAAATGAGTATTTTTTCGTAAAAACAGAAGGGTTTGTTTATATTTAACAATTCTTAACTACAGCGACGTTATTTATTGTCTAAAGTTTTCCTTGCTGACCCATTATTGCTATGACTACAATCCAAACTGCGAACAAAGATAGCCCGACGAGCATTGTTATAGTCTTGCAGCGATCCCAGGAATCGAACTGGATGCTCCTTTGCTTCTCATCGCATTCACATCTCCCGACACTATGTGTGCAGGAACAAGATTTTGCTGAAGTATTCATGACATTAGATTCAAAAGAATTTTCCATTTCTCTGGGATTTCCTCCGCATTCTTTACAATTTGCTTCCTCTTCAATTGAGTTAACCTATATGAAAATTAAATTTCATTATAATTAATAAATTAATACAGAAAATACAGTGCACAAATGAATGCACGTTGAATTAATATTAGATATTTAATGATTTTGTTTGCCTCTTATTTGTTATTTTTATATTTCCTATTGCAACAAGGTGATAAGAAAAATGTTTATAATTAAATTCTTTGTCTATCATCGCAATTATTTAAAATCCAATCTTTGAACACATTGCCTGTTTGTATAAAGGAAAGTGTCATCAGTGTTGTGTATAACAAACAAACAAAAAATCCACTAAATTCTATACTAGCTCCGGTAATGTTTCAAGAATAATCAAATTCATTTATCCATATTAATTTCATCTTCATTAATCTTCATTTTACAGAATTTATAATAGAAAGAATTGTAGAAATAATTATATCTATCACCTGCTTTAAAGAATTCATTATAGAGAGAATTCTAGAAATATTAACGGAGCTAATAATTCTAGAAATACTTTCCAAAACTTTTATTTCCAAAGCTTTTTACAAGCAATACTTCGTTTATTCACAACAAAACTGGAATTTATTAAACTATTTATTAAACGAAATTGGGATTGGGAACTCCATCCATTGAGCAGTGTATTCAACAGTGTACAAACAGATTTGTCCTTTGTAATATAGATAAATAAACGGTCAAGTACGAGTATTACTCGCGCTCGGAGTGTTCCGTACAGTAAATATATGATACATTAACTGTATTATTTATTAAAAAAAGTTGCTAAAAGAAAAATAAGAAAATATAAAAAGCTATACAACATAGGGTTGGTATAGCTGTATATACCAGAAAAAATATGAATGGTTATACCATAAAAGTTCAAAGAGATATAAAGTTCAAATAACATCAAACATTATTAATCCGTGTAATAGTTTTTTTAAATTTTATCCTAATCTGTTTATGATGAACTTAATTCGGTACTGTTAATAAAAGTAGTGCATATTTAAACTTAATTCAGTGTGCAAATTTAAACTTAATTCAGTGTGCATATTTAAACTAAATTCTACGTAAATCTTATCTTTTTACAGTGGAGCTAAAACGAAATCTTTGTTTAAAGATTAAACTTGGCATTACGATAAGAGCATTTCGAAAAGCGGTCGAAAAACTGCAACGCCGTCTTGTCCGGTAAATGTTTTCCAGATAGGTTTTTAATTAACTTTTATACACGGGAGGCGTGTTGAGAGATCCACTCAATTCAAACGAATCCAATAGCATTCGTGAGATTAATTTTAATTAAATTAGTCTGTTTTTAACAATTTGACATTTGTTGCTTTTACACTGCTAATGGAAAAATCATTACATATATTATCATTAAAATTTGTTATCTAGGCTTTAAAAACCAAATGCTGTCAATAAATACACGACTTTTAAATCCTGGCGATTACTGGAAGAGAGATTACACTGTGCAAAGGTCCTAGACCATCCCAAACATGTTGAATAGGACTGAGATCCAGAGCCCTAGAGGGCCAAATCATACGGCGAATATCTTCTTCTTCAAGAAAATCATCAATAATGTGAGCTCTGTATGGTCCATAAAGTCCGAGCTTTCAGCAACCCAGAACAACCTCACATTGGCTTCAAGAACCTCATACCGATAGTAATGTGCGTTGACAGTTCCGGCATGGAAGAAGTGCAGTACTGTAAGGCTGCCCAACATTATGCTGCTTCAGACAAAGATTTCCTTTAGAAGAGATGACTTCCGCAACGCGACCGCAATCTTTCCCGATGAAGATTCGACGACCACTATGTTTTTTCAAACATATTGCGGTGTTTAGGATTTTAAAAGTACGAAATTTAAGAATATGTCATCTTTTTTTTTCGTTTCCCCAAATGGTTTGGTCGATGGACATTAAAATATTCGGCCAAAGAATATAACATTTAATTATTCCCAATATGTACTCAATAAACCAGTGACTGAACATGCGCGTGGCCGTGGTTTCGGAAAAAAATATGCGTTTTCAACAAGTTTTTTATTAATATATCGACTAATTATGCAAAAATTAAAAATCTTAGCTTCGGGTGTATCAAGATCTGTCTTTGTCTACCGTGATTCAGATTTGCAGACTTGTACGTGTGGTAAATTTCACTAGCTATCGCCAAGTTACATACACACACAGATTATTAAACAAAGCTAAACTTTCAGATAAAAATAACCCAGTGAATCATTTGAAGTATTTTATATTTTATTTACTGCTTCAAAATAAGTAAAATTAATCAATAGGAATGTCTATCGAATAATTTAATATACAGGGTGTTTCTAAATTCATGGTCCAAACTTTAAGGGGTGATAGTACACATCAAGATAAACAATATTTAAATAGGAAACCAAGGGTCCCAAAGTCTTCCGAAGGAGATAGGCGCCATTAAAGTTTAGGGTCCAAAAATTCAAATGATTATGAAAAACAGAAAAATTGGTCGATTCGTTTGCGGTTTTCACTAAAATTATTCTTTATGTCAGTATTGTCTTGAAAATAAATTATAAAGATAAATTTCAAAAAATGACGATAGAGGGCGCTTTAGACTTTAGAGTAACGAACAACTATTTTTTACCGTTATTTTTTGCATCTCATTAAAGGATTCGTAAGCTTAGACTTAAACTTAAATTTTGAGCTCAAAATCTGAATAGTTGGAAGCAGTTAAGTAGCACAAACTTAACTGTGTTCAGAGGGTTTTAAATTCAAATGATTATAAAAAACGGGAAAATTGGTCGATTGATTTGCGGTTTTCACTAAAACTATTCTTTATGTCGGTATTTTATTGAAAATGAATTATAAAGATAAATTTCAAAAAATGCCGATAGAGGCCGCTTTAGACTTTGGAGTAACGTACAACTATATTTTACCGTTATTTTTCGCATCTCATAAAATTTTCTTAGAAGCTTAGACATAAACTTAAATTTCGAGATGAAAATCTGAATCGTTGGGAGTGGTTAAGTAGCGCAAACTGAACTGTGTTCAATGGGGGTGGGGAGGTTCAAATTTCAAATGATTATAAAAAACGGAAAAATTGTTCGATTCGTTTGCCGTTTTCGCTAAAACTATTCTTTATGTCAATATTTCCTTGAAAATAAATTTTAAAGATTAATTTTAAAAAATACCGTTAGAGGGCGCCTTAAACTTTGGAGTAACCAACAACTATTTTTAACCGTTATTTTTTGTATCTAATTAAATGCTTGTAAAAGTTCAAACTTAAATTTTGAGCTCAAAATCTGCATCGTTTTGAGTAATTAAGTGCGGAAATTTGAAATGTGTTCGAGGGGTGGGGAGGGTAGCATTTTAACTCCTGAACACTGTTCAGTTTCCGCTTCTTAACCCCTCCATCGATTTAGAATTTGAGCTCAAAATTTAAATCTAAGCATTTGCAAGCATTTAATTAGATACAAAAAATAACGCTTAAAAATAGTTGTTGGTTACTCTAAAGTTTAAGGCGCCCTCTATCGGTATTTTTTGAAATTAATCTTTAAAATTTATTTTCTTGGAAATATTGACATAGATTTTAGCGAAAACGGCAGACGAATCGACCAATTTTTCCGTTTTTTTAAATAATTTGAAATTTGAACCTCCCCACCCCCATTGAACGCAGTTCAGTTTGCGCTACTTAACCACTCCCAACGATTCAGATTTTCATCTCGAAATTTAAGTTTATGTCTAAGCTTCTAAGAAAATTTTATGAGATGCGAAAAATAACGGTAAAATATAGTTGTACGTTACTCCAAAGTCTAAAGCGCCCTCTATCGGCATTTTTTTAAATTTATCTTTATAATTCATTTTCAATAAAATACCGACATAAAGAATAGTTTTTGTGAAAACCGCAAATCAATCGACCAATTTTTCCGTTTTTTTATAATCATTTGAATTTAAAACCCTCTGAACATAGTTAAGTTTGTGCTACTTAACTGCTCCCAACTATTCAGATTTTGAGCTCAAAATTTAAGTTTAAGTCTAAGCTTACGAAACCTTTAATGAGATGCAAAAAATAACGGTAAAAAATAGTTGTTCGTTACTCTAAAGTCTAAAGCGCCCTCTATCATCATTTTTTGAAATTTATCTTTATAATTTATTTTCAAGACAATTCTGACATAAAGAATAATTTTAGTGAAAACCGCAAACGAATCGACCAATTTTTCTGTTTTTCATAATCATTTGAATTTTTGGACCCTAAACTTTAATGGCGCCTATCTCCTTCGGAAGACTTTGGGATCATTGGTTTCCTATTTAAATATTGTTTGTCTTGATGTGTACTATCACCCCTTAAAGTTTGGACCATGAATTTAGAAACACCCTGTATAGCTTGTTTGAATAAATTATCTTAGAAAAGTTGCTATTTAAAATAATTGGAATCGAATGTATTGATAAAAGAAAAACTCAGATACTCCCGAAAATGAAGAGAGAAAGCTAATAATAAATCGAAGAATATATCATTTTCAAAGACAGATTAGAAGAATTCTATTATTTAATACAATCCAATTCATTTCAAGGCTACTGATTATAAGTAAAAGGTATGCTCAAAAAAGCGATATAAGATCAAGTAGCACTAATATATCTGATAATGTAAAGTATACAATAAAATATAACTCAAGAGCTTTCGATCCACAAAGGATATTTTTCAATGGGATCAAAATGTGAAGGTGAGAAATGAAAAATGTTTCGTCGAACTTTAAACTTCTAAATCTTACTTCGATATCTGGCAGTTCTTTGAATGAGAAATCGAACACGTTTCTTAGTCGTTTTCGGCGTACATATATTACATGCATAGATAAAGCATACAATGTACACGGTGCGTGTGTTTCTTTGATTCATCTTTTTTAATAATTTAAAATAAAAAGTTATATCATAACTTATAAATGTATGTCAATATAAACTTATCTAGACAAATAAATTTTTATCTTTCTTTCAGTATTTTTATTTTAAAGTTTCAAAAATTTTATTCATTATTTCAGTATTTTACTTCTTTTACTTTTAGTACAGTTTTGGTTTAGTTATTGATTTCTTGAACTTGTGAATTTCATTATTTCAAAGGAGTTTAATAGTTATGTAGTGGGTGATTTATTAACCATGATTATTTCGTAAAGCGCTGATGACAGAATCATAATTCCAGTTGAAAATGTATGCAAAGCAAGTAAAGCTTTGAGATAAGACATTTTTTTACAAGGGGATGTATCCATATGAAGGGAATTCCAGTTTCACGAAGATGTTACTTATTAAATTGTTCGGGTGCATATAAAAATGCAAATTTTTTTTTATAAACAGTGTAATTTTTTAAAAATAAATAACCAGTACAAAGTAATATTACAGATTTATTTATTTTTTTAATTTAAGAATTTGAAATACTGGGAAAAAAAGAGATTAAATGCATTAATTTAAAAAATAATAATTTTTAATAAATAATTTTTTGCTGCATTCGAATATTTTATAAATTTTATTTGTAAATTGTGTGTTTTTAATAAATATCTTCTATACGTATCGTCACATTTTTTTAGGTGCATTCATAATTATAGAAATACGTAGCACATATAGTCGTCGTTCAGGCCGTCCGCCTGTCCGCATATAACATAAATAAATCTACCATATTGAACATTTTGAAATTTAAAATATATAATTGTTGCATAATTTTGTCGAGTCATTTCAAATTGTATGAAAATCGGATGTATAATTTAATTACAAGACAATCAAAAGTATTCCGTTACATTACGGCCAATGGGGAAAAAGCAGTTTCAAGTGCATTTTAACGGTGTTACACTCTTTCGAATATAATAAAATCGATATGCATCTATGAAATATATCTAAAATGTACATTCTGTACAATCTGTGGAGCAAAGAATATTTGTTATTAATTTACAGGACTATACAAAAGTTTTCCATTACATTATGGTATAGGGGGCAACATTGTTTGGGGCGCGTTTTAATCATATTAAACTATTTCCCATTTTATGAAATAGATATACGTTGCTGAGGTTTACTACAAGTTACTCCAGTATAATAAAAGCATATAGTATTTACAGGGATACACAAAAGATTTCGGATACTCTAGTGCATCCGAAGTACTGTATACTATTACACCAAGATCTGAATATTTTTAAAAGTTCCTTATTGTCTGAATGCACGTCATTTGGTACGCTTGACGTGCAATTTCCAACTTGTTTCATATTCAATTAGCTAATTAAGGTGATAATAACCTTAGTATAATATCCGAAATTAAATTAATTACTATAATTTTAAAAACAAACTCGCACATCATATGAAAGGAAGTTTAAAATTAAGGACAAGCATTCTATGTTATCGCGGGTTACTTAAATGGCAATCATGAAACATTAGTGCAAATAAATAAATATGATTGAGTTATGAAAAAGGGAAACTATGTCTTTATATTAATATTGCTACTGATCATGATGAGTGTTTCAGGAATTGTATTTGAAATTCATTGAAACTGCTTCACGAATATGTAATAATTTACTCCGTTATTTCCTAGGTTTTATTTGCTTTTATTATGTTGCCAAGAAAAATGCAGCACTTCCTTGTTACAAAAAAAAAAAAAAAAAGGGGGGGGGGAAATTTACCTTGTCCTTGTTTTTTTTTTTTTTTTTACTATTATTTATTAATTTATTTAGCATTGTTTTTTCGTTCTTGACATATCTAATTTTTTCCTACATTCTGAAAACCCTTTTTAGGTGCGTTCGTAATTAAGTAAATACGTAGCACCTATAATCGTCATTCAATCTATCCGTCCGTCCGCCTGTCCGTCAGCATATAACAACACAAAAACTACCCAACCGAATCGTTTGAAATTTAAAATATATAATTTTTGTCGAGTCACTTCAAATTTTATGAAAATCGGATGCATATTTCAATTACAGGGACAATCAAAAGTACTCCGTTACATTACGGCCAATGGGAAAAAATAGTTTCAAGTGCATTTTAATGATGTTACACTCTTTCGAACATAATAAAATTGATATGCATCTATGTATTATATACTAATATATAAATTCTGTACAATATGCGCTGTAAATAATATTTCTTATTAATTTACAGGACCACACAAAAGTATACCATTACATAATGGCATAAGATGAAACATTATTTGGTACGCGTTTTAATTATTTTAAACTATTTCCCTTTTTATGAAATTGATATATGTTGCTGAGATTTACTAAAGGTTACTACCCTGTATAATAGAAAGTAGATAGCATTTACAGGGACACACCAAAGATTTCGAATACTTATACAGTATCCGAAGTCTAACCAAAATCTAAATATTTTTTTAACTTCGTTATAGTACGAACGTACCTCATTTGCTACGTGTGAAGCGCAATTTCTGACTTGTTTTCAGTTACGCTACATTTTAATCAAAAATTGATTTTACAATAGTTTTTAGTTAAAAGACTGATTTAATTTATAGCTCTGGTAATTCTATTTAGACACGTGTGTAAAATTCAATTAACTAGTATCTTATTAGCTAAGAATAATTAATAAATAAGCACTTAAATTATTACTAACTTATTGATTTACAATATAATCCATTCCAAGTAACAATACATTTGAGCTTCTGTTTATCGAACGTTCATAATATGAATTATCACTGTCTGGAAACATGCTTGAATTCCGTACAAAAGAAAACCTGTTTAATTATTTTATAAAACTTGAAGCTTTTTTACTTTCATTTGAGCTTCGAAATGTCGAAATTTGACTATACTTACTTCTCCAAAAATTAGTAACTTTCAATGAGAAGTTATTTTCCTTTCGCTTAACCCTTTCCGGCGCGGACAAAATCTGTCAGTAAAATGAGAAATTATCGACTGACACAGGAATTTACAAATGACTTTTTAAGAAATCAAGAACTCCTTAATTTAAGCTTTTATTGTAAAAGCAAGATTTTATTAAGATATTATTGGTGCCAATTGGAAGTTTGGAATTAAAGTTAGGTGTGTCCAGACCGGACACACTGCGCCGGAAAGTATTAAGAGAAGACAAGACGGGGTGCAATCCTATGAAAAATATGACAGACTCATTTTCTCAAAAACTATACGACCGATTTTAGTGAAGTTTGAAATCATATTTTTTGGATTATGCTCAAGATTTATGGTAGACAGTTTTTGCGACTAATTTTTTTTATTTTAGAGCAATGTCAATTTTTCAGAAATTATCCATTTTTAGATTTTTTTTTCCGAAATTAATTAAAGTTTTTAAAACTGTCTGTCAATATATGATCTTCCGCTTAACGAGATTTTTATCTGAAAAGTAAGATTTTTCAGGAGCGACAATAAACTTAGACACTTTTAACTTGTATGAAGTTCTTGCACAATTTTACAAAATTTATGAATTAAAGTATATATAAACACTTGGATAAAATTTAATTTTTTATAATAAATGAGGAAATGTTTTAACATTTATCAATTCCATGTCACTTCACACGTGACTTACACTTTTTTTTCGGTTAACACCACTCTTTTTATAAGAAAGACTTTTACTCGTACTTCGACAACTTTTGAATATTATAAAATTTATTTTAAAAATGTAGTGGTACGAGAAGATTTAAAAAATAGAAATAAGTATAAAATGTTAGGGTGTTTCGTCCGAGTCTACATATGGTTCTTGAATTTTTAGGATTGTTTCTAATGGTCAGAAACAAATTGGCATACTAATGGGTTCAGGAAGGTTCAAAGAACTTTTTAAACCAATAAAACAAAAAAAAAAAAAAAAAAAAAAAAAAAAAAAAAAAAAAAAATGAAAAAAAAAATAACTCCTGTCTCCTCTTAAGCAAGCCTCAAATAAAGTTTCAGCATGAAGTCCTGTAATTTATACATTGGTCATCAAAACTATAATAAATCTTCAATAAAATATCGTACTAATGTTAAATTTACAGGTCTTGGTGGAGAAAATATAATTTTCAGAACTTCTGTTTGTTAAACATCTTTGTTGAGACAATATATATTTCATAAGAAAGCATGTGAGAAGAGATAATGTAAGCGAGACAAAAACTGATCCAGTAGTTTAAAGTATATTTTACCAGTGTGGCAAATTATTTTAATACAATTGATACAGTTATACAGTCGAAATTACATTCCTTTCATGTTTAGTACACACCTATTTTTAAAATCCTGACATTGAGAAATTTTCTATCTGTGTTGCACTGAAATAAATAAAATCTTCTTTAAATGGTGATTCTAAAATTGAATTGTGTTTGTAAATCGCGATTTAAGGCGATTAGATATTAGAAAACAATCTCCCCATCGATTTAGCATTAGTTCGCGAGTGTCTTTGCCTGCAGGGAGAGGAGTCTCAACTACAAAATTGGGAGAGGCGTTTAAACATTAGACATACGACTAAATCATTCTAATTCATAAACAGCAGAAACTTTTTTCAAAAATCCAGTTATATATATTTACAGATGAATTTCATTTAAATCTATTAATTAATGACTGCTTTTATAAAAACTATCATTGTCATAGTGTAACGTAAATTGCTTTGTAAGTAAATGAGGTTTGTTTCTACTAAAACTGTGCATTTTCGTGCTGAAACACTTTTTTTACTTTCTTCTATCCTCAATAGAAGAAAGTATTGAAATCGAAATTTTTTTTCGACTTCCGGTTTTCGACGGATTTACACGTTTCAAGTTTTAGGGATCAGAGATTTCAAAAAACATGTTTTTACAAAATGTCTGTCTGTCCGTGTGTCTGCGTGTGTGTGTGTGTCTGTGTGTGTGTGCGTCGCCATTCTACAGTCAAAAAGTGTATGAAGTTATGCATAGAATTGAACCAAATTTTTTGTGAATGTTTTTGGCTGTGGCAAGCAGGTCCTCCTTCAGTTTTGAAATATTCCGCCGGAAGGGGGCGCTGCAATCGCGATGTTTGTGCCATTTTCTATATTGTACCGACCAAAAGTATATGAAGTTATGCATCGAATTAAACCAAATTTTTTGTGTAAGTGTATGGCTATAGCTGGTTGGTCCTCCCTGAATTTGAAAAAAATCCACCTGAAGGGGGCGCTGCAATAGCGAATTTTATGCCATTTTCAATTTTGCACCACCTAAAAGTGTATGAAGTTAGTTCTAGAAATGAACTAAATTTTTTGTATATGATTATTTTTTCGTAAGGCAAACAGGTCCTCCCTGAATTTGAAAAAAAAAAAAAATCTGCGTATTTTTCTAATGTCCATCGGCTCGTGCAAAGACGGAAATTCTTTTTTACTCCGATTAATTGACTGAAGCAGAAATTTAAGATGAAAATCAAAGTTGTAATCGATCGACAAACTTGTAAGAAAACTAAATAACATAGCATTTTGTTGCACAACCATAAAAGAGATATTCTCACCTCAGTTGGGCTAAGTGGCTCCACCCTCTTCATTACTTTTCGGTAAGTATGTTTTAATATTTTGTCTGTTTTACCGAAAATGATAACACTATTGATAAAGGGGGAAAAAGAATTGTTTTAGATAACTCTAAAAATGTACATGCATTCTCTAGCTACTAAGGAGAGATAAGTAGTAAGATTACTTTCAATGATATCTATTTTTAAAAAAATGCTTACTGTTATGTAGACAGCAGTTTTTAGTCAGTATGAAGCTAAAAAAAAAAAAAAGAAGAAAATAGAAAAAATAGCTTTAAAAAATTCTGAATCATACATAAATAAGAGAATTAAAAGTTATTCGTGGAAAAATATTCATGCACTAAATTTAAGAAATTTAGTTTCTTTGGTAATTTTTACTTTCGGGTATTAAATGGGAAAATATTCGGTCAAGCAGCTTGGAAATTATGCAGGTTTAACCCCTTCATTCATATGAGCCTCATACGAAGGCAGATAAGTATTACCCTATAAAGAAACAGATTTACAAAAAAAAAAAAAAAAAAAAAAAAAAAAAAAAAAAAAAAAAAAAAAAAAAATTCAACATTCTTTTAGGGAGACCGGATTTCTGGACAGATAATAGCATAATAGCTAGCATGTAGCATAATAAAAAAACTATTTTATAATGTGTTCTCATTTATCACACACACACACACACACACACACAAAAAAAAAAAAATTGTTTGATTTTTTTTTCTGTGTAAAAAATAATTCATGCATGAAACGGCTAAGTTTAGAATACATAATGTTAACCCGGGAGAACTCGCTAGAGAGAATTTCTCTCACAATGCTCAGATGCTTTTCTTTACTTTACATTTGTTTAATATCACCTTTTTATGCCTTAGTACTTTTATTCACAAAAACAGGTAAAATAATTCAAATAACACTTTGAAATTTTAATCAAAAAGAAAAGGGGTTTAAATAAGAGTCTTAAAAAAGGTACGATGGTGAGAGACAATCTCATATAGCGAGTTCTCCCGAGTTTAACATATTTCTAACCCTCTCAAAACAGGTTGCCATGCGAGTTCTTTTTTTAAGAATAGAAAAACGGTAGAATAAGCAATATTTTTAGGTTAAGTTAATTTAAGCTTCTTGTCATCGATTTCAATTTAAAAATTTCATAGGTTCAGGGCTCCCAAATGGTCCGCCAACTGAACATCAATATTTTTTTAGAAAGATTTTCGTTTTATATTTTTCTTGCAAATTGCGCAGAAACCGACTTCGGAGGTTAGTTTTGCCACAAATGCTGTAGAAGCCTACTATGAAATTTCCTGCTAAAAAATATTGGTGTTCTGTTCGCGGACCATTTTGGGAGCCCTGTAGGTTGCAATTCATATATACAGGGTGATTCTAAATTGTTTTTACAAAAAACGAAAGGTGATAGTACACATCAGTACAAACAATATTAAATAGGAAACCAAAAATCCCAAACGTTTTCGGAAGGAGATACCGCTATTAAAGTTTAGGGTCCAAAATTTCAAATAATCACAAAAAACGGAAAAAAATGGTCGATTGATTTGCGGTTTTACCTAAAACTATTCTTTATGTCGGTATTTTCTTGAAAATAAATTATAAAGATAAATTTCAAAAACTGCCGATAGAGGGCGCTTTAGACTTTGGAGTAACAAAAAACTATTTTTTGCCGTTATTTTTTGCATCTCATTAAATGTTTTCGGAAGCTTAGACTTAAATTTAAAATTTGAGATCAAAATCTGTATAGTTGGGAGTGGTTAAGTCGCACAAACTGAACTGAGTTCAGAGGGTTCAAATTTCAAATGATTATAAAAAATGAAAAAATAGGTCGATTGATTTGCGATTTTCAGTAAAACTATTCTTTATGTCAGTATTGTCTTAAAAATAAATTTTAAAGATCAATTTCAAAAATTTCGTTAAAGAGCGCCTTAAACTTCAGAGTAACCAACAATTAATTTTAACCGTTATTTTTTGTATCTAATTAAATACTTGCAAAAGCTTATTAAATGTTTTCGTAAGCTTAGATTTAAACTTAAATTTTTAGCTCAAATTCTGAAAAGTTGGGAGGGGTTAAGAAGCGCAAACTGAAGCGTGTTCAGGAGTTGAAATTTACCCCCCCCCTCCCCTCGAACACAGTTCAATTTTGTGCTACTTAAACACTCCCAACTATACAGAATTTGAGCTCAAAATTTAAGTCTAAGCATTTGAAAGCATTTAATGAGATAAAAAAAAAATAACGGTTAAAAATAGTTGTACGCTACACCAAAGTCTAAGGCGCCCTCTATCGGCATTGTTTGAAATTTATCTTTATAATTTATTTTCAAGAAAATACCGACATAAAGAATAGTTTTAGTGAAAATCGCAAATTCATCGACCAATTTTTTCGTTTTTTTTAATAATCATTTGAAATTTGAATCCTCTGAACGCAGTTCAGTTTGTGCTACTTAACCACTCCTAACTATTCAGATTTTGAGCTCAAAATTTAAGTTTAAGTGTAAGCTTGCGAAAACATTTAATGAGATGCAAAATATAAAGGCAAAAAATAGTTGTTCGTTACTCTAATGTCTAAAGCTCTCTCTATCGGTATTTTTTTTAAATTTATCTTTATAATTTATTTTTAAGAAATTACCGACATAAAGAATGGTTTTAGTGAAAACCGCTAATCAATCGACCAATTTTTCTGTTTTTTATGTTTATTTGAAATTCTGGACCCTAAACTACAATAGCGATCTCCTTTGGAAAACGTTTGGGACCCTTGGTTTCCTATTTAATATTGTTTGCCTTGATGTGTACTACCACCCCTCTTTTATTGTAAAAACAATTTAGGATCACCCTGTATGTATATTAACTTTAAATAATGTATATTTTGAATTTCATACTCTTTTTCATGTTTTTTTTCCATATTAGTAGATAATCTAAGTCACATTTTATAGGTCATTAAAAGGACGATATACAGGGTGTCCGAAAAGTCTGGAAACGGCCGAATAATTCGAGAAATACACATGAGATTGAAAAACGTAAATATACGTGTTAAATATTTTTAAATAAGCTACTCAGTGATACCAAATTTGACCTTCGCAACCGACCCCCTGGGGGTCAGAGGGGGTCCAACTTTGAAATCTTAAATTATAACCCCCATTTTTTATTGCAGATTCGGATTCTACGGACAAAAATACTTAACTTTTGTATTTGATGTTTATTTCAAATCCTCGTTTATCACGGTGTATTCGAGCATATTAAATCGATACATATTTCGGCTTTTCCAACGGGATTTTCCCTAATCGAAACTGATTGGGCAGAATTTTTGACGTCAAATTCCCCGTCTTTTGCAGAAATAGCGTTTCCTGAAAATCACCCGTGGCGATTATTTCAATAGTGCTACACTGTTAAAAATCTGACCCATTTGCTGCAGCGTCACTCCACAGCTATTATAGAATATCTCTTTTGTGACCAATGAGAGTGCTCCATAACACAGCAAAGCAATCGTTTATAAAAGTGGTGGAGTGACGATGCAGCAAAAGTATCAATTTTTTACAGTGTACTTTACTGTGTTATGAAACATTCTCATTGGTCATGAAACAGATATTCTATAATAGCTGTGGAGTGACGCTGCAGCAAATGGGTCAGATTTTTAAGTCTGAGTAGCTTATTTAAAAATATTTAACACGTACAGTCAACTGCAAAAAGATTTGAGCGCCGGACCCCTCACAGAAAATTTCAGAATACACAATGAGAAAATATTACTTATTTAAGAGAAATTTTGCTGCTGTCATTTATCAATGTTTCGTCTTCAAACGCTATGACGTCATACTTTATGAATTTAGTACATTTGCGATGACTGCATTTCAATTTCCTAATGTGCCATTAGGAAATATTACATATTTAACAATTTTTTTTTTCAATCTGGCTACAAATACACTTTAACAAATTTGAACCTTTTGCCGCATCGTCACTCCTCTGCTTTTATAGAATAGCTCTCTTTTGACCAATGAGACTGCTCTACGATAGGATGAAGTAATCATTTTCTATAAAAGTGATGGAGTGATGATGTAGTAAAAGATTCAATTTTTTAACACTGTTTTGTCTTTGATGATTATTTAAACGCTATGACATTATAGTTTACGGATTTCATACATTTGTGATGACTGCATTTCAATTTCAGTATTGCGTCATTTTTTCGATAATTTAAACAATTTAATATTTGTGTAACTGTTTGTTTCACTGTGTCATTGAGGTACGCGTGGTTGACGGTATATATAGATTCTCAATGAGTTAACGTTTCATTCTTGCTAAATATTAGATGCGATGTTCGATTTACTTTACGAGCGATTAAAATCAACTTGGACAATGTGGTACGTTTTAATTTCAAGATTAAGTTTAAGTTTTTCTTCCCGTTTTGGATTTTTTTTATTTCGTAAAATTTCTTCTTGGCTTCAAGGAACTGTTTTGAAAATTTCTATTATTCTTAGATTGGAGATTTTCGATGTCATATATTTCTCAAAATCTCAGTCAGTTATTCACAAAGTTGCAATTGAGACGAGATTTAGAGAAACTATGACATCGAAAATGTTCAATCCACGAATAATATAAATTTTTATCAATAATATATGAGTTCTTTTTTATTTTTCTTGTTTTACACTGTTGTAAATTTCTTTTATTTTCTTTTATCATTATACATTTTGAATAGTTTCCCATATTTCTTTTTTTTATTTTCTTTTATCATTATACATTTTGAATAGTTTATCAAAATCTGCCCCTCAACACTATATGATTTTTTTATTTTCTTGTTTTACATTGTAAATTTCTTTTATCATTATACATTTTCCCATATTTCTTTTCATTTTTTTCTGCTTTTATCACACATTTTAAATAGTTTATCAAAATCTGCACCAACATTATTTGAGTTTTTTTTATATATTTCTTGTTTTACATTTATTTTTATTTTTCAATCGATCCATCTGTGAAAAAATATTTACTGATTTTATGGAAATACGTTTTCAAATACATAGTTTCATTTTTTTCTCAATCCATATTTAAAGATTATTTGCTGAATTTATGGAACGCGTTCAAATATATTTTCTTTCCAGTTTCTTGTGTTTCGGTTTATTTTACTATTACCAGCCAAATATAAAATTTCTAATATGAAAAAATATGAGAATAAGCTTTTTGTTCTTGCTTTAAAGTTTGAATTCTTGTCAATTTCTCTAAATGACAATATATTTTCTTCCCAGTCTCTTATGTTTTGGTTTATTATTAATACCCAAGTATATAGGATTCCTAATTTCTACCGATATTTTTTTTTCAATGCGAGAAGGAAAAAAAAACATGAACCTTGAAATTAAAACGTACCCGAAACATGTTCCAACCAATTTATTCAATCCCGAATACCCGCCAAATAATATATTGTCTTCCCAGTTCGATTCGATGCTTTTCATAATCAACAGACACGGGATTTTCTAATTTCTGTCATGGAATTTATGCGAGTCACATCATGAACTTCTTTTTTTTTTATTTTTTGCCTTTCGGCGGCAATGGAATCTTTGTTCTTTTTCTTCAACCTACTGATCAACTGATTACCTTGAAACTGTATGATGCGAGCAAGCGAAAAAAGGGAAAGGAACTCTTACTTTGAACTAACCATTCGCTCGCCTCCCCCCCCGCCCGAAAGCCGTGAACGCTGTCCATCCGGATGATACGCCCCGCATTCCGTTTCGACTAATCGCAGCCTCTTTTGAGTGCAACAGTTCGGGAGGGGGGAGAGGAGGCGGGCGCGATGCCAAGAGTTTAAAAAGAAGCTTCGCGCCCTTTTTCATTTCTTCACAGAGTTTTGACTTTTTTTATCAAGCAAACTCCCCGACACGAATCATGGCCTCTACGCAGTTGCTGGAGTTACCCATCGACATACTCCTCATCCTTTTTCGAACGTTCATCCCTTTAAGGGACAAACTGCGTCTTTTGACGAGCATGCCGGAATTTCATCCCATCTTGACGTACCGGTCGGCTTACCTCTCGTCCCCCGTGCCCTTTTCGACCGCGTACTTGCAACGGCTGACCCGAATCCGACCCGGCTGGTACTTCGCCACGCGAAACTGGACCCATCGATTCTGTCTTCGCCTCGACCCCGAAACCCTGAATTTCGCAATCTATCACTTTTTCCTCGATGGATTCGAAGGCCATTACAAACCCGCCGTCCTGCACCAAAGTTTCTTTCGCGCGTCCATCGACCGCGTTTTTCAAAACATCGAAAGTTTCTTGACGCAGTTCCAGTATCTAGAGGAGGACGAGGGGGAGACGACGGCATCCAGACCCCCCCTTCCGCGGCAGCAGCAGCCCAAAATGTACATGTATCGACTGGAAGGTTACGGACTCGTACTGATCGACTCGACCGCTTCACGAAACGGCCACCACAACTTACGGTTCTACGACTGGAGCGAAGTCAAGATCCTGCCCGGTCGCTGGCAACAAATCTACTGTCGATGGCGCTTGGACACCCATTTCAAAATCAAATGGAAACTGAACAAAACCCTCTACGTCAAATGCATGACCCCTTCGCCCTATTACTGTCACTGCGAAACGCGATTTCAGAGACTGTCTCCGATAACTTATCGAGTTTCGCCAAATCTCAGCAGTCTGAACTGGAACGAACAAGAATCCGTGCCTCTAGTTGGAGTGCAAGAGTTTCGACTGGAAGAAGACGAAAACCACATGGAATCCAAAATGACTTATCACGTAAATTATAAGTTTTATAACTCGTTAGAAGTCGAAGTCATCGCCAGAAGAAACGAACGATTGAGAAACTTGTTGGAATAAAAAACTTTTTCATCACCAACCTCCCCCCCACCAAAAAAAAAATCTTTCCCATATTGCTGACGGAATATTTTTCCATCAGATTGTTCAAAGGGAAAGGCAAAAAATTGCGCCAAAGGTTTTAAAAAGAAAAATTGGTTTATCCAATTTCTTTTTAAAACCTTTGGCGCAATTTTTTGCGACAAACAGAGTACCAACGTTGGCACAGAAAATAGAATGAAAGAAAAAAAAAATCTTTCCCATATATTGCTGATGGAATTTTTTTTTCCATCAGATTGTTCAAAGGGAAAGGCAAAAAATTGCGCCAAAGGTTTTAAAAAGAAATTGGTTTATCCAATTTCTTTTTAAAACCTTTGGCGCAATTTTTTGCGACAAACAGAGTACCAACGTTGGCACAGATAGAATGAAAAAAAAAACGATCTTTTTTGCTTCCTTTTCGGGAGTAACGGGCAAACACTTTTAAAATTTTTCAAGCTATGTTTTTGAGACTTGTAAAAAGTTGTTCTATACAATACACATGTATATATATATATATATATATATATATATATATATCCTAAATCCGCAACTCTCTAAAATTCTCACATATTTTAAGGATGTAAACAATGAAATATTCAGTTCAGATGTAGGTGCAAAATTTGACTTTTTCAGCTTGATATCAATTCCATACATTTTTTCATTTGTAATTTTTGTTAAGGTTATTGAATTCATGTTTTTTCATGAAGAAAGAATAACTTATTTCTGAAAAAAAATAAAGATATTGCTGATTTCATCGATGATTACAATCTTACCGAATATATTTATGTATTAATCAAGCTTTTTTTAATTATTAAATCTGACTAAACTTGAAATAACGTTTCATTATTTTATGATCTTGATGTGAATTAGTAATGTACCTTTATGAGGCAAGTTTCATTGAATAATTTAGGAAAAAAAAACACATTTCATCTCTATATAATGAATATTTAATTGTACATTATTGATTATGGCACGAAAATGTTAAAGTGTTTTTTTTTTATTCCAATATTGGTGACCTAAAAGTCTTTTTAAAAAAAGGAAAAAAAATGAACCGAGGAAAAAAAAAAGTTTTTTTTTTCTCTCTCGGCGTAAACCGAGTCGTTTACAACGTTCTCTTTGCTCTCGTTTAAACTGGTGCAACCAGTCTAAAAAGCTGCTTCCCGTCGTCGCGTCTTTCGTCTGTACCAGCAACCAGGGTTCCGTCAATCCCCGATGTCTCGACCACTGTTTTCGAGGAACCACGCGTCCCCAGGTGATAAAGTCTAATAATTTTTTGCCCGTTTTCAATTTGATCAATTTTCTTATCAGCGCGTACATTTCCACACCGTCGCCGCTTTCACTGTTGCTTCCTCTGCCACACCGGTA
This sequence comes from Maratus speculifer, assembly GCA_964019185.1. Taxonomy (NCBI): domain Eukaryota; kingdom Metazoa; phylum Arthropoda; class Arachnida; order Araneae; family Salticidae; genus Maratus; species Maratus speculifer. The sequence continues at coordinate 171,791,446 of OZ025299.1, forward strand.
GTTGCAAATTCGTTCGCAACTCAAGGATCTAACCAGCGGACGTCCCAAAAATCTTTCGAGATCGATGCTTCGAAAATACACCGTACCGTTTGTAGTGACGTGACAGTGTATCGCCGCACCAATTTTTTCATTCACTTCTTTTAACAATCTCACGCGAAAAGACATTCGGCTCGAGAAGAGAGAAAGAGATTCAATAGCTATACTTTCAAACCAAAAAAGAAATAGACCGGACTACTAAACTTTGTGTGTTTCATTTAATCTCTCTTTCTCTGAAAGATAAAAACGCAGAGTTGGGTCGACAAGACAAAGACAAAGAGTCTGCATACCTTTCAGGGGGGGGGAGGGAAACAACAACGAAAAAAAAAACCCCATCCTGTTTCGTGAGAAAGTTGACAAAGGCATGCATGCCCTTGAGGGGAAAAAAAATGTTTTCGAGATGGGAACGAAAAAAACAGAATGAAAAGAATAACATCCGTTGACCTTGCATGCCGAAGCAATCGAGCCGCAGCCGGTTAGCCTTGAGAGCCGACTGGACGCGCCCACACGTCCGCCCGCTCGCTCGCTCCAGTGCATCGAATGGATGAGAGGAGGAAAAGGAGGAGGAGGGGGGGTTAAGAAAACAACACGCGGAATGTCGACTGGAAGAATTAGAAGTTGAAATAAAAAGGGAATCCTTTTTGCGAACAAAGATTAGAGACTGAGAGGGCAAAATGGCAGCGGTCGCGGAAACATCCACGTCTATGTCTTCTTCTTCTTCTACTACTACTACTAATACTAATACTAATACTCTCGCGTCCTCCCCTATCCGACTCACGGATTTACATCCCGATATCCTGTTAACACTTTTTCGCAACTACATACCTCTGCACGATAAATTGCACGTGCTTTCTAAAATGGAAGAATTTCGCACTCTGGTCCGGTGTCGCGGGGCCTATCGCATACCGCGCGGAGCACCTTTTTCGAACGCGTATCTGCGATTCCTGAGTCGCATTCGTCCCGGATGGTACGTGGCCCGAGAGGACTGGACGCACTGCTTCCGCTTGCAGATCGACGAAAGCACGCTGCACGTTTCTCTCCGTCATTACGTGCTCTTTCCGCCCGAAATTTTGCAAACTTTGCTTTTTCGGCACCACTTGCAGCAGCAGCAGTCCCGCGTCGGCGTGGTGGCCTGTCATCGCGCGACCCTCCCGCAATTGCATTCCAACCTGAGCAATTTTCTGGTGGACTATCACCCGTATCACCTGCTCGCCTACCATCTCCCGGGTCACGGATACGTCCTGATCGAGCATTCCTCCCCGCGTCGTCCCACCCGTCTCTTTCAGATGCGCTTCTACGACGGCACGACCTGTATGATCGAAGAGGGACGGAAACGCGAAATGAGAGATTTCAGCAGCGGCGACGGCAGCGGCAGCGCGCATTTTTCGGTTCTGTTTTCGGACGACCGAACCATCACGGTGGAATGCCTCCTGCATCGCACGTGTCGCCGTTGCGATCCTCGCGTTCGAGTCCTGTCCCCTTTCGAGTTTCGATTCGAAACGAATTTCAGAACCTCCTCCTCCCTGACTTGGAACCATCCCGAGGGGGTCCCGAGTATTCCCCTGGCCGGTCGACAAGTGTTTCGTTTGGGAAAAGACGGGCATCACGTGCTTTCCGCGGCCCTGTCGAGTAAAACTTATTGTCCGCTTTCAAAAAAAAAGTGGAAAGTGGAAAACAAAGCCGCTTGGGTCGAAGAACAGCAGCAACAGCAGCGGAAAGAAACAGCAGACAAGAGAAAGAGAGAGGCGGGGGTCGAAGATCAGCAGCAACAACAGCAACGGGATGACGACGAACCTCTTCGTAAAAAATAAGTAAGTTTATTTTTTTATGCATTCTTTTCCCTCGGGAAAAGGTAAAAAAATAAGCCAAAGGTTAAAAAAAAAGAAAGGAGTAAAAAAAAATTGTTTGGATCTTGGTCCAATTTCTTTTTTTTACTTCTTTTCTTTTTTTAACCTTTGGCTTATTTTTTTGCGACGCATTCAGTACCAACATTGGATACGTGTCAAACGAAAAAAAAAAATTGAAGTCATCTTTCCCTCCCCCCCCTCCTCTAACATCCCGATTAGATTCGCTTGAAGACATAGACACTCGAAAAAAAAAACAAAATCACAGAGAAAAAAAAAATTGAAAGGGGAAGAAGAGGATGGTGTTGGAGGAGGAAAAAAACCTTGAACCGTTTCGATGGTCAAGGAACTGCTGCTCGCTCTTTCATTGGTTACGAGTTGGTTTTTCTTTTTTTTTTTCTCTTTCTGTATCTGTGTGTGTGTGTGTGTGTAATACTCGGAGGAGGTGGAATATGAGAGAGGGATGGGATGGGAGATGGTTTGACTCTTTTTGTTTTTTTTTCTTTAGACCCTCAACTATTTAACATTGTCAGTCCCGCGTCAGTTTTTATATTTCGAAAAAGATGGCGACTGTTGCAACTGCTCCTCTCGTCCCTGCGAACGCTGCTGCTGCTGCTGCTGTTGGTTCGGCGGCGGCGGTAACGAAATCCACTCCTGCGACCGTCGTCCATCTGTTCGACTTGCCCCCCGAAATCCTGTTTTTGATTTTTCGACGCTACGTTCCGCTGCACGACAAAATCTATCGTCTGCTGAGCATGCCGGAATTTCGACCTTATCTGGAAGACCGCGCGGCCTACCTGTCGCGTCCCGTCCCTTTTTCGAAAGAGTAACTGTACGATCTGTTGCGAAGCATCCGACCCGGACTCTACGCGGCTCGCACCAACTGGTCGCATCGCCTGTGCCTTCGAATCGATCCGCAAAATTTGAACGTGTTCATCCATCACTACTATTTGGAAGGATACAATCCCAACGAGAAATTCGACACTCACTACTATGTCGGGCCCGTGGATCGCATGAAACGACACCTCGATGTTTTTTTCCGAGATTTCATGCGCTTGGATCGATCGCTGCTGCTCACTTATCACCTGAAAAATTACGGATACATCGTCGTCGGTCGCTCTCCGCATTTCCCGCGGAGCCGCCACGCCTACAGGATGAAATTTTACGACTGGACCGAAGTCGAGATCCGGATCGATTCGAGGCGTCCGGTGACGTCCGGTCGTGTCAGCCATTTCCACGTGACGTTGACCGCGGACCACAGACTCTTGGTCGAATGTTCCTGCGCTTCCCTCTTTCGAGTCTGTCGCTGCACCCGCGTCCTGACGGAACTGTCTCCGATCGAGCTTCGAGTCGCCGAAAATTATCGGTCGCTCACCTGGGACGTGGCAACAGAAGAAGAAGGACAACAACAACAACAACAACAACAACAACAACAACAACAAGCCGAAGAAGAAAGACACAAAACCATTGAACAAATCGGTTATCAGCAACTCAATTTGTTAGAAGGAGGTTATTTCGTGGAATCCAATCTGTACTATAACTTGGGAATGTACCACCCGTACATTCGGGTGTTGGAAAACGAATTCCAACGCCTTTTTCATTAGCAGCTCAACATCAACAAATAACTGTTAATCAATAATCAAAGACTTTTTTAAAAAAAAAACTTTTTTTTTCCCACTTATCAATCTTTAACAGGGGATTGAAATAGGAAAAAAAGTAAAAAAAATGCGCCAAAGGTAAAAGGAAAAAAAAAAATTTTTTTTTTTCCTTTTTACCTTTGGCGCATTTTTTTTACGACAAAAGTGTTACAAACATTGGGCTCGATCATTTAAAAAAAAGAGAGATGGAGAAAAAAAAAACAATTTTTTTTTCATTCAACAGTCTGTTTCGCTTTTGAAGGCGGCAAAAAAAAGGGATCGAAAGGTTGAAAAAGAAATTCTTTTCAACCTTTCGATCCCTTTTTTTTGCATCACATTGATCACCAACATTGGTTTCAACATAATAATAATAATAATAATAATAATAATAATAATAATAATAAATATAATTTTTATAGTAGAAAAATGAACTTTATATCGATTTTTTCTAAAAACTTTGATGAAAGGTACATAATTTTTTAAAGAATAGACTTAATAAAATAACGCAAAATTTTGATCGGATCACGAGTTTCAAAAATTGGATTGAGTCAAAGTCGAACTAGTAGAACATGGACAGCAGGAGCGACAATAGCGGTAGTAGAGGATAACTTTGTCATCTCCAAGCGGAAAGTGACTTTAAACTCATAAACGACTCCTATTTATATTGTAAAAAAAAAAAAAAAAAAAAAAAATTTTTTTTTTTTTTTAATATTTATAATGTATGATTTAATCGATTACAAATGTCATCTACTGTAGGTGTAATTTCTTGTTGGAATGCATAGCCTACCGTTCCGAACGGGTGCATGACCCTACTGGTGTGGAGAATCCACGATGTAATATTGGTTTCCTCAAAACATCTCAGCAACACATTTAGCGCATCCTGAAAAATTACATCGACTTGATCTTCAAATTTTTGCATACAGAGTACTGTAAATTTTCCTGCAACAATGAGACATTCTAAAACAATGCATTGATAGGGCATTGGTAATATTCCGGCCGACGACAATTCGTGGCGAAGTATGTTAAACTCTCCCACTTCTAATGTAGTTTTAACAATTTCGCTTAATTTTCTTTCTAAGATGGGACGAATATCCGATAATACGTTCACTTCTTCAATACTGACATTGAGTTTGAAGGGATGTTTTTGAAAGAAACGTCCTTGCATTCTTAAAATTGTAGTATACATCATCCATTCAATTTCATTTAATTTTGAAAAATCCACGGGTTTGTAGTGGTCCAGATGAGAACCATTGCTCACATTTGCAAGATATATAGATTCTGCAAAAAGATCTGGTAAAATGTAATCCATTCTGACCACCGACCTGTCCAAACAACAAACGTCAGAATGGCAAGAATAGCAAGGAAAATCGGGTAAACGTGCCATTGTTGCTGGAGTGTGGCAAAGTCGAATGAGGCAAGGCTGATGCGCGGACTGATATTTATGATAAATTGCGTTTAAAAAAAAAAAAAATTTTTTTTTTTTTTTTTTTAAATTGTTTTCGAAACTCCAGTGTCTAGCCTGGATTCAGTTTAGGTCGCGATGCCCCGGCTCACTTTGGATATTTTTAAAAGGTTTCCCGGTCTCGCCCCCCCCTCCTCCCGATTCGGCCGTTCGAAAATGTTTCTCCGGGGATCGCGGTGCGCCTCGGTTTTCCGGATCAGTTTAGGAATTTTGAAAGGTTTCCGGGTCTCGCCGCCCGATTTAGATATTCCAACGTGTTTCTCCTGCGGTCGCGACGCCTCGCTTTTCAAACTCAGTTTAAGAATTTTGAAAAGTTTCTCGGTCTCTCCGCTCGATTCAGATACTCGAACGCGTTTCTCCTGCGGTCGCGACGCCTCGGTTTTCCGGTTCAGTTTGGGAATTTTGAAAGGTTTCCCGGTCTCTCCGCCCGATTCAGATACTCGAACGTGTTTCTCCTGCGGTCGCGGTGCCTCGGATTTCCGGCTGAGTTTGGGAATTTCGAAAGGTTTCCCGGTCTCTCCGCCCGATTCAGATACTCGAACGTGTTTCTCCTGTGGTCGCGACGCCTGGTGTTTTCGACTCGGTTCGGGAATTTCGAAAGGTTTCTCGGTCTCGCCGCCGCTCGATTTCGCTTTTCGAACGCGTTTCTCGGGCGGTCGCGACGCCTGGAGTCCGCGATCCAGTTTAGGAATTTCGAAAGGTTTCTCGGTCTCGAATCCCGACTCGGCCTTTCGAACGCGTTTCTCGGGCGTTCGCGACGCCTCGAGTTCGCGACTCGGTTCGGGAATTTCGAGAGGTCTCTCGGAGTCCGCGAGACCTCGCGGCGGCGCCTCGGGCACCCGCTTCTCGGACTCGGGCGGTCGCGGCGCCTCGGGCTCTCGCTTCGGGGAGTCGCCGTCGTCTCCCGGAGCGACGGCGGCGGCGGGAGCGGCAGCGGCAGCAGCAACGGCAGCAGCAACAGGAGCAGCAGTGGGCAGTAAAAAATCCCGGACCGGTTTCGGGGAAACGAAAGGTTCTGGCATAGGCGGCGTCCTCGAAGGTTCTTCGAAGGGGAAACATTTCAACGAGGGCAGGTTGCTCTCGGAGTCGGGAAAGGAGTCGAAGAGAATCTTGTGCGAGACGTTCCAGATTGCATCCTCGGGAATAAAACAGTCTTCCAAGACTGAAAAGTCAATGTCGGAGGCAGGTAAAGAAAACGGAGAATATTGGTATAACGGGGCCATCTCGACGAGTGGCAATGTCGAATGAGGTTAGTCTGATGCGCGGACTGATATTTATACTAGACTTAAAAAAAAAAAAAAAAAAAAAAAAAATTTTTTTTTTTTTTTCTCCCAACTAAAAAATTTTAAATCTTCAAGGTTTCAGAAAAAAATATGAAAAATTATTTTTAGACATGATGACATTTATATATTACAGTTCGCAATTTGCGAATTCGCAATGTGCGAGTTCTTGAATTCTTAATGGGTTTTAAATTCTCACTTTGGGTTCGGTGGGAAGCAAAAAACATGAAAAATTATTTTTAGACATGTTGACATTTACACATTACAATTCGCAATTCGCAATTCGCAATGTGCGAATTCTTGAATACTTAATGAGTTTCACAAATTGTCAGGGAATTCAATTGTAAGGGAACCTGACCCGTATTCACGCAAAAAAAAGACGTTCGAAGAAAACCGCGGAAAACTCCGAACGGTCAGGCCGACGGTAGCGACTGGGTTCGGACACGGTACCACCTACCGTCCACCAGTTTTGGAGATCAGAAACTCGCGGCCGCTGACGGGGTCATTTACATATTCGCAATTCGCAATTCGCAATTCGCAAATTACGAATGCTTCGATACTTGACGAGTTTCAAATTCTCGCTTCGGGTTCGGTGGGAAACAAAGAAAATTGTAAATGTATTAGAGGTCATTGACCTTTGACCTTGAACCAAGGTCAAATTATAAATTAACTCTGTGTAATTCGCAATTCGCAAATTACGGATTCTTCGATACTTGACGAGTTTCAAATTCTCGCTTCGGGTTCGGTGGGAAACAAAGAAAATTGTAAATGTAACAGAGGTCATTGACCTTTGACCTTGAACCAAGGTCAAAATATATATAAAAACTCTTTGTACAATGATGTGTGTACTTTCAGCGTGAAGTAAATTTGGCACAGGGAAAAATAAAAAAAAAATGATAAATTATTTTTTTTAAACACACGGATAAATATATAATTAAAAAATAAAAATGATGTTGAGTGATATAAAAGGCACTAAAAAAAAACCCAAAGATTTAAGCCGTGAGGCGGGAGCGCAGCGACCGCCTCACGGCTTAAATCTTTGGGTTGTTTTAGTGCCTTTTATATCACTCAATTCTCCCCATAAATAAATGAAAAAAAAAAGACTCAAATTCTAGGTCTTTTCGCCCTTCGGAGTTCCTGCTTCAATTCGTCGTTTTCCCTTTTGAGCGTTTCGATTTTAATTTCCGCTTGGCCTAGCTCCTTTTCGAGTTTTTCATTTTTGATGTTCGCTTGCCCGAGCTCTTTTTCGAGTTTTTCGTTTTTGATTTGCACTTGGCCGAGCTCCTTTTCGAGTTTTTCGATTTTAATTTCCGCTTGGCCGAGCTCTTTTTTCAGTCTCGCGATTTCTCCGTCGTTCAGCTGATGGATTTTGTCGTTCAGCTGGTGTACTTTGTCGTTCAACACTCCAATTTTGTCGCTGGACGCGGAACATTTGTCCGTCAGTGTTCTGACGTCCTCCGCGTGCCTCTGTTTCCATCGGACCGCTTCCTCTTTCAGCCCCGCGTTTTCGGACTCGAGCTCCCTGTTTCTGTCGACTATGGGCTTGAACTCGTTGATCAGGGACTGGAGATACGGACGGGGCGTCCAGTGGTCTTCCCCCACGACGTAGTAGAAGAGGTTGCCCATCTGGGCTTGTTTTTCCAGCCAGGCTTCCCGAGCGAGTTCCTTTAAATCCGGGTCGCGTTCGAAAAAGAGTTTGCGACCTTCGGTGAGATGGAGGAAAAAATTCGTGGGACCGCCTCGGCGACACGGTCGAAACTCTTTCGAGACCGGGAGGACGGTGTTCAGCGTGATTCCGGGAATGTGTTTTATTTTGAAGCGCCATTTGCTTTCGTAGAAATCCAAGTCCCACTGTACCATTTTGTCCCGTTTCAGGTGTTTGAAGTTGGAGTCGAGCAGACTCGTGAGACCGCCTTCCCACTGCAGGACGAGCGGCAGCCGGTAGTCTTTCGGGAGGCTTTCGAAACAGTAAAAGTGGTTCAGTTTTTCGGCACCACCCTTTTTGTTTTCGGCGCCCGAGAAGTTGCAGCGGGACTCGCGCTTGGACAGGTAGCCGATGGTGTGGACGAGCTGCATGGCGGATTCGATGGGTTTGCAGTACAGGCACCTGAAGTTTCTGCGGGGGCGGTCTCCTATCGCGATTTTATCCCACACGTCTCTCAGAAAGTGTCCCGGGGGCGAGGACACCACGATCATGTGCCTGTGTTGCCTGAGTCGAGCCTCCGAGGGCTCGCCGCCGTCGCACCAGCACGAGAACGTGAGGGTGCGAGTCCTGCCTTCGTCCCTGTCCACGGCTTCCAGGAAACCGGGAAACGCGGGAATTCGGACCATGGCGTGAAACCATTCGACGGAGTCTCCCAGTTCCAGGTACTTCCGGACGCAGGAGACGGCCCTGTCCAGGGACTCGTCCTCGAAAGTCAGGAGGTTCGGGTCCAGGGGCATGGGCCAGACGAGATCGAGGGCTCTCGGAGGGGGGTCGAACGCTCGGTCGAACAGACACTTGGCCTGGGCCATGGGCTTCGAGTCGAAGGGAACGGGTTCCGGTTTCGCCTCGAGAGTGGGACTTTCTGGCGGTGGTGAATCGACGGCTTGCGGTAAAGTGTTCAGCCTTAAAAATTTTCTCCAGCATTGAAGCAAATGATCGACGTGCTCGCGTTTCTGTTTGCTCGACCAAGAGGTTTCCCCGAGACACCAGACGCAACAGAGTCTGGAATTTAAACTGTGCGATGCGGAGCAATGATTTTCGAATTGGATGGATATGATGATATCGTTGCACAGAGGACAATGGAAAGATGTGGGGTTTCGGTTAAGAAAATTCCAATAACGTCTTAAATCCCTGCATCCGTCTTTCGAAGATTTGTTTTGAGAAGGCGGCATGATCCGGTGGGTACGATGAGACAGAAAACAATCCGACAAAAGGATAATTTGGGGTACGACTGAAAGTATTTATAACATTTTCACAATCTCAAAAAAAAAAAAAAAAAATTTTTTTTTTTTTTTTTTTTTTAAAAATAGGATTAAAGGCTCATAAATAAATGAAAACTTAAATTCAAAGTCTTTTCGCCCTATCGAGTTCCTGCTTCAATTCCTCAAGTTCCCTTTTGAGCATTTCATTTTCATCACTCAGCTCTTTGTTTTGATCGACTATGGGCTTGAATTCGTTGATCAGGGACTGGAGATACGGACGAGGGGTCCAGTGGTCTTCCGCCACCACGTAGTAAAAGAGGTTGCCCGTCTCGGCTTGCTTTTCGAGCCAGGCTTCCCGAGCGAGGTCCTTTAAATCTGGGTTGCGTCTGAAAAAGAGACGGCGACCTTTCGTGAGATGCACGAAAATGTCCGTGGGACCCGGACAGGGTTCAAATTCTTTCGCGACCGGGAGGACCGTGCCGAGCGTGACTCCGGGTATATTTTTTATTCTGAAGCGCCATTTGCTTTCGAAGAAATCCATGTCTGCCTGGACCATTTTGTCTCGCTTCAGGTCTTTGAAGGTCGAGTCGAGGAGACTCGTGAGACCGCCTTCCCACTGCAGGACGAGCGGCAGCCGGTAGTCTTTCGGGAGGCTTTCGAAACAGAAAAAGTGGTTCTGTTTTTCGGGCGAATTATCTTTGTATTCCGAAGAGAAGTTGCACCGGGACTCGCGCTTGCACAGGTAGCCGATGGTGTGGACGAGCTGCATGGCCGAGACGATGGGCTTGCAGTACAGGCACCTGAAGTTTCTGCGGGGCCGCCGCTCTCCCACTTCTATTTTCGCCCACACGTCTCTCAGAAAGTGTCCCGGGGGCGACGAAATTATAATCATGTGCCTGTGCTGCCCGAGTCGTGCTTCCGAGGGCTCTCCGCCGTCGCACCAGCAGGAGAACGTGAGGGTTCGAGTCCGCCCTTCGTCCCTGTCCATCGCTTCCAGAAACCCCGGAAACGCGGGAATTCGCACCGCGGCGTGAAACCATTCGGCCTCGCCTTCGAGTTCCACGTACTTTCGGACGCAGGAGACGGCCCTGTCGAGAGACTCGTCCTCGAAGGTCAGGAGGTTCGGGTCGAGGGGCATGGGCCAGACGAGATCGAGGGCTCTCGGGGGCGGGTCGAACGCTCGGTGATCGAACAGACACTTGGCCTGGGCCATGGGCTTCGCGTCGAAGGGAACGGGTTTCGGTTTGGCCACGAGAGTGTTCAGTTTTAAAAATTTTCTCCAACACTTTATCATGTGATCGCCGTGCTCGCGTTTCCGTTTGCTCGACCATGAGGTTTCCCCGAGGCACCAGACGCAACAACGTCTGGAATTTAAATTGTGCGATGCGGAGCAATGTTTTTCGAATTGGATGGATACGAGAGAAACGTTACAGAGAGGACACTGGAAGGAGGTGGGGTTTCGCTTGAGGAAATTCCAATAAAGTCTTAAATTCTCACATCCGTCTTTCGAAGATCTGTTTTGACAAGGCGGCATGATGCGGTGGTGGGTACGATGAGACAGAAAATAAACTGACAAAATGACAATTTGGGGGTACGACTGAAAGTATTTATAATGTTCACAATCTCAAAAAAAAAAAAAAAAAAAAAAAATTTTTTTTTTTTTTGACTTAAATATTCATGACATAATATTTTGAGTCTTTACACAGTTAACAACTACTGCATCGCTTAGGAAATACCAACACCGATCAAACAACTGAAGGTCAAAGGTCAATGACCTCTTTAGATTTTTTGTTGACACAAAGAAGAAGTTATGAGTTTAGAAACTATTTTATAATGCATTGATTCGTTTCTGAATAACACAGTTAGAAAATAATTTATATTTGATTTATTAAAAAAAAAAAAAATAAAAAAAAATAAATAAATAAATAAATAAAACAAAGTTGTTTCAATAATAGACAAATAATTTTGTCAAGTTTTAAAAGTGCTACTGCACGTATTTATTTACAAATAAATCTCACAGTTTAAATATATACAAAAACCAGCATTCAATTCTCTGATTTTTTTCCAAAAGTTTGATGGGTAACACGACCCGGTCGGGGTGATCGAGTCCAGATGATCACTGGTCAGCGGCAATGGAAGCACGGACATCAACGGCAGCAGCCGGTCTCGACTCCGAGCGAAAAGCGACTCTCGAGTGCAGTATGCGGGCACCCGAGTCGTCGAGGTGACCGCTGGTCTGGCGGCGACTGCGGGGGGCAGGGTCATCGACGGCAGAAGCCGCTCTTCGACTCCGCCGTCTCCGAGCGAGAAAGCCGACTCTCTGCGTCCAAAGTCGAGTCGAAGTGACCGCTGGTCAGCGCGGACGTCAGAACGAACGGGACGTTTCGATTCTCCGGTCCATTTCCGAAAGTTGGACGGGCGACGCGACCCGGTTCCGATAGGGTCGTGTCGAAGTGACCGCTGGTCTGGCGGCATCGGGAGGGAAACATGGACAGCAGCAGCCGCTCTTCGACTCCGCCGTCTGCGAGCGAGAAAGCCGACTCTCTGCGAACGCACGGTCACCCAAAGTCCGCCCAAAGCACGGTCATCGTCGTCAGCAGCAGCCGGCGTCGACTCCGAGCGAAGTAGTTTGAATGTCATTTTTTTGAGGTCACGGGAGGTGGGTGCATTATTGGCCACACGGCGCGCAGGTCACTCCAATGGACGGCGGTGGAACACGCGAAACACGTGAGCACAGATTCTGGATTTTTTAAATCTTGTTTTATTTTTCTTACGAGGCAACCGGCATGACATTCGTGACCACAGCCGTGTAAAATTATCTTCGAAAGTTTTCTGGGATCTTTGCATAAGTGACACCAAAGTCGAGACGATGATTCCTGGTCGGCAAAATCGGGCACTAAGGCGCAGGCATTAACGGCGGTCGGTGTTGAATGTTCCATCTCCGAACGATAAGTGACTGCAGATCGCTCGAGCTCCCCCTATTTATACCCTTAAAAAAAAAAAAAAAAAAAAAAAAAAAATTTTTTTTTTTTCTGCACTTCGTGTCCGGTGTAGATCTCGGGTCCTTTCTCACCTGTCTCCCCCCCCCCCGTTTCTCGATTTCGACAGAAAGCTTATTTAGGGGTCAATGACCTTTATTTACAGAGAGAGCCGTGCTTTGGCGGTGCCGGATCGAAGGGAAGGTCGAGATCTCTTCGCCGTGCTGAAACAAAATGTTTCCGTCCGTAAACGCGGACGGCGGAACCTTTTGACCGTTCGAACCCGAAATTTCCAAGGGTTCCCCTCACCCTCCCCCCCCCCGGGCGACCCGAGAGAGGGTCGAAAGTCAGTGGAAACGAACGCTCTACCATAGACGAACGTCTGTACCGAGTTTGGAGTTTCTACTCGAAATTGTGTTTTTTTTTCGACTTTTGGATAAAAAATGCTTAAGTCCGGGATGATCCTTTATAAAGGGAAAACTTTAATGGCCGTTTCGAGGGGTGTCCGATGGAGTCAGGTGAGAAAGGACCCGAGATTTACACCGGACGCGAGATGTAGATCAAAATAACTTTTTTTTTTTTTTTTTTTTTTTTTCGGAAAGGAGGGTTGGTTCTCTAGCGATCTGGAGTCAGTGTTCGCTCGGATACGGTGGTGACAAGACCTACTGCGGCTGCTCCGTTGAATACTTGTTGTTTACTGGAATGAGTGTTTATGTGTGCTCTACGAAGGACGCTCGCATGGTTATGCTTGACCGAAACTGACCACAAGTAAGTGAGAGTTATTATCCCTCGAGTAAGGTATCCGCGGATTCGTATAGATAAATAAAAAATTGAAAATGTCTTTATAAGTATATTATTTTTTTAAAAAGAAAAAATATTTTGTTAATTGTTTTATTTCCGGTCCCTAATTTGAAACGTGCTAAACAACAAATATTCGAGTACGCACTCGAAAATCTTTTTATTATTTTAGCTACATTGAGTTACAAATTGATAATTTATATTAATTTTATGCTTTTATATTCAGTTTTTCTAAAATCTTATGCATTCTTTTTTCATCGATGACATTTTTTAACGCCTACGTCACGTGATGTATCAATTAAATGGTAAAATTGACTCAAAACAACAACTATATATTTATATTTATATCTATATTTATATTTATATTTATATTTCATATACTTATATGTGTGTGCGTATGCATCTATTACTGTACTTATATGTATATTAGTTGGAAAAGGCAAAACATAAGCATAACATAGTATCATTAACCGTTAAACCATGTACATTTTGAGAGAGAGCATTCAAAGCACGTCTTGCCTCGTCGAAAGCTGAAATCCAACTGACGGCAAAACTAGTCAAAAATTATTATTATTATTTTTTTTTTTTTCGGAAAGGAGGGTTGGTTCTCCAGCGATCTGGAGTCAGTGTTCGCTCGGATACGGTGGTGACAAGACCTACTGCGGCTGCTCCGTTGAATACTTGTTGTTTACTGGAATGAGTGTTTATGTGTGCTCTACGAAGGACGCTCGCATGGTTATGCTTGACCGAAACTGACCACAAGTAAGTGAGAGTTATTATCCCTCGAGTAAGGTATCCGCGGATTCGTATAGATAAATAAAAAATTGAAAATGTCTTTATAAGTATATTATTTTTTTAAAAAGAAAAAATATTTTGTTAATTGTTTTATTTCCGGTCCCTAATTTGAAACGTGCTAAACAACAAATATTCGAGTACGCACTCGAAAATCTTTTTATTATTTTAGCTACATTGAGTTACAAATTGATAATTTATATTAATTTTATGCTTTTATATTCAGTTTTTCTAAAATCTTATGCATTCTTTTTTCATCGATGACATTTTTTAACGCCTACGTCACGTGATGTATCAATTAAATGGTAAAATTGACTCAAAACAACAACTATATATTTATATTTATATTTATATCTATATTTATATTTATATTTATATTTCATATACTTATATGTGTGTGCGTATGCATATATTACTGTACTTATATGTATATTAGTTGGAAAAGGCAAAACATAAGCATAACATAGTATCATTAACCGTTAAACCATGTACATTTTGAGAGAGAGCATTCAAAGCACGTCTTGCCTCGTCGAAAGCTGAAATCCAACTGACGGCAAAACTAGTCAAAAATTTTTTTTTTTTTTTTTTTTTTTTTCTTTCGGAAAGGAGGGTTCTCCAGCGATCTGGAGTCAGTGTTCGCTCGGATACGGTGGTGACAAGACCTACTGCGGCTGCTCCGTTGAATACTTGTTGTTTACTGGAATGAGTGTTTATGTGTGCTCTACGAAGGACGCTCGCATAGTTATGCTTGACCGAAACTGACCACAAGTAAGTGAGACTTTTAAAATCTCGAGTAAGGTATCCGCGGATTCGTATAGATAAATAAAAAAATGAAAATGTCTTTATAAACATGTTATTTTTTTTAAAAAATATTTTGTTTATTGTTTTATTTCCGGTCCCTAATTTGAAACGTGCTAAACAACAAATATTCGAGTACGCACTCGAAAATCTTTTATTATTTTAGCTACATTGAGTTAAAAATTGATATTTTATATTAATTTTATGCTTTTATATTCAGTTTTTGTAAATCTTATGCGTTTTTATTTTCATCGATGACATTTTTTAACGCCTACGTCACGTAATGTATCAATTAAATGGCAAAATTGACTCAAAACAACAACTATATATTTATATTTATATTTATATTTCATATATTTATATGTGTGTGTGTGTGCATATATTACTGTACTTATATGTATATTAGTTAGAAAAGGCAAAACATAAGCATAACATATTTATTCTGAATTTATTCTGAAGCGCCATTTGCTTTCGAAGAAATCCATGTCTGCCTGGACCATTTTGTCTCGCTTCAGGTCTTTGAAGGTCGAGTCGAGGAGACTCGTGAGACCGCCTTCCCACTGCAGGACGAGCGGCAGCCGGTAGTCTTTCGGGAGGCTTTCGAAACAGAAAAAGTGGTTCTGTTTTTCGGGCGAATTATCTTTGTATTCCGAAGAGAAGTTGCACCGGGACTCGCGCTTGCACAGGTAGCCGATGGTGTGGACGAGCTGCATGGCCGAGACGATAGGCTTGCAGTACAGGCACCTGAAGTTTCTGCGGGGCCGCCGCTCTCCCACTTCTATTTTCGCCCACACGTCTCTCAGAAAGTGTCCCGGGGGCGACGAAATTATAATCATGTGCCTGTGCTGCCCGAGTCGTGCTTCCGAGGGCTCTCCGCCGTCGCACCAGCAGGAGAACGTGAGGGTTCGAGTCCGCCCTTCGTCCCTGTCCATCGCTTCCAGAAACCCCGGAAACGCGGGAATTCGCACCGCGGCGTGAAACCATTCGGCCTCGCCTTCGAGTTCCACGTACTTTCGGACGCAGGAGACGGCCCTGTCGAGAGACTCGTCCTCGAAGGTCAGGAGGTTCGGGTCGAGGGGCATGGGCCAGACGAGATCGAGGGCTCTCGGGGGCGGGTCGAACGCTCGGTGATCGAACAGACACTTGGCCTGGGCCATGGGCTTCGCGTCGAAGGGAACGGGTTTCGGTTTGGCCACGAGAGTGTTCAGTTTTAAAAATTTTCTCCAACACTTTATCATGTGATCGCCGTGCTCGCGTTTCCGTTTGCTCGACCATGAGGTTTCCCCGAGGCACCAGACGCAACAACGTCTGGAATTTAAATTGTGCGATGCGGAGCAATGTTTTTCGAATTGGATGGATACGAGAGAAACGTTACAGAGAGGACACTGGAAGGAGGTGGGGTTTCGCTTGAGAAAATTCCAATAAAGTCTTAAATTCTCACATCCGTCTTTCGAAGATCTGTTTTGACAAGGCGGCATGATGCGGTGGTGGGTACGATGAGACAGAAAATAAACTGACAAAATGACAATTTGGGGGTACGACTGAAAGTATTTATAATGTTCACAATCTCAAAAAAAAAAAAAAAAAAAAAAAAAAATTTTTTTTTTTTTTTTTGACTTAAATATTCATGACATAATATTTTGAGTCTTTACACAGTTAACAACTACTGCATCGCTTAGGAAATACCAACACCGATCAAACAACTGAAGGTCAAAGGTCAATGACCTCTTTAGATTTTTTGTTGACACAAAGAAGAAGTTATGAGTTTAGAAACTATTTTATAATGCATTGATTCGTTTCTGAATAACACAGTTAGAAAATAATTTATATTTGATTTATTAAAAAATAAAAAAAAAAAAAATAAAAATAAATAAATAAATAAAACAAAGTTGTTTCAATAATAGACAAATAATTTTGTCAAGTTTTAAAAGTGCTACTGCACGTATTTATTTACAAATAAATCTCACAGTTTAAATATATACAAAAACCAGCATTCAATTCTCTGATTTTTTTCCAAAAGTTTGATGGGTAACACGACCCGGTCGGGGTGATCGAGTCCAGATGATCACTGGTCAGCGGCATTGGAAGCACGGACATCAACGGCAGCAGCCGGTCTCGACTCCGAGCGAAAAGCGACTCTCGAGTGCAGTATGCGGGCACCCGAGTCGTCGAGGTGACCGCTGGTCTGGCGGCGACTGCGGGGGGCAGGGTCATCGACGGCAGAAGCCGCTCTTCGACTCCGCCGTCTCCGAGCGAGAAAGCCGACTCTCTGCGTCCAAAGTCGAGTCGAAGTGACCGCTGGTCAGCGCGGACGTCAGAACGAACGGGACGTTTCGATTCTCCGGTCCATTTCCGAAAGTTGGACGGGCGACGCGACCCGGTTCCGATAGGGTCGTGTCGAAGTGACCGCTGGTCTGGCGGCATCGGGAGGGAAACATGGACAGCAGCAGCCGCTCTTCGACTCCGCCGTCTGCGAGCGAGAAAGCCGACTCTCTGCGAACGCACGGTCACCCAAAGTCCGCCCAAAGCACGGTCATCGTCGTCAGCAGCAGCCGGCGTCGACTCCGAGCGAAGTAGTTTGAATGTCATTTTTTTGAGGTCACGGGAGGTGGGTGCATTATTGGCCACACGGCGCGCAGGTCACTCCAATGGACGGCGGTGGAACACGCGAAACACGTGAGCACAGATTCTGGATTTTTTAAATCTTGTTTTATTTTTCTTACGAGGCAACCGGCATGACATTCGTGACCACAGCCGTGTAAAATTATCTTCGAAAGTTTTCTGGGATCTTTGCATAAGTGACACCAAAGTCGAGACGATGATTCCTGGTCGGCAAAATCGGGCACTAAGGCGCAGGCATTAACGGCGGTCGGTGTTGAATGTTCCATCTCCGAACGATAAGTGACTGCAGATCGCTCGAGCTCCCCCTATTTATACCCTTAAAAAAAAAAAAAAAAAAAAAAAAAAAAAAAAAAAAATTTCTGCACTTCGTGTCCGGTGTAGATCTCGGGTCCTTTCTCACCTGTCTCCCCCCCCCGTTTCTCGATTTCGACAGAAAGCTTATTTAGGGGTCAATGACCTCTATTTACAGAGAGAGCCGTGCTTTGGCGGTGCCGGATCGAAGGGAAGGTCGAGATCTCTTCGCCGTGCTGAAACAAAATGTTTCCGTCCGTAAACGCGGACGGCGGAACCTTTTGACCGTTCGAACCCGAAATTTCCAAGGGTTCCCCTCACCCTCCCCCCCCCGGGCGACCCGAGAGAGGGTCGAAAGTCAGTGGAAACGAACGCTCTACCATAGACGAACGTCTGTACCGAGTTTGGAGTTTCTACTCGAAATTGTGTTTTTTTTTCGACTTTTGGCTAAAAAATGCTTAAGTCCGGGATGATCCTTTATAAAGGGAAAACTTTAATGGCCGTTTCGAGGGGTGTCCGATGGAGTCAGGTGAGAAAGGACCCGAGATTTACACCGGACGCGAGATGTAGATCAAAATAACTTTTTTTTTTTTTTTTTTTGGAAAGGAGGGTTGGTTCTCCAGCGATCTGGAGTCAGTGTTCGCTCGGATACGGTGGTGACAAGACCTACTGCGGCTGCTCCGTTGAATACTTGTTGTTTACTGGAATGAGTGTTTATGTGTGCTCTACGAAGGACGCTCGCATGGTTATGCTTGACCGAAACTGACCACAAGTAAGTGAGAGTTATTATCCCTCGAGTAAGGTATCCGCGGATTCGTATAGATAAATAAAAAATTGAAAATGTCTTTATAAGTATATTATTTTTTTAAAAAGAAAAAATATTTTGTTAATTGTTTTATTTCCGGTCCCTAATTTGAAACGTGCTAAACAACAAATATTCGAGTACGCACTCGAAAATCTTTTTATTATTTTAGCTACATTGAGTTACAAATTGATAATTTATATTAATTTTATGCTTTTATATTCAGTTTTTCTAAAATCTTATGCATTCTTTTTTCATCGATGACATTTTTTAACGCCTACGTCACGTGATGTATCAATTAAATGGTAAAATTGACTCAAAACAACAACTATATATTTATATTTATATCTATATTTATATTTATATTTATATTTCATATACTTATATGTGTGTGCGTATGCATATATTACTGTACTTATATGTATATTAGTTGGAAAAGGCAAAACATAAGCATAACATAGTATCATTAACCGTTAAACCATGTACATTTTGAGAGAGAGCATTCAAAGCACGTCTTGCCTCGTCGAAAGCTGAAATCCAACTGACGGCAAAACTAGTCAAATTTTTTTTTTTTTTTTTTTTTTTTCTTTCGGAAAGGAGGGTTCTCCAGCGATCTGGAGTCAGTGTTCGCTCGGATACGGTGGTGACAAGACCTACTGCGGCTGCTCCGTTGAATACTTGTTGTTTACTGGAATGAGTGTTTATGTGTGCTCTACGAAGGACGCTCGCATAGTTATGCTTGACCGAAACTGACCACAAGTAAGTGAGACTTTTAAAATCTCGAGTAAGGTATCCGCGGATTCGTATAGATAAATAAAAAAATGAAAATGTCTTTATAAACATGTTATTTTTTTTAAAAAATATTTTGTTTATTGTTTTATTTCCGGTCCCTAATTTGAAACGTGCTAAACAACAAATATTCGAGTACGCACTCGAAAATCTTTTATTATTTTAGCTACATTGAGTTAAAAATTGATATTTTATATTAATTTTATGCTTTTATATTCAGTTTTTGTAAATCTTATGCGTTTTTTTTTTTCATCGATGACATTTTTTAACGCCTACGTCACGTAATGTATCAATTAAATGGCAAAATTGACTCAAAACAACAACTATATATTTATATTTATATTTCATATATTTATATGTGTGTGTGTGTGCATATATTACTGTACTTATATGTATATTAGTTAGAAAAGGCAAAACATAAGCATAACATATTTATTCTGAATTTATTCTGAAGCGCCATTTGCTTTCGAAGAAATCCATGTCTGCCTGGACCATTTTGTCTCGCTTCAGGTCTTTGAAGGTCGAGTCGAGGAGACTCGTGAGACCGCCTTCCCACTGCAGGACGAGCGGCAGCCGGTAGTCTTTCGGGAGGCTTTCGAAACAGAAAAAGTGGTTCTGTTTTTCGGGCGAATTATCTTTGTATTCCGAAGAGAAGTTGCACCGGGACTCGCGCTTGCACAGGTAGCCGATGGTGTGGACGAGCTGCATGGCCGAGACGATAGGCTTGCAGTACAGGCACCTGAAGTTTCTGCGGGGCCGCCGCTCTCCCACTTCTATTTTCGCCCACACGTCTCTCAGAAAGTGTCCCGGGGGCGACGAAATTATAATCATGTGCCTGTGCTGCCCGAGTCGTGCTTCCGAGGGCTCTCCGCCGTCGCACCAGCAGGAGAACGTGAGGGTTCGAGTCCGCCCTTCGTCCCTGTCCATCGCTTCCAGAAACCCCGGAAACGCGGGAATTCGCACCGCGGCGTGAAACCATTCGGCCTCGCCTTCGAGTTCCACGTACTTTAGGACGCAGGAGACGGCCCTGTCGAGAGACTCGTCCTCGAAGGTCA
This sequence comes from Maratus speculifer, assembly GCA_964019185.1. Taxonomy (NCBI): domain Eukaryota; kingdom Metazoa; phylum Arthropoda; class Arachnida; order Araneae; family Salticidae; genus Maratus; species Maratus speculifer. The sequence goes on from OZ025299.1 coordinate 171,811,537, forward strand.
GGAGGTTCGGGTCGAGGGGCATGGGCCAGACGAGATCGAGGGCTCTCGGGGGCGGGTCGAACGCTCGGTGATCGAACAGACACTTGGCCTGGGCCATGGGCTTCGCGTCGAAGGGAACGGGTTTCGGTTTGGCCACGAGAGTGTTCAGTTTTAAAAATTTTCTCCAACACTTTATCATGTGATCGCCGTGCTCGCGTTTCCGTTTGCTCGACCATGAGGTTTCCCCGAGGCACCAGACGCAACAACGTCTGGAATTTAAATTGTGCGATGCGGAGCAATGTTTTTCGAATTGGATGGATACGAGAGAAACGTTACAGAGAGGACACTGGAAGGAGGTGGGGTTTCGCTTGAGAAAATTCCAATAAAGTCTTAAATTCTCACATCCGTCTTTCGAAGATCTGTTTTGACAAGGCGGCATGATGCGGTGGTGGGTACGATGAGACAGAAAATAAACTGACAAAATGACAATTTGGGGGTACGACTGAAAGTATTTATAATGTTCACAATCTCAAAAAAAAAAAAAAAAAAAAAAAAAAAAATTTTTTTTTTTTTTTTTTGACTTAAATATTCATGACATAATATTTTGAGTCTTTACACAGTTAACAACTACTGCATCGCTTAGGAAATACCAACACCGATCAAACAACTGAAGGTCAAAGGTCAATGACCTCTTTAGATTTTTTGTTGACACAAAGAAGAAGTTATGAGTTTAGAAACTATTTTATAATGCATTGATTCGTTTCTGAATAACACAGTTAGAAAATAATTTATATTTGATTTATTAAAAAAAAAAAATAAAAAAAAAATAAATAAATAAATAAAACAAAGTTGTTTCAATAATAGACAAATAATTTTGTCAAGTTTTAAAAGTGCTACTGCACGTATTTATTTACAAATAAATCTCACAGTTTAAATATATACAAAAACCAGCATTCAATTCTCTGATTTTTTTCCAAAAGTTTGATGGGTAACACGACCCGGTCGGGGTGATCGAGTCCAGATGATCACTGGTCAGCGGCATTGGAAGCACGGACATCAACGGCAGCAGCCGGTCTCGACTCCGAGCGAAAAGCGACTCTCGAGTGCAGTATGCGGGCACCCGAGTCGTCGAGGTGACCGCTGGTCTGGCGGCGACTGCGGGGGGCAGGGTCATCGACGGCAGAAGCCGCTCTTCGACTCCGCCGTCTCCGAGCGAGAAAGCCGACTCTCTGCGTCCAAAGTCGAGTCGAAGTGACCGCTGGTCAGCGCGGACGTCAGAACGAACGGGACGTTTCGATTCTCCGGTCCATTTCCGAAAGTTGGACGGGCGACGCGACCCGGTTCCGATAGGGTCGTGTCGAAGTGACCGCTGGTCTGGCGGCATCGGGAGGGAAACATGGACAGCAGCAGCCGCTCTTCGACTCCGCCGTCTGCGAGCGAGAAAGCCGACTCTCTGCGAACGCACGGTCACCCAAAGTCCGCCCAAAGCACGGTCATCGTCGTCAGCAGCAGCCGGCGTCGACTCCGAGCGAAGTAGTTTGAATGTCATTTTTTTGAGGTCACGGGAGGTGGGTGCATTATTGGCCACACGGCGCGCAGGTCACTCCAATGGACGGCGGTGGAACACGCGAAACACGTGAGCACAGATTCTGGATTTTTTAAATCTTGTTTTATTTTTCTTACGAGGCAACCGGCATGACATTCGTGACCACAGCCGTGTAAAATTATCTTCGAAAGTTTTCTGGGATCTTTGCATAAGTGACACCAAAGTCGAGACGATGATTCCTGGTCGGCAAAATCGGGCACTAAGGCGCAGGCATTAACGGCGGTCGGTGTTGAATGTTCCATCTCCGAACGATAAGTGACTGCAGATCGCTCGAGCTCCCCCTATTTATACCCTTAAAAAAAAAAAAAAAAAAAAAAAAAATTTTTTTTTTTTCTGCACTTCGTGTCCGGTGTAGATCTCGGGTCCTTTCTCACCTGTCTCCCCCCCCCCCGTTTCTCGATTTCGACAGAAAGCTTATTTAGGGGTCAATGACCTCTATTTACAGAGAGAGCCGTGCTTTGGCGGTGCCGGATCGAAGGGAAGGTCGAGATCTCTTCGCCGTGCTGAAACAAAATGTTTCCGTCCGTAAACGCGGACGGCGGAACCTTTTGACCGTTCGAACCCGAAATTTCCAAGGGTTCCCCTCCCCCTCCCCCCCCCCGGGCGACCCGAGAGAGGGTCGAAAGTCAGTGGAAACGAACGCTCTACCATAGACGAACGTCTGTACCGAGTTTGGAGTTTCTACTCGAAATTGTGTTTTTTTTTCGACTTTTGGCTAAAAAATGCTTAAGTCCGGGATGATCCTTTATAAAGGGAAAACTTTAATGGCCGTTTCGAGGGGTGTCCGATGGAGTCAGGTGAGAAAGGACCCGAGATTTACACCGGACGCGAGATGTAGATCAAAATAACTTTTTTTTTTTTTTTTTGGAAAGGAGGGTTGGTTCTCCAGCGATCTGGAGTCAGTGTTCGCTCGGATACGGTGGTGACAAGACCTACTGCGGCTGCTCCGTTGAATACTTGTTGTTTACTGGAATGAGTGTTTATGTGTGCTCTACGAAGGACGCTCGCATGGTTATGCTTGACCGAAACTGACCACAAGTAAGTGAGAGTTATTATCCCTCGAGTAAGGTATCCGCGGATTCGTATAGATAAATAAAAAATTGAAAATGTCTTTATAAGTATATTATTTTTTTAAAAAGAAAAAATATTTTGTTAATTGTTTTATTTCCGGTCCCTAATTTGAAACGTGCTAAACAACAAATATTCGAGTACGCACTCGAAAATCTTTTTATTATTTTAGCTACATTGAGTTACAAATTGATAATTTATATTAATTTTATGCTTTTATATTCAGTTTTTCTAAAATCTTATGCATTCTTTTTTCATCGATGACATTTTTTAACGCCTACGTCACGTGATGTATCAATTAAATGGTAAAATTGACTCAAAACAACAACTATATATTTATATTTATATCTATATTTATATTTATATTTATATTTCATATACTTATATGTGTGTGCGTATGCATATATTACTGTACTTATATGTATATTAGTTGGAAAAGGCAAAACATAAGCATAACATAGTATCATTAACCGTTAAACCATGTACATTTTGAGAGAGAGCATTCAAAGCACGTCTTGCCTCGTCGAAAGCTGAAATCCAACTGACGGCAAAACTAGTCAAAAATTATTATTATTATTTTTTTTTTTTCGGAAAGGAGGGTTGGTTCTCCAGCGATCTGGAGTCAGTGTTCGCTCGGATACGGTGGTGACAAGACCTACTGCGGCTGCTCCGTTGAATACTTGTTGTTTACTGGAATGAGTGTTTATGTGTGCTCTACGAAGGACGCTCGCATGGTTATGCTTGACCGAAACTGACCACAAGTAAGTGAGAGTTATTATCCCTCGAGTAAGGTATCCGCGGATTCGTATAGATAAATAAAAAATTGAAAATGTCTTTATAAGTATATTATTTTTTTAAAAAGAAAAAATATTTTGTTAATTGTTTTATTTCCGGTCCCTAATTTGAAACGTGCTAAACAACAAATATTCGAGTACGCACTCGAAAATCTTTTTATTATTTTAGCTACATTGAGTTACAAATTGATAATTTATATTAATTTTATGCTTTTATATTCAGTTTTTCTAAAATCTTATGCATTCTTTTTTCATCGATGACATTTTTTAACGCCTACGTCACGTGATGTATCAATTAAATGGTAAAATTGACTCAAAACAACAACTATATATTTATATTTATATCTATATTTATATTTATATTTATATTTCATATACTTATATGTGTGTGCGTATGCATATATTACTGTACTTATATGTATATTAGTTGGAAAAGGCAAAACATAAGCATAACATAGTATCATTAACCGTTAAACCATGTACATTTTGAGAGAGAGCATTCAAAGCACGTCTTGCCTCGTCGAAAGCTGAAATCCAACTGACGGCAAAACTAGTCAAATTTTTTTTTTTTTTTTTTTTTTTTCTTTCGGAAAGGAGGGTTCTCCAGCGATCTGGAGTCAGTGTTCGCTCGGATACGGTGGTGACAAGACCTACTGCGGCTGCTCCGTTGAATACTTGTTGTTTACTGGAATGAGTGTTTATGTGTGCTCTACTAAGGACGCTCGCATAGTTATGCTTGACCGAAACTGACCACAAGTAAGTGAGACTTTTAAAATCTCGAGTAAGGTATCCGCGGATTCGTATAGATAAATAAAAAAATGAAAATGTCTTTATAAACATGTTATTTTTTTTTAAAAAATATTTTGTTTATTGTTTTATTTCCGGTCCCTAATTTGAAACGTGCTAAACAACAAATATTCGAGTACGCACTCGAAAATCTTTTATTATTTTAGCTACATTGAGTTAAAAATTGATATTTTATATTAATTTTATGCTTTTATATTCAGTTTTTGTAAATCTTATGCGTTTTTTTTTCATCGATGACATTTTTTAACGCCTACGTCACGTAATGTATCAATTAAATGGCAAAATTGACTCAAAACAACAACTATATATTTATATTTATATTTATATTTCATATATTTATATGTGTGTGTGTGTGCATATATTACTGTACTTATATGTATATTAGTTAGAAAAGGCAAAACATAAGCATAACATAGTATCATTAACCGTTAAACCATGTACATTTTGAGAGAGAGCATTCAAAGCACGTCTTGCCTCGTCGAAATCTGAAATCCAACTGACGGCAAAACTAGTCAAAAAATTTTTTTTTTTTTTTTTTTTTTTTTTTTTTTTTTTTTTTTTTTTTTTTTTTTTTTTTGGAAAGGAGGGTTTTCGAGCGATCTGCAGTCAGTGTTCGCTCGGATACGGTGGTGACAAGACCTACTGCGGCTGCTCCGTTGAATACTTGTTGTTTACTGGAATGAGTGTTTATGTGTGCTCTACGAAGGACGCTCGCATAATTATGCCTGTCCGAAACTGACCAGAAGTAAGTGAGAGTTATTAACCCTCGAGTAAGATATCTGCAGATTCGTATAGATAAATAAAAAATTGAAAATGTCTTTATAAGTATATTATTTTTAAAAAAATATTTTGTTTATTGTTTTATTTCCGGTCCCTGATTTGAAGCGTGCTAAACAACAAATATTCGAGTACGCACTCGAAAATCTTTTATTATTTTAGCTACATTGAGTTATAAACTGATAATTTATATTAATTTTATGCTTTTATATTCAGTTTTTGTAAATCTATATACATATGTGTGTACATCAATTGGAAAAGGTAAACCATAAGCATAACATTATATTATTGAGCGTTAAAGTATGTACACTTGGAGAGAGGCTCGAAAGCACGTCTTGCCTCGTTGAAAGCTGAAATGCAACTGACTGCAATAATAGTCACAATTTTTTTTTTTTTTTTTTTTAATAATAGGCAGCTCTTGAGCGATCTGCAGTCAGTTTTCGCTGGGACGCAGTGGAGTCGAGATCCACTGACGCTGCTGTCCGGATGCCGGTTCCACTTTGAGAGAATTGATACTTTGATGAAAAATAAACATGGTTGTGGACTTCATGTTTTTTTTCGCGACGCGAGACTTACGCTGACCAGCGGTCACCTCGACTCGATCCGGGTCGTGTTGCGTGTCGAACTTTCCGAAATGGGCCGGGGAATCGAAAGGTCCCGTTCGTTCGGACGACCGCGCTGACCGGCGGTCACTTCGACTCGATTTCGGGTGCCCGTGCGTTGCAGAGAGTCGGCGGCCTTTCGCTCGGAGTCGAGAACCGGCCTCTGCCGTTCCATGGTGTCCGTGTCCGTCCGGTCGGTTGCCGCTGACCAGCGGTCACCTCGACTCGATCTGGGTCGTGTCGCGTATGAAATTTTCGGGTCACTTTGCCTTTGGTGTGAGAAGTCTCAAGAGGAGTTTTTTCATTTATATCAATTGGAAAAGTATATTATAAAGCAAACATTAATATAACATTGTATTATTGAGCATTCAAGCGCGTACATTTGGAGAGAGCATCGAAACCACGTCTTGCCTCGTCTAATGCTAAAATCCAACTGACGACAAAACTAGTCAAAAAAGTTTTTTTTTTTTTTTTTCGGAATGGATGGTTTTCGAGCGATCTGCAATCAGTGTTCGCTGGGATACGGTAGTGAAAAGACCTGCCGCGGCTGTTTGTGTCCATGCCCCCCCCGGTTACACAATGCCGCTGTTCGCATTTGGAGAGAGCATCCAAAGCAAGTCTTGCCTCGTCGAAAGCTGAAATCCAACTGACGGCAAAACTAGTCAATTTTTTTTTTTTTATATATAATAAGCTTTCGAACGATCTGCAGTCAGTTTTCGCTCGGACACGGTGGAGTCAACACCTGCTGCGGCTGTTTATATCCATGCGCCCCGGTTACTCGATGCCGCTGTCCGCATTTGAAGAGAGCATCGAAAGCACGTCTTGCCTCGTTGAAAGTTGAAATCCAACTGACGACAAAACTAGTCAAAAAAGTTTTTTTTTTTTTTTTTTTTTTTGAAGCTCTTAAGCGATCTACAGTCAGTTTTCGCTCGGACACGGTGGAGTCAAGACCTGCTGCTGCTGCTTGATATCTTGACTTTGGAAATATTTCGCACGTGCTATAAATAGACTCCGGACTTTGTGAAATCTTTTTAGAACATCTTTTTAACTTTGAAATTATTTCCGACTTGTGTAAAAAAACTCGCATCTGAGTACCAAACTCTTTCCGAAGATAACCAAATTATGGACTAAAACGAGACTCTGATGAAAATCGATATGCTTGTGGACTTTGTGTTTTTTTCGTAACACGAGACTTTGAAAATATTTCGTGTTCAAACTCGACCGCATAGACAGGAGAACACGTCGATAAGAGAGAGACTTGTCTGAGAACACACCTTAAATACCAAAAAAAAAAAAAAAATTTTTTTTTTTTTTTTTTAAGGAAATGACATTGTCTCGCCAGATCAGTTGGCATCACGCAGCGCTGCCGGGCGGCTGCTCTTCCGTTTCTCTCGCTTGAAGCCGAACTTTGAAATAATTCCCGACTTTGAAAAGTTTTGCCGAACTTTGAAATAATTCCGGACTTTGAAATATCGACTTTGAAACTTTTTCAGAAATCGAGACTTTAATGAAAATCGACATGCTTTTGGACTTTGTATTTTTTTCGCGACACGAGACTGATAATATTTCGTGTTCATACTCGACTATGTTAAAAACTTTGAAAAAATTCCTCATTTTTACTTTTCTGAGTACTTAACTGAGCACGTAACAATGCATTACAGGTAAGGACAAAATCGCGAGACAACCGCAGAGACAGGAGAGCACGTCGATAAGACGAAGGCTTGTTTGAAAAGACACCTTAAATGTAAAAAAAAAAAAAAAAAAATTTTTTTTTTTTTTTTTTTTGTAAAAGGAAATGACATTGTCTTGCCAGATCAGTTGGCATCATGCAGCGCTGCCGGGCGGCTGCTCTCCCGTTTCTCTCTCTTGAAGCCGAACTTTGAAATAATTCCCGACTTTGAAAAATTTTACCGAACTTTGAAATAATTCTCGACTTTGAAAAATTTTACCGAACTTTGAAATAATTCCCGACTTTGAAAAATTTTGTCGGACTTTGAAATAATTACCGAACTTTGAAATCTCGACTTTGAAAATATTTCACACGCGCTATAAACTGACTTCAGACTTTGAAACTTTTTCAGAAATCGAGACTTTGATGAAAATCGACATGCTTGTGGACTTTGTGTTTTTTTCGTGACACGAGACTGAAAATATTTCGTGTTCAAACTCTACCACATAGACAGGAGAACACGTCGATAAGAGAAAGACTTGTCTGAGAACACACCTTAAATAAAAAAAAAAAATTTTTTTTTTTTTTTTTTTTTTTTTAGGGATGTAAAAGGGAATGACATTGTCTCGCCAGATCAGTTGGCATCATGCAGCGCTGCCGGGCGGCTGCTCTTCCGCTTCTCTCTCTTGAAGCCGAACTTTGAAATAATTCCCGACTTTGAAAAGTTTTGCCGAACTTTGAAATAATTCCCGACTTTGAAAAATTTTACCTAACTTTGAAATAATTCTCGACTTTGAAAAATTTTACCGAACTTTGAAATAATTCTCGACTTTGAAAAATTTTACCGAACTTTGAAATAATTCTCGACTTTGTAAAATTTTACCGAACTTTGAAATAATTCTCGACTTTGTAAAATTTTGCCGAACTTTGAAATAATTTCCGAATTCTGAAATAATTTTCGACTTTGAAAATATTTCACACGCGCTATAAACTGACTTCGGACTTTGAAACTTTTTCAGAAATTGGGACTTTGATGAAAATCGACATGCTTGTGGACTTTGTGTTTTTTTCGCGACACGAGACTTTGAAATTATTTCGTGTTCATGCTTGACTATGTTAAAAACTTTGAAAATATTCCTCATTTTTTATATTTCTCAATACTTAACTGAATCCGAACTTTGAAATAATTTTCGACTTTGAAAAATTTTGTTATTTGTACGTTTCTGAATATTTGACTGAAACCGAACTTTGAAATAATTTTCCACTTTGAAAATATTTCGTAAGCAGTTAGAAAAAAAAATTTTTTTTTTTTTTCAGCCTGGATTGGGTATAAAAAGGAGTGACATTAGCTCGCCAGATCAGTCGGCATCTGACAGCGCTGCAAGCCGGCTGCTCTTCCGTTTCTCTCGCTTCGCTCTCAAACTTCAGAGGTGTTGGAACGACGCCTCTCGCCGCGGACTTGTAAAATTTTTTGGACACTGGAAACCTAATGGTGCTAACGAAGGTGTCTCGCGGAACTTGTAATCTTTTTCCGAATCTCCCGCTCTCGATCATCAGAGGTGTTGGAACGACGCCTCTCGTCGCGGACTTGTATTATTTTTGGACACCGGAGACCTAACGGTGCTAACGAAGGTGTCTCGCGGAACTTGTAATCTTTTTCCGATACTCACTCGAATCAGAGGTGTTGGAACGACGCCTCTCGTCGCGGACTTGTAATATTTTTGGACATTGAACGTTGCTGGAGTTGGGGGGTCGCTGAACTTGTAATTTTTTTTTACGCTTTCGCATCAGAGGTGTTGGAACGACGCCTCTCGTCTCGGACTTGTATTATTTTTGGACATTGAACGGTACTTACGAAGGGAGTCGCGGAACTTGTATTTTTTTTTACGCTTTCGCATCAGAGGTGTTAGAACGACGCCTCTCGTCGCGGACTTGTAAAATTTTTGGAAACCTAACGGTTTTAACGATGGTGTGTCGCGGGACTTGTAATTTTTATTGAAATATGCCTGTTTTTTTTTACAATTTACTATTATGTTGTTTCGGTAAAATCATTTTCCTTTCAGACGGAAATTTAAAAAAATGTAGTTTTCGCGTAATTAGCTTTCCAAATACTCTCCGCTTCAAAGTCTCTTCGCTCCATTCCGGATCATGGAAAAGGTAAGTGTTTTTTTCATAAAATGTATCTTTCATTTTCCAATTTCTTTTTTTTTCACTCAACTTTTTTTTTAAAAAAAAACTCAAATGTATTCGTTACATTTTTTTGTTAAACACATGCATGCACGCACTCAAAATCCATTTCCATCTTTTCGTAACCAGGTGCGAGAAGAAAAAGTCCGCTAGGATCCTGGTACTAGCGGTGAAAACATCGAGAATTTTTTTTTGGTTAGAGCGCGGTTTTTTTTTTCTTCGGCTGTCGTACATTTCATTCAAAAGAAATGGTTCCTAAAATTGCTGAGCAACCCGGTCTGTGAAGCCTCGTGGGAGGGGGAGACGGGTCGGCAATCCATCTTTTTTCGAAACCAGGCGCGAGAAGAAAAAGTCCGCTAGGGTCCTGGTACTAGCGGCGAAAAAACATCGAGAATTTTTTTTTTGGTTAGAGCGCGGGTTTTCTTCACCTGTCGTACATTTCATTCAAAAGAAATTGTTCCTAAAATTGCCGAGCAACCCGGTCTGTGAAGCCTCGTGGGAGGGGGAGACGGGTCGGCAATCCATCTTTTTTCGAAACCAGGGGCGAGAAGATAAAAGTCCGCTAGGGTCCTGGTACTAGCGGTGAAAAAACATCGAGAATAATTTTTTTTTGGTTAGAGCGCGGGGTTTTTTTTTCTTCGGCCGTCGCACATTTCATTAAAAAGAAATGGTTCCTAAAATTGCCGAGCAACCCGGTCTGTGAAGCCTCATGAGAGGGGGGAGACGGGTCGGCAATTTCTTATATATTTAGTGCTTTTTTAACATTGCTCATTTTTGTATTCCACAGTACATCCCTACTTTGAGTTGGAAATAAAAAATCCACCAAAAAAATGTAACGAATAAATTTGAGTTTTGAGAAAAAAAAATGACTTGAACGAGAAGAAATTGGAACACAAAGGTACATTTAAAAAAAAAAAAAGTCTGCTCTCGTAATTGAGAAAAAAATAAGAGGGAGGGGTAAGAAGAAAGGGGGCAATTCGGATCCGAGCCATTCTTTGTGTCGTCCCACAGTGCGCGGTCCGAGACGACATAGAGTGGCAAAGATCGTAGGCTGAGATGACGAGGGCTGCCCCCTTTTTTCCTTTTTTTTAACAGGATGCTTTTCGCATCAAAATTCTCTTTTTTTTCGCCATTTTTTATTTCGCGTGGAGGGGGGAGGAAAGGATTGTAAGGAATGAATTATTGCAAGTAGGTACTTTGGGGTTTTTTTTCTCAACCTCCATTTTTCTCCACTTCCGTGGTCATTTTGGGGGAGGCAGTAACTGGTCCATGAGGGAACGTTTCCGAATATCTGGTTCCATTTTAGGTCGTTCTTGTCTCTCACGCGGATCCTGAGAGTAGCTTTACGTGTGGTTACCTTGCGGGCCCGGCCCGGAACCCTGGGGTGGGAATTTGTCGCGTCACGGGGCGCGGCCGATTTCCGCAGCAGATGCGGTGGCATGACTTTGTACTCACCGTAGACTCGGTTCCATGGATGGTCTGAGCCTCTCACAGATCGGTGGAAAATATGCCGTGTGGTCTTGCCGGGAGACAAGAGTCGACTTTCCTTTGAATTGAAAAAAAAATATCTATCAAAGGATGTCGATGGCCTGATTTGAAGAACCTTAGTGACTTCATCGCTTCCGAAGCATACGAGAGTCCTAGTACGATTTAGTTACTGGACTGCTTCTGTGAGGTATGGATGGAGTTGCTGCAGACATGGTAAAGCCTGCTTCAGGTGGGTGTAAATATCCATTGTGGATGCCCCATGCTGTAGAGTCGAGGTGGACGGTTCGGAGACGTACGGGTTTCCCGATGACGGATCGGCCTGTCTTTTTCAATCAGATAATGGAGGAATGAAAGTGGAGACGAAAGAAAACCCCGGAAAAAAATGAAAAAATTGATGAGTAGGGAGCGCGTGTGGGACGAGTCGAGGGGTCGCGCGCAGCAGGTGCCTCTCAAGGGAGGTTCGTAAGTCGTTTTGGCGACCTTTCGACATCGGACTGTGACGAGGGAAACGAATGAGTTTTTTATATCTACGCGCGCGCTTCTCTCTCGTCTGTCTATAACACAGAGAGAGAGACAGACAGAAAAAATAGGGGTAAAAAAAAATCATCGTGATCTGGATATTTCATCCGGACTCACACGATTCATTTTTAACGAGAGCAAACTTTCTGGTTCAGATGCCTACCAATAAAGTATATTTTTCAAAAAAAAAAATATTGTGTCTTGTGTGATATTTTGTGTCTTGTGTCATTTCTTTTTCTTATTCCCAAATATAGGGCGCACAGAAAAAAAGAGTATTTTGGAAAGCCGTAGGTTATGAACATTGTACATTCAATTGAAAACGACTTTTGTTTTTCAGCTACTGTAACATCGACAACAAACCCCAACCCATAAAAAAAAGAGTCGACTCTTCCCCCCCCCTTCAAAACAGGTAGACGGCACCCTCCGTCAACCTGTTTTGAAGAAAGATTCGAAGGGTTTTTTTTTCACCTTCGAACTAAATGCGAGTTTGTTTATCATTGATCCTTTTTTCGGTAAAAAAAAATGACCCCTTGCCACGGAGAGGGGGAGGGGTATTTTTGTGTCAAAAATATATTTTACATAAAACAAAAGAATTGTGGAGTTGCGATAGATTACAATATCGCAGCGGGTGGTAAATGGTGGGACTAAAAAAAAATAATAATAATAATTTGGTTTCGGTAAAAAAGACCCTTTCATTTAAACGAAGGGGCATTTTTGGCATAAAACATCTTTTTCAAAAAAAAAGAATTGTGGCGTTGCGATATGTTTGAATATCGCAGCGGTTGGTTATGGTGGGACACAATTCTAAATTTAAAAAAAAATTTCTCCTTTCTCTTTGTCGACCAAAACCAACATCTTCCAAACAAATGTTGGAAAATGACTTGAACGAGAAGAAATTGGAACGCAAAGGTAATTTTTTTTAAAAAAAAAGTCTGCTCTTGTAATTGAGAAAATAAAAAACTTATCCGCGTGGAGGGGGGGGCGTAATGGAGAAAGGGGGCAATTCGGATCCGAGCCATTCTTTGTCGTCCCACAGCGCGCGGTTTCTATTCCGAGATGACGTAGAATGGTAAAGATCGTAGGCTGAGATGACGAGGGCTGCCCCCTTTTATCCTCTTTTTTTTTCCAGGATGCTTTTCGCATCAAAATTCTCTTTTTTTTCCGCCATTTTTTATTTCGCGCGTGTGTGGGGGGGAGGAGGGAGGGAGGGAAAGAGTTGTAAGGAATGTATTATTGCAAGTAGGCATTTTGGGGTTTTTTTTCTCATTCTCCATTTTTTTCTCCACCTCCGTTTTTTTTGAGAAGGGCAGAAAGTTTCCAGATGAAGTGGTTTCCGAATCCTGGTTTTTCGGTCAGGTCTTCTCGTCTCGTCGCAACGATCCTGAGAGTAGCTTTACGTGTGGTAGCCTTGCGGCGGCCCGGCCCGGAACCCTGGTGTGGGAATTTGTTGCGTCACGGGGGCGCGGTGGATCCCTGCAGCAGATGCGATGGGCTGACTTGGATCCGCATCGTAGACTCGGTTCCATGGAAGGCCTGAGCCTCTCACAGATCGGCGGAAAATATGCCGTGTGGTCTTGCGGTGAGACGAGAGGCGACATTCCTTTGGATAATAATAAAAAAACATAAATCTATCAAGTGACAAAGGAAGCCGGATGCCTGATTGAAAAACTAACAACTCCATTGACTCCGAAGCGAAACGAAAGTCCTTGGGCTTAGTAGTGGATGGCGAAACGTCCAGGTGCACTGCTTCAGGAGTAAATGCTCGAGTTGACGCTAGAAACGGTAAAGCCTGACAGTCGGGCCTAAATCCATGTTACCCTAAGTTGTTTGACAGAATTGGGTGCCCCGTTTCTTTAGCAGAGTCACGTTGGACGGAGTCGGAAGCCGTTGGGACGGTGTCACTAACTGGACCGAGTCTGATTTCGGTCGGCAAGAGTCTGACTTTAATGACGGAATGCGGACTGCCTGGATCAAAAAGATAATGGAGGAATGAAGGTGGAGACGAAAGAAAACCCCGAAAAAAAAACAACAAAAAATTACTGAGCAGGGAGCGCGTGTGGGACGAGTCGAGGGGTCGCGCGCAGCAGGTGCCTCTCAAGGGAGGTTCGTAAGTCGTTTTGGCGACCTTTCGACATCGGACTGTGACGAGGGAAACGAATGAGTTTTTTATATCTACGCGCGCGCGCTTCTCTCTCGTCTGTCTATAACACAGAGAGAGACAGACAGAAAAAATAGGGGTAAAAAAAAATCATCGTGATCTGGATATTTCATCCGGACGCAGACGATTCATTTTTAACGAGAGCAAACTTTTATTTATTTATTTTTTTTTTCTGGTCCAATAAAAAATATTAAAAAAAAAAATGTTGTGTCTTGTCTTATATTTTGTGTCTTGTGTTATTTCTTTTTCTTATTCCCAAATATAGGGCGCACAGAAAAAAAGGAGTCGACTCTTCCACACACCCATTTTTCCCTTCCCCCCCTCAAAACAGGTAGACGACACCCTCCGTCAACCTGTTTTGAAGAAAGGTTCGAAGGTTTTTTTCCGTGGTTTTTTTTCACCTTCGAACTAAATGCGAGTTTGTTTTTTGTTTATCATTGATCCTTTTTTCGGCAAAAAAAGACCCCTTGCCACGGAGAGGGGGGCATTTTTGGCACAAAAATATATTTTACATAAAAAAAAAGAATTGTGGAGTTGCGATAGATTACAATATCGCAGCGGGTGGTAAATGGTGGGACACAATTCTAAAAAAAAAAATAATAATAATTTTGTTTCGGTAAAAAGACCCTTTCATCAAAACGAAGGGGCATTTTTGGCACACAAAAAAAAAAAAAAAAAAAAAAAAAAGAATTGTGGCGTTGCGATACGTTTGAATATCGCAGCGGGTGGTTATGGTGGGACACAATTCTAAAAAAAAAAATTTTTTTTTCTTCCCTTTTTCCGACCGAAACCAACTCTTAGCACTCTACCAAAAATGTAACGCATATATTTGAGTTTTAAGAAAAAAAAAGAAGTGTTAAAAAATGACTTGAACGAAAAGAAATTGGAACACAAAGATACACTTTTTTAAAAATCTGCTAATATATATATATATATATATATATATATATATATATCAATCCGGTTTAATCAGTTTTTATTTCTGATAAAGAAATCCAAATCCTTGAAAAAAAAAAAAAAAAAATTTTTTTTTTTTTTTTTTTTTTTTCAATATATAAGTTAAAAACTCTTGAATGACTGCATTATGATAAGACTGATTGTAAGAAGATTCGTAAATCATTATATTTTTTTGGTTTCAAAAGCATTATGTTGTCTAGTCGCTGGGTGTTTTTTTCAAACTCAGATTCTAAAGGGCCCGTTTTTTACCCAGAGAAACATGTGTATTTGATATATTCATTTGAGTATTCTAAAGATGGATCTCATACTATCCGTGGACTTGTAATTTTTAAAGAAATGTGTGACATATACGACTGTCAAGCATGGTATCGATATGCAGTTTTTGATAAACATTATGATACAAGCAAATCGTTTTTAGACAAGTTCAAACAGAATCGTTATTATGTGGAGTATGGATCCATACAGGCCTATTAAATCTAATTTACATAATATAACTCAAATTCCTGAACACTAAATAGGTTCCAAATTCTTTAAAAAAAAAAAAAAAAAAAAAATTTTTTTTTTTTTAATGTCTGTGTGAAACAAAATCACCACCCACGTCCTTTTGGATTGGAAACGAGCGAGAGGCGGAGTCCCACTCTCTTATAAAACGTCCTTCTCTCTCCCAACCGGATTCAGTCTCACCATGATGATCCAGCTGCAATTCACCGCTCGACCCGCTTTATGGGGCTTCATCGGGAGAAAAGGCATGCTCTTTTGGCTCGACACCTCCGTCGCCGAGTTTTTAAGAAGGCCCGAAGGCGTGGAGGGCCAAGCCCCGGTCCAGGAGGTGGCGGACGACGAGGCCCTGGAACAGTACCCGTTGAGCTGGCTGCGGCGTAAAGTTGTGTCGCATTATCACCTGATCTGCCTGCTCTCCGATCTTCCTGACAAAAAACTCCTCGAGACGGTCGCGTCGGAATTTCGAGTCACTGTTTCGCAAGAAAAAGGGGTGCATAAGCTCCGGCAGTCGACCGCAGCGGATGCGATTCCCTTTCGGACGTTCATCGACGACCTCGTCCGCCGTAGACCGACCGCGCCGGCCTCGCCCGCCCGTTCCCCCGCGATCACAGTCCACTCTGCCACGAGCTCCCGCTACACGCCGGCCTCGCCCGTCTACTCTCCCTGCAGTCCCTGCTACACGCCGGCCTCGCCTGTCTACTCTCCCTGCAGTCCCTGCTACACGCCGGCCTCGCCTGTCTACTCTCCCTGCAGTCCCTGCTACACGCCGGCGTCGCCTTCCTACACGCCGGCCTCGCCTGTCTACTCTCCCTGCAGTCCCTGCTACACGCCGGCGTCGCCTTCCTACACGCCCCAGCCAAAGAGTCGAGGATCTTCCCCCTCCGTCGTCACTTGTAGCTCCAGCGATTCCAGCGACTCGGAGGACACTGCACCGAGCTTCCCTCAGGATTCCAGTATTACCATTATCCTGGACAAAATACCAGCGACGAAAGTCATTATCAAGTCGAAAGGACTGATACAAACCATTTACGCGTAACCTGGTCCATGTCTGTATGAAAAAAGATTCCTCGATAAAGGTTGTTCTGTTGTAAAAGGTGTGTTTCTTTCCCAGCAGAAAAAGGGGGTTGAAGGAAGTTGCCACAGCAACTTCCTTCAACCCCCTTTTTTTGCGAAAAAGGCTTTGCCAATCTTGGACATTTTGAAACGGATCCGGTCAAGAGAAACGATCCAATGTTAAAAAATATTAAGATTCATTGAAAGCGATGTGTTTTTTTTTTAGAATCAGGTTTCTCTCACACAAAACAAAATCAATCACACAAAACAATCAACAACAATCATCAACAAAACAATCACACAAAAGGTACCCAAGACATACGGTTTAAAAAGACTGTTATTTTCTTTTAAAAGTTTCTTTAAATCTTTAACCTCACCCAAAATTTATAGTGTTTTACAAAAAAAAAAAAAAAAAAAAAAAAAAAAAAAAATCTATGGCTTAGTTCATGGATTGTCGTCACAAAAAGGGATGGAGTCAAAAAAGTGAATCAAAAGATACTATTTAAAATTCCATGAGGGCATGACTCAAAATAAACAGATAGCGTGCAAAAAGCATTTAAAAAAAAAAAAATTTTTTTTTTTTATTTTATTTTATTTTTTTTTTATTTTTTTTTTAAATAAAATATATATTGACATTATAAAATATGTAATCACGCTATATTATAATATTATCTATATAATATAGCTATATTATATTAAAAAAAAAAAATTTTTTTTTTTTTTTCTGATTATTAAATTTTAACCCGCAGTCACTTTTCGTTCGGAGATGGCGGAGACAACACTGGCTGCTGTCGATGAGCGTGCCCCAGTGCCCGATGCCGCTGGCCAGTATTTGTCTCGAAGATTATGCTGCGTGTACTGCAGAAAGCGGAGAGGAGGGTCCGGAATTATACTGAGACGCTGCGGCCACGAATTCCATGCGGGATGTATCATCTACAAAATTAAAGAAGATTTAAAAACACCCGAGCCTACGCTGACGTGCTACGCCTGCTCCACTCCCCTCCATTGGCGCGAGTTGCGCGCTATATGTACGATACTATACCATCCGCACAGCTACGCGAGACCGAGAATGAGAAAAACTGATTTGATTTTAGAAAAAAACTTTGACTAAGATCATTAGAAAACTGAAAAGAAACGATGAATCATAAAAAATTAGAGACTGATGTGATACAAACAAAAAAGTTTGTAATATTTACTTTGAAAATTTTTTAGAACATTGTTTCTTTGAACTTTGAAATTATTTCCGTCTTGTTTTTTTTTTAAAAAAAAAAAACTCGCATCAGAATACTAAACTTTTTTTTTTTTTTTTTTTTTTTTTTTTTTTTTTTAAACTTGCAGTCAGTTTTTCGCTCGGCCATATGAAGTTATGCCACATAAAGTTTGAACCTTATAAAGTTAACAGTTTGCATAATCGTCTCACACCTTTACAAAACATGACTAGTGTAGAAGTCTCCGATAGTGACAATTTGCAAAATTCTTTTTACCCTTTCTTGGGTAAAACATCAACCAATTACATATTACGTGGTCCACGGAAACAGAGATTGAATAATGTGCTACGCTGTTTTGAGTCTAATGCAATGACGATGGCCTATATTATAAACGAGTTATTTCAAAGACCTGCTGTTGAATGGCATATTTATGATGCCATACCCACGATCCCAATAGATTACTCGCAACTTGCTCAAAACGATAAGTGTGTCTTGTGCAAAATCAAGTTTCGTCCTTTGGAGGCGGTTAAACTGTTACCCTGTCTTCATTGTTACCACGATGCGTGCCTAGCGAATTGGTGTAAAGAAAACGACGATTGTCCGTATCGGGAAAACGAAGACGACGACGAAAGGAGCCATTGTAAACAAAAGGTTCACTTTCCCAAGGATCCAGAATTTCTGTGGCGTAACGAAATGATTCTTCAATTAATGGACGTTTTATTTCAAAAACATGAATTTTTTAGAGAGTTTATATTGAATCGTATCAATGAAAGTGTTTCGACGAGTGTGAATAAAAACCTGGATGAATGTGCCATTTGTTTTGAACAGTTTCAAAAGGAGCCCAAACAACTTCCTTGCACTCACAAGTTTCATGAACTTTGTATCCAAACATGGTTCGAGAGAAAAAACACGTGTCCTTTGTGCAGATTTAAAATGGAAAAATTGTTATAAAAATGTAAATCTATCACGCAGTCAATGTTTTACTTAAAGGAATTGTGTCCTTATAGCGATGTAAATAAATATGTATTTATAATTGTAAATAAATGAAACTTTTATGTTTTTAAAATATTTCGTGTTATTTTTTTCCCAAAGAGGGGTGTTCACGAAAGTTGTTTTGTCAACTACCTTGATATACAAATCTTCAGGTCAATGACCTAAAGATTTGTAATTTTACAAGCGCCAGAAAAATAAATTTTTTTCTTCTCCAAAAAATATATATTTAATTCTATAAATATATTTTATATTAATAGATCAGATCAAATATTAAAAAAAAAAAAAAAAAAAAAAATTTTTTTTTTTTTTTCGCGCTAGTCTACTGGCTCTCAGAAATTTTTTTAGTGTAATTGTCAAAAAAAAAAAAAAAAAGTTTTTTTTTTTTTGACATAAATATTAGCCTGCGCATCAGACGCGTCTCATTCGACGCCTCCTCTTGTCACTCGTCGACATGGCCACGTTTCTTCAAGATTCCTTTCCTGATTCCGAGAACAATCTGACCTCGGTGAAAAATTTCACTCTCGAAAAACTTTCGAACGCGTCCTCGCCGGAGCTATAGACCGGGATCTTTCACAACCCGATGCTGCTGCTGTTGCTGCTGCTCCTGCTGCTGCTGCTGCTGGTGGTGGTGGTGGTGATAATGATGATGATGATGATGATGACGATGACGATCGAGGAAACGACTCCCCGAAACGTGAACCCGAGGCGTCCCGAGATCTCGCAGACCCTGCGACGCCGCCCGTCGCGCCCCTCGGAGGCCGAGAGGATCCGCAGCGGAAACGGGCGCTCGAGACGCCGAAGAAGCGTTCGAAAACTTCTAAACCGAAACGAGGCCGAGAGTCTGAGAAACGTTTTGAAACCCGAAAGTCGAGCCGCGAGTCTCAGGTGCTGCAAAAGTCAAAAAAACATTTTAAAAAAACTAAAGTCGAGCGGCGACAGTCTCAGGTGCAAAAGTCAAAGAAAAAGTTGAAAAAAAATAAAGGCGAGCATCGAGAGTCGAAGAAAAAGTTAAAAAGATTTCGGCGACGGCGCCCGGAGAAGTACCAATGGAGAATTGCCGTCTCCGACGAGCCCGACGTCAACTACTCCGAAATCTGTCGCATTTACGATTTCGATCGGATCCCATTTATCAAGGATCGCGTTCCGCGAACGTCGTGTTCGTATTACACGGACGGATCCAAGCGGAAAGAGCACGCCGGGTGCGCCTTCACCGCCGTGTCCGACGACCGACGGACCGTCGCGGAAAAACAAATCCGCATTTCCGACGGTCTGTGCATAGTCACGGCCGAACTCCAGGCGATCAAGGAGGCCGTGACGGACGCACGCGAGAGGGGTGTCCGCGAACTGGACGTCTATACGGATTCCAGAGCGGCGATCGGATTCGTCGAGAGATCCTGTCTTCGACGACACCGAGTGGCCGATCAGATCAGAGATTTCGTCGCGAAAAATAAAATTAAAGTCTTTATGCACTGGATCAAATCTCACGCCGGTCACGTCCACGGCGATCGGGCAGACGCGTTGGCGAAAGCCGCCGCGACCAGGGACGAGGTGGACGTGACTGTGGAACCCTTTCCGTATCGAACAAAAACACGTCGTCGCGATCCGATATGGGTTCGACGCAAAGAGGCGAAAAAAAAGAACAAAACACGAAGAAAAGAAAGAAGAGCGAAAAAACACGCCGCCACGACCGAGGATCGGGTGGACGCAAAGAGGCGAAAAAAGAACAAAAAACGAAGAAAAGAAAGAACAGCGAAAAAACACGCCGCCACGACCGAGGATCGGGTGGACGCAAAGAGGCGAAAAAAGAACTAAACAAAAAACAAAATAATAAAAAAAAATAAGAGCGAAAAAACACGCCGTCCCGACCGAGGATCGGGTAGAACAATGTAACTTTGTAACAATGTAAATAAATATATATTTATAGTTGTAAATAAATATAACTTTTATGTTTGAAAATGTTTCGTGTAATTTTTTTTTTTTTTTTAACTATAAAGTTTTGATTATTTTTTTGCATGCACTTTGCAAATTTTTCTGGCGTCTGTAAAATTAAAAATCTATATAGGTCATTGACCTTTGACCTTTGACCTTTGACCTTCATTTTTTATTTGGGAGCTACTTGAAAATTTTTTTTCTGAGAGCTGGTTGAAACAAATTTAAAACGATTACGATTGTATAACGAATATTATATATATATATATATATATATATATATATATGTATATATATATATATATATATATAAAATTACTGACTACTTCTCCTTTAAGGTAATTACCCTTAAGGTAATCCCTTGATGTTAATCTTCCTCTTGTTTACCTCTTTATTCTGACATGTTAATTAAAGTAAATTTTGACTCATAAATCTTTTTTATCTTCAGTAAAAATCTAAAACCCTAAGAAGATGAAATTATTTTTTGCATGCACTTTGCAATTTTTCTGACGTCTGTAAAATTAAAAATCTATATAGGTCATTGACCTTTGACCTTTGACCTTCATTTTTTATTTGTTGATTTTCCTATTCAATAACAAATTCTTCGAAAAGTAAAGAATTTCGCATGTTTCAAATTGTTATTTCATTAAAAAAAAAAAAATTTTTTTTTTTTTTTTAAATATATAAATGAGACTTCTTGATAAATCTAAAATGACTTTTCGCCGGGAGATTCGCAGAGTCAAGATCTACTAACGTGTCGGTTCCACTTTGAGAAAATCGAGTGGCTAATCCCTCTTTTTTTATTTCGAGTCAATCTCTCGTTGCCACCATGTCGTTCGTGGTCGTCTACAATATTCCCGGAAAGTCTTCGATCCCTCATCATTATCTTACCGGGATTATCGGTTCAGATTGTTTCGTCTATTGGCTGTGTAAGGACGTCGCCGCCGTTTTGGGGTACAGCAGATCCTACGCGAAAAGACTGAGCGATAAGAAAGTACGCGATGTTACGGGGCCTTTGGATAACGTAGGTCCCGATTTCTTACGGAAACGGATAATTTCTCATTTCGATTTGAGTTTTTTGCTCAAAAAAGCGAGAAGGAGTACGGTGCGAGACTTTGAACAGAAAATAAACAGCCCAGGTACCCGAGTGGCAGTGAATCCCGGAGGAAACGTTACAAATTTAAAAGATCCTACTTATGTAGTGATAACCGAGACGAAAGAAAACCACCTCTCATTTTTCGTCTGGTTAGAGATGTTTAAAGTGACGGCGTTTGAAAATCTATACAGTATTCCAGTTTTAGACGATTCATTCGTATCGTCGTTCATAGAGTACGCCGAACCACCTGAAACGATCCCCGAGAATTTTCCACCGGCGATTTTTTATAAATGTAACGGACGCACAATCAAATATTTACCCGAACCGTAATTTTTTTTCTCTCGATATCCTCTACTAATGACAGTTTTGAAGAGTCCAGCGCAGACTTAATTAATTGTGAGATATTTTTTTTTATAAGCTTGGAAAGAAAAAAATAAAAACACACGAAAACCTTTTAAAATATTAAATAATATATTTATTTATATATCTATAAATGTTACATTCAAGTGTACATTGTTGCGAGGACACAATTGCTTTAGATTACAAAAAAAAAAGTTGTGAGGTTACATTTGCGAGTTTTTTTTTCGCCTCGTCACAAGTTTTTTTTGATGGTAGATCGTCCTCCCCCCCCCGCGTCGTCTGGAATCACCTCTTTGTCTCGACAGTTTGTCCAGAATAATTATAATAACGATATTTTTGAGAATTATAATTATTGTAACGATAATTTCGGGGATTGTAGCGTCTCCATCTGCGAGTTGTTTCGCCTCGTCCGTGTCCGAGTCTCCGATGGTGACCCCGCCATCTGGAATCGGGGTCTCTCGGTCTTCTCTGCCCGTTCCGGACGTACGCCGCCTCGTCGGAGATTTCTCCGGGAGGTGGCGAAAGGGAACCGTACATGTCGATAAATTCTTTCCGCTCTTCCTCGCTCACATCGACCACGAGCAGGTCTCGGGACGAGGATTCCTCGCCGCGAGTGTCGGGTTCGGATCGATCCTCCTCGACCGTAGCAGCAGCGGCGGCGGCGGCGGCGGCGGCGGCGTCGGACTCGAATTCGAGATCTTTCGGAGACGTAGAAAGTCGTAGTCTGCATAAAACTTTGTCCCGAAAATCGCATAAGATTGCCGGCCATACGAAAGGTTTCAGTAGACGCTGATGGGTCCATTTTTGGTAACACGGTCTTTCGAAAAGCGAAAAATCCATCTCGGTCGAGTGCCGCGGAAAAATGGAAAGATTTGAACTGACTCCTACTTGTAATCACCTAAAAAAAAAAAAAAAAAAAAAAAAAAAAAAAAAAAAAAAAATTTTTTTTTTTTTTTTCATATAAATAGCAGTTCTTGATCAATTTAAAATCACATTTCGCTTGGAGATTGCCATCTACATCCCATCCTCTTTTGCCTATGCGATTTTTATGGAGATTTCAACTTTTAATACAATAGAAATTCCTCAAAATGCTTTACCCGATCTTAAATGTAGGCTGTGTAAAAAATCTATAAAGCTTACTTATTTGTTTATGATGAAATGTGGGCATTTTTATCATCATACTTGTGTTTATAAAATTGGACGTTTAACGAGATGCAAGACGTGTAGGGATATTTCACATACTGACGAAATGAGACTTACAGAAACCGAGCAGTGGATCGAAAACAGAATTCGAGAAGAACAAATGTAAAAAAAAAATATATGTATACAAAAAGTTTAACTGTCAAAGCATAATAACCATGTCGTATAATTTTCAAATTGCGCGTCGTTCTCCAAGCTTTACTCCAACGCGTGTTGCCGTTCCTCATACAACGAATTACGGGAAAAGACTAGTGGAAGTATGCGAGAAAGCTTTTCCTATGGATATGATATGTAACATTTGTAGCACCGTCATACATCCAACAGAGATGTTTTTATTCGCATGCGGACATTATTATCACGGATACTGTGCAAAGATGATTGTAAGGCACACCATTCAGCACATTGAATGTAGAAGATGCACCAAAAATTGCAGCGATGAAGATTTTAGGAGACTACAAAGTTTACCATAAAAAAAACCAGAAGGTTATGATATATATTTTATCAGTGTGATAAATACGCCCATAGCTCCAAACACCCATAACGCGTAACATTAAAAAACTATAGAGGTCATTGACCTTTGACCTTCTTCATTTTTTATTTGAGAGTTACTTTAAAGATGTTTCCGAGAGCAAATTGTAAAAAAGATATAGAAAATATATCTTGTTAAAAAAAAAAAAAAAAAAAAAAATTTTTTTTTTTTTTCACGGATTATGCTTGTATAAATAGGAGCCATCGATCAGCAAATTCCCATTCCCTCTTCGCCATGGAAGAAGCGTCCAATGCTCCTGTTGCTCCTGCTCCCGCTGCTGCTGCTGCTGCTGCTGCTCTTGAGACGCCAGCTCGAAAAAAAATACGCCTTGCCGTCTGCGAACCCATTCTTCGCCTGGCCGAAAGACTTGCGGCCGAGAAGAGACTTCGCCGCGACCACCTGCCGCCGCCGCCGCCGACGACGACGACGACACCTCCTCCCGGAACGACCCGCGTGGAACGCCCGAAATCTACCTATCGACACGACAAGATAACTGCCGTGATGGCCGTTCGCGACAACACTTTCGCCTTAGACAACGGAGTCCGCTGCGTCTTCGTTCGAGAAGCTTCGACGTCCGCCTTCCTGGCCAAAGAGTTGGACGAAATGCGAGTGGGAACGCTGCACTGTTTCGACAAATACACTTACGGCGTCGTCCAGAAAAGCCTGGCGAAATTTCCGTCGCCTCGCCTCCGCGTGTATCTGCTGAAACCCTTTCCCGTGAAACCCTGCGTGTACTGCAAAAGAAGATCGTGTCCCCTGTGGAGAGCGAACGCGGGAATTTCGCGTCTGCACGGCATCCCTTTCGATCCGATGGAGCACGGGTCCGCGACGACGGGACTCGAAGGGGAGGAGGAAGAGGAAGAGGAGGAGGAGGAGAAGAAGAAGAAGAAGAAGAAGACGCGCGTTTACCGACACAAAAAGATTGTGGCAGTTCTAGCCATAGGAGGTAACGGATTCACTCTCACCAACGGCGTCACGAGCACTTCTTTCGAAAAATCTTTCAACAACTCGATTCTTTTCCGGGAAATTTCGGAAATGAATGTCAGAGTTCTCAACTGCATGGACGAACAGAGTTTTAAAATAAGCTGCGACCTTCGAAAATCGTACGCCAGAGAGTTGAAGAAACTCCAAGTCGTCTTGTTGGACGCCGTCGAAGTGAAAGACTGCCAGTCGTGCAAATCGAAAAACTGCCACAGATGGAAGGCTTCGGTGGGCATCGCCTCTAGGTACAAGTTGAGGCATGATCCCATCAAACATTGAATTTCGAATCCTTGTTTACAAAGTGACCGTTGCAAAAAAAAAATTAAATATTCTATCAAACATTAAATTTCGAATTCATATTTTACAAAGTGACCGTTGAAAAAGAAAATGTATAGTCCAACAGAAATTTCAAAAAAAAAAAAAAAAAAAAAATATTTATTTATTTATTTATTTATTTATTTTTTTTATTTTTTTTTTTAAATATAAAAGGTAGTAACATTGTTTCGCCAGATCAGTCGGTGTGCAGTAGCACTTTAAAACGAGGATGGCGACGGCACTTCCACAGTTATTAGACTTGCCCGTGGACATTTTGTTCCTGATTTTGAGAGACTACGTTCCACTCAAAGATAAATTGCACACGCTTTATAAAATGCCTGAATTTCGATCGTTTCTAGAACATCGTGCATCTTATCTGAGTTCTCCTGGTCCATTTTCGATGGACTATATTGAACTTTTGCGCTTATACAGACCCGGCTTTTATGTTCATCGGGTTGTTTTGGGTCGGTGGACCTATCTGCGATTCGATAACGCCACGTTACAATTCACAGAGTATGAGTTTGACTTCAACCACTGTTTCTTCCGACCCAACAGCCGTGTTGATTTTTTTCGTCAATCCATTTCGACCATGAAAAAAGAAAGAGAATTTTTGCTTCGTTTCCAATCTTTCGAAGAGAAAGAGTCAAAATATTTGCTCTATTATCTGGAAGTATATGGATACATTACGGTACTCTATACACCTCCTTTGTGTAAAATAACCTTTCACGTTTGGCCTTTGAACGGGTATCGCGAAATTTCGATCGACAAACCCATCCGTGTGAAACATTTTTTGGCAGACGGTTTTTGGGAAGTGACGTTGACCCGAGAGAAAAAAATAACCATGAAATGTGTGGACCATGTCGAGTGCCGTTGCAAAAAATTATTTTATGAACTGGACCCTATAACCTTTGAATTAGCAAAAGATTTCACGTATCTGACGACGGATAGAGGGGGGATAATTACTGTGCAAACATGTTCGAATTACAGACTGGCGGACGAAAACCACGTTGAAGGATTTACTGTATACCACAATTATGAAGAAAAGAAAGGAAGATTAATCGTAGAAGAAGACAAACACGACCCACAGTTGAAGAAACTTCTAATGAATAAAGACACAATCTGTAAGTTTGAAAACTTTATGTAAATATTTTGAGTCTTGACACAGTTAACAGTTACTGGAAATACCGACAAAAAAAAAAAAAAAAAAAATTTTTTTTTTTTTAATATATATATATATATAAAAGGGAGTGACATTGTTTCGCCAGATCAGTCGGTGTGCAGTAGCACTTTAAAACGAGGATGGCGACGGCACTTCCACAGTTATTAGACTTGCCCGTGGACATTTTGTTCCTGATTTTGAGAGACTACGTTCCACTCAAAGATAAATTGCACACGCTTTATAAAATGCCTGAATTTCGATCGTTTCTAGAACATCGTGCATCTTATCTGAGTTCTCCTGGTCCATTTTCGATGGACTATATTGAACTTTTGCGCTTATACAGACCCGGCTATTATGTTCATCGGATTGTTTTGGGTTGGTGGACCTATCTGCGATTCGATGACGCCACGTTACAATTCACAGAGTATCGCTTTGACCTCAACCGCTGTTTCTTCCGACCCAACAGCCGTGTTGAGTTTTCTCGTCAATCCATTTCGACCATGAAAAAAGAAAGAGAATTTTTGCTTCGTTTCCAATCTTTCGAAGAGAAAGAGTCAAAATATTTGCTCTATCATCTGGAAGTATATGGATACATTACGGTTCTCTATACACCTCCTTTGTGTAAAATAGCCTTTATCGTTTCTTTGCAAGGGTATCGCGAAATTTCGATCGACAAACCCATCCGTGTGAAACATGTTTTTGCAGACCGTTTTTGGGAAGTGACGTTGACCCGAGAGAAAAAAATAACCATGAAATGTGTGGACCATGTCGAGTGCCGTTGCAAAAAATCATTTTATGAACTGGACCCTATAACCTTTGAATTTTCAAAAGATTTCACGTATCTGACGACGGATAGAGGGGGGATAATTACTGTGCAAACATGTTCGAATTACAGACTGGCGGACGAAAACCACGTTGAAGGATTTACTGTATACCACAATTATGAAGAAAAGAAAGGAAGATTAATCGTAGAAGAAGACAAACACGACCCACAGTTGAAGAAACTTCTAATGGATAAAGACACAATCTGTAAGTTTGAAAACTTTATGTAAATATTTTGAGTCTTGACACAGTTAACAGTTACTGGGGATACCGACAAAAAAAAAAAAAAAAAAAAAAAAGTTTTGGATAGTATATATATTGAACGCGAGGCTTCGAGATTTGGCCTCTTTTTTTAAATCGTTTAAATCTGAAATTTTACGTTCACACCAGAAATTCTGCATGGTTTTTTGTTTTTCTTTACTTAATGATAGACGTTTCGTAATTAACTAAAGTAAAAAATTTTTCTTTCAGGATTTCTGATCTGAATTCGAAGTTTTAAATTGAAAGTAGAGGCCAAACTGGCAACCCAGTACGAGCGTCAGCATTTCAAACCTTTCTGGAAGCCCAGCTCGATGGAATCGTGTATATTTTGTGCTCAAAGTGTCAGGCGACGATCGAGATTGAAAAATTGTAGGCATAAAGCGCACGGAAAATGTTTGAAAAAATTTTTGGAAACTCATGATGACATGCGGTGTCCTAAATGTGGCGAAAATTTGAAATCGGCTGATTTGTGGTACGTTCTGTATCATTACGAAACAAGTTTCACCCCTGAACGTTATCGTGAATTACATAGACGCATGCGAGTCATGTCCTTCAGAGATGCAAGCGAGTTGAGCGGCGCCGAATTATCAGATTGATCAAAGGGGAAAAAAAAAGTTGACATCGACCAAAGTAACCAACCATCCCACTCGTTCTTTTGCTTTAGTCGAGAGGCGGGGTGGGGAAAACAACAAGACTCCAACCGTTTCGATTTGCATCTAAAAACTTGTTCTTTCATTCGTGGCTCAACTTTCAAGGACAGTACGTGACTGGCATCTCTTTTTTTTGAAGCTGGGAACTCTGAACCGAGTCGTATATAAACGATCGAAAAAAATTCTTTTCATTCTCATTGCTGTTGCTACCGTCGCTACTACTACTCCTACTCCTCCTCCCGAGAGAGACAGAGAACATGGCATTCTTTAGAATCCAAATCAAATTGAATGAAAGGATCGAAACCGTCATGGGCGTGTTGGGAGACCACGACGGACAAGTTTATTATTCCGTGGACGACGTGGTCCGGTTCGTTCCCGCGTCCATGCGGCGCACCACTTGGATGCCGAGTCAACGTCTGGAAGAAATTGTGATCGAACCACCGTTTCCCAAAACCATGATGATGATGGGACATCGAGACGTCCTGGATGCGCTCCGGTTTCTCCCGTGGTCGCATTCCAAGCGGTTCGTGCGAACCCTCGAATACGGCTGGGTGACAGACCTGCCGTACGATTACAACTTGAAACTTTTCATCATCAAGCAATGCGAAACGGGAGATGGGATACAACATCATCAGTGGATTGAGGATTTTAAAAAAAACTATGGACCTGTGCTGCTGCGACAAAACTGACAAAACACCCCAATCTTTCTCAAACCGAAAAAATCGGTGTTGAAAGAGTAAAAAAAATGGGGGGTCGAAGAAAAAGTCTGGATTCCAGACTTTTTCTTCGACCCCCCATTTTTTTTACGACAGACGACATACCAATATTGGTTAAATGTTATGTTAAAAAAAATTGTTTTTTGTAAACTGTTTAGAAACAAAAAAAATAAAAAAAAATTGAATTACAAATCTCATGTCTTTATTTCACACACATACACAAACTTACACTGTGTACAAGTGGTTAAAAAAAATGAATTATATTTTTTTTTACATCGAAATTTTTTTAACATGGAAAAAATCATCTTTTATTTTTTGCAATGTTTTATTATAAGAGTCCGCAGTACTTTGACGGAGATGAACTATTTAAAAAAAATTGTATATACGCATGCTAATGTTTTTTTTACAAATAATAAAGTATGACATCGCCTCCCAATATTGGAAACCAATAAGTTGCAAAAAAATGGGCCAAAGATTTGGGGGGATTTTTTTTCACCCCCCCCCCCAAAATCTTTGGCCCATTTTTTTGCAACTTTTTTTTTTCATAATTATGTAAAAAAAAAAAGTTAGTTCTCATCATCGATTGTTCTGTTTTCCGCCTCTTCTTGGGCGCATTTTTCTTTAAAGTTTTGTATCCAAGTGTCGAACGGTATACCTTCTTTCTCGTCAAAAGTTTGTTGGAGCACAGGAGGACTGTTCCCGTCGTTCTGGATTTCTTTCACGTACCCGAATCTCAGGGCATAGTACACCGATCCTTCTCGCTCCGATTTCAACAAATCGAGCAGGGCCGAATATTCAATCACCCAAGTGTCCGATCTCAATTTGCACGCGTTCGTGACGTCTTTCATCTGGCAGGTGGCCATCGAGACTCGCCATCCGTAACTCTGTCCTATGGCCAGGGCAATATCCGAAATGCAAAAGTACACTTTGCCGTCGTTTCCGACTACTCCTAAAATGTCGAAAAAGTACCAACGTTTCGAAATATGGAGTCGAAACAACATGTTGACTACCAAACGAAAAAAAAAAAAGAACAGAACCGTGAAGTATAAAGTATTACTCTTACGAATGAGTGTGCGTGCGCGGAGAGAGAGAGGGAAGCTCCACCTCCTGTTTTTTTTTCTTGTCGCACCACGTGGGAGGGAGGGGGGGGAGATTAACTTTTGTATCTCTATTTTTTTTAAAGTCTCGAAAACCAATATTGGTAAGCAAATTGATACAAAAAAAATGGGCTGAAAGGGAAAAATATCCCTTTCAGCCCATTTTTTTTGTACTTCAACACTGAATATTCAGCATAAGAAGGTTTTTTTTTTTTTTTTTTTTTTTTTTTTTTTTTTTTTCAGTCTTTGGGTACAAATTCTTGAGCAGAGCTTCCGTGCAGTACAATCAATTTTTTAGGTGGAAAACCGGAAAGCCAAATCATGACGCCTTCTTCCGAAGTGTTGTCGTTTACGAGACGAAATCTTTTTTTCGGAGGCAACGCATTTAAAGGTTCGGGACGTTTGGTTGGTGGTGGTGGTGGTGGTGGTGGTGCAGCAGCAGCATCATCATCGTCGTCGTCATCATCCTCTTTCTCCTCTTCTGTGAAATTGTAAGGCGGATCGGCCGGAGTGTAGGGTTCGAAAGCCGAATTTGCACTGACTTTCAAATGAACGCAAGTCGACAAGTTAGAAAACTGACTGCCGCCGCCGCCGCCGCGAGGATCGGGTACCGGACTGGGCGGTGGTGGGTACGGAGTTGACGTGGGTGTATATTCGCTCGATAGGCTCTCTGTAGCGAAAGTATCCATGGAAACGGGTTCGATAGCCACAGCGGCAGATTTAGCGTGTGCAATCACCGAATCTGGATTCGCAGCAGTAACGGGATTGGGACTCGCAACGGGAGAAATCCTTATAGGGGGCGATACGTGGTAGGTAGGGGTTTCTTTCGAATAACCGGGTTCCTCCTCGTCTTTGTCGTCTTCCTCATTGAGATGTCGAGCGACTTCGGCGGCGGCGGCTTCGGATTCGGCATATTCTTCCTCGGCATTCAGAGCCCTACTGTAGGCGTCGATCCATTGGTAAAATTCGACTGCATCCGAATCGCGTCGAGAGCAGTGTTGGGCTATTGGAAACTGAAAAGTTTTTTTCACCCGAACGTAAAACTCTTTGCCGCTCAGGTTTTTGAAGGCGACTTGCTCTCGTTTCGATTTGCAACGTTCGAACACGTAGAGCGCGTGGTTGTGGGTGAAGAGCTGCAATTTCAAAAGAGATTTTTCCAAACCCCGAGTCCAGTACTCGCTGGTGATGTCTTTCACTTTGGTGGTCGAATGATTGCGAGCAAAGTGATAGGGAGATCGATAATTCAAGTATCTAGCCACAGAAACGGCTCCCCAGTACAAGTTTCCCTTATTGCCGATCACACCCCACAATTTACCACTCGTTTTGTCGAAACTCACTTGAAACAGCATCTTTTTTTGGAAAGGAGGGCTCTCGATTAGTTCGCACGCGAATGAAGAAAAAACCCCGACGAGCGAGTTGTTTTATAGTCTATGATTTCTCTCTCGGTAAACGAGGGGTGGTGGTGGTGGTGGTGGAGGATACACACGCACGCGGGTGAGTAGAAAAAAAAAATAATGAGAGAATCAAAGTCGAAAACAGCGCGCACATGTTACTAAAGCAAAAAAAATTCCGCATCAGTAGCGATTGGAGAAGTAGGAGGGGAAGAAGAAGAAAACCCGTTTGCTAGGCAAAGAGGAAGAGGTGTGTTTCTCGCTCGCATACTCAAAAGATGAATAAATTATTCACATCATCTCTAAAGAAAGTAAAAAAAGGGGAGGGGGAAGAACAAAATGAAAGAACTATTATGTATTTTTTTTTTCAATGTTAGGTATCAATCGATTACTATTTTTTTTTTAAAGTCGCGATTCCAACATGAGTCTGATTGCAATTTTTTTGTAAATAAAAAAAAACAATAGGTTAAAAGTAAAAAAAACAAAGAATTGCGCTTATATATAGAGTTTTGAATCATAGACCTTTTTATTTTACACTTAATTTTTTTTTTTTTATGGAAAAAAAGTTTCCAACGTTGGTCACGAGTTGTTTGCAAAAAAAAATGGGCTAAAAGAGCCGTGCTTTTTTTTGTTTGCTATGCAAGCACGACTCTTTTAGCCCACTCTTTTGCCTCTTCAAACAGAGTTATTTTTAATTATTACGAGAAAAAAGATGCCAACGTTGGTCATGAGTTGTTTGCAAAAAAATGGGCTAAAAGAGTCGTGCTTTGTTTTTACACGCACGACTCTTTTAGCCCATTTTTTTACCTCCTAAGAAGAAGTTTTTTTTTTTTTTTTTTTTTTTTTTCAGTTTATATATGTACTTTTATGACTCGCGGTATTATTTCATTACTTTGGAGACAGTAAAATTTTTTGGTGGTACCTTTCCACGTTAGCAATAATATTGTGGGATATCCTTCTGTATTATATCTCAATATTTTAGCATAATCCATGGGAGCAGTCTTTGCGACCGGAGTCGTCGACATGACACTGTTTTGCGGCTGTTGTTGTTGTTGTTGTTGCTGCTGCGATTGTGGCTCTGGTTGTTGTTGTTGTTGTTGTTGTTGCGGTTCGACCACTGCTACTTGTAACGACTGAGGTTGTTGTTGCCGCAAGAGGATTTCTTCTTCCGTCGTGCGATCGACGTGCGTCTTGTACAACTTGTCGACCGCTTTTTTTTTGAAAAAAGTAAACCACACGAAAAACAGGTCGAGCGTCAACATGTCCGTGATGGTCATTTCGTTCACGATCATCAGTTGGGTGAGATTCTGGAAATCCGCGGGATCGTGCTCGGCCAGCACTCGGACGTACGTTTCCGGCGAATCCAGTTTTCGAGCAAATTCCTGGACCGCTTCGACGGGACTCGCCAGCAAGAGTTTGGTCGCGGATTCGTGACTCGTGACGTGTTTTCTCGACGCGTTTTGTGACAGGAAAGATGGCAACAACGCGTCCTTCAGAGTCGCGGCCACGTGTCTTACGCGCACGCTGCTGTAGTCGCGATGAAAAATTCCCAGGATGCGGTTGAGGTCGGACGTGAACCAGTAGAGGGACTCGTCGAATCCCACGAACCCGGTCAAGACGTAATGTTGGTAAGGATTCGGTTTGTACTGGATGCAGAAAGCCATGATGATTGTCGTCGTCGTGTGCGCGCGTTTGGCGAGAGAGCG
This sequence comes from Maratus speculifer, assembly GCA_964019185.1. Lineage (NCBI taxonomy): Eukaryota > Metazoa > Arthropoda > Arachnida > Araneae > Salticidae > Maratus > Maratus speculifer. Next base: position 171,844,115 of record OZ025299.1, read on the forward strand.
AGAGAGAGAGAGCGAGAGTAAAACACTCGCCCAGGTTACTTGTCCACATATACGAAACGAGTTTATATTTTTGTGTTTGTGTGTGAAGAGGCGGGACTATGATGAGCGAGCGCAGCGAACCGGAGGACGACGGGAGAGGGAGGGAGTAAACAAAAAAAAAGAGCGAATGCGAGAAGAAACCACTTTGAGAAGAAGAAGGGAGGAAGGGGGTAAAAAAAGTTAAGGATGGGGAATATCCGTAAGTGCGTGTCTCTGCCACCGCGCCGCCGCATCCTCCCCTCAACGAGTAACGAAACAAAAATAATAATAACAGGATGGATGGATGGATGGATGGATGGATGGATGGATGGAAAAAGAGATGCGCGATAACAGGTCTTTTTTTTTCTTTATTGGGAGAAATGATGGCTCAGTGTATAGGTTGAGAAAATGATTATTTTTTTTTCAGCAAAAAAAAAACCGATGTTGTTTCGAATATTTCTGTTCAGGAAGAGTTAAAAAAGAAAAATGGGTCGAAGGCAAATTTCCTTCGACCCATATTTTTTTTTTGCGTTTGAGATGTTACCAACGTTGGAGGAGGGGGGGGGGAGAGTGAATATACCAAAAATATTACTTTAACAATTTATACTCTATAACTTTGAATATATATTTTTTTTCGCAAAACGTGAAAATGTAAAATTCTGCAGTGGGTCCGGCGCTCAACTTATTTTGCTGTCGACTGTATATTTACGTTTTTCAATCTCATATGTATTTCTCGAGTTATTCGACCGTTTCCAGACTTTTCGGACACCCTGTATATATGTATATATGTACAGTGGCGCCAACTTATATGGGCCCATGGGGCGCGAGCCCACACAATAATTTGATATCTCTATCCACCCATTCTTAATGGAGCCCACTCAATATTTATGTATTTGTTCAACATTTTTTTGAGCCCACACAATATTTTCCAAAAGTTGGCGCCACTGAATTTATATATCCTTCCATGTTCAATGTGGTATTTAAGAAATAATAAAAATAATCGAACGCTGGTAATTGAAACTGTACAGACATGTTTAATAATTTTCAAGTATTACGGAAATAAAAACAAATTGAAAACGAAGACGAACAAATAAACAAATATCCAAGCAATGGCGGATCTAAGGGGGGGGCGATGGGGCGATCGCCCCCCCCCTTGAGCCCAATAAATGGCTTCAGAACGACATTAGATGCCCGCTCGGAAAAGTTGTTTATCATAAACTCGAGACCGGCGCGACCCGACCCGGGTCGCGCTTTAATTCAATATGCTGGGTCGCCCAGAGGTCAGAGGTCAGATCAGAGGTCGCCCGGTCTTTAATTCAATATGCTGGGACTTCTCAGGTCTTTACACTTTTAAAACCGGGTCAGGTCGGGTCTTATTTTTTTTTCTGCAGAGCTGGACCGAGCCACACTGCTTTTTTCAGGTCTGGCCTGGCTTGGATTCCCTTCCAACTAGAGGTATACACGGACCAAAATTTTCAAGCCCAGGCTCTGTCCTGTACAATGGCGGATCTAAGACGGGGGCGAAAAGGCGATCGCCCCCCCTTTTGGGCTAATAAGTTTCCCAAAAAAAAACATGCATCCTTCCAGGAAATCAGTTGAAGCCTAACTCGAGTCCGGTGCGGCGTGGCCTGCCCCGGGTCGCGCCTTTTTAAATTCGCGGGACTCGGGCTCTGTCAGGTCTTCTCGCTTTCAGACCCGGACCGATCATTGTTTTTCTTCAGATTTGGTCGGGGCCAATGGCGAGTCTAAGGAGGGGGCGAAGGGGTAATTGTCCACCCCCCCCTCCCTCTTGGACAGTTTTTATAAAAGTTTCCCAAAAAGACATGCATCCTCGCAGGAAATGAGTTAGATCCTAACTCGAATCCGGCGCGGCTCACCCTGAGGCGCGCCTTTTTAATTTCGCGAGGCTCGGTCTGTGTCTGGTTATGGATGTCTGCATTACAGAGGAGACAGGTTTAGACTGAGCCCGTGTCCGATACGATGTCGGGCCCTATTTTTATGCTGGCTCGGACTCATTTTTTCTGAAACCTGAAATTTTTATTTATCTACGAATAGAAAAAGTAAAAAAACATTTTTCTCCTTAAAAATTTCTTATTCCTTTTCGAATCAATGTCTGGCTAATTTGATCAAAATGAAAGTGGAGTACATTTTTTTCCATTTTAGCATTTAACTGTTACTAAAAAAAAAAAAAAAAAAAAAAAAAAAAAAAAAAAAACACAAAAAAAAACAATTATATCTACATCTATAGATGCATGTTCAAGCATTGCCATCGACCGACGTTTTGGCGCCTACCGGAAAAAAAAAAAAAAAAAAAAAAAAAAAAAAAAAAAAAAACCCTCGGGAATAATGAATTTGTTTTTAGTTCGATTTTTATTTTGTTTGTGGCTGAGATTATTATTTTGCAATTAGATCGTTTATAATTATTATTATTTAGAATCTAATCCTAAAAAATATTTTCTTCTGATTTTAGTTTGTGATTACCGAATAATTAAATTTTTAGTGTATACAACGTATACAAGTCGTAATCGCTCTTCATTTGGACTCTGTACTAATTATAATTTATTTTGGGATCTCTGCTGATGCCGTAGCTGTAAGTAAATGTATTTACCATATTCTTCCCATCGAGCAGTGTTTCCTTTGTTCCTGTAAAAGTGTTGAACTTTAAAATTTTTAATTTAACGTTATTTTCTGGGTCCTGGATCATGCCTATAACGAAGGCTTGTTATGAAGTATGAAATGGTTATAGTTAAAATGTGCATTTTTTGCAGAAAATTTTAAAATGATGTTCAATTTGACAGATAATAGACAGTATTTACTAGTTCCATGCATTTATTCATGAAACACACTTCACTAACATGTCCATAATATTTTCTTATTAAAACAGAGACAAAATATGAGAAACCTTTTATGTGTAAAGTACTTTTTTATTTTATACCAAACTGTTATTTTGATAAAATTGAATTTAAATTTTTGTAACAGCCATTTTTATATAAAAAATAGTTTTAAAATGATAATTACTTTTGGAAAAACTTTTATAAGTATTATGCAATTTTTTCCTGCTGTATAATTTCATTATCGGGCTTTTGCTCTTGATGCCGCAAAATGTTTCTGGATCAGGCGGGACCTGGCTGTGGACTAAGAGCGGGAATTTATCTCTAGTCCGCACAGAACAAAATTTCCCTGATCAGTGTTCGACTCATAATAAAAGCTAAATTTCGGTCCTTGTCCGACCCAGCCTAGAAGTATGCACGGGTCCGGGCCTGGCCTAGCTAGCGAAATGGTTTCGAATTTTCTTACGGGTCAGCAAAATTAGAATAATTTTTCCAACGGGCCGGGCCAACAAACAAAATAAACAGGCCGAATCGGAAAAAAAAATTGAACGGGTCAAATGGGTTGGGCCGATAAAAAAAAATTAGCGGGCCTACTGACCCTTTATAAAGATTTAAGCAGGAATTTAAAAATATGAGCTATTTTCAATGATTATGGGTTTAACGAAAATAAGTATAAATGTGCGTCACCAGCCGATACTAGTTTGGCAACATCAATACAGAAATGTAACTTTTACAGTGTAGAGATCAGCATCGAACAGTTACATTGTGTGTAACCCGGGTTTAATATTTTTTAGCAGACTCTTGCCGGCCCAAGATCAGGTTTGCATTGTTTTTCTGTATAGACGAGCCGGGCTGGACCTAGACTTAATTGTTCTCAAGATGTGTGGGACAGACAATAAGATTTGAAAAATTATTAATAACAATAAATAACTTATGTTAACGCAGTCTTTGGATATATACTTCTTGGTTGTTCTTAAATTAACTTCTCAACGAAAGTTTGACATATTTTCTGACTAATTTTTAACTCTAAAAGTATAAAATTGACAAGACTGACTACTAAAGGGATTTGAAATCGAATATCGATTTTCATTTTTGGTAAATGAGATACTTGTACAACCTTCTTGAGATATAAGAGATTCTTCTCAAATGGTTGCAGATTTTTCTACCTTTTCATGCTGTCGCTTCCAGAAATTCTATTCAAAACGCTAACTTTGACAGTATTTTCTTAAATTGCTTGTATCAAAAAATGGATAACGCCATAGTTTCTGAATAAAAACACCTGCATCAGTGTTGAATTCAGGGGGATCGCCCGGGTGGACATCCCCCCCCCCGGAAAATTTGAAAATTTCTGTTTTCGATCGTAAAAAAGTGTAATTTCCACCGGAGCCACAAAAGTCCCTCCAGGAAAAAAATGTCTGAATTCAACATTGCACCTGCCAATCCTGCTATTGTGAAATCCACAGCATAAACATTAATTAACCCGACCAACAGCAAAAAAAAAAGTCAACCGGACCCAAACGCGACCCACACAAAAAATAGAAATCAATCGGACCCAGACCCGACCCACAGCAAAAAATAGAAACAACATGACCCGCAGTGACAAAATTAGCCCAGACCCAAGCATTAAAATCGAGTCTACAAATTTCTACAATCGCCCCCCCCCCTTGAGGACTCTCCAGATCCGCCCTTGTATCCAAGCAAAATTTTAGAAGACTTTGTAAAATAAAACACCTTTAAATAGTTTAGGAGGGAAATCATTAATTTTAGTTTGAAACTTAAATTTTAGGAATTTGAAAGAAATGTTTTGTAGAATTTAAATGTTGAAATGATTACCTGCTTTAAATTCTGAAATCAAAATTGGGTCTTGTGAGCATTTGTGCATTTAAAAGATTAATTAAAATTTGGAGGCAAAACAGTGTCGTCTTTGCTACTGTTTAGATTACCAAATTTTTTGGACGAAGTTGAGAGTGATGGTCCATGAGAGCTTGAATTTTCCTCGCTGATGGCTTGAAAGATGGTGATTTAAATTCAATTTCTTATACCAATTTACCTGTGTCAGAAGTGTTTTCCGTTGTCATTCCTTTGGTCAGTCAGGTCTCCGATTTACCTCGTTAATTTCAAATCTATGCGTTTCATGGAATGCATGGTGTCTTGGAATGCATGTGTTTTTGAAATGCGACTTCAGAAAACTTAAATTTTTAACTTTTTTCTGTGTATTGGTCTTGAAGGATGTCTTTATCATTTATTTTTTAGTTTATAAAATGTCCAACGCATGCAGAATAATGTAACAAAATTGCACCGTTTAGTAAGTTAAAATATTGTATCTAATTAAACACTATGGAAGCTCATTTTCTATTACACAGGAAATAACTTGTAGTAAATTTATGCAGCGTATGCTAATTTTATTGTATGTGAAATAGTTCAGTATAACTAAAATATGTTGTAAATAATGTCCCACCCTACATCATTATGTAACGGAATTCATTTGTGTGGCCTTGTGAATGAATAATAAATATTCTTTGTGCAGCATTTTCTGCAAAATGTATATTTTAGTGCCCTTCATAAATGCATATAAATTTCATTGTGTTTCGATGGATGTGACATTTTTAAAAGAACTTGAAACTATTTTATCCCATCGGCCGTAACATAACGGAATACTTTTGACTGCCACTGTATTTGAACTGTATATCCAATTTTACTAAAATTTGAAATAACTGAACAAAATTCTGCAGAAAATATATATTTAAAATTTCAAACGATTCGGGTGGGTACTTTTTATGGTTCCGTACTTAAAATGTGATAGCGGAAGCATTATCAGATTACTCCTGTGTTTGTCTGTCCGTTTGTCACAGCCATTTTAGCCGTAAACTATAAAGCATGGAAAGATCAAATTGGCGGAAGTAATAAATACTATTAACCTACATAATTACAAATTATTAAACATTTAAAAACGTGTTTCAGATGGGGATAGGGGGCTAATAAGTTACTAAAAGGAAAAAAAATCTTTTCTTTGTATGTCGTGTGAAAGCTTTTGTTACGCTTAATACTATTATTTAATACATTTCTTTTAATTTTAGGTATTATATTTTCAGAGATATCATCAAAAAGTATTGGAAAAATACCCCCCCCCCCAATTCTATTTCCACGTCTACTGAAACTAAAATTGTGAAAAAATTAAAGGTCGTCGACATTAATTTAAACCTTGCAGAAAAACTATCGCGATTATCCTATAGGTTACATAAGTTTTTGAGAAGAGAGCATTTTTCTGTTACACACAAATTTCGATTTATGGGCATTCAGCAAATGCACTGAGGAGCGTTGGAGGTACTTATCGTTACAAACGTGTAAAACCTTTTTTGATAATGATTTTCGAAAAAAAAAATCAGCAAAAATTTAGCGATATATTAACCTTTAAAGATACGAACGATTTGGACATAAAAAATGACGAGGGCGGCCTACTCTGTGTACCATCAACTTTTAAAGCCTATAATAACTATTAATGATGTATTTGAGTAATGCAATACCCAACAACAGTACAAAAGCAATAAAAGTCACTGTTTTTTTAAGACTAATTTAACTAGAATTAACCCATTAACGTCCAAGATTTTTCCTTCGTTAAAATTTAAATTTCATTTTTCCCACCACTTTTAAAAGAAGCGTATTTTTAGCTTATATTATCAAGGAAATTGTCTTGTGAAAGAGGTTATATATTTATCTTCATTTTTACTGATATGAAAGACGGTTTCTTGCCACTAAGTCTAGTGATCTAAAAATATGCCACTAAGTGTTAATGGGTTAATCAGATAAATATGGGATTCACGACCAGTTTGCATTGAGTGGATATCACAGTACAACTCTTGTGTTTTTAAGACTTACCTCCTTCGGGACAAGTTTTTTTACAGACTTTTTAATCTTTTACTATTGGTTTTTCAAAACAGAATTTTTACTTAATGGAATCGAGAAAATGCTTGGTTTAAATAAGGCAAAATTTACAATAAAAATTTACTAATGAGAATAATCAAGGATTATGAGCACTATATGTGGCACGTATACTGATCGCTCGTCCCCAAGGGTTTAATTAAGAGTAGAATGGCCATTTCCGGTCATTTTGAATGCCACCATATGAATATATTTCGGTTTAAACCAGAAATTTTATTATAAAAATGTATAAAAGATACAAAGAGGAAAAATGTCAAATAAAATTTTTTAGCTATTTTAGCTTAAAATTCTAGTGTGAAATATTTATATAAAACTTGCCTAAAGCTTTCGACCTTTCTGGTGTTAAAATCTGTTTCGAAAAACGTGTGTCACAGACAATGGCAGTGTTCCAAATTTGGGACATACTTTCGAAGCGCGCTTAGCACAATGTCTTGATTACACGCTTAGCACAATGGTTTAAACTTTAACCAAGGATTATATTTTAGCTGCAATGTAAAAACAAAAGATTATTACTACGTTGAATTTAATTTATAAAATGCCAAATGAAATTTAAATATGCACTATTTTTATTGTCAGTGCCGAATTACATTCATAAAAAATAAAAATCAAAGCATAAAACAAATTAACATATGATTAAAGAAAGAAAGAAAAAAAATCATGCGGCAATCATAGATTATGAAGCATTTTCCAACACATTCAGAATAATATAACAAAACTGCAGTTTTGCTTAAAAAATTAAAATATTACGTCTCGTTTCTCCATATGGAAATATATAACACATTTCAAAACCAATTTTCAACTGTTCCCATCTACAATCGTAAAATTATCCGAATTTCTTAGCAGTCCTTATTATGATATAGAGATCTTATCTATTAACAACATGCGTTCTAAAATTTAGTTCACTTAAGTGATTACTTCAGTTCAAAATTCCTCTTCAGCACTTTTCTCTAATAAGAAGAATGGTATGCGAATACTTTTGTGCAGCCCTGTATATGAGGTATAGATTTTATATATAACGAGTAATCTGCAAAAAACTAAATAAATTTAGAAGCGCATAACCGAATTTTAAAATGTACTCTCTAGCAATTATTATGCAAAGACGATACTGTAACTTATTTCTTTTGTGCATTCCTGTATATGAATAAAATTGCTATGAATGTTCTATTTTAACGTGATTGTAAGTGAAATTCAGTGATTTATATCAGTTTCAATACATTTGAAATAGCATAATCTCATTAAAATACTCTGCAAACGATTTTTCCCTATATATCATAATATAATCGAATTATTTGAGTCGCCCTGTAAATGAATCATTAATCGTACATAATTCATATGCAATACGAAACATGGTTTGGTGATCCTAAATAAGCTTTATCAATTGCACGAAAATCCGAGTATATTTACGAGAGTTAGAATGTGGAAAGACGGACAGACAAAGCGAATACATAAGTACTTTTCAACTTTGTTGGAAAGTCCTAAAAAGAGTTATATAGAATAGCAGTATCTGATATTATTTAGGTTTCATATATATTTGAAATTGTATTACATAGACATTCATACTTTTCTAGTATATACAGATATACCCATAGATATCAACATCGTTAATTATTCCTGAGTGTGATCGTAGACAAACATGTTTCGAACCGGAAATTTTATTTAATAAACGGTTTTTAAATTAAATCTAGTAAGTTCCATATTGAAAGAGGACACATTTTATTAAAAATACCTTCCTGTTTTAAACTTGTTTGCCTTGTAGACTCCAGAATAATTAAGAGATGTTGGCATCTATGCTATGCCCAACCCTCCGTAGTATAGTTTTCTACAAAGTTTTATTATTTTTTTAGGGAATATTTCTTTAAGTAACGTAATATAGTTAATAATTCTTATATTTATTGTACGGAACCCTCTAAGCGCGAGTAATACTCGCACTTGGCCGTTGATTATGCTGTTATATGCGGGCCGACATATAGATGAACGGATCAGTGGATGACTACAGTTGCAACGTATTTATATAATTACAGAAGCACCTAAAAATAGTTAAATGTAAAAGCGCATGCCGAAACTGAAATCGCATTTCCAACAATCATTTCTAAAAGACAGTATTGTAACAATATTTCTTTTGAATTTCTACTGAAATTCAGTGATTTATATCAATTTCAATTCAGTGATTTATATCAATTTCAATACATTTGAAATAGCGTAATCTCATTAAAAGACTCTGCAAACGATTTTCCCCCGTATACCATAATGTAATCTAATTCTTTTGAGTCGCCCTGTAAATGAACTATTAATTCCACGTACTTCAAATACAATAACAAACATCCCTAGGGAACCTTAAATAAGGCTTACCAATTGCGTGAAAAACCGAGTATATTTTACGGGAGTTAGAACGTGGACAGACGGACAAACAAACCAATTGCATAAACATTTTTCAACTTTATTGGAAACTGTTAAAAAAGCGTACCTTGGTTAAAATTCAACGGAAGAAATTAAATTACAAAAATTATAACACAGCTGCCAACATCTTACGCTTATTTTGTACCGCAAACATTTAATCGAAATTTTCACCTTTCTTAGTTGGCAGATTACAACGATTTAAGAAAGTAAAGTTTACCGTTAAATTTTTGTATTAGAAGATACCAGTAGTAGAGAAAGGAGAGTTGAGCACCAGCAGGTGGAGGGTGGAGGAGCAACTCCTCCTCCACCTACTCCTCCTCCACCTATAGGAGGGAGTCTCCTCCTCCACCTATAGGAGGGAGCCCTCCTCCAACTATAGGAGGGAGCCCTCCTCCACCTATAGGAGGGAGCCTCCTCCTCCACCTATAGGAGGAAGCCTTCTCCTCCACCTGTAGAAAATGTATGCTATAAGATGAAGGGTCAAAAAGGAATTTTTTTTTGGCGTACTCTAACAAGAGGTTAATTTTGGAGATTTTTTTTTAAATTGAACTATAACAGGAAGTTAATTTTGAAGATTAATTTTTTTTTTTGCGAACTCTGATAAGAGGTTAATTTTGAAGAGACAAATTTTTAGTGGTGACCTCTAGTGGACGAAAATCTAAATAATTTCGAATTTATTTAAAAATTGAGATGAGGTTTGAACCCTCGTAAAATGTAAGGATGGCTTAGTGATTTTAGCTGTTATCTTAACCACTAAGCCATCCTTGCATGTCTTGCAAAGAGTATTTAAAGATATGGTAGTTAGAGGTTTAGTCATTGTCTAAAATGACGTCATAAAAGAAAGTTGTGGAAATTTTAGATGATGATGATGCGTTTTAATGTGACGAATAATCAAATTTTTTGTTGTAATGAAGGAGATATATCCGGTTCCAAGTCACTCAGCAAGTTTTGGGGGTGTAAATTCTTTATTTCGTGCTGCCGAAGGAAAAATATCGAAGAAGGCAATTCAGAAATGGCTGAGCAGCGTCGATTCTTATACACTTCACAAACCGGTTCGGAGAAATTTCCCGACCAACCGAGTGATCGTGTACACCATAGATCAGCAATGGCAGACCGACCTGGTGGATCTCAGCAGTTTACAAAAGCACAATCAGGGATTCCGATATCTTCTTACGTGTATCGACATTCTATCTAAATATGCATGGGCGATTCCCTTAAAAACAAAAAGAGGGGAGGAGATAGTTAAAGCTTTCCGATCTATTTTCAGCGCCAGAAAACCCAAGTTTCTTCAGTCAGACGCTGGAAAAGAATTTAAGAACCGATTGTTTCAAAGGTTTTTAAAACAAGAAGGGGTACGCTTTTTCACAACGTATAATAACACCAAGGCTTCGGTGGTGGAACGATTCAACCGAACACTGAAAACTAAAATGTGGAAATATTTCACACACCATCATACATATCGCTATATCGACGTGTTGGATGACCTTTTACGAAGTTATAACCATACCTATCATTCAAGTATTAAGAGACCCCCAGCGGAAGTGACTACTGAAAATGAAAGTGAGGTGTGGACGACCCTATATGGTGATCTGGAGAACGTGAACCGAAAACCGTGTGTGTTTCAACCGGCTGATGTGGTGCGTGTTTCGAAACAAAAACTTACATTTGAAAAAGGATATGAAACGAATTGGACCGAAGAACTGTTTGTTGTGACGGAGTGTGTGCCGAGAGACCCTCCCGTGTATCGAATTAAGGACTTACTAGATGAACCCATTCAAGGAACGTTTTATCCGCAAGAACTTCAAAAAGTTCGACTGAAAGAGAAATATACGATTGAAAAGATTTTAGAAAAGCGTATGCGAAAACGACGTGTGGAGTATTTTGTTAAATTTAAGGGATATCCTAACAAATTTAATCAATGGATTCCCTCGTCTGATTTATCCTACTTATAAAAGCCTGAAAGAAGGTGGAAAGATCATTTGCCAATATGTCCTACCTGACGTTACCCTCGGATAGTTCCAGGAATTATTTTCCTGAAAATAAAATTTCTCATTTTATCACTCGATTGCCCGCTCCTTTGGAACTCAAAGGAGAATGGGAAGTAGGACTCGTCGAATTTATTTACCCGCACACCTGGTATAACGTGAATCATTCAACGAACTTGATCGGATTCGACTTAAACGATGGAAAGCTACTTGCGAGGCGAATTCCTCCTGGATTTTATGAAACAGTGCCCGATATTTTGAAAGCTATTGCAATTCCAGACATGGAAAAGAAAATTTCTTTTTATTATAATTCGGTTACGAAAAGAGTCACTGTCAACGTGCAAGATAATGCGAAACTGATATTGCATAATGGTCTCGCTCAGATGTTAGGTTTCGAACCGTGCGAAATCGCATCTCTCGATGGTAATGTTGAACAAACAGTCGACAGCCCGTTAGTTGCAGATCCGTGTGCTCATTATAGAGTGCTGATGATTTATTCGGATATCGTAGAACCGCAAATTGTTGGAGACGTATTAGCACCTCTGTTACGTATTGTGAATGTGACTGGAAAAGATGGAGAAGTGATTTGTGTGACATTCGACCGACCGCATTACTTACCGATTTCTCGAAAATCCTTCGATTCATTAGAAATCGTTATAAGGACGCATCTGGGTGAATTGACGCCATTTGAACGTGGGCGGTCATACGTGAAGCTTCATTTTCGTCAAAAATACCTCTCGTGATGTTTGTTCCCTATCAGTGTTGCGCGAAATCTTTCGAAGATTATTATACACATCAATCGGGCAGCGGTTTAAACTATTATCAAGGTTCTTCATTTCAAAGGGGTTATGGATTTGGTGGTCTGTTTCGATCGCTGTTTCGTGCTGCGGTTCCCCTATTCAAGTCAGGAGCTAAAGCGGTTGGGAAGCAACTATTTCACTCGGGTGTGAATGTCCTTAGTGATCTCTCACGAGGTGAAGACATTAAAATAGCTGCCAAACGAAGATTGAAAGAAGCTGGCAAAAATTTAACAGATAAAGCTGCTAATAAAGTAAAGATGATGATTGGTTCCGGTCGTCGCTATAAAAAGCGAAAGCGCTCTAACAAAATCGCCATTCGTCGAAAAGCCAAGAAAGTGAAAGTGAACGATATTTTCGCTTAAAGATGTCTGGATTTATACATAAAGATTCTACTGCCTGCGCCAAATCCGAATTGGATCTGTTTTTAATCCCACCTACCCAAACAGCTATTGAAAAAGGATTCTTTGTCGAATATCATCCCCTTGCAAATATACGAGATGGAGGACCTGTGGAATTTAACATTTCTGGGAATGGTGAAGACTATATTGATTTGTCGTCATCCTACCTATACGTGAAAGTGAAAATCACCAAGTCAGATGGATCTACTTTAGCTCCAGATGATCACGTCGCACCTATCAATTTATTTTTACACGCCCTGTTTTCACAAGTGGATATTAGTTTGAATGAAAGAGTCATCTCCTCGTCAAGTAATACATATCCTTTCCGTGCCTATATTGAAACGCTGTTGAACTATGGAGAAGATGCTAAAAAAAGTTTACTGGGATGTGAATGTTTTTATAAAGATCAACATTTGACGGAAACAGACCCCACCTTATCCTCGAATGGAAACCCAGGACTGAACAGACGTTACGAATTAACTAAAAATAGCAAAACCTTGGATATGATCGGTCCCCTGCATTGTGATATTTTTCAACAAAATCGACTGCTATTGAATATGGTCGATCTGAAAATTAAAATGACACGGAGTAAACCTGATTTTTGTCTTATCGCGAAAAAAGACGCAAAAAACCCTATGAACTATCAAGTGGTTTTAGAACATGCATCGATTTTTATACGTAAAGTGAAAGTGAGTCCTGGTGTGCTTCTCGGTCATGCAAAAGCCATGGAAAAAAGTTCAGCGAAATATCCTATAGATCGTGTTTTGTGTAAGACCTATTCTATATCCACCGGAAGCAAATCTTTCATGCAAGATAATGTGTTTTTAGGAGTGATGCCGAAACGTATTATTATCGGACTTTTGGAAAACAGTGCCTATACGGGACAATATGATTTGAACCCATTTTACTTCTATCATCATAAAGTCAACTTTTTAAGTGTTTATGTCGATGGCCAGCCCGTACCTAGTAAGCCATTGGAATTGGATTTCGAAGGAGATAACTATATAAGAGCTTATCATCGACTGTTCTCTGGGTTTAATCGTGATACTGGTATTTATTTGACACGTGAAGAATTTGCTGATGGTCATACGTTATATGCTTTCGACTTAAGTCCCGATCTGTGTGATGGACCTCATTTGAATTTACAACATCAAGGAAACTGTCGAATTGAAATAAAATTTACGGACGCATTAGTGAAAACGACTACTGTGTTGGTGTATGCAGAATTTGAAAATATTATCGAAATTAGTAAATCTCGTCACGTGATTTGTGACTTCCCCAACTGATGCCCATGAATTCTGTTCAAATTGAGAAGATTCTAAATGAAGAACCAGTCACCCGAAACTATTTTTTGGGTGTTTTTCCTAGTGATCAACTACCAAGAAGAATTCACCGTTACCCTGCCTGTTTCATCTGTAACGTGGACAAGTCGACAGAGCCCGGAAGCCACTGGGTGGCCTTTTACCTGACATTACCTGAAGAAGTGGAATTCTTTGATTCGTATGGAAACAAGCCTACCTTTTTTGAAGGAACCTTATCGAACTATGCATCTCATTTTTCACGAGTGTTGTTTAATCCACTCGTCTTACAAACTAACGTCACAGCCGTCTGCGGGCAGTATTGTGTATTTTATATTTATTGTCGATGTCGAGGTAAAACTTTGAAACAATTTTTATCTCATTTTGTAACTGAAAATTTATCGAATGACCGCCGTGTCTATAATTTTGTAGCCAAACGATTTGGTGTTCGCGCAAATTTTTATCAATAAATTCTTCTTCTTTACATTGAAATTCTATGGTGTCTGTGATTATTTAAAGTGTTGTTTTATTTGTTTGTGTTTATTCAGGATGGAGTTTCCACGATTTCAACATCCTTGTACTATGCTTCTTGCTGGACCTACGAGAGTAGGTAAAAGCTGGTTTTTGAGGGATTTACTTCAGGAAAGAAATCTCATGTTTAATCCTCCTCCAGATAAAGTGATTTGGTTTTACGGGATCTATCAAAAGATGTACGACGAAATGCCTGAAATTACTTTTGTGGAAGGATTTCCTTCAAATTTTCGAGAATATTTAGGAACTAATTCTTTAATTATCTTAGACGATCTTATGATTGAGTGCACAAATGATGAACGCTTAACCTTTCTTTATACAAGAGGAAGTCACCATTTAAATATCAGTGTGATATTTATCACACAAAACCTCTTTCATAAAAGAAAAGAAATGAGAGGTGTTTCATTAAACAGTCAATACTTGATACTGTTTAAAAATCGACGTGACATGAGTCAAATTATTTATTTGGGAAGACAATTATACCCGAACAAAAGTAAATTTTTTCAAGAAGTGTTCGAAGATGCGACTAAAAAGCCATTTTCCTATTTACTCGTGGATTTGAGGAATGAAACGGTTGAAAGCTTTCGCTTGAGAACACAGATTTTACCCGGTCAAACTCAATTCATCTACGTTCCCAAACAAGGTTTAAAAAGAAAGACATTTAGTTTTTAATTTAGTTGCAATCATGACGTTGTCTGTGAAACAACTACGTGATTTAGAACTGATAAGAACTTCACCGAAAACCTTACGTAAGCAACTGTTAAAAAAATTACCGTCTCGCTCTGTTAAAGCTATTTGTGAGTGTTCCCACAACGTGTTAAAAGGAAACATTCCTTTATCATCCTATCAAAAAAAGTCTTTAAAGAAATATAAAACCACCCTTCGCAAAATTGCGACGAAAAAAGGTGCTCTCTTTAGAAAAAAGAAACTCATTATACAACACGGTGGATTTTTAAATATTTTAATTCCTGCTGCTCTGAGTGTTTTAACGGGTCTTATCAATGGAGCTCGCAACTAAATATGCACTCATACCAGAGGAGGAATTGTCGAGACATGTACCCACTAAAAAACAAATGACGGATTTTGATCTGAACATGTCAAAAATTTTAAACAGTTCTCTCCCCGATCATGAAAAAGTTCAACAATACTATAAACTTTTAAAAAGAAAAATGAATTTGCAAGAATTCAACTTGCCTTGGAAATTGAATCGACCTGAAGAGGATGAAGATAAGAAGGAACCCCCGAAACAAGACCCTGTGAAAGAAGAACCTGCTACTAAACTTGAAGAGAAACCAGAGAAGGAAGATTTCGATGAATTTGTTATATCCTCCGTTCCCAATCCTATGAAGAAACAAGCTGAGGCCTTATTAAAATTACTCAAGTCTGATTCTAGCAAGATGAAATGGAATCGAAAAGGATTAATCACGTACAAGGGAGAAACCTTACAAGATACTAATCTAGCTGAACTGTTTCATTTAATATTTTGTACCAACAAAAAGCCACCTGTCAAGCCACCGACGGAATTTTTAGAAGCCCTTCAAGAAATAGGTGTGCCCAGAAGTATGATAAAAAATAAATATTTGTCATTTCAACCCAAGACGAAGATTGTATCACCCAGAAATGTGTTTGTGAAAACCAAAAAGAGACCTACTCATGTCTCGAAATCCAATGTACTCTTAAAAACTTGGTCAAGTTTATATTAATAAAATGAATTTAAACTTTAACACTTTACGTCTTCTTGTTTGAATCAAGCATCTACAAACAGTTACAAAAATTTTGAAAATAACACTTACCTAAACACATCCACTTGCTTCAAAGATCTTGAACTGAATAACTGATAAGGAGTCAGTGACGTCTCGGAGAGTGATTTCAGTTATCATGAATAGGTTATTGTTCTTCAATCACTCCCGTGATACGTGATTTCACCGTGATTCGATCACAGAAAGAAGTCTCGACCAATCAGGGAGGTTTTATCTTGATAACGATTAGTATAAAATCACCTGCACGAGGGGACAATCTTATTATCTTGTGCCTTCATCCATTCCTGCCTGGTTGTCTTCTTGCTAGCCTACCTGCTTGTTCGAGCGAATCCGAACCTGTCTGTTCCTGTTTGCTTACTTGTTCCTGCTTGTCTGTTCCTGCTCGTTGATTTTCACCATGCCTTCTGTGATGTATACTGAAAATGGACTGAATGTTGAATATATTAGCGACTTTATTGAAAAAAGTCATGCTGATCGCTATATGGCGGAACTTCGAACTTTACCGTTTTACCGACCCACCTTCCGAATTCGAGGAAAAGAAGCTAAGCCTAAACGTTTGATGTTGGCTTATGGTGATACGAACACTAGTTATGCTTTTAGTGGAACCAGTCTACCTGCTAACCCTTGGACGCCTCTGACGATTGAATTACGAGATAAAGTTGAAAAGGAGACTGCCTGTACTTACAACTATGTGTTGTTAAATTTATACAAAGATGGAAATGACTTCATCAGCCACCATAAAGATAACGAAACCTGTTTGAATGTGAACTTTCCTATTGCAGTTCTCAGTTTTGGTGGAAAACGAACCATTGAATTTAAAAGACCGAATGTACCGTCCACTTTCATCGAGTTAGAACATGGATCATTCTATAGCATCTCCAAACCTTCCAATGAACTGTTCACGCATGGAATTGCACCTGAACCTGCTAACAAGGATATGAGAATTAGTCTAACCTTCAGACATTTAATAATACATCCCTTGGATTTGAAAAAGCCGAAACTAAATTTGGACTCTGTGAATCTAAAGCATCTTTCACCACTCAACAGACATTGTTCACCACTGAACAGACCTGATCATCTCTCGCCGCTGAACAACCCGGGACCTATCGATGATATACCATCGAATGACTGGCTTACAAGAATGTTCCAGGAAATGGACACTATCGATCCACTCTTGAAACAATGGAATATCACTTCATCAGATCGTGTCATTGCAAGTTGGGATTTAAAACAGAATGTCTTCCTGCAACTTGTGTTGGAAAAGAACTTTTCTGTAAAACTTCATATACGTAATTTTAAAGAATTTAACGGAGGTGAGTTGTTTCCCTCTAAACAAGGAGTTGTTATGACACCAATAACTTTTGCGCATTTTCAAAAACAAATTCATAAATTTAATTTTCATTCTGTCGGGGATTCTTTTTTATCCAATAACATGTTACTAACTGCATTCATCGACGAAGAAAGCTGTCTGCTTCAACAAATATTTTATTCTATGTCTAAAGGCTTTTATTTTAAACCTTGTGGGATTAAACTCTTTCACGAACAAATTTTTCAACTTTTAGAAAACATTCAAGATATCAAACAAACACTAATCAAATCCATGTTTACATTACAATTGCCCACTTTAATTATGAAAAATTCATTCGAGTGTGATAATCACATAACTGAAGCAAAGGCTAAAGACAAATTTTTAAATTGTGTTTTTGAGGAATTAAATGCTTGCACGAATAGTACCTTTGAATGTGACGCGTGTGAGATTGGTGACCCATCTCAGTTTAATCACGCTTGTGTATTGAAATCAACCCTTGAAAAATTTCAATTAAATCAGGATTTTATATTTTTAAATGTTAATATTTATAACATAGCAAAAAATACTATTGATTGTTGTTTGTGTCATTACAAGAAAACTTTTTTTGAACAATTCCCATCTGTTCAATCTTTTGTAACCTTATTCGAAAATTACTTATTGGAAGAAAAATTTGAAATATTCAAAGAAAAATTGTGAATGTTTTCAATAAATCGAGTTCAATTGATATTTTTTGTCTGTTTTTATTCCAACACATACATACAATCTTTTTTTCAGCTTTTGAAATATTTTTATAAATTCTCTAAATGAGAAAAAAAAAATATTAAAAATATGATTTGGGGAATGAAATTAGATTTTTTTAATGTCCTTTTTATTAGGACGAAAGAATTTATAATCATCTTTAATGGGTGGTTAATTGATTTTTTCAAGGTCTCTTTATGGGAGGAAAAATAATAAATCAATTTTTAATAATAATAATAAAAGAATTGAAAAATCTTTAATAAAGATTTCAAATAGACATCACCTTCCTTGGATAAATGTATTTTTTTACAGAAAAAAAATCTTAATGAAATCTTACATCAAAAAGTAACTAAAATGTTTCATAAGCAATTTATAAGTTATAAAAGTAGCGAGTGGGATTTTTCAAAAGGAAAAAAAATATGTATTATTATTCACTGACGTGGTTAGAACATGTCAATTCATATTTTCTTTGAATGAATCAATATCCCTATCTTCTCACGACACTAGATAAGATAAGGAAAACGATGGTAGGGGAAAGTGCATGCCGCAGTAAGATAAAAAAAATGGCGGAGTACGGCATGTCAATCATTGTGACATGATCGTGTCTCAACGTGTTGAGACACGATAGGGAATGTCGCGGCAAGATAAAAGAGATGGGTGGAGTACTTCATGAAAACCTTGAACCGCCAGCTTGTATTCTCAATCCCTTGACGTCATTGTGTTGCGCGCGCTACCTATCTCTTGTAATCTCAACCCCTTGACGTCACTGTATAGGGGGCGCTTCCTATCATGAAGATAGAGAGCGCTGATGTGATCCTGATAACACTCTGATTTCTAATCATTCGGTCTTCGAATTTACTACCAGTTAATTGTTTATTTTGTGTTGTGCGCGAGTGTTCGTTGTATTTTTAGTTTTGTGAATTTTCCACAAGTGTGTTCAACGAAATGGCGAGTCTTCATTCTTCTCGTGGAAAGGAGGTTAGTGTTTTTATTATTATTATTATTTGAAACTATCTATATTTTTCTTTTAATACAAATGAATGTTTAAAACTAATTTTAAGTGGTTAAAATTTTTAAATTATCCCTAAGCATATTACTTTTCAAAAAAACATGCTAAATTATTTTTAACGATGATGTATTTAAAATCTAAAAAGATACTTTTGGAAGTTTTTCTTAAAACATTATTTGAAATATATTTAAACTCTAAATTTTTATTAATTAAAACTTTGTTGACAATTTTAGTAAATGTTTTAAAATCTAAGTTGGAATATTATTGAAGTGTTTATTTATATATCAATAGGGTCTACAATTTGAAAGATAGTCTAAAAGTAATTTTTTATATTGAAACTGTATATTTCCTTTAAAATGACCTGATCTAGTATAAATTCGAATGAAATTATTATTATTATTTATTGTCAATCGTGTGATTTTATATTATTACCAGTGAATATTTATTACTATTTGAAATCAATAGGATTTATTAATATACATGTTGAAAGATAGTCTAAAAGTGATTGGTAATATATATATATTTGTGTGAAATAAATAGGTTGATTTAATGATAAATTTAGCGAAAGCTTTAATTGAAATAAGAATTTACGCTTATTATTGTGAACTGTGTATTGTGATTAATAGTCTTAAATCTTTTGGATTATTCTTAAACTATAAATTTAAGAAAGTTTTTTTTTTTTTTTTTTTTCAATAGATACTTTTTTTTTTGTGAAATAAGGATAATTTGAATGAATGCTTTTCAAAGTTGAATTATGAATTATTATTTATTGTCAATCGTTTGATTTTATATTATTACCAATGAATATTTATTACTATTTGAAATCAATAGGATTTATTAATATACATGTTGAAAGATAATCTAAAAGTGATTGGTAATATATATATATATATATATTTGTGTGAAATAAATAGGTTGATTTAATGATAAATTTAGCGAAAGCTTTAATTGAAATAAGAATTTACGCTTATTATTGTGAACTGTGTATTTTGGTTAATAGTCTTAAATCTTTTGGATTATTCTTAAACTATAAATTTCAGAAAGTTTATTATTTTTTTTTTTTCAATAGATACTTTTTTTTGTGAAATGATAAGATAAGGATAAATTGAATGAATGCTTTTCAAAGTTGAATTAAGAATTATTATTATTATTTATTGTCAATCGTGTGATTTTATATTATTACCAGTGAATATTTATTACTATTTGAAATCAATAGGATTTATTAATATACATGTTGAAAGATAGTCTAAAAGTGATTGGCAATATATATATATATTTATGTGAAATAAATAGGCTGATTTAATGATAAATTTAGCGAAAGCTTTAATTGAAATTATTGTGAACTGTGTATTTTGATTAATAATGGTAAATTTTTTGGATTATTCTTAAAATATAAATTTAAGAAGTTTTTTCTTTTTTAATTTTTATTATCAATTGTTTTCGGTACTCAGCCATCTTGTTATATATATATATATATTTATCAATTTCCAACTTATTTTTTACCAAGTCAATCACTGCAATTTCAGAGTCTTAATTTTTGCATTCTTTCTTTCTTTTATTTATTTTATTTGTTTGTTGTCACATGTCTATCCAAGCGTGCAACTCTTTTAGACACCTAGTCATATGTATTTTCTGTAAAAATGACGAGAAAATGGATAAATCTAATAGCAATTTAAACAAATACTTTCCAAATTAAAGTTGATATAAGAATGTTTTTATTGGAGTATTAATTTTTATCTGAAATCGATTGGGTCTGTTGTTATTGAATACTCTTTATTTATTTATTTATTTATTTATTTATTTATTTTAAATTATTTATTCGAAATGATTTTGTTTAGTTGAGTCAATGAAAATTTTAACGAATGCTTTTTTCTAAGATTCTATTTTACCAACTGCTTTTTTCCTGAAATTCATTTTTCATTTTAAAAGTTAACCTGATAAATTAATTGAAATAATTTTGAAACGATTTTAATCTAATATCTCGCTTTTAATTCTATTATTTTATAAATGGTTTTTTCCTTCAAATATTTTTTTTTCTAAAATCCAGAATTAATTTAGAAGTTCTAACTGTAATTAAAACTAATTTTCATGGGAAAAAAAAAATGCTTTTCTATTTGAAGTTTTACTTGTGAAGTATTTTGATTCAAATATTAGAGTTTCGTGAACTATTTTTTAACAAGAAAGTATGTTAGAGTATCTAAATCTTTCGCAAAGTTTGTTCAAATAATCCTTGGTTAATAAAAACGCATTTCTTTAAAAAGTTATAAATATACAAATTTGTTAAAATCTCTTTATTAAAAAAAAAAAAATGTTTCCGGTTGTTTAGATTTGAAACTAATTAATTAACTTTTGAATAAATGTGAGGGTTAATATTTTTCTGTGTTTATTTAGTCGGAGATGGATCTTAATGTATCCCCCCAAAAACTCCAAAATTTGCTAAGGAAAACAGAAAAAGCTTTCCAAAGTGAGAGAAAGATGGTTATCTCTCAAAGTGACTCTGATGAGGTAAAAGTATATTATTTTGAAAAGTTATTATTTTAGATATGAAACTGTATTAATGTCATTTAGAAATGTTTATTATCATTAAAAAAGTAATTAACGAAATGGATTTTTAACATTTGAAAAAAAAAACTTCATTTGTTGACAAATTTTTATTAAAATCAGAAAACTAAAATTAAATATTTTGAAAAGTGAACTGAAAAATGAATTATAAACATTTGAAAAATAATTTAATTGCCAAAATTAATTTCTTATTTTTTGAAATGCTATTAACTGAATTTTCAATATGTGTAAGTTTATTACCAATTTTTTTTTAAATAATTAAAAAGTAAATAATTTTTAATATTCGCAAAGTTTCTAACAGACTAAATTTTTATTATGTACAAAGTGAATTTTTAAATTGAATTGGCAAATTAATTTTTAATAATTGAAACGTGATTAACTAGCATTTATAATGTGTAAATTTATTACTGAAATGAATTTTTTAATAATTGAAAAATAATTTATTATCAAATTAATTTTTAATAATTGAAAAGTAATTTATTTCCAAATTAATTTTTAATGTTCGCAAATTTCCTAAAACAGGCTTTCTTTCTCTGAGTTTTAAATATTTACAAAGTAATTTAAATAAATTTGTTTATTAAAATAATAGAAAATAACTTTAATTAAAGTAAATAGTGTATACAATATATTTTTTTAACTAATCGAAAAATCATTTTTGTTTAAAGTGGGATCAGGAATTTCCAATTTCACCTTCAAAACTGATTCAGGTTCTGGATGATGTGGAAAAGCGTTTCTCTTCTAAGGTATGTTGTGGTGTTTAATATATCTTTTGCATGTACCCAAACTTTTGTTGATAGAATGCTATTTTTAAAATGTAATGAACTTAACTTAAAGTTTGGTAAAGTATTAAATGAACTGATTTTCAGGATTAAATGAAGCTTTTAAAAATTTAACAACTAAACTTTTTTAATTTAAAGCTTTTTAAAAACTTTTTTGTAAATTTAAACACCCTTAAAAATGTAACTTTTTAAAATTTGAGAAACATTTTCAAATCAAAACTTTAATAAACTAAACAAATGTAATTTATTTTTTAGAGTAAACATACATGTGAAATTTGTCACAAGGATTTTTCAAAGTAATTTAACCTACAACGACATTCTCTCATCCATGACAAAGCTGGTCCATCGACCAGAGTAGACACAACTATTTTATCAGGCCCATCTACCATCGTACCACGTTCATCTACTTCTAAAGCTGATCCATCCAACGCCATAGCAGGTCCATCGATGTCCAATACAACGTCATTAAAAGTAGGTGTTTTATTTTATTGCATGAATCAGTGTTTTCTCCACAGATGTTTTTAGATTCATTATATGAAAAAATGTTTCTCCACAGGTTTTTCATTTTATTGTATGTATAAATGATTTTCTCTGCAGGTTTTTAAAATATGTTGACATTATAGAAAATTTAAACTAAGATTAAATTTTGATTTAGTAAATAGTTTTTATAACTTAATTTAGAAAACGTTATAAATAGTTTCAAAATTTGTAAAGAGATTTTTTTTTAATTATTAGTTTCAGAAAATTTTGACGAAATTTGGGTTATACATATTTTAAAAGCCTATTAGTTGAGAGTATAAAGAAAATTACAATTAAGGTTTCTTTTTTAGGACGGAATTTCATGCGACATTTGTAAACAGTCATTTACTAGGATGGATAATATGAAACGCCATCGGTTAACACATTTTCAGCCTGAAAACCAACATCAACCATCAACTTCATCCTCCAATATTTGTGAAGTCTGTGGGAAAAGCTTCAGCAGACCGGACGCTCTTCGCAGACATCTGCAGTCACACGCAGAAAAAAGTGTTAAGTTTACTTGTGGTATCTGTGGGTCGTCCTTCACACGTTTGGATAATTTGAAGCAGCATCTCAGGTCTCACGAGAATCCACAATATAGTTGCAGAGATTGCAATCAAAAATTTTCAACTAAGTTTAACCTCAATCACCATGTTCGATTGCAGCATAGTAATAGCAATTCAAATTTCATCTCAGTTAAGAAACAGAGAAGTGATAAAACTGAAAAATTTACACCAAGAAAGCAAACAAGCGCTTTAAATGTTTTTCGTACTGTCTATATTGAACCAGAGGAAGAAACCAAGTTTGACATCAACGAATTTTACCATTCAGTCCGTGATGAACTGAAAAACCTGATTGAAGAAGCAGTGGAGGAACAGAATGCAATCAAGTGGCACTTGCTCCTAAAAGTAAGCCTAGAAAAAGTATCAGCTGAGGGTGAAGAAGAAGTAATTATAAGATACTTTCATTCCGACACTATTTCAGAGTTTACAATTGACAACATTGAAGAGCACCTGGATGAAGCGCTTTCGAAAATCCTAAAATCATTCGATAAATTCATCCAACAAGGATCTGGTTGGAGATTAAGAGATATCATCTACTTCGAACTGAAACTGGCGAAACAAGACCCTCTTCGTGGCAACAGTTACGTGAAACTTCCAAAAGTTATCCAAGATACGAAAAGTGTCTTAAATATTCAAAATTTCGATGATGAAAAATGTTTTCTGTGGTGCGTCTTGGCTCATAAACTAAATCTTTCAATAGACGAACATCCAGAACGAGTGTCAAAATATCTCCCATTTGAGAATCAATTAAAAATGGACGGAATTGCCTATCCTGTTCCTTATCAAAAGGTAAAACAAATTGAAGAGAAGAACAACCTCCGCATCAACGTTTATGGGTTCGATTCAGGTGAAATCTCCATCTTGCACGTCTCTGATCAAACTCATCATGATGTCATCAATCTTCTTCTCATCAGCAATGGTGAAAAAAGTCACTACACCCTCATCCGTGACTTCTCTAGATTCATGGCTCATCGCACCAATCATAACGGTGTGCAATACTACTGTTTCCGTTGTCTTCATGGCTTCTCAAGGGAAGATCTGTTAGAAGAACATATTCATTATTGCAAAAAGCAAGCTGTTCAAATCATCACCATGCCCAAGGAGGGTGAAAATATTTTACGATTTACAGGAACGCATTATCAGCATCCCATCGCATATACCATCTACGCCGACTTCGAAGCCCTGATCGTGCCCATAGACACCAGCAGACCCTCCAACAGCTCTTCGTATCAAATAAATACAGCCCAACATGTACCGTGTGGGTACTCATTCATCATTGTGGGCTCTGATGGACGAAAATATAGGCCCATGACGGTATATCGGGGCGAAGATGCAATCGACAACTTTCTTGAAGAGATTTTGAATGTCAGAAAAGAATTGGCGAAGAAACTTAATTATATTGCTCCAATGAATTTAAGTTCGGATGAAGAAAGACGATTTCAAGAAGCTACTCACTGTTCCATATGTCATAAAGTCTTGAGATCAAAGCGTGTGAGAGATCACGATCACATTACTTCAAAATTTCGTGGTGCCGCTCACACATATTGCAATCTTAACTTCAAACAAGCCAAAATAATACCCGTTGTTTTTCATAACTTAAAGCATTATGACGCCCATCATATTATGACCAAATTGGGAAAGTTCAAAGAGTATAAAATCGACGTGATCGCTGCCACCTTAGAACAATACATCACATTTAAAATCAAGAGAGAAAACTGCAATGTTCAACTTGCATTCATCGACTCATTACAGTTCCTCCCAGCGTCACTGGACAAGTTAGTCAGCAATTTACAACCAAGTGACTTCAAATTGTTGAAAGATGTATTTCCACTTCACACGGAACTTTTGACTCGTAAAGGGATCTACCCGTACGAGTATTTTGACAGAATGGAAAAGTTCGACGAAAAGCAACTCCCACCAAAATCAGCTTTCTTCAGTGACTTAACCCTTTAAGACCCAGCTCGCACGATCGTGCGGGTTAGACATACATTTAAATTTTTGCTTCTGAAACAGTTGTATGTAATATAAACCCAAATTGAACGATTGTTCCGGTTAGCAGAAAGAGTAAAGTATCTTTTTTTATCAACAGATTGCGGTAGTAGTCCATGTTTTACTTTCAGGTGGCATGTCTAGCTTTGTTTACAAATACAACGAATATAGCTCATCATTTTATCTGTCGTAAAAAGGTAATTATCAATATATTTTTAATTGCTTAGATAAATATTTTTGCTTTAATGTCTAAATAAGTATAATATAATAAAAAACATTAATTATAGACTATTTATTTTGCTCTTAGGACTCAAGATTTCATCACCCGCACGATCGTGCAACTTGGGCGTTACGTTAGTCAGTGCTACAGTAAAGGTAAGTGTTTTTCAATGTTCATTTTGATTTCTGTTTCAACAATTTTGATGACAGCCAAAATAAAACGAAGTATGCTGTTTCATAATTAATACTATATTATTTTCTTGGGTGTTGTCATAGATAATCCCCCTTTTTTTAAATAATTTTTAATTTTTTTCTTTTTAATTAATAAATTTTTCAAATACTTTTTCTAATTTTTTTATGCAGTACTTTATTAACTTTTAATAAAGCAAAATAAAATATTTTTTCAGATGTCTAAGCGGAAAAGAATTCTCACTCAAGAAGAAATATTTTAACTGATGAATAAATCAGATTCTGAGTTTAGTGATCTCTTGGATGATGACGATGTTACGGACAAAACATTTGAAGCAGATTTATTAGAAGGACAGTCAAGTTCAGATGAGCTCGATGAAGAAAAAAATGACAATTTTAGATCATCCTTCCTCTTCAAAGTCTCCTGAATTCATCTTCCAAAGTTTTACCTCCAAGGCGTTTTCGGAAAATACTAAAAGAATGAAAAAAGAAAAAAAGGAATAAAGTGGACTGTTAAAAAGTTCATTTCTGTACCTTATCCTGGAACATTAGATTTCACGCAACTGCAATTAAGTTTTTCATTTCTTAAATTGTAACAAAAAAAGTTATAGACTTATAGAAGAAATTAAATCGATATAATAAAGAAAAACTTTAAAAATATAACAAACATTTTTAAATCAATTAAAATATTTTTTTAAGTCGATAAGTACTTCTCCAATATTATTTTTTTCCTTCTTTTTTAGGCTTTAGAGCGAACCATATCCCATGTGTTGATGACATTTCAAGTCTGCGCAAGTGCAGGTTTGAAAACTGCGAAAAAAGTTCAAAAACACGTTGTGAAAAATGCAACGTTTATTTGTGTATGTCAAAAAAAAAAAAAAGTTTTAAAGATTTTTACTGTAAAAAAGTAACGAATCCATAAAATAAAAAATAATACATCAATAATTACCATATTTGTAAAATTTGTTTTGGTTCAGTTTATCTCTTCTATTCATTTAGAGCCAGATAATGTATAAAATCTTAACATGTAATAAGTAATGATTTCAGAGGAAAAGCTCAACCCGCACAATCGTGCTGGTGCGGCTTTCACAGAAAAAGCCCAACCCGCACGTTCGTGCGGGTACTTTTCACGCACTAGGGGGGCGAGAAAATTTTTTTAATATTTTTTTAGGTGTCATTAGGGTTAGTATAGAGTTAATAACCAGTTGAATATAATATTTAATGATGAAAATGTTTCGGGTCTTAAAGGGTTAGCCGGTGAAGACATATCCCAAGCAGAGTATGAACATGCCCAATTAGTTTGGAACACTTTCCATTTGAAAACGCTGGGAGAATACCACAACTTATATGTCATGACAGACGTGCTATTACTTGCAGATATTTTCCAAAACTTCCGTGATTTATGTTTGCTTTTTTATAATATAGATGCTGCACACCTCGTCACTTCTCCAGGTTTGTCTTGGCAGGCCTGTTTGAAGATGACCGAGGTGGAATTGGAGCTGTTCACAGACCCGAACATGCTTCTATTCATCGAACATGGTGTGAGAGGTGGCGTGTCGCAGATTTCCCACAGATTTGCGACCGCCAACAACAAGGATGTTCCCAACTATAACGAAGACGAAGACAAAAGCCACATCATGTATTGGGACGCAAATAACCTCTACGGCTGGGCTATGTCTCAATACATGCCTCACGGAGGGTTCTGCTGGGCCAACCCAAAAGATTTCGACACAGAGAAAATCACTTCAATCTCCGAAGAAGCCAACATCGGCTTCATCTTCGAAGTGGACTTAAAGTACCCTGAATCTCTTCATGATCTACACAACGATTATCCCCTTGCACCAGAAAGGATGATGGTCACAGAAGACATGCTTTCACCATATGCTAGAAGTCTGCTGAAGAAGGGGTTCAGGGGTACGCCCAAGTTAATACCAAGCCTGCAAGATAAGAAAAATTACGTATGTCACTATCGAAATCTTCAATTATATATCAGCTTGGGATTGGAAATTCAAGAAATTCATAAAGTACTCCAGTTTCATCAGTCCCCTTGGCTCAAAAGCTACATTGAGTTCAACACGGAGAAACGGAAAATGGCCAAAACAGGATTCGAACGTGACTTCTTCAAGTTGTTGAACAATTCAGTATATGGAAAGTGCATAGAAAATCTCAGAAAAAGACGGAACATTGAGCTTTGTAATGACGAGAGAAGAGCCATGAAGTTAACATCATCACCAAACTTCAAATCCTTCAAAGAATTTGATGAGAATCTCGTAGCTGTGAAGAGGCAGAAGCCCAGCATTTTAATGAACAGGCCGATTTATGTCGGGTTCTGCATACTCGAACTGTCTAAAGTGCTGATGTACGATTTTCACTACAATTTCATTAAGAAAACGTACCCTGAAGATCGTGCAATTCTCCTCTTTACAGACACGGATTCTTTAACGTATTACATCAAGACGGACGACCTACTAAATGATATGAAAAACAACAGCTCAAAGTTCGATTTTTCTGACTATCCCAAAAATCATCCACTTTATTCTGACACGAATAAAAAAGTTTTGGGAAAGTTCAAAGATGAATTAAACGGCGAAGCTGCATATCAATTCGTAGGCCTAAAGTCGAAGATGTATTCCATTAAATCTTCGAGGGAGGAGAAAAAAAGAGCCAAGGGGATATCAACACGTGTTGTGAGAACGAAATTAAAACATCAAGATTATGTGGATTGTCTTCAAAATCAAGGAACAACATATGAATTACAAAAAAGAATTGGGCAGCAATCACATCGACTTTTCACCATGGAGCAGAAGAAAAAATGTCTCAGTCCATTTGATGACAAAAGATTTTTATTAGATGACGGTGTTACCAGTTTGGCATATGGGCATTATAAAATACAAAAAAAAATGAAGAAGATGTGAAATTCTTCAAAAAAATTATTTAAAAATGTAAAAAAAAAAAAAAAAAAAAATGAAGAAGATGTGAAATTCTTCAAAAAAATTATTTAAAAATGTAAAAAAAAAAAAAAAAAAAAGTGTGTGTGTGTGAATGTGAGTGTGTAAATCTGCCATTCGCTGCTTATGATTGGCAATGTCTTAAGCAAAGAATGCCGGTCCCAAGCCCGGATAAAAGATGAGGGCACACTCTTTAAAATTTTCTCTTTTTTTTCGAAAATATTTTCTTGAAATTAACCTCTTGTCAAAGTTCACAAAAAAAAATAATCTTCAAAATTAACTTCCTGTTATAGTTCAATTTAAAAAAATCTCCAAAATTAACCTCTTGTTAGAGTACGCCAAAAAAATTCCTTTTTGACCCTTCATCTTATAGCATACATTTTTCCACAGGTGGAGGAGGGCTCCCTCCTATAGGTGGAGGAGAAGGCTCCCTCCTATAGGTGAAGGAGGAGGCTCCCTCCTAAAGGTGGAGGAGGAGTTGCTCCTCCACCCCCCACCTGCTGGTGCTCAACTCTCCTTTCTCTACTACTGATACCTAAGAGTTGTTTGCTGCTATTGTTGCATGAAAAAGTGAAAAAACCAAGCTAACCAAACTAGCCGGCATCTGTCCGTGAACAGAAAATAAAACAGGATAAGACAAAAAATAAAAAGAATAAAGGAAAAAATTATTATTACCGAATATATTTTAATTAGTAATCAATAATTATTTAAGATAATGAAATATATATTAATCTATATATATAATAAGAGATGTCTATCTGCCTGCCAGCCTGACCGCGAATAGCACCAAAATTATAACACCCAGGTTTCTGAAATTTTGTCATGTGTGGATACTAATACCGGAAAGGGCATCTCGCAGCCGGATTTTTAAATTTCAATTTAGATTTTTTTTAATTAAAACTTACTGGATAAGAGGATATTTGCAGCTTTCCACTAATCCACGGCAACGAAGCAGCGAGGTTAGAGGCTATTTGCAGTTAGCCACCAATCGGCGGAAACGAAACAGCCAGCCAATGAAACCACACGGTAAATAACGGGATTTAACGACTGCGTTTCACGGCTGAATGCTACAACGTTAAAAAATGAAATTTTTGCTGCATCCCATCTCCACCGCTTTTATAGAAAACGATTATTTCACTGTATTATGGAACATTCTCATTGGTTAAAATAGAGGTATTCTATAAAATCGGTGGAGTGACGGTACAGCAAAGTTTCAAATTTTTTACAGTGTAACAACAAATTGCTCAGGCATTTGTTAATTTTTCCTGTTTTGATGATTTTGTTTTTCTTGATTGATTTACAATCGATCTTCAAAATCCATCCATGGTACCATCCAAAAAATGTTGTAAATTAAGTAATTACTCCTTTTATGTTTTCTTGGGAATTGTTCAGATGTGCAATGCACCTTGTGCGCGTGCTAAAAAGATTTTGCATTGAGTAGGTCTCATTGAAGAAAGGAATTTTAAAATAATTTATTATTGCATTATTTTTTTGATTCAAAACAGCCAAAATCAACGACTGCATTTCTTTATCCTTTCAAAACATGGTTTTTGTAACACAAATACATACCTGTGTGTTCACTCAAATCAAATTTAAAATATTCTAAAATTTAAAATATTCTCTAGATGAAAAAAAAAAAAAATTCTATTTTAGTATGAATGGAGATTTTAAATATTTGCAATTTGTTTCAAAACATCTATGGTCCAGGGCAACGCCGGCCGGATCCGCTAGTAATTTACAAATAAATAAATAAATAGTGAAAGAATAAAACTGTTGCAAATTCGGCTGTATATGCCATTTCTAAGCCCTTTTCAGAAAAAACCCACTGCTGTTTACGAAATAACTAACATATACCACATGTTTCCATTTTTACTTTCTTCTATCATTACAAGAAGAAAGTACTGGATTCATGAAAATTTTCGACTTCCGGTTTTCGACGGATTTATACGTTTTAGAAGGTCCTGAACACGTTTTGACTATTTTTAGAAAATGTCTGTCTGTGAGTCTGTCTGTATGTGACAAAAAATTTGTGGGCGCTCTATCTCAAGAACTAATGCTCGAAATTTAATAAAATTTTATATTCAGTTAGACCTTGATATGAATTAGTGCCTATTGGTTTTTGGGGAAAATTGGCTTTCAGGTGGCGCTGCTACACTACGTTTTTCATGATTTTCAAGATTGCTATATCTCAAGAACTAATGCACAGAATTTCACCAAACTTCAGATTCTGTAACCCCTTGATATACATAGTCGCTGATTAAGTTTTGGTGTAAATTGGCCAGCAGGTGGTGCTGCTATGCCACATTTTTCATGATTTCATGATAGCTATATCTCAAGAACTAATGCACAGAATTTCACCAAACTTCAGATTCCGCGACACCTTGAGATACATAGCCACTGATAAGGTTTTGGTGTGAACTGCCCTGTAGGTGGCGCTGCTATGCTACATTTTGCACGATTTTTGCGATAGCTATATCTCAAGAACTAATGCAGAGTTCATCAAATTTTAGTTTCTTTTACACTAGAATATATAACATAATTAGAGGCTGATTACATTTTGTTATTAACCTTGCAACAGGTGGTGCAGCTATGCTGCATTTTGCACGATTTTTCCGATAGCTATATCTCAACAACCAACTCACAGAATTTCATCAAACTTCAGATTTTGTTATAAAATGACATATAACATAAATACACGATGATTACTTTTTGTTATAAATCCTCCAACTGATGGTGCTGCTGTGCTATATTTTACACGGGTTTTTTTTTTAAACGAGCTATATCTCAAGAACTAATGCACAGAATTTCATCAAACTTCAGATTCTTTTACACCATAACATAATTAGATGCTCTTTTACGTTTTGGCATAAATTGTCCAAGATATGGTGTTGCTGTGCTACGTTTTGCAAATTTTTTGTTATAACTATATCTCAAGAACTAATGGACGAAATTCCATCAAATTTCAGATTCTGTTAGGTCTTGACATCAATAGATGCTTATTAGGTTTTAGTATAAATTACCCAACATGAGGCACTACTAAGCTCATTTTCTCAGAATATTAATTAAATTTTGCGTTTTAGGCTTTTCGGATACCAGAATCTCATTAGGCTAGGTCAAATGTTCGAGGAAATTCGATAGTGGGTAACTTTGGAATCACCGCGTTTTTTTTTTTTTTTTTAAATATTAAAATGTACTTATGAGATAGAAGAAAGTTTCGGGATTGACACATCCAACTAGTTTAATTTGAGCGTCAGATGAAATATTTTTTTCATGATTTATATTAGTATGATAAGTTCTCTGCACGTGTAAATGTCAATTATAAATTTAAGAACTAAGCCTTTTTTCTGAACAGAATAAATCTCAAATAAATCAAATTAAAGTTCGTTAAATAACAAAATAAATAAAAATTTTTGAGAATAAGAAGCTTTAATTTTTTTTCAAATCCCTAATTGGTTTTACAAAAACATGAAACATTAATGTAAATTAAATTTTTAACATAATTCTTTAAATTGTATTAAATTTTACGTTTAATTAATTAATTTGCATTGGGTTAAATTAAAAAGAATATTTATGCAAAGGAATTTATCTGATGTATTGTTTTAGGCACTGAACATTTACAACACTATCGCTTTAGGGGGGAGAAGGGGTCTGATATTTGATATCACAAGATATCGCTAAGGGGACTATGGGTTGTCTCTCCCTCCCCCAATCCCCTATATGGACCTGGTATGCAAGTTTCAGGCTCGTTTAAGAATTATTCCAGTTCCAGGCAACGCCGGGTGGGTTAGCAAGTTAGCTATAAATAACCATTTGAAATGCATTAAAATGAACAAAATATAGCCAAGAATAAGATGCTGTATATAAGATAACATATGATAAATAAATTTATATATGATTACAAACATTTAAAAAAAATTTTTGTTCCGATACCTCAACCCTCTTTAATAGTAGGGGGAACTGAAGCACATTGATTACAGCTTTTTTCTAAGAATTTTTTTGGTGTTCAGAAAGCAGAAATTTTAAGTTATTTTTCTATGTGGTCTCAGCAAAACCTGTGTAGTGTGATATAAAAATGTACAATCGTTGTTTTATATGTTATTTTTTCATGAAATTAAAAAAAAAAATCAAAAATAGTCATATGTATCAATGTGTCCCATCCCCGGGGCAGATTGATACACCTCATGGGGCACTTTGATATGTCTGGGAAAAATGGAGACGAAATAACCCCAATGCATATTTTTCATAGAAAAATAGTTAGCAAACCATTTTATATTATTTATAAATATTCAAATCACCCACATTTTATTTGTAAGTAATATTAAAGCAATCAAAATTAAATGTATAATGACTTGATGTTCTGACTTTTCCTTGTCTGATTGTTGGCTGTGGTAACTTTGTCATATCTGGCACTTCATCCCCAGCATTATCTTCTTTCTTAGGAAAGATGAAAAAGTTACCAGGTTTTCTGTTTATAAACATAAAATAAAGGATAATTATATTTAAAAACTTTGTTTATAATGTAATTATCCTGTGCTGTTCTGCAGCTTGTTTCTCTTACGTATCATTTTTTATGTCGAAAATACTTTTTTCTCTGGAGAATCGATATAAATTTGAGATTTTCCAGGCTGCCGTCTATTTCTTTCGTTAGTTCTACAAGCACTAGATTTTGGTTAAGTTCGTACGTCTTCTCTTTGCAAAAATACTATAAAATGCTCTAATATAAAGAACTTAGAGCTATTTCTCTTCAATAAAAACTAATATTAGAAATGTTTAGCGAAAAAGGGTTAGATTAAGTAGTGTATTGTAAAAAAATAATAATAAAAGGTAATGAAAAAATGAACGAGAAAAGGATTTGGGTTGTTGTGCCCCATACAGCCATTTTTAATAAAATGAGTCTCAAATCCAATACTTCATAATTTATCTAACAAAAAAGAATGAGAAACTGATAAAGAGTAGCTTTACTTGCCAAGGAGAGTTTTCTTTTTGATTGAAAACACTAGAACAGTTGTATAATACCATTTCAATTGTACAACTCAAATTTACTTTTGATCTACAAAAACAATAAATCACCCATCTCGTTTCATCAAACAACTGAATCATGCCAAGACTTTCTGTATGTAGTTGAGTGCACTAGCATCACCTTTTGGAGCTGTTGTGAAACTTCCTGTTAATGACCCGGTGAGAAATAGAGGGGATGTATCAATGTGCCCCAGTTCCCCCTATATGAAGTTTATGGGGTTTTTTGAGCACATTTGAATAGTTTTTCGTGTGTATGTGCATGTGGTTCATGAGATGCATTTAAAAAAATTTTAGCAGTCTGTGTCCAACCTCCATAAGTATATATATGTAAATTTTAGATTTTATAATTTATATCTATACTAATAAAATCCGTGCGCCTCTGTCTGTCTGTCTGCTTGAAGCCGATTACAGTTCGCAACGCGGGCGAGTTGGAAGTCGCGAGAGGTGTCTTTCGATTCGAAAAATTCCGGGAAAGTCATTTCGGGCATTTTCAAGACCGTGGGACCAAAATAAAAAAAGTTATGAATTAAAAACCGGTCGGGAGTCGGAACGGAAAACGTCTAATTTCCCAAACGGAGCTCAAACGGAGCTCTGAGGCAGAACACTGCGCCACCTTGCGGTGAACGACCTGAACTTTTCCCCTTTGTCTAAAAGAAGAAGCAGCCGAAAACCTCTTTTTTCTCCCGGGAAAACGACTTTTTCTTTCGTTTCGGTTCTTTGAAAAAGAACTAATTGGTAAAAAATGTTAAGCACGGTTTATTTTTATACTTCTTTTTTTTTTGGTAGCATACACGAATATTGTGTAACCTAAGATTTACGCGATTAATACTAATTTTTGTTAGTACAAACAGAAAAAGAGCTGCCAAAATTATTTGTTAGTTATGTTGTTTGTAATATTAATGAAATTACTTATTTTTTTTAATAGCAGTCTTTTGCAGTTTTTAATACCGAAACTTTTTTTGCGCGTTTTTTCTTAAACCATCATACAGACAGCTTTTAAAGTAGATAAAACTGATTACATATTCAGAATCTGCGTAAAAGTCTGATTCTGATGAACCAAAAAATACGAGAAAATGTCTTATGGGCGCGCAGCGCCAACCGTGCAAAACCAAATATTTTTAACGGGACGATGGCGACCATGGCGCGTAGCGCCGGTGGGTGGTAGGCCGGTG
Source organism: Maratus speculifer (assembly GCA_964019185.1). Classification (NCBI taxonomy): domain Eukaryota; kingdom Metazoa; phylum Arthropoda; class Arachnida; order Araneae; family Salticidae; genus Maratus; species Maratus speculifer. The sequence continues at coordinate 171,879,087 of OZ025299.1, forward strand.
GGCCGCCTTTGCACGGTGGGCACGTAGCGCCCACTGTGCAAAATCACATATTTTTAACGGGATAATGGGCGCATAACAACCATGGCTCTTTACTTTACTTTTTTTGTGCTTGAGGATTCGAACTCCAAGACTTGCTTATTAAATGAATTTTTTTGCTCATTATATACTGCTTAATATCGAGGCTCGTTTGGAAAAAGTGGCCCAGCTAGCGGGCGTAGCTCGCTAGTACGTATAATAAATGCCGAAACTAGTAAAAGAAAATGAAAGTTTAACCATATAGAATGAAAGCGAGGCGATAATTATATATAATAGCGCTATCAGTTTTAAATTAATTAAATTACGCCTGATACCTATAGACGAATATAAACGTTTGATAATATTATTATAGTTTAAAAGGATACTTCTGTAAAGAGAAATATGTAGACAAGGATAAAAAATAGTAAAATTAATTACATGAAATAAAAAATATTTTTTGTCATAAATACGAGATGTTAAGATTAGATAATATTAGGTATAATAGTTATTTTATCATTTATAAAATTAATAATAGGGGAGACTGGGGCATATTTTCCATTGTGGTAGGTTTTCCAACTATCTTTATTTTTAAATGGGCCGCTAGATGATGCCAACGGATGATGTCATTATTATGGCGGTTTTCAACATTCTGAAAAATTTATAGATTCTAATTTTATGCCAACATACTTTTCTGACAAGCCAGCCCCATATATCCATTAATTAGTGTCAATAAAGCATACACAATATTGCATATTGGTACAGCCCCTCATCTTTTTTGTTTCCTTTTGGGAACAACGGATTTTGAGTTAATTCTATAGAAAATAACTTTCAAAATTTTCAGGATATGTTTTTGAGGCATTCACAAATGTTTCTATATACATTTAGCTAACACATTATGCGCATTATATTTTGATTGCATTCACGCATGCGCAGTGAAACATTATTTAGTAAACCTGCTCATTTTTTTATACATTTTTATTATTATTTAATCCTGATTACAGAGTGTTGTGTACAATATGGTTTGTTATATTTTCTGAAAAGAACATTTTTTTTTATATTTAGAGGCCTGCAAATTATAAGCAAATTGCTTGGTGAAATTTGGGATTGTTTTTTAAAAATCTTAATTTCTCTATGAGTATACATGCCATCTTCTTAAAAATGAACACGGTTTATTAGAATAAGCCACTTAATCATAATCTACACTTTGAACGCTTTTACTACATTAGTTTTGACCGGGCTATCCTAAAGATATTCCTTCTTTTTTAATTTTTTGACGGTCTGTGGTGAGGAAAATGACGCCACATACTGGGTACATGATTGAGTTGTGGTTAGTAAAATAAATAAATAAATAAATAAATAATGATAATACCCCATTTCGTGTTGTGAAAGAGTGATCTGGATATTACCAATCAATAAAATTTAAAACCTTGGAATAATAATCTAAATAAAATAAATTTGCAATAACATAGGATCGGCTTATTTAACGTTTGAATTTGCAATTTAGGATTTTATGGAGATAATTAAATACTTAACTGTCTGCAAAAATTAATTTTAATAATAAAGAATATGCATCTATTAATTTACTTAAAGAGAATTAAAGAAAAGAAAACATAAAAAAACAAAGATATATATACACATACAAATATTTATTTCAAAATATCAATTCCATAATTCGAAACACACTAAGAAAATACCATTCAAAAATATCAATTTCATAATTAGAAACACCCCCAGGGGGTTGAATACCTTCTTCAGGTATTCACGGGTTTCACAACCCCGAAGCACCTGAGTGATCTTTCTCCCTTCCTTTTCCTCTTACTCCTCGTCTTCCTTTTATCTTTGTTTCACTCTCATTGTGGTTTCCTTTTCGGAGGTGAGGGCAATTCTGTATGAGCCGATGTCATCCTGTATATCGACTCATGGAGAATTGTAAACCACCCACATGTTGGCCGTGCGTAGCGACCCGTGTCCCTGGAAAGGGGGATCCTGGAAGTTGAGGGAAACCAACACACTGCTTTGGCCTATGCTTCAGGAAGAGGGGAGGTGCATATTGTTCCCGTATGCACCAATCGGCTGGTTAGCTGACTTATGTCACTGGCTGTAGGGATCAAGCGAGCGAGCAATTACTAGTCATCTCGTTAAGGGTGGAGACTGACATAGGATTGTCTTGTGACCGTATAGACCCTGGTTAGCACTGGTGCACGAATGTGCATCCCCTTGTTGAGCTCGGGAGTGGGTGGTGCGGCCGGGGTCCGAATTGTTTTTTTTTTCTATTATGGATGGAAAATCTCTATTTCCTTCTAACTCTCTCCCAACTGGAGAGCAACAAATAGTACAGAATAATTTTACTCGCTTCTTTATAATCAAACGCACAGATAGCCACTCAGATAGTTCTTTTAAGAAAACTTCTCCGTTCCTTATTGCAAAAACTTTCCAGTCTTATCTGGGAGATGGACATTCTCTCAAAAAATTGCAATCCGGAGACTTACTTGTTGAGGTTTCTTCAGCTAAACAGTCACAGCTCCTCTCGAATTGCTCTACAATAGGTACTTTTTCAGTAAATGTTCAGATGCATAAAACTTTAAATACAAGCCGTGGTGTTATTTCTGAGCCAGATCTTTTATACTCTACTAAAGATGAACTGTTACAGAATTTGAAAGATCAAAATATTATAGATGCACGCCGTATCACAATCCGTCGAAATGGACAAGGCCTTCCTACAAAACATGTTATTCTAACATTCAATAGCCCTACTCTACCGACCAGAATTAAAGCTGCTTACCTGAACTGTCGTGTCCGTCCTTACATTCCTAACCCTATCCGCTGTTTTAAATGCCAGCGTTATGGGCACACTAAAACTAACTGCCGTGGTTCTCTTACCTGTGCACGCTGTGCAGAAGTCGACCATGATAGCGATTCATGTGAAAAATCGGAACGCTGCATTAACTGCAAGGGTGATCATTCTGCCTACTCCCGTTCCTGTCCTAACTGGATACGGGAAAAAGAAATCCTTGTTGTTAAAATATCTCAAAATCTCCCCTATCCTGAAGCTCGTAAAATAGTTGAATCCAGAACTCCATCTGTTGGAGTTTCCTACTCCAGTTTACTAAGGCAGCAATCAAACTCTGTTAGACACATAAGTACCCAAACAGATTTCTCATATCCTCCAAATAATTCAGCCAGAACACAATCTACCAACACACCTATCAAAGAATCCCGTAATATCTGTCTCCTGAGTAAATGTTCTGGGAATCCTCAATTAGAATGTTGTGCACCATCTTCAGAACCCGTGAAAATATTTGACCTAGAAAAACGGCGACAGAAACTGTTAGCTAAGGAATCAACTAAACTTGAAACTGTGACTGATTCATCTGAAAAAAATACCACCGGTCCATCATCATCTAAATTGAAATCCAATACTGATCGAAATACAAAACCGAGCCAAAAAACTTATATTCAGAAAGTTGGAACTAAGGCTGCTACAGGTCCAAATACTTCACAAACAAACAATAGTCTCAAAAAACAGAATTTAAAACAGAAACTTTGCCCACAAACCCAAAAGAAATCTTCAACACCAACTTCTGCACAGTGGAGGACTGTGGGGAAGTGAGGTAAAAACTCTCTTCTCAGCCCTTTCTTAAAAAATGTGAAGGATCCCAAGCATTTGAAGCAGTATGTGGAGGAAGCAATGGAATCAGAGTCATACAGCAATGACTCTGATGCAGATGATAAGAATACAATATTTGAAGTGTTTGAACCTAATTGACCTCATAGTTTCTATTAATCTGAGTTTTAACCAATGTACATTATTATATACACTGTTTTTTATTACTTTTCTTGTATAGTTTTTAACGTGTTACATCTTCTCTAGGTTTTCGATTTTATCCTCATTGACTGATTTTAATTATGTCAAGACATGGCATATCATTATTTTTAATCTTGTTTTTATGAAATTTTCACTCATTCATATCATTGTTTATATTTTGTCTTTTTTTAGCAACTGGTACAGTTTGTAACAGTTTTTTATGGTTTTTGGCATCTTTTAAATTGGTTTTATAATATATCTCATTGCTATTTTATTTTTTGGTTTTAAATCACCTGGCTAGTCTTATTTCGACTTTGTCTTGGCGCAGCATGTCCCCAAAGGGACCTTGCGCCATAAAAATCCATACAACCAACCAACCAACCATAATTAGAAACACACTAAGAAAACACAATTCAAAATATTACCACATACATTTTTTCTTTATCATCCATTATTAATCAATTTAATATTCTTTCCCTTTTTTTGCATTTTATATAATCATAAGCCTTTACGCTCGCTCACACAGCACAACTAAAAAGGCGTAGCCTAAATTTATGCATTAAATTTTTATTTGAAAATTCCTTAACTTAATTTTAAGCTAATCATTAAATTTCAATAATACATATTATACTAAAATATGAGCAAATGAATCGTTTAAAATTTTTGAACACCACATGGGAAAGAGTTTAAATTTTCTCACCATTGGTAAGACAGTTTGCAGATAATCCAAAGAAGTATCCATCAAAAATTCCGGCCACTAGTCACAAATGTCCATCATAAATTCGGGGCACTATTCACAAATGTCCATCAGAAATTCAGGGCACTATTCACAAATGTCCATCAGAACGCACAAAGGTTTTTTTTTATAAAGACTCGTATTATTTCGCCGTAAAGCACTGCTCATTTCTCATTAGCTGAGGTTACGCAGTCCAATGAGCTCAAAGTTGCAATCCGTTCATTCACTGCATGTTGATTATTAAATCCATCAAAAATCTTCGTAAGCGTTCATATCGAAGCGAAATGAATTCTTTTTCGGAATCTGCTCCTCATGACAATGTCCTGGTCAAATCCTTCTGAATCTGAAAAATTTTCTCTGAGAGATTAGCGTCTAGCGACAGCAGGATTCCTAATGGTAGGACTTAGAAAAAAATCTGCCGATCTTTGCTCTTTGGATTTATCCCTAAAGAGGGATATTTTTTTTTTAGTCTTTTGTATTGTGCTGCCATCTGTTAACAGAAGACTAAAGTTATAGTTAATTAAAACATTGCATTATATTGAATATTGTGGCAGATAAAAATAAAATAAATTATAAATTATCAAATAAATTATCAAATACATTTAAATTATTTATAGCGTTAATATTGATAGTTATTTAAAATATCATTTTGACTATCGTGGCAGATAAGGAAGAAATTAATTATCAAAGACATTTAAATTAATAATAATGTTAATATTGTTCTTAATTTAAGTAATTCTTGAATTTATGTAAGAATTATTATATTCTGGTATTTAAACAGTAAACACAACAATCGTATAAACACAATACTCTAACGAAAAGCGAGTTATCTCATTTTCAAAAAGCCATGCCAGGTGCCACTAACGATGATTTCCCCCCACAGACTGTTTATTTTCCTAAACATTTGAAGAAAGAGGGGAAAATACCTCTTTAGGGATGTTTCAAGTTTCGCGGATTTTACTCTAAGTCCAACCATTAGGAATCCTGCTGTCGCTAGACGCTAGTCTCTGAGAGAGCTTATTTTTTTTCTTTGATTACTCCTTCTCCAATCCTTTTTTCTTTTTTTTATTATTGGTTTACGTATAAACGTTTTCATTGGTGACAGGTGAACTTCCGCATCTCATTGGCCTGAGCTGTCCTAGGAGGAAGTCCATCCCCTTTCTCTCTTTGTCTGACCAAATTTTCTTCCCACGGATGCTTGGATAAGGGACCTCTGGCCACACATGTAGAGTCATAAGTTTTGGGGCTCGAGATTGTAAATCCTTGTATTGTTGGCCGCACTTGTTACATCAAAATTGGCGCCAGGCTGATTTTTATAGCCTTCTAATATTGTTTACTGTCTGAAGTTTTTATGGTGAGAATTTCCAAACTCGTTGCATGTGGTCCTTTTATAAATCCATTCTTTATTATCCCAAAACGTTGTAAAGTAATAAAGTTTACAGCTTTAATTAATACTAAAAAATGGCTTTTATCTTTTCTTAATAATTAAAAATTATTATTATTATTATTACTTGTTTATAATTACTGAATAAAATAAATTTAAAATTTTACTTTAATTTATATATATGTATATATATATATACAGGGTGAGTCATAAATATCGAAACAATAGGCTATCTCCTCAAATATTGCCTCTAGACCCATACTTCCAATTGCAAAAATTCATAAAAAAAGGTGAAATTCCTGATAAGATAAGTTGCAACTCCATGGGGGGTCTATTTGGAAAAATACGAAAATTAAATTTTTATACGGCCCCTGTAGGGCAAAATTCCCAATTAGGAAATTATTCCTTATCCATTCCTAAATTGAACAAAACAAATTTCATATCCGTATCTAAAAATCCCACAGAGACATTAAATCCCAAAATCCTCAAAAATTCCTGACTTACACCACTTTTCCCTGCATCTAAACTGTGATTTCTCGACTCAATTTCAACGCTTGTTAGGGAACATTCACAAATTGCAATTTAATAAAAATCGGTTTAAGATAGCGCTTTTTCTTTGGACATAAAATAGCAGCGTATAGTTTTTACGCTAAATTGGTATACCAGACGTCTGCCCGGGTCAAAATATCTAAGTCAGGTTCCAAACCGACCTATAGGGGAAAAAGTTCGGAATGGCCTGAAAAATGTCAACATCATAATCTAGACCGGTCTGGAAAATAGTTTAAATCATAGCCCGGTTCAGTCGCAAATTTCTACATATTTTTTTAATTCGGCGTGGGAAAAAAATGTTTCATATGGAGGAGTTCTGACCAAAAAATTCTTTTATAGCTTTTCGTTTTTTATATTTATACTTTTTATTATTAAAGAAGCGCCAAAGGCTGTGATGTATTTATTTTATCAATGAATCTCTATTTATATGTAAATGTTTCACTTATATTTTAATATCGTTAATCCATATCCCATGCGTTGGAGACTCTGAAAAATGTTATACACTAAAACTTTTTAAGACGGAATCACATAGGAAAGAAAAAATACGTTATAGATAGATGCTCTCCCTAGAAGATGTAATTGGAACTTATTTTCTTTTCAGGTACTGTTGCATTTATTTTGGATGGATCAACATATTTTCCGTTTAAGACAGAATCCGTCATAGGCAGATTTTTTTTCACTGGTTTTATTCTATTTAATTTTTTTAGCCTTTGAATAATCTATTTAAAAAAATGAATTTTAAAAGTTTTTTTTGTAAAATAAAGATTTTAAAATCTATGTTTTTCGTAAAAAATTCGATTGAGTCGAATTTTATTTATTTTATGCACGTATTAAGTCAGTCAGAGACAGTGATTTTAATACGGGTTTTGTCGAGACCGGATTTGAAAATCTCATCCAGAGTGCACCTAAGTTGAAGGAAGTAGCCCCCTCCTTTATGAAAAGTACGCTAGGCCCGGCCTGGCGGTTCTTCAGAAAAAAGTAACATCTCGGTCCTGGCCCTACCTGGGCCCAGAATACAGATTTTTTAACATCCTCTGGAGGACGATAAAAAGCCTGAAGTTGTCAGAGATAAATTTAAAAAGAAAAAAAAAAGTCTTAATCTTCATCTTAGGAAAAGCATTTTTTTTTTTTTTTAATAACTGACGGACATTTAAACAATATACTTCGTTTTTCTGCATAATGAATTTTTTATCCTATTTCTTGTCTTTTAATTATTAAACGTTAAGAATTTTTAAAAGAAAAAAGAACTTGAAACACGTCATTTTTTATTTTTTTACATTAGTTTTGTTTCAGCAAATTTGAAAAAATGTTTACTTTTGAAAAAAAAAAATTTTGCTTTTGAAAATATGATTTTTTTAAAAGTTATATTATTTTTTCAATAAACATTTTTAATAGTTTTAAAATTAATAAAAAAAAACAAACTTGGAACAAAACTAAAATCAGATTTTCATCTTTAATTAAATGGAAAGAAATTGAAATCCGATATATAATGTTACGAGTTATAACGATTTTTGATTGTCCCATTTAAACCAGTACTAACCACACGAAACTTTTATAAATTGTATGAGAAATTTTAGAATGTGATTTTCTTAGCAAATTATAAGGCTAACGATCACAAAAAAAGCAAGAAATCAAAATTCTAACCCAAGAAATAGATTTTTTACGCGTTTTCTAGAACTGTTAAAGTAACGCTGTTTTTTGAATTGCGCGCATTTCAATTTGTGTCTAAACCCTTAAAACCTGATGAATTTTTTAAACGGCTATAACTTTACGAATTTTGGAGATAGGAAGATGCAACTTTTTGTGTCTTATTCAGGACTGAATAAGGAAATTTTTCCTAATTGGAATTTTTGCCCTACGGGGGCCGTATAAAAATTTAATTTTCGTAACTTTTCAACTAGACCCCCCCATGGAGTCGCAATTTATCTTATCAAAAATTTCACATTTTTTTATGAATTTTTGCAGTTGGAAGTATGGGTCTAAGGGCAATATTTAAGGAGATAGCCTATTGTTTCGATATTTATGACTCACCCTGTATATATTATGTTGTGCTATATCATTATTTATATCTATATATATTTTTAAGCGATGTCGTAACGTTATCGTCGCGACAAGGTCCTCTATCGAATTTCGGAAAAAATCTTCACGGAAATATATGGCCTGCACTTTTCTGTTTTTACAAACATGGAGTTTCAAGATAATTTCTCATGAATTTTTCTAGATATTCAATAAAACGTCTAAATTCGCAAGTGAACGGTCACCTTTGGTCATACAGTGTATATATGGGTGTCAATTTGGACCAGTTCAAGACAGGCCCGTAGCCAGGATTTCCTTTCGGGAGGGGCTCAGTTTTGGAAAATTTTCTGATCTTATAAAAGTATTTTGTATAATTAACAACAAAAAAATTAAAAATAATCAAGGCTTAACCTAAAGTGTGCTCTTGCATAAGATACTTGATGGCAGTGTCAAATATTGTTATTTTGTATTTAATTTTTTTTTCAATTTATGTTGCAATTTTTGACTTTTAAGAGCACTTCCAATTTCCAAACCAATTCGGTAACTGAAAAAGTTTTTAGAAAAAAACTCGCGAAACTTAAAAAGCACAAACTAACAATGTTTGAGATGAACCTCAAGTATCCTATGAGAAAAACGTTAAAAAATATTGAAATGCAGGCAAATAATCTGAATTGATTAAAAGTACTGGATTAATATTAGGATGCGAGAGTCTGACATTACAAGTGCAAGATCTTGAAACTATTGATCTATAAATGAAATTAACTACACGCATTATTTTTTTTTCGAAGAATTGATGGCTACAGTCAGATGCGATCATAAAAATTATATTTGTATTTGACATTCTCTAATTATATTATTTATAAATGCAATACTCTTGGCAAAATAAATTTACTAGTGCTACAGAAGCAATCATCGTAATTTGTTCTTAGTCATGATGCTGACTAATTTTTCAAGATCTATTGTTCCAATGAATGGGAATCATTGCAAAGGGTTTGTGAATTTTTTAATAGTCCACATATCTGACACACGGCAAGTTGTTTTGCGTTTGATGACTTCATAATTTCATCAGCAATTAAGCTAAAACAGATTTCGTTATTTATTTTCATAATTAGTACTTCGGTTAACTGTACCTAAGGACATTTGAATAATTTCATTCCAAATGTCGGGAATGGAGTAAATAGCATTTACACGGATATTTATAATTTCTCGTTTCAATTCATTCTCTCCAGACGTTGCTCAAAACTTAAAAGGACTCTTAGCTAACAGTCTTTTTTATATCAATTTCTCCAACGTTAGATAATCGTCATCATGGTCACCTCTAAGTGGTGTATTTTGTTCTGCACAAAATAAGATTATTTTAAGTATTCGTCCGTCTTGATTTCTTTTTTTCCTGAAGCTCTTTAAAAACCCACCACAATGAAATAATAACTTTTTATTTTCCTGAAGAAATTTCAAATTTGTTTATAACATACGGTTTATGAAAATTTCATTGCATATGCTTTAAGAAAACACATTTAGCCTTTTTCCAATGTCTGAAACTTGTAGAGACTAGTATTTCTGATTTTTTATTATTCATCTTTACCTATTACTTCATGTAAAAACAAAAAACAAGGTTTACAACAAATGTGTTTTAGAATATATAAGAAAAGGAAATACTATTTCTGGATCTTTTATCCATTTCTCTTATTTTTGTTTCTTCCCTACAGTTATTGGAAAATTTTATGGCTTTTTGGAAAGTAAAAGGAAATCAAAAGTGTTTCTCTTCGTGGCAACATCAAAGTCATCACTAGTTACATAGCAATATATCAAATTGAGTTGCTTGTCATATTGTTGGCTCTTATCGAGTACTTGACGAACCTTTATCAGAGCCAAATTGTTCTGAATAGTAACATTAAAACAATCCTCAATTTCAATTTCAAAACAAAACTTGCTAGAACAAAAAAAAAATGTATACTATGGGAAATGGTTTTACTTGAATTTAATTCAAGATTTAGTGCATCCATTTGGTGCTGTTTTGTCATTTTGCAAAAAAAAAAAAAAAAAAAAAAAAAAAAAAAAAAATACGCTTCTGAGAAATAATTTTTGCCATTTCATATCACGTTTTCCAATTACTTTAAAGATTCCGTTAACAATAATTAACTTTTTATTCCATTTTATCTAACCAATTGACAAGTCATTTAATCCGCGGCTCAAAAAGTTTATTTTAGATCCAAAAATTGCATTTGAAAAAAATCGCTTTTTTGAATTCAGAATACACTTTACTTCAATTACTAAATTATATTTCAGGCTGCAAACTGAGCCAGTATTATTGTATAAATATTTATTTTGTCACGACACAACTCAAAATGTCCCTATATTTACTATAAAAATAGCACCCCCTTAGACCATCAGCACATTCGCCTACATCTGTAGGTTGGCTTCACATTGTAATTGGGGTAAATTTTATCCAAATATGTGTACTGACGGGCTAGAAAGCTTTCTCGGTTGCGGTATGAAAAATTCTCAAAAATCCCCACATAGGGGGTATCCATCTCGAAGTTGGTAGTTCTACAAAATACAAAGAAAATTTCCGGGACAAACCAGCTACTTTATGCATATTTTCTTTTTATTAAAGATTCATATGCAAACAATTCGCAGAAAAGTTGTTCAGTGAAAAGATTGGGGTCTTTATTGAAAAGTTATCTTCAGTTGCTACATTGGTGTCTTTAAAGGTTTCTCGATACCATATCGTTCATCTTCACATCATTGTTTTTCAAAAATTCATTCAAATAGTTTTTTTTTTTCATAAAATGAATAATGCTTACTTAAAAGGCGATTAAATAATTAATTATAGATGTTAAAATTTAATTTTATTTAAAAATCTTAGTACTTTCAAACCTTTTCCAAACAGGTTCTTCCTCAGAGAATTTTTTTTTATTATTATTTTTTTTAATAAAGAAAGAAAGAGAAAGAAAATATTCTCTGAGGAAGAACCTGTTTGGAAAAGGTTTGAAAGTACTAAGATTTTTAAATAAAATTAAATTTTAACATCTATAATTGATTATTTAATCGCCTTTTAAGTAAGCATTATTCATTTTATGTTAAAAGCCAAGGCGAAAATTTTATTCCATCATATATTTTATATGTATTTACAGTGGAGCATCGTTTATACGACGTCGAAGGGATTATTGAAAAGCGTCGTATAAACGATAACGTCGTATAATCGATTTTCACTTCCAAAACTAGAATTAATTTTGTTTTCACTTAATTTTATTATTTAACGTGATGATTTGGCCGATCCAGTGGCGTGGTCGGTAGCGTCAGCTGCTCCCGCGCCGCTGGATCCTGGTTCGAATCCAGCTAGCGGCATGGATGTCTGTGTTGTCCCTGTGATGTGTATTAAATGTATGTACTGTATTTCCTGTAATAATAAAGTGTTCTGTATTAGTTTCTGTGTATTATGGATCATTCGAGGTAACAGCCATTGTAGTTACAGACCTAAAAAAAAAGCATTGTAAACTCAAACTCGTGATGATTTGCATGAATTTTTAAAATAAACAAATAATCTTAAAAACGGGGGGGGGGATTAGTAAGCAATTTAAATATGCATACCTTTATTCATGTTTCACCGAAAGGTTCCTCATTTGCAGTACATCATTTCCTTTCCATTTAAAGTTAAAGATCAAAAACCCTGCGTGGCCAACTAAAAGTCGCCAATAGTGATAACAGTTAGAAGGATAGTATATTTGCAACTTAAAACAGGTCGGGAAAGCTGACCATCCCCAAAAAAAGAATGACCCCTCAGTGTAATCTGTTACACGTGACGTAAGCTGATTTTTCAGACTAATCGAACACCAGCCCATATTTTTATAATGAGGAGTGCATTTAAACATGCTCTTTGGTGTCATTCATAGCTGCCAACTTCCGCTCGTTCGTAAAATACATAAGAAAAATAAACAAAAATAAACCTATAAAAATCGAAAAATCGACGTATAAACGATTTTGGGCGTCGTATAAAAGATATATTTTTGCATTAAACTGAATAGGAATGAATCGGGACCACATTAAAACATCGTATAAATGTAAACGTCGTATAAGTGATCGTCGTATAAACGATGCTTTACTGTATATGTATAGTTTTTTTCTTTTCTTTCTTTAACTTAACGCGTTTTACATTTATAACATCATTCTCGAAGATAATTTCTTTCAAATTACATTTTTCCCCGTGATTTTACATTATATTTACGGGCTATTAAAGTTTTGGCTCCTTTCTCTGCAAAACATTTTAACATTGACTGCTTTAAGTTTTCTTTATATGCGGGAAAATACTGAAAGTTAAAGAAGATCATGACATTACAAGTAAATGTTTTATATTTGGCTCCTAAAGTTAATAACTCATTTGTATATTGTACTTAATTTTCTTAATCAAATTAATGATACAAAATTACACTTGGTCGAATTTTACTGCGTATAAAGATAGTTAAAATTGCGTTTAAAAAAGAATTTATATTTTTAGTGGTAAATAGCTATTAAAAAACAATATATCCAAATAACGTATATAATGAAAGATTACTGTAACTGTAATTGAATAAATGGATATTTTTGCAGCTAAAAATGCAATTGATTTTTATGTCATGGAAGTTATAAAACAAATTAAACTTAATATATTATCATGAAGATATTTTTGTTGAGACTTTTCAAACTTTCGGGAGGGGCTTCAGCCCCCTTAGCCCCCTCCCTGGATACGTGCCTGGTTCAAGATCTGAAGTTTCAAACTGAAAAAGTCAGTTTTTCTTAAAGCTAGAATTTGTTCACATTCTCGTTTTAAGCATTCCTGACAGCGGTTTTGAGGTAATTTGAGCAAACAGCTTAAAAATTTGAACATTAAATGAAAAATAATAATGATAATAATTGTCTATAAATTTTGAGAAGTAAAATTTAAGTTTTAATTTTTCTCTCAATGCCTGTTATTCTGTAACGCTATTTTTGTATTGTTTTATTATTGTCTTGATATTATCTACAATTATATTTTTTTTTAAATAGTTTATCCTCTTTTTCAATTGTAAAAATGCAGAAAAAAACAAACTGTCTGTAGACTTTTGAAGCGTACAGAATAAGAGAAAAAACTTCAACGCCCAATCATGAGCGACACTCAACGCGGAAGAAAGAATACTCTTACATTTTGGTTTCTATCGAGTGCTGATGCAGTCCACTGAATAAACAATTCTGCATAAAATAACCAAGCAAGATATTTAATCGTTGGAACAGACGGTGAAAATTCACTGAATGAAATTGTGATTTTATGAAAATATAGCTGTAATAGACTTTAAAAAACTGCTCGGGGTTAACAAGACAATTTAAATATCAGTTCGAAAAAAATATATATATAATGTTTTGACGAAAAAATATAATAATGGCATTTATGGTATACTTAATATGGCCAAAGACAACCGGGCACTTGCGATTTTTAATGTTTTGTTAAATATCTAGAAAAATACATGAAAAATTATTCTGAGACTTCAGGCGTGTAAACATCATAGTAGACGAATTTTTTTTCCCGAAACCCCATAGAAGATAATCAACAAATTGGAGAAAAATGAATATATTTTGAATAATCCTAAAAACTAATGTCGCAAATGCGTTGAAACTACAGCACATGATTAGGAGGTTTCTTGTAATAAACTTCGCTACTTTTTATGAGGATAGCGCATATACTCGTGTAAAAATTAAGAATAAAAAAAAACAATCCCAAATTTCACCATGCGTTTTGCTTGTAATTTGCAGAGTTCTTAATATAAAAGAATGTTCTTTTCAAGAACCATGACTAACGACATTGTACGTAATTCCCTGCAATCAGAATTAAAAATAATAAATATTTGATGAAAATTGATCAGATTCACTAAATAATGCTTCACTGCACAAATGCAATCAAAGTATAATGTATATATATATTAACTAAATGTAAAGATCAAATTTTGAGAAAGTCACAAAAACATAGTAAGTAATTTCTGAAACTGTTCGTAGATAGAATAGACTCGAAATCTTTTGTTCTCAAAAGGAAACAAAAAGATTTGAAGCTGTATCGAAATACAGTAGTACGTGCTATATTATGTACACGCCATAGTGTGTACCATATACTATATTTGGATACAGTCCCGCATATTTTTGCTTCCTTTTGGGAACAATAGAATTCGAGCTTATTCTATCAACGATCTCTTTCAGAATTTTCAAGCTATATTTTTGAGACTTTCACAAAAATTGCTCTATACTTTTAGCTAATACATTATGCAAATTGTATTTTTATTATATTCGCGCATGGACAGTCCGATTTTTATCACAGAAAATGATATATTTAAAAACTAAATTTTTTTTGCAAATTAGTGAAAATGATTTTAAGCTGTTTAAAATATAGTATTATATTAAATAACAAAATGCGATACATTAAACATGTATCTGCAGTATAATTGTTTAACCATTGCAAGCAAAATGTACATTCTAGTATTCATATTTTTCAACGCCATTTTGTTATGATTTAATTAAACATTTCTATTTTATATATAGATTTAGATTTTGTTTTTAATATGAGAATTTTTTTTCATTTATTGGTGATAGATATTTTTTACAATACACTATTGCACAACTGCAAATAAATGCTTAAAATTAAAATGAACTTTGGAAGGTGTGGGGAGGGAAAAACAATTATACAATTGAACACTACAATCTAGTCTAATCCAACCACTGTCTGCAAAAAAAGATAAAATTAATATGGTGTCTCTCCTTTTCCTCCTTCTTAATGTTTTTGTACTAACACATAATTGTGCACTTTCACATGAAGTGAACGAATGCAATTTTGCAGCTTAACATCAATTTTTAGATCATTGAACATGTTATTGTATTTTTTAAAGCTGATTTAACTACCCTATAAACATGGGTGCAAGATGTCCATCTATGCCAAGACAAAAAAATGTCCACCATTAGGAATAACCTGATAGAATTTTGTTAGAAAATTTTTATATCCTGTATTATGGCTAAAAATGGATATCTTACAATAAATAAAAGTGATCGATGATGAAAGTATTATTTAAGTACGTAAAGTAGAATTTACTGTCAGTCAAAAATTTCTTCAAGACTGAAGTTCTTGCACCCATGCCTATGCACCAAGATTTACTAAAAAGTGTGTGAAGATTAAAAAAAACATTCCGCAACTTTTGAAATATTAAACAGATAATCAGTAAGGAGATAACAGATAATCAATTAAGAGGGGGGACGGGAGCTAATACCCCACACTTAATTTAGATAAATGGGTTTTTCATGCAGATTTATCAGATTTCATTCAATTTTAGACATAGGATTATTCTGATGAGGGAACCTCCATGATTAGCTTTGCGAGGTCATTGAATAAGTCTAAGAGGGTGAAAATGGGAGGTAACCTCCCCCTTAATTTAGGTCAGGGCTGTCCAACCTTTCATTAAGCGCGGGCACACATCATCAAATTTCAAACATTGAAGGGCACCCTTATTGATATGTCTGAAAATATATTAATTCTTTACAGGTTGCTGGGTTGCCAGTTTCGATTCCCTTTTTTATACAAAAATTCTGAATTCACACAGAAATTACCGAAAGAAGCATTTTTACATTAATTTAAGAATTATTATTAAAGTAAAAATTATTTTTCAAAATTTCTGAAAATAATTCGATTTTCCGAATTAAACAGAAGGCAATATTGGCAACTGTTGTAGAGAGTAAAGATATGCATGCATCTTATACGATTCACAAACACCTCACAACATAAGCCATGATATCTCCCAAAATATAAGCAGAGCTCGATGTAAAAAATAATTTCAGAAAAAAGGCTAAATCATAGTAAAGTTAGAATTACATGTTACAGAAAGGGGGCCTGTCAAAATATTTTGTACTGAAAAAAGGCTAAAATTTATCTTTTCTTATAATAGAAAAATACTGTGGAACACCTGAGCATTTTAAAGAAACATTTTTTAACATGGATTTTTATATAAATAAATTTTAGTGACATGAATCAGTCAAAAGGGCGCCATGAAAACCCTCAAAGGGCGCCGCGTTGGACAGCTCTGATTTAGGTTAATGGGTTTTTCATCCAGAATTTACCGATTTGCTTCAAATTTTGGATACAGGTTCAATCGGATAAGGCGCTTCTCTGATTTGTTTTGGGAATTCATTGGATAAGTATGAATGGAGGATCGGTGGAACTACCCCTCTTAATTTAGGTAAATGGTTTTTCTTGCAGAATTAATCGATTTGCTTCATCTTTTGGATACAGGTTGATAGTGATAAGATGCTTCCCTAATTAGCTGTGGGGTTCTTTTGTTAATTATAAAGGGGTATTTTCGAATACCCCCTCCCTTAAATTTGATAAATGGGTTTTTATGTAGAATTATCCAGTTTGCTTTAAATTTTGATGTAGATTCTTTCTGATAAGGCAAATCTCTGAATAGTTTTGGAAGTTTAATGGTTAAGTATAAAGGAGGGGGATAACTCTCCTTAAATTATATAAATGAGTTTTTATGAAGAATTATCTGATTTACTCTGAATTTTAGATTTAGATTTTTTATATGATAAAGCATATCCCTGATTAGTTTAGGTATTCAATGATTATGTATAAGAAGAAGAAATGGGGGGGAGCTACCCTTTAATTTGTTTTTCGAACGGCATTAACAGCTCGAAATATAAGGCTGTAATATACAATTAGTATGCGTAGTCTGTGAGCCAATGCCATCAGTTTAACTGGGCAATATTCTTTTATTTATATGAATGCCCAGTTTGGCAACCAATGAAACGTAAAAAAAAGTCAACCAATGTTGTTTTCTCTTCCGGCTATCATATATGAACCAATTTTCGTTATATGTCAGTATTAGACCCAGTAATGATTCTTTGTTGAGACATGACAGAAATGACATTCAGGTGTTCAAATCGCCGGAACTTGTTTCTGTCGGACATAACATGATGAAGCTACTTCTTGAGTTTTCACGTCATCGCAAGTCATTTTTTTAAAGTATGGTTTTAATTGAAAATAAAATGAATGTACTAAAAAATATAATATTTTAAGTTTAAAAAGTATATTGAGAACGTAGCATTTGTTTTTATACAAAAACATTTCTAGAAAATTTAAAATACGGAGCTAAAATTAATTATAATAAATTTTAATGTATGCATATCTACTTTTTCTTTTTCGTGTACAGCCAACTCGGCTCTATTAATATCAGAATAAGGTTTACTGATTCGATGTCAAGATTCAACAATGGCAAGTTACAAAATTTAAACATATGGCAAATACATAAATACGGAAAAATATACCCGACCCAAATCAGGTTTCTAATACGAATCTGATTTGTAAGGGGGAAAATTACAGTCAACCCTTCACAACAGTGCCAGATACGGATAAAATCGGGTTACATGACCCGATGCAGGAAACGAAGACAAATTCGACATGCAGAAAAAATACACCCGATTTGTCTCGGTTTAGGTTCAGTTAAATTGTAGTTACCGGTTCTCAAAAGTGCGTTACCCGACCTGATTCAGACTAGGATTCAGATCCGAACGCGATCCCAAGAAAAGACTAAAATAAAATAATTAAATAATAATTAAAATGAATTTAAAAAACAATAAAGCAGGTCGCGCCGGATCCGGATAAAGTCTGGTTATCTGACTACTGATTCTAATTCGATCTCGACCTACAAAAAATGAGGCCGACCTGATCCGAGTCAGGTTACTTGATCCGATGGCGGATTTCTTATCTGAATCCGACTTGAAAAAAAAGGTACTTTATTGCAGGGGCAAATTAAATTAAAGATTACCATTCGGAAATAATAATGGAAACTGGCCGGGTGGCACATGACATCCCTTTATTGTACTAACAAAAATCTATCCCATAAAAGCGTGCAAAGATATTTTCGTAGTAGTATCATGACATCGAAAATATTTTTGTGACATAGGTCGACGTCATGCACAGTCAAAGTTTACATTTTCATACTTAAAACAGAATAATTTTCATAGTAATACTGTATGTTAAGTACGAATTATTATTTTTCTTACCGAACCATAACTTGATATTTTTAGAGATATATCTTCGCTTGATTCAACTAAATGCCTTTTTTCCATACTTGACTAAATGATTGACTAAATTAGCAAAACAGAAAGAAATACAGTAGCCTTACAATTGAATCAAACAGCTCAAGATTTTGCCGCTTTATATTTAAAGCATGCGATTATCATGCAAAGGACGAATTATCGGTTAACACTCCTTTATATTACCAGCTGTGATATTTCTGTATCGAAAATCTAGCATGAAAAGAGACGGTTATTTCGACTTTCTTTTTCTACGACCTTGAAAATTCCCAGAAAAATCTTATAATTCTCAATCATTAAGAAAGTCACGTATTCTGAAATCAATAAGGAGCGAATTAACACCGATATTTCACCATTCACTTATTTGAAACCCGAAAATTCTTCAATTTCAATCAAGTTTCTCAGAAATCTATACGCTAATGTTATTATTATTATTTTTTTTTTTAGTTTGTATCTAAAAGAAAGAAAGTGAAATTAGAAAGAATTTTAACTTTTAATAGAAAATAAATAAATAAATAGGCAAAAATAAACTATGTCGAGATTTTTTCCCCAGACATTAGCTGCGCAATGTCTTAATTATCTTTATAGTATTTGTTGCAGATATCCAGAATAATATTTAAGGATCTTGTATCATCTAATACTGGGGTAGAGGTTCTGGGGAAAACACCCTTAGTTCTTATTTTCGTGAAATTAAATTTTTCATGTGATGCTGTTACTCATGAAGGAAATTCTATGTTATAATTTTCTGAGCAAAATGCACGATAGTTATTAAATAAAATCAGCAAAGAGTGATTTGTTGCTGTTGAAAAATCAAAGTCAGTCCCAACTTTATTTTACTTTTTTTTTTTTTTTTTTTTTTTAATCAGGGGTGACTGCTGAGCTCAACTGCTGCCGATGTTTGGCAGAATGGACTAAATAATTGTACCTGTTGTTAATCCTTTTGGACATTTTCAAAAAACGTTAGAATAAAATTTTAATAATTTTTTAATAGGTTTGTTATCTTGAATTTCATGCTTCTACCTAAAACTGCTGCCATGATATGCCTAGGGATGGGCGATTCTCGAAAATTTACCAATCGAAAAAAAATCATCATCATAAAGAACACAAACGATACAGTCATCGAGAATTTCCGAGAATCTACAATCCAGATGTCCTACAATCGATCATTAAATTAATTTTGTTTACATGTTTATAAAGGATTTTAGTAAATACGTGGCTACTAAAAACGGATGGAATTAAAAAAACAAAGCACAGAAGAAAAGCTAAAAGAGAGTTACAGTACTCGAAAAGTCATGCGACGGTATCCCCTGGTTGCAAAAAGTTAAAAAAGAAGCGAGTAAGTATAAAAAAATAAGGAAGTTAAGTATCAAAAATTAGAATTTTTCGACAAGTAGCAGCAAAATGTTAAAAAATAAATAAATAAATCACACCTGGTGCCCAAAACAGGAACTAAATGGATGGTAAATGGGATCAACATTTTTTATTGATTTTTCTACGTATGACGTAGGTCAGTTCGATAATTTTTTCATTATAAGGAAACCTTCTGATGGAATACGATAACTGCACCCCCCCGAGAGGAGCAAATTGGGGGGGGAGCGTAACGAATAAGTGGTCACAGGACTTTCCAACAATATATTACATGAGGGGTGTCGGCTCAATTTATAAAAGTGCACACCACGGGGCCAAAGTAGGGGAAGAGGCGTTGGAGGGGCATAATTTAAAATAATGGTCAGAGAGTTTTCTAATGATACATCACATGAGGGATGTAGGCCAAATTTAGAAAATTGCCTCCAGGCTTCTAACTATCATGCTTCCCCTGTATAAAATCTTCCTCTCTCTTTAAAAATTTCATAAATAATATTTATCAAAGTCTCTCGAAAAAAATTCTGATCTGTAATAATAAAACACTACAATTTCAAAAACTGCCCCTGGGGGAGGAGGCAAATTGGGGTGTGTGAAGAAAGGTTTATAATATGAAAGAGTGGTATGAAGGCTTTCCGATGATATGTCACATGGCAAGTCTAAAAAAAGTTTGGAATTTTCCGACCTCCCCCTAACCCCTTCTGGGGTGGAAATTTTAAAATCACTGAAACACGTCTTTATTTTTTAAGAGATTTATTTTTTGCCATTTCACGCTTCTGCTTAAAACGACTGCTGAGATGTGACAAAAGTTCTAAATTGTTCGATCACCTTTTTAATCACCTCAGGGGAGCAATCTCTAAAATCGCTGAAATGCGTGTTTAATTATTTTTTAGTAGATTTATTGTCTTGAATTTCACGCTGCAACCTTAAAAGGTTGCTGAAATATAAGAAGGTGCTCTAGAATTTTTCACCCCTCCCCCCGTTTGCCCCTTTTAGAGGGAGGGGGATTTTTAAAAATCCCATCTTATTGCACGTTTACATCATAAGAATTATATTTTCCGAAATTTCCATGTTTCTAACGTTTAGAAGTTTAGGTTGTGAGGTTTTTTTTAGTCAATCGGAACAAACTAATAGAATTAATTTGGCAAAAAAATTCTATATTTCTTTTACATTTTTTAATTTTTAATATAGAAAAAGTTATATAATAAACCAAGATTAAACTCAATTTTTGATATCATGTAAATAGTTTAAATTATTAACTTTTTGTTTCTTTTTAATTTGTCTGCCACTATCTGTATCCCTAGTTTTTAGAATTGTTTATAGCTTATTAAGACTAAACTAATTTTTCTGAAATGTTAGTTCAAGTACCATTTTCTTTTTATTAAAATTATCAGAATAAGTTAGTCATATAAATAATCTTTTTCACCATTGTGCAGCGGCAACAACATTTAAAATTTAATGAAAATGTGAATTCAGTTGAAAATATTTTGTTTATAGAAAAAAAATTACATTGAAGAGCACATTAAACTTTGCAATCGCGAAATGTTTAAATTTATGACCCAATTTCGGCTAAAAATGCCAGTTGTATGTAGATTTCTCACACAACATGATGTAAAATACAGGGTGTCCAGCAAATAACACCCTGATTTCAAAATTAAATTTCTCAAAAACAAAGATCAATAGAATTATGCAGTAAACGGTTTGTTTATCAGGTAAGCTGTAAAAATCTTATACAAAAGTTTCGAACGGTAAATATTTTGAAAAGATTGTGTTCTGATTGCAAAGAATGCTTTGATTTGACATTTTTCTTGCTTTAGATTGCTGCCAGAGAATGAGTTTTTTGGCTTAAAGTGCCATATTTCATAGTTTTTTTTTAAATTAAATTTTTGAAATTCTAAAAATTTACTTCGAAAAATCTTTAAAATATTGCATTGTAAGCTGAAAATTTATTTCTCTGCAGGCAATCTTAAACAAGAAAAATGTCAAATCAAAGCATTCTATGCAATCAGAACGCAATTTTTTCAAAATATTCACTGTTTGAAATTTCTGTATAACATTTTTACAGCTTACCTAATGAAAAAACCGTTTACCGCATAATACTATCGATCTTTGTTTTTGAGAAATTTAATTTTGAAATCAGGGTGTTATTTGCTAGACACCATGTATATCACTTGGCTGCAAATTTCAAGTGGTTCTGAAATTGATCCTGACAAGTTCAGACTGAATATGATGCAAAACATGATTTACTATTTCCATAATGTCTTATGATTCCCAATCTTTAGATGAGGTTCCGATGTACAGGGATAAATATAAATATCCAACAGAATATACAACACGCAGCAATTTTAATTAAAACTGTGGAATGTTTGTCTCGTAACTTTTTTTTTTTTTGGGAAAATTTTAATGGAATTAAAAAAAAAAAAAAAAAAAATCCTTATGATTTTTATTTTTTCAATAATTGAAAAATAATTTTGTTACTTTAACTTCTATACCGTTTAGAAAGTATCATTAAAATTCACAGCAAGAAAGTAAAATCATGCGCCAAGCATAGATTATGAAAATTTTTTCGAAGCGCTCAGACTACTATAATAAAACTTCATCATTTAATAACGGGAAAAACGATGTCTAATAAGGAAGGTCTCCATAGTGGGCATACTCAGAATATTTTGAAAAAAAAAAAAAAAAACTAATTAAACTACTTATGTATGTGTTAAAGGGTCGGTCAAATTTAGAGGCGGAATAACTGTAGAAACTTTGTAAAAAAATAAAATACTTTCGAATATTTGGCGTAAAAAGACGAAAGTGTCAAGCGATTTGATCAGCAGCATTTTTCCTCGAAAAAAGCAAACGATTTTTATGCAACTGAAAATTGTTTGTTAATAAATTTTTTAAATACCTATAAATGGTATTTGATGAATTTAAACTTAAGGGTAACCGTCAGTATTATCTTCTCATATACTGCTTATGATACATTCTAAAAATCACTATAACGCATTTGCTATTGCAGTGATTGATTTAAAATTTTTTTTGGTGAAAGATAAGACTCGTATCTTAAAAGTGGTATAATTTTTTGGATGAAATATATCACCGTTTTTTTTTTAAATTTAAATTTAAAATTTTCCCCTTGTTTCCAATAGACACCAACAGGTGGAGATACGGGTTCTACTCGTTGTCCGTATGAATTAAAAGAGGATTGTTTTTATCGTTTTTATGTTTCCTTTTTTATATGTTATCATTACTTTTCTAATAAATTCAATAAGGGACAGATTTTATACCTCATTAGATAAAATTTTGTTCAAAAAGTTCTTTTAGTTTTTTAAAAAAAAGCTCTTTTATTTGAACAGGCGTGAAAGAAATGATGGAAAACCCGGCAACCCCATGAATCCACTCGTTGCAAGAGAGGAATAGAGATGCCCCCTTTATGCTTCCCAATCGAGGGGGAGACACCCCTTCAAAGCAGAAAGTCTCTTGTGACGTCAGCTGGATCCCGATCAAGAGAGATAAGAATGTGCAGAGAGGGAAACTTTCTACTTTCTTTAGATGGTCATTTTCTTATGCTATTGCATAGAAATAGGTTCTAAACAGGGCCGTGCTTAAGGGGGGGAGGGGGGGAGTCGGACATTTGCCCAGGGCCGCGAAAATTTGGGGCCGCAAAAAAGTTGATGTTGTTTTTACATTTCCCCAGTTATTAAGAAGAGCGCGTTATGAATGACCTTTAAATTGACCTATCTAAATTTATATTTTTAAGTGAAAAAAGTATTGAATTAAAAGTGTCTGCTATTTTGCATTTTATTTTCTGCTTAATTTGATTGTAAGAGTCCTTGCATACCAAAAGTGAATGAAACCGCGAAAAAACACTCAGATTTTTACCGATTTTGTCAAAATATTCCATATTTAATTTTGTTTGTTAGACTGCGGACTTCAGTTACTTTCAACGCAGGATATGTTGTTTCTGCTCGGCGCGAAATGACTTGCATTCGCCAGTGTATTTTAAAAGAATTATCGTAAAATTCATACACTTTACAACTAGATAAGCTATAGATTAGAAGATTCATCTGTAAGAGTATACTTTTGGCTTCTTGGAAACTTTAAAAGTGCGCTATAGAAGGGCGAAAGCGCGGCGAAACATTCAATCTTTTACAGATTTTGTCGAAATTTTCACTAACCTAATTTTGTAAAAAATATTTCTACTGTCAGAAGTTTTTAAAATTTTTGTAGGTGATTAGATCTGATCTATTGGGATGCTCTAAAAAGATTGTATTAAAACACGGACGCTTAGTTTCTTTTAGTGGAGAAAATATATCGTCTCTGTGATTACTGGTAGATTAGAAAGGTTTAAAATTCTGGCTTTTTAAAACAAATTACATTATTAATTAGAAGAAGCTTTTAGCTTTTAAGTACATATTTTTGGTTTGTCGATACCTCTAAAACTGCATCCTGTTTTTTTATCTTTCAAGAGTCATATATAATAAAGCATATGTATGCAGGCATAAATTTTGGTACTCGATATGGCTCACATCTATATATTAGAGATACCAAAAATTTGGTCACAACTTTAATTAAGAATATTAATTTGATAATTATAGAAAAAAATTATAAATTGGTTGACATAAATATTTCTTTGCAAATTTTTACTTTGCTTACCTACGTACATTACAAGATGACTAAAAAAGAAGACTCAAAATTGGTCATAATTGATGATTTTAACTTATCACCTTAGGAGGAAACATTAATAACAAATTTCTTTAAAAAGCTATAGGATACTATATTGTTATAATTAGGGCCTGACTAAGTAAGGCCCATGCAGGGCAACTGCATCGGACGTCGGGTCTTCCGATTGAGCCCCCCCCCCCCAGGGGCAAATATATATTTTTTGTTATGCCTAACTAATAAAAAAGGCCAAAAGTCACCAAAATTCTTTATTTATCTGTTTATTTTAAACTTTATGTGGCTCTTTTCTCATATCTCCTCTGCTTTTGAACCTCATGCCCCCCCCCCCCTTCTCCCCTCAATGTAACAGTTACATCAGAAATGTATTTACATTTTAATGATTCACATTTATTCTTATATTTCCATAACCGATGGAAAAGTGTATTCAATAGTTTCTTAAAGTTATCTATTTTGTGATATTCTGTATACAAATGCGAAAAGTACTTGGTACGAAATTTACATATACAGACAATTAGTATAAAGTTTAGTTTTAGACACTTCTTTCAATTCAAAAAAAAAAAAAAAAAAAAAAAATCCAAAAGGTAGAAAGGGGACCTCTCCGAATTACGTTTACCCCAGGGCCCCTCACAATCTAAGTCGGGCCCTCGAGCCCTGGTTGTAATAAAATTTTAATCATTTGTTTTCTAATGATATAGTGTCCCACCAGTGGCCGAGAGGTACAGACCTCTCAACTGGTAGACGGCAGGTGCTGGGTTCGAACCCAATCGCGGCTGTCGGCCTAACCGTTCTTGGTTTTCTTCGAACCTTGCGTAAATACGGGTTAGGTTCCCTTAGAAAGACCCCCACGAAGGGCACTCCCCCTCTGGTCCTATATCCCTAGCGCAGATAATCGGACGACAAAAATAAACCAAACCTAATGATATAGTTTGTTTTCTGCGTATGTGGAGGGAATAAATATAATTTTTGTCATTTTATTCATCAAACGTGCCGTAACTTTAAAAAAATTGATCGTATCGACTTGAAGATGGTGTTATTCGATTTAGAAGAAAAAAAAAAATCCACATGAAACGATACAATATTTGACAAAATGTTTATTCCCCTCCTCCCAAGGTTAAAAAAATCCTCTTTTTTTTCTTGAAATATGATAAACTTTATTAGAGGGGATTTCTTGTAATTTCATTTCTAGTTTCCAAATAAAGTTCTTTCCAAATGTTGGTAACTGGCCATCAGTTGGTTAACAGAAATTATATATATATATATATATATATATATATATATATATATTACTTGTAATATATACTGAACATGTAATTCCTTCTTGATTAGGTTTTAAACTTTTAAAATGGTGTAGTAAAAAAATGTCCTCGACTTTTTAATTTTTAACGATTTTTAGTGAGATTTTTTTATACCATTTTTAGTGGATTTTTTCCATTCTGCTGCAGTTTTTAATATTTGAAAGAAACGTTTTAAACTTTTAGTCGAATATAGTACATTTTGTACATCACGATTTTAGACATTTTTGCAGTTTTTTGTCCTTTTTTTGTATTTTGTGATGATATTTGGACATTCACAAAGGGATTCTGTTTCAGAATAACATTAAATTTTGTCTCCGCGGTTTTCAAAGCAAAATTTTGCATAATTTCGTTTTTCGTGCCGATTTTACATACATGTATATATGTATACGGGTGATTCTCAAAATAGGGGACAATTTCAAAAATGAAATCTTAAAAAAATTACTGTTAGCAAAATTTCTGAAAAAAATATGTGTTGTTAATATAGTATTAGGTATACTTTACATGTAGTCAGCAGAGCTAAATATTTAAAAATTAACTTTAAAAAAAATAATTAGTATTTTTTGAGCCATGCTAATGACAAAACAAATTGCATGGAATAAATATATTAAGAAATTTTTATTTTCTTCCTGTTTAAATATTTTTTTTCTACGTTTATTAGCCTTCCTTTCCAACAAATAGTTTACATTTTTACATATATACATATAAGGAGAATAAAAACATTACCAAAGAGCAAACTTTGTTTACATGAACAACATTCTGACTTTAACAGTGTAAGAAGCTGTCTTAGTGATTTTCTGACAGATTTAATGCATATTATAGGGATAATAAATGTAATACCTAAATTTATATGTAAAATTAAACTTTAAAAAGGATACAATGTAAGTACTGGTTACATTTATGCACATAGGAGTCTTTAGCATGGACAGAAAAACCACGCTAATGACACTGATATTTGTCCATGCTAATGACAAATTTTAATTTAAATAAGATTATCAGCCATAATATAATCACAATGCAATAGTCCTTTCTGGGGCTTTTTAAAACACAAAAGTTCTATGCAAATAAGTAAAATAAAAATTTTAACTATAAAATAAACATGAAAATTATTATCCATTCTAATGACATACAATTGATGTACTCGCCTAATATTCAACTTCTATTCTTAAAATACAATACATGCTTCTATTTTTAGGCTGGAATAAAATGGCTACTTGTTGCCATGGAGAAACTTTATATTTTCAAAGTATTGTCATATGTGAAAATGAAATTTTGATTAATAAACAGCTGTTATAGTAAAACCTTGCTTTGAAAACAGAATATGGAGGACAAACTTTAATTCTCTTTTTATATACTATAATTTTATTTTTAAAAAGAAATTTATTGGATAAATCCTCTCCTTGATTAATTTAAAGAAAGAATAACATTTGTTTTATTTTATAAACATGATATTAACTCTTGAAAAAGCTAGTATATACAAGGCACAGCTGCTGTGGACATCTATGCTAATGACATTTTGAACATTTATTCTGTTATTTTAAGGTGTTTTTAACTAAAAAGTGAGTAATTCTTGAGTGCAAATAATGAATAATATTAAGACAAACCTATCTAAATATAAAAACATGACAGAAAACCTCTCAATTTTTTTTGTATGCTGAAAGACATAAATTGTCCCCTATTTTGAGAATCACCCATACACATTTGGCAGTGAATTTTTGTTAGAATGCTATACGTCTCATTGTAATAAATTTTAACCACTTTGATTTTTGAAAAGATTTTTTTTATTCTTTCTCGATTTTTCGACATTAGTAAAAGGAAATGTATTCTAACATTTAAGATTAATATAAAAAAAATTAAATAAAGTTTAATTACATAGATCAATTTTTGGAATTTCTCTGTCATTTCGCCATTTTTTTTTTTTTTTTTTTTTTTTTTCGTTTGTAAGATTAGTTCGGTTTCAAACTTTTACCCTAATATAGTGAATTTTATCAGCTGCTATTTAAAAAAATTAATTTTTTATTTAAACATTTTTTTCGCGGTTTTTTTTTTTTTTTTTTTTTTTTTT
This sequence comes from Maratus speculifer, assembly GCA_964019185.1. Classification (NCBI taxonomy): domain Eukaryota; kingdom Metazoa; phylum Arthropoda; class Arachnida; order Araneae; family Salticidae; genus Maratus; species Maratus speculifer. The sequence goes on from OZ025299.1 coordinate 171,907,062, forward strand.
TTTTTTTTTTTTTTTCCGGTTACTGTTTTTTAGGAAAATATATTCAATTTTGTTCTGTATTTTTTCAAAACTATTTTTAAAGTATCTTTATCGTTTTTCCGAGTTTTGCGGCGATTTTTAGGGTTTCGTTCACCTGACGAAACCCTATTCGCCCTGTCTGTTTGTCACAGAGTCCGTACACAAATTCTATACAAGTCAGAGCATTTAAATTTTGTATACTTACCGCTGAATACCTCTTGTAACACAACAAATCATAAAAGTTTGAAAAAGACTATTATTTTAATTAAAATATTTATTTTAATATCATCTGTTTTATTTTTATTTATTTGTCTTCTAATTGTTGCCAAAGTTTAAATAGATATAAAAATTATTATGTATCTAGCATAAATTAATGGATTAAATAAATCACGTAATAAATGTGTATTTGTTTTTATTTTGGTAAATAATTCCAGAATTGTCTTATCTTCATTCTCAATTATATTTGTCTTTTCTCAAGTTTTGGATCATTCGAGACAACAGCTCAGTTGCTATAAGTCTCAAAAGAAATCCTCCTTCAAACCAAATCCAGAATTGTATTTTTTGGAACGGCAAACCATGTGAGGCGGAAATAAAAAGAGATATATGTATTGTCAGGTTCTGATAGCACCTGTGCTAAAGAATGGAATTTCTACTATTTCTCTATTTCAATATTTCATATTGTATGGTTGTGTACAGAATTTCCAAGGTGACATTCCTTCTTTGTGGAAAGGGGAATTGCCAGATAATCCTATGCAGGTGGCGTGTTGGAGGAAGAGAAGATTGCTGACAGGCATGTCCATCTGTCAGTGAGGTATGCGGATGATCAGGGGATAAGCAACATGTCACTAGGCAAGAAAGGAGTGGGGGAATGTGCCCAATGAGGGAGCTCCAAAGGGGGCTGGCATTTGTGTGACCCCGTGAGTTGAGAAGAGCAAATCTTGTCTCAGTTTAGTCATTCCGTACCTAGGTTTCGGACCTAGAGGTTGCTCTGTGTGGAAGAGCATAGGCAGTGCGTTTTCTGGTGAGCAAAGGACACACACGTCCTGATGTTTAGTGCTCTGGGCTAAGAAGTGCAGGCCTAGTATACTTGTGTTGGGAGACTCAAGGTTGAGCTCCGATAAAGTGAATTTAACGTGTATTGAGTGTGAGGTGGAAAGTGTAATTGGAATAGTACACAGCCAATCTTTACTGTATCTAATTTAATGTTGAACCGGATCACCTATATCCGAGTCGTAATTGTATATATTTGTAAATAGCGTATTTAGTGTGTACATATATTCTTAATAAACTGATAATTCAGTTACTTAACAGCGTAAGTCTTCATTTACACAAACCTCACAGTGGGTGACCGATATCACCTAGTAATATCGGTGGTGGCAGCTATATCTACCACGGGCATTCTTCAAAGTTGTGTGGACTGAGAGGAACGTCCGACATGTATTTTTATTATTCTTATTATTATTAGGATTTGATAATTGCAGTACAATTTTTTTAAATTATTGATTTTAGAATACTGTGGTACTTCCGCATGCGGATGTTATTTCATTCGCTGGAAAAATTCAGGGGAAGGAGAGGGTCGTCCGACTACGGGTTATTTTCTAAATTTTATTAAGTTTGGGAAACCTAAAGAATCAATCGCTTTAAACTTTATAACACATAGTAAGAATAAGGATAAAGTTTTTTGAAAGAGATATTAGACGAAACCCCCAGTGCGATCTGATATCACATTTACCTACTTGTTTGGCTTTCTTGAAAGGAATTCTACGTTAAAAAATTTAGCTAAATGTATTAAAATTTATCCTCCGCGATTTTTGAATATTTAGTTATTTTAAATGACATTTTCAATACGATTGTTAGTGATTGTTATTTATTTTTTTCTTTTGCGTTCTGCTGCAAGTTTTTGACATTCGTTACACAAGCTTTTTATTTTTTAAATTTTAGCCTAATTATGTGAAATTTTGTTGTAAATTTTATAAAACTTTGTATCGATTTTCAGCGTAATACATTAAATTTATTTATCCGCAATTTTTGATTTTTTCGCGACTTTTAATGCAATTTTCAACATGAGTTTTTGACATTCGTAACAGAATTTTGTTATTAACTTCAATTGTGAATTTATTTGTGAAAAAATTCCTTTTAGAATAGGTTAAAACACTGTAATAAATTTTGTTTTTCTGCAATTTTTTAATCTTTAGCAACCTTCACTGTTTTTTTTTTTTTTTTTTTTTTTTTTTTTTTTTTAGTTTTGAAGCAATTTTTTAACGTTATTAAAAAAGAATCCGGTTATAATCTTTTAATCTAATGTATTAAAATTTGTCCTCGTTTCAGCTAAATTTAATCGAAATTCGCTGAACAAACTTCGAATTTTTGATTTTTTTTGTTGGGGGGGGGGGGGGTTCTGTGGCGGTTTTTTGACTTTAAAAAATAAATTCTTTTTTAATCTTAAATAAATTTTACTGTCTGCAATTTTTGAAATTTTAACAATTCTTTATATACTATTTTTAGTGCCCCCCCCCCTTTTATTTTCTTTCGCGATTCGCTGTGATTTTTTTTTTTTTTTTTTTTTTTTTTTGCATTAGTAAAAGAAATTCAGTTTCAATCTTCCAATCCAATATAGTACCTTTTGTTATCTTTTCTATAACGTTTAATAGGAACTTATGGATCAATTTTTTTTTTTTTTTTTTTAATAATTATTTTTTATTTTGCTATTTCTCTTGTGATTTTGCGTTTTGTGCAATTTTTTTAGGTGCCCGGAAACTCAGCGACCATCAGGTTGGCTGTGATTAAATTATTTTAGTAAATGAAAATCTAATTGTTTTCTATATTGATTTGCGTGATATAGCAAACGATTTTCACAAAGAAAAAAAAAAGAATCAAGGTGAATTTATTATTGAATTAAATATTTTATTGTCGATAGTTGTGTGTTTGAAAATATTTTTAATGTTTTAATTGTTAGTGTTTCATTTGAAATGATTATGTAATTTTCTCTGTCTATCATCATTTTTCTATTTAATACCAATAATATATTGCGAAGTTTGCGCTAAATTTATTTATTTATTTATATTTTTTCATTTTATAATATTGATTTTGACATGATAATGTGTGATTTCGTCGAAGCTAAATAAAGAGAAATTACTCTCTTCTCTAAACTTTTGTCTTATTTTTAGTAGCTGTTTTCTTATTAATATTATTAATAAGCGATTTTGTGTTGTATATGCAATTTTCAAAAGATAAATAACTTGTTATACTAAATTATTATTTTTCTTTTTCTGTTTGAAATTCATACACAAATATTATACGCAAAGTGATTTATTTTAAATGTTTAACATATTTTGTCTCAGTAATATTTATTTTTAAAACACTCTTTACCTATTGTAACAATTTTTTTTCTAATATCCATAATGTGCTTGATTTTTCGAAATGAAAAACAAGGTAAAAGAGATTTTGAAGTATTACTGTTATTCTTTATATGAGACTTTCTGGCCTTTTTTATACACTAGTATAATATTATTTATTAATTTAATTTCAAGTAGCTGTTGTTATTTTTAAAAAGATGCAAAAATAAAATAAATAAAACAGTTTAATTATTTTAAATTCGTTAAATATAAATATATTTTATAATGCATTTTATATGTATGTAAATAAATTATAGTTATTATACTAATATACTTATTTACTTTTACTTTACTTTTATACTTATTTTTAAAAAAGTTTGAGTAGTGGTAAGAAGAAAAAAATAGTGTCATAGGGGCGGCAAAATAAAGTTCCCCTCAGGCGGCAAAATGTCTAGCACCGGCCCTGATTACATAAATAATAGAGATTACAATTGAATGGTATATACAATTTTTTTTCGATTGCTGTATCATATACAGTAATTTTACATCATATTTAAACTTATGTGTCCTCAAGCAATCCAATACATTAAAGAAACTAATAAAGTTTAGAAAAAAAATGCAAAGTAACTATTAAAAATATCATAATTAGGAAATATAACGATTAAATAATGTGTTTTAAAATTATGTCTTTGTAGTTTACTAAACAAAGGTAAATTTCAAATGACTGTGACAATATCACTTTCAGTGACAATATCACTATTGCATTCGAATCTGCCATGCAGATCATAAGAAAAAATAATCTGACTATAGTCGGTATGTTCATGGTCGGTGTGAACATGAAGATCCCTTTCTTCGTTTCTTCGCACCAGATGTAAAGATCAGCCGGACTCATCGCTTTTCTCCTACACTGCAAGGGAAAGAGAGGGGTCATATATGACAACTCGCTAGTTAACAAAAAAGTAGGATTACCAAAACATGAAAGTTCTCGCTCCACCCCCCGTCGAGAAATGTGAAAGTCCGCGCCATCTATTGAGAATAAGCATTTTTATTTTTAACTGAACGATAGCTTTAAACAATGAGTAAGTTTAATATATATTTTATTGTATTACTTATATATATTACTTGCTGCAAAAGTTATTTAATACTGTAAAAATAATTATTTATATAAAAAAATATTTTCATATATTTAAGCGCATTCCAAAATAAAGACTAAATGAAGAATGCTGCAATAATACGTTTCAATATCGGATAAATTTTTGTTTCCATAGCAACGAAATTGAATAGTCTCTCAATTGGACTTAATTTTGAGATTGAAACTGATTTAATTAAATTTAATTTTCGCTTTAATTCTTAAAATTTCATATCTAATTTTCATTATAAATATTTATATGAAAAAACTATTGTTATAACAAACTAAAACCTAAAAAAAGAAAGTTATTTAAATAAATATTATTAAAAATAATTCAACATGAAACATTTTTACCTTAAAAAATATTTGACAGAAAAGTACTTTTCAAAATTTTATTTCGTCGACAACCGGTGATAAATTGCCAGTTAAACGAAATATTCATTAATTTTTTACGAACGTTTTATCGGTGTTCCACGGAAATTTTGTTTATATACATATATATCCGCATGAGAAGAACATTCTGTAATTTTTCCAGAATTTTCTGAGTATGCCCGTATGGAGACCTTCCTTGTAAGTAATAATTTGCAAAACGCATAACACGTCTGAAAACATAAAATTTCAGTCGAAAAAAATAATTGAAGTTTTTCTTTACTCCTGTACATGAATCACACCGGCAACACATAATTTTAATTCCAAACTTACAAACGGCACCAGTAATATTTTAATATGATTTTACTTTTACGATGAAAGCTTAAATTAAGGAATTCGTAATATCTAGACAAGTCCTTTATAAATTCCGGCGTCAAACGACAATTTCTCATTTTACTAATAGAATTTGCTTGCGCCTCAAAGTTTAGGCTCAATTTTTTACCTATTCCTCGGTAACTTAATCCAGAATTGTTAAGAAATATAATCTTCTCACGGTTAGCAACAGACAGTTCACACGTTTTCGGCGCCATTAGAACAAAAACTCCCCAGAATCCCTGCTCCAGTTAATATATTACGTGACTTTAAAGTGTGGGGCTAATGTACTGCGGGACTGATATGCTAAACATTTGAATAATGTTCACATTTAATGCCTTTTTTAACAGTCTGTACTTCGTGTGCAAATACTTTTTAGGTATGAGAAAATATTAATTTATTTTTTAAAATGTGTAATATTACTGTTTAAGGAAAATGGGTATTTATTTTTTTTTATTATTATTTAAATAAATGAGTAATTAAGAGAATAGTATCAAATTTGCTTTCTATGGTTACTTATGCAAAAAATCGTCTGCGTGCAAGTACTTTTTTTGCTCACTGTATATATATATGTTCGTTTTTGGGCAAAATTAACGTTTTTTTCCCCACGATCTTTTGACGAACATGGCGTGTTTTTTCACTTTTTTTTTAGTAAAAGTCGCGTGTTTTTCGCGATCTTTAGATGAAATTTACGAGTGTTTCGCGATCTTTTGATGAAATTCACGAGTTTTTCGAAATTCGCGTGTTTTTTTTTTGCCATCTTTCGATAAAATATGCGTTTTTTCGTGTTTTTTTTAATACAAAATTTGCGCTTTTTTTTTTGTCAAAATATGTGTTTTGCTAACTTTTGACCACGTTTATTCGTTTTTTTTTTTCACAATATTAGAACTTCATTAACAAAATTTCCTTTTTTTTTTTTTTTTTAAATAATCTTTCATTGGAATTCGTGTGTTTTTTTGCGATTTTTCGGCATAATTTGTTGTTTTTCGCAATATTCTGACGAAATTTGCGGGGTTTTCTGCGATCTTTTGTTGGAATTCGCGTGTTTTTCGTGATCATTCGTCCACAGTTTTTTTCACTTTTTGAAGAAATTAGCGGCTTGAAAAAAGTTAAATATGGAATTTTTTTTTGTTTGTTTGTTTGCCTCTCTGATCAACAAAATTTTGGTAAATTTAATTTTGGTACTTAGTGCGTTTCGGCGCAGATATTTGCAGCACTTGAAACTCTGATATATATAGGGTGTTTATAGAGTCTAGGACCCATTTTGATGTTTAATAACTCGTAAAATAATAAAGATAAATTAGAATTAATAACATAAATGGTTAGATAGACTCTTTCATGACCCGTGTCAATGAACTTCCACGTCCCCCTTCGTAGCATATCAAGTCGATAGTCAATTTCACGCCAGGTAGCGGCAAACATGTCGGCATCCACAGAGGCTATTGCGGTTATAATTCTGGCTTTTAATTCATCAATGTTCGACACTCTCCTTCTGTAAACATTGTCCTTTACAAATCCCCAAAGGAAAAAGTCCAGCGGCGTTAAATCAGGTGATCTGGGTGGCCAAGGATTTGGACCTCCTCTCCCAATCCATCTTCCTGGAAAATGGTCATTTAAAAGAAAACTTCGTATTTCTACAACTAGAAGAGCTTCAGCCTCATGTCTTTTTGCAACAAGATGGTGTACCACTTCATTGGGGTACCATCATTCGTACTTCTTTGAATGACCATTTTCCAGGAAGGTGGATTGGACAAGGGGGTCCAATTCCTTGGCCACCCAGATCACCTGATAGCAAAGCCAAACCTTGAAAAATATTTGCTGAACCTAGTACAAATGACTGGACACCCTGATCCACACATTAAATTTCCATTTTTCTTTTTTTTTTGTCCCATTTAAAAAAACTTTTAAAATAGACATTAGTCCAAGCAGACACCCATCCCTAAAACTTCTCAATTCAAATAGTTACAAAAAATTCGTTTGTAAAGACTTTTTTTTTTACTTTTATTCCAAGAGTTGTAGGACATTTTTGATTTTGTTGCTTTGTAGAAATTTATGTTACCCCCCCCCCCCTCCCTACCTATGGACTGGTGCTGTGCCTGTCAGGCCTATTGTGATTGACAAAAGTTCGTTAAAATCTAAAATTGATAGAGAAAATATAATGTCCATATCAGATTCAACAAGTAAAACTGTGTACGTCACTAAAAATCACTGAATAAAAAGTGGTAAATCAAATTTTATCACATGCTCCAATTAAAGCACATGTAAAAATGCAGAATGATTTACAGAAGAAATGAACTGTTATTTTTAATTTAAACTTGATATTTTTAACTTTATCCCAAATACAGTTACAAGAGCCGTAGTAGAAAAATAAATTTAGATACTATATTGTTTTATGGAAAGCATATGCAGAGGATATTGTAAATAGAAAGTAATTTTCAAAATTTAAATGAGAAACCAATTCATATATTTTCTTAAACTGGTGCATTTGTGAAACTTTAACTGGATGTTCCTATTCCCATATAGAACATTTCTCATCTAAAACTTATTAAATTAAGTATGATAAATACTCAAAATGAAAGCCAATAAATACAAAATTTTCCAAGATATGTTTATTGTGAAAATATTTTGTACATGATCTACAGTTCAAAATACAACTCATCCAACAAAAGTATAAATTTAAAATGTAAAATTGAAAAACAATCATTACTTATTAAAATATCATCTGCTTAGAACATCTTGCCAAAAAGAAAATTAAAAAAAAATTATAAGGAAACAAAAATAATCTTCACAGCTTAAACCTTTAATCTTTTCAGCATCACAACATAGACTACAAAGATAAAAAGAAAATTTATTGTGCAATTCTGATTACACAATCTCCAAGCATCTTTCTCCAGAGATGAAAACAAAAAACCACAGTTATTTTTTTTTTTTTTTTTTTTTTTTTTAAACACTGCCAAAATGGAATTATCAGCAAAATAAAATTTTTCAAGCACTATGAATAAAAACAACAACATGGATTCAAAACGATTCAATCTAGGCAATTTTAACATTGATTAGAAAATTCGATGAATAACAAATTTCTAATTATTTCACATTTAATCATAAATATGCATTTTTATTAAGATTCAACAATCATTTAAAACTTCACAAGGACTAGTTTCAGCAAATATATGTCTGTAGATATGGCCCAAAGACCAATGTCATTTTCAATTGACTGCAAGATACAGTTAAGAGTGTAAAAATATTCTGTATTTTGGAGTACCAAAAAAAAAAAAAAAAAAAAAAATAATAATAATAATAAATTAAACAGATATATAAAGGAATAGCACAAATAAAGTTAAAATTGTAATGCTAATAAATAAATATTACTTATAGCATCTATAATTTCTAGAAATATTTTCCAAGAATAATTTTTATAATATATAGTTATCGTAGATGTAAGATTTTAAACTTTAAAATATCTTTCTTAATGATTTTACATTTATAGCACCAACTTGAAATCAAAATCACACAACCATAGTAATTAAATCCTCTTAGATTTCTTTTGAAATAAATGAACATAAAAGATATGGTATAATGAATATTTTACAGAAACAAGAGAGGGAGGGGTTTTCCCTGAAAAATTTCAGATAATCAGTGGTTTTCTTTGCAATTTCTAAAACCATTAAAGCACCCTCTTTTTTTTTTTTCTGTTTCACTTAATATTTAAGCCATAATAGCTATTTGAGATAGTGTTACAATTGACTTTAGGTCGATCAAAAATGTTAAATGCATTTTTCTTGATTTTTTCCCCCTTTCTAATTGGTGTAGGTGCTCAAGCTTAAATTATTTATGCTATAGAATTTTTTTTTTTTTTTGTATTAAAATTAGATTCTTTTAATTAAAGGACAAACATTTAAAATATTTTTTTTCTTGATTTTTTTAAAAAGTACTTTTTCTAGTTGCTAAAAGAGTTAAGATTGAAAAAAAAACAGTAAAATAATTTTATTTAATTGTTGACATACTTCAACTCTTCATCGAATCATTTTCAAATCGAGCAAAAATGATATTCTGAAATTGCACAGTCTGGTCTGTGGTGCGTTAAATTAAAAACACCATCATTCAGTTTTAATATGATGCACTTAATTTTACTTGGATGTTTATTTCTATTTCAGAAACCAATGAGTAACTCATGCCAGAGTTTTGATAAGTTGAATGATTTTGTATTGTTACATATGGAATTTTTACATATTAACATCTCTATTGTTTCTCTTATAATGGATGGATAATAATATTGTTCAGAGAGAAAAGATTATTTTATTTTTGTTGAAGTTTATATGGATAATTTCTTCTTGATGTAATTTTGCCAGGGCTTTTTTTTTTCTATTATATTTAATATCAGCAACATGCTCCTTTTCTTTTACAACAACATCTTATACAACAACATACATAGGAAAACAACAACCCTGTTAAAATTACATCAAGAAGAAATTATCCATATAAACTTCAACAAAAGTAAAAATTTTCCCTCCAAATAATATTATCCACCCATTTTAAGAGAAACAAGAGATTCTAACACTTAAAAATTACATATTTAACAATACAAAATCATTCAATTTATCAAAACTGTGGTGCGAACTACACCATAGTTGCAAAAATAGAAATTAACATCCCAGTAAAATAAAAAAATAATGTGCAACACATGAAGCCTGATAGTCCAAGAGCCAACAACACAAAAACCTAAGGTATCTATTACCATTGTGTTATCATTATGTTTGTTCTACAATCAAAGGTATGAAATGATTGTAGTACAAACACACTGACATTCCTACAAGTAAACCACAAGTGGTATTAATTTTTGGTTTATCTACCACTTCATTTCCAGCAGACATGGATCATTATATTCCCCAATTATTACTCTTCCATAAAATAAAGGCTTTTTTTTTCTCTCTCTCTCTTTCTCTCTCTCTCTCTCTCTCTCTTGTGCTTGATAACTTAGGTTTTTGTGCTGTCTGCGCTTGGACTATGAATGGTGGCATTTCAGTTCAATGCACCACAGATTGTGCATTTTCAGAATTTTTATGTGTTTCAAAAATGCCTAGGTGAAGAGCTGAACATGTCAACAGTTAAATAAAACTATTTTATTGCTTTTAAAATCTTTTATCTTACACTTTTTTAGCAATTAGAAGGAATGTATTATTACAAGACATTAATTTGTTATACATATTTTTAAAGTGTTTTAAAAATGAAAAATTAGAGCCAAAAATTGAGCTCTAAGTTCAAGAAGTTACCATTTTAAGCTGAGCTGACAAATAATTTATATTATGAATCCATGTGAATTTTTTGTTTGAGATGATTATTAATGTTTTCATGGGGGCTTGGACAGCATCTATTAGAGAATACTATGGAAACCCAGACAGAGGCTGTCTTAGCTCCGGTATAAAGGTAAACCCCATAACTGCCCAGCAAAAGGGCAAAACTGCAATTTTTTTTCTAAAATGCTAAAAGAAGTAGATTTTTCCAACATGATATAAAAAACCTATTTATGCATATGGATATAATTTTTGAGAGTATTAATCATTACTGAATGTTTTAAAAGTGCATTATACCTGTAGAGATATATCAATTTAAATAATGCTTCTATTGCTGTGAACCTACAGCTTAGTGAACAGTTATATCAGTTCACAACATTGAGAAGGTTAAAAGCACAATCACATACACCAATTTATTATGCACACCATACATAGTAAACTTTGGAAAAGTTTAGATAAGTTAAGCTACTGATATTTTTATTTGAAAATGTACCTTCATTTAGATAAAGTACAATAAATTAAATGCAAAAAACTTTATTTTTTAGGCACAACAGTTAAATGAAAAACAAATTTCTCAGAAAATCAATCCATATCAGGACTCAGGAGAACCTCCCCTTAAAAAAAAGCCATGCTTGCACAATTTAGTTATATAACTACACTTCCCTTATACATAAGTTAATCTAATTTGAAAGCAGTTTTGGAAGAAATAAATAGGGGAAATAACAGAAAAGCTGCAAAATATCTACAATCTAAAATATTTTAAACTTTCACCATACATTAAATTAATAAAAAAATCTAATTTATTAACAATGCAAAAAATTACATATTCAATAATTAATAAAAGTGAAATTAACTCACACAATTGTTATAGCATTAAGGCAAAGATATTCAACAAGTTAGCAAAGTAATATATTCAAGTATCACAGCCAATATATACATTTCAACACAAAAACAAAAAGATTAATAACAACAACATTTTTAGAAGTTTAACTTTTCATAACAAATTATAAACCATGTAACAAAGAAAATGGATACGAATATTTTTTTTAAATAAATAAATACTAAACAAGATTTATTTTGAACACTAAAAATTAATGTATTAGATATAACAAAATTTTGTATTAACATCAAAATAGGGAATGTTCAATACCTCGGATATTACAGAAAATTTACTAGAAAAACCACGATTCCAAACATTAACTTTTTTTTAGGAACTGGCACAAGTAATGAGGCAATATCTCGTAAATATCATCGCATACTAATTGCATATGAAAATCAGCTTAACAACTATTTTATGTTGAAGTCAGGCATAAGTAAATTCTGATACTCTAACTGCAAGAGTAATTTCTATAACTAAGAGTGAGCCGCAAATGAAACTTAAAAATCTTTAAAGGAAGATAAACTTGCAACTTTATGCATCAACAGTAATTATAGATATAATAAATTGTCATTTGTACCTTTTGTGATGAATAGGAATACAACTTAGCATTATCAAAACAGTAAATACAAACAACACACTATGAAACCACATGAAATGACAAAGCAAACAAACTGGAAAGACATGCTTAGGTAACAGTACATAGTTAAAACAGGAGGTTTGAATTTTATGTCAATATATATAGAAGTAAATAGGCAATTTCAAAATAGCCCATTTTTCACCAGTTACCACAAGTTGCTAATTGCATCACTCACATACTTCTATGTTCTAAACACTAATTTTAACCTTTATACTGAAGCTAGAGCTTTAGAAGCTCCAAAACAGTGTCTGCAACAATTATCTGTGACCCCAATACAAAACTAGGATACCCATTGTAGAAAATCAAACTAAACATTAAAATCTTTCTAAACATTCTGTACAATTTTTGAAGCACTTATGAATTTTTATTTGGGTTTTATAGATTTACTTTTTTTCACGGATCCTTTACACTCAGCTCTTTGTCTTGGATTTTTAGTTCAGATGTTTTCACTATTTGAGTATTAAAAACTCATGTTGACATGATTTTCTTAAAAATTATCAAACATTTTTATGTGAAATTAATCTATTTTTAATTTTTAACCTAATATGGATATAGAGACAGTCTTTTGTTCTGCAAGAAAATCTGGAAATTGGCATTTTTATTTAAAATACTTCTTAACCCCAGTCATATATTTTTCAAACATGAAAAACTTTAGGCATACAAATCTTCACAATATTAAATTCTGGATAATGGACAAAATATCCACAAGGCTGTTAAAATATAAGTGGAGGGATCATTTAGCATTTAAATATATACATTGATGTTTATGATTAATCAAAACTTCAAAACTTTTGTACTTATTTCAATCAGGAAATTAATACTGGAAAAGAATTTCAGATCTAAGTAGTTTTAAGATGAAATATTGATATTATTCACAGAATCATTTAAACAGATACTACTTATTGTAGAAATTTAGCAATTGGATAAGACTGCTCGTGCAATTTAAAATTTGTAAATTTTTTCTGTAATTGTAGCACCACTGTTTCTTATTTAATTATATTTTTTTTATATATAAATCTTAAATTATCAAAAGGAAAAAAAATGTTACTGAAAAAAAATAACACATTATGCAAAATAAATTTATCAATCTCTTAAATATCACAAAAAATTGGCAGTGAGATGCATGGATACCAGAACACTGTTTAGAAAATTTGGAATGCTAGGCACAGAAATTGCTCAAGATCCTTGTTACATAATTTTCTTAAATAAATTGGTTATCAATAGGCATATCTTCAAATAATATACAATATAACCACAAAACTATAATTTGGAGCTCTCAAAATGCCTTACTCATAACAAAACCTATGCCTGATAAACACCAATTAAAATATCAATCAGTATAATAAGTTTGTAATAGACTGATTTTAATTAAGGATTTAGTGGTTTTATGAAAAAGTAATTTCATATGAAAAACTGGCAGCTCTAATTGAATTTGATTAACTGCTTTTACAACATAGAATTTCATTCAACTTAGACAAATTCAGGGCTTCATATAATTTTTCAGAGCATAGATAAGAAATTGATGCTTTTTAAAATTTGCAAACTATGGTCAAAATTTATAGTTGTTACAAGGAAAAGCTTTTATCAAAAGTACTCAATGTGAAAAATACAGTGATACCTTTACTAATGAATTTTATAACTGATTTCTTGTTCTAATAAAAAGCAATGCTGCTGAATTACATTAGTGCATGCATTAAAAAAAAAGGTGATAAACTGAATTCAGATTCACTAGCAAGATCAGAAAAGAAGGGAAAACAATGGTCTTTAGCCAAGATATCGCTGTATTTTGCTATACTAATGCTTATTTTATAAATATGTAGATACATAAAAAATATATGCATGAAACATTATACTTTATGAAAGATTATTGCAGGTAAGGAAATATATAAGCATCTTGCTAAAGGCACCAGAATGCAGTTGAAACTTTTTTATGGAATGAAGTGCATTACATATTCTGAAATCATAAATATCAACTTCTATTTTTCGAAAGATAGCAAAATAAAGTATTCCTTATGGTAACCATCTTTTAAAAAATATTAATTCAGCAATTTGGTGCCATTAGCAATGTGCCAGCAACATATTAAGACATTCAAATGCAATAGAGAACTCAGCATACATATAAATTCTTTTCAATTATATTTTGCAGAAATTTATCAAATCATGACTAAAAAGAAATAGACTAAATTATCAGTGGCACTAAGTGCTAGATTTCTAGGCTACAATATATTAGAGGCTAGTTGAAGACTTAATAAATCTATCAGCCTTTGAAACTTGAATTTATTAAAGGAAAAATCACAATAAGATTAAATTGAAAATTTCAAGACTACTTTAAATTGATAATTTCTCATAGAAAACTAACAAAAAGATTGATCTTCTACAATCCCAAACTAGAAGAATAGTATGAAATATATGTAGCTAGATTAGACTTGATTCACCTATATTTTATTCAACAACTTACAAAATGCAACAAACAACCACATTTTCAAAGAGAAGAATATCATTTCTACCAGAAAATTAACTTTTGATACAAAAAGAAATACCACTAATAATAATTGCAAGAACTACTAAAGTATCGTCACAATTTTCAAATATGTGAATTTTTCAATTTTCTCTAAATAACAGCTTAGCATAACAGATTAATTTGATATCCTTTCTCTTTTAAAGCAAATTTTAAAAAAAGTAATAAAATGTTTTGTTTTTAAAAGTGAATTAAAATCAATTATTTAAAAATATTATATTTCTTTATGTATATGAAATTAATTTTTAACACAATTAATTGATAAATAAATCACAATAGTCACTTGGAAATTAACTATTATGATTTATTTACCAATTGAATAACTGTGTTATAACTAATCTTATATAATTACACATGTAGTGTTTATTGCAGTTCAAAAATAAACTTTAATTTATTCTGTTGAACTGATTCAAGTATCAGACCAGATGATGTGATTGTGAAATGCTAAGTTAGTTGAATTGGTCTTCCAGATTTATCCAGGTGGTTCAATCAGTAGAGCATTAGCAGCTTCAGCCAATACATCCCTGGTTTAAATCCTGGCCCAGACTTTCTTTAACTATTACATATCATATATATTAAAACAGAAAGCTATTTCTGTAAGATTTCTAGACACAACTGTGCATACTTCAACTTTTTTTTAAAGAACATCTTCAATTGAGAGAGAAGTAGAGTGAAACCTGCTAGCATAGCAGGTTAAAGCAATAGTTTAAACATCTGAATTTTTATAAAGGATGCAGATTCGAGCCTTAGCATCTGGTGAAATACTTTCTGTAATATTTTTTGTTAATTTATTTCATTAGGAAAATATGTTATATGATTTTTATTTCATTATTATTAGTAGTTGAGTGGTGTATAATTAAATAAAATTTAACATTCAACAATGTTTTGAAAAAATATATATATATATATATTTAAAATACTTAAAATATTTTGCATGTATTTATCAGTAAAATAATTGATCTGATCTACAATTTTTGTTATATTTTCTAATCATTATCAAGACTAGATTAATATATGTGTATGTGTCAGAAAAGGAATGTTTGTCTTTCTTTTCCATAAAAAATAAAAAAGAAAGAAAAATATTCATATAAGAATTAAAAGAAATTATCTTGATGGCCATGATTTAATATTTAAAAAATTTATAAAAATGTAAAAGTAAAAATATATATTGTAATATGTTAGCTGCATCAAGCTCCAAACTTAAGTTTTCAGAAAATGGGACTGATATATATTTAAAAAAAAAAAAAAAATAAAAAAAAAAAAAAATAAATAAATATCCATGGAAGCTTAATGGTTGTGTAGTTAAAAAATAAATAACAAGGATTTTTAATTAAAAAAATTGGCCATAGTAAGTAAAAAAAAAATTCTACCCAGTATTTTTAGATAAATTTCCGATTAAAAGCAAGCACACTTAGTTGTAAATTATAAACTTAAAATTCTTTCACTTTATTGAATAGATTAGACTGACAGCATCATCTATTTCAATAGGAAAACCAATTCAGAAGTAGAAATCATTTATGCAATGTAGAAATTTGTAATGATTTCAATAATTAATTTAAATGCAACTTATTAAAAATTCAAGAAATTTTAAATAAAATACTAGCCTATTTACCATCAAATCTTGACAGATACAATCTAGTTATACATAGTTTTACTACTTGAAAGGACTGCAGGATCAATTCCAGAATTCAACACAACCATAAAAACATTTTTAAATCAGTGACACCTCCTCTATGACTCAAAAGTATTTAATAATATTTTTCCTAAAGTGCAAAAAAGTGCTGATGAAAAGAAACTTAGAGGCACAATATACCATCAAATTTGGTCAGGAGAGATTGATAACTTCAGACTAACTCTTTTCATAATTGAGGGATAAGAAAACCTTTCAGTGCAATTCTTAAAAATAATTAGATATAAAAAGAGATTTCCCACTTGGAGACTATGCAGATCATTCTGGACAGTATAAAAACTGGGATTACTATTCATTTTTATACATTTAAAATTTCAATTAAAAATTATTTCCTAATGTTTAAAATAAATTGTTATTGTTACAGTTTGTTTTATTATTTCATTAATTCAACACTCAGAATACCCACTCATTTCTAAAATATTGCATTATGTTTTCTCCAAATTCATTTGCTTAGTGAACTATGCTATATTTCTGCTGTTATGGGTTGCTAATCTATATACATACAATACAGGAACTATTATTTGGAATCATCAAGACCAAGGGTTTTCCAGATTTCGGGTCCTGAAATTCAGAACTCCTCCCCCCAAAATCCGGAATTTTTCAAAATTATAATAATAATAAAATTAAAACAATCCCATGTATAATATGAATAAAACTTATGTTTTGAATGTTTTTAAATTATGTAAACAAAAATTACTGCATTATTCGAAGATAATGAAAAAAAAAAAAATGAAATGGATAACTTAGTATTTTATCTACAAGGTCTACTTTTTTTTTTTTTTTTACAGCTACATAATTTGCATAAAAAATTGATGAATCATTTTTAATAAATTTATTTTTTAAATAATTTCACTTGATGACCATGCAGGAAATCTTTTTGCATGGTGATTAACTGTTTTCGGGAATTTTGTCGGAATTAGAAACCGTGAGAAGATAGACTGTTTTGGAATGTCTGAGAAGGGAGGATACAAGAAAGTAAACAGAACTCTCCTATTATATGTGTATTCAAATAATACAAATGCGTAGCCATAATATTTTTTCAGAGGAGTGAGGGGGAGACAAAATATCTTATAACTTGTTATAAACAAATCTTAACATAATTTTAAACTAAAATTTAACAAAAAGACTATTTTTTCTATATTTTGGAAGTAAGGGGGGGGAAGGTCAGTGCTTCCACACCACTAAAATAATTTATTTTATAGGTCGCACATTAAAACAACCCCCCCCCCCCCAAAAAAAAAAAAAAAAAATTAAAATTTTTGAAAATTTTCAGAAATAATAGTTTAGTAAAAATTTTGAATCTTTCTTTTTTGGATTTTGGGTCCTTCCAGATTTTGGAATTCCAGGTAATAGGTCTTCTACTGTATACATATGTGAGTGTCTGTGTCATACCAGCAACAGACCCAGCCTTTGATTTTGAATGTGCATGTCAGAGATGAGTTTTGGCTCAATTTTCAGAGCCAAAACATTTGAAATCTAAGCCCAAAAAATTTGATGTTATCAGAACCAGTTAAAAATTTTTAATAACATTTTAAAATTGTTTCAAGATGGACTAGCTGGCTTCGCCTGCTAGTGAGCCCCTTCTTTTATACGTAAATCTCGAATTGAACGAGCCTCGAATCATGTCCCCTCTGTGATTGCATGCACCTGTAGCAACATATAATATGCATGCTGCTTATGCACTGCCAAATATCCCCCCTTTTATTCCAACGAAGCTTGAACCATGTTCCTAGTTCCTACAGATACATATAGCAGGTGTGCTGTGCACGCACTGCTCAATTATCGGGGCTTGTAATAATTTGAAATCTTAAACCGTAAGGACAAACCTCGAAATGTGTCCCTGCTGCCTACGGCACTGTATAGCATGCATGGTGGGCATGTAATTCCAGATATACCCCTTCTTTTCGAACGAAACTCGAAATGTGTCCCCATTGCCTATGGCAGCATATAGCAGGCATGCTGTACACACACTACTGAATTTTATCAGGTAATCTAATAATATGAAATCTCAAAGTGAGAGAACTTCGAACAGTGTCCCAGCTGCCTACAGCACGGTATATGAGGCGTGCTGTGTAGACTGTGCCGGCTCACAAAAGTCATAATTTTTGTTTAAAATATTTTACAACTATACCAGAAAGACAAGTTCTGTTTTCCATGGAAAAGGACTTGAAACAGAAAGCAAGGATAGACAAGGAATATCTCACAGCTCCATGTTACTGACACTGACCATGCAAAATACTTAGAATCAGAATATCTCCCATTATATTCCATGAATAACAATTCAATTCAATTTATTTCCAAACTGATTTATAAAAGATTGCATAACAATTTAAGAAGATTAAACTTTTATTTCACAAATAGCAAATATTTTAATTTTGTTTTTCCAATTTGCAAATAAGATTATGTTTATTCATCCAAAAATAATTCAGGCAGAGAACTGATTGTTAAATTAATTGATTTCCACTACTGACAATACTCTCAGCCCCCTCCCCCCACCTCCCATTAAAAAATCAGACTAACTCTGGTTCTAAGTAACTGAAAAGTAAATTAAAATTTACATTTTTATCCAGATAAGGATCTTTGCTATTTTATCATAAGGGGTTGTCTAAATATGAAAAACTGCATCAACTTTGATTTTTCAAATGGCAACAAACCTCAATGACATCATACTTGAATTCCTTGAATCAAGACAGATCAGACTAAGGCCTAGCTTATATTTAACTCCTCATGGAGAAAGAAAATATATTAGGCAGGCTGCACACCAAGGTGACACAATGCACATCTTAGACAAAAATAAGTTTGAAATAAGCAAATAAATTTTAATTTCACAATTTACTTCCCAGGTTGTGTGTTTTGCAATCTCATGCCAGAAGTCTGCAAAAGAAATAGAAATCAAGACAGACTAGCATCAAACATACTTTGGAATGAAACTGAATGATTTCTTAGACAATGTAATTGGAATGCATGCAAATCTTCTATGACTTTTTTTTCCTAGCCAGATTGCTAATTGTGTGAAATGCACCTGTAACTGACCACCACATTCTTATCTTTGTCATTCTCTAAGCAAAATAAAGTGAATTACATAAAAGGATTATAGGGTGAATGAGGTGAAAAAATTATTAAATGTGGGTTTTTTTCTATTAAAAAGAGTCACTTTATAACAGTGGAATTTCCAGTTGTCTAGTTGTTAAGATTTTTATTAAGTCTAAGAATTGTTCTTTTTTTGCTACTGCAAGAAATATCCCAATATGAATATGTGTATGTTGGAATTCAAATATTGTTGAATACCAGTTTAGCAATGTTGTAAGATATTGGAATTGGTCTGACAATTTAAGTAAAAGAAAAATGTACAGCTCTTGTGAGAACATTCTTGCATTTAGATACTTAGAGAGGGAAATACATACATATATATACAGTAGACTCCTTCAAATCCCCACTCCCAAAATCTGCACATAATTTATGGATTTAAACAATGAAACATTCAGTTTAAATGTAGGTGCAAAATTTGACTTTTTTAGTTTTATATGAATTTTATACATTTTTTAATTCATAATTTTTGTTAAAGTTATTGAATTCATGTTTTTTCATGAAGAAAGATTAATTTATTTCTTAAAAAAAAACAAAAAAAAAACAAAAAAAAAAACAAGATATTGCTGATATTATTGGAAATCACAATCTTATCAAATATATTTATGCATTAAATCAAGGTTTTTTAGTTATTAAGTCTGGCTAAACATGAAATAAAACTGTTTTTTTTTATGATCCTGATGTGAATTAGTAATGTACCTTTATGAAGTTTCATTGAATAATTTACGAAAAACATTTCATCTTTATAGTGAATATTTAATTGTACATTATTGATTATTAACTTGACCTTTTTTAGTATTTTAATCATTTTAAAATTTATCTAAATTTTCATTATTTTAGTTTGTTACTTATTTTAATATTTTAGTATACTGTAAGCAATCATTATACTTTTGATTTCATAATTAATCACATTCAAATTACTTAAAAAATATATATAAATAAAGCAATGACAAGAAATCCGCAAAATTCTAAAATCCACACAACCTCTGGTTCCAAGCTGTGCGGATTTGAGAAAGTCTACAGTGTATACATATATAGGGAGAGAGAGGTTTTACTATGTTGGCTTACAGATATAAAAATTTATGGGGAAAAAATTAATCATACTTTACATTAGTAGTTTTACTTATATTCAGTAATATTGTCATTTTAAACATGAAATATAATATGCTTGTTGAAATTTTATATTTAAATTAACATTTTAGTTTTTAAAGGAGGGTTTTAAACATGATTTCAAAACATTTGTCGAAAACCTACCAATTCTGAAAAAGATCAGTACAATAGTAATCACACTGACTATGAAGGAATTTGAACAGACTATCATCCCACTTAACACATTGCAAAAATATTTAAATTTTCAATTTCTGATTTCAGTCACATTAAATATTTGGTGTCTGGACAAGGCTTATACAAATATTGTTAATAAGTTATTTGTTACATTTCTATTAGATACTAATGAAACCTATTATTTACTACTTTGGTAGAATTTCCATTACTTAATACTTTTCATGTTTATCTAATCTAATGAATGACAAATATCAGTTTGAGACCCAAACATACAAATTAAAACAATTTAACCCCAAAATACCACATCAAAATTCATACAAAATGTCCATAAATTGACTGTCATATTATATACAATAGTTAGCTATATTAATGATAAAACATCTCATTCTATAAATATATTTTTTTAAACGAAGCTTCAGAATAAGAATAACTTAAATAAAAAATTCATTTTTAACATTTTAAATGGTGAAAAACAAATTTAAATAAATAACAAAAAAAATTCATTAAAATCATTTTTAATGTATAAGATTTTCTAAATGCATTATTAATGAAAAAACATCTCATTCTATATATATACATATATATATATTTAATGAAGTTTC
This sequence comes from Maratus speculifer, assembly GCA_964019185.1. Taxonomy (NCBI): domain Eukaryota; kingdom Metazoa; phylum Arthropoda; class Arachnida; order Araneae; family Salticidae; genus Maratus; species Maratus speculifer. The sequence continues at coordinate 171,928,274 of OZ025299.1, forward strand.
AGAATAAGAGTAACTTAAATAAACAACATTTTTAACATTTTAAATGATGAAAAACAAATTAAAATAAATAACAAAATAATTTTTAGTACATAATAAGATTTTCTAAATGCATTCAAAATTTAGAAACATAATATGGCACTAAGTATGGCAAATTATATGTAAGCATGACAGAATGCTTTGAAATTTAACTTACTGAAAATTAGAAGTAAAAGGCTTCATTACTTCTTTTAAATCAACAAAATAACTTTTGTATTTACAAACAAACTTTACACAACCGGAATCTTAAAATAAATAAAAACAATGAAAATATGATATCAAAATTTAATTTCTTGATATTTAATTTTTTTTTTGTATATTTTATACAAATAAACCAAGGATTACAACTATTCTATAAACATAAATACCTTTAATAGATATAAGGAAATTTAATTAAAAAAGATATAGGATATAATAGTTAGATTTCTATTAAAATTATTCGAAGCATGTGTGATGTGACACTTCCAAAAAACTGGCTTCTTTTGAGAAATAAGACAGATTCAATGTAGGTATTTAACATAAAACAAGGAAGGAAGAGATTTAAAGGAGAAAATTATGCATACTGAAGGACCTATATTTTATTTTGGAACAGATGTAGTATTCGCCCGGAATCTGCTATTTTGTTTCTTTGTTGATCACTTATGACCACTTTATACTTAATTTTTGAACAATTCAGAAATTAAACATAAACAATAATGAATTTGTAAACTGAAAACCAGCACTCCAAACATTTGTAAAAAAAGGAAAAAAAAAAAAAAATAGTGAAAGGGAGTGAAGGAATTCATAATTAGCAAATGATAAAATCATAAATTTAAAACCGTCAAATAAACCAAATATTCATTTAAAAAAATATATATTTTCTGAAATTACCGTCAAAAATGTTTCAGAGATTATACATAAAAAAAAAAAAAAAAAAAAAAAGAGAACAAAAATAAATGAATAAGTAGAAATACATAAATTTGAAATTGGCAAAAAAAAAAAAAAAAAATGGCCTCCATCTCCAGGCAAATACTACATGATAGCCTTTATTTTACATCATCTTTCCAACATTTTGCTTAAATGATGTACTTACAAGGAAGGTCTCCATACGGGCATACTCAGAAAAATCTGAAAAAATTACAGAATGTTCTTCTCATATAGTTATGTATGTTTATAAAAAAATTTCGGCGGAACCTCCTTATAACGTCCGTAAAAAAATAATAAAAATTTCGTTTATTTGGCGATTTATCTCCGGTTGGCGAAAAAACGAAATTTTGAAAAATATGCTTTTACGCTTCGAATACTTTTTAAAGAAAAAACTTTCTATGTTCAATTTATTTAAATTAGTTTAAGTAATTTTAGTTTTGCATTTTTACTTTACTTTAAGTGTAATTTTGTCATATACGTTTATATGTACTTCTAACAAAATGAAATTAATATATTTTATCATTTTAAACACAATTTAAATTGATTAAAATTGTTCCAAATTGAAAAATACACTGTTAAAAATCTGCTGCATTTTGTTGCAACGCACTCCCTTTCCTGTATAGAAAACGGTTACTTGGCCGTGAAATGGAGCTTTCTCATTGGTTGGAATAGAGATATTATATACAAGCGGTGGAGTGCGTTGCAACAAAATGCAGCAGATTTTTAACAGTGTATGACACTGTCAATTCACCGTGCTATGGAGCATTCTTATTGGTCAGAAGAGAGATATTCTATAAAAGTAGTGGAGTGACGTTGCAGTAAATGCTGCAGATTTTTAACAGTGAAGTCAATTAAATCAATTTTCAGATTCGTTAAAATCTTCTGCTTTTGGCAAGGAAATGCACTGCTCGCCAAATCCCGCGTCGCTTTCAGCTTTTCCCCCAATTATTCCAAACTATTTTATTTTTTTACATATCTAATAATGTAATTCCGCCGCTAATTTTCACTGATCCTTTATTAGCTACATAAGTAGTTTAATTCGTATTTTTTTCAAAAAATTCTGAGTATGCCCCCAATGGAGACCTTCCTTGTTAGTACTATCCCAGATAAAAATTTACGGTACTTTTCAGTTAGCCAAGCACTTGTGATATATATACATCAGGGTTGGCAGGTTTCTACCACAGTGGAAAAAAAAAGTCTGTAAAAAGACAGGTTTTTTCCAAGTGAAAAAAAAATGGAAGAAACTTATTTAAAAAAAAAATACTATATAAGTTTCAATTTTGTAAGATACAATACATGCACATATATTCTTATAACATTAAATAAAGTCATCCATTAGATCCATACAAATTTAATTATATATGGTAAATTAAGTTAAGTATTTCAATTTAACTAGCATATTTTTGCATTATTTAAAATTATAAAACTATGAGTAAATAGTACAGATTATTTACTAATGATAGAATGAAACTCATTTAAATAAATAACAATGCTTTTATTTCAATTTTATTAAGGAAAATATTGTACAATAAAATTGCAGTTATTAAAAAATTTCATGAAAACTCTCATTTTCCTTTCTATAATGCAACATAGTACAATAAAAGTTATTTTAGCAGTAAGATGCTAGTTTCTCAAATTAGAATGGATGAATGAAAAGATTAAAAATCTTTCTAGTCCTACAGAACTTAAGGAGAGTTTAAAAAATCAAAATATGCATGCTATATATGTTAATACAAAATAATTTGTTTTACTATATTGCTCAGTTTAAAATAATGCATCTTTATAAGAAAAATAAAAAGTTTGCAAGTAATTTTTTTTTCTTTATTACATAAATGGCATACTTAATGAAAAAGTAAATTCCTCTATGCCTAAAGTTGTGAAATCCATAATCTGTATATGCTTGCTGAACCTAAAGTCTGTTATTAAAAAATGAATTATTTTTAATATTAAACTTTTTAATTTAGATTTCAAATAATTGTACTTTGAGTTTAATTGTTTTATAATGGTAATATATTTTAATTTTGAACATGTTTTACGTCTGTTTCTTCCACTGTCCTGGAAGAATAATTTCTTCTGGTAGAAACCCAACCCTGAAATACATACATATGTAAATATTCATGTATAGATATTTATGTATATGTATGGGTCATTCCAAAAAATAAAGGTCTCAAGTTCAAGGAAAATAAAAATTCTTTTAAAGAAGCAAAAATATGTTTGAGAGGGTAACATACATATCCAAGAATAGAAAAGAAACTGAACACCAGCAGCACACTTTTTATAAAATATCAAATACTACACTTAGAAATATAGACAAACTGATTTGAAAATGTCTCCTGTGTACTATATTTTTAAAAAAAAATTACAATTTTTTTTCTATGAAAAGAAACAAGTAGGTACTTTTACAATATTAACAGTTTAATATAATTATTCTTTTTCACTGCAGTATAATTTTTTGTTTTTGGATATTTTTTCCCTTGAAATGGTCATATGTCCCCCTTTGTTATCTTTTTGTATTCTTACAATATAAAACTTTATGTAATTTAGTTAAAAGTACAATAATATAATAAAATTATAGTAACTAAAGGGCAAAATTAGCACTAGCCACCGGCCACAGGGCCGGTACATGAGAAGAAGTGGCTAGTGAAAAATTGTCTATCAGCGGCCACCTCCCGGCCACTTTTTCTTATGGAGAGAATAAAATTTTCTAGCATTTCATCAAGGATTCTACTTTTTTTTTGTTCCAATATATTTATATTAACATTTTTTTTTTTTTTTTTTTTGGGGGGGGGGGGGTTATTCAGTTTTAGATTAATACTTATAAAATTTGTACTGTTTAATATTTTGGCCACTAGTTTAAAGAAAGTGGCCATTTAAAAAACTGATCCTACCGGTTAATGGCCACTAATGAAATTTCCCAATTTTGCCCTATAATAGTAACACTTACTTAAATATATTAACCATTGCATATATATGCATTTAATTCTAAAGAAAGTTTTTTTTTTTTTTAACTACATTAAGATAAAACATGTTGGTAACACAGAGAACACTGATGTAAAGTGGACATATGTTTAACATTATGAATGAAACACTCGTAGAAATGTGTTTATACATTAGAAATTTGTTTTTCATGTACATCAAACTGATACTATCATGTTTCTTTTTGTTTTTAAACTTGGATTTTTAAGAATATCAAATACTTCATCAAATCTGATGTATGAAATATTATTTTCTTTAACTTGAAAGTTTCTGCTACTGTTATCAATAGATCTCAAAAACAGCACTTTAACCTCAACGTCTTCTTCCATTTTACTCAGTGCAATTCCAATATATTTAATGGGATAAATTTCTTTTTCCTCCTAGGATTTGAATGAATAAATATGTGCCAGTTATAATTATTTATTTTGAATTTGATTCTTCTATAAATTTCTTTTGGATAACCAGGGCCATAACTATAAACTTGGGGGGCCCCGGGGCAAATTAAAACTTTGCCCCGGATGTAGTTTTTTTCTTTTGCATGCTGTTGTTTAAACATACACAGTATGATAAGTCCAAAAATGACTAAAAAATGTAGAACTGGACAACCCTACTCGGTAGGCACCTGGCGGCGACGCAATTTTTGCCGATCCCACTGAAGACTAGCATAGAGGTGAAAATACGGACTTCTTATTGGTGGAATACTTTAAAGAGCGTTTTGTTTTGGTTCATTTTTGAGTTTATGTAATTTAATCATACGTTTCTGTTTAAAAACCTTTTGAACGATAGATTTTGATTATTTTTTTTCCGATTTTATGTATTTATTAATAGAAAAGTAGAAAGATTTTCTAGAATTTTTTAGATTCTTTTTATATTATTCAACCGATCAGAAGTCCATATTTTCTTCTTTATACTATATAGAGTTGCTTTTGCATGCAAAACGTATGGAGTATATCGACGGACATACAAAAACATTTATTCTAGCACGTTATTTTATTTATTTATTATTTTTTAATTATTAACTTTTAGCTAGGTGCTGGACATTTTATAGGAAGTTAGACTAGAAACTAAAATCAATAGTTTTTTTAACCATCAGTTTGGGGCCCTTCAGGCTTGGAGGCCCCGGCGGTAGTTACGGCTCTGTGGATAACAATCTAATTGCACATTTAAATCTTCATCCCCAATAAATTCAGTTGAATCAATGCTGCTGCTTGAAGAATACACCTTGGATACATTTAATTTTTTCTTGATAAGGTACTGATTATTCTGCAATTCCAAGTTGTGATCGATTGGTATCTTCTTCATTTATACAAAAAGCAAAGTTCTTTGTGCCACAAAAATTACAAAATTAACATCTATTTTGCAATGCATAGAAACAACTGATATTCCTATATAACATAAAAATCAATCCCTCTTCTCTTTCCATAATTAGCTGGTGCAAATGTCTAATGCCGTACAGGAATGTCTTGCAGAAGTGTTTGAAATTGCATCTATTTCTTCTTCAGTTATGTAGAATAACTTTGTTTTGCTGGATTTGTACAAATAATGGATGAATTGCTGGCTACCTGATATATCTGAGCCACAAAAGACAATTCTGACAGCTATTCATCCCAGGTTGTGTGGATTTAAACATTGATAAATTAAAAAATATATATTACTATAAAGTAATAGTAACACAGGGGACATAAAAAAAACACACATGCCTTCCAAAATCACTTTTCATGAAATAATATTCATCATAATTTAATATCTGAAAAACTGGCTACCAAGAATAATTATACTGTAAGAATACATGATTCACAATGTAATTTACTATAAAAAGCCATGCTCCAGCAACATTTTTTTATATTTATTTTAAATCCTTTTTTTTTCGTGTTAAATATAATATCTTTAAACCATATTTTTTCACGGCTCTCTATAACATGAAAAAAATATAGTTTAAATATTAAAAAATGTTGCTAGAACATGCCTATTTATGGTACATAATTTTCAATAAAGCTATTTAAAAATGAAAGAATGACATTTTTTTTTTAAATTTCAGAATTGCATTAATGAAAAGAAAAATATTTCTGAAATATCATTTTTAATGTTTAAAATTAATTTTGAAACAAAATTATAAGAAATATAAACTAACAAAGTTTTAGAAACCAAAAGGGTGCTTTATTTTCGGAATAACCCTTATAACACTGGTACCTGGCTAACAAAAAAGTACCAAATTTACATATCTCTATTAGCCATTGTAAATTGGAAAATAAAAAAATTAAGGAGAAAATAGCATTATAAATAAGATATAAAGATTTGAAATAATAAATAAATGTAACTAATTATTTTTATCAATAAAAAATGTTGATTATTCATACCCCTACATCTTTTAACTCAAGCTCCAATGTTAAAATTCTTGCAAAGAATAAAGGTTGTTTTTATTTCTTAGAAAACAGACAGTTAGTTGAATGTTATGGGTTTAAGCTGTACATAATGTAATTTTTGAAGAATTTCAGCAGCTTATGTCATCGGTTTTACTTTTAAAATTAAGTACGTCTAAAAGTAAAGAAATCTATTATTTATGTAAAATTTCATAAAAACTTCAACCAGTTTTATGCAGAGTCAATTTAATATACAACCACTTCATGCATAGGAAACATTATTGCTCTGATAATGTGTTAGCCAATGTTTCTGCTAAAATTAAAAGAGCAAATGATGAAAATAAAAATATTCCACCAGGTAAAGATTGTAAAAGTGAATTCTTCACAATTTTTGTTTTAGAATTGTCATCCTCCCAGTTTAGGGATCGTTTCACTGCTTTCTTCCACATTGCATATCGAAGTTCTCTATCAGAGGCAGGTATAGATGGAGTAAAAACATCTGTTGTGATATAAGTAGTTTCAGCAGAAGCAAGATCCCAAACTTCAATTCCTTTAGCAGATCCAGCAGCCATTGCAACACCTAATGCTGAAGTTTCTGGCATTGAAGGAAGAACAACAGGCAACCCTAGTAAGTCAGATTGAATCTGCATTAATAAAGTATTGCTAGTCATTCCTCCATCAACTTGTAGTTGTTCTAGTGGATACCCACTATCTTTATTCATTGCATCTACAATTTCACAGGTTTGAAAACAGACAGCTTCCAGAGCAGCACGTGCAATGTGAGCTTTATTACTAAACTGAGTTAATCCACATATGGTGCCTCTTGCATTTGCATCCCAATGAGGTGCATATAAACCAGAAAATGCTGGAACAAAACATACACCATGAGTAGAGTCTACTGAACTAGCCAGTGTTTCAATATATGATGAATCTGCGATTATTCCCAAATTATCACGAAGCCAGCGAATCAGAGCTCCAGCAATAGCAACTGATCCTTCTAAAGCATATATAACGGGTTTATCTGGACCTAACTTATATGCAATAGTAGTTAATAATCCATGTTGAGAATCTATTGGTATTCTACCAGTATTACATAGCATAAAACAGCCAGTACCATAAGTATTTTTTGCAGAACCAGGTTTGAAGCACATCTGACCAACCAGCGCTGCACTTTGATCACCAAGACAACCAGAAATAGGTACACCAATTAAAGAATCACAAGCAATATAACCTAATATTTCTGAACTGCTGCGAATCTCAGGTAGAATGGATAAAGGAATTTTGAAGAAACTACACAACCAAGGATCCCAGTTCAGTGTTCTAATATTCATTAGCATAGTACGAGATGCATTAGTAACATCAGTAACATGAACACCATTATTAATACCACCAGTTAAATTCCATATGATCCAAGAGTCAACCGTACCAAAAATACATTCATCATTTTTAATAGCAGCCTTTACTTCAGGGACATTTTCAATTAACCACTTTAATTTTACAGCACTAAAGTAAGTAGCTATAGGTAAACCACATTTTTCTTTTACAACTTTAACACCTCTTTGTTTAGATAAATTCTCAACAGTTTCAACTGTTCTGCTATCTAACCATATAATAGCATTGTATAATGGCTTTCCGGTATATTTATTCCAGACGACTGTAGTTTCCCTTTGATTAGTTACACCAATTGCTTTAATGTTACTTGGATCTATTTCAAATTGTTTTAATTTCTCTACTGTTTTATCAATGCACGTTCTCACGGACGTTAATATTTCCATAGGATCTTGTTCTACCCATCCAGCTTTAGGATAAATTTGTTTAGTTTCTATTTGGTGATAAGTAACAGTTTCACCAGAATCACTGGCAAATACAAGAAACCTTGAACTACTAGTTCCTTGATCAACAGCACCTATTAAGTTTACTCGCATATTCAGCATGTTTATATCACCGGTTTCCATATTAATAAAACTGCACAAAAAATCTTCGCAGATGCTATAACTTGCAGATCATCTGATTGCCAATTGATTCGCCCAGCAAATCGAGTTATAAGCTTTCTAACATTTTTCGGACCACAAACTTTACAGCTGTTCACAAAAGCAACAAGTTTCAGAACAAACTAAGGGGAGCTACGTATACTTTTTGCGGCTGTGTAGAGATAGAAATCACTACCCAGCCGACACTATTCGAATCAAAGCGGATAAAAGAAATATCCAGTTTTGATTCGAATCACACATTACAACACATGTGACCTTTAAATCGCAGTCACAGTTATTGGTTTTGTTTATAGAAAATAAAAGTAACCACAGAGGATGTAAAATGTCTAAACGAACGATAAAATTACATTACTAAGTTGATTAGAATTCTATTTTGTAGAAAATTAATTACTTTTCAAGAAATTGTTAACGATGACATCTTGACATCATTGAGCGAGTCGTGATAGGTATGATATTCATTCCGGATGATCAAACATCTTACTCATAAACATGCCTTTTCCTTGGAGACTGACCGAAGGTGGAAGCTATGGTAACAATTTGAATTGAATTCACAATCACTCTATTTTATTATCGTGTAATTTTGGATGTCGTCTGTTGAGTAAAGTATGTTAGGCGACGTTTTGTTATTTGTATTTTCTATTTTCGATGTCGGCTGTTTGTTATTTCTTACTGTGGTTGTTGTATCCTTTAAATGTTTACAATTTTCAATAAGTTTTCTACTTTAATTTACTGGTTTTGTTTTAAGTTAAATTTTATTTTAGCTATATGGTAAAAAAATACAGATGTCATAATCTCTGAATCATTATCAAGTATTTGTATATTAATGTAAATATTAGATAGTACCGTCAAATCTTGACGGAAAACCAATTAAAGGTTCATAACATCCTTAAAATGTCAGAATTTTTTACAGGCTATATGTTAGCAATAGCGAAAAGACTTGTCCCTTTATAACAGGCTGCATACATGGGTGCAAGTTTTCCGTCCACAGACGGAATTCCGTCTTTTAAAAGTTCCCGAGGACGGAAGCGGGACGGAAAAATCTCCGACGACGAAAAATGTTTGCAAAAATGACGCATTTTTCGCCAAAAGATCGCGGAAAAAGACACGATTTTTCGTCAAAAGATTATGAATAAAAGTGACTTTTATCAAATGATCGCGGGAAAAAACGTTATTTCTGTCAAAAAAAATCACAGAAAACAGCGCTATTTCGTTTAAAAGATCGCAAAAGGACGCGTTTTTCGTAAAAAAAAATTGCGAAATAAAGCGATTCTTGTCGACGTATCTCAAGAAAAACGTCATTTCCGTCGTAGAATCGCGAAAATGATGCTGTCGAGGAATCGCGGAAAAGACGCTATTTTTGTCAAAAGATCGAGGAAAAGACGTTTTTCGTCAACAGATCGCGAAAAAAGACACGATTTTTTTTAAAAGATTGCTGATAATACGGATTTTTGTCAAAAGATCGCAGAAAAATCACTAATTCTGTCAAAAGATCGCAAAAAAGACGCGTTTTTCGTCAAAGAATAGCAAAATAAACGCGATTCCTGTCGAAGGATCGCGAAAATGACGCAGTCTCTTTCAAAGAATTGCGAAAAATACGCGATTTTCGTGAAATTATAGCGGAAAAAACGTTATTTTTGTCAGAATTGCGGAGAAAACGCGATTTTTTGTCAAAAGAGCAAAGAAAAGACGCGAATTTTTATCTAAGGATCGCGAAAAAGTTGTAAATTTTTGTCAAAAGATCGCGAATTTTTGTAAAAGGAACGCGAAAAGTCATGAATTTTCGTCAAAAGATCGCAGAAAGGAGTTTTTTTTGGTCATAGGATCGCGATAGAGACGCGATTTTTGTTAAAGAATTGCTAAATAGACGCAATTTCTGTCAAAAGATTGTGGGAAAAAGCGAATTTTTTCAAAGGTTGATGGAAAAAAACATGAATTAAAAAAATAAAAAAAGTGGGGGGGGAGTGATTCAAAATATTTTCAGTCCTGGCAAAATTTTAAACTTGCACCCATGGCTGCATATTATCTGCCTTTACTTTACAGAGTAGGGTCACCCGGGGCAATTCTTGGTCACAGTACTTTTCAGTATTTGAAAATATTCTCATAAAAAAAAAACCCCTCTAAACTACCTTTTTTAGAATTCATTACTTATTTAGTTCGGAAAAAAAATTTGAAACTGCTTGCTAAGTTTTTGTAAAATAACATTGGTCTTTGTTAGGCACATTTTTCAGAGACTTTTCCACAACTTAAATATTTTTTTTCTCTCTCCTTCCTTTTTTTTTTTTTTTTTTTTTTTTTTTTAAATTATAAACTATTTTAGCTATTTAAAAATAGCCTTGAAATTTTTTATGCTACAAAAGTTGATCAAATATTGCCCTTTGTATCTGGGGCAGGGGGGGGGGGTAAATCTTGGTCATTGGGGCAATTCTGGGTCAATATTTTTATCATTCAATCCCTTTTTGTCATAGTGTTTTTAATTGTTGGTAAATCCTTTGAGCATTAACTGTAAGTTAATTGTAATCGCACTGTTTACCCCATTTTAGTTGATGTTTTTAATTAAATAGGGTCACCTGGGGATATTTTTGGTCACTGTGTGTGTTTCTGAGGTAATTCTTGGTCACTTCCTCTTTCATTAGCAAACTAACAATTTATCAAGCTAAAAAATCTGAAGGATATTTTGAACACTTTGCTTTGAAATGCATGCTTTAATTGAATAATCAAAACTTAATATTGAAAATAAAAAGTATATACAAAACTGCTACTCAAATTTCTGCAAAATACAATCTTAATTTTTTCATTATTTTACAAAGATTTGTGTCATTATTGAAATTTTATTTCAATTATGAAATTTTTCATTAAAAGTGATTATAAAATTTTCCTCTATTATATTAAACATTTTTATCTTAAAAATGTAATTTTACAATATGTATACTTGATATTTTATCTATAGTAATTGTGCAGCCTAAAAATTATTGGGAGAGCATGTTGTACCTTGGGATGCTTGAACCTCGGGACACTGACAATTTCTGATGAACTATTGGCAACAGTGATCTTTTGTCTATTTCTAATAGTGATCTATAACCAACAGACAACATCAATAGCATTGAATCAACGACTTGGTGTTGGAAAAAAAAAAAAAAAAAAATCAATGGTCCACAATAAATATTTATTTTTGACTCTTGTATTTTTACAAGTCAATTGCAATTTATTTTTTATAAAAAAGATTTAAATGTTTTGGTTATGAGAAAATAATTATATTGCTTCCAGATTTACTACCATTTTGATTTCATTTAAACCTTGTGGTCGTTGTACTTCAGGACATGTCTGATGATAGAACAAATGCATGATTCATAGTACAGTAGACTCCCTCAAATCTGCACAGCTTGGGACCAGAGGTTTTGCAGATTTTAGAATTTTGCGGATTTCTGGTCATTGCTTTGTTTACATTTTAAAAAAAATAATTTGAATGTAATTAATAATGAAATCAAAAGTATAAGGAATGCATACAATATACAAAAATATTAAAATAAGTAATGAACTAAAATAGTAAAAATTTAGATATTTTTTTAAATGATTAAAATACTAAAAGGAAAGGTCAAGTTAATGATCAATGTACAATTAAATATTCATTATAAAAGATAAAATGTGTTTTTCCTAAATTATTCAATGAAACTTGCCTTATAAAGGTACATTACTAATTCACATCAGGATCATAAAATAATGAAACTTTATTTCAGGTTTAGCCAGACTTAATAATTAGTTATTAAAAGCTTCATTAATATATAAGTATGTTTGGTAAGATTTTGATTACGAATGATATTAGCAATATCTTTATTTTTTCAGAAATAAATTATTCTTTCTTCATGAAAAAAACATGAATTCAATAACCTTAACAAAAATTATAAATTAAAAAATATATGAAATTGATATAAAACTGAAAAAATCAATTTTTGCACCTACATCTGAACTGAATGTTTCATTGTTTACATCCGTAAAATATGTGCGGATTCTAGAGTTGCGGATTTTAGAAGTGCGGATTTGAGGGAATCTACTGTAATTTGGATCAGGGTTGGCATTTTTGCTGGCAAAAAGGTATTTTTGCCAGGACAGTGGAAAAAACTGGAAAAAACCAGGGAAAAAATGGAAAAAACCAGCAAAAATGGAAAAAACCTATGTCTTTAATGTGTAATAAAATCTGCACGCTAATAAGGATAGTAATGGTATAAACAATTAAATTTAACAGTGTATTATTTAATATTTTAATTTCATTTGCTAATTAATTAATATTAAATATTTTAAATCTTTAAAAAATAGGTGAGATTCAGTCTTACTTAGGAATTTAGGAACAAAATAAAAAATTACATATCTATTTTTTTTTACTTTAAGTCAGGGATATGTTTAGGAAAATTTTAGGTCCTTTAAAGGACCCTTCACAAAATTCTTTAACCTCAAACAGGATTCTTCATAAAATTGTCTCTCAAATCGACATTTCACCTTTAAACTGAACTTTTCACAAATTTAATCATTTTAAAATAAAATCTGGCCTATTAATAAACATTTGAACTCACCTAAAAATATATTACTTAGCTTCTCTATATGCGAAGGGTAGAACCTGAAAACCTGATAATTTAAAATTAACAAAACTGTCTAGAATTTTCACAAAGACGAGAAAAGTCTAGACAGACCCCTGTAAGTAAAGTATTTTATCAGTCATTAACATACATATTTTTTTAATTATCAAAAGATTTTCACTTTCAAATATGCCCAGCAAGCAGTGCTGCTATTAAAAGATTTTTTTCAAATTTTTCATTTGTGCAAACTGAGATTCGAAATACTTCAACAGATACTCTTTCAAAACTTGTTTACTGTTATGCCATGCTAAAGCAGCAAAATTTAGGTTGTGAGGAAGATATTGCTGAAATATTTGAAATTTAATAGTTTACTGCTTTAAATATAATTTTATATTAAATTAAATTTAGGTTACTATAACTGTTTCTTCGAATTTCTAACATATATAAACTATAAATATAAATGCTTTACTCAGTCTCAGCAGTTCTATTATGTGAATTACTAATTGTATAAACATGAATAAATGAGGTTTCTATTTATTTATATTAAAATTGGTATTTTTTTCATTTATAACATTGTTATAAAAGTTAGTATTCTTTCAAAAAGTGCATAATTATACTTATTTAACTTAAAAGTTAAAATAAATTTAGAATAATATTGATTTTTTTTATTAAGTATGCAGTTTATTTTTTCTTTTGTGAAATATTTTTCTCTTTCTGGGGAAAAAATTTAAATGGACAGCCTATTTTTGCCACTTCTTTGGCAAAAACCTATTTTTGCCACTTCTTTGGCAAAAACCTATTTTTGCCGGGACGGTTTTTACCAGGTTTTTTCCACGGTTTTTTCCACCTTCGGCAAAAACTCGCCAACCCTGATTTGGATGAATGAAAGTATTTTCATTACTTATTTACAGTAAATAAAACAACTTTATTTTTGATGTACTTCATACAGTATTCAATGAATTAGAAACATATTCCGTTAAGGGCGAATTTTTAACATATGTAACCAACAGACCACTCAAGGGGGGGTGCATCCAAAATTTTGAAATCCTGACCAAAACAACGTGGGTGGGAGGCTCCTGCCCAAAAAATTTTGAATTTTGAAACTGATAAACTTTCTAGACTGTTTGTGACATTTTCGTGTGACTGACATAATTTGAGTTTTTTACTACGAAAAATCGTTGAAATTAACGATTTTTTCTGCGACCGATTGACAAGTTTTGTACTACTTTCAGCTCAAAAAAGAAAATATACTGTTCCAAATTAAAACAACAACAAAAAGAATAACACATTCAGTTCCAAAAATTATGAAAAATTGGTTACATGACCAGAAGTTCGAACCAGACATTGCGAATTTCGATATGGTTGCCGAAAAAATCAATGTTGTCAATCATTTGCAGAAAATGGCCAATTTCATTGGTGGGCTCAGGGGCAAGGGCCCGGAGGCCCGTGCATTAATCAGGCCCTACCTCCCCCTCCACTTTATTACAAAGTGTCGCACTTCACCAAACCCCCTATCCCATCCTCTTGTCACATGTCACGCTATATTATATATACTTGTTCAAAGACAAAGCACTGAGTTATAAATCATATTTCAGTTTTATTTTTAAACTTTAACTATGTGTTTTACAGGGTTCATACGGTGCTTGAAAGTGCTTGAAAGTCCTTGAATTTTTAAGAGAGAAAAATGGTCCTTGAAAGTGCTTGAATTTGTTTATATTTTAATGAAGGTGCTTAATTTTCGTTATTTTCTTCTATAGGTGCTTGATTTTCCTTATTAAGATATTAAAAAAAAAATGAAATTGCAAGTGTTAAAAAAAATGGAGATCGGCAAAAATATTTGTTCTGCGAAACTCGATCATTCATTTTCTTTTCAGGACTTCCAGAGTACTTATTTTTGTTCCCTTCTCCCTTCCCTCTATAAGATTAAGTTAACAAAAGATAAATAAAAAAGGGGGTAACTTGTTGCTACTGCTGACTGCAAGATTGGAAATTCCTATCCAAGCACAATGGATAAATCGCGATGTGAGTGACAGTCCCTTTTTCTTATCTTTCTTCCTTTGTGCGTTCTGTTACCCCAACATTCCTGGCTGAAATCGGTCAGTTAACGCATGCGCACATGCAAATACGCTAGGTTTTGCAACAGATTTCATATGTCCATTCTGTAGATCTGCAGTAATAATCATTCTGTCTGTGAGATACGTGCTGTAAAGATGCCTGGAAAGTGTAGTTTCAACGAATTGTGGCTAGAGGAAAAAGCATATAAGCGTTGGATAGAAGCAGTACCGAACGATGCGTACAAGTTCCGATGCAAACTATGCTGTTGTACCCGGAAATTAGAGAATATGGGAGAATCGGCATTAGGAAGTCATATGGAAGGTAAGTTTTTTTCATAACAATAAATATATTATTCTGATACTTATTGTAAAATGTGTGGGAAAATCAGGGGCGTGTGAAAAGAAAACTGGGCCCGGAGCAAGGTTTCAACAGGCCAAAAATGAGTTTGGTAGTATAAATTTGGGGCCCTCTAAATTTCCTCTGCCAAGGCACTGTCCCCCCCCCCCCCCCCTTCACTTTTCGCAAGGCGCTGGGGAAGATTGGAGTCGACGTGATATTGGTACCAGAAAACACTAACACCTGAAAATCTCTTAATTTTTGAGTGTTGAATTCAGGCACTTTTCTCCAGGGGCGAGGAGGGGATTGCACTTTTTGACTATTGGAAACAGAAAATATCAAATTTTACGGGGGGGGGGGGGGGGGGGCAACCTCTGAATTCAACACTACTTAATTTGATAATATATTTTGGATTTACTTTAATTTTGTTTAAAACGCAAGGAAATTTATCTTTGTTGCGTGACTTTGTTTTGTTTAATTAAATATTTATTTGTATTAATGCAGTGATTAAACTCCTACCAAAAAGAGGAAAAAATTCACCCGTTCTTAAATTTAGTTCTGGCGATGCAAGCATAATGAAACTGATTTATTAATTAGTATTGTGTTTTTCCATAATAGCCGATCCGGCCGGAGTTGCCTGGGCCCCGATCGAATTTGTAAGATTTTATATTTTAATACAAAAATCTTTAAAACGAATGCCCTCTCTTAATTTAGCTGCTTATTCCCATGTGTTTAGTCCGATGCTCTGGGGCCTTAATCAAATTTATGTTAGACTATATTATTCGGAATTGTACGGGTACGACTGCAAGGCTATACTCACTTCAGGGGTGCCAAGTATTACAGTTTATCGTTATTAGTGCGGAATGCAACAAAAGTTACGGTCATCGGATAAAAATACGAATAAAAAAATCACGTATTTCGTCAAAGGATCGCTTGAAAAAACACGAATTTCGACATGGGATCGCACAAAAAACGTGAAATTTCTCAAACGATCGTGTAAACAAACGTGCATTTCATCAAAGTGGATGAATCGCACGTGTCAGCAAAAAAAAAAAGAAAAAAAGAGAAAGGATTAATTTAATCAAAAGATCGTGAAAAGCATGGTAATTTTGTCAAACTATTGCGAAAAAAGTGAGAATCTAATCAACAGATTTCAAAAAGCTTGCAACTTTAGTCAAAAGATAGCAAAAAACGTACAAATTTAGTCAAAACATCGCGAAAAACGTTCAAACTTAGACAAAAAAAAAAAAAAAAAAAAAAATCGCGAAAAAGCGCAAATTTCGACAAAAAATCGTGAAAAACGGATAAATATTGTTTAAAGATCGTGTAAAACGCCCAAATTTTGTCAAGTAATCGCGAAAAACGCGCAAATTTCATCAAGTGATCCCAGAAAAATGTGTATTTTGTCAAAACATCGCTCAAAAAGTGAAACAACTAACTTTTGAAAATTACCCCCCCCCCCCCCACTGGTAACTTATCACCTCTGTCACTTGTATCTTGTGTGCACCCCCCCCCCCCCCCCCCAATGTTGCTCAGGCCGTTATTGAATTTATATTTTAAATTTTTAGGAAAATCTTTAAGAAAATAGTTGGATCCAAGAAAATGACTGTGAAGCCACTCTTCTCGACTATCAGGAGTTTCTAGAAAATACAAATTTATCAGTTTTCACAACATTTGATGAATCAAAAGATCGACTGGATGATTTTTTTTATGACAATATGTGTGTAAAAGGACATTCCAAAGCTTTCCATGTTACAAAACTTGTTTTACTTTTGTCTCATGGACAAGCTTCTGTGGAGAGAGGTTTCTCTATCAATAAAAACATGGAATCGAAAACCTTAAAGAGCATTCATATATTTCTTTAAGGATTATAAAGGATTATATAGAATATTGTGGTGGTGTACTTAAAGTACCTATAACAAAAGAACTACTTGCATCTGCATCCAGTGGTAGACAAAGGTACATGATATACCTGAAAGATCAGCAGAAAGAGAAGGAAAAACGTGTCATAGAGAGCAATAAAAGAAAACTTGAAGATGAGTTAGATGAGTTAAAGAAAAAGAAAAAATGTATGGAAGTTGACATAAAAGAACTTCTGGATTCAGCTGATGAACTGTCTTTAAAGGCAGAATCTACCAAAAAAATGACATTCTGCATACAATCAAATACTCTGAGAAAAGCTGTAAAAGAAAAACAGGCTGAAGTTAAAATTTTAGAGGAAAAAATAGAAGAGGCAGTTAAAAAGCTTAAAGGCTGAAAAAAACCTTGTATATAGAATGTAATAAATTATTCATGCGAAAACCTGCAATTTTTCTTTGTGTCTGTATTTTTATTTTATTTATTTATTTATTTATTTTATTTTTTTTGAAAAATGGTTATGTAGATGTTTTCAAATTAAGGTAAAGTATGAAAAAATTTGTTTAGTTTAAAAAATAAATTAATAAAATTGTTTGTTAATATCATAGTAGCGCAGAATTACAAGGTGATTACTTTTGTTTAGTGTCAGCTCAAATAATTTTCGAAGTAGACTGCTTAAATATTTTCTTTTTCGAAGGCTTTCTCATACTATTTCACATTTAAAACTGCTACTATGTATTATATATGGCATTCGCCTGAAAACGTGTGAAAAATGAATATTTATATTTTTTTCTCTTGATACAGTTATGCATAGTATTTCGTAACATTTAAATTTTTATTTCTGGAAAGGTGCTTGAATTTTGGGTGAGGTGCTTGAATTTTATCATGCAAAGAAGCCCCGTGTGACGTCAGCTGGTTCCCGTTCAAGAGAGATAAGGAAGTGTTATATGGTCATTTTCTTATGCGATTGCACAGAAAAAGGTTCTAAAAATCAAATATTGTTTTCTCAAATCAAATGTTGTTGATCTTAGTTTCTATTTAAAAGGCTGCTTAAAGTTACATATTTGTGAATTAAAAGTGTTATAAACCCGATCTGAAATTGCTTTTCTTGTGCAATTGCTACTTGCAAGAATACCTATCGAAATCTCTATAAATAAAAGGAATTCCGAGGATAATTAATTGAGGCACAGGGGAAAGCAAATCTTGGCAATGCGCCAACTCGGTCCAGAGGAAGCAAATCTTGGCAATGCGCCAACTCGGTCCAGAGGAATATCATTAAGAAATATAAAACAGATAATGTATTTATCACAAAAAATCGTCTGCTAAGAAAATATCAACACTTTAACACGAAACTAACGCAATCGTTGGATACATGTTCCCTCCCGTGTTTCTCATTGCTCATTTTAAGTATTTTTAGAGTTTAATATTAGTTGTTGTTTTTAAAACTGAAATCATACAAATTTCAAGTTCGTTTAATATTGCTAATACGGACCCGGGCAACGCCGGGCGGGTCAGCTAGTAAAGATAAAAATGTTTTGTTTCATCGGTTTCCTGAAGAATGAAAATTTATCATTTTTTCAGAAGTGTTAAAATTATCTTACAATTTAATGTCTGTTTTTATCAGGGTTGAAAAAAACCCTGTTTTTTCCGGGGAAAAAAAAAAGTTTTTTTTTTGTTTAAACTGGGTTTTTTAAAGCATCCTTTATTACATATACATGCATATTTATTGATAAAAATAGACATTAATGGGTTATAAGTTGTGTAACTTCATTTTAAAATAATTTAAATTAAATATTTACAGTGAATTTATGTAGAAAATTCAAGAAATTCATATTTTAATTTAAACAGTATTAGCAAACTGCCTTATGCTCTAAGAATAAACTGCTGTATACAGTGAAGAATTGGTACTCTTTAAATTTTTATAAACAAACTTTTGATTACTAATAATAAACATTTGAAAATAGTTTGATAAATATTTTTTTCCACGGTCATTCAAATAATAAATTTCAAATACTTCTTTGGATTTTGTTTCTTGAGTGACAATTAGAAGTCAACGTTTTTGGGCATAGATTCAGCAGATAACTAATATTTAAATAAATAAATAATATTAAAATGCTATAAGTAGTACCCAATCTTTGAAAACTCTCTTATTCGGCTTCATATTTTGATTTTAATGCTTAAGATAACCTCCCCAATTAAGACTGGGGATTTCTTTTACAGCTTGAAATCTTATGGATTGTGTTATGTTATTAATTGCGTTAAATAAACTGCATTTTTCAAAAAACTAATATATTTTATATTAAATATTGAATATTTTTAATATATTTTATATTTGATCAATTCACATGTTTGAAGCTTTTTTTCTAGAGAAATAAATATGCTCACCAATGCATATACTGATTTTAATCCTATATATAAAAAACTAAACTCACTATAACCAATGCTTATTGTTGAAATAAAGTGTTAAAAATAGAAATTATTTATATCCAATAATCTGAAACACGTAAATTATGAAGAAAAAGAAAAAATGTCATTAAAAAACCAATTTCTTTTCTCTTTTTTTTTTTTTTTTTTTTAAACCAGTTGGTTTGAACCGCGGTTTAAACCATGGTTAAAACCAATTGGTTTAAATCATGCAAACCGTGGTTTTTTTTTTTATAATAATAATTTTTTAGATGAAATTTTATGATAGAAATATCAACATGTATTAGTCGTTTTTGCTAAAACGTAGAGCAATGAATTTTAAAACTGTTTTCAGAATTTAGAAAAATTGTTTATAGAACCTAAAAATTTAAAAAAATAATAATAATCGAATAAAGAAAAAATATTATTTATTTTAAATTTGTACTTGCAAAGCCTTCAATTTATTTTTTTAAGTTCAATGTTTAGAAATAAGTTATTATTTATATTTCTGCCTATAGTGTAAAATTTATATAAAAATTACCTGCATTTTATTTTTTTAAATACTTGATTTTCTTTATTTCTTTCTTTTTCTTTCTTAAAAAAAAAGAAAGAAAGAAAAGAAAAAAGTGTACATCTTAATTTTATTTTAACTGTGTGTCCGAAAGTAACATTAATCTTGAAATTAAAATATTAGCTGAATTTTGCATTTCCAGTGCAAAGTTAAACCGATGTCGAAAATCGCTTTTGGCGCATCTCTAGTTTGCTTATTGTGATATTAACGATAGATAAACTAAATCTATTTAAGATGCTTTTGTAATGCAACTAATGCAATCAACTAACTCAAAAAGAAAAAAAAAAAAAAAAAAAAAAACATTTAAATTCTAGTTAATTTATTAATCCTTTTTAAAATTTTAATTTTTCATACGAAATTTCATGTATTGAAATAAAATACGACCAAATAAACACATTCAAAACCACGATTTTCCTTATCCTATCCTCACACTAGGAGAACCAGGAGAACCACACTACGTCATCATTCTTCCCCCTCTGTCTTCACTTTTCGGCGATGATTGGGCTCCCCCTGTCTCTGCAGGCCATAGGCTGTGCATCCCTTCTTTAAATGCGTTTCCGTCAGGCAGGATGCTGCTGATATCAGAAAAGGATTGTTTAATGAATATTTTCCAATACTTAATGGTCAGGACATTGTTTTAAAGACATGACAATAAATCTATATTTATTATGCTGTAATTTCATTAAAGGTGTTCTTAACTGCTTCGCTCAACAAGCACAAAATGTTTTGACACTTTTACAAATTAATTTTTTAACAGAAAGTTATAAAGTTGGAATACCTGACTATGAAAGCAATTTCGAATCGAACTTATTTTTCCATTTTATGATCATTAAATTATCTATCCAGTTCTAAGCTATTTTGATGATGTAATCACCCGTTTTTCTCCTGCTTTTCGACTGGTTTTTCTGCTTTCGTCGGGAAATGTGCTCAAAAGTGTCAACTTTAAAGGCTTGTTATGAAAAATCTTATATTTAAAAAAAACAGAAAATTGAGTACAATTAGACAGTTTCTGAATAATAACGCTTGCAATTTTCATGCATTTCTGAACAAAAATAAATTAAAGCATGTGTCTCAAAGTTATCCTTTTTGATTTAAGAACATCCTTAAATATAAAACGCAAGACATCATTTTTGAACTGAGGGTGAAGGAAGAGAACTATTTTTTAATCTTCCTGAAACTTTGTGTTATTCTTCTTTAATATAAATGATGCTGACTTATATTGTAGTTATTTTCTTAACTTGATAAAGGTAATAACATTATCAGATCTCGAATGCGACTACTTAAATGCCCAGCAATGTTGTTCAAAGCTAAACAAAGTAAGTTTTAGAATTTTTTTTTTTCCTTGTTTAAAAAAAAATCAGTATTCAGTGTTTAGAAAAACCTTAGTTAAGACACCATCGGACTGTCCACAGGTGAAGTATGTATTTCTAAATATCACTTAATGTATATTTTGTTCTGTAGTGAAATTTTGATTTTAATTTCATAATTCTATTATTTTGTTTAAAAACAAGTTATTTGTATAGTTGATTTATTATTTATTAGTTGATTTATTACTCTTATGAATAGATTAAAAATTTTTTATCACTTTTTATCTGTTTTTGTTAGTTATCTGTGTTTGTCGTTATTTCTGTTTATTAAGCAGTTATGCTCACTTTCTATTGACTGAGGGTAAGTCAAAGCCCATGGGTGTAAGTTTTTCCATCCTGAGATGGAATTCAGTCTTTTAAAAATTCCCAAGGATGGAAGCAGATTGCGAAAAACATGCGCTTTTTGTCAAAGGATCGTAGGAAAAAAACATTATTTTCATCAAAGAAATGTGGAAAAAAACATTACCGTGAAATGATCTCGAAAAAAAAAAAGTGCTATTTCTGTAAAAGGATGGCAAAAGACACATTTGCCGTCAAGTTTTTGCGAATTTTGCCAAAAGATCAAGAAAAAACAAGATTTCCATGAAATAATCACAAAAAACCCCATGATTTTCATCAAATGATAAGAGAAAACACTATTTTTGTCAAAGGATCACGAATTTCGTCAAAGATCATATAAAATACTTGAATTCCATTGAAAAATTGCAGATTTCTGCTAAAAACCATAGAAAAATCACAAAATTCAGCTAAAAACCATAGAAAAATCACAAAATTCAGCTAAAAACCATAGAAAAATTGCAAATTTTCGTGAAAAATATTAGAAAATCGCAAGTTTCAGTTTAAAATCGTAGAAAAATCACAAATTTTGGCAAAATATTTTAGAAAAGTCTCAAATTTTGGCAAAAGATCAGGGGAAAAACTAATTTTGTCATATGGTCATGGAAAAAACAAGAGTTAAGCGCTTATATTCTCACTCAGTGTGTGTGGAGGGGAGGGGGGGGTCAAAATATTTTCAGTCTTGGCAAAGTTTCAAACTTGCACCTATGTCAAAGACTCAAGAAAGATTAGATCCTTGGCTAAATAGTAGGATTAGGATCCTTGGCTGTTTAGGTACACCATACTTACTTTGTATCCACCATATATTTAACACTAGATGCCAATATCCTTACATAGTGATAGGTGGCTATTGTTAAGCTTTGAACTTGCAATTTTCTTATGAGTATAGTACTTTGTGATCCAGGCTATTATGGGATTATTTAGTTCTGTAAATAATAAAAAGCCATATATATATGATCATTTGGATTACATGCGTTTGTTATGCTGAACTCATATTTTAATTTTCTCATACCAGTAAAAAAACATTCAATTTTCATAGAACACCACCTGCATAAAAGAACATATTTAATTAGGTGTACCACTTGTAGAACAAATTCCATAGCAACAATGACTTGTTTTTCTCTACAAATATGCAGTCAAACAGTTAGGTCATAGTGAAAATGATGTTTTGAATTACATTAAGAATTTCTCATGTAAATAAATAGGCTATATATACTCACAAC
Source organism: Maratus speculifer (assembly GCA_964019185.1). NCBI lineage: Eukaryota > Metazoa > Arthropoda > Arachnida > Araneae > Salticidae > Maratus > Maratus speculifer. Next base: position 171,951,259 of record OZ025299.1, read on the forward strand.
AGCATGAAAATGTAGCATACTAAAGAAGAACAACCATTGAAAAAAAGCTATATCTAGGTGATGCACATTCTTGAAGCAACTCGGAGAACATCAATTTTTCTCTTCCAAGCCAAAGTAATGCCATTTTATACAAAACGATGCAGGAATACCAGATCTGACAACAATTCAGGCTGCCATCAAATATTTTAGTGGGAAAAAATGATTTTCGTGAAATGATCACTGAAAAAAGTGCTATTTCTGTCAAATGATTGCAAAAAAAAGACACGTTTGACGTTAAAAGCTTGCGGGAAAAAGATGCTATTCCTGTCGAAGAATCGCGAAGAAGATGCTATTCCTGTCGAAGCATCGCGAAGAAAATGCTATTCCTGTCAAAGAATCATGAAAAATTCCACGATTTTCATCAAATGATTGCAGGAAAAACGCGATTTTTCTCAAAGGATCCTGAAAAAAGATACGAATATTGCCAAAGCATCGTGAAAAGATGAGATTTCTGTAAAAGGATTGTGAAAAATATGCTATTTCTATCAAATAATCGCGAAAAAGACTATTTCCAGTCAAAGTATACAGAATAGGTACAATTTTTGTTAGTGGATTGCAATAAAGATGTGAATTTAATCGAAGGATCATGGAAAAGACGTCAATTTTGCCAAAAGATTGAGAAAAAATGTGATTTCCATGAAATGATCACAAAAAACTCTCACGATTTTCATCAAATGATAGCAGAGAAAACACGATTTTTGTCAAAGGATCGCGAATTTCATCAAAGATCGTATAAAATACTTGGATTTCATCGAAAAATCGCAGATTTCTGCTGAAAACCGTAGAAAAATTACAAAATTCGGCCAAAAAGCGTAGAAAAATTGCAAATTTTGTCTAAGAACCATAGAAAAATTGCAAATTTCAGTGAAAAATACTAGAAAATCAATACGGTTTAAAATCGTAGGAAAATCACAAATTTCGGCAAAATATCTTAGAAAAGTCACAAATTTGTCGAAAAATCGGGGGGAAAAACTATTTTATTATATAGTCATGGATAAAACACTATTTAAGTGCTTACATTCTCACTCAGTGGGGGGGGGGGGTCTATATATTTTCAGTCTTGGCAAAATTTCAAATTTGCACCCATGTCAAAGCCTCAAGAAAGATTAGATCCTTGGCTAAACAGTAGGATTAGGATCCTTGGCTGTTTAGGTACACCATACTTACTTTGTATCCACCATATATTTAACACTAGATGCCAATATCCTTACGTAGTCATAGTGATAGGTGGCTATTGTTAAGCTTTGAACTTGCAATTTTCTGATCATGAGTATAGTACTTTGTGATCCACTCTATTATGGGATTATTTAGTTCTGTAAATAATAAAAAGCCATATATAATATGATCATTTGGATCACATGTGTTTGTTATGCTGAACTCGTATTTTAATTTTCTCATACCAGTAAAAAACATCGAATTTTCATGGAACACCACCTGCATAAAAGAAGATTTAATTAGGTGTACCACTTCTAGAACAAATTCCATAGCAACAATGACTTGTTTTTCTCTACAAATATGCAGTCAAACAGTTAGGTCATAGTGAAAATGTTTTGAATTACATTAGGAATTTCTCATGTAAATAAATAGGCTATGTGTACTCACAACAGCATGAAAATGTAGCATACTAAAGAACAACCGTTGGAAAAATAGCTATTTCTAGGTGATGCAAACATTCTTGAAGCAACTCGGAAAACATCAGTTTTTCTCTTCCAAGCCAAAGTAATGCCATTTTACGCAAAACGATGCAGGAATACCAGATCTGACAATTCAGGCCGCCAACAAATATTTTAGATGGCAAGTGACTAATCAATGCAAAATCTAAAGTGGGTAGGAGGGAAAAATGAGTTCTTAAACCTTAAAGTTTATCGGAAGGATATCTTGCATAATGGGGTCAGCACGTCATTTTTGCAAAGGATCATAGTCTATGGAATATTTTAAAGTGTAAGTAAAAGGTGAAAAAATAAAATAATAGGTTTAGGGGCAGAGTCATTCAAAGTCAAATCACCCAGAATTTTCTAAAAAATGGAATTGATTGAATGGTTTGAAAGTTATGAGCTGTAAAATATCTCCTAAGATGGCCAATTTGCTGTCATTTTGAATAGTACACATGACAACATAAGTCTAACTTCTTTCAGGTTTAAGCTAGAACTTTCAATTTTTTCTTTTGTTCAGAATACAGTAAGGTTTCATTGAAATAGGTTTTTGTGCAGCTTATTTTATTAAAATACTTTCAGAAAATAACTTTTTGTCATTTATATTTTTAAAAAAAAAGGTGTAAATTCAACGGCTGACTTTCCCCATTGCTCCTCAAAATTTCATCTAATTGCATAAATAGGCTGTTCAAAATGTGTTTTGATGCCTGATTTAAAAAAAATAAAAATAATAATGGGTAGTTTATAGGGTTTTTGTTTTAAGAATTTTAATTTTACTAGTCTACCAAAAGTTAAATAACAAAAAAAAAAAAAAAAAAAAAAAAAAAAAAAAAAAAAAAAAACTTAATATTTTTACTGCCAGAAATATATACAATGCTCAAAACAATTAAAGGATATTGCAGTTTTAGGTGGATTTTGTATCTGGGAAACTTTTTAGCTGATTGATACATGGTCGACAGACATAGTAGGTTATATGAGAATAAATTACACATGTTTGGCAGAAAAAATGCATTTTATTGCACATTTGTGTACAAAAGGAAAAAAACACAATTTGTGCCTATGAGAAAAAAAAAAGAATAAGAAAAGGTGTTTTCTTCAAAGAAAATCATTTTCAGTAGGAGGTATGGTTTCCACGGGCTTCCAGCAATGTTGAACACCTTTGAGGCATGGACTCAATGAGGCTATTAATGACGAGTTGGGGTATTCTGCCCCACTCTTCCAGAAGAGCTCTTTCCAGTTCTTGGAGAGTTTGTGGGGGTTGTTGGCGACCAGAAACTCGTCTTCTTAGAGCGTCCCAAACGTGCTCAATTGGATTCATATCTAGAGAACACGCTGGCCATTCCATTCGAACGATTCCTTCCTCGAAAAGGAAATCTTCCACTAGGCTTGCACGATGTGGCCTGCAGTTATCGTCCATTAAAATGAAGTTATCTCTGATTGCTGCAGCATAAGGGACTACAATAGGTCTGAGGATCTCATCCCTATATCGGCGACCAGTCAGAGCTCCATCTCTAATGATGTAGAGGTCAGTGCGCCCGTCAATGGAGATGCCACCATACACCAACACTCCTCCACCACCAAATCTGACACTTTCGTGCATGAACGCAGGATTATTCCTACTGCCACGGTCCCTCCAGATGAAAATACGCCTATTATCCAGATGCACAGAAAAACGGGACTCGTCAGAAAACAGAATATTGTTCCATTCATTTCTCCTCCAGTTGACATGCTCGGTTGCCCACTCCCTGCGGTCGCGACGATGCCTTGATGTTAATCCAACACATACCATCGGTCAGCGAGCATACAGGCCTACAGCATGGAGCCAGTTTCGGACAGTCCGAGTTGAAATCGTGGTGCCTGTAGCCGAGCGAAGGTGGTGTTGGAGAAGAGTAGCGTTCATGTTTCGATGTCTCCGAACTGTTAACGCTAAATACCGATCTTCATTGGGCGTTGTTGCCCATCTACGACCTTGCCCTGGTCTTTGGCCTGCACATCCACTCTCCAAAAAAAGGTTCCAGATCCTGGAAATGACACTTTGTGACACTCCAATGGCTTGCGCTACTTTGGCTTGAGTTTGGCCCCCTTCTAACCTACCAACAATTCTCCAAGCTTCTGAATCTGTCAAATGATTTTGCTGAGACATCGTACTCATCGAAACAAAGCAATCACTGAATGCCGATCATCCTTGTCTTCATTCTCTTTTATCCAGTTGAATGTCAAATTTAATTAGCTGCCGCTGAAGCGACGTTTTTGACGCCGAACTCAAAGTTTGCGTACTCCACAGTCTGAAAACCAGAAAAATTTGCATTTGTGATTCTCTTCTTCTATTTTCGCAAAAAAAAAATTCATTTATATCTTTATTTTATATAAAACTTCAAATATCCTTTAATTGTTTTGAGCAGTGTATTTTTTAATGTGGTTAAACAGAAGGGAAACGCCAAGATTAAATGTCAATGATGAATTCCTGCAAGAGATAAAAGTATTTTCTTGGCTAATTGAAATCTGTTGCAAAGTTTTAGTAACTTATGAGCAAGAAGAAATGATGAAAAAAAAATCGACAAATACTGTAAAATCCTTTTAATCCACCCTCGCTAACCAGTACTGAAAATTGTAAAATAATCAGAGGAAGCGTATTGTAGTATATGGGTAGCTAGGTGCTAATGGCCTGAAAAAGAAAAAATCATAAATGTATCACAAAGTAGCTCAATTTGGATTTGAGAATGGATTTGGAATTTTTTTAATAAAATGATATAGAAATATTTTCATAAATCTACTTTTATTATATAGCTTCAAAAGTTGTTTTTAACTTTCTTTTATTCTAAACCATATTAATTTTTTAATGAATCTTTATTTGAATGTTGAAAGTCTAAGAATCTAATCATTTATGATGCTAATGTGTATTTCCTGTAAAATATATTGTAAAATCATCCCATAGATATGTATGCAGTTTTCTTTAAAAGAATCTTAATTATATGATAAAAATCTTAATTTTTAGAAATACTAGAAATTGTGTTGGTTGAACCTAGAAATGTAAAGATATAAATGGGCTGGATCTGGGCTGAACTTTAGTTTTACAATGGGCAGAGCCAAAAGAACTTTCCTGCGGCCCGGGGCCTGGAAATTCTGGCCCATGGACACCTCTAGGGGCTCATCAGTAAATTTTCTCGGCATAACAAGACATATAAAAAGACTCGGCATATTTTGATAAGCACCAAAATTATAAAATTAAGTTTATTTACTATAGAAATAGGTAAAAAGTTGCACATTCTCTCAAATGATGGCAGTACTATCTCAGGTTACTTTTAGGCCATTTTTATTGAAATGCATGTAAAAAAAACTTTTTTCAATATCTCCAAAAATAACATGTCACCATTACTTACTACAGAGTCCTTCAAGTAGTTTTTTGGTTGTCATTTCCTTTCAAACATTTTTTACACACATCACTGAAAATATTGGTTAATTAAAAACTATTTTTTTATAAGCATTTTATTTTTTGTAGGTTATAATAAGTTTATCTACAGAAGTAGTTAAAAAAAAATTTTCAACAAAATGTTTATTGTGGATGCATTCATTTTTAGTACGACTAGTATGACAGAAACTTTTTTTTAAATTTAAAAAAAAAAATCTTTTTACTACAGACTATAAAAAATAATTAGTATTATTTACAAAAATACTTGTAAACAGTGAAAATAAAGATGGTTTAAATAGTTATTCAAAATGAATTAAAATATAGTTACTTTTTCAAATCCGCACAGCTTGAGATCAAAGATTGTGCAGATTTTCGAATTTTGCTGATTACAGGTCCCTGTTTTGTTTACACTTTTAAACATCAATTTCAGTTTAATAATGTTATTGAAATTATAATGAATGTTTATAATAAAGTATTTAAATAATAAAATAATAAAAATTAAGAAATTAAAATATTAAAATTAAAAATCAAGCTAATAATTAAAAATGAAATACTTAAATATGCATATAGAGAAAATTTTCTTGAATTATTCAATGAATCTATCTTCATATTAATAATTTATATTAGAATTGTAAAATAAGAAAGTTTTATTTCATGTTTAGTCCAATTAAATAATTGCGAAAGTTTGACTAATTTAAAATGTATCTCATAAAAAATTGTGATCTAGATTGTCATTCTGAGTTTTTTTTTTTTTTTAATATTTCCTTATGAGAAAGCTTGAGTTTAATCATGTTTACCAGAATTGCATAATATGTATACACAATGAAATAATTAAATATTGAAAAACTTTCAAACGAGTACAAGAAAAGTTAAACAATGCTGTTATAATTATACATATGATTATTGAACAGAACCTGTGATCTATAAAGTTTTTGCTTTAGATACTCTAATATTTACATCAGAATTGTAAGTATAAAAAGTTTGGCTTTAGGCTAATTAAAAAAAAAAAAAAAAAAAAAAAAAGGGGTAAACTGCAATTGTTCCTGATATCAGCAGTATCTTGAACTCCCCCCTATAATTTACTTCACTGTTTACATGTAGAAAGATGTTGACTTCAAGTGTTTGCAGATTTAAAGGAGTATACTGTATCATTGTTTTAAAGTTTAATGGTTACTTATGTTATTACGATTTCATGTTTTTATGCAAATTTCTAGAATGTTTTTAGAATAAAATATTTTTCTAATTTCATGTTCTACATGAAAGTAGCTTCATTTTGCTGTTGCAATTCATTAAACAGTTAACTTAAAAACCTAAAAGCTTTGCCTATTTTTACATGGAAGGACCCAGCCACATCTATTTAATAAAATCGCAAAAATTATTCACTTATTTGTGACAGGTTCATATGCCTTTGACCTTTTTATTGCAGCATCTTTGTGTCTCTGTTTAACTTTAGTAGATGTCCTTTTATATATCCTCTGAAGTACTTCTTGTTTGGCAGTTGTACTTTTTTATGGTAGTAATGATACATTTTGTTTTCAGTGGATATGGCCAGAAATAATTGCTCAAGGGCTGCTGACTGTTTTGCTTTTAATAGAGTGGCATTATATATTATTTTTTTTACAACTACCTATGACTTGCTGGCAAGTGTATAAGTAAGTAAATTATTTCTTTCATATTATTTATACACTTGAGGATATTGAAAGGCGGGAAATTCTTACTTGCAATAATCCCCATTAAATGTCAATCTGTTTTTTATGATATAGTCAGAGGTGCCAAGTATTATGATTTATCCGTAATTATTACAGATACGCAACAAAAGTTGTGATGTTACAGCCCCCAAAGCAGCTTAAAAGTGCAACGTATGTCACAGAACAATGAGCTTCTCTGTACAACATTTCAAGTAATTGGTTAAGAAATCCATCATTCAATCGAAGAAAAAATCTAGAAATTCACAGGAAGTCCGAATTTTTTGAAAAATAGAAAAAAACAAAAAATTGATCATATATCCAAAAATCTATTTTATCAGAGGATCACGGAAAAAAATTTGAAAATTTTGTCAAAGGATTGAAAATAAACTCGGAGCATTTGTCAAAGGATCTTAAAGAAGCGGAAATTTCATTAAAGGATAGTGAAAAAAAAGACACATTTCACCAAAAAGTCCTGAAAAAACAGCAAATTCAGACAAAAAAAAAATCCAGCAAATTTCATCAATAGTTTGCTAAAAACTTGAAATTTCACTAAAAGATGACAAAAAAGAGAATTTTATCTAAAGATCGCGAAAAATAAGCAAATTTCATCAAAAGATCGCAGAAAAATCTCAATTTTTTTTTTAAAGATTGCAAAAAAAACTGTACATTTCACCAAAAGATAGCAAAAAAAAAAAAGGGAGAAATTCGTCAAAAGATCACCCCCAAAATTGCAAATTTTGTCAAAAGATCGTGAAAAAATGCAAAAGTCTTCAAAAGATGGTGAAAAAAACACAAAATTCATCAAAAATCACGAAATAAACTCAAATTTCGTCAAAAGTTAACATAACCGAATATTTCATTGAAAGATAATGTAAAAATGAGAAATTTCATCAAAAAAGTTAACATTCATAATTAGTAACTGGAATAGATTCAATCCCCCTCTGTTGTAATCTTTCAGGAAATTTGCTGTTAATTTCAAAATTCATTTTTAAAAACTCAGAAGCCCTCCCTGGAAAGTCATTGTTCAATAGCCAGGGAAAAAAAAGTCAAGTCTTGAATAATTCATTTAAAAAGTTTGTGAAAATCACCAATTGGTCTTAAGAATAAAGAATACTGCCCAGTTAAACTGATGGCATTGAGCTCACAGGCTACAAATACTAATTGTACATTAAAGCCTTATATTTTCAAGGGTTAATTCCGTTCGAAAAAAAAAAATTAAGAAAGGGAAACAGCTCTCTTCTTTCCTCTTTTTTTATACTTAATCATTGAACCTCCTATACTATCAAAGACATGCTTTATCATATAAAAAATCTATATCCAAAATTCAGAGCAAATTAGATAATTCTTAATAAAAACCCATTTAGCATTTATATAATTTAAAAGGAGTTATCCCCCTCTTTTATACTTAACCATTAAACTTCCAAAACTATTCAGAGATTTGAACGAAATCTGAAAATTCTGCTTGAAAAACCCATTTATATAAATTAAGGGGGGGGGGGGGGCATTAGAACCCCTGTTCCCCCTATTTATACTTATACAATGAACACCTAATAACAGTCACTGAATCGCCTCATCAGAATGATCCTAATCTAAATTTTGAACGAAAAGTTAATTCTGCATGAAATCCCATTTATATCAACTAACGGGGGGGGGGGGGGCATTAGAACCCCTGTTCCCCCTATTTATACTTATTCAATGAACACCTAATAACAGTCACGGAATCGTCTCATCAGAATGATCCTAATCTAAATTTTGAACAAAAACATAATTCTGCATGAAAATCCCATTTATATCAACTAACGGGGGGGGGGGGGGCATTAGAACCCCTGTTCCCCTTATTTATACTCATTCAATGAACACCTAATAACAGTCACGGAATCGCCTCATCAGAATGATCCTAATCCAAATTTTGAAACTTAATTCTGCATGAAAATCCCATTTATATCAACTAACGGGGGGCATGAGCCCCCCGTTCCCCCTCTTATACATATCGAATGAACTTCAAAAACTAATCAGGGAAGCGCCTTGTCAGGATATACCTACATACAAAATTTTAAGAGGATCGGATATTTTTATCATGAGTTATCGCGTTACGCACATACGAACGAACATACAGAACGGGCGGGCACATAAGCTCTCAGGCTATGATAGCCTGTGAGCTAAAAACTCGTGCAATTCCCGCAGAACATTTTTGATCAGCTGAATTTTGTTGTAGAACATTGCAAAGTATTCTGCTTTGGGGGTTACAAACATCCAATAAGTTACAGCTTAAAAAAACATGAGTTTTGTCAAAGAATCTCTTGAAAAAGCTCTAATTATGATATAGGATCACGGAAAAAACACATAATTTAGTCCTGTAATATCCTGTAAAAAAAAAGTGCATTACATAAGTGTCTCAAAAAAGCATGAATTTAGTCAAAAGTGTGCACACTGAGTCAACAGGTTGCAAAAAGTGTGTGCACACTGAGTCAACAGATTGCAAAAAGCATGCAAATTTTGTGCAATAATATTTAACAAAATTATGTGTAATATTTTCAACATAGATAAAATTCGGGTTTTTTTTTTTTCTTTTTTGAGATTCATGGACGTAATTTGCATTTTTAGAGTGATTTGTCGACAAAATCTGCATTTTTTACTGAACTACTTTACTAGCACTGGACACTAAAAAAACGCATATTTTGTAGTTTCTACATGCCAGCAGCTGAAAGCAATGGTGATTCGGCATAGTTTTTTATTGACCTGGAGAGGGTAAAAGCCAAAAGTATGTCATGTTTTTTTATTTCAACATTAACTTTAAACTATATTTGAATTTACATGACAACACTTTTGATGAAATTCATCATTTTTTCGAAGTCTTTTGGTGAAATTCGCATTTTTGTAACCCTTTGACGATATTTCGCACTTTTTCATATAAAACTTTGACTATTTTTTTTTTTCCATGATAACTTGACAAAATTGGAGACATTCTTTTCTGTGAACGATGAACAAAATTTATTTTTTATAACAAAACTATAGTCAAAATTTAAGATTTTTGGTGTCTGAAATTTCAGACGGATGAATTTTGAGTTTTCAGTATCAAATGTCTTAAATTTTTGGAAAATTCAAAAATTTACCCTGCTTTTAATTGAGCGTGAACAGTAAATAATTCATATATAAAATTGGGGAGAATATTAATTTTTTGGTACTAGAAAGTTTTTAAAAAATTTTCTTCCCTAAATTTTTCTACAAAGTTCATAAAATAATCTGCACATGCCGTGTGTGCATGTGTCAATATTATACAACTCTGCCACTGATGTGGGACTTGCTTCAAACCATATAGTCTTTTTTAGTTTACATTTCCTACTAGTACCATCAGTGGTATAGTCGTAGAAAAACCAGAGGGTATGCGCTGAAAGCAGAGGTTATATGCTCAAGGCAGAGGGTATATCCTAGAGTGTATATTAGGGTGGAGCGAGAAATTATTTTTTAAAAATTAAAAACGGGTAGGTGCCAAAAGTTACCTTTATACTAGTACATCAACTGTGTGAAATTTTACTGCTGAAAAAAAATGGCTTGAGTCTGCGCTTTTGCTCCAAAAATCGAAATTTCGGGTAAAATTTGTCATTTTTTGACATTTTTTTCAAAAAAATTAAATTTTCTACAGAGCTGGTTATTATTTAAAAGTGTTACTTAAACCTTTATATTTATCTGTTTAACATATTTAAACTATAAAACAATACCATTATTCCGTATAGCTGGAGCAAAACAGACAACTTTTGGTAAGAAAACGTCATTACCACTGTATTGGGACATATAATGAATTGTTGTTTTTAATACAGCTCTTCTTTTCAAAATTACCTTGGACATACATTGTGGAGGTGGCTATATTTCATAACCCACCCGTCCCAAATATTCAATCATCTTAATACAGTGTTTCATTTTTATACTGATTTGTGATTTTCTTTATCAAAATTTTGGCATGTTTTCGATGCATCCACCTAGTTTATCTGTTCTTTGTATCCACATGCCGCTGTGACTATCTTAATGTATATTTTTACAGCTTATACAAAAAATGACAAGCAGAGTAGTGTACGGGAAGATTATTAAAGGGATTTATTTGGCCATCTATTATCTTTATCAAACTTGCATCCAGTTGATGAAAGTGACTGGAAGTTTCGTTACAACATTTTTTTCAGTCAATTATATTTTTTTACGTAATGACCTGCTTCAAAGATGATTTCAGGTATTTCAACTATAAGTATGCCATCATTTATTCTGCTTTTGCATTGTTTATATGTTGAGAAGCAAGCTGTTTAATGTGATTTCTGTTGATCGTCAGAGAGAATTGCAATGGGAATTCCTCCTGCACGTGCAGAACTACTGTTGCTTTAAATAACATTTTTTTTTTTTTCATTAGTTTTGTTGTTTTCTAAGTCTTTTCATAGCCAGGTAATTTCTCATTAACTTTTAGATCTCCATTTTATAAGTGAACAATATTTGAAGGTGAACTGTCCTGGGCATAAACTTATAATGCATTGTACTTTTTGAGAGAATTTACAGACTCTAATCAACTATAAGTACTCATTTAAATTTAGGGGAATTCTATTTGTCGCTGTGAACCATTTTGCATTGGGTAAGCTTAGAAATGTGTATAATAATGGATCATATTGGTGCTTCAACTCCAGTGAATTTCCTCTGCGTCAATTATTAGAGAAGTCGATAAAACGTTATAATCTACATGGATTCACTGGATCAATAAGAAAATCTTTGTCTGCGTACTGTTCACTTCCTATTGCAATTTTTTATAAAATAGATAATAATTTTGAAAAATTATTTTCTCAAATTAAGTAAAAGATACTCGGACTATAAATTTCTGTCGGAGATTGCAAAGCTAATTCATAAGGAAAGCTATTTCTCAGAAGAAATGGGGAATAGGAATTTAGAAAACATCGCACAAAAAAAAAAAGCTCATAAAGCGAATAAAATTTTCCGCTTTGTATAAGCACAGATTGGCAATCAGTCTATAGATTCACTCACAAAATGTATAATCAAAGTTTATATCACGGGATATTTTTTACCAAATGTGATACATACCTAAAGAACAGGTCAAAAAACTTATTAGAAATTACTTGAATACGAAACAACACAGGAAACAACAAACAAATACTAAAACTTCTTTCGAAATTTTGTTGCTTTACACGCAAATTTTGTTTGCAATCCTCAGTGACGATCATCATAATATTAAACTGCTAGCTTCTCAAAATATATTCAATGTAATAGGTACAGTAAATGATGACATACTAGAAATTGAATTCATACAATCAATTTTTAGGCATATCATTATGTATATAATGTAATTGTATGAAAATTTAATGAAGATAATAGACTGCTGAATAAGCTCAATAAACAACATACCTAATACATTACTCAGCTTTCTCTTCTGTTATACAAGGTATAAAATTTTATACGTGCAGCAGGTCACACCAGTAGCATCCAATGTCAGTGAAAACAAAAAAAGAGGTAAACTACTTTGATGCATAGAAAACTTATGCCCTTCTTCGGGAAAAAAATAACAATTCAATACATAAATAAAACACTGGGCCTAGGTTGTTGAGTGGCTGAGACGGGTGGGATATTAAATGCAGCAACATCTACGAGTTACATACAAAATAGTTTTGAAAGCAGATAGGTAAGAAATGCATTCAAAACAACATTTCGTTGTATGCTAAAGGTTAAAATTCGCGGTCGCCACCGGCCACAGGGCGACTAAATGTAAAAAATTGGCGATTTTATGTTATGCACATGATCGCCATTTTGGCAATCAATCATTTCGGAAAATAAAAAAAAAGTCTGTCATAAATCCGAAAATTAGGACATAAAATGTATCGCAAATTTTGACAAAAGGTCGCCGAAAATAAATAACCAATTTTGCCAATCGTTCGAAGAACAATCGCTAATTTCATCAAAAGATCGCGGAAAAACGCGAATTGAATCAAAAAATTTCGACAAATATCGGTAAAAAATCGCGGAATAAAAGTAAATTTCATCGAGAAATGAAAATACGACAAATTTCATCAAAATATCGTGAAAAAACGTAGATTTCGTCAAAATATTGCGAAAAAACGGCAGATTTCTTCATAAAAAATCGTGAAAATCGGCCAATTTCGCCAAAAAATCACGAAAAATCGACTTATTTCTTCAAAAGATCACGAAAAATCGGTATATTTTGGCATAAGATAGCGAAAAAACGGCAGAATTCGTTAAAAAATAGCAAAAAACGCAGATTTGGTTTAAAAAAAAAAAAAAAAAAAATCACTGACAGAATATTTCGTCAAAGAATTGCGAAAAAACGGCAGATTTCGTCAAAAAATCTCGTAAAAACGGTAATCTTTATCAATAATTGCAAGGAAAAAAAAAAGCGAATTTCATCAAAAGATCGCGGAAAAACGGCAGATCTCGTCAAAAGATCACGAAAAATCGGCATATTTCGTGAAAAGATCGCGAAAAAAATGGTAGATTTGGTATTGAAAAAAAAAATTACGAAAAAACGAAATATTTCATCAAAAAAAAATCGCGAAAAAATGGCAGATTTCCTCGAAAAAACGGTGTAATCTTTGTCAATAATTGCAAAAAAAAAAAAAAAAAGTTATTTGCATCAAAATATTATGAAAAAACAGCAGATTTCGTCAAAAGCTCGCAGAAAAAAGGTAGATCTCAAAAAATTGTGAAAAAACTGCAAATTCCGTCAAAAAAAAAAAAAAAGCAAAGTTAGATTAAAAACATGGAAAAACAAATTTTGTCCAAAAATCGTGAAGATATGATAAATTTCGTCAAAAAATTGAGAAAAAACAGCAAATTTCTTCAAAAGACTGCGAAATCCATTGCCCAATAGCGGAAAATATTACTAAATTCATCAAGTGGTCGAAAAAAAAAAAAAATCCCCATTTTCATTATCTGTAATGGGGGAAAAAATCTAAGTTTGAATGAAGTTATGGTTTTCTTTACATATAAAATAATTATTAACTATTTAATATTCTGATTAGAATTTATGCGATATTTTCTTCTTGGTGGCATCTATGATAGTAATTAGTGGCCACTAACTTGACAATAGTGGCTACTAAACATTCAGCCTCTACTGGCCACTGGCTACTAATACAAATATTAAATTTTAACCTTTATTGTATGCTCCAATAGAGAGGTAACGCTGGTTTTTACAAAAAGTTGTCAGATTTGCTCCAGCTATACGGAATAAAGATATTGTTTTATAGTTTAAATATGTTAAGCAGATAAATATAAAGGTTTAAATAACACTTTTAAATAATAACCAGCTCTGTAGGATTTTTTAAATTTTTTTGAAAAAATGTCAAATGACAAATTTTACCAAAAATTTCAATTTTTGGAGCAAAAGCGCAGACTCAAGCCATTTTTTTTCAGCGGTAAAATTTCACGTAGTTGATGTACTAGTATAAAGGTATCTTTTGGCACCTACCCGTTTTTGATTTTTAAAAAATAATTTTTTTCGCTCCACCCTAGTGTATATACAGTGTGGTCATAAAAAAAACTTTGCCGATATACGGAGCTCTAGCGGCCAGTCCGCTAAACCAATCGAAATGAAATTTCAGATATAGCTATTCAGAGGTATGAGCTCGAGATTCTGTGAACAACAACAAAAAGGCGCTCACGGTTACGGTTATAGTTACAGAAACTCTAAAATTTCCAATAGCAACACCCATTTTTGTTCATCGTAAAATGCTCAGCGCATGCGAGAACCATAAAGAGCGTTGGAACCATACGTGTATCGCAAGAAACGGACATGTTATGCATGCACAAAAACCGTTCTGCGAATCCTTCCCCCCCCCCCCCATTAAAAAAACTCGATTGGGGGTGCAAGGAGGAAATTTGCATATGACACAGAGTCAGTACACTAATCTCTGATTACAATACAAACCGGAAAAACAAACTTTTATTTTAATTGCACATTTTCCACATGGGTGTCATCACAGGCAATTAATGGTGATGGCACCCATGTGGAAAATGTGTAATCAAAGTAAAAGTTTTAATTTCTCCGATCTGTATTGTAATCGGAGATTAGTGTACTCACTGTGTGTCATATGCAAATTTCCTCCTTGCACCCCAATCAAGTTTTTTCTATGGGGGGGGGGGATCTGCAGAACAGTTTTTTGTGCGTGCATAACATGTCCGTTTCTTGCGATACATGTATGGTTCCAACGCTCATTAGGGTTTTCGCATGCGCTAAACATTTTGCGATGAAAAGAAATGGGTGTTGCCATTTGAAATTTTCGAGTTTCTGTAACTATAACCGTGAGCGCCATTTTGTTGCCGTTCACAGAATCTCGAGCTCATACCTCTGAATAGCTATATCTGAAATTTCACCTCGACGGTTGAGCGGAGTAGCCGCTAGAGCTCCATATATCGGCAAAGTTTTTTTATGACCACCCTGTACTATAGCTTTCTTGAGAAACAGAGGGTATGCAGGGGTAAGATTCCTTGTTTTGTATTATCTTTCACCCGTAATAAGCTTGCAAATCGGCATCCTCAATTGTTTTGATTTTCTGGGAAAATTGCCACTTCTATAACATTTAAACAAATCTGCAAGGTAGTTTTTAATGGTGCATGCTCGCCATAGGCCTCTAACAAATGACGTCTTTCAACTGCAATTTATTTCAGATTAAATCTGAAAAACAAAACTTTTCGCAAACGCTCTTTATTCGGTGTAAAACTCAACATCTTCGTTGTCAGAAAAAATATTTTACCGTTGTGATGTTATGACAGTCTATTGCAAAGAGATGTCCAAGTTATTAAAAAATAAATAACATGAGAGATGTATGTAGTCTATCTGTGTCATTAGAGCAATCCATGTGTGAAATTCAGAAACTTAGTTGCGCACCTAATAGAAGCAACAAACAAGTTGACACTTGCAATTCACAGAAGTTAGGACATGACTTATTGAACTGAACCATTTCTCATGTAATAATATTAATCAATTGACTTTTTCCTTTTCAAACTTTGTATATGGGTTTAAAATTTCAATGTATAGAATCTAATTCAATTAACTAAAATGCCAAGGATACTAGTTTTGGCTATAATTCCATTTATGATACAATAAAACAATTTTGTTTAGAAGCAACTTACAATCGCTGAAAGAAAAGCAATTTTGTTTAGAGGTGATGTACAGTCACCAAAAGGGAGAAAAACAATTTTATTTAGAAGCAATATGCAATCACCAAAGGATATTTGCAATGTAACCACCAATATGCATTGTTCATACAAGGGTCATTCCATGCCAAATCAACCAGTGACTCCTCAACCTGACCCTTTCCGATTTCAGTGAAACTGCTAGGGATCATTCTCTATGATGATATAAATTAGAACATATTTTTATTTTTTGTTTATCGCTTTAAATTTTTATACAATTAATTATTTAAATTTTGAAAAATCATCATTTTTTGACTTGCATAAATATTTTCAATTTGGAATTTCTCAAGATCTATCAAACATAGAAAATTTTATGACCACTCATTTCAAAGAGGAGTTTATAAGGTTTAATTTGATATGCAAATCGACTATGTATAGTTAAATAAAATTAAAAAAAAAATTTTAATTTTAAATTTGAAAATTTTTTATATAGTCATTTTTTAAAATTTTGAAAAAATTGTATGTTTGTTATAATATTGTAAGCTTCAAATTCTGAAATTTTTAGAGTAGGATCTCAATGGGATCAGAAGTTATTAAATAAAAGCAAAAATTACCATTAAAATAGCAATTTAATTCTGTCTATTTTGTTATTTATTTATGATTTGTATGGTAATTTCCAGCTTTTATTTCATAACTCCTGATCCCATTGAGATTCCACTCTAAAAATTTCAGAATTTAAAGCTTATTATATTACAACAAACATACAATTTTTTCAGAATTTTTAAAAATGACTATCTAAAAAATTTTTAAATTTTAAAAAATTTAAAATTTTATTTATTTTAATTGTACATTAGGGTGGAGCGAAAAAATTTTTTTTTGAAAATCAAAAACGGGTAGGTGCCAAAAATTGCCTTTATACTAGTACATCAACTGTGTGAAATTTTACCGCTGAAAAAAAATGGCTTGAGTCTGCGCTTTTGCTCCAAAAATCGAAATGTTGGGTAAAATTTGTCATTTTTTGACATTTTTTCAAAAAAATTAAATTCCTACAGATCTGGTTAGTATTTAAAAGTGTTGCTTAAACCTTTATATTTATCTGCTTAACATATTTAAACTATAAAACAATACGTTTCACCCTATAGCTGGAGCAAAACAGACAACTTTTAGTAAAAAAACAGCATTACCACTCTATTGGGTCATACAACGAATTATTGTTTTTAATACAGCTCTTGTTTTCAAAACTACCTTGGACATGCGTCGTGGAGGTGGCTATATTTCTTATACCACCCGGCCCAACTATTCGATCATCTTAGTACAGTGTTTTATTTATACATTGATTTGTGATTTTCTTTATAAAAATTTGGCATGTTTCCGATGCTCCCACCTTGTTCATCTGTTCTTTGCATCCACCTGCTGCTGTAACTATCTTCATGTATATTTTTACAGTTTATACAAAAAAATGACAAGCAGAGTAATACACGGGAATATTATTAAAGCGATCTATTCGGCCATCTATTACATTTATCAAACTTACATTCAGTTGATGAATAGTGATTGGAAGTTCTGTTACCACAACATTTTTTCAGTCAATTGTATTTTTTTTACGTAATGATTTGCTTCAAAGATGATTTCAGATATTTCAACTATAAGTATGCCATCACTTATTCTATTTTTGCATTTTTTATATGTTGAGAAGCGAGCCGTTTCATGTGATGGTTATCGTCAGAGAGAATTGCAATGAAAATTTGTTCTCCATGTGTAAAGCAACCGCTGTTGTAAATAACCTTTTTTTGCATTAGTTTTATGCCGTTTTCTAAGTGTTTTCGTATCTAGGTAATTTCCTATTAACTTTTAGATCCCCTTTTTATGAGCGGACAACATTTGATGGTGACATGTCCCGGGCATAAACTTATAATGCATAGTCCTTTATGAGGGAATGTACGGATTCTAATCGACTATAAGTGCTCATTTAAAATTAGGAGAATTTTATTTGTCATTGTGAACCATTTTACATGGGGTAAGCTTAGAATTGTGTATAATATTGAATCATTCGCTACTTCAACTCCAGTGAATTTCCTCTGCGTCAATCATTTGAGAAGTCGATATAAAATGTTCTAAGCTATATGGATTCACCGGATCAATAAGGAAAATCTTTGTCTGTGTACTATTCACTTCCTATTGCAATTTTTTTTATATATATATAAAGTATAGAATAATTTTGAAAAATTATTTTCTCAAATTGAGAAAAAGATACTCAGAACAGACTAGAAATTTCTGTCGGAGATTGCAAAGCTAATTCATAAGGAAAGCTATTTCTCAGAGAGAATGGGGAATAGGAATTTAGAAAACATCTTACACAAAAGACAGCTCATAAAGTTAATAAAATTTTCCGCTTTATACAAGCACAGATTGTCTATCAGCGTTTATATGTTCACTCACAAAATGCATAATTCAAGTTTATACCGCGGGATGTTTTATATCAAATGTACTACACACCTAAATAATAGATCTAAAATCTTATTAGAAATTACTAGACTACGGAACAACACAGGAAACGACATAAAGCATAATAAAACTTCTTTAGAAATATTGTTGTTTTACAACAAGTAGTTTTTGCAAATTTTGTTTGCAATCCTCTGTGACAATCGTTATAATATTAAACAGCTAGCTTCTCAACATATATTCATTGTAATAGGTTCAATAAATGATGACATACTAGAAATTAAATTCATACAATCAATTTTTAGGCAAATCATTGCATATAAAATGTAATTGTTTGATAGAATGCTGTGATAACAGAACTTCCAATCATAATGTATTAATTGCATGAAATTTTAATGAAGATAATAGACTGCTGAATAGGTTCAATTAAGAACATACCCAATACATTGCCCAGCTTCTCTTCTGTTACACATGGTATAAAAATATACGTGCAGCTGGTCACACCAGCATGATCCAAATCATCCAAAGTCAGTGAATATAAAGAAGAGATAAATTGATATATAGAAAACTTATACTCGTCTTCGTGAAAAAAATAACAATTCAATACATAAATAAAACACTGGGCCTAGATGATTGGATGGTTGAGACGGGTGGGATAATGCAACCACCTCTATAAGTTATATACACAGTAGTTTTGAAAGCAACTAGGTAAGAAATGCATTCAAAACAACATTTCGTTGTATGCTCCAATAGAGAGGTTAACGCTGAATTTTCACAAAAAGTTGTCAGATTTGCTCCAATTATACAGACTACAGATATTGCTTTATAGGTTAAATATGCTAAGCAGATAAATATAAAGATCTAAGCAACACTTTTAAATATTAACCAGCTCTGTAGGAATTTTTTAATTTTTTTGAAAAAATGTCAAAAAATGACAAATTTTACCCAAAATTTCGATTTTTGGAGCAAAAGCGCAGACTCAAGCCATTTTTTTTCAGCGGTAAAATTTCACACAGTTAATGTACTAGTATAAAGGCAACTTTTGGCACCTACCCGTTTTTGATTTTCAAAAAAAAATTTTTTTTCGCTCCACCCTATTGTACATAGTCGACTTGCATATCAAATTAAACCTTATAAACTCCTCTTTGAAATGAGTGGTCATAAAATTTTCTATGTTTGATAGAACTTGAGAAATTCAAAATTGAAAATATTTATGCAAGTCAAAAAATGATTTTTCAAAATTTAAATGATTATACAAAAATTTAAAGCGATAAACAAAAAATAAAAATATGCTCTAATTTATATCATCATAGAGAATGATCTCTAGCAGTTTCATTGAAATTGGAAAGGGTCAGGTTGAATATTTAATTTTTTTGGTTGATTTGACATGGAATGACCCACAAGTAAGTTCAAAATCAAGATAATCAGATTTTGCAAAATTTTTAAGAAAGCATAACAATGTATTTGAGATAATGTACAAAGTTATAAAAGGCACTCTGTTGTTTGTCAAAAGTAACTTGTTAAAGAGGCTTCAGCTCCCAACATTAAATCTAAATTGAGAAATAAATTTAGCAACCCAATTCTTAATTGACCATTGGGTAAAAATTGAAAAACTGACATTGTATATATAAAACTTTGTTCTGTTCTTTTATTTTAATAAAAGTAAACAGTTTGGATAATTATCTTAAGTTGTTGATTTAAATTATTTCACAGCTATTTTGTCATGTCTGTATTAATGTAATTCTTTAAATGACATGTAAAAAATAGCAGTGTTTTAAGATATATGCCCCCTTACTAGACAGTCTAACCCCCCCTTTGTTTATAACTGTTGAGAGAGGAAACTACTGGAGGAAATTTTGAATTTCAAGCTCTAATATTTAAAGAGTTTTTGTAAATTGTATTTCAATAAATGTTTAATGATGCATGAAACATGTTTTTAATTTATTCTTCTATGGTGGCATTTATATAAAGAAATAAAGATGCCCAAAACTAAAAGCATACTTAGTGCCGGATATTTTTATCTGGCATAGATAAGCATAAAAGCTCATCCTAGATATTACTAGGCAAATCATCCTAAGCATTATCCTAGATATGCATTAAAACATATCTAGTGCTGGAAACATTTTTTGATGGTGTTTTAATTTGTTTTTCTAGTCAAGATCTGAAATTTTAACTAATTTCGATAAATACAGCATTGTGTAAATTTGTATTAACTGCATGTAATTAAATAATGTATGCCCTTTTTTTCTTTCTCAGGCAATTTAGTGTGCCATCTGGTAATTTTGGTGTGTATGATCCAACAGAAATCCACAATCGTGGTAATTTAAAGCAACACATGAGGGATTCCATGATAAGGCTTGCCTTTTACTTAATTTTCTTCTTTGTGTTTTTGTACTGGTAAGTCGTTATCCTTTAGTACTTTTAAGTCATTTTTTAACATTTTCCAATGGTAAAAAAGTTGACTTTTTTTGACTGTGTGTATGCTCTAACATCTGTAAATATACTTGTATTTTTATGCTATTGAGGTTTACTGTAGTTGTTCTTTACTGTAAATGTACTTTGTAGCTGTTATAGTTTGCTGACGAGGACGCATAAAAGATTTTTGTCACAAATATAGCTTATGAGAAAAAATAGCTTGTGTTGCATTTTAATAATATGCCAATTCAAACATTTGGAAGTGTGCATTTCTGAGTTAGACTACAACATACTTTCTATTGAATGTGGTGAATGACAAGCATTTATGGTTTGTTTACAGACACAGACAAGAATTGTTACATTATGATCTAGAAGAGGAAATGTTTGCAGTCTACTTCATTGACGTTATTTTTTTAAAAACTAAATTGATATACATCTCTGGGGTACGCTATATTATGCTTTCTATAAATTCTGGAAGTTTGTAGCACTTTACTGTTCGTTTACATAGTCAAACCCCCCCCCCCCCCCCTGGAAAAAAATACAGGATTCGTTAATGATTATTGAAAGTGCTTTTATAGTATTTTTTTGTGCCTAAATAAAATTTATTACATGGTATGCATAAACTCTCATCATATAAAAGATCATACGCAGGTCTAGTTTGTTATGGGAGTAGTTTTGGAAGTTTTAGCTACAGATTTTTTACCGTCCAATTAAAATGACAAAAATCTGTCTGGTTTTCAGTGCACTTTCATAATGTATATGTATTCAGTTCATAACAGACATGTCAAGTTAAAAAAAAGTAGTTTTTTTTTTCATTACATTTTTCTTTCAAAAGAGTAACTTTTAGCCATCTACTCAGCTAGGTCTGCATATCATCAGGGGATTATTGGATTCAGTGAAAAATCAGGGGATAAATTTTAGGTTGTATTAAATCAAGAGAGTCTCAGGGAGATAATTAAAAAAAAATTTCCAAACTTGGTGAAACGACTGGTTATTGTGGGGGAAATTAAGGGCAATTACTGCTGCTTAGTGTTATATTATATCTGTCATTCATGCCCTAGATTGACTTTCTAATCATGAAGTTTTGATAATAATTCAAGAACTTAAGAAAAATAAACTTTTTAAAATTGATATTGGCACTTTTGTAACCTTTATATTTATGCATAATGCTTTCCAAAGAGGTAATTAAATTGTTAAGTGCAAATTACTCTTACAACAAGCTACCAAATTTTTAAGGATATCCTTTCTCCCAAAGAATGCAGACTCCATCTCTTTCTTACACAAGTTTGTTTTTCCTTTAAAATTGAGTTCATAGTTGCAGGGTTGTTACACAACCTGGAGAACCAGGAAAAGTCAGGGAACTCGGCAAATAAGTCAAAGAATTTCAATATTTTCCCCTAAAACCTGTAAAAGTCAGGTAATTTTTATAAACTTTCATTGTGATCTCTAAGAGTTTGATCATTTCTCAGCCAGAAGTGAGAATCTTCCAAGATTAGGTAAACTGCATGTTTAAAAATAGAAGAAAAATCATATACCTTTTTTCTTTTATCAAAAGTTTCCTCTTTTATCCTCCACATTTTACATTTTTAATACTCATACTACACATTTTAAAACTTTTTCCAGCATTTATTTTATTGTAACAATAAGGAATTATCACAAGCCTCCATCTCTCCACTTTCCCCTTCCCTTTTGACTGCTGTTAAAAATAAATTTTAACTAGACAATAATTTTGGGATATAGTTAATGAAATTAATATTTGTGAATTCAGTGCACAGTTATTTTGTAGAAAGTTTGTACAGTTTGTAGGAAACTTTATTTGAAAACTTGCAATCATAAATTATTAAAGAGAGTGATTCCAATTGTAATCTTCAAAGTAAGATTGCTATTGATTTGGGAGGGGAATTGGGATAAAGAGCTTTAGCTCAAAAATTATTAGCAACTCTATTCAAAAAATTTTAGTGTTTTTTGAGTAATATAACATTTTTTAACCCTCAGCATGTCCTACGTGCTACACCGATAGACTAGTTTTCTTGAAATACACCTAGAAAAGTCAGGAAATTTCATTCTCCCATATGAGCAGCAACCCTGTAGCTGTTTATATAAGTGATGTATAAACATAGTATTGGTTTTAAAAATGTCATTAGTTGTTGACAAGGAAAAATTATACATCCTGAGAAGTACATCAGGCATTTTCTCTTAAAAAATGAGTACAAACCCTGCTCATATTCTTGTAAGTTACGACCGGAAGCATTTTCATGTCATTAGTTGTTGGAGTTCTGTTGTTTTGGACGATATGCATCCTGCTTAACATATAGAAAATTCTTATCCTTCCAGCCAATAGCAGTTAGGCCTTATCTGTATGTCACATACAAATTTCTCCTAGTTTTATAAGATAGCCTTGAAAGTTTATTACATCAAACAGTTCTGTATGAATTAATCTGTTTAACAAATCATCAAACAAATTGGGAAAAGAAAGAAAAATATTAATGTACATTTCTTTACTCTTGGTTGTGACATACTCTGTTATTGCATTTCCAACATTGTATGATTCTGAACAATTTTCATTCTTATCTTTGCCTATATGTACCTGCATATGCATTTTCAATTTTATCAACTGTTTAGTATAGCTTTATTTATCATTGCTTTAATTAAGTATATGTTAATGCTAAAAAAAGCAACATGTCCCTTAAATTTTAGTATCTCATCCAAAGAAAGAGGCTCTACTAGTCATTTAACTCTTTAAAAGTTTCATTTGGACATTTCAAACAGCTTTCTCTTCCCGAATGGGAAGAGAATATCTTCCCATTTTGGAAAATTTTTGGAAGGCTTTTCATTATTATCTGAGAAATGCAGAAACTTGAATGCAAAAAAATGTCTCTAGGCATTACTTTCTGAAAAATTCACATTAACACAAGCCATCTGTGCATCAATAAGTCTATTTTTCTATAAGGCCCATCAGCAAAGTCATACATATACTTCTTTATATCACAGGCTTTTACCCACTCATATTTGGTGAATGTTTTTTGTTAGAATAATCAGGCAGAGTTCTAATACTTGTTCAACATATCTATTTCTACACATATTAATTCCATAATTTCTTTAGAAAATAAAACTTTAAAATAGTCATATGCATATTTTCCTTTCATAGCTATTTATAATCCTTACTTTCATGTGAAATCTAGAATATTTTTTGAATACTGTTCTTCAGGAACTTTCCGTCAATTTTTTTTGTTATTTTTAACTGCAATACTGCTCTCCTCAATGGGGCAATTTGATGGGATATCCATATCATTTTCAATCTGAATAGCTGTCAGCTGAGCTGCCAAAAGTCATTCTTTTTTATATTGGTATTTTAATACAGGAAATGTTTTATTTAATTGGAATGTTCTGCGGATTTAAAATGCCAGCATCTTCTCTAAGATAATACTGACATACAAATAGCTAAAGACTTGATAACTTTGTTTTGAATATAATTTTTTTAAATCCAAATCGCTCATGAGTTTTCCCTCAAAACTGAAAGGAAATGAAAAATAAACAAATTTAAGCTGCGACACACAAAGACCCAATAAAATAATCATCAAATAGTTTTAAAGATTGATTTCTCTCCCACCCCCTCCCCAATTAATCAATTAATACCAAATTATATATACATTTATTTATATCCTATTCTCATTCCGTGCAAAGATTGGGAATTAAGCAGCATGTCATCTTTACAGCAAGTATGAAATCTGCTACTGTTACACTGACATATTTGTACCCATTGTATGCGATTGTTTCACTTTTTATTTTGATTCTATTTGGTTTTTGTAACTCTTTATATAATTTTTAAAAATATAACTAATTTATTTATTTCTTTTTCAGCATGATCATTTCACTCCTAACAAAGTCACCAGACAGTCCTATAACTGATGAATTTTAATCCATGTGTGCTGTTTCCTAAATATTTGTTGGTTAATTTTGTTTTGTATTTGCAAATAATCTGTTTCTTCAATGTATAAAGGAAATCAATTTTGCTGTAAAAATGAAGTGCAGCTTTGTTTAATTCATTGTATTTATTTTACATCCATTTTATTTTTTTTATTTTAATCTTTTAAAACCATCGTTCATGAAATCCGAAGGTTTTTTATTTCATGTATAGTATTTGTGATATTAAATCTATTTCATATACATATTGAGTATTTTTTCTTTTTGTCCATTTATTTGCATCTTAAATTTTGAACTACAGTATGGGATCTTAAATCTGAACTTAGCTGTTGCCACGTATCATTCCAGATTTCAGGTCCTCAACCAAAACAACAAAAAATACCGTAGACTCTCTAAAATCCGCTCACAATTTATGGAAATGAAACATTTACTTCAGATATAGGGACAAAATTTGACTTTTTTTTTTTCATATATATATATATATATATATATATCAATTCCATATATATTTTAATTTGAAAATTTTGTTAATATTACTGAATTCATGTTGTTTATATGAAGGAAGAATAAATTTATTTTGTGAAAAAAATAAGGATATTGCTGATATCACTGGTAATCACAATCTTCTTACCAAGTATATTTATGTATTAATAAAGCTTTTTTTGATTTTTAAGTCTGGCTAAACCTGAAATAAAACTTTACACTAATTCATATAGAAATAATTAAATAATGTACTTTTATGAGGCAAGCTTTATTGAATAATTTAGAGAAAATACATTTCATCTTTATAATGAATATTTAATCATATATTATTGATTATTAAGTTACCTTTGTTTTCAATATTTCAATCCTTTAAAAAAATCAAAATTTATATTATTTTAGTTTTACTTGTTTCATTTTATTATATTTTAAGCATTCATTATAGCTTTGATTGCATTATTAATTACATTCAAATTGCTGTTTAAAAAATGTAAAAGCAATGACCTGAAAACTGCAAAATTCTAAAGTCTGCACAACTTCTGATACCAAGCTGTGCGGATTTGAAGGAGTCTACTGTAGATGTAAAATGTCCCCATGTTGACACTTTTATATGCTGCGACCATAATTAAGGGAAACAAAGGATCCTGCTGCACCCTCAAAAATTGACAATGCTTAAAAAAAAAAAAACTCAAATCGCTGCACACATCGTAAAATGGCACAGTAAAAAAAAATTATTTTGCCCTATTTAGGAAGCAATAACATAACAAAAATATCTCCATAAATACGACTTAAAAACTGAATTGTCAAACTAATTAAAGTATTAAAATAACTGTCTAAAAATATGTAGGATTAAAATATGAATAGTATAAATCAATATCCTAGAACTTCAAATTCCAGAATTTTTTGCTGAAACTTATGTATTTAATGTAAAAAGACAACTTATATCATAAAATCACAAATACTGCCGCTACAAAATCTGAACAAATGGTTGCCAAAAAAATCAGTTTTGTGAATGATTCACAGAAAATTGTGAATTTCGCCAAAGAATTGCAGAAAATCACATTTTATCAAGGAATAGGGAGAAAAATGCAAATTTTGTCAGAAGATCACAAAAAAACACAAATTTTGCCAAGAGATCATGGAAAAAATCCCTCGCATTTTATCGAGAGACCTGAGAAAAACGTAAGCTTCATCAAATATAAAATGCAAATTTTATCAAAGGATCACAAATAAAGTGCATAATTAGCACTAGGAGGAGATACCCCCTCCCCCCTCTGCTGTGATTTTGCAGAAAATTTGATGTAACATAATTTTTTTTTTTTTGTTTTTTTCCAGAATTGCCCCCTAGAATTTATGCAATCCTACATATTGCAATTTTTGGAAATATTAGTATGGATTTTGGAAAATATTGAGAGTAAAAACATTTTCTGCACCCTTGCTACTGCATAACTTTTGAATCACTGCCCCAGCTTCCCCCAAGGGCCTCAGGGAAACAGATCACTCATAAGAGAGTTGAACCCTGAGGCTTGATCTCTGTGTTTACCAAGAGGTTTTGCTTTACCCGAGCCCTCAATGACCAACTCCTAGGACCAGGAGAGGTATGTGTTTGTCAGTGAGGAATGAACAATTGAAGTGTTATGCAATGCATTATATTGCTCACTTGCAAAAGTGATGCATCTCGCGAAAATTCATTTTGCGTTTTATTCCACTAATCTGTATGTCATAGGTGGGACTAGCTAGAGTTTCATAAGTGTAGTTACCCAAAAAATCCTTTTATTACATTATATGTGGCCATAGAAAAGGGGTGGATTGTATGAGGTAAAATTACCTAACCCTCTAAAAACTCATCCTACATTTTTCATTTTAATTGTTTTATGCTTAAATGCAAATTTAAATTCATGTGTGCTGAAATGAATGATATAATTTCATTTTATAGTAAAATCATGCAAAGGAGGTGGGCTAATAAGGGCTATTTTTCATCCATCATATACCCGAAAAAAAGTTCAAATTGCGATAATTGTTCAGTGGCTTTGCATAATTAAAGATATGTATTTTTCTTTAGTATAAGCTTTACATGATAGATAAAGTGGTAAGTCATAGAAATTATAGCCCTAAAATAGTGTTTTGACTTTTTTCTACATTTTTGACGTTTTGCGTCTGAGTAAATTTTTTTAAAGAAGTGCTCGATGAAACCAATTAATTTTGACATACAATGATACTACTCCTAATAAGCTTTCATCGGATCATTATTTTATTTGGGTTCAATGTGTGCTTCTACTTTTTTAAAGAAAAAAAATGTATCATCTGGGAGAATCAAATTCACTGTTATTGGAGTGCGTTCAGTATTGTTTTTCCGTACCTAAAAAATATCTGTTTTTGAGAGATCGATGTTATTTTCTGAAACTATTTTTGTAAACATTTATTAAAGATATTACCAATAAACAATGCTTGGATGTCAGCGTCATTGTTGTAAAGAATGACGATAAAAAGTTATCGATACTAATAAGTTCGAAAACTGAGATGTACAGAGTGGTTCTGTGTAATACTCTAAATCTAGATAGTATGGTATTTTGTGATCTTCAGTCTTGAAATACTTCTATTTCTTCTTCTGATGTAAAAATAAGAGATTATGCGTCTATGATTACTGCCGACAAGACCACAAGTAAGAAAATTATACATTTATTGGTACCTCATTGTCTGTACTCTAATACTTGTTATATATTGTATAATATGTAAAATTAGGAACTGCCTCATTATTGCAGCAAAAGCTATTGAAATTCAAACCTTAGAAACTAGAATCTATGTTTCATCGGGAAAACGATGCTGTAAAACTAATATTTCTTGATCGGTGTTCAGTAAATTATCTTTTAAAGATTTACACTCTATAAGTAAGAATTCATCGATGTATGAAATATATATTGAAAGTATTTAAAACAATATCAGAAATGTACAAAGCAGAAGGCCTCGATTTTGATACACCTGGATACTTTTCTAAAATCAATTATTATACTCTCATGGATATATCTATGTATCATTTTAGCTATATCTTTAAACTAGTAATGTTCAAAATACGTTCCTCAAAAAAGAGGTCATTTCGCATTTGCCTTTCAGTGTTATTTGTAAAACTTAGACCTGGTTTCTCTAATGGTGTTCTGTCCACATTATTCACTAAGAGAAAAAAATATATATATTCTTTAAATATGCAAAACAGACATTAAGAGCTTTGTCCGACAACACCTTGGAATGGAACACATCACCAGAACACAGGTTATAGAAAAATATACAAGGCCTTTAGCAGGAAGATTATTTATTCCAGATGACGACAATGATACTGTAATGATTATATTCAATAGCTCGTACATTTATATCCAGAAGAGTGCAAACTAATCCTTTCAGAGAAATTCATTCTGGTTACACAAAAGACCTTTCGTTAAGCGTAAGGTATTCGTCGCTACTTAAAATTACATTTTGGATGTCTTCGGCCCTTACTTCAGATTCAAAGAACAATTACGCTAACATACTTACGCATATATTAAAAAAAGATTAACATAACATCAGAGGGTTGCTAAAGCTAAATGATGTTGAGAGAACTTATAGATTTTTGCGGGATTGTTTGGAACTACTGCAAGATATGAATGTCAAACATGAAACGCCAAGATTCCTAAATAAGCAGCAACATTTTCCAACAGGGGATGCTAAGGGACACCTCCTTTAACCAAAGTTTGATTTTTCAACACAAAAATGTTAAAAATTATATCTATAATATTTGGATAAAAAAAAAAAAATAGAGAAGCAACATGCCACAATGACACTGTCAATGTAAAGTAGGCGCAAGTGTCTAAAAGTACTAGTCTCATATTGCTTCTGTATTAGGGTTTGTGGTTTACTTGTGCCATAACTCAACCAAAATTTAAAAAACATGTATTCAGTATGCTCATATATTACAATACATGGCCACTGGATGGTCCAGCAGTGATTCTGATGAAGCAACCAAAGAGAAAAATAATCTGAAACATATTTCCAAAAGTGTCTGCAACTGTATGATTATATTTTCTGTTATTGACTATTTCCAATATTTCATGTATTGAAATAAGTCTTAATAAGCTCCATTCATTGCAAGTTTGCATTTAGTGTTGTATTTACTATAAATTTCTTGGATTAAGACTAATGACAATAGTGCTTATGCTCATTAATATGCATAATATTTACTTAAATATATATTTTATTTTCCTATCAATTATTAAACTTTCATCCAAAATATTATTTTCTTATTTGTTATGAGGTATACTAAAGAAAAAAATGTATGTCACATCTAGGTGCTGATGGGCGAAAAATGGCCCTTATTAGCCCACCTCCTTTTCTTTTGCCTCTCCTGTGAAATTTACCCTTATCTTGATGTGTCACTTTTCTTGTGGGTGAGCGATATGTTATAGATTTTTCCATTGGCACTTATTGGAACCACTGTCCTGCCAAAGAAAGTAATATTCTATCAGGCAATAGATATCCATTCATCTTCCCTTGTCCATGAAATATCTTATTTCTACATCTGCGGTTCGAGGGGGGGGGGGGGGGAGAGAATCATGACAAATGGCTGCACCAAGCTGCGTATCTTCCAAGAAAGTTCTGTAACTGCTTGTAAATATGTGGAGGAGATATTTGAAGAGTTAGACTGTTTATTGGTGTTAACTCAGATTTTTGGCTTTATGGATGACTATGCTAGGCCATATTGAGCATATGTGGTGTAAGAATACTTGTAAACAGAAGATATTATGTGAATGGATTATTGGCCACCTTGCTCACCAGTCATGAACCCAATTGAGTGTTGAATACCTTAGGGTTCCAACTTTCAGCAAGCCAAGTACTTCTCTAAACTCACTAGGAGCTGAAAAGTGCATTTTTAGAAGAGTGGTGTGCAATTCTACAAGATTTTATCAACACGTTGGTAAAGTCTATGAAATCGAGGTACGAGGTATGCATATCTGTCCTTGATGGCCATACACCATATTAAAAAAAAAAAAAAAAACTCAGGAGCGTGACTTAATTTTTCCATCTTTTTCCAATTTCCATAAATTTTGTTTTAATTTCAATAGTTATAATAAATAGGAAATAATCAACAGTCAAACATCGTAATTTATGTTAATTAATGTCTTTGTACGAATTTCTATAATGATTTTTCATTAAGTATCAGTTATATTTTATTTCTGTCATTATCCTTTAATTTTGATGACTAATGTATGAATGGGTATTGTCAAAAAGCAATTTTCAAAGATTCTAGTTTCTTTTTTTCAAACTAGATGGCACTAATTGCATAAAAGAATGTTCAATTCAATCTGACCTACTATTTTAATTTGAGTATGATTGTCAATTGAGAAAAAGTTAAAATGATTTGTCTCATTCTTACTGGGTGGCTCTAATAACATACGAGAAAGTTGAATTAACTCTGTCCTAAGTATTTTAATTTGCATCCAATTGTCATTTAAGAAAACAGAAAATAATTTTTAATTTAGTTATTCTGTTTCCTCGATAAGAGGGCTTAAAAAATGTTGAATAGAAACTGTCCTTGTAATTAAAGTTTCAGCTTGAATTGCTATAAAATGAAAAGATTGAAAGTTACCCAACATGAAAATATTTAGAGTATTTTTTTTAAATGCTGAAAAAGTTATTCATTGCACTTCCTTGCTAAAATGGCAGTTGATAAAGCCTGCCTTTGAATCTTGGATGCTCTGACAAGGAAGGTGTCCATGTGGGCATACCCTGAAAAATCTTAAACTACAGATTATTCTTCTCATGAGGATATAAACATTTAAAAAAATTTTGGCAGAACCTACATACAGTGTTTGTAAAAAAAAAAAAAATTGAAATTTTTGTTATTTAGCGATTTTTCATTGGTTGGCGGTGGAATGTAATTTCAAAAATACTTTTTTTTAATGTAAAATACACTTTAAGGAAAAAAAGTTTCATGTTGAATTTGTTTAGATAAATTTAAATAACTTTAGTTTTGTCAGCTTTAGTTTGTTTTAAGTATAATTTTGTTATATTGATATTTATATGTATTTAAATTCTAATTTAATCATCAAAATTTGGGATTTAGAATGAAATTCATAATTTGAATTAACTAAAATTGTTTGAAGTTCAAAAGTTTAACT
This sequence comes from Maratus speculifer, assembly GCA_964019185.1. Taxonomy (NCBI): domain Eukaryota; kingdom Metazoa; phylum Arthropoda; class Arachnida; order Araneae; family Salticidae; genus Maratus; species Maratus speculifer. Next base: position 171,982,589 of record OZ025299.1, read on the forward strand.
GAGCATTGTCGATTTGATTTTGTTGCTATGGAAACATTTGGCTTTTATTTTTGAATATGCTTAAATGTATCAAAACAATTTTTCTCAATATGAATCTTTTGTATATGAAAATATTTTTCCAGTGATAAATAACCACTGCTACAATATATATATATGCAATACATTATACATATGCATATAATATACTAAACTTTCACATTGTTTGTTTAAATTTATTAAATACCATTTTACACGCATTCTAAAAATCCAATAGTTTTCAGTTACATTAAAATCGTTTGCTTTTGGTGAGGAAAAGTGCTGCTCACCAAATTGGGTAATTGTTTCATCCTCTCATGTAAAATATTCAAAAGTGTTTTTTACATACTTTCTAATGTAATTCTGCCACTAATTTTCTCTGATCCTTTAATTACATACATTTAGTTTAATTAGTATTTTTCTCAAAAAATTCTAAGTATAGAGACTTTCCTTGTGAGACCATTTTTAATTGGATGTTGCTGTCAGCACACATAGCTACAAGGGTTTTGGCGCTAGAAATTCTTGTTGTACAGTGAAAGGGTAAAAAAAAAAGAAAATACTCTTCTAGTAACTCTGCAACAAATTATTGTAGAAGAAAGTTATTGGTACCAAACAATTGAAAATTGTCTACTTTTAAATGATGTACATAAAATTTGTTTAAGGGGCATCTAGTGTAGTCCAGTCTTTGTTTTTCTATTTCAATAGCAAACTTTTATACGGTATTTTAAATCTGCAGTTCAAACTGTGCCTCGAAACAAAATTTCAAATCATTTGTATAAAATTTTGAATTATAAATATTCAAAATTTAGAACTTCTAATGTTAAGTTACATTTTCATATTTTGATTATCATCTCTTGAAATTATAATCCTAATGTGATAATTTTTTTGTATGCTTATAATACTGAAAAAAATGAAAATACAAATACTGTGAATTTATAAATTGAAAAATAAATATATTATGAATTGTGAAAACAGTATTTGAAAAATTATAAATTGCAATTGTGTTTTTTATAGCTTTAGGTGCATCCAAAATTTCAAGTTTTTTTTTTTTTTTTTTTTTTTTTTTCAAATAGTTTTCAAATTATGCTTAAAAAATAGGGCATAATTACAAAGCTAACACTGGTAACTTTTTTTTTCTTTTTTTGTAATTCTATCTCGCACCACTTTTTAAAAAAAAATCTTTCACATGACAACATCTGCATGGAGAACAATACTACAGAATTTACTTTCTTAAAATACGGGTGTGAAGAGAATATAAAAATTGTCACCAGTTACCAACCTGCTTCTTTCATATGCAGAAGAGCATGATTTGAAACTAAAATATTTTACTCATTTTATTAAAACATTTTGGTTGTATTTATGATGCCTTGCAGGATTAATTAGAACGTCATTCTGTCTTATAATGTAAACAAAGTATAAACTCTGTTTCAGTGCCTTGTTGTCTTATGCTACTTTGAATTCTTTCTATGTTCATGTGCTTGGCAAATTATTAAAAGAGCCCTGATATTGCTAACAATGGGATTGAATCAATGACATGGAGATTGCAAAAAGTTTTTGATAAAAATAATTGCTATACATCCTACTAACAGATTTCTCACTCTCTTTAAAAATTATTATTTAATTGAAACACAATACATAGCCTTTTACTGGGGGTGAGCATTTTTTGCTTAGCAGTTTCCAATGGTGATTTTTAGATTTCATTATGTGTGCCAGTTTGCCCCTGTATGCCATGTTTGTTATGTTTAATTTTTAGGAAAGAATCTGCAAAGGTCAGATTAACATGAAATTTTAGAGTGAAAAATAATTTGGGGATGAAAAATTATTCATATGAATGTATTCTACAAAACAGAAGACCTGAAAAATGTTTTTTGTACTTTATAAACAGATGCCAATGATGTATTTACTGCAAAAGATTAATATGTGCATTATATTTTATATCAAAAAATCTTTGGGCAAAAACATTTTCCATCATTCAAACCATTATTATATCAACAATGTAGTCCCTTAAATAATTATTCTTATTCAGTTTACTCAAATCTTGACAAGTTGTTTACAATATTACAGTGAACGTCTCTAAGATAAAATATTTCCATTGAAAGTATTTGATTGTTATTTAAAAATGCCAATTTAATCTTTTACTAACTTTAGTATATCAATCAAAAATTGTAATCTTTACAAATAAGTGTTGATTTTCAGTTTTTAACCCAATAAAATATTACAAACTTTAAATAATTAAACTTTTTTTTCTACCGCTTTCTTATTTACTAGGTGTGCAACTAAGTTTCTGGGTATTTTTGATCAATGTAAAAAGAAAAATTTTTAAGAGATATGTAATGAATGGATTATTGAAAGTATCAAACATTGCTAGCTATGCATTTTTGCCACCTCTCTGATAATACATGAATACCACAAAGATAAAACAACGCGTCTTTGGACCGAAACTATTTAACCAATCAATTTTGTACTTCTTCTAAATTAGCCAAGTGCATCCCAGCTAAGCCATGCATTATCGACCAGAACAAGTGATAATCCGAAGAAGACAGGTTTGACAAATATGGCAGGTAAGGTAGCAGATCCCATTTCAGCGTGTTGGTGATGTCCTGAACGATGGAATTTAATAGCATGGATCATTGTCTTTCAGCAATATCACTATTTTGTGTTTCATGTCACATCCTGGCCATTGTTTGAGCAATGCATGTTTCAAATTAATCAGTTTTTGTCGGTACCGATGCCCAGTTTTAACTGATCATAGTGCACAAATCCTTTCTGATCCCACCAAACGCAGGGCATTGTCTTTATTCTGAAACGATTTGGTTGTACCGTTCAATGTTGATACTTCGCCAGGTGAAAGCCACGATTTTTTGGCATTTAGGATTCCCGAAATATATCTACTTCTCATTGCCAATAACAATTCGATGCAGGAAACTTTCTTCCATGCCGAAAAAGAAAAATTTCAATAATGGCTCTTCCATTTTTCATCTGTCTTTCACTTAACTAATGCCGCACCCATTTCTTTTTCCTTTTGATTTTTTCCATGACATCTAAGAACTTGGAAATAGTTTGGCGAGTCATGTTTAATGCTTCCCCTAGTTAATCTTGTTTTTTATTATCATCTTCCTGCAAGAACGTTTGCAGATCGTCATCCTCGATTGTTTTGGTTTTCCGGGGAAATCACCACTTCTAAAACATTTAAACAAAAAAATCTTTACATGTAGTTTTTGATGGTACATGTTCGCCACAGGCCTGCTTTACAAACGACTTCCTTCAGTTGCAATTTTCTCCAGATTAAAGCAGAAAAGCAAAACTTCTCCCTAACGCTGTTTATATGGCGCAAAACTCAACATCTTCGTTGTTAGAAAAAATATTTTTGCGTTGTGATATGTATTGGTCTTACGACAATTTATTATTAACAGATGTCCAAGCTATTAAGAAAATATAATTGCAGACATATATGTTGTCTACATGTGTCGTTAACGCCATCCATGTGTGAAGCCCAGAAACTTAGTTGCGCACCTAATAGATCAATTTGCAATTTCAGAAACACATTTATTTTGCGATCAAAATCGCACATTTTGTAAATTCGCTATCCTTTGACATTTTTAAAACGAGAGGAAATAATTTCTCCACCATTTATACTTGTATAAAAGTGCAATATGATGTCATACATAGTCATTACACAACACCAATTTTGTGCTTTTTAAAAGAAATTCATAGTGTGCTTAAACTTTTGAGACAGCGTTTCTTGGAAAAAAAGAAAAATTAAATAAAAATAAATATATTTTTTATTTTAACTACCCAAAATGGCTTATTTTATTTTATTTTGATTAAATGTCGTGTATTTATTGTAATTTAACATCGAATATTTTCTTCTTCAATTACTTTAAACCAGATTTGCAGAGTGCTTAAACTTTTGAGACAGACTATATCTGCTGGGTTTTAACCTCCTCAGTCCTGATCTCGCCTGGCGGCGACACTAAAAAGCACCCTTTAAATTAATTTAATTGCTTCAAGAATTATTTAAATCACATCTAAACTTTTTAAATAAGTGTATGCATATTAGAAGCATTGATATATAGACAAATGCATCTTTGGGAACGTTTTATAATACGAGGGCAATTCAGAATGTAACCTCCGTTTATGAATTTAAAAAAAAAACTAATGAAAGGAAACATGTTTTATTACTTACGTATGAAAGACACGTTCTTCAGCTACTTCTCAACATAATTGCCGTATTAATTAAAATAATTATCATAACGGTAAATCAGCTTCGAAATTCCATCGTCACAGACTTCTGCCGCTGGCCTATTCAACTGCGATTATTTTAAAACTCAATTCACACCACTCTTTCAATCCAAAGAATGAAAGAATTTTAACATATTTTTCTATATAATTTTCTGATAAATGCACTACCAAAAATGTTTAAAAAATAGTGGGTCAAGTAAAATATTACAAGAGCAATTTGGAATTTGTCAGTATGAATAGAAGAATATGTTAAAATTCTTTGGATTGAAAGAGTGGTGCGAGTTGAATTTAAAAATAATCGCAGTTGAATAGGCCGGCGGCAGGAGTCTGTGACGATGGAATTTCAAAGATGATTTACCTTTATGATAATTGTTTCAATTAATATGGCGATTATGTTGAGAAGTAGCTGAAGAACGTGTCTTTCATACGTGAGTAATAAAACATGTTTCCTTTCATTAGTTTTTTTAAAATTCATAAACGGAGGTTACTTTCCGAAATGCCCTTGTATTTTTAAATTGATTTTTGTAGTGCCACGTGAAATTTGTCTCATTACTGAGGAGGTTAATGTGATTCCATCACATTAAAATAATAGATAGTTCTCAGTCAAGGTTTGTATGTTGAATACTCTGTTGCTTATAAATGTTTTAATTTGTTTACCAGTTTATTGATCTTAGCAATTACCATTGCTAAATCAGTGTAAAAATCGATATCATTCATTATAATTTTTAGAGATAGGCAAATTTTTCCTATATGTTGAGAAAAGAGAAGACAAGCTAACAGTTTGTGATGGAGAATGGAAATTATTTTTAAAAAGGATTTACTGAGATCTACTGGCAATTAGTTGTTACAATTATTGTTCAATTTGTGCACTGCATATGAACTACAGCTTTGTAAGCTGATTCAAAAACATTATAAATCCTACCAACACTAATTTCTGAAAGGAATCCGTTAGAATGTGTTTGTCAATCCTGATCTCTTCAATTAGTTTAAAGGACGACCCATAATTTGTCTATTCACTTGCAACTTAATTTGTGATATAAAGGATTTGCCTCTCTCTATAATTCGATCTGTAATTTTGGTTGCAACAGAGAGCATTTCCAATAATATTTTTTTATTAAAATAAAAATAGAAAAATTTAAAGTTACAAAATCTTGGGGTTCAATGGAATATGCATAGTTCTACAGATCTCTCACAACGAGCCGGGATGCCAGCCACCGCTCTCCAAATCTCTCTCTCTACTCCTCTACTTCTTCCTCGCCGCATCTCTCCTCAATCCCGAGAAGCCAGTTTTTCTCTCTGGCCCCTCCCAGATAAAAGCCCAATTGGCTCGCCTCATCTCCGTCTTGGTGCCAGTATTGCCAGCTTCTGTCTAGGAGATATTGAAACTTTTCTCCCGCCGAGGGCTACTGGGGGGTCCCGGCTATTAATCAATAGTAGCCGTATCGAATTTGCTAACGTCAAATGATAAAGGCTGGCGAGAATCGTTGGCGCTTAGAAGAAAAAAAACCCTTACGGGTACTTTGGGAAAACTTTGTCCCTTCAAGTGCTTCCGCCTTCACTAGACTTCAATTTACAAGTCCATTGTCTAGCTTTAATTAGTCAAATCAGATAACCTTACAGTGATTTCATTTTTCCAACCTAACTTCATCAGCAATAATTTCTGCAGAAATATGTTTGCTTGTGCAATAATTGGTCCTTGAAGATCTAAAGCGTCATATAGCCAAGCAATGCTGCTTCACATATCTCGTTTGGTGTATGATAATTTCCCGTTATCGAAAACTTAAACATAAATTGATCTTCGATGGGTTTTCGGATAACTCCTAAGTTTTACTTGTTAATTCTTCCTTTGTGGAAAAGTTATGTTCCCACTTATGTTACCCACTTGTTTTTATATTGTACTAAATGTAAATCTAAATAATATTATTTTTTCATTCTCTTCCTGTATTAATTAAATCGTCAAAAGTTGTATCCTACGAAAGCTGTTCATATGATGTTAAAGAAAAGTATCAGAGCGATTTGTCTCAATCCAGTCGTTAACGTGACTTGGGGTATTTTATTTCCGTGACATTATGCCTAAAGAATTAATCGGTAAAAATAATCATCAAATTTATTCATTAGCTTCTTTAAGTGAAACAAAAGTACAAAAGAAATTACTTGGGAACAGTTTTCGAAGTTAAAAGAGGTGATAGATAATAGAAATATTATTCTGGTATAGAGCTCATCAGTGTGACGTCACAGACAACTCAACCCCACATTTCCATGGTAACTGGGTCAATACAAACCGAAAGAGTTTAGAGTTTGTTAGAGATGTATGATATACCTTCAAAAAAAGTTTTTCAATAAGAAATCAGATACCGTTCAAAGGCTCATTGTTGAATTGCTGAACTTTTAAAAGCGATTCGCAAGTGTTTGGGCCGAATTGTAACTTGTTTAAATCAGTTTCAGGGTTGAATTTTTAGCTTCATGATAAAACAACATATTTCATCTCAATCTTTTTTTAACTCTGTGGTTTGTTTTGAACCAATTTCTGGGGTTGTGACGTCACCACTGATGAGCTCTATTGGAATCATCAAGTGGCAAACAAAATAAAGATGGAAACAAATCCGGGAGGACACGCGCCGGGCCTGATAGACCCAGAGTGTGTTTAGATTTTCAGTTCTCATCACTACTTTTTGAAAAGTAATCTTCAACTTATTTTATCGCAGAATTTGTAACACTTGACTACGACTAAACAAGGTGACGATTGTTATTCATATTTATAGGTGACAAAGTAAAAACTGTTAATACACTGCGTGGTCTTGGGGTGTCAAAACATCACGTGCCCGTTTTGTCGGGTTAATCTAGACTCTTTGCTGCTTCCCCTTAATAATGCAAAGTACTTTCGTTATCAGACCTTTACTTCTTTCAGTATAACAAGTTTTTTGGTGAAAAATTGCTGAATATTCAAATTATTCCAACTTAAGTGGAGCTATTAACGTTTAAATAAAGAAGGTAGCACAAACTTGTTAGTCCAATTTGACAGTTTTCTTCTTGCCCCTTCAATTAAATGTGTCAGTATGCATTTGAAAAGACGTTAATTAGAAGCCAAGATCCCATCTCAATCAAAGAGGTTTGTTTCAATTTAATTCTTAAAGCTTGTAATGTTTTTAGAATGGTCTTTAACTGGGAGTGGCTTTGAGGTATAGGAGGTCATGATCTGTATATATCTGCATAAAATTTTCAGAAATTCTAACACAGGGGAGAATGTAACAGGTTGTATTCTTTGCGAAATCTACCTAAAAGTGAAAACGGAACCATTACAAGATCGTTCCTAAGTCTGTCTATCCATCTAGCACAGCCATTTTACTCGTAAACTATGCAACGTGCTAAGGCCAAATTACTGAATTAATACGGTGTATTGACCCATTTATTTATAGATTATTAAAGATATACAAGTGTTTTCGGAATAAAGTTTGAGGGGCTAATTCCTTTACTTGAAAAAAAATCTTTATTTTGTATATCGTGTAAAAGCTTTCATAACGACGAACTCGGAAATACATTTCTTTTAATTTTAGGTCTTATATTTTCAGAGATATCGTCGATAATATAATGCAAAATGTCCCCCCCTCCTTGCTGTTCCCGAATCTACGGAAACTAAAATTATGAAAAGATTAGAAACAGTATAAGTTAATTTAAACCTTGCAGGAGAACTATAGCGAACCCTAGGTCACATAGTTAATGAAAAAAATCGCATTTTTTCGTTACACAGAAATTTCGATTTGCGGATGTTCAGCAAAGAAGTTGAGAAGCGCTGGAAGTAACTATTCCACAGAAGGATTGCAAAGGGGATTCTTGATAATGATTTTCAAAAAAAAAAAAAAAATTGTAATTACTCGAGATGTTAATCCTTAAAGATATAGACGGTTTGGACAAACATGGCAACTTATTCTAAGGAAGTTTTATGCGAAGAAATCTAAGGATATCTAAGGAAATTTATGTGAAGTTTGGGCAGCGTATTCTATGCACCATCGGCTTTTAAATCATCGATAACAACGTTTAACTATATATTTGTGCAATCGAATGCCCAGTCAGTAGCGGCTCGTCAGAGAGTGCTGCATCAGATTTTTCACACCACTAAAATTTAATAGAATCTTTCATATTAGTTATTTGACAAATTTTGTTGATTAAATAAAACTAAAATTACCATACAATTTTAGTGGTGTGAATAAATTGTTGCAGCACCCCCTGATGAGACGCTACTGTGCCCAGTTACTAATTCATATATTTCTTGTAGGGAATCCTTTATGCTCGAGTGATACTCGTACTTGGCCGGTTATCTATTATTTCTTACTTCCTCTAAATTTAAACATTAGTTAACGCTTAATTTCGGGAAAAAATAGGCATGAATCAAGGATAAAAGAATATTTTTTCTTATATGTTTAAATACGAAATTTGTGTCAATCCAGATGTCTAGGATCTAGAATAAGGATGACCAACTATGGCACGCCGGATACCACTAATTTTTTAAAGAAATGGTGGACTTCTTCACAGAGATTTGATGATTAGACAAAGCAGCGATTACTATAAAATTTTAGTGGTGTCCAGTGTACTACCGCTGGTCTAGAACTTTTTCAATTTTGAAGTAATTACGTGACTCGCATATAAGTCTGAAATGGACATCTGGAAACGAATTCTGACTCTCAGAGTCAGAAGTAGTGTAGAAATCTTACATATTGCAAATATGTGAACAAGTTTTTGTGTTGAAAGCACAAGTCAACATGTCACCAAAGTTTTTAAAAAATACTAAACAACAAAATTTCCCTTATAAACATGTTTGCTAAAGAATTTCTGTTTTGATTCGAAATTTATTTTATTTGGTACAGGTAAAAATTACCGCAATAGCCGTTCTACTCTTAAAGATTAGAAATTAAAACATTTATTGCTACTTGACTTCAAACCAGGTCATGCAACTCGTCACAATGCATTTGTCCCTTTCTTTCACAAGTGGAAACTACTGAATAAACAGGGCCGGACTTAGACAGTGGGGGGCCCTGGAGCAAACACTTTTAGGGGGCCCCCTTCTATCTTAAAATTGTTCGTAAATTATACTCACGTGACTAAAACTGAAATTCATAACTATTGTATGTGTACATAAATTTCGTACCAAGTACTATTCACATCTATATACAAGGTGGTTATAATTAAACTTCCCCTATAAACACCATCCCACAGAGCAAACGGATGAACGGAATGCAACGAAATTTTGTATATGGGCTTTACACGAGATGCGCTCACGGAATTTCGAAAAAAAAAATTTTAGTTCCAAAATGTCCACCAGAGGGCGCCTTTTCGGGAAAAACATGAAATGTGACACAATAAACGACCAAAACGGAATACAGACACAATTAACATTTATTAATATGTCTGATCACCCTGTCATCGAACCACATTAAGTAAAGGAAGGAAAAAAGAACAGTACGCTATTTGAGAAACAAAAAAAACAGTTCAGTTTGCCGAAACAAAAACACATTAGGACGAAATTTCACAAGCGGAGCAGTTGTTAATTGTGTCCAGGACGATGTAAGGAAAGGTGTTCCACGTGACCACCCTCATTCACCTGCAAAATTTCAAGTCGATGCCCAGTGTGTTCAACAGCAGATCGTAACTGATCAGTTGTGAGGTTTCGCACATGAAGCGTTATGGAGTTCTTTAAGTCATTCAACGTCGTAACACCTCCACGATACACCAGACTTTTTAAATAACCCTATAACCAGAAATCGCACGGAGTTAGATCCGGCGAACGTGGTGGCCATGGACTACGAAAGGAGCGACTAATAACACGCTCCTCTGTGAAGTGTTGGAGCAATAGCGCCTTCACGGACTCATGGATATGTGGGGGTGCACCATCCTGCATGAAAATGGTCGATATAAGTACCCGCCTTTGCTGTAGTTGCGGCACAACAAACGTCTGCAGCATGTCATGGTACCGACGGCCCGTAACGGAACATGTGACAGGCCCACGTTCAGTGATTTCCTCAAAGAAGAATGGCCCAAGGATGAAAGTCGCCGTGAATCCACACCAGACAGTCACCTTTGGAGAATGTAGGGAACTTTCAGTGTGCATCCGAGGATGTTCCTTAGCCCAAATGCGGCAATTCTGTGTGTTGACAGTCCCGTTGAGGTAGAAATGAGCCTCGTCGCTCCACAGAATATTCCAAGGCCATGACAGATCAACAGTCATTCTGTTGAGGAAATTGACTGCAAATGAGAGACGTTGTGCTTTGTCCCTATCAAGCAGCTCGTGGGTAGGACGGATCTTGTATGGGAAGTAGTGCATTATGTTTCTGAGCACTTTTCGGACGGTGCTGTAAGCATAGCCAGTCTGTCGAGAAACTGCACGTGCGCTACTGCCCCCAAACTCTGATGTCTGTGACTGTGCGTCAACAGCTGTCTTTACGGCATCAACAAGTACCGGTGTGACACGTTTGCGGCCTCTTCCAGGTTGAACTCCTAAATTCCCCGTCTCTTCAAATCTCTTAATCATGGCCCGGATACCTTTAGTTGACATTGGTCCACGCCGTTGGTTCTTTCTACGACGAAATTCACGAACTGCAGCAGAAGCATTCCCCTTGTTTTCGTAAACCAGCTTCACCAATAACGCACGTTCAACTAAAGAGACCGCCATAAATACAGCCGGAAACATCGACTTAAACATGCCAACGTCTGCAAACGTTTTATACCCAAACCTGTTTTGCATAAAGCTCCCTCTTCTTCCCAAGCATGCAAATCTCGGCATTTTTCTCCTACAACTGACGGGTTTTCCCGGTTTTGCATTTTATTACTCATAATTCTTGTTCTGGTTTGTTAATATTGTTTCTGTATTCCGTTTCGGCCTTTTACTGAGTTAAATTTCATGTTTTTTCGAAAAAAGCGCCCTCTGGTGGACATTTTGGAACTAAAATTTTTTTTTCGAAATTCCGTGAGCGCATCTCGTGTAAAGCGCATATACAAAATTTCGTTGCATTCCGTTCATCCGTTTGCTCTGTGGGATGGTGTTTATAGGGGAAGTTTAATTATAACCACCTTGTACATAAAAACAGAAGAAAGACAACTTCAAGAAATTATAGATTATATGGATATGAGGATAAATGTGAGGCCTTAAGGAGGCATTGGGTACAGAAACAGAGTGGATAGGAGAAGAGAGAGCCTTAAAATTAAAAAAAGAAAAAGAAATTTGGTCAATTTTGACCATTTTTTATCATTTGACACTGCTTTAACGAAAAACTTATCTGTCCTTAGGGGGCCCCCCTTAAGCCGGGGAGCCCGGGGCAATTGCCCCTCATGCCCCTGCCTTAGTCAGGCCCTGTGAATAAACTACTTTGGAAGTTTGCTACTTTACCAATTAATTTCCTATAAACATGTATAGGGCTACTAAAGTTGTTTTCCCCTTGCTTAAATATTTATTACTTTACAGGCTGACCCGTGTGGGTTGCCCGGGCCCATGATATTAAAATTAAATATACCTAAAATCAGAGTTTTTAAAATATAATTTTAAACAAAATAGCTTTCCAAATGAATCTAACGCTGGGGTCCGCACTGCTTTTGGCAGCGTACATCTTCAAAATTGCATGGTTCTATCTTTTTAAACGAATCTCGAGCAAGGCCCAACTGCCTTTAGCAGACTACACAGGCTATGCTACGTTTTGCCTCCATCTATTTTTATTTTTAAACTAAAATCTTTCCAAACGAATCTAATGTTGTTGGCTACACTGCCTTCGGCAACGTACACTCTTGAGTTAGAGGATTTTATATTTGTAAATGAAAATCTATCCAAATGAGCCTAGAGTTGGGGGACCAACTGTCTTCGTCAGCATACAACTGTCGCGCTACGTACGCTCCGGTCTATTTTTGAAAAAGGAACTCAAATTTGTATAATTGATAGTTATTAAACAAAATTGTTTTCAAGCTGATTAAGGAATCTCGTTATAGTGATTGGAGATTTAACTTCTGACAGTTAGATAGATTAAACTTTCAATTCTGATAAATGTTAGAAAAAACTAAATAATATAAAACACGCATCCGCCTTCCACTCTTTTAAAATGTTAAAGGATCTTCCAGAATTGACAATCTCTGTAAAAATGGAGAAGTTTCCTCGACATGCGCAGAAACGAAAACCAAACCGGATTTTTTTGAAAGTACAATTTTCTTAAGGAGGTTCTTGAAAAAGATATTTTCCCCTGTATACAATGGAACGTTTTTTGTAAAAAGTAAATGCATGACACTTTCAAGCATGATTATTGAAGAGATTTATCATCGAACTTTTTTTTCAGGCAAATGATTTAAAGATTTTTATATAAAGAATAGTATTATGTCTGAACATATTTATAACTATAAAAGATCATCGAGTTTTCAATCATCTTTTACAGTTATAAATAGTTGTTATGTATTTATAACATCCATTTACAATTTTAAATCAATAATTGTTATGTTTTAGAGTAAACAATAGTTGGATGAAAACTGAATAGTAAACGCTATAGTAAACAATAGTTGGATGAAAACAGGATAAACAGTTGCTATTTTTCATATTAAACAATAATTGGATGAACTGAAATACCCATTTTTCAGCCAATTGAGAATACAGTTGAGTAAACACTGAGTATTCATCCAACTGAATGAGTATTCAGTTGGAATAACGTTATAGTTATATTAAAACTTAAAACTTTTAATATAATTTTAACTTTGACCTTCACTGTTACAAAATATCCAATGTAATATTACAATAGATTCTAAGTTTTTTTTTTCTTTTAACATTTGTTTGATTCGTACGTTAAAAGTTTGCTATTGAAAGGTTCTATGGAATCCAAAACATCAAAATGCTTTATAGTGTTTTTAGTATTTTATATAATTGTAATAAATTGTCTGTAATGTCAATGAACTTTTATGGAATTACGACTAGAGTTAGCAATTTTTGACCCATTATTGAAATTTTTTTTTCATTCCCACGTTATCATGTTAAAACACCAATTTTGGCAGCATTTTATTGGATTGTTTTTTAACATCCTTTAGACAAAAATGGAAAAATTGTTTGATAATACAGTTCTAAATCGAAGCTGCTCTTCAACATTGAAATTAACTGTTTTACTGTGAGCTCTACAGGTTCAAGATCAGATAGCTAAGTCCTGATTTCAAAGACTTCAGCTAGAGAGCATTGTAGGCAATTTTTTCGAAATGCCCATAAATCACTTTACTAAACACTATTTCTACCAAGAGGTGTCAAAAGACACCTTTCAGATTTTAACTTAAAATATTGTCTAAGTCTAGTCATTTCTCCCCAATTAATTTTATGACTTTTCATACAATAGTTATTGAATTAACCTCTTCGCTCCCTGGGTCCACATATGTGGACCTCCGTTTTGTCCCTTTTTATTAATAATACCCAAACATAATAACAATTTTGACATCTTAATGATATGTTTCGAAGTCTAAGATTCGAACTAATGCAAATAACATAAAAATCTTGCTCCGAAGTTAAATGGAATAAGAAATAATTCAGTAATAATTAATAATACTGCATTAATACTCAGTAGCGAAGAGGTTAATTCAGGGATATAATTTTCCTTTAGCTCATCCTTAAGAATGTATGGTATTTCTATTTCTACCATGAGGTGTATCTTTTGACATCTTAAAGATTTCACAAGTCCTGATATCTAAAGATTTTATAATTTTTAATTTTAAACCATAGTACATATAAATATCAACATCATTTTACCGATAATTAGCATTCCAATTATAATCAGATTAGAGAATCCCAATTGTAGTTGTAACGGAAAATACAGGAGTTTCTGCATAACTTTGATATTCGCTTTTTTTTAGTCATGTTGCTTTTTAGTGTAGATCACTATGCAGTGACTAGTACAAAAATAATTTTATAATGTGTTTTATTCTCCATTTCTGGAAGAAAGCATCAAAGAGTTAATAAATATATTGCTCAAATTATTTATATTCAACAGATAATTTGAAATCTCAACAGTTTTAGCAATTATTTGCATCCAAATGCAAAGGTGCAAAAGGTAACTTTTGGTATAAATAGGTACTCACAAAATCGTGGTAGAAATATTGATATCTGTTATAATCCGTATTAAATATCTTTTTCATCACTAATAGTTGTCTGTGTTCAAAAGTTAAGGGCTTAAGAGTTCCTTAACTAGAACATGTTTTTATTTTTGTAAAATAAATAAATAAATAAATAAATAAATAAATAAATAAATAAATTTTCAATCAACCGTGATTTTTTTCACAGTAAATTTTCAACACTTATATTTAGAAGATAATCAAAAGTCATTCGAATCAGTAACTCACAATTTTTGTCCCTAAATGCACTATTGAATTGGTCATAATTCTTGATTATTCTCCGTCAAAAAGTGCTATACATTACTATGTCTTCCATTTTACTCAGATAAAACTACACTGCTCAAAACAATTATGGAAGCACATTATTTTAGCGAAATTACTCAAATACTTACACCGATAAGTAACATAAAATAAATCATTCATAATCTAAAGCCTAGCAGGAAACAGAAGGGGGAAACTTCATATGCAAATCAAAGTTCATGACGTCAAAAACCAGAAAAAGAACATAGAGCAGAAACGTCTGTTTCACTGCTTTAACTGTGAAATTCGATTGCTCAGCTTTTTTTTTTTTTTTTTTTTTTTTTTTTTAATGAGAAAGGGGGACTTGAAAATGTCTCAACAACGTCATTTACCAGAATCCATGACATGGCGTATTATAGGCAGACTTGAATCTGGGCAAACACAACGAAGTACTTCGGACGCTGTCGGAGTCCTCAGAAGTGTTGTTGCAATGCTGTGGAATCGATTGCAAGAAACAGGGAATGTTAGGCGTCGACTATGACAAGGTCGGCCACATGCCACTACAGCTATTGATAACCGGTATATACTGTTAATACACAGCTCAGCAAAAGTTTAGACAATGATCGATTATGCTTCTATTTTCTGAAGTATGTACCGAATGTTTGTAATTCCTCTGTCAAATATTAGTTGTGACTTATCCTTTATTCATACACAATAAATTTTGAATTTTACCTTTTACATAAAATATAATCACAAAAAAATAACATTGTGGCTAAAGTATAGACAATTTGTGTATTTACAGAAAAAATAACTACAAATTAAAATCGAGTTGCACTCACATTGTTTGCAGTTAGTGCAAGAATGTGACTTTTCATCGAAAAAACTAAATGCTGCGTCCCTTAGGGGTCTATTTCGTACCAAACATGTTCAACAGCAGCTCGAAACTCATTAAAAGAAAACTATAACAAAAAATTGCATAAACATTACGACATATGATGTTACAAAAGTTTTCGATTGGGTCCGGATCAGAACTACACGCCGGCCAGTTGAGATCAATAGTATTTTCAGAGTTAGATGAAGTTCTTCTTTTGTATGCAACATGAATAGATGCTAAAATCCATACTTTAGACCAGCAAAAGTTCCCCAAATGACTAAAAATTAATCTCCAACGTATGTACGTAGTCTTGTGTTGCTTGGCAACCAATGAATAACTCCACAGATACACGAGCATTAAAGCCAAGTGAAGACCAAATTATTTAAAATTCACCTTCTTTTTGCCGACTTAATAAAGTCCCAGGATCTTTGCTTAAGTCATTCCAATAGTATGCCCACGTGCACTTTTTTTTCGTTACTGAATATCATAGCATACCATTTGGGTTCATATAACGTATGTTTGCAAGTTAATTAAATTCTGGGCAATTTATAGCGAGATTTTAAAGCTGATTGTTTTATTATTGTCATGTAAATTGATTTACCTGTTTCTTTAATCATCTACGCATCATATCCGTCGACACAGAAATTCCTGACTTACTTTTAATGTGATTAACAATCATTATTTGTGTAAATGTCACTTTCTGGATCCTTTTGTCATCGCATTTTCTTGTCACACAAGGTCTTTCAGATTATTTTTTTTTTTTTGGAGGAGTCATCTTTAGACTATACTTCATAGACAAACCACTTTGGACGATTCAGTGCTGCTGAAATTTCTGCAACTGTCTTCCCTTTCCATTTCAGCTTCCCTACTTCAATTACCTCATCTAAATGAATATTTTTAGCTCGCGGCATCTTCACTAACTGATGCTATATCGAGGTATAATTAAATACTTCAGACATGTGACATCATAACTTCGAAATTTGCATTTATCCATGAACAGTTCGCTAAAAATCAAAAAAGTGTCTAAACTTTTGCAATATGCAAATTTTACTTTTTTCAGTTAAATTATATGTTATCTTACATTATAACCATTATTTTTATTGTACATTGTTTAAAATATATTTGAAAATAAGTATAGCCATTTCTAAAACTCACGTGTTCGTATTTTTTATTTAAAGGTTAAAAAACACCAGTGTCTAAACTTTTGCTGAGCACCGTAGCTTGTCGAAACAGAACAGACAATGCTACTCAGCTTCAAAGACAGTTGCTCTTGGCAACAGGACAAAAGATGTCCAGCCAAACAGTACATAACAGGCTTTTTCACGGGGGGTCTCTAAGCACGTGGATCAATGGTTTGCATTCCATTGATCTCAAGCCACCATACCGCCCGAAGAAGATGGACTGATGAACATCGAGATTGGGAGCAACACGATTGGAGCAGAGTGTTGTTTAGAGACGAGTCCCTATTCAGTTTGGAGTGTGACATCCGATATGTTTTGGTATGGAGGAAAAGGGACACTCGAAATAACCCCACATTCGCCCGTGAAAGGTCACAATATCAAGGCTGCCACAGGCGACTATTTTTTTTATCTGGCGCCACTTTCTCAAAACAGAAATTCTTAACACATGCTTTGTCAACATTTGCAAGACAAATATATTCCGAACTTTATATTAGAAAATACTGGTGCTAACGGAATATAAAAATAGTCGCCTGTGACAGCCCTGCAATATAGACGAAGTGTTTTGATGGTATGGAGTGGAATCAGCATAAGAAGACGTACGGACCTGCATATCATTCGGAATGGCATTTTGATGGCCCAAAGGTATGCAGACGAGATACTGAGACCTCATGTTATACCTTAAGTTGTAGCCATTGAAGATTCCTTTGTTTTCCAGCATTCCAGACTGCATACAGCTCGTTTTGAGGAGAACATGCTTGAAGCTGAAACAATACAGCGAGCGTATGGAATGGCCAGCGTGCTCTCTTGACATGAATCCGATCGAGCATGTTTGAGACATGCTCGGACGATGCATTGCTAAGAGAACAAGGCTTCCTTTTACTATCGAGACTTGGAGATTGGACTTCTTGAGGAGTGGAACAGTATCTCCCAAAATCTTATCGATACCATCTATCTCCCAAAATCTATCGATATCGTACCCATGGAAGACAGGTGTGCAGCAGTCTTGGCTGTTCGAAGAGACCACACGCCCTATTAAAAATCTTGCATCATTTCTAAAGAATACTTTTTTCATCATTTATTTGAACCATATTTTTGCTTTAAATCATCTTTTCATGTATTTTTTATCTTTTCAAAGAATTGAAACTTAATTAGAAATTTTTTGCGTCTTTTTTTCAGTATTGCGCTTTGATATGCATGTACTATCCATTTTATGCCAATACATAGCTGTCTCGCATAGTTTTCTAAACCTTTTTGTTTGCTCCCCTAATTTTTTTGAGCAGTGTATACCTTTATTTTACTAATATTTGATAATTAAGAAAACCTTAAGCTGTTGGGACAAAAAATACGGATAAAACAGAATAAATAAGCACAAAAGCAACAGTAAATAAAAACTGTAAAAACACTCGCGCATCAAAGGAAAAGTTACATTTCTTGTCACGATGGGTCTTAGAATTTGAAATGTTAGAAGCAATATATCTAATGTAAATATCTCCACAGAAGACTATTTTTGCATTTAATGATTTTTGATTATGTAATAAATCTTTGATACTAGTATGGGGAATACCTAGAAGCATGAAGATGTAGTACCATCTATTTACACTAAAATGAATAAAATCACTTATGGATTTGCTGGAACTACATGTTGGTAACGAAATGTTAAAATAAATTGTACCTAGCTTACGCCTGCTACAGTTGTATTAGAAAATATATACTTCCCTTAAAATGTCATGCTTCCAAAAGCAATTAGTGACATATTTAAGCCGGTGATTGGTTATAACAAAATAAACATTAGATAACATTCTAATTGTTGTAAAATGAAGTGAAGTGAAACTAATAGAACGCGCTGTGCGTAAATTAAGAAAATGAAAATATCGTCTGATTTTATTTGTTATTATTCGAAGAACTTTGACAAGTGTATGAGAACGATTGAGTTCTCTGGATGTAATGATGGATGTGTCTTTTACATGGAATTAAACGACATTTTTTATAATATATGGATTTTTAGATTAATTTGAACTTAGAATAAGTTTATCTTAACAGATGATTTCGATTTTAATTCAAGAGCTCCAAGCATCGCGTAGATGCAACCCGCAAATGAAGACATGCATGGTTAGTAAGTAAGTTTTAAACTAACCCTATTTTCGAATTCTAACATTCTGGTACCCTCGGTTCGGGACAGGAGTTTTTGAATTTTAATTAATTTTAAATGAAAAAATGAATCTGAGTAGTTTGAAAACTCAGAGAAAAGGACTGAGAGCTGCTTTTACGCTCACGTTTAAGAAAATTGAAACTGAATTAACTAAAGAAACATGTGACATTAAAAAACTTTCTATTTTGAAAACTCA
Source organism: Maratus speculifer (assembly GCA_964019185.1). NCBI lineage: Eukaryota > Metazoa > Arthropoda > Arachnida > Araneae > Salticidae > Maratus > Maratus speculifer. Next base: position 172,001,596 of record OZ025299.1, read on the forward strand.
ACTGTTTGATAAATTTCAACGGATGGACACTTGTCAAAGTCAAATTTCGGAAATATTGTTACAAGATAAGTACGAAAAATTGTTTACCGAAGATTTTGAAGGTGCAGAAGAATATCGAGAAAAATATATAGAAATATGTGCACGTATTGATGAAAAGATACAGTTTTCTTCATCTCCTGGCGAAGAAGTAAAACGCAAATTTAAATTACCGGAGATCGAGCTGAAAAAATTTAACGGCGAACCAAAGGAATTTTTATCATTTTGGAGCCAGTTCAAGAAAATACACGAAGACGATTCTATTGCCGCTGAGGATAAGATGCAGTATCTATTCCAATGTATGGAGCCAAAATCAAAAGCGGAGCGTTTAATATCAAGTTATCCAGCTACCGCGGAAAATTATCCGAAGGCTACCGATCAATTAAAACAGAGGTTTGGACGAGATGATCTTCTTGTGCAAATTTACGTCAGGGAATTATTAACCCTCGTAATGAAAAATGCCACTGCGCCTAAAATGAAAGTTGACTTAGCCTCTTTATACGATGAGTTAGAAAGCAAACTTCGTGCCTTAGAAAGTTTGGGAAGAACTCAAGAGAAGTATGGAGACTTTCTCATGCCCTTGGTTGAGAGCTGCTTGCCTGAAGAAGCTCTCTTGACCTGGGAAAGAAGCCGAAATCATGATACATATTCCAGTGAGAATTCCAGAACTTTAAAAAAACTGATGGACTTTCTACGCCAAGAAGTTCAAGGAGATGAAATAGTATCTTTAGCAAGAAAAGGCTTTGATTCTGTTGTTAGAAAAAAAAAACATTTCATCTGAAATTATTAGCAAACCTGATCCAGCCACCGCCTCTGCATTGGTGAGTATAGAAAATAAAGGTAAGAAAAACAATTGCATATTCTGTGATAGGTTTCACCCCTCTAATAAATGTTTTGGGGCTAAAAAAATGTCTTTAACTGAAAAACAAAAAATTTTGTTTACAAAGGGGGTTTGTTTCACTTGTTTGCAAAAAGCTGGTCATCTGAGTAAGAATTGTAATATTAAAAATAAATTAAAATGTAATTATTGCCATAAACCTCATTTTGAAATAATGTGTCCAGAACAAAATATAAATAATAATCAAGATGATACTTTAAAATCTGAAAATTCTCTTTCTAATTGTAGTAGAAATAAAGTTGTGTATATGCAAACGCTTGGCGTGCGCATTCGATCGCAAGATCGCCAAAAGGTCGTACGCGCACTGCTGGATTAGGCGAGCCAAAGTAGTTACGTAAGCGAGAGAATAACGAAATCACTAAAAATGCATCCTATAAGAAAAGAAATAATTATTCACGCGCTGTTCGGGGGGGGGGGGATGAAACGAAACCTAAAAAACATGATGTGTTTTCTGTAGAAACCAGTGAATTAGATGGAAATAATGCGTTTTGTTTTGAAGCATTTTCCGGAAAAAAGATTTGCGGATTTGTACCTAAAATTATAGAATCTTAAATGAATTAAAAAGAAATAAAATAAATCTATCTGATGATTTTTGCAAGGAATCTGAAATTGATCTTTTGGTGGGGGCTGATATGATAGGAAAATTATTGACAGGAAATTTAATTCAATTAAATTGCGATTTGACTGCCATAGAAACCAAGCTCGGTTGGACAGTAATGGGGAAACAAACGTGTGGCAAGAAACATAACGTTTTGACAACATTGTCTATGCACGTTAGAAATATTCCTTTGAATAAATTATGGGAACTTGAAACCATAGGAATTTCTGACCCCATTCAGAGTTTTGAAAAACGGGAAAACTTTGATTTAAACGATTTTAAGGGAAAAATGAAAATTCTTCCCGATGGCAGATATGAAGTAGGGCTGCCATGGAAGTGTAATTTTAAGAACTTACCCGACAATAAAGTTTTAGCTCGGAAGAGATATGAAAAAATGATTAATAAATTGAAATGTGGGGGATTTTTCAATGAATATCAGGAAGTATTTAAGAATTGGGAAAAAATGAATATTATTGAACGTGTTCCAGAAAATGAATTAATTAATAAATGTCATTATTTACCGCATAGGCCCGTTATCTGGTTAGATAAGGAAACCACAAAAATACGCCCTGTATTTGATGCATCTACTTCTGAGAAAGGGAAACCCTCGTTAAATGAATGTTTGTATAAAGGCATTAATCTTATAGAATTAATACCTGATATTCTTGATCGTTTTAGAATGTATCCTATCGGTATAACTGCAGATATAGAAAAGGCTTATTTAATGTTATCTGTTATACCTAAAGGTAGAGATTTTCTTAGATTCCATTTCCCATGTAATGAAAGACAATTGATTTATAGACATTGTAGAATTGTCTTTGGTGTCTCTTCTAGCTCTTATTTATTAAGTGCATCTATAATGCACCTTTTAGAAAATAGTCCTCCTGAATATAAGGAAACTGCTGAAAAATTAAAATGCTCATTTTATGTAGATAATTGTGTATCAGGTGTTTTTAACATTAATGAAGCTGAAATGTTTATTGAAAATGCAAAGTTATTAATGTCTAAAGGGTGTTTCAATTTGCGTTGTTTTGAAAGCAATGTAGCTTGCAAGAATGTTGATAAACATTCTGGGGATACTTCAGTTTTGGGGATTACTTGGAATTTAGATAATGATTCTTTGAAATGTTGTTTAGATTTAGAAACATTAACGTGTGAAAGAAAAATTACTAAGAGATTAATTTTGAGCATTGTGCAAAAAACTTTTGATCCTATCGGCTTATTCTCTCCTGCTACATTGCTTCCAAAATTATTGCTACAAGACTCATGGAAACAGAAAATCCCATGGGATCGAGAATTACCTTGTAACATTGTGAGTGCTTTTCTAAAATGGTTGAAGAATATTGATGTTTTAAAAGAAGTAGCTATACCTCGATACTTAGAAATTAATGCTTCATCTGAACTTCATATTTTGTTGATGCGAGTAAAGGGGCATATGCAGCATGTGTCTTCGCTAGATCAATACAGTCAAACCCCGTTAATACGCGCCCCGCTTAATACGCGAAACCGCTTAATACGCGAATTTTGTTTGGTCCCTTGAAATACTCCTATCTTACGCATAGAAAAAACCCTGTTTAATACGCGAATGGTTAATACGCGAACCCGTTTAATATGCGAAATTTTATCAGTCCCAAACCTACGTTTAATACGCGAATGAACTTAGCTCTAAACATACTAGTTTTTAGATGAAGTATTTTCACAAGCATTTTATACAACAATTATTTAACTTATTCTTTATACAACAATTATTTAAACCCAATTAAATTGAACATTTTTTCCCTCAAAACCACCAGCTGACTAAATTTGGATCCCTATCCGAGGTTAGCATAAGACTGCCCGATCAAAACTCTCCCAATGAAATCTCATAGGCGAGACGAGGCTAGCGTTGTGCAAAAGTTAAAGACATTATGTCTGTTTGAAAAATGCGTGATTTCATTTGGAAAATATATAAAACCAATGTGTAAAATTTTAAAGGAAATTCAAATTTTTAAAAAATTCAGCATTTAGAGATTTTTAATTTATGCATTTCGTTCTATCATGAGACGCAAATTAAAAATATGTAAATTAAAAAATAACTGATACAAAACTTTTTAAAATCAGTAAAAACCTGATGGTGGTTTTATGGTGGTTTCGCTTGCTTTCTGTACGCATAGGCTGAAAAAAAATCAAATTACGCAAAGTTAGAATGTACCTACAATTCAATACTTTACTTGCGATTTTTGCCATTTAAAAATTAGAATGTAGACAAAAACAGGGAATTGAATTTATAAAATCTTACAAATTTGAAGTTCATGTAAGGTTCATTCATTGCGGGTGCAGGATGCACGAATCAGTTAGTTATATAAAAAGCAAAAGTGAAAAGAACTTTTCTCCATAATTAAGAAATGATGTGACCCCCCCCCCCCACTTCTCCTAAATTAGAGCAGTAGAACCGATAGATGGAGCATGCACTACTATAGCAGATTAATCAGGTGAGTATTTCCAATCGCTGTTTCATAAGTGCTGGGATATTTTTAAAAGAAGAGAGTCGCTTGTCTTTCCCAGTATTATCTAGTCTACGATATCCATCTATACTTTCATAATCTAGTCTAAACTATGGCGGAAGGAACAAAACATATTAAACGAAAGGCTCTCTCCATCACTGAGAAGTTACAAATTATAAATCAATACGATGACCAAGGCGTCTCAAATAAGTCTGCATTCGTCAAAGAAAAAGGCATACCTGAATCAACTTTAAGGACTTTGTTAAAGAATAGGAATGCCATCGTTAATCAAGCTGTGGTTGGAGGAACAAAGAACAAAAAAATAAAAACCACCAAGTTTGAGGAAATCGAAAAGGCCCTTCACGAGTGGTTTGTTAAAGCACGCTCTACGAATATCCCAATAAGCGGCTTGTCAATGCAAAAAAAAAAAAAAAATTAATTCGCAGCAAAAATGCGATTGTCAGATTTCAATGCCTCAAATGGATGGCTGGATCGATTTAAAACTTGGTACGGCATAAAATTCAAGCAAGCGTGCGATGAGTCAGTTGCAGTCAACATTGAAGATATTCACTGTTGGAAAATTAATGTTCTTCTGCAGCTTGAATAAAACTACTCAAGTCGGGATGTTTACAACGTGGACGAATTCGGGCTTTTTTATAAACAGACACCCAGTCACCCAGTCAATGGTCATGAACGAAGAAATAGGTCATGGAGGCAAACTGAGCAAAGAGCGTCTTAATATTCTGCTGGGTGCCAACTCTGATGGATCAGATAAATTAAAGCTCCTGGTCACAGGAAAGTCAAGCAACCCGCGATGCTTTAAAAATGTTAAGAATTTCCCCTGCCTGTACGAAAGCCAGCGTAAAGCATGGATGACGGGCAATATTTTTACAACATGGTTTCGTAATTTTTATCGACGTATGAGAAAAGAATCGCGCCATGCGTTATTGCTTGTGGGGAACTGTCCTGCGTTTCCAAAAGGATAACGAAGATCTGAATAGTGTCCAAGTAGAATTTTTACATCCAAATTTGACTAGTGTCACCCAGTCAGTGGACCAATGAATAATTAATATCCAGGGGCGTATTTAAGCAGAATTCATTAGGGGGGCGTGTATGACGATTTTGCCGACTAACTTTAAAAAAAAAATTATACCTTTCAAAGTATGTATTTGTATCTGTATGCATCTACTGAGTGTCAAAAATTTGACTGACCGATTTTAAAATTCAATAACTTGCAAACGGTGACAGCTCTAAAATTAAATCCCTGCAGGATGTAAGAATGTAAAAATCACTTCTGTATCTAACCTAACCCTCCTGCAAGAATTTTTTTTAAATAACTGCCACAATTTGTAATAGCTCAAGAGCCGATAGCACAAAAACATAAGGTATTAAACAGAAGAAAAAACCTTTATTTTATGGAAATGTAATAATAGGGGAATCTAATGATCCATGTCTCACGAATACTCTTTGTACCAACCGCTGTTAGACAGTTACTACTCATCCTGTGGGATGAAACCATTTTTCAGATATACGCTGATGTATTATACTGACTCAAACTGATCAAATAATGTCTCTGTCTAGCTTCATTTTAGATATTTTTCTTGGGTCATGTACAATGATGGAATCTTTCCAACTTTTCGTAACATTAAAATGACATTAAAAATTTTATGACATTTTTGACTTCAGAAAGATTTTTTAACCCATTAGTGCCTAGCGTCCCTTTTTAGGGACGATTATAAAAAAGGCAATAAAGCACTTTTCACACCAGTAAATAGAAAGATAAATCTACACTATTTTTCACGAGACAAATTCCTCAATAAATAAAAAAAATATTCGTTTTTTAAAAGTGGTAGGAAACCCAAAATTTCATTTTTAATGAAGAAAATAATTTCGGCATTAATGGGTTAATTGATTTTTTATTATTATCAACACTATTTATTATCGCATCTATCTGTTCTGTATAACTAACAAAGATTTCAATTTTGTTAACACTAGTTTTAATAAATATGGTTAGCGGAAATTTTTGTGTTCGTCTTATTCAGTTTTACGTGCCATATATAATAAATCTAAACTTGAAAAGACATAGGATTTTTACTTCAGAAAATAATGATTTTTTGAATTTACAGCTTTCAAACGTTCCTATTTAATAAGCACATAATGATTGAAATAAAAAAAAATGTCATTTTATGTCTTAAAAGTGCTAAAAATTGACAAAAAATGTGTTTTTTCCGCATGAATTGTTATTAGATAGATCATTCGACGAAAATTCGCGACCTTTGTTTAATACGCGAACCCGTTTAATACGCGAATTTTGATCGGACCCCTGATTCGCGTATTAACGGGGTTCGACTGTAATTGATTCCGAAGTCAAGGTTACGCTTGTTAGAGTGAAGTCTAGGGTTGCTCCTCTCAAAACTTTGAGCATGCCGCGTTTAGAGTTAATGGCTTGTTGTATAGGTACTTGACTTGCGAGTTCTATCGTCAAGGCAATAAATATGCCAGGTCTAAAAATCACATTCTGGTCAGATTCTACTACCGCAATTTGGTGGATAAAGGAACATGGAAATTGGTCGGTTTTCGTGAGCAACAGAGTCCAGTGGTGACCATCCCCCCCAAACCCAATGACGCAAATTCCCCCCCAAAAAAATTTTCATACTTTAACATTGACCCCCCCCCCCTAAACTGAACATCAATTTTAAAATATATTCTACTGATTATTCACAAATCGTAATCTTATGTACTATCACACAAACATGAAATAAAAGTTTTAACAGAGTAATAAATAATGAAGATATATATTTTAAAACTAGCAACCTGATTGTTTCCACATTAATAAATCTTACTGATAAGTCCGTATTAATATATTCACAAAGCTCTAGTTTTCGCTGAATGCAAGCATTATTTAAATTAATTTAATTCTAAAAATATAATGCAATATTAATGATTGAAGTAATGATTAATACTCTTAATAATTACATTCATACACGTATTTTTTATGGTATAAAAATTAATTCTTTTTAACATTTATGATAAAAAGAAGAGAAAACAACATTGTAATTTTATCCATTTGCTTGTTAACCAGGGGATATGAAAATTCTAATTCGTCCCAACAACAGTGCTTGTGCCTTGCTTCCTGCAGGGCATGAGGATCACTCTTGCTAGGCATTACTTGTTTTTCGAGATCAGTTTGATTTTTAAATAATTTAAAAATAAATAAATACACTATAAATGTAAAGGAAATTTCTTATTAAAATTTTTAATTTACACACATTTAAAAAATATTTAAAATATGTCCCTTCTAACTATTAACAAGTAGACTATTTCTGAACAGTTAGTTTTTGATAAACAGTTTCAACTTCAAAATTTTTTTTAATTAGCTGAAGGATTATAATAGACTCCAATTGAGTAAAAAAATGCATTTTTGAAGACGCTAGAAAAATTAACTTTTTATACGTCCCTGGATCCTATAAGTTATATTTAGTGAAATAGTCTTCATGCTCTGACATGCGTTGGAAAAAATTATTTTAGCACGACCAAAAATTACCCAGTTTAAAATTTAGAAAAATTTGGCACTTAACACAATGCCTGAAATAATGTACAATTTCGATCTAAACCACACATCATTTCGGTCTCCATGTTAAAAGCGAAAAATTTCCAAATTTTAAACTCGCAAAGCACAATGAGTTTTGGTCGTGCAAAAATGATTTTCTTTTCATTTGATGTATCAGAGCTTCAGGATTGTTTCACCAAATATTCTTTTAGGACTCGTAGGCTGTATAAAAGTTAAATTTTATAATTTATTCATAAGAATTGAATTTTTTGATCCAAATTGTGTCCAGCATAATTATTTAGCTAATTTTAAATATTTTTGCAATTGGAACTATATGCTTAGGTACATAGTTCCAATCGCTAACTATTCAGAAATTATCCATTGGTCGATGTTTGGAAAAAAACACACTGTGTATTAACAAATATAGAAATCATCTTCTGGAAAAAATGCAAAGGAGAACAATTCTGTAAAATGGATTTGATAAATATTTGAAAACGAAAAGAAATAAATTAATAATAAGCTTCGTTTTTTCTTTCCACAAACTATACGGCTTAACACATGAAAACCATATTTCTTCATTATTTTGTGTAAAAGAATACACCAATCTAATTTACATTATTATGTTGGAAAAAGTATTTTTACACTGTAAAAAGGAAAAAATCGGTTAAATTTACGGCAAAAACTGCTGGCAGCAATGTTTCCAGTAGTTTTTGCCGATGAAACTGCAGTAAAATTAGATGTAAATTTTTTTATTACCTCTAATTTTACTGCAATTTTTACGGCAGAAACTGCCGGCAACATTGCTGCCAGCATTTTTTTTTTTTTTTTGCTATAAATTCAACAATTTTTTTTTACAATGTAGAAATACTAGCTACAAGTTTAAAAAATGCGATTTTTAAATCACTAAAATTGTCATACATTCATAAAAAATTATTAAAATCGAACTTTATTCCCTCTCAGATGTCTTTAGAATTATTTGACAAAATTTAAAGCATTTTTTTTCACATATTTATTTGCATGAATGCAAAATTAAGCTATAAAATTTTGTCTTAATATGAATTATGCTTTATATATATATATATATTTTTTTATGGAAGAAAATGTTTTACAGATTCTAAGAAGACTTTTTATAAGACTCAATCATCGTCTGAGAAGAAAAAAGTAACAAAAAATCGCACAAACAGCAATTAAAAAAAAAAAAATCTAAATTTCAATTTGAAATAAATTTGAAAATAATGTAGAATTAAAAAAAAAATCTGATTGATGTTTATTTCATCTATATATATATATATATATATATATATAAAGGAGGATGTGAAGACGTCAAAAAATATTATTATTATAACTAGAAATTATAAAACATTAGATACATTAGAATACTAATCAACAAACAGGTCTTTAATATCTGGGATAATAATGGTATATAATATGATATTTTTGAAAACTTTTATGAGCTGGGGTAAAAAAATCAAGATGTTAAAATTTCATTTAGACGTAAGTTTTTAAATTTTTGTCAATTGTTTTTTTCTGATTGTTGTTGTTGTGGCAAAAGAATTTATAATTTCTTCATTACTAATTTTGGAAAAAACATCACTTTCAGAAGAAAGAAGCATCAAGTTGGAAAGCCAAACATCCCCCATGGATGATCGTAGCCTATTTTTTATAATTTTTATACGACTCATAGCTCTTTCTGCAGAATAGCTTGTAACTGCGAGGGATAGCAAGACTCTGTAAAATACATTCAACTGACTGAATCCAGAGAAATTGTTCAAACAACGATAGGGCTTTAAAAATCCCTTTTTAATCCTCATGCATTTAATCTTTGTTGTTGATGTTTTTTCATCTTCTTCTTCTTCTTCATCTAATTTTTCATCCTCATCTATTTTATTTTCAGTATCGTTAATCGGAACAATGTCAGTCATTACTACATTTGTGTGGGAAATGCTATACAGTTGACTGAAATTGTTAATTTCTTCACAAATTCTTTCGGAATCCGCATTGTAAAATGCACAAATTTCAAGTTTGCTAAATCAAAATTAAAGTAAGACAATCAAAAAAGACATGGTCCAAATTTGAATAATTTACCTTTAACGGGTCTTGAGTTATAACAATTTAAATCCAAGAAATTGTGAAAAAACCTATCATGAAGAAAAACGCACTTTCACAAAAAGTTATTTCATGGAAACCATTGCTAGAAAGCTAGATTTTGAAAAAAAAACTTATACGAAGAAAATTGATATTTCTTTTGCTAATTAAGATAGAAACATTATTTAAATGTCATTTTAAACATTTAAAAAGAAAAGTGCAATAAAATGTTTTAGAAAATTTGAAGATTTTTGTGTCCCGGACCCCCTTAAGGGTGTATTTCGATTCAAACTGCTTATTTTCCGATTTATTTTTGAATTCATTTTTGCTCTCAAATACACTAAACTTTAAAAATCTCTTATTTGGAAAGTACACAAGGTGCCTTTATTGTCGATTCTTTGATAAATGCAGAAAATATTGCATAAAAAGCAATCAAAATCGGCATTTCGAACCGATTTTTCCCAAGCGGGAGATTTGGGAACGAAAAAAGGGTCATACTGATAAGGTAATTGTTTATAACTCAAATTCTAATGAATAGAAGGTAAAAAGGCATCACACGGCACCTCACACGTCCTTTCAAGAATCCCCTCAGCAAGTTTCATGTTTCTACTTTTAAAAATGTGCCTGAAATTGCATCGGAAAATTTCGAGCTGTTGAAGGTGGAAAAGCGTTTTTTCGAATACACCCTTAAGGCAAGGCCCTTGATTTTGCAGTTCTAAATCACAAAATTATTTGCTAATTAAATGTCCTAATAAATTGCGCCTTTTAGAGTCCTATAACTTTAGGCCACTGCATTGCTGTCCTATATGGTTTGCTTTATAATAATAATAATAAAGAAAGGAAGAAATAAAAATACAAGAAATAAAAATGTTCTTAAAAATATTGCAATGTAAAATATGCGTTAAAATACTGTAAAGAACAAAAACAAATATTCAATTTCAAGAAATGCTTTTATGATTTAAAAAAAATTTACCTTTCAATTTATGTAGAGTATGTATCATTTTCTCCTGTCCATTTGGTCCATGGTCCATCACCGATTTTCTCTTAATAACTTTATATTTTGTGTCCATTTTGTTTTTACACTTATAAATATGTTTTTTTTTTTTTTTTTTTTTTTTGCAATGGTCTAACCATTTATCTTGTCTGTGTACCGTGTTACACAAAATTTCCAAGGATTTAAACTTCAGCTGTTTTTTTAGAGTCTTCGGCATTTCGGCTATTAATCAAACAACTGTGCTTTTAGTAGAATATATACAAGCAAATTCAAGTAAAAATATTTTTTTAGACAAGCAGATGATGATATTGAAATTATTGGAAGACAGTAAGCTTAAGCTCACATTTTATGGATATTGCAAATTCTAAAATAGCGGGCGTAAACAATCAGATGAAATCCAAACACCTCATTGGTCATTGAGTCGCATCTTTTTCAGAGACCAATCTCTTATTTTTAGCACCTTCGCAGCAGGGAATTCCAAGAACTCCTTGGGGACGAGCGACCTGTATACATGCAGCAAAAAGTGCCCATAATCCTCTTGTTTATCCCCACCACAAAATTTGCTTTATTTAATCGAAGCATTTTCTCGATTTAATAAGCCACAAATTTCTATTTTTAAAAAACAGTGACAAAACATTAAAATTTTTGTAAAAGTCTCCTGTCGTAAAATTTTTGTAAGAGGAGCAATTTTGAGGCGATTGTTATATTCTGTTTTCATTTAAAATAAACCATCGAAATTAACACAAGATATTTCGATATTACAAGATATATTGACAGTCAAGATATTTTATTTATGCATTTTTATTTTCTTCTCTCTTTACAAGAAAAAAGTACAGTAAAACCTCCAAATAACGGACACCTCGGGAGCGCAGAAACTGTCCGCTATTCGGAGGTGTCCACTATTGCAAAAAACCTCGGAGATTCAAAAATTGCTAAGAAATGCTTAAAGTTTCAATAATTGATTTTTATATGTCCTAAAATTCTAATATATGATTAATAAGAAATTAAAATAATTTTTAAGCAATAAATTTGAAATAAAATGTTACATACTTTGTACCCTGTTTATTACATTCTTACGAAAAAAATCTATTTAAAAAATTTCCTTTGGCGTTTAAAAATTACATGTAATTTTTTTTTTTTTCAATGTGAAATTTTAACCTTGCGAATAGTTTTAATTTTTCTGAACCATCTTAAGAAAAAAAAAAGTGTAATTGTTCATTGTATTTCGCCACTTCTTAAAAGCATAAAATCTCAAATCTTACGGAGGGGAGTGGAGTGGGCATTGTGATGCTCAGGGAGGTAATGTCCCTCCGGACCATCCCTAAAATTTAATACTGAACGTGGGAGGAAAGATTTTTCCCGGCCCACTCTCTACATTTATCTGTAATCACAAAATTTTGACACATTGCCCTAACAAATTTAGAGGCTTTTTACTTTTTTTTTCTTCATTAAAAAACAATTTTTCGTACTTTATACCCAAAATTACTGTCCGCTATTCGGAATGTCCTTTATTCAGAGGTTAAACATACAAAAATTTAGATTTTGGGCGTGGGGATCAGTAAACTGTCCAATAAATAGAGTTGTCCGCTATTCGGGAGTGTCTGTTATGGAGGTTTTACTGTATTGGATTCGTGAAAATTTTCGAATTCCGGTTTTCGGCGGACATTTACACATATTACATATACACATTTTAGGGATCAGAGATTCCAAAAAAACTTACAAAATGTTGGTCTGTGTTCTTACAAAATGTTGGTCTGTGACGCTGTTTGTGACACTATGACGCTATGTGAAAAAAAAAAAAGAGAGAGAGAGAGGGAGAGAGATTTTTTCTGAATCCCCCCCCCCCCCTTCCCTGCACACACACAGTAAAATAAACTGTGGATTGAATCTTTTATTCCAGTACAAGCCATTGTTTTATAAATTCTGCTTTCATTTCAAATAAATTATCGAAATTAACACAAAATTTCTGGATAAAATATTGCAAAATATGTTGACAGACATTTTATAAAATGTGAGTAAATCGCCCCCGCTCAAACCAAAACGTCTTTATAGGCATTTTTATTTTATTTTCTCTTTACAAGAAAGACGTGTTAGATTCGTTAAAATTTTCGAATTCCGGTTCTCGATGGATTTACACATTTTAGGGGTTAGAGATTCTAAAAACCTGTTTTTTACAAAATATCTGTGACAAAACTTTTGTGGGCACTATCTCAAAAATTAATGCTTGGAATTTATTAAAAAAATATTCAGGTTAATCTCTGATATAAATTAATGTTGACTTACAGTTTAACATCCCTTCCATCTTCAAAACAAAAAAAGATACTTTTCTCTAAATACCCCCCCCCCCCCTAAACCACCTAAACTATAGATTGAAGCTTTTATTTCAGTACAAGTTGTTGCTTTATAATACTTTAACAACATACAATATACTCCTTCAAATACCTATTCTTATAAAATGGTAGACACAAACATAATCCTAAATATATTTATTGTAACCCCCCCCCCTGTATTTTTTACATATTTTTCTTCCACATTATAATTTTTCAGTCTTATTACCTAGTAATTAATCCCTTCCCACACTCCCATAAATGTATATTTTTTTCTGAAATTTCTACCATCTCTCTAAAATAATTAATGTCCGGAAGTCTTTTCTCTGTAAAGGCTATCTTATATTCAGTGTTGAATTCAGGGAGTTGCCCGGAGAGGGCATCCCCCACCCCCCAGGATCAAATGTCCCCCGACGGAAAATTTGAGATTTTGTGTTTTCAATGGTAAAAAAGTGTATTTAACCCCCTAGAATTCCTTGGAGCCACTGAAGTCCCTCCCGGAGGAAAATGTCTGAATTCAACACTGCTTATACTGTTTTGATAAAATACCATACTACTCTTCTCTTCTAACATCACAAAATACTAGTTTTCACAAAATGGTCACTTAAATTACTTTAGCGTTGTCTCATTCTCATCCTTTTTAAATGCTTATTTTGTTGTTCTTTCTTATCCCACGCCACCCATCAAGAATGTATTTTTGCACTCGGATTGTACGACATGAAGCTGTCAAGCAAGGTAATAAATTACTGAAGACGCTCCAAGAAAGCTATTGCTTTGCTTTTATCACAACTTACGGTCCTAATTGGTTTTTGGGGTGTTAAACATTTTCCCATCTCTATTCCAAGTATTTTTCTATTACCGCACTTTCAAAAGATAGAGGGTTGAGCATAGCAGAATGAGGTCTTATTGCCCTTATCTAGAATTTAAAGAAAGAAAACAGGGGAACATTTCTGGAAAATAAATGTTGGAAAAAATTAAAAGTGATATTAAAATAAAATAAAAATTTAAGCAGTTAAAAAAAGAAAACAAAAAATCCCCCCCAAAACCTACTTTTTTTCAAATTCCCCCCCAAAAATAAATTGTATGACGCACTTTGCGTCACCAAACCCCTCTCTGGGCACCCCTGACAGAGTCAAAGAAATTCGGCAGATGTCCAATATAGAGTCATGGAAGCACGTTCCAGGAAATTTGAATATAGCTGATATACTTTCACGTGGATGTTCTCCACAGAAAATGCTTAGTTCGCGATGGTGGGAAGGTCCTAAGTGGTTAAAAGAAAATCCTGAATGTTGGCCAATTGGCGCGATTGACTGTCAGCCAAAAGATGTTGATTTAGAAAGAAAAAGGTCGAAATTACGAATATTGATCTAGCTAAAGACGCACCCCTTTGGCTCTTAGATAATATATCTAATTATGATAAGATGATAAGAATATTTGCTTGGATTCTGAGATTTGTAAATAATTGCCGAAATGTTTCTAATAAGTGTAAAGATTCTAATCTTACTCAAAATGAAATTGAAAATTCTGAAAAATATCTAATCCGTTTAGTTCAGAGCTGTTATTTGTATAATAATAGGTCATTAAATGATATTGTAACATTCACAGATGATAATGGAATTTTAAGAATAAAAACTAAAATAACTGAAAGAAATGACCGAGAATCATTTTTGTATCCAATATTGTTGCCAGGTAAATGTGAATTTACTAAATTATTGATTAGATCAGTACACCAAAAGAATTGTCATGCAGGGATAAGAACAATGCAATCTTTAACAAGAGAAAAATTTTGGATAATTAGAGCTAGAAGAACTATTAAAAATGTATTGTACGACTGTATTGCATGTAAACGTTTTAAGGTAAAGTCTTTGTCAAGCGAACCAACACTTTTGCCACCAGATCGCGTAACAGATTGTGCTGTCTTTGAAATTATTGGAGTAGACTTAGCCGGGCCTTTATTTCTAAAAAATGGCGAGAAAGTTTGGATAGCATTGTTTACTTGTGCCGTTTATCGCGCAGTTCACCTTGAACTAGTCAATTCGCTATCTTCTGATGCTTTCCTGCTAGCACTTAGACGTTTTATAGCTAGACGCGGTAGGCCCAGCACTATTTATTGTGATAACGGAACAAACTTAAGGGGGGCTTCCAATGAACTTTCAAAATTAAATTGGGATAAAATTTTAAAAGAAACCATGACGCATAAAATTGTTTGGAAATTTATACCTCCCACCACAACTTGGTGGGGAGGCTGGTGGGAAAGGTTAGTTCGCATTGTAAAAGAATTGTTAGTAGGTAGTAATTGGTAATTGGTAGTACTTTAGGTAGATCTGTATTGACTTATGAAGAATTGAATACACTTATATGTGATTGTGAATCTGTGATTAACTGCAGACCTCTAACCTATATCTCAGAGGACCCACTGGAGCTAGTACCTCTCACACCCGCTATGTTTCTTACTGAAAACCGAAGTTTCAGCAATTCGGATATTATTGAATTAGATTCTCAAAGTTTAAGAAGAAGGTTGAATTACAGAGCTAAACTTCTTACCGATTTTAGGCAACGTTTTAGAAAGGAATACCTCAGCGAATTAGTTCAAAAACATACTGAAAAACATACACGTGAACCGCGAGTGGGAGAAGTAGTCTTAGTTGGAGATGATAACAAAAAACGTTTATTTTGGCCTTTAGCAAAGGTGATTCATTTAATTCCAGGACGGGATGGTAAAGTTCGTGCTGTTAAGTTGAAAACTCAGCACGGCATGGTTTTACGTCCGGTGCAGCGCATCTTTCCTTTGGAAATATATTCGAATGAAATGATTGAAATTGCATCCAAACCGTCGGGTGAAGAGAAAACTAGTTCCAGTGAGCATGATGATCATGAAAATGTGTCTTCTCCTGATAGTGTCATACTTAAGAAATATACCTCTTCTGGAAGATGTGTAAAAGCTCCAAAGAGGTTGGATCTTTTTAATAATAATTGTTATGTATTTGAAACTCTCCCCAAGTTTCAAAGGGGGGAGGATGTTGTAAAATGAAGTGAAGTGAAACTAACAGAACGCGCTGTGTGGAAATTAAGAAAATGAAAATATCGTCTGATTTTATTTGTTATTATTCGAAGAACTTTGACAAGTGTATGAGAACGATTGAGTTCTCTGGATGTAATGATGGATGTGTCTTTTACATGGAATTAAACGACATTTTTTATAATATATGGATTTTTAGATTAATTTGAACTTAGAATAAGTTTATCTTAACAGATGATTTCGATTTTAATTCAAGAGCTCCAAGCATCGCGTAGATGCAACCCGCAAATGAAGACATGCATGGTTAGTAAGTAAGTTTTAAACTAACCCAATTTTCGAATTCTAACACTAATAAAGTTATATTTACATGTAATATGCCATTTCATGTACTAAATTAAAGAGGCCCTACATTTTGTAACTGATATTATTTTGCTATATCTCATTGACTCCGAAATAGGGTCGATAGCTTCCAAATTTTGTCACAAAGAGGCGTTGAAGTCCCTCTCATTATGATTACGTATAGTCGTTTTACGGTAGGTAGACACTTGTTCTACGATTCTACATATCTTTGTCAGTTCAAGCAATATTTGAGTGTATCTGGATTTTACTTTGCACCCGGATGTAATTGCGATTTTCACGCAAAACAGATGTGTTAAATCCTGCTCTATCTTATTATTATTATTCTTATATGCGGAAAGGGCTTAAGATGAAACACAAGTTTCTTATCTGTTAAGATGTGTTCTTTCCAGTGATGCAAACGGTAATCAAATTAGAAGTGTTCCTAATGAGATATAGACTTCTGAAAAGTGTATCAAATTTAAGAATTTAAGTTGTGATGCTGAATTAAAAAGTGAATAAAATAATAAATACAGGCAGGCATTTAAGCGGGCTTGGGAACGACTTCAGTAGCTTTATATCATGTGCATAAGTAATTAATATTAAAATGACAAACTTTCAAAATAATATGTTCAGTTGTTACTGCATGTTAAAGTAAAAGACAAATTCATCGCGACGGGCTGTATGGATTGGTTCGAGGCCAGGTGACTATAAATATATTAATTTCTTATTGTTAATACTGCAATCATGTTTTTCAGCACAAAACGTTATGTTGTATCACATTTTTTTCAATATGTAAAATTTCTTGCATCATGTACAATAAAATGGCAAACTTAATGGTTTACTCATTTTTTATGGGACCAGTGAACCAATGAACTTTATACTAAAATATCCTTGGTGCGCCAACTTGGTCCTTTTAGACTTATGCGCGCGTCATGTAACAATTGTATCAAAATTGAAGTCGGTCAAGGAGGGACCATATTGGGATTTAGGCCACTTGACACAGAATGTCAATATGCATACCAAATTTTTATGTATACCAGAAAAAGTGATAAAATCTTCAACATCTTTTTGTAAGGTACCCCGGAGCTATCGCACTTTCTTGACACTTCAATAAAATATCCTGACTTTATTTTTTTTAAAGCATTCTTGGAAAGAAACTAAATTCCACTTCTTTACCAATATGAATTGATGAAAAAATTTCCCTGTATAAAAATATTTCATTCGACAGAGAATTGAAATTCGGCATAAATGATTCGGCAAAAATTTAAACTTATTTATGTATCTTAAGAATAAATAGGCAAATATACGCTGAATGAAAATTCGGCATAAATGAAACTATAAAATTTAAACTTTTATTTATGTATCTTAAGAATAAGAACACAAATATAGAAAAAAAAAACCCGAAATTATTCATGTAAATTCTAAATTTCTTTCAACATTGGAAACGGTATAAAAATATCTATTTACTTTTTTGTAAGGTTGGGGTAGATGATGAAAATAGATCATCTACGGCCGTTGGAGGAGAATGGGTACCAACATTTAAACTTTTTGTTTCGATTTTTGTTCTCCAATATCTGTTAGTGTTATCTTATTATGATCATTCATTGAATATGTGCTAATAAATGGCTCTGTACTGCGGCGCCGTGGAGAAGTAAGCGGGGGTGGGGAAAGGCGAATCGAATTTTGGTGCGGCGCATAAGATTTTTAAAGCAGTAACGCAAGAGATTTTTACCAGCGGCGGTTCATTTTGAGTACTGTTAACGTATTTTTAAGAAACCAGGTTGTTAAAAGCCTATTCGTAATTGAATTAGAATAGTAATCAAGTTTGAGGCTTAAGTAAATAATTTTTTTGGCTGAAAATTATAAGTTTAAGAGAAATTTCAGTTTTCTGAATTGCTACGGAACAAAGAACAACAGGTATGAGATTTATTGCACTTGAAAAAAATTCTAGTACTACTTCAATGATTATCGGTAATAGTCATTTTAATTTTAATTTTTAAATATTTGTAAAGGAAATATGAGAGTAAGTTAAAATACTTTTCTGCATGAATTTCTAATTGAAAGAAAATAGATCATCTAATATTTAGTATGCATAATAATATATATTAAATTATTTCAAGGCAAAGAAAAGGAACATAGGTGTATTCTTTTACTTATTTTTTGTTTTTTTTCATCTATTCTCTCTTTCTGTAATATTGGGTTTAATTTAATAATCGAAAATTGCTAATAACAATAGTTTTCATGTAAGTTTAATAACATTTCTTTTGAAAACAATAACAAAATACTATTTATTTCTTTGGAATTTAACAATTTTGAGTTGTCGATTCAATTTTGCATTTGAATGTTTTCTAGAGGAATTTAATTTTAATAAAGTTTAACAAATGTAATATTTTTTATTTCAATTAAAACTAAGCGTATTACATTTCATTTGCAATTTTAGGAAAATGAAAAACTTGTAACAAATAAATTATGTAGCTAAACTATAATAAATGAATGAATTTTCGAAATGAATTTTTAAAAAATCAATTAAAAAACATTTTGATTACCAAAATTTATATATAGATGATATAACACCATGGCGATATGCAGAAAACACCTTATTTATATTTCTTGATGCTTAATAATTTTATTTGAGAAATTTGCTTAAAGATGATATTTTATTTTATTATTAATATTTTTTAATGTAGATTTTAATCAATACAAATATGCAAGTTAACTTCCATAAATTGAACGTGAATGACTACAGTTTTTATTAATTTGAATCAGTTTTATATTCTTTGTGGAAAAATATAAGATTACATTTATTATTTTAGAATTGGAATTCATTGCAACTTTTGTTTTCCATTAACAATTCTGGATATGATGGTATAGTTTTTGTTACGGCCGATTATTTAAGCGAGAGACATATAACGACTGCTTTCCGTGAGAAGGAGAGGGGTTTTATAAGAAATCTAATTTATGATGAAGAAAGTTTCAAAACTCCGAAAACGAACGTGAGTTCCAACTTCTCACCTACCGTTTACTAGTTTGAAAAGTTGAACCTCTGAATCGCTGGTGAGATTCAAGATATGAAAGATTCCCTATACAGACATTTAATTTCGCAAATCTAAATTAAGAGGAATTCAATAATATTAATTTATCTGTGTTATGAAGAAAGATGGGAATATATTTCAAATTAAAATGCGTACAAGTTAATTACAAAAAAAAGTTTTCATTATAATTTAATCAAATTATTTTCTTTGTAATTGACAATATCTCTGCATTCTTTAATTTATTAAATAAAGTTTCAATTGAGTAATAAAAACATTAAATAAATATATTAAAAAACACAAATAAAAAATTATAATTAAAAGAAAAATCTGTCATTTTAACTATATTTTCAATTTACCTTGTAGAGCCTTTGTTTATTTCTGATGAAATAATAATAAAAAAGATGGCGTGTTTTTTGATTATTTGTATTTCTTGTCATATGTATTGAATGATAATCATATTTTACATATACCACAAATTATATCATGTGTTCTTAAGAACAAATTTAAAATATACTGTACCATAAATTTATAAATTAAGGTTATCATTTAACTACTTAAATAATTATTTTATTTGCTATTTTTTTTATAAAAAGGATTCTTTTTCATTGATATGTAATTTTAATAAGATAAAGAAAGCATAAAATATTTTACCATTATTATTCTTTTTTTAATTACAATTTATTTGAAATTTATTTAAACGAATAAATTTTCGAAATTAATATGTTTAAGAAATCAGTTAAAAAAATTTTTGGCTACCAAAATTTATGTTTAGATGATGATATAACATCATCACAAAATAAATAATTTCACCATTTTCATCAATGCTAAGATTGACTCTGTCATCGCTTTGCAAATCATTATCAAAATTCTCCCTTGTGAACCAATAAAGAGTAAAATAACAAAAACTTTTTAATATTTGAAAGAAATTTAAAGAAAAGTCTAAAAACATAAATATAGAGAATAATAAAGGGAATAAATGTTCTGGTATGAAGAGCAAATTTTATCGATGATCTGAAGCCAAAGCTAAGTAGGGATATTTATTTTTGATAAAAATAGAAAAAACTTACCTGGGAAAACTATTTAAGTGGTTACTAAACATTATGGGGAATAGAGTTTTTATATATTTTTCTAAAAGTTCTAAAGCTTAGTACTAACGCACATTCAACTGCATTATTAGTATTGAAAACGATACACGAAAATAAGAAAACTTCTGATTCTATCTATAATTTAATCTTGATACATGCTCAGTCAATGCATTTCATAACCGTAATAAGAAATATTAGACTAGACCTGTGATATTCTGCATAGCTTAGTATATGATGGAACATAAACGTTTCATCCATGATTTAAGCGCGCCAATTTAAATCACGCAGTTAAATTAAAATTTTTATGATAATTATTTTCTCTCTCTTTCTCTTTTGCTTGCATTTTTAACTCTGTTTTTGTATTCGTATTTACAATGAGAGAGTAAAGTACTATTTAAATATGTGTGTATATATATATATATATAGAGAGAGAGAGAGAGAGAATATAAGAATAAAACAAAATTCTTTTTAGAAGATTATCGCATAGTGTTCGCTAAAAAAGATGCAAAATGTGTATCAAAATATGTTTCTTTAGTTTTGTTTTTAGGTGCGTTCGTAATTATATAAATACGAAGCAGCTATAGTTGTCGTTCAGTCCGTCTGTCCGTCCGCATATAACAAAGCAAAAAATACCTAACCGAAAATGTTTTGAAATTTTAAATATATAATTATTTCAAAATTTTGTCGAGTCATTTCAAATTTCATGAAAAAGGGATGCATAGTTTAGTTACAGGGACGGCCAAAAGTTTTCCGTTACATTACGGCCAAAGGAAAAAAAATGTTTAAGTGCATTTTAATGGTGTTACAGCCTTTCAAACAGAATGAAATTGATATGCATTTACTGAAGTGTACTAAAATATGCATTTTGTTTCAATATGCAGCGCAAAAAATGTTTGTTATTCATTTACAGGACCACAAAAACGAATTCCGTTATATAATTGTATAGGGTGAAGCTTTGTTTTCGGCGTATTTTAATCGTGTTAAATTATTTCACATATAATGGAATTGGTATACGTCGCTCAGGTTTACTATGAGTTGCATCCTGTAACATAGAAAGTGCATAGAATTTACAGGGGCATATAAAAGATTTCAGATACTATACTGCAAACAAAATACTGTATATTAGAGATGATTGCTAGAAGTGCATTTTTAGTCTTGATATGAGTTTTTGTTTAACTAAATTTTTGCATATTGTACTGTGTGTATAAATGCTGTACATCATATACAAGGCAACACAAAAGAAACTGCATAGGTTACAGAATATCAACAAAAGTAACTTAAAGGTGGTTTTTAAAATAAGTTACGTATTTTTACGCTGAATTGCATTTAGTAAACCAAGATATGTTTATAGAATGTAGAAAAATGATATACAGGACCACACAAAGAATTAGATACATGGCTGTCTATGGAAGATAATATGTGGAAGCGTTATTTCACTAGATTTAAGCGTGTTTTAGTTTTAATTAAATTTTAGCTACATAGTTGCACATACGTATGTAAAGATAGTAGACAAACACAGTACTTCTTTTGTACCGTGTTTGTCTACTATCTTCTGTGTTTGTCTGTAATCCTACACAGTAATTCTTTTGTACACAGCTGTACAAAAGAATTAAAATATGCTATCGTATATTGGATATAAATTTCTGAAAGTCAAATTTCAACCTATTAGGCGTTTTAACACTTTGCAACATAGTTGAAAATGTTTAAGAATTCGGTTTGTCTGTCCGTACTCTAACTTGCTTTACTATAATTGGATTACTCTGCAATTGATATATGCCTGTAATTGATATATAATCGTATCATATTTTGTATTCATGCATTTTTGCATAAGAATTTAACAGCTATTGCATCAGAATCTGACTATTTATAAAAATATTTATAGTACGAACGCTCCTCATTTGCCACGTTTGGCGTGCAATTTCCAACTTTTATATATATATATATATATATATATATATATATATATATATATATATATATATATATATAAGTATCTGAAATATGTTTCGGCTGCAAATCACTGAGCTCATAGAACAGAGGGCTTCTCGGCGGTCTGATAAAACTGCAACCCACAATTTTCAGCGTGCTTTTCTACCCTGGTGATACATAGTGCATCCACTACCAGTCTTTTCAGATTTTTACTTTTTATGTTTCAATAGGTTGAATTTTTTTGTTTAGAAATGAATAAAACCGTGTTGAAATATTTAGAATCTAACAAAAATTTTCACGTGTTGCGGAGAAATCAATCTTTCGCCGTGATTTTCTTTCAGAAAGAACTTAATAAAAGCAAGCAACTATATTCATTCTCGGATCCAGGACTGGCACTTTGACCTCCATTTTTATTCAAAAATTTAGTATTCGTACCAGAAATAAAAAATAGTACTTTATATGCTTTATTGTAAGCAAGATTTAATAAATACATTTGGTGATCATATAAAGTAAAAATTCTTCTTTCGTAGTTTTCTGGTATTAATTTGAAATTTCGGATTAATATTGGAAGCTAAACTGACAATTTTGCTCGGACAAATCGCTTCGCTGTTAATGTAAAAGAAGTTAGTGTTCAGTCTGATATCTGTGTTAGTGGGTTCCGGGAGAGGGACAAATAGATTCGAAGAGAAAGGTAGAGTTAATATTTACTGTCTGTATACGTATATCTAATTATTTAGATGCATACATTTATGCGTAGTGAAACATTCATTTTTCATACTCACGCAGGGTAATATATAGGGTAATATGGGGGAGATGCACGACTGGGGTAATTGGTTGCTAGTACTTTTTTAGGTTCCAAACACACAGTGAAAGAAATGCATTGTAATCAAGATTTATGTGTCTGTGTGTGAGGCATTCTCACAAAATTTTAACTTTCAGGAATAAAATTCTGGCAAAACTAAACATAATACAACGTTTTAAACTTATAGACGAATGACTCAGTGATTCCAAAGAATAAAAGTCCTTCCGGCAATGCCGGGAGGAAGAGGTAGCTTTCACATACTTATATATTTATTTATTTATTTTAAAGTAAGTTACATTGTTCAAAAATACTAAGCTCAAATTAGTGGAAATAATCTTATAAAATTACTGACTTTATAAGATTGAATACTAGTTTTTGTCAAGACTGAATATTAATAGAAATTTTTAGAAATTAGTCACATTTTATTCAACCTGGTTTTATTTTAAGCGATTTAGAGAGTCACCAAATTCCACGATATCATAAAGTGTATGCCATTTTAAAGCAACATTGTGAATCCTTCAGATCACACCGTTTCAAAATGTCAGCCATAAGCAAAATTCAAAGTGCTATAACTCAATCATTTTTTAAGATATAGACAAAATAAAAAGTGTTCTAGAATCGTTGTTTTAAGCTCTAACACGTAAAAGAAAAATATTTTTCAAATTTTGATTTTTTCGTACTTAATTTTAAATTTAATGTTTTTTTAAAAATTTAAAATGGCCACCATTTTGAAACAAAATGGCGGATGATGCTGGCCAACAAACTCGGTCGAGACATTTGTATGTACTATGTACATACCAAGTTTCATTGAAATTGGTTCATAAATACGCGTGTTATCACGTGACAAAAATCGGATCATTTCAAAATGTCAGCCATAAGAAAAATTAAAAGTGCTATAACTCAATCATTTTTTAAGATATAGACAAAATAAAAAGTGTTCTGGAATCTTTTTTTTAAGTTCTAACACGTAAAAGAAAAATATTTTCCAACTTTTAATTTTTTCGCATAGAATTTTAAATTTTAAATTTTTTAAAAAATTTAAAATGGCCGCCATTTTGAAACAAAATGGCGGATGATGCTGGCCAACGAACTCGGTCGAGACATTTGTATTTACTTTGTACATACCAAGTTTCATTCAAATCGTTTCATAAATACGTTAGTTATCGCATGACAAAAATCAGATATATATATATATATATATATGGTTATATATATATATATATATATATATATGTCAACATTTGAACGGAGGGTGGTTTTGGGGTCTGGGGGTCATGATCGGTGAAAATATACCAAAATTTTCCGGAAGTGCTTTCCTCCGGACGGCTGCAATAGGTAGCTTTTTACTTTTTGTAATGAAAGCTACCTAAAAATGGTCAGCAGCAGTGATTTTTTTTATTATTTAACTGAGGTTTAAGTTAAACTTACATGTTTAATTTTCCTTACCGTCCCCTTGACATTTTATCCTTCGAGCTTTATATTTTCATCTAAATTTTTACTTATAATGA
Organism: Maratus speculifer; assembly: GCA_964019185.1. Classification (NCBI taxonomy): domain Eukaryota; kingdom Metazoa; phylum Arthropoda; class Arachnida; order Araneae; family Salticidae; genus Maratus; species Maratus speculifer. The sequence continues at coordinate 172,026,281 of OZ025299.1, forward strand.
ATTTGCATAGCACCTATAGAACATTTAAATGAGATAATGACAATGTAATATTTTAGTACAAATTTTTTGTATAACATTGTCTGTTAAGGAAAAAACACTAAGGAAAATTACCACCTAATTTTAGGCAAATTATGTTAAGACTTAGTGATAGCCAAAATGTTCATCGGTTTTTAGAAACAATTATTTACATTGGATTAAATAATAATAATAAAAAAAGTTTAATTTACCTTGAAAAGTGAAGGAACAAACCATGGAGACGGTAAGACTACCAATAAAGCCACAATTCTTTAAATTGATATTTAAATACTGATTTAAACTCTGAAGAAAATTTCATGTCGAAGAATTACAGTCATTCTCTAGCATATGCTTTTGCTTGAGGAAAATGTTGAAAAAATTTCTGTGGCTGCATCTGGAGTATGCCTGTAAAATTTTAGCAAGAGGAACAGTAAGGAATCTAAAATTCAGGGACAGAATTTAAAAAATAATAACTACCGTAAAGTATTTGTGCAGGTTAATTTTTTTTTTTTTTTGCGAAATATTTGTATAAAACAATAGTCCCAGTTTCGGGAAAAAATTACATCGAATTACTTTTATTGAAACAGTTTTATACAGAGAGTTCTAAACTTAAAAATCAGCATCAGGGATAGAGGACGGTAAGGAATTTTATGGTATATTTCGACCCTCAACATCGTCCAAAACTTATTTAGCTGGTTAATGTCGTTATACAGTCATGCTCTGGAGTGTTTTCTAATATAAAAAATTTAAAAAAACCCATAACAAATTATTATTCAGGGATTTAAAAGTCAGAATTAAGTGAGAATGTCTCGTGTATGAATGAGTGATTGAAAGAATGTGAACAAATAACTCCTAAACGATTCTAACTGAGCCCCCTATTTGGAAAATATGCTACATAGTGTCCAACCTCCCAGTTTGTTTAATACCAATATTTTTATGTAGAAATATTTGCTTTATACAATCCTACAATTTCGCCGATTATAAAGAAAATTTTTAAAATAATTTAATGGTATTAAAAAAGCGAGAGTTCGGCGACTATGAGTACAGGAGTACTATGAATGTCCACTGTCGAAAGAACGTCATAGAATTTTGTATAAAAAGGCGGGCAGATTAGACATTTTATCAATTTTAAACCATTTTCAAATCATTTTGCAACCAATTCTATAGTTAAAACATCAAGGAAATATCACTGAGTATAAATAGTGAATATTGCCGCAATGTCATCAAGCATCAATAGCGAGGAGGTAATTACCTCCAGTTTTAAAATGGTAGGTTCAGCGTTCAAACCTATTTTATTCGGTCAAAAATTTATCTATACAGCCAAACCCTGTTAATTATGAAAAGCAAGGGAGTTACAGTCTTCGCATTAGTTGTTACTCGTAATATTCGTGAAGATAATAAGTCTTAAATACACATACATAATTAACATAATTAATGTTACTAATTATTTCAGTGCTAAAATAAACTTATTATCACAAAATGGACATTAAATATTCAGTCTTATCTTTGTCAGTGTCCTTTTCTTTAAACAAAATCACAGTTCTGCAATCAAAGCCTGTAAAATAACTAAGTAATTGCAAAGAATATAGCCATACCAGTAGCTGAGAGATTCTGCTGTCAAAGCTGGTCGATGGGAGATGCTAGGTTCGAGCCCAATCGCGTCCGTCGGTCTAATCTTTCTGGGTTTTCCGCGATTTTCTTTGAACCTTTGATATACACCGTAAATATGGGTTATGTTCCTTTAGAAAGTCCCCCCCATGGAAAGTGCCCCCCTCGGGTCTTTGTTCCTCGTGTAGATAATCGACCGTCAACAAAACAACACAACACTTAACGACGTATAGTAATGCAACTGATCACTTCTCTTTTTCTTAGAAAAAGTCATCTAATATTGCAATATTTACTACAATTTTCAAGCTACACATTTCACAGATTGCTTTCATTTTTGAAGGAGAATAAGAGACATGAAAAGGATTGTTATTATGGCCTAGGGTCTTCATAGAAATCCTGTTTGATAAATTTGATAAATTACAACATTATGACCAACAGTTGTAATGCAGAAATATTATTACTGAGAGAGATTTTTGAGATTTCTTTCCTAATTCTACTCTACTTTTCGCTGAAAACCCCATTGAAAGGAAGAGATGTTTGCTCATATTAGTTATGATCTTGCTTTTTTATAGCTCGTAGAGAACGTGAAAATCTTAAAATAATTTAAATAATGACCCATTTTAAGACCCATTAAAGTGCAAATTGCTCGTTTTAATCGTGCTCGTTTTAAACGAATCCGTCTGTATAAAATTTTATTCTTCTATTATTATTCCTGAATACAAGTATCAGTATTCAAAACGACGAGGAAAGTCACTTCATATTTATTTTTTTTTAGAATGCTATCCTTTTCTTTTAGAACAAGTACATACACATTTAGGAGTAGCTACATCATTATCTGTCTCTCCTATTTTTGTTACTTGTTTTAACACTTTGTGAAGTAAAAAAAAAAAAAAAAAAAAAAAAAAAAACTTCTATCGTTATTTTTGTTTTTTAAGTGCCTAACGAATTCTTCTCGTCTAACATTTTAAATATACATATTTTTTAAGTTTAACTTGCAAAAGAAATTTAGTTTATACTCATAAAATAAAAATTGGAATACCTAAGATTATGAAGCATGAGTCCAATTCTTTCCATTATCTGTTATTAGGGGTTTTGGCGGGTGTAAATTCAGTTACTAACCTCTAAGGAGAAATAGGCGCTAAAAGTTTTTATTATTATTATTATTATTTTCTTGATTTATTTTATCACTAGTTTCTGTTGTTTTGTGTTTTAGTATGTCTAAAAATGTTTTTAAAATAGAGATGGCTGCGATATCACTATTTTTACAGTGAATGATTTCTCTTATTTAAGGACAAAAGTTTTGTTATTAAATAAGACGAAGATTATCCTTCGGATATTCTGGTGGCTGATGACTAGCAGACAAAAATGTTTTGCTGCAATATTTTAAGGGGATGCGACTCATGTTTAATGAATATTTTAAAATTTGAAGTTTGAAATGAAATTACACATATATTTCTTTAAATAAAAAAAAGTTTTATTTATCCATTTTTTAGCGCATAAAAGTATATTTTTTAAAAATTTTCAGTCAGAATATATATAAACCGCTTTGAAATTAATCTAGACAGGTTTAAATCTTTAATAACATTTTTAAAATCGCCCTTGTTTATACAAAGTTTTGTGATATAAAAACTTTTCTTCTGAAGTTAAAAAAAAATCTAACTTTTCCTCTTTAGTGTTTCTATTTAACTATTAACTATTTAAAATATTTATTAGTGTAACTGTTAAGTATAATTTGCGTAATTCAATTAGTTTTAAAAATTTATGGAGGGCGTTTTTATAACGATCTTGTTGCAGCAAAATAAAAATAAAAAAATCAGTTTTGACCATTTTTTCTAGAGGAGTGCCATAAAAATTTAAATAGTTCAACTTTTTGAGAAATAATACCATTTCCTGTCATTAACATAATAATATTTACAATCTTATTTTGAACATTATTGTAATTTACATTATCTACTTATCAAAAGGGTAATTCGCTGCCGTATGTGCATATGTTGAAGGGTGATACAGCTCACTAAAACAAACATTTTTTATACAGGAAAGCTGGGTCGTAATCTTCTTATTCAGTCATAACGCTGAGTATATCACTGCAATCAATCCCGTGTTATATTAACAAAAATGAAATTATTTTATTAATATTTTCAACAGACATGCTTTATTTTATATTAAATGTTGAAAATGGCTACGATCTGCGTCCAAACGATACTGCCGTAATCGCTTAGTAATTTAGAATGTAGTTTACAGTACATATGGATCAATAATCTAATTACAGTGGGTTTGTTGTAATATTTATAACATTTCACACACAGTAAAGTAACAGTTGTTGAATATGTTGGTAAAATATTTTCATTACCACTAAAGTTGGGAACGAAAATTATGGTTCGATTTCTGCATTTATGACTGAATAAGTAGATTGCCACTCAGCATTCCTGTACAAAAAATGTTTGTTTTAGTCAGCTGTAACACTGCTCCTCAAATTTTGTACCCGCGATAGCGAATCGTACTGTATAACAGGCAAAAAATTAAAATGCTTTTCAATGTTTTAGGTAGATCCTGTCTAAAACCAATTTTATACATAAATTGCATATATAATATTCATCCTAAGGTTATGGAATTTGAGAAATAAATATTCTAACACCACTTTTATTAATTTCAATTAATAATCAATGCAGAATCTATTTTAATTAAACCTCTGTTAATTAAGAATGGTATTTTAAAATAAAGCTCATAATAACAAAATACAGAACTGCTACGGGCAACTTTTTTTTCAATATATTTCAAATGTTTTCTGCCATTTTCCCAAACTATAATCCTTGCCATGTACTTGTACAACAACTGCAAGAGAAACCCATTGAAAGAAAATATATATTATTTAAATTGTGGTACAATTAGAATATAAAACATGGCCCTTGAATTAAACTTATCGCCATCGAAATAGCCACCGAAAATTTATCAATGAGTTTTATTTGAAGACTAAGTTCATAAAAGTACCTATTAAGCGATAGATTTTTGATAAACAGTCCAGAAGTTTCTTATGTGCGCAGTAAAAGAAGCAAGCTGATTGTGTAGAAAAAAAATAAAATCCAGCTCAGACACAGAACTTTAAACTTAATTAATCCTTAACATTTTGAAATATATTTAGGAAGAATTCTTCAAGATATTTAGATTACAAAAATTGTTTAAAAAATTATTTATAAACATTTGCAATAGGATAAAAAAAAATATCTGTGTATAAAAGCCTGTTTCTTAATGCAGTTTGAATAAATGTATTATTTTTTCAGAGGAAAAAAACTACCAGACAGAGCGTTAAAAGAATGTTGTTCGTTTTATGACAAAAAACTGTATTCAGTATGATATATCTATTATTTTAACATGTGTTACCCGTAATATAAACAGCTCTTCATTATTGATATCATCAAATCATCAGCATTAATTTCAGCATTCTGGCTGACAGTTTTTTCTGTGAAATAAACATTTTTTTCCTTTACAGTGTGATTTCTGAAAACTACATAAATTGGAAGCATAAAAGGTTTTAACAAAAACTTGTTTAAGTTATGTAAAATGCAGAATGTTTTATAAAATATCAGTTGCTTAAAAATACATAGTAAAAATTTCATTGTAACCGAAATTCCTAGTTTTGCTCAAAGCTCCCGTGTTTCTTTCTCGCATCAAAATTCCTTGGGTTTTGCATCCCTAGGTAATAATAATAATAATAATAAATTATACCCCCCTTTCCGAGAATTCTCTGTATGAAATAAGCTTTATACATATTGAATATGTCATTTAAAAAATAGGTCAGTTTTTATGTTATTGCATAGGGGTTGGCTCCCTTTCAAAATGACCAATTTCCTTTTTATGCTGGCTTTTTTTTTTTTTTTTTTTTTTTTTTTTTTTTTTAAACGGTTCTAGCGAAGTTTGAGATTAAATAATTTAGATTTATCATCAAATTAGATAACAGTTCTGAAAAATAAAAATCATGAACTATGTATATTATAACAGTTTATGTAGACATGAAAAAAATTTGCTTCTGATTACGCGTACTAGACAAACTAATTCGTGGGTATTAGATAAATGATTTCTGTATGTAAATCTATATATTATGAAACAATGAATAAGTTGCCAGAAATTTATTGAACACATACATCTGACTTATGCGCTGGACATGAAAACCTGCTGATAAGTCATCGTCAAGTATACAGGGACGAGATAGCACAAGGAAATTTTACAACACAAAGGAAATACAGCTGGGAGCTCCACACAAAGTGTGTGTGCAATGGAGCCAGTGGGATATTTGCCAGAAAGTACCTGTAAATATTTTTTCTTGCCAACAATGTTGCCAGTTTACTGATTTTTTCAATTTCAGATGTTTAGCACTATTTATAAATAGCAATATTCATTATTTTAAGGCCATAATAAATAGGGGGAATAGTACTATTCAGAAATAGTTGTGGTTTTTAGGGTTAACATACTTAAAAAGTGAAAACGGAACCATTAGAAGATCACTCCTTTGTCTGCGTGTCACAGCCATTTTAATCTGTCCATTTTTGCCGTAAACTATGGAATGCAGAAAGTTCAAATTGGGGAAATAATAAAGACTATTGACCCACATATTTACAGATTATAAAACATTCACGAATATATTTATGAAAAATGTTGAGGGACTAGTTAAGTTATTTGAAAAAAAAAATATTTTATTTGTATATCGTGTGGGGTATCGTATGAAACCTTTCGTAACACTGAACTCAAAAATACATTTCTTTCAATTTTAGATATTGTATATTTCTATATATCGTCAAAAATATAGTTTAGGCTTCACATCTCTTTGGATGTTTATAGTAGTACCCATTCATATTTTTCTTGTGTATACTGCTATACCCAGCCCTACGGTGAATAGTTTTTACAAAATCTTATTATTCTTTTAGAAACCATGTTTTTAATAATACTGTTAATTATTCATATATTTATTGTACGGAACCCTCTGAGCGTGAGTAAATACTCGCATTTGACCGTTTATTAAGAAAAAAAAATTGCAGTTAAACAGCAATTAGCAACAGTTTCCTAAGGCCATTTTCTCAATCTAGCAGAGACCCTTATAACATGGAAATATTCTGTATTTTATATATACAGTAGAGCGCCGATTATCCGGACCGTTTGGGACCAAGGTTGATCCGGTTAAGAAAAAATCCGAATAATTGAACAACTTTAAAAAACGGTTATGGCAATGTGTTTGAGTAGCTTCCCTTCATACTTGCAAATTGTCATAGATGACATTTTAGCATATTACAAATAGCGTGTTTAGAAGTTAATTCTTTAACTTTTTTAATTTTTATTTTCTACAAAATTGGTACAAAGTTGTACATAGGACACAAAGAAACTGTCACATGTATATATACGTAGACTGTAAGAACAAACGCGAGCAAAGAGGAAGCGGGGTACACCAAAGGATAAAATAAGCAATTTTGGACCATCTTAAGAAAATCTGAGATAAGGAGGTATTTCTATGGGGGAAAATATATGCATGGGAATCTCGCACGTTAGAAGTAAAACTTCTTACGGCCTAGAAATAATTGATTTAATAATTACTCTCTTTGCATTTGTTGGCAATTTTATTAATTCAGGATTAGGAAATGGTTATTTAAGAGTTAACTTTCGTGACATCCAGCTGAATTTACCTTACCGCGCTTAAAAAAAAATTCTCTTCAAAAATTGTGGAGAAGGCAGGGGAAAGTATGTATCTTCGTCGATCTGGTTAATTGGACAATCTGGTTAATCGGCGTTCGGATAATTGGCACTCTACTGTAAATGTAAAATATGAATATTAATCTGGAAAATATGGAAGTTGAACGATTGTACGGAGTATTATTCTGAAATCAATAAGAGAGAGTTTCGAATGGAAAATTCATTTTGAGAATAATCAACTATTTAATGTGCCAACAAAGCAAAAAATAAATAAATAAATAAATAAATAAATAAATAAAAAATAAATAAATAATTCGGAAAAATAAAAAATAAGTAAAGAAAAATCACTTGCGACCAAAATTATGGAAGCCTTTAAGGAAAATGCTTTATTGAAATTTGATAGCTGATAGCATTAAAGTTTTCTTAGTAATACCATAAAATCTGATTCCTGGAAAGATAATTTAATAATAAAAATATCATAAAATACAGCTTATTCAATAATAATTATTTTATCGAAGTTATAGGCAAATAATGAGAAACAGGCTGTAGAGGCTAGGTAAATTGATGTGGAGTATTTTTCTTTCTGTTGGATGCAATCAATGTGCGCGATGAATGTTTGGAATGACAGATAAATTTAATTTCGTTTTACTTATATTTCAATCAAATCTAGAGCAGGATTAAAAAAAATTGATGCCATGTTTCTTTATTGATAGGGAACTTTTATCACCGTGTATTGTTATTGCTATCAAGATCTTAATGTTCTATGTTTTATTTTTCTTTTTAAAGTTTTGTCTTAGTAAAATATAATAAAAAGAAAGTCATTAAGAGTTGATTAATTATCGAAAAAACAATGTATACTAACATTATGAAATGCAAAAAGATATTATGAAGAAATTTGAAGTAAAAAGACTTGTAAATTAACCAAGGATGGCTAAGTAATGCAAAACAAATCTGTTAAAAGAAAGAAAAGGCGCAGGAGAGCAATTGGTGATAGAATAGTAAAGTTTTTGCATTCACGTGAGCGAAAAAATTACCACGTGTATGCAAAATGAACTGACATTATGTGGAAATTAATCAAAGTGATATTTTGTGCACAGTGCAGTATTTTGGACTAAATGCCAGTATTCTTTTAAATTATTATCTGAAATTATTTTAATACTCCAAATAACGTAGCCCCACTATTTTTCTAATTAACACGCATTTTAGCCCAAGTTAATCTGTTTAATCTGTGTTTGATTTATTTAAAAAAAAATATTTTTCTTTATGGCATTCTACCATTCGGATCAAAATACTGCACTTTGCACAGAATTGTTCTTTGATTAAACTCCACATTGCAGTGTGCCGTTCCATTTTTCATACAATGAAATGATTTTTTTTTTCTGCGTCCTAAACACAGGAAATTTACTTTTTTACTACCAGTTTCACCCCTGCACCTTTTCCTAGCGATTCAGATTTCCCTTTTCCTTCTCCTTGCAGTTTTTCTTGCCTTTATCAGTCTCGTTTTCTGTGACTTAGACGTCACTTTGTTAATTTTTTACGAGTTTACATCAACTTTCTTGTAACTGTAGTATTTTGCACTTGACGAAATCATTACATATTGCTTTCTGGATAACTAATCAACTATTTATGATGTTTTCTTACTTTTTCATAATTTATTAGCTCAAAAATTGAAATGATACTTAGAGCTTTAGCAATTTAATACCATTGATGAATCACAGTGATAAAAGCCCTTCATTCAGTAAAATAATGGAAAACATGGTTATTCATTTTTTAAAAATTCCACCCTGGGTTTGATTGACTCGTTAAATAACAAAAAAAATCTCCTTGTTACTTCCAAACTTTCGTATGAATTAACTACATTTAAGAGAAAGAAAAATATTTCACTGCAACCAAACCAGGTATTACTGGCTTTTCACGATTATCTGTCTACAACTTTTGATAAAATAATGATTATTGAACAAACTGTATAGCGTAGCATTTTTTTAAATTAAATTATCTTTCTAGTGGTTTTTAGATTTATGGTTTTACTAAGAAAAAATTAATGTTATGAGCACAAACTTCACAAAAGCATTTTTCTAAAAGGTTTTCATAAATTTTGGCCACTAGTGTAAATTGTACTTTTCATTTGTTTCAAAAATCTTTTTCGATTTATTAATGATTTAAAGTACTGTTTTAGTGTTGATCCAATTACACAAGCTCTTTGGTGGATGAGACTTTTAATGGGTATGCAATTAAAATAGGAAAGAGAAATCTCTTTCTTTAAACTTTTGTTTAGTTTTACTGTCTTTGAATCTTTGATAATATTTTATTTTCGAAATATTATAATATGAGAAAAAATTACAAAGAAATAAGCAGAATTACTTAGTGCTTTGAAATTATTAATGGAAGCACAAGAAAACGTTATTTCACTATAACTATGCATACATCTGTTTATCACAAAATTCGGTACACATATAAAATGCCTCATTTTGTCTATTAGTTTATTTGTTGTATTAAAATATTTAAGTATTATAATTAATATATTATTTTTAGATGTGATTTGAAAGTTTTTGGTGAAATCTACATTACATAAAAGAAAGCATTATGAAATTTTGATGTTTTTGCAACTGATTATTCAGATCTTAAAATAAAGAAATATATAGACAAAAATCGTAAATTAAAAAGAAAAAATTGTAAAAATTAAAAAATATGAAAAGTATCGAAATATAAATATGTCTAAAAAAATCTGTATCTAAATGGATTTATTCGTGTTAAATCTATGAAAAATGAAAAAAATGGACATTCCAGTAGACTCGCTAAAATTCAAAATCCAATAATATTCGAGCTTTTGCTCAACTAATTAGAAACTAACACAAAAGTAAATAGAAGTTTTCAAAAACCTAGAACTATTGTTAAAATTAGATCATTGAATCGAACTTTTGATTTACTATAGCCCTTGATTTAAACCAAATAATTTAATTTCTATTTTTTTTAAAAACAGTACCGCAAGACTTTACTGCAGGGGTTACTTTGTGACGCAAGATTTAACTTTCGTATTTTTAATCTCCTGTCTTGTCTGCAATGGCAGAAAAACAAGTACTGTGTGCCACATCCCCTAATAAACAATGTTCCACAGAATAAAATCTTTTTTTTAATCTTTTGTCTGCGTATTTTATGTTTTATCTGTTTCTTTGTCTGTACTGTACATTGCCCGAAGCTCCAACACATCGCTTGTTATTTCTGACTGATGTTAGGTTGCAACTTGCTCCTGCGTTCTTGTTTCGAAAACCGGATACTTTGTGCGCTGAAACATAAAGCATATGAGAATCGCATAACACAGGTAAATGCTCTTTGTTGTTATTGTATTTGTTAGAACTGTGGAGTAATACAATCTTTGTAAAGTAATATTTCTGAGAGATACAACAGCATAATCAAAATATACACACTTGATGGGGCTACTTTGTGACACAATGACACTCTTTAAATGTAATTCGACCATGTATATCAAGGCAAACGTGAAACTTTATGAGGATACGAGATGGTCCAAAGGCAATCATCAGAGAGAAATTAAGCTCGCATATGAATACAGAAGTGCTACGTTTTTGCAAGAAAATAAGTTCATTTCACACTGCCTCCAAATATGACTCATCTCTTGCAGCCGCTTTCAAAAATAGCTCATAGAAGAATCTGAAATTGGGATTTATCTATCCACTAAATTGAAAGAAAGAACTGCTTCCAAAAGCAGTCCTCAAAGAAAGTTTGAGACCGATGACGGAACACGTGGGAGAAGTGTTTTTGGAAGAGTTAAACAAGAAAAAAGAATGAAAGAACAAACAACGCAGTCACTAAAGACGCAAAGATGTTTAATGCCCTGCCGGGCTGAAACATTAGTAGCATTGATGTCTAAAAAGTCAGACGAACTGATATAGTTACGATGTCTACAGAAAGCAACGTGGCAACGATGTCTAGAGGAAGAAAACAAACGACATTTGTTACCGGAAGTATGAGAAGAAAGAGACAGCCACAATCTTCCAGGAAGGCTTCTAATATACTCTTTAACATTTTTCACTACGCAAAGTTCTGAATACAACTCAGACGTGATACAGCACATTTTCAAGTAATTTTCTTCATCGATAGAAAAGATACAATTTATGCTGGAACATTTTATTCTTGTTCAAGGGCAAGAGTGTTCGAAAAATGAGTGATAGGGGATTAGAGGTTCTGGTAAAAACGATTTTGGAGCTTTAACCGCTTTTGGTTCTATTTGAGAGCAAAAGCATAATTCTATATTTTCATTTCACATATTTTGTGTATTGTCATTTATTAACGCACAAAATGTAAATTTATTTCTTGTTGAATGTTTCCCCATTTTATATAATTTTATCATTTGACTTGCAATCCTTATTTTCTTATTATTTAATACTAATTATGCTGTGTAGTTCTTTTGCTTTGCATGACTTCTAAAAAAAAATCTAACATGCTATTTTTTAACTCTAAAATTCAAAACAACAAATTAAAGAGGATCTGCTATATTTTAAGAGACAATACGTGTACTGATTCTTATCAAAACGTCATTATAATTAAAGATGTGATGTATTTACAGGAAAATTCAAACTTCTATTCTATTGTACGAATTGGTGCAGATCAGTTGGACAAATCAATGACATATAAATAATATTTTAGCAGATTCAATTGTTTACAGAATATTTTACATTGACGACATCATTCACGAATTCTTTTTCTTGCATTACAAGACAAAAACACAGCTGTCCAAAGTAATTTCATCCGATGAGGAACCTTTCTGGCATCTTTAAACCTTTATTTCGCAGTTGATATTAAAGATTAAAATTGGTGCAATACATCGTTATATAGGAAAAGGATAAATCAATGATAAGCAATAGACAGTTTTAGAAAATCTATAAAACAAACTGGCTGATGTGAGAAAAACTTTAAAATGTGTCAGAAAGATCGCTTAGAAAAACGTTGATGCTTATACGGGTTTTTGAATAAAAAGGGTTAATTTAGTAAAAATAACCCCCTTACGCACAGCAAATTCTAACAGAAGTTTCTGTGAAAATTTTTTTAGTGGAATTGAAAGAAAAAAATATAGCAACATCTGACAACCGGAAGTAGCTTATTTTCAAGATGGCCTCCGCTATGAAAATCGAAAAAACTCTTGTACTTTTTCTATTTTTAAGAATAGAACAATTATTTTTCTATCACATTTACTGTTTTTATAGTCAAGGAATTCAATAAGGCAGAATAGGGAGAGTTGTCTAGAGGTCTGCACGGGTCGGAATTTCTAGACCCGGGTTCGCCCGGCCCGAAGAAAAGTTATTTTGGCTCGGCTTGGCTCGACCCAGTGTAAAACTCAAAAGTTCGACTCGATATGGCCCGACACAATTTCTACTATTTCGAAAAAAAAATCAGATTTTTTTATCATATAATTAAGATTTTTTTACTGCAAACATATTTATGTTATGATTTTACAATATATTTTACAGAAAATACACAATAGCAACATTGATGATTACTTAGATTCTTAGACTTTCAACATTCAAATAAAGATTCATTAAAAAATTAATATGGTTCACAATAAAAGAAAAAGCCCTTCCGGCAGTGCCGGGAGGAAGAGGTAGCGTTCATATACTTATTTATTTTAAATTAAGTTATATTATTCAAACATACGAAGCTCAAATTAATGGAACCCGATTTTATAAGACTGAATACTAGTTTTTGTCAAGACTGAATATTAATAGGAATTTTTAGAAATTAGTTATCTTTTATTCAACTTGGTTTTATTTTAAGCGATTTAGAGAGTCGCCAAACTCCACGATATCATGAAGTGTATGCCATTTTAAAGCAACATGATGGATAAAACTAACCAATGAGCTTGGTCGAAATCTTAATTCATGTGCACATGCACACTCATATTGAAATCGATTAATATATACGAGTGCTGTCGCGGGCAAATTGATTTTTTTTTAAATGTCACACACGTTAAAAATTGAAACTGCTATATTTCAGGCGTTTTTTAAGGTTAAGACAAAGCAAAAAATACTCCGGAATTCATTATTAAGATAAATACTTTAAAAAGAACCTTTTTTCAATTCCTAATTTTTTGTTTGTACATCATTATACATTTAAAAGATTTTCGACAAACTTAAAGGGCTGCCATTTTGAAACAAGAGGACGGATGAAGTTGGCCAGTGAACGCGGTCAAGACATTCGTATGTACTATGTGCACACGGAGTTATATCCAAATCAGTTTATAAATATGCGCATTATGGCGTGACAAATTTCAGTCTGTTTCAAAATGTCAACCACACTGGAAATTGAAAGTGCTATAACTCAGCCATTTTTTAAGATATAGATGAAACAAAAAAAGCTCTGGAATCTTTGTACCAAGGTCAAACACATAAAAGAAAAATCTTTTTCAATTTCTTACTTTTCTGCCCATAATTTTAAAATTTAAATAAAAAAATTAATATTCCGCCATTTTAAAACAAGATGGAGGATGAAACTGGCCAACGAATTCGGTCCAGACATTGGTATGTACTATGTACGCACCAAGTTTCATCTAAATCGGTGTATAAATACGCGTGTTATCAAGTGACGAAAATCAGATCATTTCAAAATATGAGCAACACTAGAAATTAAAAGTGCTATAACTCAGCCAATTTTTAAGATACAGACGAAAAAAAAATGCTCTGGAATCTTTGTATCAAGGTCAATTGCATAAATGAAAAATCCTTTTCAATTTTTCACTTTCTTGAACCTAATTTTAAATTTTAAATTTTTAAAAAGAATTTTAATGATCGCCATTTTGAAACAAGATGGCGGATGGAACTGGGTAACGAACTCGATTCAGGCCTCAGTATGTACTATATACACACCAAGTTACATCCAAATTGATTCATAAATACGCGTGTCATCACGTGACAAAAGTCAGATCGTTTCAAAATGTCAGCCATAAGAAAAATTCAAAGTGCTATACTCAATCATTTTTTAAGATATAGACAAAATAAAAAGTGTTTTGGAATCGTTGTTTTAAGTTCTAACTCATAAAAGAAAAATATTTTCAACTTTTAATTTTTTCGCATTTAATTTTAAATTTTAAATTTTTAAAAAAATTTAAAATGGCCGCCATTTTGAAACAAGATGGCGGATGATGCTGAATAACGAACTCGGTCCAGACATCTGTATGTACTATGTACATACGAAGTTTCATTCAAATCGGTTCATAAATACGATAGTTATCGCATGACAAAAATCAGATATATGTACACTATATTGCCATTGATTATGGGACACTTGCGATTTTAGACATTTTACTAAATATCTAGAAAAATACATGAGGAATCATCTCGAAACTCTTAGTGTATAAATATAATAGTATACGTCATACATCTCCGTGAAGAGTTTTTACCGAAACTCCATAGGGGACCGTCAACAAATTAAAAAAGAATGAATATCTTTTGAATAACCCTGTCAAAACTAATGTAACAAAAGCGCTCAAACTCTAGATTATGATTGAATGTCTTATTGTAATACACTGTGTTCATTTTTGTGCAAATAGCATGCATACTCGCAGAGTAATTAAAGTTTTTATAAAAATGGTCCCAAATTTTTCCAAGTTTTTTCCTTATAATTTTCAGAGTTCTTAATATAAAATAATATTTTTTTCAGAAAATATGACAAACAACATTGCACACAGTACCCTGTAATCAGAATTAAAAAATAATGAAAATTGTATACAAAATGAGTTGGTTTACTAAATAATTTTTTACTGCGCAAGCGTCAACGATATCAAAAATTCATTTGCATATTATGTTAGCTAAATGTATAGAGCAACTTTTGTGAAAGTCACAAAATCATAACTTAAAAATTTTGAAAATAATCGTCAATTGAATAAGTTGAAAATCCGTTATTCTCAAAATGAAGCAAAAACAAGAGGGGTTGTATCCATATAATCATTGATTAGTGTCAATATAGAATACACAATACGGGATGTTAGACTACTTTTGGATAAAATCCCTCATTTTTTTTGCTTCATTTTGGAAACAACGGATTTTGTCCTTTTTCTATAGACGATTACTTTCAGAATTTTCCAGCTATGATTTTGAGACTTTTACAAAAGTTGCTCTATACATTTAGCTAATATAATATGCAAATAAAATTTTGATATCTTTGACGCATGCGCAATAAAAAATCATTTAGTAAACCTACTCATTTTTCATACAATTTTTATTATTTTTTAATTCTGATTACAGGGTACTGTGTGCAATGTTGTTTGTCATATTTTCTGAAAAAAATATTATTTTATATTAAGAACTCTGAAAATTATAAGGGAAAAACTTAGAAAAATTTGGGGCCATTTTTATAAAAACCTTAATTACTCTGCGAGTATGCATGCTATTTGCATAAAAATGAACACAGTGTATTACAATAAGACATTCAATCATAATCTAGAGTTTGAGCGCTTTTGCTACATTAGTTTTGACAGGGTTATTCAAAAGATATTCATTCTTTTTTAATTTGTTGACGGTCCCCTATGGAGTTTCGGTAAAAAATCTTCACGGAGATATATGACGTATACTATTATATTTATACACTAAGAGTTTCGAGATGATTCCTCATGTATTTTTCTAGATATTTAGTAAAATGTCTAAAATCGCAAGTGTCCCATAATCAATGGCAATATAGTGTATATATATATACTGCTGGCCACACAAAATGCAACACCCTGAAGGAAGCATGCAAATCATGTGAAATTTACAGCATGCGTTTGTGGCGATGAAATATGCAAATCATTAGCATTGCAGCTCAGACGCACATCACGGGCGACCGTAGCGCCACCCGCAAGCGCTATGTAAGGGGATAACAGATTGGCGATTTGAAGTACGGCAGTTGTTTTTTCGTGCGTTTTTTTGGCGTGAGCTGTTTATCAGTACGTCGTGGAAGACATCAAACGTCTTTTGACTAAGTTTCTGAATTCGACCGAGGAAGAATAGTAGCCTATAGGGATTGCGGATTATCCTTTAGGGAAATCGGTCAACGTATTGGACGAAATCAAGCGACTATGATGCGGTTCTGTAATCGTTAGATGTAGGAGGGAACAACGGACCAACGGGGGCGATCGCACCCACGTCGGTTCACCCTTGTCTCTGATGACCGGCAGTTTGTGCGCATGATAGTGATGGATCATGGATGGGTCTTGGGGCCACATCATGAACAGCACAACAGATACAATTTGCTACGCATTATTCGGTGTCCATTCGTAACATTCGATGCCATTTGCAGCATAATGGAACGTCCACAAGGCGTCCATTGTTCCGTTTATTCTTGACTGCAAACCACAGGCGTTTGCGCCACCAACAGTGCAAGGAACCTGTACAAGGACAACATAATGGAATGACGTTGTGTTTACTGACGAATTCCGCCTCTTTCTGCAACTTCGCGATGGTCGGATTCGAGTTTGGAGACATTGGGGTGAGAGGCTGCTGAACTGTTGCAAAATGCACCGTCACACAGGCCCATCACCCAGTATGATGGTTTGGGATGACATTTGATTTCACTGCCGCACTACTCTAGTACGCATTGCCGGTACACTGAACAGCCAGCGCTACATCTGTGAGGTGTTAGAGCCCGTGGTCCTCCCATACATTCAGCGCTTGCCATCAGTTATATCCCAGCAGGATAACGCGCGGCCACACGTGTCACGCAATGTTTAAGTGTTCTTCTATACACATGATATTGAATTGCTTCTTTGGCCTGCTTGTTCTCCCGATCTATCGCCAATCAAAAACGTGTGGTCCATGCTTGCACAGCGACTGGCCTGGAATACACCACCCACTACTACACCAGATCAACTTTGGCTATGTGGAAGCCGCATGGACTGTTCTAGCCTTAGGATACGTTCGAAGATTCTTTGATTCTATGCCGAAGCGTGTGGCAGTGGTTATAACCAACAGTGGCGTCTACACTAACTACTGATTTTGTCATCAACCACACGTCCCAAGAGGCTGTAATTTTGATCGTTTGATCTTTGTACAACATGCTATCTGCCATGTAAAATTCGTTGTGATATCTCTGGTCCTTCTTGGTGTTGCATTTTGTGTGGCCAGCAGTATATATATATATATGGTTATATATATATATATATATATATATATGTCAACATTTGAACGGAGGGTGGTTTTGGGGTCTGGGGGTCATGATCGGCAAAAATATACCAAAATTTTCTGGAAGTGCTTTCCTCCGGACGGTTGCAATAGGTAGCTTTTTACTTTCTGTAATGAAAGCTACCTAAAAAAGAAAGTTAAAAAAATCATAACTTTTCGAGCTGTATAATAAAAAGTAGCTTTATGAAAATATTTCTATATCATTTTTTAAAAATATTTTCTCAAATCCAAAGAAGCTACTTTCTGATACATTTCTGAATTCACTTCTTTTTCGAAACGCATAAGATTAGCTTTTGTTTGTATTCAGAAACTATGTAATCGAATAGCGTTATCCATTTTTGATACAAGCAATTAAAAAAAATACTCTCAAAGTTATCGTTTTGAATCGAATTTCCGTAAGCGACAGTATGGGAAGGGATAAAAATCTGCAAACACGTGACGAAAATCTCTTACATCTAAGCAAGTATATGCAAGTATCTTATTTACCAAAAATGGAAAACGCTATTCGATTCCAAAATGCCTTCAATATTCAGGCTTGTCTATTCTAACCTTTACAGCTAAAAATTAGTCAGAAAATGCGTCAAACATTTGCGTTGTTGAGAAGTGAATTTAAGTGCCACCAAGAAGTATATTTCTAAAGATTACGATAACATAAGTTCTTTATCGCTGTCAATAGTTTTACAAATTATGTTGCCAACCCTACACATCTCAGAACAATTTATTCTAGTTCCGGCTCGGCTCGGCTCGACTGCATGTAGTAAACAATGCAAGCCTGTTCTCGGCCCGGCACGAGTGTGCTAAAAATATTAAGCCCAGGTTAGACACAAAGTAACTGTCCGATGCCGATTTCTCCACTGTGCAAGTTACATTTCTGTATTGATGTTGTCAAACTAGTATCTGCTCGTGACGCAAATTTGTACTTATTCTCATTAAAGCTCTATTCACCGAAAATAGCTTATATTTTTTGTGTTTACTGAAATCTTTATAACGGGCCGGTATGTCTGCTAATTTTTATTTATCGGCGCAGCCCGCCCCGTTGAAAATCCTAATGATCCGTCCTAATGATCGTGTCATGCTTCCCCCCCCCCTTTTTCTTAAAAAGAATAGCACATTGTTATGTTAAACCTAATTTACTCAGTACAATCTTTATGCCTGGAATAAAGATTGTACTCCAGATTGTTAAGCTCAATATTTCTGCATTACTTAAAACTTACTTACATACATTTCTATGATATATATTTTTCTGAAAGAAGCTTACAAAATATTTCTAAAACAACACAACTTAATTGTTGCCACCAAATCAAACAATAAATTAGGAAAAATATTGTTCTCAAATGGCAATTTTGAAAGCGAAAATCTAAGAAAAGCGACAAGAACTGAAGAATTAACTTGAAATATTGGGTTCTAACATGACAATGCTCGGAACCGCATTATGATTAATGTACAGTAACACCTTAATGATTATGGCTGGAATGTTTTGTCATTCCTCATGGTTCCCCAGACCTGATCCTTTCAGATTTTCACCGTTTGATGTCTTTCAAATTTTTTTGAATGATTGGAAGTTCACTTTTTTAGAGACTGTCAAACACCACATTGATAACTTCCTTTGGAATAAACCTAATGACTTTTTTAAATTGAATTTTCCAGCTGCCAAAACGATCGCAAAAAGGTCACACCACGAAATGGTGCTTATGTTATTCAATAAAATTTTCTTTTTGTTTGTCTTTAATAAAATTTATCCCCCCCCCCCCCAAAAAAAAAAAAAAAAAAAAAAAAAAAAAAAAAAAAAAAAAACAGTACCGTAGAACATTCTAGATGACCCAATGTTTTTAAAAATTATTTAATAGTACCCTTACATGATGTCATTATTTCTGTGATAATTTTTTGATAGGAAATAAAATTAAATGGAGACAAGCTTGCATGGTTTGTGACGTGATTAAAAGTTTTTTATACTTAAGCTCTCTAAAACCTGCCCAGCCAAAAATGTTTATTATCAGTAAGGGGCAGCAAGTTGTTAATAAAAGATAACGATTCAGAACAACGCGAAATATGAAAGAGATAATATGTCCTGATTTATAATTCTAAACGCAAGGATAAGAAAATAAGAGTACAAATTTAAAGAGAAAAATTAATTAGTAACAAAACTTAAAAAAAAGAAAGTATAAAAGAAAAAGTACTAAAGTAAAAGAAAAACGAATCGAAGGGACGTCCTGTTGCATTTCATATGTAAAAAAAAAAAAATAAATAAATAAAATACAGTTTACAAGAAAAATAGATATTACCAAACGCATTTATAGCTTATAAGTAATATATAAATAGAAAAAAAAAAATCAGTGTTGATTAACAAATCTCGATATTTCATTTTTGCATTTCCATATTTTTATTTTTTTTATTACTTTTATTTTTTAAATAGAATTATAAATGTACAAACATACAAATATGACACCTTCTGGTGAACTCATCAACAGATGGTCAAACAATGCATGCAGGCAAAATACACTGTTAGCATAAATAAATATCTACACCTTTGTTAAGGTATAAAGAAAAAACATAAACAAAACATACACTCTCGAATTTAATCTCCTGTAATGTGTTGTTTTTCTTTTTTTTTTAAACACCAAAATAATAATAAAAAAGCTAGCATGTGAATAAATATAGAATTAAAAAAAAATAGGATAACAGTTAAATTAAGCTTGTTTACAAATCGATTTTTTTTTCTTCAGAGCAAATATATGTAATTATATAGATATAGATAAGTAAAATATTTTTGAAAACATTTTTATTTAAACAGAGGTATAATATATAAAGGCGATTATTTAAAAGGTAATTAAAGATCTTTGTCAAAAATGTATCAGTAATTATAATATTTTTTTTGAATTAATTTTAATTTTAAAATAAATAAAATATAATTGGCTATTTATAACGTTGGTTTCATTTATAACAATATTAAAAGACTATTTCACTGAAAAAGTGTTGAAATTCATTATTCATTTATTAAATAATGAATAACAATATCATCAATACAATTGTAGGCGCAATTGCTATACTCTAAAAGTTTTTTCTCATAAATGTAAAGATATAAATATGATAGGAAGCTAGGAGCTTTTCACTCTAGGCAGGGGCTGATTATCAACGGGGCACTCTCCCACCAGGAAAAAGATTTTTTTTTTTTTTTTTTTTTTTTTTTTTTTTTTTTTTTGCATATTCAGGTTAGCAATTTCGAATGAAACGTAAGGACTCTTTCGCCTTGTTTAAAAATCAAGGCGAAAATTTCTATAAAACTTTATTGGTGAGAGAGTGCCCCGTTAGTAATCAGGCCCTGACTCTAGGGAATAACTATAGGTTGACTATATATGGAATTATTAAGTATGATGTAATTATGGTATGCAGTTTAACTACTTAAAATATTGAAATAGTGTTTGTGTACTTTTAAAGTTTAGTAGATGAATATTTACTTTGAATAGAAGGTTGATAGCATTGTGCAGTGCAAGTGATCAATTTGTTTATTATTAAAAAGATCTTTAAAATCACATATTTTTATTTGTTTTACATTGTAAATATTATTTTGAAGTTTATTTACTATTTTTAATGACTGAATGGTGATCTGTTACTCTTTCATCTTCGAAAAACATAAATCATGGTAGTTTCTCAGAAACAATAAAAAAGCTTAATTTTTTTTGTAATTTTTAATTTTATCTGTGAAACAAAATAATCTCTTCGCATTATGTTACATAATCAGGACCTTAATATTGTTCTGTTTATATTCAAATAAGTTTGGAAATTATTACTTTGTTTAGAAATACTAGGGTTTCTACCAAATTATCAAACGCACAATGTAGATAAACAAAGAGAATTAGGTGAGGTGGCACATTCATATGTTTCTAAAATTTCTTTTCTTCTAGGTACCAATCATCATGTGTACCAAGCAAATCTTTATGTTTCTTTTGCCGCTTCTGTGTGCGACTCTTGCCAAAAAAATTACAGTGGATTCTGATACCACGATTGAGTGTCATCGTCGTGAGTTCACATATCGAGCTGTTAATACTGATGAAAATGGAAGACAGTGCTGGGATTTAGTTACAGCAATGTCTTGCTGGGGCCGTTGTGATACAGGAGAGGTAATTTAAGTATTCCATTTCAATGATTGAAATATCAGTTGACTTTTTAATCTAAAATGTCATTATAGTATGCAAAACGTTAAAGTTGTTAAATGTCATAGTATTTTTATCTGTATTTTTGTTTCATTCCGAAGCAACTATTAAATACGTTATCTGTTAATGTTTTTCTATGATGAATCCCTGTTTTTATTATATTGTCAGCAAGTAGTAAATAAAAACATAAAACTTTGTAGTTTGTATATTGAAAAATCATTGTAGTATTTTAATAGATATTCGTTTACAATTTAGTATTGCGCTAATTCTGCTAAATTAATTTTGCGAGTTTAACTGCACGACACATATTGGCCTTTTATATAGGACTGTATGACTTAAATGAAAACGTTTAAACATTATGCTAGAACGATTTCATGATTACCAGAGCGTAATCTAGGGTGTGAAAGAGGGAGAATATGCTTCTTTACACTGTTAAAAATTTGACCCATTTGCTGCCGTGTCACTCCACAGCTTTTATAGAATATCTCTTTTATGACCAATGAGAATGTTCCACAACACAGTAAAGTAACCGTTTTCTATAAAAACGGTGGAGTGATGCTGCAGCAAATGGGTAAAATTTTTAACAGTATAATTTTAACCCTTCACTATACGATTTTTTCTATTTTTATGAAAAAAATCATTTGAATCTGTTTATCGGTCTAATAATAGGAAAAAAAATAATTTTCAAATTTTCAACTAAAAATTTATATTTTATGACGTGTATCCTATAATTAGGACTCCTAATTTTTATATCACTATATTTTGCAATTAAATGGGTTTAAAATAATTAATTTTTTCTGCTTAACATTCTGAAACTTTCTTTATATTAATATTTTTAAGTATTCAGTAAGACTGGTCAATCGAAAAGGAAGGTTTGCATCGATGTTTACTGACATCGGAAATAGGTGTCTAAAAGGTGATAATGCCTTACATGTCAGAGCACAAGTGCCTGCGTATCAGGGTGCTTTTTATGCCGGATGCACAGAGAAATTAAAGTGCATTAATATGTGTATCGACAGTATCTTCACATTCAGATTCAGTTAGCGAGTTAAATATTGGAAAGATTTCAGATTTTCTTCTAACAGAATTCTTCGATATCAAAGTGATAATATACGGGGATATTTGTTAGGTTGAGACGAGTCTAGACAAAAGAAAATAGCGAAATATTTTGATGAGCTAGCCATTATAGTGAAGCTAGTTAACTTTTTGCATTCGTATAATCGTACTCGTTCAAGTGACCATCGCAAAGTTTTAGAATAGAAAATTCCTACATTTTGTGTAGTGTGGAAAACCGTGTCTTTCAACACAGAACCATTTTTCTGAACATAGAATGTGGACTCTGTCATATAGAGGCAGTTCCGGTTATCAGATTCGAACTCAATATACAAGCACCAGTGCTTATTTCCTATGTAGTTATTGATTAATTAGATGGTAGAAGATTATTCATCAAATCATGGCGCATTTTTTGATAACATCTTCATTTTTAGTTTTTTATGACTGAAAGGAGCGTATTGTAATATGTACCAACATATGGAGATATTTTGTTCTGCATTAAATCATGGAAGCATTTTGACGCGCTCTGATTGTGTAAGAACACTTTACTGATGGATTTTCAGCTTTTCGACGCCCTCCTTTGATGTTCGTAGATTTCAATGTGGACCTAAAGGTTTGTTGGATTTGGTAAATTTCCGAAGTGCGAGATGAAACCAAAGTGCTAAAACTTAACTGGACAAGCACTAACATCCACTAAACCGGAAACCCATATCGATACCAACCGACATCGGTAGTAGGTTCCGGAAAGATAAAAATTCTCTACTATACGTGTAGTTCTGGAGGAAAAAAAAGTATCTCCATGAGTCAACGTACAAAAATACG
Source organism: Maratus speculifer (assembly GCA_964019185.1). Lineage (NCBI taxonomy): Eukaryota > Metazoa > Arthropoda > Arachnida > Araneae > Salticidae > Maratus > Maratus speculifer. The sequence goes on from OZ025299.1 coordinate 172,049,769, forward strand.
CATTGCTATGTGTAGAGACATTGTCTTTGGATTCAGATTTGGCTACCGGATTAGATATCAGAATGATTTTAGATTTTGGTCAAGTAGGATTCCTCGATATGCAACTGTTAACATACGGAGTGTAGTATTTGAATGAAACAACCCTGGACAAAAGCGAGTCACTAATCATCTTGTTGAGCCGGCCATTATCGTCAATCTTGATAACTTCTCGCACATGTACAATCGAATTCTTTCAGGCAACTATCATCAAGATCTGTTATAGAAAATGCCTAGCATTGTTATAGTTTGGACAAAAACGTCTGTCGAAGAACTGTCTGGGCATCGAATGTTGTCGCTCTCACATAGAAGCAGTTATGTTTAGGTTATCAGTTTCGGATTCATCATCCAATCATCACCTTTCCTTTCCCATAGCGTTACTGCCTTTTTGGGAATTAGAGATTGTATTGTTTGTCTGCTGAAGAATAGCGCGATTTTTCATAAAATCTTTCTTTTTGCTTTTTCTGACTGAAGTGGAAGTGCTTTTGAGTATACTAGAAAAGCACTATACATTGATATATGGAGTCATTTTTGCTGTGCACTTATATATGTAAGCAGGCACTTTGCACCTCCCTGATGCACAAGGACACATGATGGATTGTCAGCTTTTCGATACCCATTTCCGAGGTCCGTAATCGATGTGGACTTTAAAGTTTGATGAATGCGGCAACTTTTCAAAGAGCGAGGTCTTATATACTCTTCTTCATGTTCCCCGTGTAAGAAAACGGCATATCATACGAGATTAGGATATGCTGCAGCATTAAAAAACTTACTGTGGTCTAAGATACTACTGGAACGCAAGTTTCATCGTAATCTATCCCGTATTTTGTTTGTTTGTATTTTTCGAGTGTCGCATCTATCCAATTAATGTTTTCTTGCGGGTTATCAATGTTTAGCATGTTTTGCCAACTTTTAGGTTCATATACGGGATCGTGCCGGACTGCGTAATCAAACCTGTCTGGTGGTACACCTCTATTTTGTCTTTCTGACCTTCTGAGTTATTGTGCCTAGTGAGATGCGGATGATATATCTTAAACATCTTTTTCTGATGTTAGATCTAACTCTATTACATGTGTTTTGTTATTTTGTGTTTGTTTAGTAATTTCAGATTTTAATTCATCTGTCTTTGTATTTTCATTAGTGTCTGCGTTACCTATTTTCTTTGAATTTTATAGTTCTGGCTAGTACACCTCTTCTACCGTTTAGTATATAATTTGTATCCTTTAGAACAATTGTCATAACCAAAAAAAAAAAAATACCTTTTTCTGCTTTGTTGTCACGTTTGCCATGTTTAGATTTATGAATATAGACATATGCGGTACAGCCAAACAACCTTAAATATTTTAATTTTGGCTTAATTTATAATAAGTGTATATATTATTAGTGTACAGTTTTAAACAATGATTTATGACCGAGAAATCTAAATTTAAAGACTAGAATTTTTATTCACATTACTAACAAGGCATAAAATCAACAGAGGGAAAAACATACAGCTCAGGATTGGAATCTGGGTCTTTGGTTCAGCGCATCAACTCTCTTCAGTCTGAGCGACCTAAGACGACCATCTGGCCAGGATCTTTCTTAAGATGAACTCTTGCCACGTAGCTAGTGTAAACGTTTTCTTAAAACGTATAAAGGCTATTCTAATCGGGACATCCTCTACCTTCATGCTAGTTAATGCCTTTTTACATCAACGAAGTTTAAGTACTCTACGTTCTTCTCAGATGCATTTAAAGACTATGGGATTATTTTACAATCTAAGACAGTAAAAATGTAACGCTTTCATATTTTCCCCCATTTAATAACCCCAACACTAGACTACTATATAAGTACTAGAAGATAGCCCGTCAAAATGACGTGTTTGCATTTTTAAAAGAATGATAAAAAATACACCATCTGTGGTCAATCATAGCCACTTTAAGCTTAAATAATTTTGAAAAATATAGCAATTAAACATAAAGAGGGAAAATCTAAAAAAAAAAAAAAAAAAAAAAAAAAAAGAAAAATTTAAAAGAAATTTGCATTCAAAACTGTAACAAAACTATCTGGTGGATGGGAGGGAAATGTAATGAACAAATGGTAAATACATAAATTTTAAAAGAATAAAGTAAGGCAAAAAAAACAGTTATAAAAGAATATATTGTGAAACTACAGCCAAAAAATATATAAAGTTACTGAGAGAAAATAATAAAAATACCCAAAATGTATAAAAATTTTTGTTCTTGTAATCAGGGTTGCTCGGATCCATAGCAAGTGAAACAAAAAAATAGGGTATGATAAAATATTTCGCTTAGTATAGGCTTTTAAAGTTTCAATCTTCCTTTACGGCTGCAACTTGTAAATTTTCCGTCATGCGGACGGTCAGCACTGAAATTTTTGGAACCACAAAACTGGCAAACAACGTTCATCGATCCACAAATGTTCTTCGTCTTCAATATTTTCAGGGATTTGAAACTCCCGAGCACGATGGACTTCTGCCTCTCTTTCGCGTCGAACTTGTTGTGATGAGCCATTTGCCGCCCGAATTCTATCCCACGACTCCTGGCTTTGCCGCGCTAACCACCTTATTTGAAGTTCATTATTCAAGCGTCGTCTTCTTGAAATGGGATTTTCGTCTTCGCACATTGCATTTAAAAAAATTATAACGATGTAAAACTTCAATTTGTTAGCCAAAACTTAAAAGAAAACACTTTATACGATCGAAAACAAACGTCAACACAGTGAAGAGTAAATATCCACACGTGAAACGTGATGTGACAAAGGAGTCATTCTCAAGAATCATTCACAGCAAAAAAAAAAATTAAAGCAACCCGAATATAAAAAAATGTAACAATATTACATTAAAACGCACCTTCGCTTTCCTTAAATAAACAGTTTTAATTACTGTTTTTGAAATCCTGAAAAGATTTCAAAGTGCATTAAAATGTAATGACGTCATTTACAGCGCCTACTGTAAATCTGACCAATGAGAACGCTCCATTACGATTGTGGAACGTTTTCATTGGTCAGGAAATAGATAGCCTTTAAATCGGAGGTAACTTTTCACAATATTTTTTACAGGTTTGAAATTTGTCATTCTTGAATGGCAACAGCATTAACTTGCTTAGATCGTTTGTTTATCTAGTAATTGCTGGTTGTTTTATTTAGAACTTAAACATTATAATTAGGTAGTTTTTGTAGGTATAATTAGATAGTTTTTGTAGGTTTTAAAGAAAATGAGTGATGAATAAATCTTTTATAAGTATATTTCCATAAGTTGAACGATTAAAATATTTGTGAACGGCTCGGAATACTTAAGACTAACGTGGACGGCTAATCGCAATAAGTTTATTTTTCTCGTGGATCGGTGAACCCCGGAAACGTTATACACGGAGGGGTTTTATATATGTAATGATTTATTGGAAGTCTGATCTATGGTATTTTTTCTCACATTCACGAAGCTGCCCTGTTATCTAATGAACTTATTCATTACACAATACATATTATTTTTTGTCTTGGTTAAAATTATTAAGCATTTTTAATTAGTATATATCCATAGTTCAATATAATAGACATGTATAGTGTATAGTAGGTATATGAATTCAAAAATTTAAGTGAGATCACTTGTCTACTCTTGAGATCACTTGTCTACGATAATAGGTTCTCTCAGTCATTAATGTATATATCTGGCCTAAAAGTTTTTGTGATTCTTTGGATTATTTTGTTGCTTCCCACACTTTAAACAAAACAATAAACATTGTATTGATGGAACACCAGTTGAAACGGTTGTTTTCTAAAATGCATGAACACATACAGAAATCTTATCAGCAACATTTTAAGGTCTACAGATTCAATTGATGTTTTGATCAAAGATCACGTAATTCTTTAAAAAGTAATAATAAAAAAGGCTAAAGAATGTTTGACTTTATCAGTCCAAAAAGTCAGATTACCCTCAGAGAAATAACAGGAAAATTCTACCTAAGTGGTATGAGTTTTAGTAGTTGAAACTACCTTACGTCATTTGATCAAGAACATAATTTTTATGGTAAATTTATCAAAGTGAAAAGGGAAAATCACTGACAAAGCACTTGTGTCGATTTTTAACCGACTTCAAGGAGGAGGTTATGATTGATTGATTGATTGTTTTTTGACGTCCGATTATCTGCGCTAGGGATATAGGACCAGGGGGAATGCCCTTCGTGGGGGTCTTTCTAAGGGAACCTAACCCGTATTTACGCAAGGTTCGGAGAAAACCACGAAAACTCCGAACGGTTAGGCCGACAGCCGCGATTGGGTTCGAACCCAGCACCTGCCGTCTACCAGTTGAGAGGTCCGAACCTCTCGGCCACTGGTGGGGCCAGGAGGAGGTTATGATTTCAACCTGTATGTATTTGTTGTTCACCCATAACTCCCGTAAATGTGAACCGATTTTGATAATTCTTGTTTTGTGTGAAAGTGTAAGGTGCCCGTGTGGTCCCATTTCAATTTCATCTAATTCTGATCATTAAAACTCTTTTTTGAAATAGAAACATTTAAAATTCAAATCCTTTTTGAAGCTGTCGTCCAATTAGAAGCGTTCATTTTCTATGCTGTTACTCTTACGCAGATACATGATTTTGCAAAATTTTGAATGAACCGGATTCAGGTAGATTTTGCGCCATGGAGAATTTAGATTGACCAATAAGAAAATTTACTTGCTAAACAGCGACAATTTTGCAAAAATGCAGGCTTCTAATTGGTCAATCTGTTTTCGTTAATAGCTCAAAATCTACCGGATTGCGAACAAGATTTCTTTCGCTGTTAACAAAATTAGATTGGCCAATTAGAAGCCTGCATTTTTGTGAACTTTTCACTGTTTACTTCAAGTAATCACTAAATTGTAAAAAAAATTACCCTTTTGCTGAATCGTCACTCCACTGCTTTTATAGAAAACGAATACTTCACCTTATTATGGAGCATTCTCATGGGTCAAACGAGAGATATTTTATAAAAGCAGGGGAGTGAAGATGCACCAAAAGGGTAAAATGTTTTACAGTGTATTTACTTCACTTCTTGCAAAAATGCAGGCTAGTGATTGGTCAATCTCGTTACGCTAAATGGTTGAAAAAATATGTATACACTGGAAAAAATTTGACCCATTTGCTGCAGTCACTCCACAGCTTTTATAGAATACCTCTTTTATGACCAATGAGAATGCTCAATAACACAGTAAAATAACCGTTTTCTATAAAAGCGGCGGTGTGACGCTGCAGCAAATGGGTCAATTCTTTAACTGTGTATATGGATTATACACAGTTAAAATTTGTCCCATTTGCTGCAGCGTCACTTCACTGCTTTAATAGAATATGTCTTTTATGACCAATGAGAATGCTTCATAACACAGTAAAGTGAGCGTTTTCTATAAAAGTGATGGAGTGACGCTGCAGCAAATAGGTCAAATTTTTTGCAGTGTACACTGTAAAAAATTTGACAATATTGCTGCATCATCACTCCATCGTTTTTATAGGAAACGATTACTTCGCTGTATTATGGAAAATTCTCATTGATCAAAACAGAGATATTCTATAAAAGCGATGGAGTGACGATGCAGCAAAAAGGTAAAATTTTTCACAGTGTAGTCACACTGTCAAAAATTTGACCCATCCGCTGCAGTGTCACTCCACAGCTTTTACAGAGTATTTCTTTTATGACAAATAAAAATGCTCCATAACATAGTAAAGTAACCGTTTTCTATAAAAGCGGTGGAGCAAATGGGTCAGCAAACGCTGCAGCAAATGGGTAAAATTTTTAACAGGGCACTGTTGTAGAGACGCGAGTTCTGTCCAAAGTGCGAAATCTGAACTGGATCAATTCTCGTATACTCCGAAATGGAAGGTCTGCATCGATGCTTACGGACATGGAAAATATGTGTCAAAAAGCTGAAAATCCACCTTTAACCCTTTGCTCCCCAGTGGTTTAGGTCTTAAACCACCGATCTTTAATTCGTATATTTCAGTTCCCACCAGAAAATTAAAACAACAATATTTGCTTTAATCAATAACAGAACATTCCATATTTAAATAAAACGAAATTAGCCATTGAATTTTTCTGGTGTGAAATGAACTACATAATTTCTAGAACGTGTTCTGGCATGGGAATTAAAGGGTTAAAGTACCTTTATATGTAAAAAAAGTGCAAAGTGCCTGTGTATCAATGTGCTTTTTATGCCGGATGCACAAAGAAAGTAAAAGACATTGCTATGTGTATCGATATGTCTTGAGATTCAAATTCAGTTATCGACTTAAATACCGGAATGCTTTCAGATTTTCTTCTGACAGAATAGATAATGTGCATGTTTGTAAACAAACTGGCTTTTTTGGCGACAGCTCAACTTGTGGTTGGCAAAAATTCGAATTAAACTGCATTAGAAAATTCTTAACTAAATATAATTTTCACGTCGATATAATAAATTTCATTTTATTGTATTGTTCGCAGGAAATAATACGTTAAAAATTACTAACTCTCCAAGAATTATTATTCTTGCCAACTGCAAATTGAGAAGTACATCCTTTTTCGGGTGCGTGACGTCACATGCACATTATCTATTCCTCGATATGAAAGTGGTAATATACAGGTATATTTGAAAAGTTGAGACGAATATAGACAAAAGAAAATGGGGAAACATTTTGATGAGTCTGATATTAAAGTGAAGCTAGTTAACTTCTTCACATGGCCCCTTCGGCGAGTGTCAAGACGCCACGCGAAATTTTAAAATGGAGGGCCAAATTCACAGTCAAGTAAAATCCAGACACCTGATTGGTCGTATGGAAAGGGTGAAAATCACGAATTTGTTTCTCCATTTGAAAAAGAAGGAGGGGTAAAGTGATTTTCAAGAGATTGTTACCGTCTGTTCTTATTTACGATAAACCATCGAAATTAACTCAGTTAAGATATTTTGATGACATCTTATAGAACGAGAGTGAAAAATTTTGATTATAAATGAAAACAGATCAGATTTACTTCAAAATTGCCGCTACGATTTTTGTCGGAAAAAGGAGTAAGGCGACATTTCCCCTACCGCTAAGAGATTATTCTCTGAAAAGGACGCGGCTCAATGACCAATAATGCGCTTGGATTTCACAGGACTGTGATTTTGGCCCTCCATTTTAAAATTTCGCAGACGCCACGCCGCTAATCGCTTGCGAGCGTAGGAGGTTGTGGGTCGAATTCCGCTGGTTCCATTGCACACATTCTTGGATTTGACATCCCGACCGCATTTCCATCGTGTTATAAAAATTTACATGCGCTATTACTTCCCTGTATATTCACAATGACATATAAGCAGGCTGTCCTGTCGAGCACTCAAATCAGGTGTATGTGTGTGTAATGTGTATTGTTCTTGTATTCATATTATCGTACTCGTTCAGGTGATTATCATCAAGTTTTGGAATAGAAAATTCTTACATTTTATGTAGTTTGGAAAATTGTATCTGTCGATACCCGTTTTTGAGGTCCGTAAAAATCGACGTGAATCTTAAAGTTTGATGAATGGCATATTCACAGTATCCGCAAAGAAACTCTTCGGGAGGGTTGAATTCTGATAGGGATTGGCCGACGCGTTTTCACGTAACTTGGCGATAATTATACTTGGCGTAGCGATAGACGCTTCCTTCGGAGCCGAGTACAAAGTAAAAATTTGTGTTTAAAAACTTTTAAAGAGTACAGCTTTCAGTAAGACACGTTCCATCCAATGCAATGCTGCAAGAGAAAAGTTACTTTGTATTCGGTTCGGAAGGAAATCAAACTCCTCGACGGAAGCATCTATCGCTCGCCAAGTATAACTATCGCCAAGTTACGTGAAAACGCGTCGGCCAATTCCTATCAGAATTCAACCCTCTCGAAGAGTTTCTTTGCGGATACTGTGAATATGCTGATGAATGCAGTAACTTTTAGAAGAGCGAGATCTTATCCAAACAAGTTGCCACATTCGAAAAACCTAAAGATCTACAATGATAATAATCGACATTGTAAGTTACTTTCGAATAGCTGAATATGAAATAGGAAATTGACCAGCAAATTGAATACTTCAAAACCCAGCAAAATACATAAATTAGTCAATCCATCGCAAAGAGACATCATATGTCAGTACACATACTTGAGTATTACAGCATGAATAACTGAAAAGAATGAAATAAAATAAGCTTTTTAAAAAAAAATATCAACCGACTTCAAAAAAGCGCTTAAAAGAATGAAATAATTCTTTAAAATTCTCTAATGACAAAACGTTATCCAAAAATCAGACATCGGATATCAGGTACCGGCATAAAAACAGTTAAATTTAATATATGTAATTTAATGTCCACCAAACATGGATTTTACAGAGAATATTTTTAGAAGAGATGAATTTGCATATTTATGATTTAATTTATGAATATATACATATAAAAAGTAATGAATTACTTTTTGAAGTTGGTGCCAAGCAATCTTCAATATAATACGAATTGTGGATATATTGTGCCTAGTAGCATAATTAAAATGGCGATTGTTTGGCACCGACTTCAAAAAGTAATTCATTACTTTTTATATGTATATATTCATAAATTAAATCATAAATATGCAAATTCATCTCTTCTAAAAATATTCTCTGTAAAATCCATATTTGGTGGACATTAAATTACATGTATTAAATTTAACTGTTTTTATGCCGGTACCTGATATAGGATGTCTGATTTTTGGATAACGTTTTGTCATTAGAGAATTTTAAAGAATTATTTTATTCTTATAAGCGCTTTTTTGAAGTCGGTTGATATATTTTTTTTTAAAAAGCTTATTTTATAATAAATAGAAAAGACGATAGAGACGATTTCGGGAGAATCAGAATAATTTTTCGTTGGAAGAAGAATACATAAACATTATGATTTTTAAATTCTCAGATATTATCAGCTGCTTTTCTTCCAAGATTTACACTGGTCTTATATCCCATTAGCGTAGATAATCGGACGACAAAAATCAACCAACCAACCAACCAAGATTTACAAGCGCCATGAAGTAATCTCAGAAAGCAGAGATTATATCAAATATAATTTTAAAGCAATTTCGTCTTGTGTAAGTCAGCATCGTTTTATACTGAATGAAACAGAGAAAATTATGAATGTTTAATAATTTGTTAATTTGAAACAGATCGCAAAATCAGAGGTCTCCGTTTAGCATTTGTTTAAAAAAGAGAAATGAAAAGCAACAAATTTCGAGCAAATATAACTTGATCATGATTTAATTTATTGCCATAAAAGAACAAAGTTCTACAAAAAAAATCATCTGTAATTAAATTTAAAATATTTATAAATAAAACATTCTATAGTGGAAACAAATAAATTCTCTGTTTTTTTTAGTTACCTCTCCATATTGAAATTTATAAAAAAATTATGAATATTTTAAAGTTATAATTTCTCATAAATATGCATGTTCTCTAGATTTCCTAACCAGGATTGTGAATTATTTGTTTTTACAAATTCTACAAATCTGAGCAGAAATTCTTGGTTGTGACAGAATGTCTGTGATTAGATAAAGTTAAAATTATTGTTTGTAATTTCCGGTATGAATTTGGAAATCTCAGATTTTTTTTAAACATTGAATTAGCAGCCCTGTTCTCAGCTTTCAATCAAGTTACTTAAAATTACTAGTTTGAATTTTAATTTCTTATTAAATGTAAAAAAAAATTTTTGTCGGTCTGACAAGTAACCTATTTTAGAATTAAAAAATAATAAAATTGAAACGATGAAATATGCATGAGATTTTTCTCTGTGAATCAACATTAATTAAAAAATATATAATTGACTTATTTATTTTAGATTCTTCTTTTCATTTGATTTTTTTTTTTTGTTATAGATCTTCAATACTTAAAATTTGAGCAATGAATCGCTTAGTTTATTTAAAAATTTAAATGAATAAAATTTTCTTTAAATATAAATGTTTTTTAAGCATTTCATTTATATGTAGATGCATGTAATATTATATATGGAATTCGACGAAAATAAACTATGTTGCATAAATTCTAGAAATTCTCAGCAGCACGAGCAGAGTACTCGCTCCGACAGTTGGTGAGCAGTGGACGAATTTCATTGGGGTATTTCCCCATTATAAAAACAAACACCGTCAGTCTTCAAGTTCTTTATTGATGAGCTCATAAAATATATAAACTCATCCCTGCAATCACCTTAGCACACATCGACACTACAACTTTCGTTATCTAGTCCACATCATCAGATATTCTAATTCAGCGGAGAAATGAAACGTGCGTCTTTATAGTTTAAAGGGCAATCGCATTCTAACGCTCCTCAAAAGCCAAATGAATATGGGACATTTTCACGACAAACTAGCTCCCTCCTACCCCGCGTCAATCATTTTAAAAATCCAATTAGGATGAACTCGAGTCTCAACGAAAAAAAAATGATCAGTTCTGATTGGTCTTAGCAGGCGTGTCCTCGGCAGGAACTACATTTTTCCTCGCAAGTAACAAGCCCTTTAGCAACGCGTATTAACACCTGTCACGCGATGTTAAATAAAAAATAAAATTAAAATCCCGGGAATATTCCAGAAAGTAAAAAGGTTACGAAATACCTCCCGCCGCCGTTTTGAGAAGCAAGCAATAATTATTAATAAATAAAATAAGAAAAAGAATTTTAGCTGTTACAAGGTAATACATTACGAAACTAAGATTGAAATAATGTTCCACAAATTTAGAATTGAAGCTAAGAGAGAACAAAAATGGCGCAAAATTTTTTTATTTTATTACATGCATGTATTTATGAGCGCTCAAGAGCCAAAACATTATGACCACCCCCACATTTTGCATCGAATTCGTCTGGATGACGCCGAAGACACATAATCTGGTGGGAATGGCATTTAAATATTTCTAGGAAGTATCAGAAATCAGTTTTTTGCTTATTTCTGCTTATGATGGTAAAGCCTGCTGATCTAAGGTACTTTGATAGAGGGCATAATTCAGTCGTTTTACGACTCAGAGCGATTAATTACGAAACTGCCCGCCTTATGGATTGATTGTTCGGGACATATCGTGGTTAGTAATTGTAGAAAAGGGATAAATGAAGGTGAAACCATCAATAAAGGCCATTGCGTTGGAGAACCAAGCGTTATAGAGGACGTCGGAGACCCTACCCCCTTAGTAAAGCAAAATGGACACCAGAGACTGGCTCAATTTACATCCCAAAACAATACAGCTCCAAGTCGAATTCTTTCGTACCACACAGTTCAGCTGACGCTATTGAATGTGAGACTACGGGGCTAACGTTGTACTCATGTGCCAGTATTGACCAAACATCATAGCCAAATGCTCCTGCACTAGGCCCGGGAACATCATTACTGGACTATGGAAAATATTTCGAGAGTTGCCTCGTAGGATGAAACACGAAAGGCATATCAAACAAGGCCATAAACGAGTTGATGGCCTTGTTTGGTATGCCTTATTCTATGCGAACTGTTACTCCCTCTTACAAAACAGGTCATATAAAGGTGAATTGTGGCGATAAAGTTTTGGGAAATGCTCTCATGGGCATCCCTGGGTTGTTGTAGAACAGATCATGAACTCCACGGACTACAGGAACATCATTGCGAATCATTTTGGTATCTGTCTTCCGAAATGGAAAGGGAGTCTTGTAAGACAATGCTTCATGTCACATGACTGGAATTCTGCTCGATTGATTCCAGGAACATAACATTAAGTTCCAGTTAACGTCCTGTTCGCCTAACTCGACGGATCTTAATCCGACAGAGCACATTTTGGCTGTCATTAAATGCAGCCTTGAGCTCAAAAACAACATTTTGGAATATGACAGATATGCATGACCGCTACTTGAACAACTAATACAATTTAGCTCCGTTCAACCAAAAATTTGTGGCATCCATGCCAAGGCGGGCTGCAGCTGTTTGGCGGGTCAGATTGTGGGCATCACATTACTAGGTATGTGGTCATAATGTTTTGGATCTTGAGTGTATGTATGTGTGTGCGTATACACGCAATGGTGGGGTTATGCATCTTCAAATAGAGCACAAGTACTTATGCTCTTTCCCTCTGAAATGAAAAGCTGAAGTTGTACATATAGATCGTAGGTTCATTATTCTACTCCATTTGTCATGCGTATACAGTCTTCATAAAAAATGGTTAGAGAATATATTTCCTTTTTAAAGGAAATGACAAAAATTATCAATGGAAAAGCTCCCAACAAAAAAAGTACTTGTGCAAAAATAAGTATAATGAACTAAAACAACGTTGTTCTCAACTGTACTCATGACGCTATGAAACCTTCAACTGAAAGAGTCTATATGTCTAGTTGAATCAATCTTCTGAATGGCTTTGTATCTGTGATATCGTTTACTATTTATTTATTTATCGCAGATTTTATATACTTATTTGACAAAATTTTCCAGAAATTCACGATGAAACCTTCATAATTCTCGTTTAAATTCACAAAATTTCATTAATAATTATATGAAATTTTAGATGTGATTTTTAAACATGCTTTTCATTAACTCGTAACAACATTTCTTTCCTTTTAGATAGGAGATTGGCGATTTCCATTCAAGCGTTCTTTCCATTCAGCTTGCGTACATGAAATTACGATACGAAAACAGATAATCCTTCGACATTGTGATCCTGAAGCAGATTCAAGTCTAGCTGAATATCAGTATGAAGAAGCTTTAACTTGCTCCTGTCTTCAGTGCAATTCAGCTACAACTAGTTGTCAAGGTTTCACGGGAAGAAAAGAGATTGAACCGACACTTCCACCTCTATCAGCACTTGGAGGATTTTTGGCCCCTGTTGACGACGTGTAAATGGACTGTAAAACAGAAAGAATAATTTTTAAAATCCAGATATTTTGCATCAAATGATTTTTATTTTAAATGCAAAATTTAAGAAAACTTAACTATTATAAGGAAAAATATATTTTATCATTAGTTTAAAGATTGCATTTTGAAACCGCTAATATTAAAATTATAGTAAGAATATAGTTTCTTAGTATTGCATTTTATTATTTTTTATTCGCCTAATAAATTGAATTACTTCAAATGCTTATACAATCGAAATTTTCTTAAAAGACGAATTTGTTTACAATTAGAAAACTAATTTTTCTTATTACATTATGAAGTATCTAAATTTGCTTTGTTCTTATTACAAATGTTTTTACTATAAATATTTTCTTTCTACCCGGTATAATGTCCGAATGAAACTCCAGCGCTGTTACAGATATTTTTTTTTATTTGTTTGAAAAATAAGAGCTTGCTTCATTGGCATAACACATTTCATAAAACTGTAATCTACATTATTCCTTTAGTGTCGTAACCAAACTGATTATTTTAATCCTTCAATAGTATCATTTTTCTTATAAATTTTTTTAAGGGTTTTCAATCGTTATTTTCAAACTGAATTGTCCAATCAAAAAAGTCTTATAAACCTAATTTTTAATTAATTTATTATTATCTACGGCAATTCTTAAATAGTGTGATGTTTTACATTACTATTATATGTCATTTAGTAAAACTGTGCATTACTAATACTTATAATAACTCTCTGTTTATCTGAACAAATGATAACTGGAATGTGTTTCATATGTCGATGAAATTTATGTATTTGGAAATGTAGCTGTCAATTATATATCTACAATAAATAATATATATGTATTTTATATTTATTGAAGAAGGTTGAAATGTTTTCCATTCAAAAAGTTTACTAGTATTGCGAATATGTTTCATTAAAATATGATCTACACTCAGCTTTCATTCTATACTAAACGTGAATGCAGCTATTCAAATAAAACTTATTAAATAAAAACAAGTGGGTAAGGTGATCGCAGATCGCACAGAGGGTTCGTTTAATATTTCTTTCAAAACAACTTAACATTAATTATTAAATCCAAATTGTGAATTTATAATTATTAAATTCTTACATAGATGGTAGCCCTAATAAGTTTTATTCTAAAATTATTCTAGAAGGAAGTTTCTATCAAATTAAAAATGCTCAAATTGAATTATTTGATATCCGAATGTTTTGAAAAAAAAAAAAAAAAAAAAAAAAAAAAATAGCGGAGATAAATAAAATTTTAAATTTCTAAAAACGAAAAAATGGTTTAAACAAAATATAAAATGTTGAATCAATAATAAACCGCAATAACTTTTAAAGTAGACAGAAAATTTAATTCTAAAAAACATTATGAATGTCAGTAAATTATTCATCACAGCATAATAATGCTAATAAATATAATATAAATACTTAAATTGGTAAAAAATACGAATTTTTTAAAAAATTAAATCCATCTTAATAGAAAAGTTTCAACTCCTAACACCGGGGTTGAACTAAGAACCCCCTATTTACTAGCGAGATGCTTTACCTCTAAGCTATGATGTCTACGCGAAAAGCATTGAAATAGAGGTTCTCTTTTAAAATTTAAATCGCAAAAATAAACGGATGACATTCAAAAAAATAATTCAATTAAAATAATAAACTTTTTCAAACTTTTATGATTTGTTGGGAGACACAATAGTCCAGGCATTTGGTAAAAAATAAATGCAACTTTTGGTGTAGTTATGATTTTTGGTTCCTTTCATGTTTTTTGGGTCGCTGAACACGAATCTGGCATTATCCAACAAAATTTCTCCCCGGAAACACGTTTTTTTGGCAAAAAACGTGTAAAAAACGTGACTTTTTTTCGTTTTTTATAAATAACTTCAAAATTATGCATTTTACATAAAAGTCATCAATACATAAATTAAAGAGCACAAAATTTCCTACATTTTATGTATTTAAAGTTTTTTTCTCTGATCAATGGTTTAGCCGTGAGAGAGCCGCGAAAATGGGTGTGAAAAGCAAAAAATTCTGAAAAACGTGAATTACCGCACCGTACGTCGATGAAACATGAAAAACAACCATTTTACGCAAATTTCCCCCACTTAATAATACTAAATATATTATTATTGACTATATTTTATTAATCTGATGTTCATTGTTTCTTTCATAACAAAAAATAAAAAAAAATAAAAATAAATAAATAAATAAATAAATAAAAATAAAAATAAAAATGAGCATATTTGTGATCAAAATCTTCATTTGCTGTTGCAAAATAATAATAGTAATAATTTCTTAATTTGACTTTTAAATAATGTAAATAAAATAACTAAAACAGGCTTTAACTGATCCCATCTGCACTTTCCCCCTTGAGTGAAGGGGGTGCAAGTGTGAAATAACGTTGGTCAAGCGCCCACCCCCCGCATCCCATGTCCACGTTCAGTGAAATACTAACTCCCTCCCCCTTCCCTCGCCTCTGTTAGAAATATGTGTCGCACAAATCACAGTACAGATTACTGTCTTATCAGGAGGACACATTCCTCTCAGTTTCCATATGCAACTGCTTACTTATAATTTTGTAATTCACTGTTTGTGTCTTCGTGAATATAGTGAACATCTAAGCTGATTTTGCGCGATGTCACTATGTTTTATTTGTGACTCTCCTTTAGAAAGGGGCCTGGCCGTCAGTGAAAGTTAGTCGAAATATTGCAGCGTTAATCAAGGCAAGTACAGAAAGAAAGGATGGAAAGGCAGTTTTCCTAAAGGGGACAACCTCAGTAGATGTGCATAAGTGTAGAAATGCATACGTAAATGAACGGATGATTACTGCTTATGTGAAGAAGATTGAGAAACAAAGTGCTAGCACTTCTCAAATTTTAAGATCACCAACTACTCAGTTTAATTTTCGAACTAATTGTTTTATATATGGACTGTGCATTTCGGAAGAGTTCATTGCAACACAAGTGAAAAATCCACCAAGCGAACGCAATACTGTATACAGTGTGTGACACATGGGATTCAAAAATACAATTCTGAAAGCAGCAAGAGCTCGCAATGATGATTATGGGCAGGCTATAATTCAACGCATCGAACCAGTGAATTATTTGATCGCAGCAGATGCTCAATACCACATCAAATGTTTTAAGTATATTTATGGGAGGCCGAAGATCCAAGAACAGAAGAAACGTGGACCATTTGTCGAGGCAATCGACAGAGTAATGCAAAGTATATACGATTACCTTGAAAATCATGATGACGAGTGTCAATTCTCCATGGAAGAGCTAATGAAACAGGTTACACGGAATTATCAACCTGATATGAGAACTCTAAAGTTTAACCTCATTGAGAGATATGGGGACGACATACTGATTACAAAGAATCAGAAAAAAAGTCTATTGTGTGTTTCAAGAATATAGGAGGGAAGATACTGACTAATGCATGGTATCAGCAAACTTGAAAATCTGATCGAGATGAGAGGCTGCGAGTGATGGTTGAAGCAGCAGCAAAAATTATTTGCGAAGATATCAGATATAAGATTTTCTTCGGGAAACTGCAACAACATCGCAGTTGTGTGACAAGATGAAGAGTATGAGCTAGACTTTGAAGTCGATCTGGAAATGGATTGCCCACACAATGAATCAGAGGACCCAATGGAAGGGGAAATAGTCATGCCGCAAGGTATCAAATATTTACTATAAAAAAACTTTTATTTATAATATTGATAGTTATAAAAATACCCACTAATTACATTAGTCTATTTTCTATTTTGTAGATGTCGGTGAAAAGAAGGGACCGTCAAATGAAAGAAAGCGGAAATAGTACTTTGTTTTTTAAGTAAATGTACTTACTAATGTACATAATTATTTATAATTAAATAATAATTCATGATGAGTCGTCGTTTTTATTGTTAGCAACTTCATTGTAAAACATAATCGATCACAATATCTTCAGTATCATTTAAAGTCAAACTTTGCGAAAAATGGTCAGTTTTCATGTTAAATCTATGTACAGTGCCATAATTCCTATTTTCCGGATTTTTTTTATTTTCACACCCACATTTTGAACTTCGAGAACTTTAAGAACTGGAATCCGTGTCAGCTTTTATATGTTAAAGCCTGTTTTAGTTATTTTATTTACATTATTTAAAAGTCAAATTAAGAAATTATTGCTATTATTATTTTGTAATTAGCAAATGAAGATTTTGATCACAAATATGCTCATTTTTATTTTTTTTTTTTTATGAAAGAAACAATGAACATCAGATTAATAAAATATAGTCAATAATAATATATTTAGTATTATTGAGTGGGGAAAATTTGTGTAAAATGGTTGTTTTTCATGTTTCATCGACGTACGGTGCTGTGATTCACGTTTTTCAGAATCTTTTGCTTTTCACACCCATTTTCGCGGCTCTCTCACGGCTAAACCATTGATCAGAGAAAAAAACTTTAAATACATAAAATGTAGGAAATTTTGTGCTCTTTAATTTATATATTGATGACTTTTATGTAAAATGCATAATTGTGAAGTTATTTATAAAAACGAAAAAAAGTCACGTTTTCTGCACGTTTTTCGCCAAAAAAACGTGTTTCCGGGGAGGAATTTTGTTGGATAATGCCAGATTCGTGTTCAGCGACCCAAAAAACATAAAGGGAACCAAAAATCAAAACTACACCAAAACTTGCATTTATTTGTCCTTTTTGAGCACTTAATGCCTGGACTACAAGGTATTCGGCTGTAAGTACAGAAAATTTGAAGTCTCTGAATTAACCCTTTCTTGCGCAGTGTTGCCGGGCCGGCAACACCTAATTTTAATTCCAAACTTGCAAATGGCACCAGTAATATTTTAATATAAGTTTACTTTTACAGTGAAAGCTTAAATTAAGGAATTCGTAATATCTGGACAAGTGCTTTATAAATTCCTGTGTCAATCGACAATTTCTCATTTTACTAATAGAATTTTCTTGCGCCGGAAAGGGTTAACCTTCCTACCCTGTTGAAATTTTACTCAAACTTGATTAAAATATTTCACACCAGAATTTTTATTAAAATCCATTTAACATACTTATTTAGCTTAAATCTTTGTTTTATTTATTTAATTTACTTTATGAAAAATTTTCCGGTTTGAATCGGATGAAACACATTACAGGACTGGGTCGATTAGACCCATTCAGGGTAGGAAGGTTAAACAGTTTTTGTGTACGAACTCTGAGACAGACAGACAAAGAAGAGAGACGAATAAGGTTTCGTCAGATGAACGAAACCCTAAAAAGATCGATTTCCTTTTTAATAAATTTTTACTTGCGGTTAAAAAAATAAATTAATGGTTATTGCTACTGTTTTCTAGACTATGTTGAAAGATATGGTCATTGAAAAGTGCAATAAACGCCGATATTGAATGGAACATTAAAAAATATATTAGGATACTATGTTTTAGTAATGGTCTAAAATTATTTAAAAATTATTCATAACATAGGTGCCAACAGGGGCGGGGAGGAACCATTTCTCCTCAAATATTTTTAAACTAGCCTATCTATAATGATTTTTTTAAAACGGGAAATATAGCCTTCCCCAAAAGACAAAATAATTAAACTTTTGTAGAAAAAGAAGAAGATATGCTTGAAGCCTAGGCTTGGTGACTTTTTGAAAAAGAGCAAAAAATGCTATTTCTGAAATTGATCGCTAAGCTGACTGTCCAGATAAACCCGGTTAAAAAAAAAAAATACTATTTTTGAAACTCCGAAATTTTTAAAATGGAGAAGAAAGACATAGAGATTTTCATATTGATAATTCTGATAACATTCTATAATTTAACTGTAAGCTTTTATTATTATTTTTTTTTCATGTAAACTATTAGAGATATTATAAAGCATTCTGTTTCAGTAGATGGACAGGAGTACTTTTTCTACAGAAATATACACAATTCATGCACAAATTGTCAAAGTTTATTAAATTTATTTATCTTACTTAACTTATTATTACTTTATTTATCAAACTCCATGGTGGACTTTCACAGATTTAAAAAAAATGAAAAGTTGAAAACAGTTTGTAACCAACAGCAAGTTTCCGAAACAATCGTATGATCAGGAGAGATTTTTCTGTTATTTGAATAAATCTCCGTCTTTTATCTGGAGAATTTTAGAAATTTCTGAGCTTCATTTCGAATTTACCCTGTTATGTGGTAAAGAGGACATAAGTAAAGATTCATTTTTTTAATACGGAAATAGTACTAGGCACCACAGTTGCTTGTGATTTGACAAAAATGCAGCCTTAGATTAAAGGATTTTTGGTAATTTTCACTTTAAATTGGGGATTATTTTTTTTGAAGGAATAGACAAATTAAAGTGAAACGTTTCGTGTTTTAACAAAATAAACTCAGCGTAAAAATCCGTTCCCTTCAATTTTTTTTGTTACAGTAAAAATTATACAGTATATAAATATATACACAAAAATGTTATACAGTATTTATAGCACTACATAAGTATTATACATAATGCTCCCAAAACTTCACGCACAAACTTCAAGAGGTGGTAAAGTACACAACAAACAATTTTTGCATGGTAAGCTGGGCACAAAACATGTATTTAATCAAATACAAAGCATGCTATTCGAATCTCAATTTGGATTTTTTTTCATAACTTAAAAAAGTAATGCTGCTATTTTAACGATATCTTATATACCTTTTTTGAGTAAAATATAGGAATACCATATGAAGAGGTTACCATCTGCATCGGAACGCCGCTGAAGTTGATGGACCATGTATCAAAACGTACTTCAGCTACGCGTACCTGAATAAACAATTTAACGTGTTTTTCCAGCACTTTTCATAATTTCAATGTATTTAACACAAATCTGTGCATTTTGATTGAAAATTTATTTTAATTATCATCATTATTGGTAAAGTTAGGAACAAAATTTCGTGTTCAGATTGGAAAGAAATGGCCTATATTTTTGACAGTAAATGGATTACAACCAATGACCTTAAAATACTTAGACTCCAAAATAGCAACCTTTTCGTAGGCCGACATGTGTGCCTTCCTCACGTGACGGAGGGCAGATTTAGCACGCCAAACCGGTTTGTCTCCCGCCGAAACTCATATTGCTATGTTTTTTTGAATTGGACCGCACTTCTTCTTTTCTCTTTGTGAAATCTGAAAGTTGCCAATAAAGCGATCACCGCCAAAAAACAGCATCTTTTCGCCAAACATGTTGGATTCGAAACCATGCCGAGATAACAATGGGATTTGGCGTCTACGTATATGAGAAAGTCAATGATTACAACCCTAGTTTTCTATACAAATAATCTTAAATATTGTGATCTTTAATACACTTAAGGTTTTATAATTGGGAAATTGGACTAACCTGCATATTTATATACAGGCCCGAAGCATAGTTTATGCGAAGTTTGCGATGCACACACTGTTAAAAATTTTGTTCTAGTTTGAACCAAATTTTGGTGCTCAGTAGCTGCTACCATATGATGGTGAAATCTCGTATCAACATTTGGAGCTTCCTATTTCAACCTTTTTCCAACTATTGGAGCTATGCTTCAACAGGAGCTCCAAATATTGGTTCAATATTTCATCATCTTACAGAGGAAGCTATTGAGCACCAAAATTTGGTTCAAACTCACACAAGATTTTTAACAGTGCACAGCCGTCTCGGGCCAAGAGACATCCCCCATTTTTTGTTAGAAATTTAAACACACTTTCAGAAAAGTTCTCAAAATGTGTGAATAATTTAAAATCTTAGTATTTATTATTACGTAATATATGTGGTTATATTAAAAATATAAGGATTATACACAAAATTTGCCAACCAATTTGATCATGCACATATACTCGGACGGAACATTTCTATTCAGAATGTCTACTCTTATCGTCTCGCAAAAGTAATTTCCTAAACCATTAGTTTTTGAGATATTTTTCGAATGAAAAATAAATTCAAACGTTATTATTAGCCAATTACGTCAAGATAAATATCCTTTTAAAAGTTATGAAATTAAACTTTTTGTACTTTTTATACGGTCCCTTGATATTTTAAATTATACTTGTTTAAATTACATTAAAACTCTTTCAATTCTCTAAGAACTAAAATAACGAAAAAATCTAATTTTTGTATAGTAAAAACATTCCGTTAGAATTTTACGTATTTTCAACGTTTTTCGGCATTAAAAAATGAAAAACTTGTTTTTGCTTCAGAAAACAACCCTCCCTTTAAAAAGCGCAATACAATTTTTCTCACGCACTACAAAAATATACACGTGCTTGTTTTGTATTTATATATAAAAATAATTTAACTCTTTTTTTTCTCAAATCTGAAAATTATCTTATGTTTAGCACATAATTCTTTAAACTTATTTTTAACCCTTTGCGGCGCAGGGCAAATTCATTGCGTAAGTGTTGAAATTAATGACTGACACTGGAATTTGAAAACAATTTTATTTGTAAATAAGAAAAGGTTACATTTCCCGCATTCAATAAAGCGTAAATTTTTTACCAAAATTACGGTGCTAATGTGTCGTTTGGGAAATAAAATTAAGTGGTTTCATAGATATACCACCGCGCCGCAAGGGGTTAAATGATTATTAATAATGATATGCGAAAATTCAATTCCCTCCTACATATTAACAATTAAATTTAAGTTTTATATTTTTGAAATTAAATATTCAATCAATTCCTTTAATCGGTAATAAATTTAGCTTAATGAATGGTAATGTGGATGTTTAGAGAGTGATCTGAAGTGCTTCATTAAAGCATTATTCTTAATGGATCTTTCTTTTTACATATTTTTAGTAACTATTAAGGTAATATTCACATTGTTTTATCTAATTGCATATGTTAATTGATGGAGTTGCGTGGGTGGATGTATATAGAAGATTAAAAGTTTAATATTTAAACTACTTATAATATCGGTGTTCTCGTTTTTTTTTTATTATTATTACCAAATGCAATTATCTTTTGAATATAAACTTTTCTCTGGTGTTCACAGTTTTATGATTTGTCAACTAAGCAAATGCTCTGATTATAACAGAAAGATATGATTTTATGAAATAGCATTTTACATCTTTTTTCGTTTATCACATTTGCGCTGGAGGTTTAGAAGTTTGTGAATACAAATACATTGTTAGTTAGGAAAATATTATTTATGCTAGGTGAACAAATGAAATATATTTTTCAAATCCCACTCCTTTACTGAATTATGTAGTGATTTTCCTCATTTCCCTCACCAAAAATGCATTCATTATGGAAAGTACAAGCAAAGAAATAACGTAAGCATATAGTCAAGTGTATTTTTTTTTTTTTTTTTGCTCAAAGAGATTGGCATAACTATTAGAGAAATAATAATAATGAAAGATATGTTTAGAGTGTAATAAAGTGAATCATTTTTATTCTCCTGGATATACAAGATTTCCTAAAAATGATCAACGGTTCTTAAAACGAAATAAATAGCAAATGATGGCATGCAGACTCGTACACAGAATTTTTAAAAGAGAAGCTGTAAAATATGAAGCATTTTGTTGAATTTCAATGATTTTTATAAAAAAAATATCATCTATAATTGCACAATAATTTAAATTAAGCATTTAATTGGTTGTATTTTCATTGACACTTGTTTAATCTTAATTTACGCTAGCGGAATATTATGAGCACTTTTGTAACATATTACCTAATGTTATTCATTAGCAGAAAAACCACACCCACCTAGTTCAAAATAAACTGCTTTTCTTTACCTAAATAAATTATATATAGGGAAGTGATAGTTCATTTCCAATTACTTTTTTTTATCTATTAAGTTTGGTCAGAATATTCTAGATATATAAAATTGTATTAAACAATAAAAGAAATAAATGGGAAAGAAACAAACGGAATGGGAGGGGTTAACACCACTATTCATCCCCATCTGCTATAACCAACCCCCATGACAGTTATTATTCTTGGAAAAGGTTAATGCGCGAAGTCGTGATTTTCTTTAATATGCTTTCTCATTTTTGTACTAAATGTCATAGACAGATGATAATGTTCTGATGCCAACGCTTTGCATGCTCAAATTAGTATATAAAAATGGATAAAAATTATAACCAGTTTTTACACTTCATTTTATTTATCTAGTTACGAAAAGACGCTTTCACTTTGAAATTTTGAGTTTATTTTGTGCATTCTTACAGTCTGAAGCAACGCATTGACATCGATGTCAGTGGCACGTGGTATTAACAAAATAGAACATTAAAGAAATTCCTGACCAACATACTAATTTCATGTAAGACTATAATAGCTGTCACCATTTGCTGGATATTCTTTTTAAAAACCGTTGGGCCATTTTAGGAGACGCTGTAAATTTTTATAACATATTTTTATTTTTGTGTCAGCAACAGAGACGAAACATATATAGTAAGTGATACCATTTGTGTTTAAGATGCTTTCAGATGTGACAAATTTGACGACGTTATTAAATACCGGTCAACAGGACATAAAGAACTAATGAGTTTCAGTAATGGAGCATTAAGAAGAATGAGTTAAAATGAAACTGTGATTACCTTTTTAGCATCAAAACATTAGACAGAAGGTTTAAAAAAGTTTAAAAAGAAAATGAACGAAGATAAAAATTGATGTGATATGATAAGGTCAAAATGAACTTCTTAAAACACCATAAAATTTAAGAATATGCGATCCCTTTAGAAAGGACTTTTAGTCTCCCTTCTTCAAGCACAAAGCCTGTTTGCGCCTGATATAGGAAGATTAAATTTTTTCGAAAGGCCTCAAGTATTTCTAAATTTTATGGAGTTTTAACAGGTTCTTTTAGAACTTATAGAAAGGAAAGGATTTCTTCAAAGTACTTTTGCACTAAGATATGTTTTATAAACTACAACGTGCCCCAAAAAAGCTTAAAACACGCTTTTTTTTTTTTTTTACTTGTGCAATTTACATTGTCTACAAATCTTCAACAAGTTTTCAAAATAATTAGAAATTAAGATTAATTAGATAAAATTGCCTTTATTTTGAAAGAAAAAAGAAATTTTTATACGATTTAGGGATTTTGCAACTTATAATAGCATACATTTATCCATGTTCTGGTTAGTACAATAGTAAAAATTCCATTTTTCTATAACCAAAACTCAAAAAGTTATACTTTGAATTTCATAAATTTCAGAAGTTATAGAAAACAGAAATATTAGTTTTAAGGGATTGAAATCTCAGAAATTTGGTAAAGTATCATAAGACGGCGAGTTTTTGTCGTACAAGAATGTTTTTTTTCCATTTAAGTTGTCAGAGCATAAAAATAGTATTTATAAATACTATTTATCCAGATATCATAGCAAAACTAAAACAATCTTTACTTACACCATATTTTGAACACTTTTCGGCAATTTACATTGCCTGCGTATATCCAACAGGTAAAGTTTTAGAGCGCGTTTCAATCTTCTTAAGTCATCCTGTATATTTGGCATCTTAATTTTTAATCAAAGCACATTATTTCTCTTTAATTATGAGTAGGACTTTTTAAGCTTATCAATTTTTTATTTAGGATTCGTGGCACAAAAATTGTTCTGCTTTCGCACCAAAGCCTGCTCTTGCTACAATTTTTACTTATTTAAAAATGTTACTTTCTAAAACATTTATATTCATGGACATTTATACTCTTCTATTAGTGAAATTTGAAAAAGTTCAAAAGTAAAACAAAAATCTCCGTTTTTACTATTCTCCTAAAATGAAATTCTAAATTACCGTGTTTCCTTAAATACTTAAATTTTAGGAAAATTTTCAAATGTTTCTCATTAATTATGAAATGATTTAATCAATCGGTAATAAATAAATTTAATTATTAAGACTTACGTTGAAAATGTACTTTAATATTATATTTAAATTTGATCTTGTAACAACTTCCCCCGATATTGTAATAATTTAAAAATAGCTTGGATTTAATTAAATTTCAACTTTTTTGTTAGAATTTAATAATTGTTATTCACATTCATAAATGTTATACCAATGAAAATTTTCTCTTTCATTCTAGATGTTATTTTAACTAAATTACAGTGTTTACTTAAGACTCATTCATATGATATTTTAAAAATTACAATTTATCTTTGCTTTTCTTATTGCACTTATAATATAAATTAGAATCTATTTCTCTCTTTTAGCACTATACATACTTTCATTTGTAGCTTCCCCTTTTAATGCCATTCGTCCTCCTTCCTTTCTCCGAAAATAAGACCTAATCAGAAAATAAGGTTAGCATGATTTTCGAGACATTTGTAATATAAATATCAGGGCTCCCAAATGGTCCACGAACTGAACACCAATATTTTTTAACAGAAAATTTCATAGTATATTATTACAGAATTGGTGGTAAAATTAATGTCCGAAGGCGATTTCTGTGCAATTTGCAAGTAAAATATAAAACGAAAATCTTTCTAAGAAAATATTGATGTTCAGTTAGCGGACGATTTGGGAGCCCTGAAATACTAGTCCAAATATAAACCCATTATAGAATTAGCCTATATCGTTTTCTTAAGGATATTAAATATTTAAGAATAATTCTGGCATTTAATATATGCATACAATTGTATGAGTCAATGGTTTTACAAGACATGGAGTCATAAGAAAATCAGCAATTAGCTCAGTTTTGGGCTTTATGTCGATGTTCCAACATAGGATGACATGACTATATTTGAATAAATGTAAATTTTTGTACATAAATGAATGAAAAAAGAGTAGACTGTTGTACATGAATGTAGATTGTTGTAAATGTGAAAATGTAAAAATTATACTTGTTGAGGAAAAAAAGGACATCCGCCCACTACAAACCCTTATGCATCAAATAAAGCATGGTCTTATTTTCGGTGAAACATGGTAAGATATGATTTAGCAAAGGGTTTTGTTAGATAGAAAAATCGAACACTTTTTTGTTCTGATATAAGTTTGAAACCTATTGTAAAATCATAGCTAATAAATCTTTATTTTAATGTTATGTTTTCATAATTTTACTGTTAATGCAAAACATCAAATATTGGACAGATAGTTATACAATTCTTAACCACATTTGAAGAAAATTATTAAAAATATTTTTGTTTGAAGTTATTTAAGAAAATATACTGCAATTAACAGTAAGACATACATCAGGATAAAGAAAACATTTTGTATCATTCAGCTATATTATTGTCTATATAGTTGTGAAACACAACTTACAAAAACGCGAAGTCTTTAGCATAATATGCAATAAAGTTAATAATTTATTTAGTGGAAACAATCACTGAAAACGAAAAAATACACCCTAACTCTGAAAATACTAGAAATGCAAAGAGTATAATATTTACCAATTGGGCCATCGTCGAAACTTAGTATTTATATTGCAAAACAAAATCTATTTATATTGGGCTAAGTTTAAAACTCTCAGAATATTTAAATGTTGAGTTATGAATTAAGCTTAGATTAAAAAGAATGGCTTAACTAACTTTAAATTATTCGTTGAAATGAGATACTTTATCTATTATTAAATGTGGTTACGTTTTTAATAACAAGAAAATTTAAAAACATCGTCAATCATACAATTTTACTAAGAATTTGACTTTGTCTCCAAATATATTTCCATAGTAGTAGATAAATTGATCAAATTTTAAATTTAATATTCATTTATTGATAAAGGGTTGATATTAATACAAATATAAACCCTCCAACACAAAAACCGATTACAGCTCTTTAGTCTTGAACCAAATATTAAGATAAATAAAAACACTAATATAAAAAGGCATAGATTAAGAAATAATTAAACCAAGAAAAGTAATCCCAATTTAAGTACCACAAAAATCAACTGAGAATCCAAATTACAAATTTAAATAATATTTGACAAAGGAAAGAAAACCATACAAATTATGTACTAAGTAAATTAAAAACATGACATGTCGTAAAGATACCCGAAGCACAATCTTCTTTTCAAAGATGATAGTCTACAAAGTTATCTCAAACAAGGCATATGATGTCGTTTACCGGGATCTTGTACCTTTTAAACTCGTTGAAAATCAACAAAAACATTGAAAATTTGAATTAGCTAATCTTCATTAATTTTGTATGTATAAACATCAAATTTGGATTATTGATTAAACAGATTGTGATTTTTAACATAATAAAACTAGAAACCGACTTATCTTTTACAGAAACTGCATGTAATTGAAATTAAAGTAGTTCTTTTTTTTTTAACTCTATAAGTCATTGAGCGCATGATATCTTGGAAAAGTATGCAAGGATTGTTATGAAATTTGATAAACACTGCTGGCCACACAAAATGCAACACCCTGATGGAAGCATGTAAATCATGTGAAATTTACATCATGTGATTGCGGCGATGAAACATGCAAATCATTAGCATTGCAGCATAGACGCACATCACGGGCGACCGTAGCGCCTCCCGCAAGCTCTATATAACATGGCTGCAGATATGGACAGCAGAATGGGACGACATTGTTTTACTGACGAATCCCGCTTTTGCTTGCAACATTATGATGGTCGGATTCGAGTTTAGAGACACCGTGGTGAGAGGCTGCTGAACTATTGCGTTATGCATTGCCACACTGGCCCTGCACCCGGTATGATGGTTTGGAGTGGTATTGCATTGCACTGGCGCACCTCTCTAGTATATATTGCTGGTACACTGAATAACCAGCGCTACATCGCTGAAGTGTTGGAGCCCGTGGTCCTCCCATACATTCAGTACTTGCCATCAGCCATATTCCAACAGGATAATGCGCGAACACATGGAAACGCAATGATCAAGAACTCTTTTTTCCCCCATCGATTGAATTGCTTCCTTGGCCTGCTTGTTCTCCTGATCTATCGCCTATCGAAAACGTGTGATCCATTCTTGCACAACAACTCGCACGGAATGCACCACTTGCTGCTACATTAGATCAACTTTGGGAATATGTGAAAGCTGCATTTGACTACTATACCCCAAGGAGACATCCAAAGCTTCTTTGATTCTATGCCAAGGCATGTACATTATGGCAGCGGTTATAGCTAACAATGACGTCTACACTAATTACTGATTTTGTCACCATTCATATGTCACAAGAGGCTGTAATTTTAATAATTTGATCTTTGTACAACATGTTATCTGCCAAGTAAATTTCGCTGTGATACTTCTGGTCCTTCTTCGTGTTGCATTTTGTGTGGCCAGCAGTGTATGTATAGCATATATATTTTTTCAAAATGATCTACTCTTAGGTCAAAATTATTTCATTAACTATGAAAAAAATTGTAAAAAAAAAATCAAAATTTTATATTTTTTAGTAATTAAAAATAGTCAATTAAAAATATTACTACCGTAAATACTTAAAAGTACGTCATTTTAAACACATATATTTGTAATTTATGTATTACATAATTCATGCATATGTTCTCATGATATCAAGCGAGCAATGACTTACAGAGTTAAAAAAATAACTATTTTCACTTAATTAATATACAATTTCTCTAAAAGATAAATCGGTTTCTAGTGCATTATGTTAAAAAGCACAATCTGTTTAATCAATATTCAAAATTTTATGTTCATACATAAAAAGGTTTGAGGATAGACTAATTCAAACTTTGAATTTTTTCGTTAAATTTCATTGCTTTTAAAAAGGGACAAGATTCCTTAAATTCCAACACAACTAAAACGTTAAATATTTCACTCATTGAGCTCCATATCTAATCAGAGTTCGTAGTCTGCGTTCAGAAACTTGCAAAGCAAATGAAGCATGGAAGGCAAAGGTAAAAAGTAGTTCACGTTCCCAGTGCTAGATATTAGTGTTTTCATTTACTATTATCCTAATTTAAGCTTTTCTCATTAAGCTATACTTATCAAATAAAAAGAGTGATTTTTAGGTGCATTCGTAATTATATAAATACATAGCACCTATAATCGTAAATTGTTCTGTCCTTCTGTCTGCATATAACAGTGCAAAACCCAATGGTTTAAAATTTAAACTGTATAATTGTTGCAACTGTATAATTGTTGAAAATGGGATGTCACTTACAGGGACAGTCAAAAATATTCTGTTACATTACGGCCAATGGAAAAAAATAGTTTTAAGTGCATTTTAACGAGGTTACATTCTTCCGAAAATAATGAAATCGGTATGCATCTATGAAGTGTACTAAAATATATATTCTGTACAATATACGGTGCAAAAAATATTTGTTATTAATTTATAGGGTCACACAAAAGTACTCCATTACATAATGGTATATGGGGGTTTGGGGCGTATTTTAATTACAATAAACTATTTTACATTACATGAAATTGATATACGTTGCTGAAAGAAGAAAAGAAAGTCCTTATCTTCTGAAGGTTTAAAATTGTTATCAGAAAGTGATAGCACAAATGTTAATATTCTTGAAGACTGCAATTGTGATGAAACTGATGAAATAAAGTTTTTATTTATAAATAAGACTTTGTTTTACCATTTTTACACTAAAAACCAATTTCAAAACGCACATCTGTAGCTGTTAGAGGAATAAAAAAAATTTGGCCAAGTTTTGAGACTAAATACCACACTGTCAGTCTTTCAATAATGTAATATTTCGCGATGATCCCTATCTTGCATTAAAAATGATCAATAACTCGTTGCTCAGAAGCATGGATGAATGGTTTAAGTCACGAATTTTGGATTTTAATATCGGTGTGAGTTTTGCAAATATCGTGATAATGTTTGTGTGTGAGTGTGTGTGTGTTTAATTCAGGAATAGATAAGGAAAACTTTCTAATTGGAACTTTTATTCTACGGGGCCGTATAACATTTAATTTTTGTATTTCCCAAATAGCCCCCCTTCCGTCTCACGGAGTTGCAAATTATACCTTTAAATTTTGCACCTTTTTATGAAACTTTAAAATAGGAAGTATATGTCTAGAGTATTTAAGGAAATAGCCTATTGTTCCGATTTTTATATGAATCACGCTGCTTATAAATACGCATGTGACAGAAAAATAGGAATGCCAAACGTTGGAGTATTCTACATTTCGGGTAAAAGCAAATAGGACTAAAAAAGGATAATACAATTTAATGTGAAGAACAAGTTAAATTATTCTATTTTTAACAATTTGACATTTACTGCTTTTACATTGCTACAGGACATTGCATTACAAAAATATTACATTAATTGTTGTTACCTAGTTTTAAAAGCCGGTGATACACAGAGTACGCCGGCACTGTTCTTATGTATGCCCAAACCATCCGTGTCTTTCAGGGTTAATATCTCGGCTAATTACCGACCATTTTTTTAAAGTCATTATCACCAATTATTTTTATACTTCTGCGATGATAGGTACCTCCAGCACCTCCTCAACAATTTTGTTAAATGCCCACAAATCGAAATTCGTTTGTAATGGAAAAATGCACCTATCTCAAAAACTATGTAATCGCTATAGTTTTATTGCAAGATATAAATTAACATCTTCTGCCCCTAATTTTTTTCATAATTCTATATACAGTAGATTCGGAAAAAGAGATGGGGACCATATTTTTGCACTACACTGTAGATGATACCTCTGAGAATCTATATTATCATCTAAAAGAAATGCATTTTTGAGTTCAGATTTACGAAAGCTTTCACACGATATTCCACACGTTATACAAAGAAAATATTTTTTTTTCATGCAATTTAATCATCTCTTCTTCATTTCTCTAAATATATTTGTGAATGTTTAGTAATCTCTAAATATGTGAGTCAATAATCTTTATTACTTAAGAAAAAGTATTCTAAGCAAGTTTCTAAATGTATAAGCTTTTTAAAAATTCGCATCTGTTACTGAAGTATACATTCGCCGTGGCACATACTTTAAAACAAGTCACGGTCTACAATGCCCTCAGGCATTTCAGAAATAAAGTATGTTTCGTTTAAAGATGATATTATTCTTTAACATCCCCTCTTTATATAGGAAGAATCGTTCAGTATTTAGACGTACATATTACAAACAATCGAAAAGTTCATTTTAACTTTAATATTACAGCAGCATTTTCTGAGTAGACATAGGAGTGTTTAGAAAGAATTCTGAACTTCTCAGAATACTAATATAGGAATTAATTTTATTATATATATTAATAAATGTTTCCCAATCTTTCAAAGTTATGAAAATCATTTTCGGAAATAGTTCAAATACTTAATTATAAAGTTGATAGTTAAAAATTTCAACATCGAAGCTTTAAGAAAATATTTCCAAAATATGTTAAAAAGTATTTATCTTGAAATCTTACTAATGACATACATTTTTTCACATAAAAAGAAAAAATATATGTTCGAAATGCTGCTTCTAAAACTGCAATTTTTGCATACATTGATTGTCAAAAATTGACGATGGGCATTTAATTACTTAACCCTTAACTACTGTTGGCGATATCACAGACCGCTGCGCTTTTCCAATTTTCACAAAATTTAACTATAGATTTTAGTTATATTTTATTTCATTCGGAGCCATATTATTATCACAAGAAAATTTTAAATAGCTAAATTTTAATTATAGTCCTGTACATTCTTTAAACAGAAGTAGAATTTTGGGAGTTAATGTTGTATTTTATTCTCCTTGAGCGATCTGTCAGACCACTCATAATACTTATGAACAAATTTTATCACACCAGTTAAGGGTTAAAAATCTTTAAATTTCAAATCACTTAAAACATAAGCAGTAATCTTGAAATGCATTTAAACAAGTTTTACACAACAATTGTAAATCAGTCAGATTTCAAAATAATTCACAGATATTCAATTAATTCAATTATTTTTGAACTCGTAAGTACGCGCCACGCGCCTTCATTTGTAGATTGGCTTCACAATATAATTGGGGTTAATTTTATGCCAGCGCATGTGCTAATGGGTTATAAAGTAACTCATTTTACAATACGAAGAAGATAGAGAAATATACACCTAAAAAACTTTGAAATTTTTAAACGAACTTAGTTTTTAAATTTTTCTTTGAAAAAATCAAAATTAAAACATACAAAATATTCAGTTATTAAAGCAACTTGAATGATATTAAAAATTATAGTAATAAGCTTACATTAATTGATAAAGGATTATTTTTTATGTCCTCTATTTTTTTAAATAAACAACACTGTAAGACTAAACAGAATTCTCTCATTATTTTTTGCCAATTATTAGGTTGCCTTAAAAGTTTCTTCCGTTTTTTGACCAAAAATAACTCAAGAAAATTTCGAAAACGGTGAGATTTTGTTGGAGAGTAACTATGATAATTCTGTTCTGCTAACCTTCTTTTACAATTCCTGGAGTCTTATAGTACCTTCTTTTCAAAAATGTTTTGTTTTGCTTCCAAAATACTTACGGAGGGGATTTTTCATGTCAATCAAACAGATAATTTTTTTTGGTGAAGAGAATTTTTGAGAGAAAAAAATCAAATAGTAATCGGATAAAGCAATGTCCGAAGAGTAGGGAAGGTGCGTCAAAACATAGGAATTCGTTTTTTCCAGTCGAAGATTGTCCTAAAATCTTCTCTTGCAATTCATGTGCTATTCTTTAATTCAACTGGTACTACTTTCAGAAAATAATAATCTTTTACTCACAATTTGACAACATTTGCAAAAGAAAAATGTTACAAAACGCGTTTTTTAAAAAATTGGTGTGAATAGAATATAAAAATAGTTGCTAGTAGTCGATCTGCCCATGACTTGTTGGCGAGGAACTTTGTAGATCGCATTTTCAACATCAAAAGATCCTTTTTTGAAAAGGTTGATCCCCGTGGACGAAATTTGGATACTTTATAACAACCAAGAACGAAAACAATCCTGATCCAGTCGAGATAAATATCCCATTACTGTCGAGATGGACTCTTACAGAAGAAAATGCTGGTTTCTATTTGGCGAAATTTTATCTACGAGCGATTTCCACTTAAACGGACCATCAATTCTGAAAATTACTACTGGCAACTAGACGAACAGAAGGTAGTAATAGCCATGAAACACCCCGAAATAACAAACAAACGAGGCATTATCTTTCATTATAACGACTTCATTCCACAAGTACTGTGACTGTCATAAAGAATTCCTTCCATTCGATTGAGACATTTTGACCCATTCTTCTTACTTTCCGGACATTGCTCCCTCCGACTACTATTTGTTCCTTTCTCTGAAAAATTCTGTTCATCAAAAAGAAAAATGAACTCTTTAAATGACATGAAAAATCCCCTCGGGTAAGTATTTTGCCGCCAAATCAAAAAAGTTTTAGAAAGAAGGTGTTATTAAACTACCGGAAAAATAGAAAAAGGTTTGTTCAACAGATTGGAACAAGCGTTCTTCAATAAAACATTGTCTTTATCGAAATTTACATGGTATATAAAAAAAAGGACACGGAAGAAACTTTTGAGACAACTTAATATATAAACCCAAATTCCTGATCTTTACACAAGACATACTCAATTTGGCTGAAAAGGTCTATGTGATTGATTTCTTATCACTTTGAATAGGTTAAATAATTAAATAATTTTAGAATTCATCTTATTTCTGACAAAAATAAAAAATATTTTTTTCTGGTATCATTATTCGTGCATCATGTAAAGAGCTTAAATGATAAAGGTGGCATATTACAAAATAAGAAATATTGAATTAATTATATAATTGAGGATAATCAAAAGTCCTCTAACACCAGTTAAATTATTATGCGAAAGAAACTGGTACTCATAGAGATTTCAATCGATAAAGGATGCGTTTAACAATAAACGCAAACAGATATTTGGAACTTTTCATCTCACTTTATTAAAAGGATGGTTGTGTCATTCACCACTTTTATCATCCGAACTCTTCAAATATTTTTTAAATTAGCACTAAGAAAATTCGATTGAAGTAAATGGTAGTAAATATTTTCAAATAGGAAATTAGTACTTGAGTTTTGAGGAAATTATTGACAACGATTAAATTAGCAATAACCCCTTTCTTATAGTTTAAAAATAAAGTAAATGAAAACGTACTAGGACTATACAATCTTTCTGCAGTTACACTACATCAATATAAGTTAAGTTATACTAAAGTTTCTGCAAAACATGTGTCTACATAGTGACACATTTCTGACACGGTTTTGTAAACTTTAAAAAATGTGCTAATTTATGGTCTGAAATACACTTCGTAATTCATTTATTATTTTTTTAGTTTATTTAAAAAAAATATAGAATAACACAATCAAATTATTTTCTTTGGATTCTTTAAAATAGAAAATAGGTAATGATCCATTTTTTATTCGTAATTACAGCAATCATTCTTCAGTTTTGTAAAACACATTGTTCCAAACATTTACGCACATTCTGTAAACTTGAAGAAAAGTTCTAATATATGTTCTAAAACACGGTTCTTTATTTATTTTCTATTTTATGACATTACAACAAAACTATTACAAGGTATTTATCGGTGGACACCATTTGATACTCTTTTGGGTACTTTAGATAATATTGATATAACTCACGCAACTAAAGTGTCATTTGCCGCTGACACGATGTACGTGCCTCGATATTAAAATATGTTCTATTGAGGAATTGGTCGCATGCATGATATATAATATATTTATCCGAGTGAGCGTTGAACCCGCGGGCATCACTGAAATAAGATAAGTTCGTGAAATACAAGAAGCTATAGTTTTATTGAACTTCATTTCTACTTATGACAAAGATCTTTTCTAAATTTAGCACAGAGTCATTTACAATTAGTTGAAATGTTCGCTTCAAAGTTAATAATACTGTTCAGTATTCCAAATATAAGCAAAGGATTAATATAAGTATTTTACAGATGACTTTCAAATACTCAACGACCTATTCAAGGGTAATTTTAGAGATCTGGAAAAGCATAACTTATTTACTGATTTATCCTTTTATTGCTTTTTTAATTCCCTAAATGCCCACACATGTTATTGTGACAGAGTTAATAAAATTCTTTCCTAAAATTAATCACTCTGCCATTTTTTGAAAACTTTTTATTTAAGAGTTGCGAACTTATACAGATTTAAGGAGGGATTTTGTCAAAATAGTAAAAAAGAACCTCATAACTTCTTAGTTATAGTACATATCGAATCAGTTTAAAGTTATTATTACTTCTTAATAAAAGGGCCAAAAATTTATTCATGACATATATTTGATAAAATTTAAAATGGGCTCAAGAAGTGAAAAAAATAGAGTTTTAAGAAAAAAAAAATCTCTATAACTTCGTCAATTCTCAAGGCATCAAATGCAATTAAATTTATTATAAATATTATTAATATTATTATATTATCTGCAACTTTTGAATCAACATGCTTTTCATAGGAACAATTCTTGCATAAAAAAATAAGAACAAAAAAGCGAAAACAAAAGAGGGGTGGTGGTGGGGGGTGAAGAAGGAAAAAAAAACTTCATCAGTTCATGAGATATCAAATTCGCATGAACCTGTTATAGATCTTAATATTATCTACAAATTTATACTGAAAAGATTTAGATAGACCAATTCTTACAGCAAAAGCAAATTAAAAATACATGGTTGAAGAAAATTTTTTTTGTATTATTTGTTTTGTATGTATTAAGATTGTTCTCAAATCCAAACTGCCTATTTTCCGAATCATTTATAAATTCATTTTTGATCTCAAACGCATCCCATTGGCAGGTTCTCTTATTTAGAAACTATACAATGTGCCGTATAAGTCGATTTTTCAATAAACATAGAATATTTCAAAAATTGGTTTTAAAGGGAACAATTTAAGCTGAATTACCTGAAGCGCTAAAGTTTGAAAGGGAAAATATGGTCGTACTGAGAAAATAATTGTTCAAAACTGCTTATTTTCTGATTCATTTTTAAATTCATTTTTGTTCTTAAACGCATCCAATTGGGAATTTTTCTCATTTAGAAAGTATATATATATTTATATACTTTTTTTATATACAATTTTATAAACTTTTTTATACAATATCGGTCGATTTTTGTTAGCCACAGAATACATTTTTAAAAATGCTATCAAAGTTGGCATTTTGAACCGAATTTTCCGAATGATTGTGCTGGAAACGAAAAATAAGGTCGTAATGAGAAAATAATTGTTCAAAATTGCTTATTTTCCGATTAATTTTTAAATTAATTTTTGTTCTCAAACGCATCCAAATGGCAGGTTTTCTCATTCAGAAAGTATATATATATTTTATAAACTTTCTTATATAATTTTTAATATAATATTGGTCGATTTTTGTTAACCACAGAATATATTTTCAAAAATGCTATCAAAGTTGACCTTTTGAACCGAATAACCGAATGATAGTGCTGGAAACGAAAAAGTATGGTCGAACTGAGAAAATAATTGTTCCAAAATACTTATTTTCCGATTCATTTTTTATTTCATTTTTCACCTAAAACTTATTCAACTGTCTATTTCTCTTATTCAAAAGTATATAATGCTTCGTATAAGTCGATTTTTTGATAAAGACAGAATAATTGTTTAAAAAATATTGTCAAAGTGGTAATTTTGAATTGATTTTTTTGGGGGGGAAGGGGGGGGGTAGATTACTTAATCATGAAATCTATCTCGGTCTGCAGGCCGAGCTGGCAAAGACTTTTACTTTTATACTGCTACTGGCCACCATTGTGTAACACAAATATATAAGTAAAAGTTGTTATCTAGGCTTTAAAGACGATGGTATACAGAGTACGCCGCACCTGTCATTATTTATGTCCAAACCGTCCGTGTCTTTAACGGTTAATAACTCGGGTAATTAACGATGATTTAAAAAAAAATCATTATCAATATTGTTTTTAACCCTATGCTACGATGGGTATCCTCAACGCCTTTGCTGAATGCCACAAATTGAAATTTGTGTGTAACGGAAAAATGCGTTTTTCTCAAAAACCGTGTGACTTAGGCAATCGTTACAGTTTTCCTGCAAGGTTTAAATTGACGTCTAATACCTCTAATTTTTTCATAATTTTACTTTCAGTATATTCGGAAATAGATGGGGGAACATATTTTTGTTCTACATTTTCGATTATATCTCTGAAAATGTAATACCTAAAATTAAAAGAAATGTAGTTTTGAGTACGAATTTACGTACGATCCAAATCACAAATCATCATAAAGTTTCCATTTTTCTTTTATTTAAGGATACATAAAATATTACTTCAAATCTTGCAAGATAATTTTAATTTCGAATTTCCTATTTTCGAAAAGCCTGTTCTTTATAATAAGAAATTTTAATTAAATTTCAACTTAATTACTATAAATTATTGAGATACACAATTTGCATATGAGATTTTTAGATATATTTGCACCTGTTAGAATTTTAGGTAGATTTCGTATGAAATAATACCTATTGCGGTCGCTCCTATGTTGGAATTTCTGAAAGTATTTTGCAGATTTACGCCGATCATGACTTCTCGACCCCAAAACTACCATCAGTAAAAAAAGTTTATTTCTCTCTCTCTCTCTCTCTCTCTCTCTCTCTATATATATATATATATATATATATATATATATGTATATATATGTAATAAAATAGAAAAATTTTGCGCCATTTTGTTCTCTCTTAGCTTCAATTCTAAATTTGTGGAACATATTTCAATCTTAGTTTCGTAATGTATTAACTTGTAACAGCTAAAATTCTTTTTATTATTTTATTATTTAATAAATTATTGCTTGCTTCTCAAAAAGGCGGGAGGTATTTCGTAACCTTTTTACCTTTTGGAATATTCCCGGGATTTTAATTTTATTTTTTATTTAATATCGCGTGCCCGGTGTTAATACGCGTTGTTAAAAAGCTTCTTATTTGCGAGGAAAAATATAGATCCTGCCGAGGACACGCCTGCTAAGACCAATCAGAACTGATCATTTTTTTATGTGAGACTCGAGTTAATCCTAATTGGATTTTTAAAATGATTGACGTGGAGTAGGAGGGAGCTAGTTTTGTCGTGAAAATGTTTTTTTTTCATTTTGGTTTTTGAGGAGCGCTAGAATGCAATTGCCTTTTAAACTATCAAGACGCACGTTTCATTTCCCCGCTGAATTAAAATATCTGATGATGTGGACTAGATAACGAAAGTTGTAGTGTCGATGTGTGCTAAGGTGATTGCGGGGAAGAGCTTACCTATTTTATGAGTTCATAAATAAAGAACTTGAATACTGATGGTGTTTGTTTTTATAATGGGGAAATACCCCAATGAAATTCTTCCACTGCTCGCCAACTGTCGGAGCGACTACTCTACTCGTGCTGCTGCGGATTCCTAGAGTTTATGCAACATAGTTATTTCGTCGAATTATATTATTTATTACATTAGTCGACAGGATAAATGAGCCGGCGTGCATCTCTGGAGAAATATTAAACTAGTATGGTTTGCCAACTGCAGACTGTTCCTGTCAGAGAAACCTGCTTCACAGCGATGAATATGTGCTCGCCATGTTCGCCATGTTCGATGAACAATTACTCGCTGAAACACCTGCTGTGTGTGTTTTGTTGTTAGACGCACCTAAGTCATCAAAGTAATGCCAATGATGTTGCAAGGAACGATGTCGAAAGAAAAACGATTTCAGATAATTCAGAATCTTTAAAGCGATCTTCAAAAGAACTTGGTGATAAGTAGGAGTTCTGTGAAAAAGATCGTCTTATGAAGTCTTGTTTGTGGTTATGTTCGGCATCTGCATCTACAAATCCCGTGTTTGTGAAATATCCCTTCAGTATATTTTTTATACTTAACATCTACAAAAATGTCTGCTGATTATTTAAGCTAAAGAACATCTGTAAAGGCCGCGAATAATAAATGAACACCTGCAGTATGATTGCGAAACTACTATAGATTCCATCGCTAGCACAAGATAATTGAAATTTACACCTGTTGAGTCGCAGCTACGAAGTGCTTTATGTTTGTTTCATTTAAATAAAATTTAGGTATTTGAACAAGTTCTATATGGAGGTGATTGTAAGTTAATTGTTTTTATTTTATTTCGTTATTGTTTATAAAATCTAATACGATTTCTTTATTTAAAGTGTTTATTTTATCATGATTTTTACAGATATCAAAAATATAATGCTTGTTCTTAATTCATTAATTGAAATTGTCTGCTCATAGAAATTTTACTTAAGTTTAAAAGTGTTCTTAAAAAATATTTGTTGTGTATTTCCTATATATGGAAAACAGTGATATTTATTTATTTATTACTTATTTATTTATTTCACATGAATTCAAAGAGAACAAACATTCCTAATATAACAAAGAAAGAGTTGATTTATTTATTATTTATTATTTATTATTTTTATTGCTATTTATTGAAGTATTTGAAGTATAGTAATTGAATTACAGTAATTGAAGTGTAGCATTTAAATAGAGCTGTTGCAAACCGTACGTATTCGTTATTAAGAAAAGGGTATTCTCTAAGATACGAAATACCGAATCGTTACTTAGAAATACCACTCGTTAGCCGTTATCGGAGTCCATATGCAACCGAAATAAGTGGAACTAACTTCAAACGCTGCTTACGTTTGTATAATTCACGGTTTCTCGCGAGTTCGCCTCAACAAGTATATTAAGGTACATATTAAAAAGAAAAATATTAATTGTGTATTTGAATAGAAATGTACACTAGAGTGAAATCAGTGAAACATGCGATAACGGAACCTGTCGATAACGAAAAGTAGCATAAGCGAGTTTTCAAAAACGTTTTACCCTCCTTAACATCGCAAAATTTTTCTAACATATTCATAGACTCAATCTAATGCATGAAATCATAAAATTGGCACTGATGGCCATAGAAGTGATATCAAATCGAATAGCATTTCGTATTGAAGATCAAGTTGTAATCTAATAATTTTATGTGGTGACCAGGGGAGCGCGAAGACAAAATTGCGCCCGGAACAAACTTACAATATGGCGGCCCCCTCCCAAATTTTTCTTGTAATAGGCCAAAAATGACGTTAGTATTATAAATTTTGCGCCCCCTAAATCTCCGCACCCGGGGCGGTCGCCCCATTGCCCCCTGACGGTGACCTTTAAACATATTTCTTGCCAGAAATACTTCATAACTCCTTAATTACAGCTATAACGAATATTTTATTCTACTATAAGCTACCATTCTTTTTATAGTGAAATCATAAGGAAATTTTAATAGATTAAATGCACAATTAAGACAAAATTAATTTAATTAAACTCTTAAATGATAAACACGCGTTGTTTTTCTTTTGCTTAGATCGATGGCTCTTTTTTAAATCGAAATATTAATACATAATATATAATCTCAAAAAAAAAAAAAAAAAGAGCAATTATTTTGTTTAATTTTTAAAAATGCATAAAGAACTTCATATCTGTACGGTAAATAGTACAATCCCTAAACGATCTCAAAACAATCGTTCTTCTAAAGCATTTTTTTCTGCTTCAAAAACTGCCTCCAAATTCACACTTACATCGGCAAAAAGAACGGATGCTGAAATAATGAAACGCATTTCTATCTTTCTTCTTCTTAATACCTAAACAACTAAATGAAATACCCGTATGTGATAATAACTTAACCGAGTCTAAAGTCCGGAAAACTAACTCTCATTTTGCAGACAATACGACGTCGTATAAATCCCGAAATGAAGGTAGTGTTTGAAATTCGTTTCATTCAGTTTTTCAGCAGCAACGAGTATTCAAAGAAACGATTCGATATTTTGTATTAGAGATATTATTAGTATATCAGTCGTGTTATTTCAATTATTTATTAACGAATACCTATACCATGCGGTTTGCAAAAGCTCTAATACCCATCATTCAACTGGTATTAGTTATTCTCGAATCTCAAATGACTGGGATTTCATATGGCTTGTTAATTCATTTACTTATTTTATTATGACAAGAAAAGAAATAAGAAATGGATATATTTTTGATAAAGTAAATGATAATTAAATGATAAATCAAAATGTGATTCAAAATATGTATCAGAATATCGAAATATATAAGCCGCACAGATTTCATTCAGATATGAAGAAATTGAAATGTTTCTCATTTTCTTATAAATGCATAAAATGATTTATAAATGTTATTAATCATTTTACGATAATTTTTAAGACTTGACAAACACACTAATGTCATCATGAGGAAGACATTAGCAGTCGCGTATGGAAATTTAGTATAAATGTCGAATTTCATAGAATGTTTGACATTTTTCATTTCATAGATTTTTCAAAACATTTTTCAATCTCATAGTTTCCAAATAAGTACACTTGCAAATTTCTCGAGATTAAAATTGCTTTCACAAATGTGTCAGATGTTACCTAATTTTGATTTGAGTAGACCTTTTTCAGAATCAGAAAGATTCGCATTATTGAAAGGGGGGGGGATAAAGATTTAAGGTATGTTTATTTTTTAAAGTAATTTTTAGAATATTTCTGCAGTACAGCGCGCGCGCGTGTGTGTGGGGTGGGGTGGGGTGGGGGCGTCATGAATCCGTGGCCTCACCTTTAAACCCGCTATTGAAATACGTATATGAAAATATGAGCTCCACCCTACATTTTCTTGTGCGCCTCCCCCCTCCCCTCCTATTACCCATTTTTAATTACAGCCCTGTGTACAATTATGCATTGCATTTTAATAAGGGGCATAGCTAAGGGGGGT
Organism: Maratus speculifer; assembly: GCA_964019185.1. Lineage (NCBI taxonomy): Eukaryota > Metazoa > Arthropoda > Arachnida > Araneae > Salticidae > Maratus > Maratus speculifer. The sequence continues at coordinate 172,091,177 of OZ025299.1, forward strand.
GTTGCGGGCGGCTCAGCCCCCCTAAAACATTTTGAGCCCCCCCCCCCCCCCCGAAAAGATTCCAAGATCACTAAATGAATTTATGTTCCAAAAACCCAAATGAAATTCAGTTGAAAAATCTAATTTAGTTTTGAGGACCTTTCATAGTTTTGAAAAACTACTAAATTGTAACTAAAACAGTTGTTTCAACACTTGCTCATTTTACTTGCACATATGAAGCCAACATTATGTTTAATACTGCACTAGTTATGCACTCTAATTTTCCATAATCCCCCCCCCCACACTTTAATTATTAACTTCTCGCTAAGGCCCTGGTTATAATATTCTATTTGCATTTTTAAAATAAAAGTTCGAAATTTCAATAAATGTAGCTTTTACGGATAGATGGCAGCACTAACTAATACGAATTCTAGTGAAAAAAACCGTAATCACTGGCGATAAATTGATAAATAAACTAAAAAACTTTGTAAAATCATCATAAAATGAAAAATTAAGCAGGGCGCGTTTCGAGCTACAACAACAGCATGGTGATTTTACAAAGTTTTTAAGTTTATTTATTAATATGAATTTTTCCAAAGATTATTCTATACGATGTATGACGTATGCTCGATGACTGCGAATACCCAGTTTCTGAACAGTAACGACTAACGAAACGAATACTTTTTAACGGGTAGAGAATTCTAAATCAACGTTACCATACGGGTATTCATTTTGCCGTTATTTTCACAGCACTACATTTAAATATTTTCCGTATGAATAATCCCTCTTTCATGTTATTAAGTTCCGGATTAGTAAAGGAAGAAAAAATGTCAGAAAATGAACTTGATATTGTACCTTTTGACTTTGGGTCGGGCATGGATATTTTTAAATGGTTTAAACATTTTGATCGAGAATGGTCTGGAGAAAAAAAAAGATAATGAGTGGAAAAAACACAATATTTCAAAATATTTAAAGAAGGAAGCGCTAAAAGCTTATATAAATGATTGTTTGGATTGTGCTACTTACGAGGAAATTGTTGAGATTTTAACAGAAAAATTCATTCAGGTTAGAGTTCCAAAATTTTCTGAGTTTACCTCCTTAAAGTTAAATGATCTAAGTCAGTGATGCACAACCTTTTGGCCAGAAAATCGATTCCCACCAGAATATTTTAAAAAAGTCGTTTGTTTTATTTAATAGCAAAGATTTCGTCATAACTATAAGGAAAAATATTCTGCATAAAAATAGTGGTATCTTTGTGGCCCGCGGGCCAAAGGTTGTGCACCGCTGATCTAAGTGATTTGGATTCTTATTTTAGAAAGAAAGTTGAGATTGGAAGACAACTTCAGCTTGGGGAAAATTTAATTATCCAGGGATTAACTAATGGGCTTAAGCCGGAGTATCAAAATTGTTTAATGGTAAACCCTTCTTCCAATACTCGTGAATGATTTCGCATTGCGAAACAATTAGCAACGATTCCAACTCACAACCCGAATAACAACAACAGAGAATTTCAACAAACTAGACTGCACAATCCCAATCCTCAGCCCAGACATTGGACTCGACCCACTCCAAACAACCCAATCCAAAAGTTTAATCCTAGATTTTTCACTCCTAGAATGCCTACGACTCATTATCAAAATAACTACCCAAGTCGTCCGTGCAGAATATGTTTAAACAGAGGTATAGAAAATGCGTATCATTGGGAGAGGAGTTGTATATTTAACACAAATTCCTTGCAATCTCAAACTCCTGCTCCTATACAACCACCCCCTACTAATAATATTTGACAATTATTTATTCCTGGATATGTGGACAATAAAAAAGTGTATTGTGTGGTTGATAGTGGATCAACTGTCTCAATTTTACCTCTCAAATTTGTTCGATATTTAAATGGTAATTTACATAATGTTACCCCTATTACTATTAGACAGGCACAAGGAACTCTTACAATTAATAAATCTTGTCGATTATGTATTAAATTTGGTAATATAAAGAGGTATGTTAATTTTTTAGTAAATAAGCTAGATTTGGACTATGCTATTTTAGGTTTACCTGATTGTGCCAAATTTAAATTGAAAATTGATTGTGCAAAAAGCCAGATGCTACAAGACAATATTACGCTAAACCAACATGTCAGCATATCCAGTGATAACTTAGAATTGCTTCATTTTGATATTATAAAAAATAATACTACTCTGCAACCCGATTATGGAAATACCATAACTCCTCAATCCTTGCCGCGAACTAATAATGATGATTATAATCTATTGGGGGATCTGAATGCTATTCAAAATAAAAATGTAAGGGAACTTTTAAGGGATTATTTAGATATTTTTGCCAAAAATAAATATGATGTAGGGAGAATTAATATTGAACCTCAGCGTATTTATCTTAAATCTGACCTACCAATATCTTTGAGGTCTTATCGTACATCCACTGCTGATGAAAAAGAAATATCTCAGCAAATCCAATCCTTATTAGCTGCTGGGTTAATTAAAGAAAATTATAGCCCATATTCTTCCCCAGTTACGTTAGTAAATAAACGAGATGAAGGCAAAAAAAACCCGAATGTGTGTTGATTACCGAAAATTAAATTCTATTATGAAAAATGACGCTGAACCTTTGCCCCGAATAGATGAAATTTTAGACAAATTAAGTGGTGCCCAATATTTCTCTACACTAGATTTAGCCTCAGGCTATTGGCACATACCTATTCACCCAGCATCCACCAATTAAAAATTGAAAAATTAGCCTTTACTACTAATTGTGGGCTCTGGGAATGGAATGTTCTCCCCTTTGGTGTAAAGGTAGGCCCCCCAATTTTCAATAGGACAATTAGAAGAATTCTTACAAAATATAAAATAGACTTTGCTTGTTATTATTTTGATGATATAATTATTTTTTTCTAAATCAATAGATGAACATATACAGCATTTCATCCAAATTTTTGATTTATGCCGAATAGAAAATATTAAATTAAAATTATCTAAATGTACTTTTGCTCAAAAACAAATCAATTTTCTAGGGTATGAAATTCAAAATGGAACTTTAACTCCAGCTAATACTAATATAGAAACAATTAAAAAACTAAAACCTCCTACTAATACTAAAGAATTACAAAGATTTCATGGTTCTATAAATGTGTATCATAAATTTATTGACAAATATGCTGAAATTAGACACCCCCTAAATAAATTACTTAAGAAAGATACTATTTGGGAATGGAATACTGAATGTCAAAACTCTTTTCAAAAATTAAAAGATGCCCTCATTGCTAAACCAATTTTAAAGATTTATGACCCAAAATTACCCCTACACATGTTTGTTGACGCTTCTCAGGTGGCGGTAGGTGCAGTTCTTAAACAACCCAACCATAATAACTTTTTACATCCGATTGCTTATTTTTCTAGATGATTGAGAAGTTATGAGAAAAATTATTTCATTACCGAATTAGAGTGTCTTGCTATCATTGATACTTTAGATAAATTTTATCATTACTTTCACGGTGTACAATTTACCATCCATACTGATCATGCATCTCTTGTTTGGTTAAAAAATGTCAAACATTTAAGAGGTCGATTATTTAGGTGGTCATTGAAGTTAACCCTTTGCTTACGGGGTTGGGATATATGTCGTCCCAGAGACTATTTCTTTATTGTTTTCGCACCAATTTTTGAAAACTAGTCCCTATCATAAACTAATACTAGTGTAATTTCACGAGATAGCTAATACGAAGAATTTTTCTTCTAAATTGTGGTACGAATGATTATAAAAATAGTTGCCAGTTCTACTCCGTAATCTAAAGGTTAAGTATGTTCGATTACAAAATAGAGTACTTAAAGGAATCTACAAATGTCGAAGCCGACATGTTGTCAAGAAACCCTATTTCTCATTTTTGTAAAGAGTTGAAAGAGCCTGTTCTTCTTGATGTTAAAGAGATTATTGAGATGCAAGAAAAAGAAAATGTGTGTGGTTCAAATTATATTAATGACAATGGACTGATTATAGTTAAAAGAAAAGGTTTTCGTAAAGTGGTAGTTCCCATGTCCCTAAGAAAAAAATTGCTTATCGTTGCTCATGAACAGTTTGGTCACCCTGGTGTTCAAAAAATGCAAAATTTAATTTCTCCTAACTATTATTGGCCAGATATGACCCAAGACATTACCAATTTTGTTAAATACTGTGATATTTGCCAGAAAAATAAAAAACCTAAACAGAAAAAATTTGGCTTATTACAAGCTATGCCCACTACAGATCAACCTTTTGACTGTCTGTCTGTTGATACTAAAGGAGGGTTCAATTATTATAATTCTACAAAAAATATCTCTATATTATAATAGACCATGCCACAAGATATGTTTGGGCATTTCTTTCCAAAAGTGTCACTACAGAAACTTATACAAATTGTCTAAAACAAATCTTCAATATCAAAATCCCTCAACAATTATTCTGTTTTAGTAAGATTTCAAGTGTACAGTCCCCTCAAAAAATACTAAGTGGCAGGAATGCTGCTTTTACTTCTTCAAGATTCAAAAAATTCCTGCGAAATCATAATATTAAACAACGTTTGACCACTGCCCATCATCCACAAACGAATGGGAAATGTGAAAGAGTAAATCAGACAATAGTAACTAGATTAAAATGCAAAGTAAACTCCACTACCTCTAAAATTCCCTTGACTAAGCTTTTAACTGAGGTAATTAATGAATATAATAATACACCCCACTCTATAATTAAATTCCCACCTGAGCCAATTACCCTATGACTCCCCCTTACAACAAAATTATTATCCCCCTGTTCATGAAGCACTTAAAATTACAAAAGAAAGAACTGATGAATTTCATTTAAAAAATAAAAAATATTATGATAAAGATTATATCGAACCAAAATTTAAAATAGGAGATCTAGTTATCTATGAAGAATTTCAGTACCCTAATACTAGAAAGTTATCACAAGTATTTAGTGGCCCTTATAAAATTCTTAACAAATTATCCGAAGTAAATTTTGAAATTGATAGGCAAAACCAGTTCAAAAGTTCAGAAATAGTACATGTATCTAAATTAAGGCCTTATTATTCCCCTGATAAATTTAAATTAAGTCATGAGCAACAACCCCCTAATCAACAACAAACTCAAGTAAAAACTGTAGCTTAGACTTAATCTCTAGTTTAATATCATTTTATATATTTTTTCTTTCTCTTAAACAGTAAATTTCTTTCCATATTTTAATTCAGATAATATCCTGTAATTCTTACAGAATGGCAATGATATCTCTTGACTGCAGCGAGAGTGTCACTTGTCTGGAAATTTTTATATTTGTTTGTTTATGCCGGCGTAGACGGACAAAGTGAAAATTTCTTATTCTGTATTGAATTACTCTAGTTATAACTTAGAATAATGTAATAACAAGTAAATATTAAGTCAAAATTTTTTTTATTTTTCAAATGAACCTATTTGTAATATTAAATTTAATCTATCAATTAATAAATCAATTATTTGCCAAGTAACAAAATTTTTATCACTTTATTTTAATTTTTTCCCTCTCTCTTTGCTTCTGCATTCCAGTCCAAGTACATATCAATTAGAATTTAATTTTGTTTCTTTTTTTCTTTCCTACTTGCTTCTTGCAATGTTTTATCACACCGAGAGAATATTTATTGCGTAATTATTTGACATGAATGAATCTCGTCTTTTTATTATTTATTAATATTTCTTTTTAATAATCTTAGTAGTTGGAAAGTCACTTGCATTCTCAAACATGAACAAATTTTTTATTTATTTTTATTTTATATTTTTTTATCATATTATATTTTAATTTTTTTTGTACATAGTCCTATTTAATCCTGCACTCGAATTACAAGATTAAGTAAATGATTACATAATTGAGTATATTCTTTATTCTATTTCACTTCTCTCTATATTTCATCCCAAAAATATGAGATGAGATAAACGAGATTAAGTATACAATTTAGAAATTAAAGAATGTTTTTTGAAATATTTACTATTACTTATTGAAAAATTTACTTATACCCATTATGAGATTTACTTATACTTATTATGATATTTATTATTATTGATATTTCTCCTTATTATGTTTCTTTATTATATTGATTGTTTATGACATTGTTAAAATTTATTATTACTGTATTACTATATTATAAAATGTGTTATTATCTAAAAATATGATTATAAGAAATATTTTCACAAAAAGTTTCAAAAATAGAACTATCATGATTATTCTAGGACATTATTACAAAACAAACTGAACTAATAGCATGATGTTAGATGATGAAGATTGGATGGTCTATAATGATATAATTATACCTCCTTGAAAGGAGGTAATGAACTATTCAATTCCAAATGTGACTTTTTAGGCGGACATTATGAACCAAACTTTTAAATTTGATTTCATGAATTTCTATTAAATTTCTCCATTCTATCTAGGTTCATTATTGTCAAGGAAGATTCAACGTTATTGTTTTTCATTTTTATGTTAAAAATATACTATGACTAATTGCTTATATTTTCAAATTACTTTATGATGTGTACTTTAAACAAGATCATATCTTGTATTTTTATTGATGCCTATTTTATTGTATATAAATTTAAAGTTATTCCACGCATCACCTTAGTGTTCCTAAATTTGAATTCTATATTTATGTAATATATATATATATATATATATATATATATATATATATATATATATATATATATATATATATATTTTCTTTTATTTAGTATCTAATTATTATTACTTATATCAACAACTTCGTGAGCTAAGACTGCATCATTTCCCTTTCTGTGAAATTGCAGGTCTCGGACCTACATTTTCACCCGTCTTTCTGGGAGGGGGATTTGTAATAAAATAAAAAAATTTTAAGCCATTTTGTTCTCTCTTAGCTTCAATTCTAAATTTGTGGAACATATTTCAATCTTAGTTTCATAATGTATTAACTTGTAACAGCTGAAATTCTTTTTCTTATTTTATTATTTAATAAATTATTGCTTGCTTCTCAAAAAGGCGGGAGGTATTTCGTAACCTTTTTACCTTTTGGAATATTCCCGGGATTTTAATTTTATTTTTTATTTAATATCGCGTGACCAGTGTTAATACGCGTTGTTAAAGGGCATGTTATTTGCGAGGAAAAATATAGATCCTGCCGAGGACACGCCTGCTAAGAACAATCAGAACTGATCATTTTTTTACGTGAGACTCGAGTTAATCCTAATTGGATTTTTAAAATGATTGACGCGGAGTAGGAGGGAGATAGTTTTGTCGAGAAAATGTTTTTTTCATTTGGTTTTTGAGGAGCGTTAGAATGCAATTGCCTTTTAAACTATCAAGACGTACGTTTCATTTCCCCGCTGAGTTAGAATATCTGATGATGTGGACTAAACGAAAGTTGTAGCGTCGATGTGTGCTAAGGTGATTGCGAGGAAGAGCTTACCTATTTTATGAGTTCATAAATAAAGAACTTGAAGACTGATTTTGTTTGTTTTTATAATGGGGAAATACCGCAATGAAATTCTTCCGCTGCTCGCCAACTGTCGGAGCGACTACTCTGCTCGTGCTGCTGCGGATTCCTAGAGTTTATGTAACATAGTTATTTTGTCGAATTATATTATTTATTACATATATACAAGGTGTCCGAAAAGTCTGGAAACGGCCGAATAACTCGAGAAATACATATGAGATTGAAAAACGTAAATATACGTGTTAAATATTTTTAAATAAGCTACTCTGTGATACCATATTTGACCTTCGAAACCGACCCCCTGGGGGTCAGAGGGGGTCCAACTTTGAAATCTTAAATTATAACCCCCATTTTTTATTGCAGATTCGGATTCTACGGACAAAAATACGTAACTTTTGTATTTGATGTTTATTTCAAATCTTCGTTTATCACGGTGTAATCGAGCATATTAAATCGATACATATTCCCGCTTTTCCAACGGGATTTTCCCTAATAGAAACTGATTGGGCAGAATTTTTGACGTCAAATTCCTCGTCTTTTGTAGGAATAGCGTTTCCTGAAAATCACCCGTGGCGATTATTTCAATAGTGCTACACTGTAAAAAATTTGACCCATTTGCTGCAGCGTCACTCCACAGCTATTATAGAATATCACTTTTGTGACCAATGAGAATGCTCCATAACACAGTAAAGTAATCGTTTTCTATAAAAGCGGTGGAGTGACGATGCAGCAAATGGATCAAATTTTTAACTGTGTAGCACTACCGAAATAATCGCCACGGGTGATTTTCAGGAAACGCTATTATTGCAAAAGAGGAGGAATTTGATGTCATAAATTCTCCCCAATTAGTTTCGAATAGGGAAAATCCCGTTGGAAAAGCCGAAATATGTATCGATTTAATATGCTCAATTACACCGTGATAAACGAGGATTCGAAGTAAACATCAAATACAAAAGTTACGTATTTTTGTCCGTAGAATCCGAATCTGCAATAAAAAATGGGGGTTATAATTTAAGATTTCAAAGTTGGACCCCCTCTGACCCCCAGGGAGTCCGTTACGAAGGTCAAATTTGGTATCACTGAGTAGCTTATTTAAAAATATTTAACACGTATATTTACGTTTTTCAATCTCATATGTATTTCTCGAGTTATTCGACCGTTTCCAGACTTTTCGGACACCCTGTATATAATTTTCTTCTAGACACGATAACTTCTATAATTCTGCTCCAATCTCCTCCAATCTGATACATAAAATCAAGGAGTATAAAATCTCGGTCAAGTTCGTTAATGGGCAAAATCGGACCAAGGGTGTGGAAATGGGGAAGGCTTTACTGAAAACCGAAAAAACGCCATAACTTCATAATTAAAATAGATATCAAATTAGTTTAAAATTTAAATTACTTCTAAAAAATGGGCCAAAAGTTTATGCATGACAGATTTGTGATAAAATTAAAAATGGACTCAAGGGGCGGAAAAAACAGAGTTTATGGGAGAAAAAAAAATCATAACTTCGTCAATTTGCAAAATATCAAATCCAACTAAATTTTTTATACATTTTCTCAAAATTACCTAAAACTTTTCTATTTACAAGTTTTTGATAGGACTATTTCTTTTCGATAAAAAAAAATAAAAATGAAAACAAAAGGGGGGGGGATGAAAAAAGACAAAAATTTATTGCACGCACTTTTGTGTGGAGCTCCTGGTTTTATTTCTCTTGTGATGTAAAATTTCCTTTTGCTAGCTCGTCCCTGTATATTGACGATGACTTGTAAGCAGGCTTTCATGTCGAGCACACAAGTGAGATGTATGTTGTTCAATAAATAAATAGTTATGTTACAATTTCTGTCACATCATTTAAAGGATAAAGTGTTTACAGTGAAAATAGCTACCAGATGGCGCTCGTATGGACATACTATCATTCAGCATCGTTTTAGATGTATAAGATAAAGTTTTTAGCACTTTTCAAAGCATTACACTGTTAAAAATTTGTCTCATTTGCTGCAACGTCACTCCACCGCTTTTGTAGAAAACGGTTACTTTACTGTTTTATGGAGCATTCTCATTGATCATAAAAGATATATTCTTAAAATCTGAGGAGTGACGCTGCAGCAAATGGGTCAATTTTTTAACAGTATATGGGACAGTCTGTCTTTTTCGTTAGCCTCGAAAATTACTCGTGGTTAACGAAAAAGACAGGCTCCGCGGCGCATTACACTTGTCTCTGATTTTATACACCCGAGTCACGTGATGCTGAAATCCATCAATGTAGATACACAAAAATTACATCACATGACTCTAGCGGTCTAAAGCGGACACAGTTAAAAATCTACAACTTTTGCTGCATTGTCACTCCGCCACTTTTATAGAATATCGCTATTCTGACAAATGAGAATGCTCCATAATATCGTCAAGTAATCGATTTTTATAAAAGCAGTGGAGTGAATGTGTACACTGTTAAAGATCTGTACCATTTGCTGCAGCGTCACTCCACTGCTTTTATAGAATATCGCTATTCTGACCAATGAGAATTCTCTATAACACAATAAAGTAACTGTTTTCTATGAAAGCGATGAAGTAACTCTGCAGCAAATGGTACAGATTTTTAACAGTGTAACAAAAGTTGCAGATTTTTAACAGTGGATTGTAGTACGGAAGCCTGTCAAAAGAGATCTATAGAATTACGTGATGCGTTTGTTTGCACAGTGTTAAAATATGTAGCATCTGCACTGTTAAAAATCTGCTGCATTTTGCTGCAACGCCCTCCACCACTTGTATATAATATCTCTATTCCAACCAATGAGAAAGCGCCATTTCACGGCTAAGTAACCGTTTTCTATACAAGCAGGGGAGTGCGTTGCAGCAAAATGCAGCAGATTTTTAACAGTGTGCACTGTTAAAATTTTGACCCATTTGCTGCAGCTTCACTCCACCGCTTCACTGTAAAGAATTTGACCCCTTTGCTGCATCGTCACTCCACTGCTTTTATAGAAAACGATTACTTCACCCTATCATGGAGCATTCTCATGGATCAAAAGAGAGATATTCTATAAAAGCGGGGGAATGATGATGCAGCAAAAGGGTAAAATTTTTTATAGTGTTTTATAGAAAACAGTTACTTTACTTTGTTATGCAACATTCTCATTGATCATAAAAGAGAAATTCTATAAAAGCTGTGGAGTGACGCTGCAACATATGGGTCAAATATTTAACAGTGTGCTTCATAGTCACTCCATCGCTTTCATAAAAAATGATTACTTGACGACACTGTAAAAATTTGACCCTTTTGCTGCATCGTTACTCCGCTGCTTTTATAGAAAACGATTACTTCAGCCTATTAAGGAGCTTTATCATGGGTCAAAAGAGAGATTTTCTATAAAAGCGGGGGAGTGACGATGCAGCAAATGGGTCAAATTTTTTACAGTGTACATTGTGGAGCATTCTCAGTGGTCAGAATAGAAATATTCCATAAAAGTGGTGGAATGACTCTGAAGCAAAAGGTGCAGAAAAGACGGATTTTCAATAGTGCACCTGTAATAGTGTTTTCGAACATCATGCGACTCAAAAGTTTTTAAATAAGATATCGCCATTGTGGCAGCCTATACTTTTCATTATCTACAAATATTACGTACGATAACGAAATAGTAATGACCTGAATCGATTAAACTCCAAGACGACTTAACATGTATAGACAGTGGGCGTGTTCAGCAATGTCACCGGTAAGTAACCGGTAAGATTGGTTAGTTACCAATGCGTTCAGTGCTGTAACCGGTAAGCAACCAACGTCGTTCAGCACAAGTGACCGATGTGACCGGTAAGTGACCGAACTAACCGGGGGAAAATCTTGGTTAGTTGGGTCACGTGATCGGTTACATGTTATTTAGTTAAAAATAAATGGCAACTTCAAATCAACAGGCGGTAGATTCGGTTTCGTTTTCTGTTGTTCGATGTCAAAATGGAATATAGATGGCGCTACATGACATAACTAACCAGTGCGTCCAGAGAATCAGTCAATTGGTTAGCTACCGGTTACTTACCATTCCGGTAAGTTACCGGTTACATTGGTCACTTTGGTAAGCTCGCTGAACACGCCCAATATTTCATTAAATTTTTAGAGTTACAACCGCAAAATATTGAAAAGAAAAAAAAAAAAAAAAAAAAAAAAAAAAAAAAAAAAAAAAAAACAGGCTGATCGAAACTGCAAAGCATCCCTATGGAGATTTACTTCACATGCTCATTTAGTGCTGAAGTGGTAACCAGGATTGGCAGTACAATGAGAAGGGTTAAAAAGAATCGCCAAGTACACAGGCGGATCGAAACTGCAAAGCCTTCCTATGGACATTTATACAGCATTCTTAGCTCCGGATTTTTCGATTTATATATCATTTTTAGCTCCGGGTTTTTCGATATATGCAACATTTTTAGCTCCGGACTTTTCGATTTATTCAAAATTTTTAACTCCAGATTTTTTAATTTATTCAAAATTTTTAGTTCCGGATTTTTCGATTTCTGCAGAATTTTTTAGCTCCCGATTTTTCGATTATGAAGAATTTTTTAGCTTCGGATTTTTCGATTTATGCAGAATTTTTTAGCTCCCAAAACTCACTTCTTAAAAAAAAAAAAAAAAAAAAAAAAAAAAAAAAAAACGCGCATAGGGATATTTTTGCAGAGTATTTTTTTTTATTTGTTTAATATATATACAGGGTGTCCGAAAAGCCTGGAAACGGTCGAATAACTCGGGAAATACATATGAGATTGAAAAACGAAAATATACGTGTTAAATATTTTTAAATAAGCTACTCAGTGATACCAAATTTGACCTTCGCAACCGACACCCTGGGGGTCAGAGTGGGTCCAAATTTGAAATCCCAAATTATAACCCCCATTTTTTATTGCAGATTCGGATTCTACAGACAAAAATACGTAACTTTTGTATTTGATGTTTATTTCGAATCCTCATTTATCACGGTGTAATCGAGCATATAAAATCGATACATATTTCGGTTTTCCCAACCAAATTTTGCCTGATTGGCCAGAATTTTTGACGTCAAATTCCTTTTTTTTTTTTTTTTTTTTTTTTTGCAGGAATAGCTTTTTTTGAAAATCACCCGTGGCGATTATTTCGATAATGCTACACTGTTAAAATTTGACCCATTTGCTGCAGCGTCACTCCACAGCTTTTATAGAAAATCTCTTTTATGACCAATGAGAATGCTCCACAACACAGTAAAGTAACCGTTTTCTATAAAAGCGGTGGAGTGACGCTGTAGCAAATGAGTCAAATTTTTTACAGTGTATAAGCGTTTTTTATGTTTTTCTCTACGAAAAATTCATTGAAATGTATTAATTCAGTTTCCTATTTGGATGTTTATTTTATCCAGTAAATGGTTTCTAAATAACGACCTACTTGTTTTGATGTTTTAATGTTTTAATATGTAAATATGAACCTCCCCTCCCGAACAGAAAAAGTTTATCTTCAGTTTTTGGGGGCGGGATATGTAAATATTTTGCGTTTCGATAAGTTCTGCCTTTTTTTTTTTAATCATTTAATTCAGAGGGTCGGATGAGCTCTGCATGGAGTCCTTTAAATAATATGTAAGGCAAACTGACCGGCGTGTTTCGATCTTTTAACGTATAAATATGCACCTCCTCTAAGAAATAGAAAAAGGATAATTTTCATTATTTGACGGCGGGATGTGTGTATATTATGCATTTCCATATATTCTGTTTTAAAAAAAAAATTAAATTATTGTTTTTAATAGTTAGTATTTCTTATTGAAATGAAACTGAAATGAAATCTTATTGAAATTATTTCCTATTCTAGAAATTCCAGGATCCTTAGGAACTCTGAAATTTTAGCTTGAAGGAGGGATTATGGGTTTTCATAATTGATTAATTATTGCAACAACAAAATAATAGATCAAGGAATTTTTCGACAATTTTTGTTGATATATCATGATTTTTTGTAAATTAATATGCTTATTGTTCAATTTAAAATTGTTTTTCATAAATTTAACCGCTTAACAGATCAATATTTCTGGTAAAAATTTTCAAATAATGTCTGATTTAGCATATCTTTTACGCAATTTTCTTTTATCACGGGTTATTTATAAGAGAAATTTTTGCCTAATTGAATCAGAAAAATGCTCGGATTAAATTATGCAATATTTAAAATTAAATTTTACTGGTGAGATAAATAAACTATGATTGTTTTTTAAGCATTTTTTTTCTCTGATTCTCGAAGATCGCGATTTTAATCGAACAAAATTCATCAGATACATATTTTATTTTCTCAACCAGATTTTACCAACACAAAATCTGATAGGCCAGAGCTTTCGTCACCAAAGTAGTCACATTAGTGGAATCATGTTTGTTGAAAATAATCAATAACGGTTGTTTCGATAACAGAATATCTTTATATGCTTCTGCCATAGAAATTAATAGAAATATATTAAATTATTTTTCGATTTGTGCTTTTATTTTATCCAATCAGTCAATTATAAATATTAACTAATTATAAATAATTTTAATAAATGTAATGCTTATAACCTATAAATGTACCTATATTATAAAACGGTAAAATTACTTTATTTGTAGCGAAAAATCTGCGGAACTACCGAACCGATTTCAAAAGCAATGATCCTAAAATGATGGTGTTCTTCACGAATCAAATATAGACTATCTCTTATGTCCAAACCACGAACTCAAGTGGAGCACAAGAATTTTTTTTTTTCTAAAAATGCGATTTTTGTGATACTGAAAGACCTAGAAAAATGAAATTTGGCATGTTAACCGTAATTTTTCCTATCATGATTTGCTGGTCATCCATGCTTCAATCATATTTTTTTTTATCTCACGAGTAAAATTTAATTTTAAATTTAAATAAGGAATAATAAGAATAGGAAATAATTTCAATAAGAATGCATTTCAATTTCATTTCAATAAGAAATGCTAACTACGAATATTTTCTTATTGAAAATCACTTATTAAAGAAGGCAAAATAAGGAGTATTTATAGTAGCTTTTTTTATTTTATAAAAAAATTACTTATATTTCACTTGGAAAATAATTCCGTAAGTACCATGAATTTACGATACTTCTTCATCCGTTGCACAGCCAGCACAAAAAAATTTTATAACTTTATTTTCTAATATTTTGTCCTATATTTTTTCTGCAGTAATAATTAAAAAAAAACTTACACCCACATCAGACGTATTAAATGATTTTTTAAAAACAACAGAATCCATGGAAACGCACAATATACATACATCCCGCACTCAAATAATGAAGATTATCCTATTTCTTTTTCTTAGGGGAGGTGCATATTTATACGATAAAAGGTCGAAACACGCAGGTCAATTTGCCTTACATGTTATTCTACATTGCAGAAATTATTTAAAAAAACTCCATGCACGCCATCCGCCCCCCTGAATTAAATGATTAAAAAAAAAAAAAAGGGCAGAACTCATCGAAACGCAAAATATTTACATACCCCGCCCTAAAAACTGAAGATATACTTTTTCTATTCGGGAGGGGAACATTAAAGCATCAAAACAAGTAGGTCGTTATTTAGAAACCATTTACTGGATAAAATAAAAATCCAAATAGAAAACTAAATTAATATATTTCAATTAATTTTTGTACAGTAAAACATAAAAAAACCCTATATACTATAAAAAAAAATTGACTCATTTGTTACAGCGTCACTCAACCGCTTTTATAGAAAACGGTTACTTTATTGTGTTATGGAGCATTCTCATTCGTCATAAAAGGGATATTCTATAAAAGCTGTGGAGTGACGCTACAGCAAATGGGTCAAATTTTTAACAGTGTAGCATTATCGAAACAATCTCCACGGGTGATTTTCAAGAAACGCTATTCCTGCAAAAGACGAGGAATTTGACGTGAAAAATTCTGGCCAATCAGGCAAAACCTGGTTGGGAAAACCGAAATATGTATCGATTTAATATGCTCGATTACACCGTGATAAACGAGGATTCGAAATAAACATCAAATACAAAAGTTACGTATTTTTGTCCGTAGAATCCAAATCTGTAATAAAAAATGGGGGTTATAATTTAAGATTTCAAAATTGGACCCCGTCTGACCCCCAGGGGGTCGGTTGCGAAGGTCAAATTTTGTATCACTGAGTAGCTTATTTAAAAATATTTAACAACGATATTTTTGTTTTTCAATTTCATATGTATTTCTCGAGTTATTCGACCGTTTCCAGGCCTTTCGGATACCCTGTATAAATCACTTTGGAACGATACTTAGAATATTAAAAAGGTTCAAATATAAAACTTTCTCAGCAAAACATCTCATTTTCTCGTATTTAAATAGTTATTATTATAGTAGAAATACACGCGCTTCTGTATTATTAATATAAAATTTATCTTTAGTAAAAATGTCTTATTTATTAATAAAAAGCAACCAATAATAATAAAAGGAAATCATACACTGACATTTGGATCGCGAAGGATTCGAACTCACAACATCTGATTGCAAGCTTGACGCTTTAACCGTTCAACCATCGAGCTCACATCCAACGTTTCCCTGAAATGTTCAAATGTCCTGAAATTCAAAGGTTGCTTTATCTAAAAAGGTCGCCAAAAGTTTGTCATCTGAAGTTCAAAACGATATTGGAATAGCGCATGCGCGCTGATAGTCTTCGTAGGGAGGCATTGCTGTTTTAATCCACCAGTTTGAAAAAATAGGCTGTTAAGGGCGTCACATCTCTTTCCGTACCCCCTGCATGATCGATAACTGTCAGATATGAGTTTGTTGTGCGAGTTTTTTGCGTTTGTTTTAATATCTGCTTTTGTGTTTTTATCGCATATTTTGCTATTTCAAGTAATACTTTAAGTCATTAATATTCTGCTATGGTACGATTTTTTTACTTAGAAATTATTGAGTAATTTCAGTTTCAGAACATGGAACATTTTACGGTATGCGATACTTTATTTTAAATTTATATATTGTGACAAATAGACCATTACTTGAATTTTTTTTTTAAATTTCTAATGTAAGTCTGTTGATCTTTCATGCAATACATTCTTCAAAAACACGTTCCTTAGTGGACAAACCATTTTGATAAATGCGAAATTTAACATGTTCACATATTTCATTAGATTGAAAACAATTTTAAGATAGGAAAAAGGACATTGTTTATTATGTTTGTATTCGATACCTACGACTTCAGTGCTACTTGCAACTCTCAGTATTGAATATTTGTAAAACAAGCATTTTCGCAGTGTTTATTCCTTTCTGGTGAATAATTATCGTAACAAAATGATAATTTGTGAAAAGGAAATGGTTTAAATTTTCGAATTATGAAAATATATTTTTAATGTTCTCAAAAATTGATACGTGTTAATTTATGAGAAAAATCGCATAAGAAGTTGCATCTGTTAAAAATAAATTAGCTGTATAACTGAATAATAAAAAAGTGATATTAAAAACAATCGGATATATGTATTTTTTTAATATGTTGTCAAAAAGTGATGTTGGAATCTGCTTCAAATATTTGGAAGAAAAAAATTAACCTCTCAATGAAAATTTGAAAACTACATGCATATTTTTTAAATAAAAAATGTGTTCTACTTACTTAAAATTTCTTCTGTATCTTAGTTTTAAAGGTTCAATATAGTCCATATGTTGTAGTTATTTTTTTAAGTATTATTTTCTAGGCTCATCCACTTTTAAACAGATGTGAATTGATAATTTCTGAAAAATGTCATTTATTAATAATAATGCATCTTGTGAATAAAGAAATCCTGCCATATTCATAACTTGAAATCGGGCAAGATTCTGAAATCCATAAATTGCGGGATCTTGTTTTATGTAGTATATGGATGCGCAATCTTTTTGTCTGTAAATTATTTGCTGCCAGAAATCTTAAAAGCCCTCGTTTCCCCGTTACATAAAGTCTTAAAATTAGAAAATTTATATATGTATGTATTTATTTAGTGAATGTACTTATTTCCCTCCCCCCCCCCCCTCTACTGGTAAAACGTCCCTTCCATCTTGTAGCGTTTACCCTAACAGACACCGCGCAGAGAACGCGATGACATCAACGTCAGTAAAACAGTTTCTAAAAGTGCAATATTTGAATTAAAGAATATTCAGCATTTGCTACCGGCAAAGTTCAACTTTTGAATTTTCGATTCTGGAAGCAGTTTTTTCGTCGTATAGAGTAGGTGCGGGTACATATACGCACTTTCAATAAATTTTGATTTTTAACGAACACGTTGTTTAATCTTATGTGACGAATGTTTAAAATGTTATAGTAGAACCTTAAGTACGAGCCACCATCAACCGATATTCACTAAAATTTTAAAAAGCATTGTTCTACGTATCTTTGTGCCATCAGTTGGAGTAGAAGTATACAATGGTGGGCAAAGATACTCAGCGCGTAATTTTGTCCTCTTACTGTGGGTTTTTGCCCCATTTCTCTTAATAACGAATGAGTTATTAAAATGCATTAGTAAATTTCACTAGTATTTATAGTTACGCTGAAAACTATAATCTAAACCATGAAAAAAATAGTCTGTGAGATCGCAAATAGCAGTTAACCTCTAAGTGCCGCATCAAGTTTTTTCCGTAAATAATGTGAGCGGTCTCGGAGACCGCTTGATCATAAAATGAATAAAATGGTTGATTGACTAATAAGTTGCTATTTCTGCGTTAAACTTTATCTAAAATGCCTATTATAATAAAAACTCCCTCATTCAGAAGTCGTTAGCGATACTATTAAGTTACCAAATTAATCGAAATTAAACTAAAACAATAGTTTAACTGAAAATTAAAAGTTCAACTTTGAAAGCTAAATATAGCAGCGGTCTGTGAGGTCGTTAACAGGACTTAAGGGTTAAGACTTAAGAAAAAAGAGTTTCACGAACAAGAATATTGGTTTTTAAAAGGAGATAGGTAGATACATAGATTCTATAAAAAAATGAACATGTAGTTAACTAACTTATATTAGTTAAGTAGCCATTATATTTTAAACTAAATTAACTGTTATTTTTATACAAAATTAAATATATTTATTGTATATTTTATACAATATTACAGAAAAAAGAGTTTTACACAACGTAATTGCGGAATTCAGTATTTTGCTTAATCGGCTACCTACAAGTTTAAGCAAATGCGATCGAGGTAAACTACACAGCATTTTGAAACTAAGGAGCTTCCGTTTGTCACTGAATTTGATTTGACTTTATGCGCAATCCTAAGAGAAATTTTAATATGCCTGAGAACTCGTGGTAATCTTTTGTAATATTCCTCTACAACTCTATCAACTATGATTATAAATTGGTGTGTTCCATCTAAATAAACCCACTATGATTTTGTATCGCAATTGAACAGGAAAAAACCAATGGGAACGAAACATAAATAAAAAACAGAAGTAAATTTTCCATTGTTGGGTTAGCCAAGTTAAAAGCCAGATTAAGTTTACCACCTGGGTCGAAGTCTCCAAACACCATTAATAAGCCTCCACCTACCAGCCTACGTTGAAAGCTATCCATAATCAAAGTCGAGTCGATGAGGCCAAATATAAACAAACCTAGAAAGAGCAGCGCACCTTGTTTTGTTCTCAGATGAGAAAAAACTCAGTTTGAATGGTTTAGAAGCTAAAAGGAGCTTCCGTTTGCCACTGAATTTTTGGATATGTAAAAATTTGAGATGTTGTCGGCTAAACAATAAGGTAAAAATTAAATATTAAATAAAAATTCGAAAATTGCCTCTTTTCTTGGCACGGAGTGTTACTTTTTCCACAAGGTTTTAACACAGCTACTATACTTGAAACCAAATTGCTAACTGGCGATGATTATTGTACAAATGTTGCTTCATATTAAATCAATCAGTGCGTATATTTGCTCCATTTGCTCCAGTGTGCATTTTTCGTTGTAACGATCTCATCAAACTCAAGTCATTTGTGCATTTCCAGTTTAGTGCACAGAAACCCTGACATGATTTTGTTATGCTTGGTATAAGTTAGGTTTATTCCAAACCTAGGCCCTTCCATTTGAAACATCCGTGCAATTTTGTTTTTCGTAGGAAGTTGAAAATTGTAAACGGTGCACGGTGTTTTGATTTTCTATGCAACTTTCATATATTTGTCAAGGTCATGGGCCCTTGACAGGGTCACCAGGGTCATGAAAAATTAAAGAATGTGGAAAACAGAAGTACAAATATCTCGGCAACTAATAATCCGATTGACTTCGTTCTTTATGCAAAATTTGTGTTTTATATTGCCTTTTACTATTTCTTAAAATAAATAAAATCGAAAAATTTTATGTACCTTTTATCAGAACGAATTTTTCGAGAGTCCGAAAAAAAAATAGTTCCGGATAATAGAGGTTACTGATATTAAATAGGCTGCGTCCCATTTTTGCATACTAAGTACATAAAAAAATTTCAAGTCCCTATTTCAATTTGTTCGGTAGATAGAGCGTTGACAGATACAAACACTGACAGCCACACGGACGGCAAAAATTTTTTTTCTAATGTTTTTCGGAATCTTCAACATCTGAAACATGTAAATCCGTCAATTTTTTTTTTAGATTTTCAAAACGATTGCAAGACTTATCCTATACTACGTATGATGAGTAAGTAATATTAAACTGATCCTTTTTACATTTGACCACCTCAACATTTATGTATTATGGCTTGCAGTTATGTGAAATTTATGTACTGTATTTGAGGTTAAATTTCTTTATTCCACGCTTTCATGAAAATAAATGCATTTTTTCCCTTTCGGAAGTTATTCAGTATAATTTAGCATTTCAAGCAACAAATTTTTATGACAATACTAAAAGTTCATTTTAATGTAACATCTTTACACGAAACAAAAATATTAGATATCGGCACACTTTTCTGTTTTTCCACGTGTGACGTAGTTTTTTGTCCGATACTGTAGAGTGTAATTTTGGAACACTTGCATATTGAATTTTTATATGCAAAGTAATTTTGTGTTCAGGCCATTTAATAGGGACATCAAAAATGAAATGTAAGACATTAATCTAGTTTCAAAGTAAAATTTCAAACTCATCTTGTTTAGTTATACAAAATTATGCTACAGTTGGCAAAAAAAGTATTTGTACACTTCATTTTTTTAAATTATAATGAAATTAAACAAAAGATTTAAGCTAAAAATACTGTAGTACATTAATTTAATGCATTATAATATTACAGAAGCAAAAACAAAATTAAACGAATCGATTTTTTACATTATAATAAACAAATATACAAAAATATAATGCAAAAAAAGTATTTGTACACTATATTAATGTAATATAATTAATGAAAATTTAGTAAAATGATACAAATTAATATTTTGTGCGAATTCATTTAGCGTTTATGACTACTTCTAGATGGTGTGACATAGATTCCACCAACTTTTTTGTAGCGGTCTGGTTAATGTTATTCCATGACACAATATAGCTTCTTTAAAACTTTTTTTTAGTAATACATATTTTTTTTTCGGATTTTTGCATCCAATAGCATCTGCAAATTTTCTATTGGATTCAAGTCTAGAGATTTTAGAGGAGTTACCAGTCGCCTTCGAGTATTGTCGTAAGCATGTGCTGGTGATCACAGCAGAATGCTTTGGTCGTTATCTTGCAGAAAGTGAAAAGCTTCCTCTATGCATAATTTCTTGGCACAGTTTAATAAATTATGGCGCGACACATCAATGTATGTTAAACCTGTCCTTCCATTGTCAATAAATTTTAAATGTCCTGCTCCATTAGAAGCTATACACCCCAAAAGTATAATATTCCCCCCAACATGCTTGATAGTTTGAAGTATAAGTTTTGTAGATTTATTTTTACTAGAACAGATTTATTTTTACACCAATTTTTTCGAATGCTTGATGGTAAGAAAATTCCGAATTTTCCCTCATCAGAAAAAATTACTGTTTTCCAAAAATCCAATGATTTATTTCTGTATGCGAAACCGAATACTATGAGTTTTCGCCTATTTGTTTCGCTGATGAATGGATTTTTCCTTGAGGTTCTTCCTTTTAAATCTGCATTGAGAAGAATATTTTTTATTGTTTGAGGTATTACTCTGATGCAAGAAGATGTTGCAAAGTCTCTAGCAAATTTTTGAACCGAACGCATAGGATTTTTTAAAGCTTTTTTAACAACACTCCCTTTTTCCCTCATTATTAGTTTGCAGAGAAGTCCTGGTTTTCGTTGAATTTCGATGCATCTAATTTATTCATAGTTTCTCACTATGCATCCAATAGTGTAGATGGTAATTTAATAGCTTTTACAAATTCTTGTTGCGAGTTTCAATTTTTATTATGCTCAATAATAGGATTTCATATATCTAGAGGTGCCTCTCTAGTTTTAGGTTCTATTCTCAAATATTTCAAGAGCAAATTAAATTAAATGTCAGAAAAATATAATATGAAGTTAAAAATTATTAACAGCTTCTGTATAAGTAGTCCTTTGAACCATAAACACTATAAAACACAGTACATATCAGGATGGAGAAATGTACAAATACTTTTTTTGCAAGAAATTTTTGAACTTTTCCTATTAGAAAATTATTTTACATCTTTATCGAAATTTTCTGTTGTGTAACTTAAAACGCACGGTAAACAGACTGTATTAAAACTGTGTTTGACAAAATATCTGTTTTTATTTAGTTAAAAATTAAAAATTTTAGAGTGTACAAATACTTTTTTTGCCAACTGTATGTCCAAAATTCATTTATCCGACATCGCTTATAGTTTTTTGTTGAACAGTACAGTTTAATAGTATAGCAAGGAAAGCATTCTTCTACTTTCCGTGACTCTTGCACGCATATTTTAAGTTTTTTAAAATCTAAAATTTAGCAGTTACTATATTTCTTATTGTTACTTGTGATTTAACATATTTAAAAGCACTAATTTATTTTATCAGGCAAAACAATAGAAAGCTTCTGTTTTAAAACCTGGTAATTGGTATTTTTTTTCTTTTCAAAAATTATTTAATTGCATCATGACATCCTTTTAAAAGTACAAGGATATTTTATTATTGCCAGGAATATTTGCTCATAAAATTCGGTAAATTCAATAAAAAAACTTTTCATGCTTTTACATATAGTTAACTGCAAGTTCGGTTTTCACAAATCTGCTGTTTTAGAGAAAATTTAACTAAAAATTCTCATTTTGTTGGATATCTTGTTTATTACAGCCAAGCATTTCATTTACGTGTATTATTATTAAAGAACTATTACTGAGCTAATTAAAATGAGATTTTTGAAAAAGCATTTTTTACGAGTACTATTGAAGTGTTCAATCGCATCCTTCATCTGAAAAGAAAAATTTCAAATCAGACATCTGTTTAACTATAAATTGATAAGTTTTCTTCCTGATATTATTGTCCATTTTTTTTATTGTACAGATCATTGAACCGTTCTAAAATACTTGCCTTAAATATAAAGCGATTTGTGAATCTAAAACAGTGTCTCTAAATTATTGTTACCATTAAAAAACGTTATAACTGCTCTCTGCGTATAACCGACTTAGCATAATGCGAAGTTCTTGTTGCTGCATGCTCCGCCGATGCACAATAGAACTACGGAAAACCTAAAAAAATAAACAAAAATTGTTAATGCAATGAATGCTCCCTTCCGACAGAATGTTCCGACATTCAAGGAAGATATCTGCTTATCGCAGCCAAAAACGTAAATAAGAAATCTGGTTATAATTCTATGCATAAACTCATAATTTTCAATGGTACAATAATGAAATTGGCACGAAAATCACTATTACAACACCTCTTTCGGTGAAATTTTTTCCAAATTCGGGAATTACCTGCTTGTCATAACCAAAAACACACATAATACAATTGGTTTAATTCTATGAATAACTTCATGTATCTTTTAGATTGTAGAATGGCGGCACGCATGGAAAGACGCATTTTGTATAAACATGTATTTTGGGATCTCTGGCTCCTAAAACGTGTATTACTATCGAAAACAGGAAGTCGAAAAGAATTTAGATTACAATACTTCTTTCAGTTTAAGATAGAAGGAAGTAAAAACGGCAATATCATAGTTCAACAGTTATATCTATTTTTTTTCGGTAACAGAACTTTATGGAAGCCTTGCACATTTACTTAGAATTAAAGTATTTTGTCATTATCCATTTACCTATATGTTGCACAATGAAATCAAAATATTTAGATTTCTGAAGTAAGTTGTAAAAATATGCATTCGATTATGCTTTTTTTTGTAATTACCGCTGTCTTCCACATTGAAATTAGAGATAAGATCTTGAAAGTTTGATAATTTGCACATTTGAGTATCGTATAACCCTTCTGCTGCTTTCGTAACTTTACGACTTTTTGCATTAGGACTAGAATGTTAAGAAATACACATGTGAATACTGTAATTTTAAAAATAATCTATGCTCAAGCATGCCTTGTTATCTTCGCGACACATTATTTCGCCTGGATCTGAATAATTTCAGGAAAGTTAAAATTCAAAATAGAGAAGTTTTCCCTAAATTTCCCCTATTATTGACGGCTATATACGTGAAATTTTGAAATAATCTTGTTGAACGATTGTTAAAAGCTAATTTCAATTTGAGGAGGGTCGCCTTTTTTTAAAAAACCTAACGTATATTACATTATATTTTTATAATAGTTTTATGCATGGAAAAATTTCAAATGATCATCTCTATTTGTGTAAACTTCAATAAATCACAATGGTTAATTGAAAATAATTGTTTTTCAGTCTGAAGTAATTGATCACAACTTTTCAATTGCTAAAGCTCTGATAAATTTAGATGTTTCAATAAATTTCATCAATAAATTTATTTTACAATAGGTTACAATACTTCCATAGCTCCGAAGGTGATTTTATTTCAATGCTTCTACGAAGGATTGGTTAGTAAGAATTTTTAGGTCCATTTTTGATTCCTCGTGTGGTTCTCTCGACAGATGTGCAAGAACCATAACAAACGAGAGAGGCAGGTGGCATCACTCTAGCAATTTATGCTGCTTTTAATTCTGCATTGTTATAATAGTTTGAAAATTGATGGAAACCAGCCTATCTTTGTGTGACAGACATGTGACAGACGCCATACTTCTACCTAAGAGGGGTGGAAGTATGGCGACCTGTCTTTTCGTTGGCTGTGGTAAGTTCCCATTATAAAAATAGCTTTTTATTGCAGATTTTACGATATGATTATGTAATTGCAAAGTTTTCTGAATTTTGCGTTCCAAAATTTTGAAAAGCATAAAATTATATGAAGTTGTGAAAAAAATATAAAACCCTATCTGCTGCAAAACGACATGTCAAAAGCACTGGTACGAAACGATTTATAAGTCTACTAATAATGTTATACTTAAATTTTGTTTGTAACGATTTTTATGCGTAGAGGAAAACAAACTTTCAAAATTTCTATAATAAAACCAAATTTTGACATCATATTTGTATTATTTGGTAAATTTTTTGTATATTAACTGGAAAAGTCATTCGGTGAAGTAGTTTAGGAATTAGGAAATTTTAAAGTTTGGAACTCCTAATGTTAAGTTTATTTTTAATCATTGCAAAACAGATTACAATTCGCATAGTTTTTTAAGTATAGATCTAATTACTTGGCACTATGAGGTTTAATTTCGAATCCTGATATTTCGAATCCTGAAACCTTTTAGAAGCTGATAAATGTTGATACATTCATAGTTTTCAGTTATATATATTTGAACAAACTTATTGAGAAAAATTTCAATTTATAAATTATTTTATCAGAAATCTATTTCTAGAAGCTTTAAATATGTGCAAATATAAAATTGCAGCTCATTCTGCTAAGTATTCTGAGTTATGCTTAAACCACACGCTATGCAATGAGTTTTGTAAATGTTAAAAATGAATGACATTCGGCTTTCTAAATTTTAAACCTGCATAATTCCTAAACTATTTGACCTTTTTGACTTTCCGTTTAGTATTCGAAAGTAAAATTCACTAAAGAATGTAAATTTTTATGCCAAATTCGAAGTTCGTTTTGTAAATTTAATAATTACAAGTTATACATGTAGTCAACCATTTTTATAAAAAGTATAGCATTAATTAGTGACATTACCAGGGGTGCAAAAATCTAGGCGCCAGCAGGCAGTTTTTCACCACAAAATTTATTTCGTTTTTCTCCGTCTAATATTTCGTGTAAAATTCCTGCTAGAATGCTATTAAATTTTGAGCGAAAAAAACTTTAAAATTTTAGTGATGAGAGACTACCCTCTGGCGCCTAGATTTTTGCATCCCTGGACATTACTAATTCATTGGTATCTCATAATTTTATATGATGATATTTGCGCAGAGATACTGTACAGAGAAAGTTATATTTTAAAATTGAATTCGGTAATTTTACTCTAATTTCTATAGATCTTGTTTGCGTTATATTGAAATTGTTTTTGAATTCATGTGATAAGACTTTATGTAAATTGTAAAATAACTTCTGGCCATTTCTTTTTTTCTTTAGGATCTTAGAAAAGATAGAACTGTACTAGGTATTTTGTGCTTTTTAGTTACAACGACGATTTTAACTTTTGTGGATATTCTTTGTTTAGGTGCATATATTGGATTAATTTTATGCATGCTATATTTCAGTTTCTTGAAAGATTGTTTAGAAATATCAACTTTTGCAGCTGTCAAATGTATTTCACGACTGAAATGGTTGTACAAAATTTTTAAAATAAGAGAATTGCTATATATTAATACAGAGACCGATGAAGTTGAATCTAATATAATGGGGAATATACATGATTCCGTTGTTTCGATATCAAATTCTTGCCTTGTAAAGAATTCTCCAGAACCTGTGGCCTCATGCAGCTATACTTCCCAACCAATGTCTTATCCTTCTACTTTTGGCTCTGGTGAACAAAGTAATTCATTGCAAACTGGGGAAACTAGTTCTCCTGCTATCTTTCAGAGCCCCATATCCAGCAAATCTGGATCTGAAAAACTTGCACCTCGCAAGTTAAGCTCTCTAAGCACACAAGTTATTAGTTCAACAGAAAATTTTAACTATAGTGAAACAAATTTTGAAGATGTAGACTTATCTGAGGAAAAGATTGAAAGAGATCTAGTTATCCCCGCAGAGGAATCTAATTTCAAACGTAGTTCTTTAAGGTGGAATATCGGTAAGACAAAATTTTTCGACTCGTTTCGGAAGAATAAGTTAACTTCTCCGGTAAAAGTTAAAACGCAACTAGGAAATATAGCTATGGTAACAGAAGCTTTGCCACAACGAGAAGATAACGAAAAACTGATCAATGATAAAAAAGATAGTCCAGAACAAGTAAGCTGTTGCACTTCTTTGCCTCACCTGTTAAAAGCTAAATATCAGCGTTCAATAGCGTCTTATGCACGATTTTAAAGTATATGTATTTTTATGTATATAATAAAGACTTTTGATTTTATTGTCGGTATTTTATATTTGAATTGTTTGTATATATAAAAAGGCATTCTATAAGAATTTAAATAAAAAAAATATTAATTCTGCTATAGTGTTTTCTTATGTATATCAAATTACAAATGCATTATTTAAACTCTTTTTGCATAGTATTACATATATGCCAAATTTTACGTATTTTATTTACCGTTATTTTTGAAAGCGGAATTTGGCTTGTTTAATCGTAACTCTTCTTATTAAAGTAAATTTTATGTAAAGAAATCTTAAAATTTGGCAACTGTGTACTTTTTAAGAAATAAAATGTTTGCGATGTTGCATTGTTAAAATTTCTAGAGATTATTTCATTGTTTTAATAGTTAGTTCAACTCTGGAGAAAAAAATACTTAATAATTTGAAGAAATATTGGTGTTAATATATACTTACTATTTAATCACACATAAGTTTTATCAATATATATTGTACAAAAATATATCGTTGAACTGTGACTACTCGCAGCCTTTTAGGAATATCCAACAGTTCTGGATCGGTTGGTCTTGGAAGCTCTCTTGGATATAAATTTTAAAGGTCTGCCTATTTCAATAAACATATTTATCTGTAAAAATGTATGTATATTTATTAATACATGCAGTTAGAAAATGCTCACTTTCATAATGGACAATTATCGCAAATTAAAACTTTTGACCTGACAAAATGGATTGATTTAAAAAGCAATATATATTTTTTAAATTCTAATAGCATTTAAAATGCTATGTGCAGAATAAATTTAAGGATATTGTTATAAATCTTTCGTTAAAATACTATATCGAAATTAATGGCAAGTCGAGAGAAACCATATGATATAAAATTCCCGAATAAAAGCTGTAAAATTTTTATTTCAAATGTACAGGTGGAAAAATGTTTATTTGTGCATTTTTTTTCCATTAACTCATTTTTTTTCTTTAAATTAGGAATCGCAGTTATTGATTTAAGGAATTGAAATGCATGATTTTAATGTACTTTTATTATATAAATACCGAAACAAAAAGCAAAAATATTTTTTAATATTTTAATTGACGTAGTGAAACACTTTATGTACACTTCTTTAACACGCTATTAATTATGTAAATTTTAGCGCAGGGTGTTTTCTTAATTCCATTTTGCCTCGAATAACTGGTGAATCTAGTTAGCTACAGTCATAAACATGGTGCCTAGGTATAGTAAAATAAATACGCTCTATACGATGCATTACAGTCGACCAAAAATGATTATATCATGTACATTTTAATCTCAAAATTATCAGAAAAGTAACCTTTCGACTGTAAATTCTTTCCCTCTTTAGTGTGCGTGTGGGGGAAGGAAGTATATTCATAATGAAATTATAGAACACAGTGAAATTTTCGACAAGAGCACCCCGATTCTGACACCGCAGTTAGCTTTCTATATAAATTTACCCTTGTGACACTTGAAGTCGTTCAGTAAAGTTGTTTAGAAATTATATGGTTTAAACTTTCGCACTCCGTTGCCGCCGCTGCGACGACATTTTTCCTTACAAAATTTGTTTTTGGCACCAGTGATAAAGGAAAATAAAATTTGCCTTATTTAATGGGAGCATTTCTGAAATTGTGTACTTTTAGGAAATACTTTTTTTAAACATATCACCGACCTAATAAATTTTGTGTAAGAGACACCGGAGTCCAAAGGGTTAAAGTTTGAAACTAATTCATTTGCAAGGCTATTCTCAAGTTCACTGCTCAGTAAACATTAAACATCGAGACGAAATGATGCACACATTTTTAAAGGTAAATGTATAAATTTGGCAGATCTGTCTGTGGAAGTGATTTGAATTGAAATGACTTTTATTTTTTGATAAAATTACTTATCGATTTATAAGCATTTATCATGTGACAAGACATTTCTGCCTTCTTGGAGTTTTTTCTGCCTTCATCGGCAAATTTGGTTTAAATTGTCAATTTTAACAGTATTTTCTGAAAGATAAGTAGCGTGTACTGAAAAATGGTAAAAGTCGTTTGATTGCTTAGCTTCTTAATAGCAACACATACCAATTTCATGCGTTTCTGAACAAAAATAAATTAAAACTTATGTCATAAAATTGCCCCTTTGGATTTGAGAATATACACAATAATTGTAAAAAAAAAGTGGCTTAGTTTATTTCATTAGTTGTAATATATTTTATATTTTGATGTTATTGATGGTTCTATAAAAAACATTGGAATTTTCTAAATAGTTATGTTTTGCATCTAGATAACATAAAATCTATCTTGGAAGATGCTGCAATGTTAAATTGAACTAATTTGAGTATCTTTTAGAATTTATTTTAACAATTTTTTAAAACTACAGGGTGGTTATAATTAAAATTACCATGTTTGGACCTGCGTAGAGTCCGTCAAGCTTGATGACTTCTTGACGGGTAGACTCTGGTTAATTGAACACATAGGCTATTTCTTCAAGCTTATGTTTCTTTTCAATCTATTGCAAAACTTTTTCTTTCCTTGCCCACCCACCTAAAAAAACGGATGTTGTACTGCATTTACGTACAGCATGAATAAAAAGAACAATGTTACAATTGCATTTGTATGTCATGATTGAAAACATGCCAATCTTGAAGTGTCAGAGGTAATAATCATGACATTAGTCATCTTCTGCCTGATCAGTTTGAACTCTGTTATTTTGAAATTTTCTTTTAAGCAATGAAATGAAGGGGTTCTTGTTTCTGTCATTGGCTAGAAATTTGTCGTGAAGGAAAATTTTTATTGGCACTAATAATTTTTGTTTTATCACACTATCATCCTTTTTCGTACCCTTCTAAACTATGATGAATGTGTCGGTAATATTTTAGTTTACGAATTTACTTAAAGGTTATTATTAATCAATCGATTTAATAATTATCCAACTGCATGTGTATTACATTATTCAGTTAATCTTTTGAGCTCTGGTGGGTAAATATCTTCAAAATTTCAAATGTCACATTGGCACCAGTATTTTCCAAAGGAAAAATTCTGTTTACGATATACACGAAAAAATGCACTAAACCTTTTTCAAAGAAATCTGGTCGAATATTCCGGTGCCAGCGTGACATTCCTGAATTAAAACTACGTGGTAGGAAATTCTACCATCAGAGTTCAAGGGGTTAACATTTTATAACTAACTTTGCATTCGAATCCTATTATGAATAAAAAATTACTTGAATTGCAAGAATAAAGATAAATTAGACTATACTACAATTCAATGATGATCATAAAGAATTTAGCAATGTACATCATTAAATATATATACATTTATTTAACTCTGCAATCGTCGCGCTCGATACACTTACGGACAAACAACCCGTGAATGTATCGGGCTCGACGATTAGAGATTAAACAAAATGGATCATAATAAATCAATCAAAATATCTAAACTTAAAATATGTTTAATAGTTATAATAAATAAAAAATTATAAACGATAAGAGCATTTATACTAAATTAAAAATTTTATAAAATACAAGAATAGTTATATTAAATTTAAAATTCAATAATCTAGATATTTATAATAAAATCAAATTTACATGATCTAAAGCTACAGCAATGCGCAGTTAATATTAATCGATTCTCCCAAGAGTTTTGCATTAGTGATCTAAAACAAGCTGTTTTTGTGTTTGTTGCGCGCATGTACAATTTGTTTGGCAAAAAAAGGGAAATTTTAAAGTTAACTGCAAAAGATTGTTTTAAACTATCAAAAATTAGATGTCGTAGTAAAATGGAAGAAATCATCGTACGGATACATTTAAACGTACAGACACCTAATACATAAAAACAACCATAGACCTAAAAAGAAGTAAAAAACGTGCAACTTACGAAAAAAAAAACCCCGTAAAATTTGGTAGTTCTACCTTATGACTGCCCTTTGTGAAATTTTTTTTCCTCATTTATTCATCAATAGGTACATTTCATTTCCACATTTAACACGTTCGCTGCCGCTTTCATGAAGATGTGATGATAGTTAATGCCACACTGTAGAAGTGGGTTTTTCCCAGAAGTCGATTTACTTTTTATAACAAAGAATCGGTGAAAGATTTTCTCGCGCTAGCGCGCGACTGGCTATTGGACATCACTCTACATCACGCGCTGGCGCGTGAGTGGCCCCTTAACGATGGCGCCATATCACGTGCTATCGCGCGAGTGGCAGCGAACGTGTTAATAATGAAAAAAATGCAATGGGAAGCGAAAAATAGGTCACTTTCTTTGAAGATGAAGAAAAGCATCATTTTCTGTAAGCTGTAGCGCGCTTAGAAATGGATTTAGAATTTTTTTTTTCTATGAATGTAGAAATTTTCGTCGTATTAATACAAGCAATTTTGAAAAAAAAAAAGTTCGATATGTTTTTGAGTGCAGAGATGGAAACAAATTTGTATTAAAATAAAACAAAGTCAAACACAGGGTAAACAGTGAATCTTGCATCCAATTTGTGATCACAATGAAAGATTTCATAGATATTATGACAGCAAAAACGTTAGGAAATAACTTGCATATTAAATAGATTAATAAGGATTTTTCTTATTTTCACACGTTTGCAAACAAATTTTTTCATTACTCAAGCGAGTTAGAAACGATATTACCTTTTTTAAAAGAGAATATTTAAAATATTTTGCAACATTCCTTAACAAAATTAACAGTCCAAAATTTTCTATATTTATAGTTTCCAATATTTACAATTCTATAATTTCTGACAATAAAGTATTTAGAACTATTAGGTGGTGTTAGTATCGACAAATCATTCAGCATCATTTTAGGTTTATTGGATGCAGTTTTTTAGTACTTTTTAAAGCATTACAGGAATAGCCGATTTCCACACTAAATCTTCTAGACACTCTATCAATGTATATGATGCTTAAAATGAAGATAGATATCAGTAATATTTTTAATATAATTACCATAAAATCTTGAATGTAAACCTTCCTCTTTCATAAGCAAAAGAAGTTAAATGTGGGATGGGTTATAATAGATTTTTTTAAAGATAAAATCATTAAAAAGCCTTTCCTTGTTAATTTAGGAGTAAATAAAGCAAATACAGGGGTAGGAATATTTCATATTTATGCTGATTTTCGATAAATATTATCTAAATTCTCTTTCCCTAAAATCCCCCCCCCCCTCAAAAAAAAAAGAAAAATTTTAATTCTTTAATTGATTTTTCAAATTTATTTTATTGCAACAATCACTTCTATTAATATTTAATTAATCTTCGAAGCCTCTCGTCTTCCAACCAACCTATTTATTTTCATTTCAGAATCTTTTGCTTAAGCATATCACCCAGAAACTAGAGATAATGTGATTTCTACTTTGTAGTTATATGATACATTTTCATAGGAAATTCCATTAAAAGATAAATATTAATGGATTAAAAGATTAATATCTCAAAGTATCACATAATGATTCAATAAGTAATTTATCGTTATGTCTGATAATATATTTATTATTTTATTTGTTAAACAACTTTCTTACTGCACTTGTACGATATTGTCCTACAATTTTTATCTATTAAATAGTTTTCATTAATCAACGATCAAATTGTTTAGGATATCAATCTTTATACTTCCACACTCTTTTTCGCAATCTTGCAATTATTATTAATGGTTTTATATTTCTTTATGGTGAATTTAACAGATAGTGTAATTAATGATTGTGATGCAAATGAATAACATTAAAAAGCATGTCAAATGAAGTTTTTCCCTTTTATTCAAATGTGCCCCACGTGTGTTCATCACCTACTCTTGATGGGGCAAATGTGAAAAAATTTTTGAATTTATAAAACAATTTAAATAAATAAGAAGTGCTATGAAGGAGATTTAAAAAAAAGTATGTGTAAAAAGAGTTCTGCTTACATGGGTAATTTTTGTTTATGGAAATTAACCCAATTATGAGAAAAAGCTACATTTATGAGAATTATTCACATGCACCGTTATCTTCACTATTTGATTTTGTGTTCTATTGGATATTTTATGGATATTTTATACTTTGTGCTGACATATCATTTGTTTATAGACTGTACGAATTTTAACAGTAAGTATTTTTGTTTTTTGTTTTTTAAGCATTACGTTTAGATCTCATCGACTTTTTAAATTATATCTATCATCACACTGCAAATTCATTTAACTTTGTTTTCATTCATTATGACAGAATTACAATGTTTTTAGTATTCTGTGGTTTTTAAACTTGCACTATTACAACATTTTGTATTTTGCCTTTTTAACATCGTCCGCTTTTTAATATTTTAATTGCGTCTTTTAGCTGAAGTATGTTGACATGGTTAACTAATATTTTTAATACATTTTATCATCAGTTTAGGTAGATTTCGTATGAAATACTACCTATTGTGGTAGCTCCTATGTTGGAATTTCTGAAAAAAATTTGCAGATTTTACACCGACCATGACCCCTAGACTCCAAAACTATCATCAGTAAAAAAACTTTGTCCATCTATCTATATATACAAATATCACTTTTCTTTGGACACGATAATTTCTATAATTCTGCTCAAATCTCTTCCAAATTGATACATAAAATCAAAGGGCATAAAATCTCGGTCAAGGTCGTTAATGGGCAAAATCGACCGAAGGGGTGGAAATGGCAAGGGTTTTTGTGAAAACCGAAAAAAGTTTTATAACTTATAAGATAGTAATAGATATCGAAATCAGTTTAAAATAGATATCGAATCAGTTTAGATTGTTTCTTAAAAGTGGGCCACAAGTTTATGCATGACCAATTTTTGATAAAGTTAAAAATGGACTCAAAAGACTAAAAAAATCGGATTTTTGGGAGAAAAAAATTCATAACTTCGTCAATTCTGAAGGTATCCAATCCAATTAAATTTTATTATAAATTGTCTTAATATTATTTAAAACTGATGAATTTACAAATTTTTGATAAAAGTAACTCATTACGAAAAAAATAAACAAAAAAAGGGGAGGGGTGGAAGAAGAAAAAAATCCAGAACTTTAATCGGATTTGATATCTTAAGAATTGATAAATTTATCATACATTTCCTCAATAATATTTTCAACTTTTATATTGACAAGTTTTTGATAGAACCAATACTTATGCGAAAACAAATTAAACGAAAATGGGAATTGAAGGAAAAATCGTATTAAGGGTGTACTCAAATCCAAATTGCTTATATATTATGACACATCTTTTAAATTAGTTTTGCTCTCAAACACATCCAATTGGCAGATTTTCTTAAGGAACTGTATAATGTGACGTATTGCCAGTTTTTTGATAAACACAGAATATATTTTTAACAATGCTGTCAAAGTGGGAATTTTGAACAAAATTTCCCGAAGCAATCGTGATTTAAGGATTGAGGATACATTCAAATAACAAATTGCTTATTTTCTGACTCCTTTTTAAATTCAATTTTGCTCTCAAACGCATTCAATTAGCAGTTTTTCTTATTTAGGAAGAAAAACTGCTAATTGAATGGTATAATGCGCCGTATTGGTCGATTTTTTCATAAGTCAGAATATATTTCAAATAATGCTGTCAAAATGGGCATTTTGAACTTAATTTAGCTTAAGATGATTCTGATAAAACCAGCGCTTACAGAAAAACATTAAATTTTTTCAAAAGCGGCAAAATTAAGTTGTTAAACTGGGTTTATCGCTAATCATATTTTATTTTGTTGTTGAAATGAGCATTTAACTTCGAAATCTACCTGCGCCTGTAGGTCAAGCCGACAAGAAATTTTTTATTTGTTTTATGACATGTTTTTAAATTTTAACTCTGTTTTTATTTAAACTTTTTTCTTGGCAAAGTATGTTTCTAATGGGATTTTGCGTTATAAAAGCTCAATCAACGAACTAACCAACTTTTGAGAACCGAATAATGGCGCATTACTACTTTCGAGTAACCAATTTGCTATGTCAAAAAGTTGTCGGTTACATTTATTTTCAGATACTTTGTCGAATAAACTAAAGGGGTACAACAAATTCTTGTGGAAGTTCTTGATTATAAAGAACATGTTTGTCATACTATGTTTCCTGTGAAGTTTTAATCACGACCACAATTAAAAGAAGAAAAACGAATTGCAAAAAAGGATATTTGCGATCACCCTGAAAAAAATAAAATAAGGTAAGATAAAATAATCCTCGAACTTGCCGGTTCTAGCACGTGTCTATGTGGATACAATATTTCTGTTCATTTATGTAATAATATTACGTATATTCATGGAGATAGTTTTTTATCCAGAAATCTTCTCTATTTTTTGTTTTTGCTCTTCAGTCCTTGGGTCCCTATTCGGGGACCTCAGTTCTTTCACTTATAAAGGTTAAAATATCTGATTTTTTTTTTGCATTTTTATATCACTTCTTAATAGCTGAATGTTTTTTGAGTAGAAATCATACAAATAAATGGCTGCATCTAAGCTGAATCCCTTATAAAATAAATGTTATTTTCATTTGAGTTAGCAAAATGTCTAAAAATGTCCAAAAAACAGTGTGACCAAAAAAAGGATAAATTTTCATAAGTATTTAATTAAATCTTTTTCAATAATTTTTTTGAGAATTTGTAAATTATTTACTTGTTTAAAGCTGTTAAATGACCTATGATTTTTATGACCACTATGGTCGTGGTACCATAGTGGTCATAGCGTCAAACTCCAGACTGAAAGGTTCTGGGTTCGGTGCTTGACATCACCAAAAACCTCCAGAGTATCCAGTGTATCTCGTTAAATAAAGGGGTTTTGAAAGCCCTGTGGTCGGTCGTAGCAGTTACTATGGCTTGTGATCTCTGGAGAAACTTTCTCTCCCCTTCAGAAACATATCGAAATTGAGGAGGTGGCGATGTTTGGTGCTGCCATCTGTTGAGGTTTTACCGAACATCTTCTGCTGCAGAAGTCTGCCTACCCCTTGGATGCAGTTCAAAGGAAGCTCAAGCAACCCTCATGCCATTTGGGCACACGTCAACAACAAGCTGTTAAATTTGTGACTGCATCAATTTTGGTTAATGGTTATTAAATTGATGTTATAAGAAGGTTTGCAGTTTAGATCGATATTTTTGAACCTAAGTTATTTAGGGCTTAAGAGATCAATTTCAGAAAAGATAATTTTTCTGTCATTTACAATGTCATTTTGTGTAACAGAACCAATTAAGTTTTTTTATTATTATTTTAGCTCCGGAACTGAAGAGGTTAAATCATGCTGAATATTCCTCCAAATTTAATACCATTTTCATATAAATTTACAAAGTACAGTATAAACAACACACTACAATTGGAATATAAATTTACAGTAAAGCATCGTTTATACGACGATCACTTATACGACGTTTACATTTATATGACGTTTTAATGTGGTCCCGATTCATTCCTATTCATTTTAATGTAAAAATATATCTTTTATACGACGCCCAAAATCGTTTATACGTCGATTTTTCGATTTTCTATAGGTTTATTTTTGCTTATTTTTCTTGTGTATTTTACGAACGAGTGGAAGTTAGCAGCTATGAGTGACACCAAAGCGCGCGTTTAAATGCACTCCACATTATAAAAATGTGGGCTGGTGTTCGATTAGTCTGAAAAATTAGCTTACGTGTAACAGATTACACTGGAGGGGTCATTCTTTTTTCGGGGATGGTCAGCTTTCCCGACCTGTTTTAAGTTGCAAATAGACTATCCTTCTAACTGTTATTAGTATTTTCGACTTTTAGTTGGCCATGCAGGGTTTTTGATCTTTGACTTTAAATGGAAAGGAAATGATGTACTGCAAATGAGGAACCTTTCGATGAAACATAAATATAGGTATGCATATTTGAATTGCTTACTAATCCTCCCCCCCCTCCGTTTTTTTTGCATATTTGTTTATTTCGGTTTGTTTAATTTACAAATTCATGCAAATCATCACGTTAAACATTAAAATTACTTGAAAACAAAATTAATTCAAGTTTTGGAAGGGAAAATCGATTATACGTCGTTATCGTTTATACGACGTTTTTCGGTAGTCCCTTCGGCGTCGTATAAACGATGCTCCACTGTATATGTTATTCGATGAAATGTTATTTGTCTGAAATATTTTTTTTATTTTACATGCTTTAACAAATAACAAAAATGTTTTTCAATATTTTACAAGGAGTGGACTAACTTTGATAATAACAGATTTTCATTGTTTTAATATGTTGTAGGGCAGACACTCCTTAGCCCCAGGTTCAATGGATTTTATACAGCGTTCCTTAGTTCTTGAGAAAGAGGACGGGGGGGGGGGTTCCAATATTATAACACAGTTTAAATACTAACTTTGAAAACAAAAGGCATTGTTGGTTGTGGCTCAGCTGGTATAGAGTTTGCCCGCTGACCAGTGGACCCGAGTTCGATGCTCGGTTGCGTTAAATTTGTTTTTCTCGTATTTTAAAATTACTTTAAATTTGGAAAATAAGGTGACAATTTAGAATACATAATTTGTAATGTATGTTTGTTATAATATATATTTGTATATATAAACAAATCCAAAAATGTATACTTCTAGAATTAGTGTTCTTTTCGCAAACAAATTCCGAACTAATCGTATTTCAAGCGATATTTTGTTTAGTATTATAAAGAAAATTATAAAGGACACTAGTTTTAGAACTATAAAGAAATTCCGACACTTACTTGGATTGATGTCGTAAGAGGTAAGAATTCCCCAATTTGAAATTTTTAAAAACTATCACAGTGAGAAAGAAAAACTTGCATCATTTTAGAAGGAAGTTCTTTATTACATCCGACTAGCTATATTTAGAGAATGAAATGCTTCAAACGCAAAACATAACCCACCCGACAAGTTTATTTTTTTTTTACAGCTTTGACAGGACGAATACGAATAACACCATATTATCAATACAAATTAGTACTAACAACAAGAGGACCAAACTTGGTAATTATAGATTTTGATTATTTTACTGCATGTTGTAGGGCAGAGACCCCTTAGCTTAAGGTTCAATGCATTTTATAAAACGCTTCTTTGTTATTGAGAAACAGGGGAGTCTAATGTTAAACTCAGCTTAAATACTTTTAAACAAAAGGCTAACTTTGATCGTAGTTTAGTTAGAGAGGCGTTAATTCATTTACCAGCGAGCCCAAGTTCGACACCGGGACTTCTACAATTTTTTTCTCGTTCTTTGTTTTATAAATATTCTTGTATCTCATTATCAATTAAAAATTATTATTTCTACTTCAGTTCTAATTTTAACCTATTTACATTTTTATTAGTAACTAAATCGTTGTATAAAACATCATAAATTAATCCAAAACTAATATTTAAAAAAAATCATAGTTAGAATGTATTTCATATATTCTTGATCGATCCAATGATAAAGACACATTGTGTTAATTCGTGATTTTATGAAACATTATCTATGTATTGCTTTAACAAGGGATGTCAATACGATAATAATATTACTTTATTTTTAAAGTAACAAACAAATATATTAAAAATTAGCATAAGAATTAAATTATCACCTATTTAAGATTTTGAAATTTTACAATACATAATGCTTGCTCTTTGAATTATTTTGCTTTCATATTTATCTTCTTCCTGCTTTTATTTTTATTTCACTTGAATATGCTTTATTTTATCACTAGCTGTCCTGCCCGGCGTTGCCCGGGCCCGTGATGTTATTCAGTTTTCAAATGTGTTATTTGCTTTCTAAATGACCCTTAAATTAAACACAAATTTCTATGATTTTATATGTTTAAGTCCATTTTGTCAAAATTTATATTTTTAAACGGAAAAATCGCGAAAAGATATTGAATTGAAAGCACATGCTGTTTGGTATTTTGTTTTCTATGTAATTTGATTTTTTGGAAATTATGCGAACCGAAAGCGAACGAAACCGCAACGGAACACTCAGGTTTTTACTGAATTCGTAAAAATTTTCACATATTTTATTTTGTATAAAAAAAAAAAAAAAAAAAAAAATCTATCCATACGAAAGTTTTAAATTTTTATAAAGTAATGTAAATCTGGTTTATTGAAAGGCTCTAAAAAGATTGTGCTAAAATAAAGGCATCTAGTTACTTTTAGCCGGGATGTAATTCGTGTTTGTCGGTGTATTTGAACGGGTTAAATCTCATATTTTTTTAAACAAATTGCAACATAAATTATGAGAATGTCTTAGCTTTAAGAAAATATTTTCGGTTTGTCAGGACGTATATAGAATTGCGCCCTGCAAAGGCAAAACCGCAATGAAACAACCTGGTTTTTATTGATTTCCTCAAATTTATCGCACTTTTTATTTTGTAAAAATTATTTCTACTCGTCCGAACGTTTTAAAAATTTTCAAGAAGGTGTAAATTTGATCTATTGAGATGCTTTTAAAAATTTGGGCTGAAATATGTACGCTTAGATACGTTTAGCGAAGAAAAAATATTATATTTGTGATTCGCAAAGGGCCTCCTTTTGCGGTGTATTTGAAAGGGTTAAATCTTATATTTTAAAAACCGATTGCATCATAGATTATAAAAATGTTTCTTAAGCTTAAAGAATATGTTTTTTGTTTACCGTTACCTATAGGATTGCGTTTTGCTAAGTCAAAACCACAATAAAAATAATCTGTTTTTTATTGATATCATGAAATTTTTCGCACATTTTATTTTGTAAAAAATATTTCTATCCGCCCGAACGTGTCTAATTTTTTTAGGGAGTATAAATTTGGTCTATTGAGAAAATTTTAAAAGATTGAGTTGAAATATGCACGTTAAGATAATTTTAGCATGGAAAAAATATTCCCTCTGCGAGTCGCAAAATGACCTTCTTTTGCCAGTGTATTTGAAAGGGTTAAAATCCAAATATTTTAAAACCAATTACACCATCGGTTAGAAAAAAGTTTCAAATTTAAGATCTTTTTTTTTGGTTTGTTTATATCTTAAAAATTACGCCCTGGAGGGGCATTGACAAAAGGGAGAAAAATAGTTTTGGAAAAAACGACCATTTTTGAATATTTGTTTTCAAAGGGTTAACTGCAACATTTTTTCGAATTGATTATTGCATTTGAGACCTAAATATAAGATTTTTCGAAATATGTCTCTTAAGTTTAACTACGTCGAACAGTTTGGTTGATTTGGATTTAAACAAAATGATCCAAAAACAGAAATAAACGGGGGAAAAAGGTTCTTCCTCCGTTTAGATGCGTAATTGAGTTTCTGCGCATGTGCATTGTGCAAACGTTTTCTTTCCCAGAACATTTAAAAAATGACTTTTTGATGAGAGTGAGTTCCGCTTCATAATTAATATCTATGAAACTAATCAAAAAATTAAAATTCTGAGCCTCAGGTGCATCAATAGAGTTATTAGGCTACTCTCAAAAAAATTTTGAGCTTCGTACGTGCTGTAGATTTTGCTAATCATCGCAGACACACACACAGACAGACAGAGCGTTTTGTTCTTTTATTAGTATAGATAAACAGAGGACATCATAAAAGGTTTTATAGCGAGTTTGGAATTTTTATTATTCAATAATAGATCAAATTAAAAAAGATCTCTTTAAATGATGTGAAATAATGGTTTAAAAATTAAACATGCTAAATTAATGTTTAAATAGGAAGTATGATATTAAATTTCTTAATTGAGATTATTAAATTATAATTACAAGTATTCTCATTAAACAAAAAATGCGAAAACGAATGTAATGCGTGCCGGTGTCGAACCCGAGCCCGCTAATAACCAACGAACACTATACCAACTGAGCTAAGATCAACGTTACAATTTTGTTTCAAAGTAACTATTTAAGTTGTGTATAGTGTTTGATCCCTCCTGTCTCTCAAGAATTACGGACCGTTATATAAAATACGTTGAACCAGAGACTAAAGGGACGCTGCCTTACAACTTTCATTAAAATCAAAACCAGTCATTACCAAAGTGGGTCCTCTCCTTGTTAAGTCCATTGCACACATTTTGTTGAGCTCATCTGACGTTTTCTTGTGTTGGTTGGATTCGGCCTATTCTTTTCGTAGCCCTTTGGGTAAGTCTAATAATAGTTTTCTTGGGGTATTCAGCACTTAAACCTATGTTTTCAATTATTTTTAATTTTTCTTTTAAGGATTCTGCTCTTGAACAGATATATAAAGCTCTATTGACACGTAAATTTATGGCTGCTAATATGTACGGTAATGGAGTGTTGTCTTTTGTATGAAATTACAGTTAGGTTTGATGTTGGTTTTCGATGTACTGTAGTGTTTATTTTATTAAACTTATGAGTTATTTTTAAGTCTCAATATTCGAGCTAAATGTTATGAGCTTAAATGTAATTGACTGCAGTTTTATATTTAATTATTTATAATGTTGTTGCTATTTGATTTAAACTGGTTTTATTTTTCTCCATTATAGGGATTAAGGGTTGAAGTAATGATGTTAATTTGCTTCTAAAACTTAAAAGGAAAAAAATATATTAAAACCTCTTTAGCACAGACTTTATTTGACCAACAACTGCCTGGGTCACCCTAGGATATTTTACTTAATAAGACTATAGTCATGCACTTGCACATCTTTACCTTGAAGCTGATTAATCATTAGTGGAAATCTTAAAAGTCAAAGAATAATTTTATTTGTTGTATAGTTATTACCAAGAAATTGTTATCAGCTAAACAATGTTTGATAAAGTCTATTTATTGCTGTATAAATTTTAGACAAGCATTTAAGCCTTTTTACAATGATAGCATCCACAGTTAACAGCAGACTTGAATGTCAACATTTTTGTTCCGTCTAAACACAAAACTTTCACTTTGACCTGCAATTAAAAGAATATTTATTTCAGAATATAAAATATAGATACACAAGTAGTTATTTGATTGTTAAAAAAGGGCAGATTTTAATGAGCTATCGATTTGCATTTTAAAGTTAAACATTCTTTTTTAGATTGATGTATAAGGAGTTAGGCATGAAAAAAAGTAAGTAAAAAAGCTATATTTATAGCTCTTGTAGGTTTTATTGTACATTTTATAATTTTGTAACTTTGGTTATTTTTTCTGATATTTTAATTCATTATTTATCTATACAGTGATCTCAAACCTGCACTGTTAAAAATTTGAAACTTTTGTTGCATCGTCAATCCACTGCTTTTACAGAAAGCGATTACTGTATTATGGAGCATTCTCATCGGTCAAAATAGGGATAATATATAAAAGCGGAGGAATGACGATGCATCAAAAGTTTCAAATTTTAAAAAATGTGTACGAGCTCTGAAATATTACGAGTGCATATATTTTAATTGGCATCTTGGATTCTGTATAAGGGTGATTCTACGATAAGAGGTAATTTGTACGGCAATCCGTTTAAAACAGATTTTTTATTCTATATGTTGCTATTTTTTGCAATGAATCGCATCATCTTAATATACTTTATTAAATAACATCACGATTGAATGCCTAATTTAAACATATTTTTCTGAAATTTCTTACAAAGTCTAAAAAGTCCCCTCCCCTGGCATGTCCCCTTGCCGGTTTCAATTTAACTTTCAAACAATACATATATTTTTTCCGCCAGATGCTTAGCTAAAGTATGTTTAATTGGAATTTAAGTAATTATACTTACGTATTATAAAATAAAAAATAAAATAATTTTGTTAATTTCAAATAATTTTTTAAATTAACTTTTGTCCCGCTTTTTTTGTGTCTCTCCCCTGTCAAATTTCGTTCCGCTGAAACAAATATAAATTCAAGGATGGCTATATTGGAAGTAGTGCTTAAGGACATCTATTGGCTTGAAGTTAGCAATACTAAACACGCAAGCCATTTAAGCGTCGCCATATTTAGTTGTTGCGACGCGACCGTGTTTTGTAGTGGTTTCGCACGTTGATCATGTATCTCCCTTGGTAAGTCATAAAACTTATAATAGTCATTTAATTCAATTGCATTTACTGCCCTGATCAAACAATACAGTAATACTTAAAGTGAAATATACAATTAACCGAAAAACTAATTCAGTCAGTTAAAAAGTTTGAATTTACACGAAAATGTCTCTCCCCTGCCGTATTTCCCCTGGCACGATAACTGCCAGGGGAGCTAGTCACTGACCAGAAAAAGTTATAAAATATGTATAAAGTGACTTGCCCTTATATGAAAAAGTAAATAAACGGGACAAAAATCATAATTTAAAGGTTTTTGATCAAACTCAAACTTTTCTTTTTGGCCGAATTCTCCATGTTTTTGAACCTCTTATCGTAGAATCACCCATAAATGAAAGATTTAAACATGAAAGGTAAAAGGTATTTATAAGGCCCACAAAGGTATAAATGAGGACGTGAGTTTCAAAATTCACCAAAAAATAAAATTTTGACAAATCACGAGAAATTTCTGACTGCACCCATTGGTTTCAGTATAAATCAAGATTTTACAATGCCAGAAATACACGATAAAAATAGTATTTTAGCAATTTATTGTGTTTTTTGACGAAGATTCACAAATAGAATAGATTGATAAAGAAATCTATTTTTTTGATTTTTTGATAAGGCGAGTTTTAAAACTGACGCCCTCAAATATACCTTTTATGCATACGAGTCCTTGGACATTTAATAAATCGCCTGTAATAATAAGGCGCACTAAGTGAAAGATCCCAATTTTAATTCCTTATAACTGGTTTTATTTATCACTATGTGTAATAGAAAAGTGCTTAAACATTATTTTCTCAACATTTCATTCTTTTTTTTCCATCTGACTAAAATTTAACTAAAGAATTCAAAAATTTTTATCGTAAATATTATACATACATACAAGAATGTAAAAATAACCTATCTACAGTATCAGAAAAGTAGAATTATTTATATTTTACCAATATTGAATTAAAAAAATTTAATGCCAAAGACATTTTATTTGTAAAAGTGAGAAGCAAAATAAATAAATATTAAGATTTAACCGATGTTACCGGTGTCACAGACCGCTGCGTTTTCAATTTTCATAGTTTAAACTTTCAGTTTTACTACAAACACTATCGAAGCTATATTTAGTCTGGAGTTTTAGTACAAAAAACAAATAATTTCAATAGGTGAATTTTAATTAAAACAGTCCTGTACAAAAGGTTTACCAGGGAAACCGAATCCTATGAGTTAATCTTGCCTTTTATTCATCTTTCGATGGAGCGTTCTCACAGATCACTTCACAGTAGTTTTTATTAGTACAAAAAGTTTGGTTCTGGTACAATTTCTGTCACAACAGTCAAAGGTTAAGGATGATGATAATATAACATTATTTAAGACATATTAAAGGGCAAAAAAAAAATTAGGACACAAAAAAATGAGAATTTTCCTTTTTTATTCGTTTAGAGGTATTTGTGAAAATAAAGCATTTAAATATTTTATTAGTGAAACAGTCGTTGCAATAATTGAGAGTTCCAAAGCTGGCGCATGCTGTGGTTTGTCGTCTACTCGAAAATCGAGATCGAATCTAAACAGCACTACAGTTTTTAATCGGATGAAATTCCCCCGATCGCACTTACTTTTCGGAGCGAAAAATTATTTCTTTGTTAAAAATAACATATTTGACATTGAAATATGTATAAATAATTTTAAATAACAAAAAAATTCTGGTTCATCGACATAAATATTTGTATTTTTTATTTATTTTATTTGTTTATTAGTCCTATTATTATTATTATTATTTTATTTTTCATTCTATATTTAAACATGCAACATTTTGTTGTTAAAAAATTACTTATACGCGACAATGTACAACCCTTGGCAAAAAGTTTCCGATCATTACATCAACACTACCATCTTTTGTAAGAAAAGATTATTTATTCTCACTGCATAAAAATGAAACGACTATTAGCGATAATACATTTTTGTTACATATAATGAACAACAATATGCAATAAAGAAAAATCACCATTCATCAATTTATAAACAGAAAAATTGTGATTGAAATTTAGGCACCAAAGAAAAAATTATCCGATCATGCTTTGATTTGGAAAAAAATAACCGATCACTGTAATTATATATTTCGTAAATCCACCTTTGTTTCGAATAACAGTCGAAATTGTTAGTGGACTGGACTCATTAAGATTTTTACACTCATTGGGAGCAACTTCACCCCAGCATTCCCTTATAGCTTTACGTAAGTTCTATGGCATTTGTAATTCATCGAAAATCGATTTTTCTTTT
Organism: Maratus speculifer; assembly: GCA_964019185.1. Taxonomy (NCBI): domain Eukaryota; kingdom Metazoa; phylum Arthropoda; class Arachnida; order Araneae; family Salticidae; genus Maratus; species Maratus speculifer. Next base: position 172,136,132 of record OZ025299.1, read on the forward strand.
TAATATATTTCACATATTTTCGATGGGATTAAGATCCGGTCTATTGGGCGGTCACATCATGGTTTGAATCGGTATCTTACCTACATTTTGTAGAAATTTCTTCATTGATTTGGTGCGTTGGGGAGCTAATTGTCATCTTGAAATAAGAAGTCATTTTGATTGCCGAACTATTGATCGATGCTGGGAATAAAGAAATCCACTAAAATGTCAATGTAAACTTCAAAGTTTACAGTACGTAACACAATACACAACTTGCCGACGGCTTGTGATGTAATACAACTCCAAACTGAAAATGCAGGTGAAAATTTAGTTTTCGTATTGATACACTTATCATTGAACTTTTCACCAACTCTCCTCCAAACAAATGTTCCACAGTCATCACTTTTACCGATAGATATGCGAAATTCATTGCTAAAAATAACTTTATTTCATGTATCAAATGGCTAGTGCACATGTTTTTTACACCATTGCAGGCGCTCTTTTCTATGCTTCTTTATCATGTAAGATTTTGTTTTCATTTTACAAGATTTAAATCTTGCTACATTTAGATGATTACGTACTGCGGTCGCCCGCCTTTACGTTATACTTAGACCATTCGGAATCAAGTTGTTTTGAGGTTGCTCGCCGCTTTCTCTTTGATATTTTCACAAGTTTTCTTTTTCTTTCTAGGTATTGACATTCGTGGTCGTCCACTTCGAGGTAAATTTACCACGCTATTAGTCAACTGATATTTTTTCCAAATATCGCATACTGTACTTTGAGCACAATTTCATAAATCAGCCACTTTCCATTGTGCATTTACTTCTTCTAATAATTAAATCATGCGGATTTTTAAATCGCGAGACAGGTTTTTCACAAGAATAATTTTCCAGCACTTCAGAGCTGCCTTTGATCTCGCAACTGGAAGATTTCTTCTTTTAAATAGGATTCATGTATCATACGCATGCGCAGGCACTCTAATCTATCTTCAATATGCAAATTTCAAACTTTTTTCCTCAGTGATCGATTATTATTTTCCAACTTCGATCCTGATCGGATATTTTTTTCTCACGAGGAAACATTTTTTGCCTGCATTATAATTATAAATTATATGATTGCAATATTGAATTCACTTTTTATTTATATTTTAACATTCTTTCTTTTATTTGGCATATTGCAAAACATTCCTATGCTCTTGAATCGCGAAGTATACGCTTCAAAATACAAAACTCATAAACTTAATAACAGTGATCAGAAACTTTTTGCCAAGGGTTGTATATTTAATTTATATTTTTAGTAAATTTCAACTATCACACAAACTTTTTCAGTTGCGGTTCGAAAATGATTGATGAAAATTTTCGTTTCTAAAAATAAGACCGATTGGCGTTACATCAGTCTTTCGATCTGTTTTGATTTCCAAGCAGACGACAAACCAGAGATCAAATACGCATGCGCCAACTTTTTTCTCAGCTGCTGCAATGACCGGCTCCCATTTTTTACGGGTAATTTCTCCAAAATAATTTCCTTAAGCAGGATTAATTCGTGGGATACTTCAATACAGTTGAATTAAATTTATATAAAAAAAAATATTTACAAATACAGGTGGCCCAACACGTAACTACCAAGATTAACTGTCAGTTTGTAGGTAATACTAACAAGGAAGTTCTAGATCATACTCAAAATATTTTGAAAAAAAAAAAAATTCTACTGAAGCTAACTCGAGTACTTTATAAAGAAGGCCAGATTTAACTGCGAAATTAAAGTAAAAAAAATCTGAAAAAAAAAAAATTCCAGGACATGGTGCAAAAAGATGCGATTTGAGGAGTAACACACTCTCATCTCTAAATGAAACGATTTAAATGTATATTTTGAAATTGTTCATTAAATGAGAGTTTAAATGAGTAAAATAAATTTAAACTTGAATGGATGAAAAGTTTATTATTATTTCTGTAAGTTTATATATAAGTTGCGTGTACAACAGTTATTTAAATTTACGCAGTTTCAAAGGCTAGATAAGTACCTTAAAAGTAACTGCTTCATCAAAAAATGCTGTAGTTATGAACTTCGATATCGAATAAGCCGTTTTTTCCCTGGCAAAAATCTGGTTCTCTTGGTGTTTCCGTCACTAACACTATCGAAATCCAATTGACAGTACTCAGAATCTGATTTTAATTTTGAATTTAAAACAATTTTTATGAATTTAATTTTTTTTCTAAATTATATAATATAATGGTTAATTTTAATTATATATATATATATATATATATATATATATATATATATATATATATATAAATGTATAGGACAAAACTGTATTTATAAAAGTATTTTTGTTTGAGTAAAACTAGTTCAGCATAAAGAGTAGAAAATGTTTTTCGTTAAAAGCGTATTTTTTGAAATTTCATTGTGACGCCAAACGAGGGTAAATCGCAAAAGAAAGAGAAATTTTCATTATTTTTTAATGACGTTATATCGAGGTTCAACAGGAATGGTTGAACAGGAATGAATTTCAAAACTCGACCTGTCCAAAATTTGAAAAATCTCGTTTATTTGTATCAAGCCATTTCATTGGTGAACCTGCATTGAAATATCGATACAATTTGAAAAAAAAATTATAGTTTTATCGTGTATTCCTGGCATTGTAAAATCTTTATTTACGATGAAAACCAATGGATGAAGTCTGAGTTTTTTCGCGATTTCCTAAAATTTACTTTTCTGGATAACATGAGTTTTGAAATTCACGTCCTCAAATATTACTCATTATATGTCGAGCAGAACAATTCAATACAAATTTTTTCTAGTCATTTTTCAAAATTAATTATTTTTAAATGAATAAATTCGAAAAATAGAAATTCAACATAGAAAAACATGGCGTGGTAATAAGGAGTGAATAGAAAAATGTTACCAGTAAGAAAAATTAAATTGTTTTATGTGCGAGTAATTGATTTTACAAGTAAACATCAATGTAAAAATATGATGTCGTAGGATGCATTGCTAAACACTGCAACTGAGATTTATAGCTGATATTTATAAAGTGTTGCGCAGAATAAATTTTGTACAAAAGGGCATTACACTAATGAAATTAACTAATTTACACTAATTTAAAGCCGTAGTAGCCTAGTGGTCATAGCACCAAACTCCAGACTGTAAAGGTCCCAGGTTCGATGCTCAACATCACCAAAGACCCACCGAATGTATGCAGTGTATGTTTTCATTAAATAAAGGGGCTCTGAAATTCCCGTTGTCGATCGTAACAGTTACCATGGGTATTGCTCTCTGGAGAAACCTTCCCTCCACTTCAGAGACATATCGAAATTGAGGAGGTGGCGATGTTTGGGTCTGCCATTTATTGGAGCTTTGCCGAACATCCTTTGCTGCAGAAGTCTTGACTTCCAACCCCCTGGGTGCATTCCAATGGAAGCTCCAGCACCCCTCTTGCCCTTCGGACACACGTCAAAAACAACAACCAATGAAATTTAAAGAATGGGAATATTTTTTCTGAAATAGTGTAAAAAATAGTCTGTGTGCGCTACAAACCTTTTATTTATTTTTTTTTTTTCGTATTGCAACATTTACAACATCTCATTTTTAAAATGTAGCTCATTATATACTAGAGACTACCAAAGTTAGTAGCTATTACTGTAGTTACCCTATTTGTAGCACTCCACTTCCGATCACTGCTCAGATAAATTTAACTTTTTCAAAAAAATGTATAACCGACTCCAAAAAAAAAAAAAAAGCGCTAAAAAGAATTAAATAATTCTATAAAATTCTCTAATGACAAATCGTTATCCAATAACCACACATTGACTATCATGTACCGGTATAAAACGGTTAAATTTAATATATAGAATTTAATATCCACCAAACATAGGTTTTCCAGAGAATATTTTTTACAAGAGATTAATTTTACATACTTTTGATTTAATTTTTGAATGTATACATATAAAAAATAAGGAATTACTTTTTGAAGTTGGTGCCAAACAATCATAATCTATAATGATTTCCCCATTTTATTTATGGTACTAGACATAATATATCCACAATTCTTACTATACTTAAGATAGTTTGGCACCAACTTCAAAAAGTAATTCCTTACTTTTTATATGTATACATTCAAAAATTAAATCAAAAATATGTAAATTAATCTCTTGTAAAAAATATTCTCTGGAAAACCTATGTTTGGTGGATGTTAAATTCGATATATTAAATTTAACCGTTTTATACCGGTACATGATAGTCAATGTGTGGTTATTGGATAACGATTTGTCATTAGAAAATTTTATAGAATTATTTAATTCTTTTTAGCGCTTTTTTTTTTTGAGTCGGTTATACATCTTTTTGAAAAAGTTAAATTTATTTCCTACTTTTTAGTTATTTATACCGTAGTACATAATTATGTGAACTGACATATGATGGCTCTTTGCAACGCATTATACTAATGAACGCACTTTGCTGAGTTCTGATATATTCGCTTTACTTGTCACTGTTTGATTGTCAACTTTTCAAAAGACACTTACAATATCGGTTTATATCGTTGTGAATCTTTAGGTTTTCTGGATGTGGTAACTTCTTCAGATCTGGCACGACGAAAAGCTACCGCATTCATGAAATCTTAAAGTCAACATCTAATCGTACGGACATCGGAAGTGGTTATCGAAAGGTGACAATGCCTCAAGTAAAGTGTCCTTACACATAAGCGCGCGAAAAAGCGCTTCCATATATGAGTAAACAGCAAAATGACTCCATGTATCAATGAATAGTAAAATGCTTTTCTAGTGTGGTCAAAAGTACTCCCCCTTCAGTCAGAAAAAGCAAAAAGAAAGATTTTAAGAAAAATCGCTCTATGATTCAATAGGTAAACAACAACAATCTAATTCCTATAAATGGAGTAAAGGCATCGGAAATGATTCGACGAGGAATCCGAAAATCATAACCTGTACTTGGCTGCATCTATAAGAGAGTGACAGCATTCGATGCCCAAATACTTTTTTCACGGACGCTTTTGTCCCAGCTAAAAATTTGAAACTCACACCATCGCTTTTATGGAAAATGATTATTTCAGCCTATCATGGAGCATTCTCATGAGTCAAAAGACAAATATTTTATAAAAGCGGGGGAGTGACGATGCAGCAAAAGGGTGAAATTTTTTACAGTGTATGTATGAGATATTCCATAAAAGGGATGGAATGACGATGCAGCAAAAGTTAAATTTTTAACAATGTATCGCCATGCTAGGCATTTTCTATTATAAAATTTGATGATGATTTCCTGGTAGAATTAGATTGTACGCCGAATGATCCTTTATTTCTAGACAGACATAAATACATAATCTATATTATTTTACAAATTCGTGGACATACAAGGACAAGATAGCACAAGGAAATATTACGACACAAGAAAAGTACAACCGGGAGCTACACATAAAGAGTGTGTGCAACGGAGCCAGGTGGGATTCGAACCCACAGTCTCCTACGCTCTCAAGAGATTAGCAGCGTGGTGTCTTAACCACTCGGCCACAAGGATCCCCTTGATGACTAATTTTTGTCCAGAATCTTTTCAATGAATCGTATACTGTGCTCCATGTGTCGTCATATTCACATCGAGGAATCCTACATGAACAAAATCTGAAATCATTCTGGTGTCTAATCCGGTAACCAAATCTGAATCTAAAGATAATTTTGCTACACATATTATGCACTTTATTTTGCATTGATATGTAGAGATAATGTTTTCCTCCGGAGCAAAATATATACTAAAGGATTTTCATCTTTTCAACAACTTAAGGATGTCGATTGGTATCGATGTCTATTTCCGCTTTAGTGGATGGGAGAACTTGTCCATTTAAGCTTTAACATTTCGGAAGTTTATCGCATCCAGCAAACTTTAAGGACGTACACTAGACACAGAAAAAGACCCGGATGATAATGTGAAGTCTATGGGGGCGTTCTTTTCAAATATCTCGCTCAAATTTTAAAATTTTTACGTGATTTTTTTTTGCATAGGATAGCTGAGGATATTCCACAACCGACCTAATTTTTACTTTTTCAATTTTGGTTTCAGATTTTTTTAAAAATTATTTTAAATTTCAAAACCGATTGAAACGGTTCTGAAATTGAAACTATCATTATATAAAACATAACCTCAAAATCGAAGAAGTAAAAACTAGGCCGGTTGTAGATCATGCTCGGCTATCCTATGCAAAAAAAAATTATGTAAATATATTAAAAGATACCCATAGTCTTTACACTAACATCCGGGTCTTTTTCTGAGATTAGTGTAGTGCCTTAAGGTCCACATTGAAATCTACAGACTTCGTAAATGGGCATTGAAAAGCTGACAATCTATCGGTATACGTTAAAATTATTGTGAAAAATTACCTTTGTTTTTAAAGACTATCCATTTTCTGACTAATGAGAGTGATCTAAAAACGTCTATGGAGCGTTTTCATTGGTCAGAAAATAGATAGTCTTTAAAAACAGAGGTAATTTTTCAAGATATTTTAAACAGGGTACACTGTTAAAAATTTGACCCTTTTGCTGCATCATCCCTCCACCGCTAATATAGAAAACGGTTACTTCAGCATATTATGGAGCATTCTCATGGATCAAAAGTGAAATATTCTATAAAAGCGGGGTAGTGACGATGCAGCAAAAGGGTCAGATTTTTTGCAGTTTAACCTTCCAGCGAGCGCGCTATATTTTTTTGCATGAGCAGGCGCGTGTCGTATTTTTTACGACAAAGTTTTCCCATATTTGCGCTGTTATAAATCCAAGACATTTCACAATTATAATATAAGTTAAATTAAAAAACAATTTTTGCATATCAATGGATCAAATTAAACTTTTATTATAGTTGGAAATATAAAACAATACACTTTTTTAAGATAAAAGGAAATATTGACAAAATTTTAACATGAGGAATATTCCGTTTGTCGTAAAATTTGCGCAGGCGCGCCCGCTGAAAGGTTAAAGTACGCGTACACAATCAGAGCGCGTCAAGTTGCTTCTATGATTCATAGCAAAGTAAATCATTGCATAGCAAAGTAATTCTAAATGTTCGTATGTATTAAAATACCCTTTTCAGTCATAAAAACTAAAAAGGAAAATATTATCAAAATCACACCATGATTCAACATGCGTCTATATGAAAGTAGCAATATTTGAAGTTAAGAATGTTCTTTGATAAACGCGGTTTTCCAAAGAACAGAAAATTTAAGAATTTTTATTCTAGAACTTGGCGGTAGTCGCCTGAACGAGTTTGTTTTACGGGTGAAAGAAGTTAACTAGCTTAACTTTAATGGTAAGCTTATCAAAATTTTTCGTAATTTATATTTGTCCAAATGTAAATCTAGCACATAGCAATGTACTTTAATCATTTTGTGAATCCGGCATAACAAGCACCCTGATACACATACACTCTTGCTTTAACGTGTAAGGCTCTTTAGAGATGAATTTTCAGCTTTTCGATACCTAATTCTCATGTCTGGATCGATGTGGATCTTTCACTTTGGTGGATACGAGAATTGTTCCAGCCAAGATTTCGTACTTTGAAAAAAAAAAAAAAAACTAGCATCTCTGCAACAGTGGTTAGGATCCAGAAGGATTATCCGCTGTTAAGCAAAACAAGATTGACCAATCATAAGCCTTCATTTTTGAGAACTTTTCATTGTTCGAAGTCTGGAATACATGGAGTGAAAATCTGCTATCGACACTGTAAAAAATTTGACCCTTTTGCTGCATCGTTACTCCATCGCTTTTATAGAATTTCTTTGTTCTGACCAATGAGAATGCTCCATAATAGAGCGAAGTAATCGTTTCCTATAAAAGCGATGGAGTGACGATGCAGCAAAAGGGTTCAATTTTTTACAATGCAAGCAGTGCTAAAAATTTGTATCCTTTAAATGTGCAACGATGCTACTGAATTCCAAAGTGTCGATCACAGCGACATCTGCGGCATTTTCGTGATACATTATCTAGATTAGCAATAATTCATGCATTTTTAGAAGATGTCCTGCAGATGTCGCTTCTATCTTTAAACTTCATTAGCATTGTTGCACATTTAAAGAATAGAACATTTTAGCGCGTTTTTAAGTGTTACAGAGGGCGTGTTCAGCACAACTTACCAGTTACTTACCGATTGTAGACAAGTACGAAATGAAAATCAAAGCGAAGTGTGAACGTCAGCTACAATTCAACAGAATAGTTCTTATTGATGCCACAATTTGCTTTCGTACTGCCCTATAATCGGTCGGTAACATTGGTTACTTTTGTAAGTTGCTCTGAACACGCCTTGAGATAGCCGATTTAAACACTATATCCCCTAGATGCTATATTTCCGGTTTCTTGAGAACTTGTCCGGAATCCAGGTAGAATTTGCGCTGTTAGCGAAACCAGATTAAGGAATCAGAAGCCTGAATTTTAGCAAATTTTTCAATGTTTTAAATAAATTTTCTTGTTAATAAATCTCGTTTCGCAAACAGCGCAAAATTTATGTGAATCCTGGCCCTCGTCCAGTTAGGATTTTGCACTTTGAACACTTAAAAATTTGAAACTTTTACTTTATCGTCTATCCATTGCTTTTATAAAAAATGATTACTTCATTGTATTATGGTGAATTCTCATTGGTCAAAATAGAGATATTCCATAACAGCGGTGGAGTGACGATGCAGCAAAAACTTCAAACTTTTAACAGTGAAAAGATCATGTGTTTATGTAAGTGTAACATAAAAGCATGCAAAAGGAACACTTCTAATTGGTCGATTGCTTCAAAATGAATTTGAAATTTAAAGTTTTTATTTTTAAAAAAGTTCTAATTATCAGATTTTAATGAAATTCGAATGGGATCACATGGGCCTCATACGCTTTCAAACAAAAAAAGAATTATCAAAATCGATTCATATTTGCAAAAGTTATGCGTGAACAACAAATACATACAGGTCGAAATCATAACCTCCTCTTTGAAGTCGGTTAAAAAACAGAACCACAACATGAATGAACCGAATGCGTCGAACGAAATTGCATTACTAGAAACTTTCCATTGAAGTGATACTTAACAACAATATTTTGTTAATTATTCAATTAACTAAATTGTCCTATTAATTTGTATTCGTCTATATAATTACTATATTCTCTATATACAGGGTAATTAGAAATGAATATAGCGATTGAAAACGGCTATATTTATTTAATCGAAATAAATTTATCGATAAAAATTATACAGAATTTAAAAAAAAGTTCAGAATTTTATTTATATACTCTATAAATATTCTGTGTGATTCCCGTTGGTCACATGGATGACATTAAAATGTCCTTTTCGTTCAAACATCCGATACTTATATGTTGTTAGGATTTGGAGGTGCTTGACTGTAACCGCTGACGATAATCGCTGACGAAATCTTCGCTACACTAATGATAGAAATAACAATTGTGAGATTCCAACACACTGAATGCTCAAAAATGTCAACAGCACATGCAGATGGTATCTGATGTTTCAACAAAAATGATGTTTAGATGTTGTCCGTGCGACCTAGGAGAATCACATAGTATATTTATAAAGTGTGTAAACAGAATTTTGAACTTCCTTTTACATTTTGTGTGATTCTTACCGATTAAATAGCTATGGCCGTTTGTGATTGCTGTATTAATTTTGAATTGCTCTGTATTATGTTTCCACGCATGCTTAAAAATATGCTTAACATGCATGCTTAACATGTTTAACGACAAACAAGCTACTGACTAGTTAGTTTGACGTATGCGCTTTTATTACGTGTTACAAGCGGCTTCTTTTCTTATCATTTCTATTAATAAAATGTTTTAAATGATTTTTATTAGTTTTTCTGGAAAGCTTCATTCAGTGTGGGCCACACTCCTTGCTCTGTCATTTCAGAAGTATATCTCTTTGGCTGAAATTTTTCGTGTTGTAGATACTGTTTTCAATATTTTTACGTTTGTCGTAAGAGCAAATTTCTAGGTAATGAAAAATATATAATGCATTGTAAGTAAAGTTTACTTACGTCTTCAGTTTCCATAATGTTACAGCATTCGCCAAAGGAGGTAATTGTTTGGTATGGATTAGTACGTAAGGAATCTTCAGACGACGGAATTGAATAAGACACACAGTATCCCCTGCATGCATTTGTAGAAACATCAAATTCGACACATCCTGGAATCCTGACTGTTCGAGTATGGCCTGAAATATGTAATGTGAAAGAAAATTTTATTTTACATACAAATATATTTATCAAATATTTGTTGCGTATTTTATTGCAAAGTGTCAATAAAATATTAATTTCATAAATTAGTGTGTCAAATAGTATTTCACTAAACTTTTCACTTCCATCGAAAAAGTCATGAAGTTGTTTTGAATTCATTAGAAATGACAATTTAGAATTTTGAGTGATACTTCAAACATGAACTCTCTAATCAATGCTTGTAGTTACATAAATTTACATCTCGATCAATGTGTTAAGCATTGATGATACCACGTGTCCCAAAAATTGCGGTTTTATTTAAAAATTTATATTACTTTAATTATATTTTTTATATTAATTTCATATATCTTAAAATCATTCGATATCTCAGAATTTGCTGTTTCCCCAAGTACATTTCAGTAAAAGATGAATTGATATTGCTTGTCATTAAAAAAATTGTTTTCTAAATAAACCCATAGTTTTTAGGAAGCCTTGTATAAAAGGTATTCTAGACAAAACTAGTTATTTATCGCAACCAATATTAAAAAGTGGCGGAATTTGTGTGGGAGGGGCATAAAGACCATGGCTGTTCGTGGCTTTTTATATGCAAGTAAAGAATCTCGTTCGAAATCATACGTTTGATAATGTTCATTGTTGTAGAAATGGCGGGAAAAGATCTTTCATTTTTCGACATCCAGAATTCCTGCCAAACTAGGTAATTTAATTCAATTTGACTCTAGTTTTTGTCTTGGTAGATTTTCTATTTACATTGTCAAAAGTTTTAAGCCAGCATAATGTTAGTAGAAAGTTGAAAAGTGAATAAATTATTGGTAACACGCGAAGATTTTTTTCAAGTTAGCTCATGTGCTATATGCCAAAAATATAGTCAACATTCATTAAAATTTGCAGGTAATCAGTGTTTTGCGTTTATGATGGCCATTACCTATACTAGGAATAAAGGCCCGAGAGGAAATGCCCTCCGAGTTGGTCTTTTAACCCGTATTTACGCAAGGTTCGAAGAAAAGCAAGAACTCCAAACTGATTGAAAAATTGCTTAAGTTGGGAGACAATTTTAAGACACCTTACTCAAACCATCAACGCTCTACCCATTGAGCCTAAATGACTACAACCGATGGTCACAATTATTATCGGAATAATCAATTAGCAATAGCGACTGGTCTGCAGAAAGTCCAACAGGCTAAGAAACTTTCTTCTCAAATGATGGATAAGTAGATACACTTTATTATTTAAAAATTCAACCTCACTGCTGTGTATTCTGCTGTGTTGTTTGCATTATAGAAAAGATGACCAAAAGGTGACCATTAGAAAGCCCGTGGGTTTTTCTAAGTAAAATGTGTCGACAAGGTGGTCTGACCGTATGTGCTCAAGAAGTAGTGTTGACGGTTTGAGTACAGAGTGTTGGTTCAGACTCCTGGCCTGGAATTTTTTTTTACACTGCTGGAAAAATTGTGTTCGTATGATGACTTTGCCAACTGCGCCGACTTTGCCAGGTAACTCATTCAATCAATATGAATGAGTTAAAGATTGTATATTACATTTCTGAATATTCTCACAAAATCATTTCAACCAACCTTAGACATATGTGTATCATCGCTGATTTTATGCGGCTGATGTATATGTTGACCTGACATGAACTATTGACCCGAACAATAAATGTGGATCTATAAAAGAATCTTACATTCAATCTTGTTATGAAAAATTTTAACTAAGGATTTGGACAATGTTTAAAAATCCCTTGAAAATTATGTGTAAAATGATGCTTATGTAGAGATTCCATTTTTTAAAGCATAGATGTATGATTTTGAAAAATGAAACTTTAATTATAAAACTGTTTAAATAAAAATACATAACTGTCAAGTTTTACGCTTTTTTCATACCACTATTTTTTAAGAGATGTTTTATTTAATTGTTGAAAATAGGATTAAATATGGTAAATTTTTCTAATAAAAAAACAGTGGTAGGAAAAAAATCGTTAATGTTTGCAGTTATGCAAATAACATTATTTCATCATTTCAGTTCATTTTTTGGTTGCATGTATATATTTCAGGTTCAGGCTATCAACCACAAACCTTAGAGACTTTTATTCTGAACAATGGAAAATGTAATAACCATCGTTACTACAGAAAAGGACCAAGAATACTTGAAAACAGATTTTAGTAAAATTTAATTTCAAGAATTATATTTATTAGAAAACGTGCTAATAAAATAAATTTTGCTCCTGCGATTTTTATTTATTTTTTGTGATACAATAGGTGAGTGCAAAATATTTCTCAAATTTTTTGTGGAAACATAAATGTGTAGAGCACAAAAATTTAAGCATCTATGGATTCACGCAAGCACCATCATTATGTATGAACTTTAGTTATCTGCCTAGCTGTAAGTGAATACCACTTATCGCTGATTAAACTCCTGGCTTTTAGAACCAAAATACTATTGTAACGCCGTTTTAAGTCCCCACATAATAGAAGGTTCGGCGAGCGAAGACGTTGTGTATCGATAAAAAAAAAAAAAAAAAAAAAAAAAAGGGTAAAGATCGTAGGTGCAAGGTTGGGGCTATAAACCAAATGAGGTAAGACTTTCCAGCCAAAATCTAGGAATGTTTGCCGAGTGCTTAATTACCCATGAGGCGTGGTTTTATGGAGATGAGAGAATCCTTCAGCTATTGATGAGTGTTTGCCGTATAGATATGCATTTTGCTCACAGTTAGACCAGTTGTTGGTAGTACAGGTCTGCATCGATCGTTTGGTTCAGTGAAAGGACGTCCTAGTTGATCATTCGTTTGGCATCCCACAAAACAAAATGTTTTCGGTATATTTTGGTCAATGGAATACGTTCTACAACATCGGCAGATACTCTTTAGATGTTTCACATTGCGGTACAGTATTTACTTCTCATCATTTGTTACAATATGTTTTGAAAATGGTTCTTTAACTTACAAGAAAGCAGTGAAATACAAGTGCTGATTCTCTCTTTAGTTGCCATGCTGTAAACTGGTGTGGTACCCACTGATCGAGCTTGGTAATGAAGCCAAGAGCATGCATCCGTCTTTCCACTGTTATTCTGTGTTCCTAGAACGTTTTTCCTAATATTTCGACAGTTGGATGTGGGGAATTTGTTATAGTTGTGTCCAGATCCTCATCAGAAACCATTGATAGGCGTCTAGAAAGGGAATAATATTTATAGCTCCTGTCTCCATACCGGAATTCCTAAACAAACGACAGCAGGTATTATTGTCTGTGGTATCCTTCGCATACTTGACAAATGCTACGGCAAGCTGCAGCTACTGTAATGGCTTTATCATACTCGTACAGTAAACAATGTCTGATGTGGTCTTTTTTGCTTGTCATGTTGTTTTCCGTTCGGAATGAGCTCATCAGACAAACGTTGTGATTACGCATACTCTACTACTCTACGCGTTATTGGCTACTTTCCTGTTCTCGAAACGTCAGATATTGGCTTCGATATCAACTTGATATTTGCATATCTTTAAAACTCACCCAATATTAATGTAATAATAACCCCATTTTTTCGTGCCTTGAGGACATTTTTAAGGATATCAAAAAATATTTTATATGTATATTTTTGGCCCTTGTCCTAGAAGTAAAACTGGGTCATTCAGAAAGTCGTGCCCGTTTGAGAAAATTAATTCTTACCGAAAAAGGTCTATCATTTAATTATTTTTTAGATATTGTTTCCGATATCTAATGTTTAGTAATTAACGGGCAGAGTTTTCCGGTACGAAAATTGACTTTCCCAAACAAAGTCCGAAAGACCCAATAATAACTTTAAATTGATTTGACATATATTACAATCAAGAGGATACTTTTTTTTCTGCTTTCACAAAATCCTTTCCTATTTCCAATCTCTTGGTCTCATTTTGCTCATTAACGAACCTGATCGAGATTTTCTGCCCCTTGATTGTGTATATATCAGTTTAGAAGAGTTTTGTACAAAATTATGGAAGTTATCGTGTCTGTAAACAATTGATATGTATACAAGTCTTGAATTGGGGAGGGTGGTTTTGGGTTTTGGTGATCATGATCGGTGTACATCTGCAAAAATATTTTGGAAATATTAACATATGGAAGAATATGTAGGTAGTATTTCTTAAGAAGTCTACCTGAACAAATAGAGAATGTAATAGCCAGGTTACTATATCGCACAAAATAATTTGAATAACTTCATTAGCGTTTCATTTTGAAATTGTAAAAGATCCTGTAGAATAACACATAATTACAGCGAATTTTAAAAAGAAATTCAAATATAATTAATCGAAATGAAAATTAAAGCTAGTCTGACAGTTTTATTTAAAGATTTTTTGGAGAATTTTGCATCAATTTCTCAAATTTTCAATAATTTTAGAAAATGCTTTTAAACATTCTATACATTTGTCTATCTTAGATTTATCTGTCAACATAAACACAATTTTCAAATTTCTCACACTGCTAACTATATACATTAAATATAATGTGAAAGCAATGGAATTTGAACATTTCATAGTAAAATACTTACCCACTTTGAAACAACCAGGCCTTTCCCATATATTAGCCGCGGACTTATTGAAAAATAAGAACAATAAAATGGGTAATGTTATTGCAACGTAAGTCATTTTTAATTTGAAACAGATTATTCCAATTTTGTAATCTGTAAAGAGAAAAAAAAATCAGTAAACAAGGAAGTTTTTATATTCATAAAATAAATAGTTAGAATTATAACATTTAAAAAAATTAAACTGTGTATATCCCCAATCCTTTAAATGACAGCGCTGATTAAGTACATAAATAATCATTTCACCTGTCAACGATTTAAATATTTTTTAGGTTAAAAATATTGTTTATGATACTTTGTTACAATTATTTTTTGATACATCAAAATTTGGTTAAGAATTCTGAGCCTCTATAAATACCAGAAGCGCTTAATTTAAATAATCAATTTTTCATTTACACTTTCGAAATACTAGAAAATTTTTTTACGAATTCGATTTGTCTCTCTTTATGGCTATCATTTCGTACTCATTTTCTTGTAAACGTACCCGGAATGTCATGTAACATTTATGTTATTAAGGATCTCTATAGTTTGTTTGGTATTAAAAGTTAAGTGTGTTGCATTTGTGGATCATTTATAGGTACAAACAAAAAAATTTCGTTGCATTACAGTCTATGGGGAAAAGTCGTTTCAAATGCTGATTAAGTATGTTACAATACTTCAACCATAATTAAAGTAAAAAAAGATCACTAAGGTGCATTACAACATACATTCTATAGATTATGGAGTGCGTAGTTTTTATCGTTCATTTACAGAAGCTCGTAGTAGAATTTGATGATTATGATCGATTTCATTGTAAGAAGAAATGAACTTTCTTATTAATATTGTGTTAATGTTAAAAAAATGTTCATAATTAATGCTTAAAACATATTTTTCGTTGTGTTTTGTTTCATGTTTATTTTGCAAATGAAAATTACACAATTGCAGTTCAAGTTAAGATGCTTTTGATCATCTTTGACAGAGTTCTTAAATGTTTCTTTGAGAATTTTTCATTAAAAATATCTCTTTAGTATCGTTCGTTGCATTTTAAGGTAAAATTGGAAAGAACTTGTATATTTAAAAGAGATTTTTTCATTTTGGGAAGACTTAGCTTATAGAATGGTATTAATAGGATAATATTGTTAATCTTTCGATATCAACTTTCTGACGTTCTAAAATTATTTTTGATGCGATATGCATCCTGATTCACAAATATTATTTCAGAAAAAATCTTTATGTCGGTTCATTACTTGTTATCGAATATAAATTTCACTATATTTGTGTACTTAAAAATTCCTCTCGATGCCTTTATCATTTATTTTGAAAAAGAAATGCTTGTAGTGAAGAAAGACATACCTTACAAATGATTAGTTTAATAAAACTGATACAAAAAATAAAACAAATTTCCGAGTGTTTCATTTCTAAACTCTATTTGTGAAAAAAAAAATGTCTGAAGCAGTAGACAGTGATCAAATTTTGCCGCAATTCAATTTTTTTCTTATTTTGCCACGTATCCCCGAGGAAAAAAATTAAGAGTTTCTTTTGGCAACATTCATGAAATATATGTTGTGTAATGCTGTCCTTCAGCCGTTAGCATTTCAGTTGAACTTGCATATTTTTTTAATATATAACGTATTTTGTAAAATATATTTATTTTTGCACAGCACTCAAGTTGTTAAAGATGCAAAATATACAATGATAGCAAAAAGAGAAATGGATAGAACAGCAATTATACATATCAGTAATAAATTATAATTTAGGTGCTCTTTTTTAGAGCAGTGTTTTGGTAAAATTACATTTGTAATAAAATTTGCTCTAGCGAACTAGCTTAAAAGACACCTTTTCAACGTTCAACATCAAACACTTTCTTAACATAACAAAATCGTATTTACAAGCAAAAAACTTTAGTGTTGATTTTTTGTTTATAGGTTAATTTTGGTTTCTCAATCAAAATTAATGTATATATGGGGTAAATTTTAATCGAAGTTCTTAAATTAATAAGAAGGAAGTATCATGATTGGAATTGCTGACTAAGAAACATAGCAAGGAAACTTTTGTATTTGTCTTTAGGAGCAGGATATTTGTAAGAAAGTTAACTATAAATTCACTGCTTCACGAAGAAAATGCAATGTGTTAAAGATTTAGTTGTACAACTGTAAAAGTTGCAACAAATACGAAGTTGAATTATTTTTGAAATGATTTGAAAAGCAAATTTGTCATACGATATTTTAGCAGTATAAATGGTAATGAAGGTGGGGGGGGGACGTCATTTGACTCAGTGGTAGTTACTTTCGGTTTCTTATGGACACTTATTTTTTTTAAATCTGTTTTCCATCTCTGAAGACACATGTACTTTATCAACTATACAGAAGTTATTACGGTAATCGGATGTTTTAACAAGGGCTTTCATTTTAGGCATAATAACGGCTGCTTGGTCTTACCGTCATATTGTACCGGAAACACATGACATACTTGCCAACGGCGCGGACATAACTTCCGTAAAATGGGAGCTAATTTAAACCAGGTTAAACAGGTTTCTAACCAGAAAATATTTTAGATGTATCATTAGCAATTTAGTTTCCACATAGAACTTGTTTGACACCCTTTCTTCAAAAAAAAAAAAAAAAAAAAAAAATCAGGTTCGAAACATATTTAACGTTGCTTAAGTTAACTAATATTTTACCGAAGTTATGTCCGAAGTTGGCAAGCATGACAAGAGTTCTCTTTACAAAGAAAGAGTAGAAGAAATTGAGGAATGGAATGTATGTCGTGTCAGAAATTTTTATGCATCAAATGGACGCTAGGGCTCTTTGGTCGACGCACCTAAGCCATACTCTGGAACTTATTTATAAAAGTTTATTTGGAAAAAGACATTGTTATAAATTCTTCAAATTGAAGACGTTAAACTACGGCTTGTTTATTCAAATAAAACACTAAATTATTTTCTATTTTGAACAAATTATTTTAAATAAAAGTTTATAAAATATTTTAAAAATAATTTGAATAGGAAGATTATGGTATTACTGTAAAGAAACATGCTAAAATTTTTGTTATTGCTACGATTGTGTATCCCCTTGTTGGGCTCGGTAGTGGGTGGTGCGGCCGGGGTCTGAATTACATTTTTAAAATTATGGATGGAAAACCTTCACTTCCTTCCACTTCTCTCCCTAGTGGAGAGCAACAAATTGTGCCGACTATCTCACCCACTCGTTTCTTTGTCCTTAAGCGTACCGACAGTCTCTCTGATAGTTCTTTTAAAAGGACTTCACCTTTTCTCATTGCAAAAACTTTTTAGTCTGTACTAGGGGATGGTCATTCTCTCAAAAAAACTGCAATCTGGGAATCTACTAGTTGAGGTTTTTACAGCTAAACAGTCGCAATTTCTCTCTAATTGCTCTACAATAGGTACCTTTTCCGTTTCCGTACAAATACATAAAACTCTAAACACAAGTCGTGGTGTAATATCTGAACCTGATCTGTTATTCTCTACTAATGCTGAACTTTTAGAAAATTTAAGAGACCAAAATGTCATAGATGTACGTCGTATTACTATCCGTCGTAATGAACAAGTACTACCTACAAAACATATAATTCCAACATTCAATAGCCCTACTTTACCAACTAAAATTAAAGCAGGCTACCTAAGCTGTCCAGTCTGACCATATGTACCAAATCCTCTCCGTTGTTTTAAATGCCAGCGTTACGGCCATACTAATACAAATTGTCGTGGATCTCTTACCTGCGCACGTTGTGCAGAAGTCGACCACGACAATAAATTATGTGATAAATCCGAACGCTGCGCAAATTGTAAAGGTGATCATATTGCCTATTCCCGCACTTGTCCTAATTGGAACCGAGAAAAAGAAATTCTGACTGTTAAAATTACTCAAAATATGTCTTATCCCGATGCCCGCAAGCTTGTTGAATCCAGAACACCATCCGTTGGAATTTCCTACTCCAGCTTACTCAAGCAGCAATCAACAGCCGTAAGACACATAAGTACTCAAACTGATTCCACATATCCACCTAATAAATCTACTAAAACACAATCAACTAGCACACCAATTAAAGAAAGCCGGGATATCTGTCTCCCTACTAAATGTTTTGTAAATCCGCCATTAGAACGCTCGCTATCATCCACAGAACCTGTAAAAATAACTTATCTTGAAAAATTGAGTCAGAAATCTCAAGCTCAATCTAAGGGATTGTCCAAACCTCTACATGAGACTAAGGCCGTTACCTCACCAAAAAATGACCCGAACTCATCTGCATTAAACTTGAAAAAACCCAACTCTGAAACTGGCGTTCAGATGAAAACTGGCGTTCAGAAAGAAGGGACCAAGGCTGGGACCCAAACTGTTACAAGTTCAAAAACATTACAGAAATCACATATACTTAAAAAACAAACAGAAACTATAAAAACCCCAACTCCAGCAACCCCACGGCGGAAGACTGTCGTTAAAAGATTGAAAAATTCATCGCTAAGCCCATGCAAAAGAAATTTTAAAGATCCCAGGCAACTGCAGCACTATGTTCAAGAAGCTATGGAATCCGAGACTTACGGCAGTGGCTCGGATTCAGAAGAAAGTACTATGTTTGAGGAGTATTTGCCTAGTTAACTTTTTTTTATTGGTCCTTGTTTTAGTTAGGTTTTCTGTAGTACTTTTCCAATTTGGTTCTCGTATCATTATCTTATTGTTTTAGAATTTTAACTAGTTTTAGAATTTTATCTTTTTAAACTTTTAAATATCTTTGTCTGGTTTTAATTGGTTTTTTAATTTCATGTATCACCGCATTGCCTTTATCCACTTAATTCATATCTACAACAGGTTTTTAATGTAACTTTTACTTTTTACATTTTATTTTAAATTTTAACTTTATTTTATTCCTACCTTGTTCTTGGCGCAGCATGTCCCACAGGGGGGCCTTGCGCCAGAAAACCCCATTCAACCAACCAACCAACCAACCAACTTTGTTATTGCTATTAATCTCTATATAATAAAACACAGTGTAATAAATCCGAAGCGAATCTATCCATCTTGCCAGTCTCCGATAAGATGCAGTCATGTTAGGCTTAATTTTGATTCGAGATTTGTATGAAAAAGCGTATCTGCCTAAATACAAATCTTTTTTACCTTAAAATCCTCCCTTTTCAACATATTTTTCTATAAAAGATTCAAAACTAACAAAAATTCAATAATTTTCGCAGTCGAAAAACTATTTCAGAAATAGAAAAGAAAACAATTGTAGCGTAGCATTTTTTGCTTGCCTCAAAACTTCTAAAGGCGTCATCCTCTATGTTTAGAGTTATAAAATACACTTAATCTAAATTATTAACCTCATGCAAAATCGCCCTTTATTATAACTAAATTAAAGTGAGTTTTATAAAATAAATAATAAATTTTGGAGTAAAATAAATTTATAATACAAATAAATCATTTTAAAAACAAAAATGTATTCAATGTATTTTTTTTCATGTATTTTACCATCATACATCAATTAATTATGTAAGAGAATCGTATAAAATTTATTTATAAAATTTAATTTATGTTTATTAATTTTTTCTTTTATTAAGAAATCTTAATTTTGTTATGGCATATTAGCCTTAAAGCTTGGTTTACCCAGAAGTGTTGTAAATAGCTAATAGTGTGTTTATTGGAACATAAACTAGCCGAAGTTTGCGCATGTAAACATTTCTATATTGTAAATTATTTTTATCAGTTACTAGACGGTTGCCCGCCCTCAGTAGCCCGAAGACTATCTGAATGCCAGTTCTACAACCCCACACATTCACGTTTCTGTGCCATGTCTCGTCAGTTTCCGGCAGATATGTTTGATCGGTGTTCTGGGGTTTCGTTTGCATATCTTTTTTTATTGTTAATGAAGAGGTCTTCCATTTGTTCTTCCATCTGTTCTTCTTTCTGTTCTTCCATCTGTTCTTCCATTTGTTCTTCCATTTGTTCTTCCATTTGTTCTTCAATTATATTCGACGATTCACTGTTTGAGAGCCTATCTGTCCTTTTATTTATAGAAGTTCAAAATGAAAAAAGATTTTCTTAGCAGACGATTTTTTGTGATAAATACATTATCTGTTTTATATTTCTTCTGCTTTATTCCTTTTATTTATAGAGTTCAAAATGAAAAAAGATTTTCTTAGCAGACGATTTTTTGTGATAAATACATTATCTGTTTTATATTTCTTCTGCGTTTACCTAAGCTGTGTAAAATCTCTATAAATAAAAGGTATAGAGGATGAGAGCCTATCTGTGCCTCAATTATCCTCAGAATTCCTTTTATATATATAGATTTTATATTTTAAAAGAAAAGCGCAATTTTTACCCACCGTCCTAGGAAGGGCCTTTACGCTAGTTATTTTATATAAGAAAATAAATATTAAATGAAATAAAACAATAATAGCCTGTAGTGTACTTTGGTTTACACACAGTAAAATATCTTCCTGAAACTTGAGCAAAATAAAATGCATATATTCTTTTCTAATATTATTTTGTTTGATCAAATAGGCATCAAAGATAAGGTTTTTAAATAAATTATTATTATTATTATTATTATTATTATTTTGCGCTGCACAGCACACCCATTTAAATGGATGTTAATATCACAGTCGCTTTAAAATAATTTAAAAATACTAGAAGTACGCGAAAGAATAGAGTTTATTACAAATAACATAAGGCAAATATCAACATCTGCTATTAAAACTATAAAAGTGTAGTTGAAACAAATTGAAATATAAAAATGAAACTTACACCGGAGCGTGGAAATCCAACTTGATTCAACGATTGTGCCATTTTGTAAACACAATTGTAGCTACCGTTGCACAAAATCTGAAAGCTGAATGTTGATTTTTTATTTATACATTAAAATGCCAAGTTGTTTTAAGATTGCTACAATGAAATTTAACGCAACAGGAGAAAGAAAAACATAAATTTTACTGGATGCCTGGTCTCAGGAGGATATTATACATACAGTGCGTGCCACCTAAATAAAGTCACCATGATTTTGCTCCGTAATTCGACAGGAAACAAAACCATGTGAACGAAACAAATATATTAGGAAATACTATATAGAAATGCATATTCACTAGGAATAACTCACAACCTGCTCCACTTGGTCAGGAAAAAATATGAATGTATAAAAAAGAGGAAGAAAAAAGTGTCCCGTCGAAATAAAGCCACTACTGTTAATAGCCAATACATTCGGAATGCGTATAGATGACTTGATGTATATGAAGTAGCATGCTATTTATTAATCTGTGGAAGACATTAGCATCAATATTACTCCAGGCCTCAATTATGGCTTCCTTCAGTTCTGCCACAGACTTCAACTATCTGCCATTGGCGTTGAAAGCTCTACTGAGGATACCCCATACATTTTCTTGGGGATTTAGATGAAGGTACAGGGCAGACCATTCCATGACATGTCCTTAATCATCCAAAAAACATTCCTAGGAGGATTTTGCAAAGGTTATGGGGCATTTTTCATCTGGAAAATCTAATTTAGATCATCAATTCGCTCTTCAGTTGGCAAGAAATGGGTTTCTGGTAATTCTTGGTAATTGGTAGCCTAGATATAGTCTGAGGGAAGCGCTAAGTTCCATAACGAAATTTCTCAACATTACTAATTAGCTTCTATCGTGCCCTCTTTCTTCTTATTTCCTCATGTCATGCTAATAGAAAGCAACGCATTCGGAGCCACCCAATCTAATGTTTTTCTCATCTGGAAATAAAACAAAATGCCCTGGCCCTTCCAGGTTTGATGATATTTGGTCCTATCGACTCTGAGTTGCTTGTGGATAGCTTTCAACATGGGCAGGTTCAGCATGGGGGGGGAGGCTTATTAATGTGTTTGAAAGCTTCGACTATGGTGGTAAACTTAACCTGGCTCTTTCCTCAGTTTGCATCTTGGTTACTAATTACCAAGAATTGCCAGAAACCCATTTAATGCTAACTGAAGAGAGAATTGGTGGCCTAAATTAGATTTTCCAGCCGGAAAATATATAACCTTTGCAAAATCCTCTGATGAATGGTTTTTGGATAATTAAGTACAGGACATGTCATGGAATGTATCTTCATCACCCCTGTACCTTCTTCTAAGTCCCCAAGAAAATGTGTGGGGTATCCTCTGTAGAGCTTTAAACGCCAATGGCAGGTAGTTCAAGTTTGTGGCAGAACTGAAGGCCGCCATCATTGAGGCCTGGGTAATATTGATGCTAATGTCTTCCAAGGATTAGTAAATAGTATGCCACATCATATATATCAAGTCATGTATACGTATGGTGGATATATAGGCTATTAACAGTAGTAGCTTTATTTCGGCAGACCACTTTTTTCTCTCTTTTTTTATACATTCCTGACCAAGTGGAGCAGGGTGTGAATTATTCCCTGTATATATGTATTTCTATATGGTCTTTCTTAATATATTTGTTTCGTTCACATGGTTTTGTTTCCTGTCGAATTACGGTACAAAATCATGGTGGCTTCATTTTGGTGGAACGAACTGTATAAGCTCGATGGTTTGAATCAGTCGCGAATTACAATCCATATAATTAATCAGTTTTCAACTATGTGATTTCCTTTGTCTACTCTTCAGTTTGTATCAAAGAAATCAAAGTCGTAATTTTATTAGACATTATTATTGCCCTACCAATTAAAATCAAGAAAAACTAGTGCACAAAAAAAACTGGCCACCAGCTTTTGAGTTAGTTTGATAGCGTTTGAGATATGTTGAAACTGATTTATCTTTCCTATAAAACTGCTTTACATAATTTAGTAGATATAATTTGCTCTAATAGTAATAATGTCGCTTTATTGAAATTATACGTTATATATATAAAAGTAATAGGAGTACAATCAAAATAAATTCTTGTATTAATTTTTTTAAAAATGTTTGAAGAAATAAGCATATATTTTTTATTTCTTTTCTAATTACATAATGCACTTAATGCATAGTACTTAAACTTTATATCTCATTATAATATTTGAAATTAATATTTAAATCTTTCTCTCCTTTTTAAAAACTAATTTACGTTATTTATTACTGTTATCATTTTTATTATTATATTTTCATATCGATAGTTTATCACTTCTGAATAATACTATCCCTCAGAATTATAGTTTATTACAAAATATTGCATGACTGAATTTAAGCTTTACACGTGCAGGTAAATTCTTTTGTTAAATTGTTGAAATAATTGACTGCTACCAGAATTTACGAACAAATTAGTTTTTAAAAAATGTTTTTTCCCACACGCATCATAAAATCAATTTTTTTTTCGTATAATTTTGGTAGCTGAACTTAAAATTAAAAAAGAAAAATATTTCTACGTCCTTTGAATTGGTCCATAATTTGTTATACCTAGTTATAAACTTCGAAAATATTTTAGAGGTTTTGTCAGATAATGAGGGGCTACTACTTTATGCTGATGTAAGATATTAATCTATGTAAGTTAAAAATAATAAGTATCGCACTGTAATTATAGCACAAATTATTAAAATCGTTTTTCTCTAAACTGCATTGTTTTCAAATCAATGACCATGATTATTTTAACCCTTTAACTGGTTAATTCTTTTCCGTTCAATAAATTGAAAATAGCGGACTCACACCACTATTATTTAAATAAAATATTCGTAAAATTTAGTCTAAACATTTCCGCCTTTCAATAGTATGAAAAATTTCTTAAAAATAATAGTGGTGTCGAAAAGCTTTAAATGATGAAATAAGCAAATTCGTCTTGCCAGAACGGCGTTCGGGCAAAGCAGTTAAAGGGTTAAAACTACTGAATTGATTTACTTTTAATTTCGTCATTTTTTTCTTATATAATTATGTATCACTTGAACAAAGTATTTTATTTGTTTTATTTTTTTATCATCGGAAACAGTTGTTTTTAAAATATAAAAATTGAATTTTCTTTTCCGACTGTTGCCATTTAGAAGAAAAAGTTTTTCTTAAATTCTTTCCTCCGGTAACTAGAATAAATCTTATTGAATTAAAAACCACTAATTACTATTTTAATTTCAGGAAAATCAAACAAAGACTAAAATAGTTACCACAAGGTGCTAAACATAAATAAAAGATCCATTAAAAGAGCTACAATAGCTTTACATATAAGCATTTTTTATTTTAATATTAAGATTATCTTTAAGTATTGCAAATAAGTCACGAAAAAAATTAAATGCTAAATTAAAGAAAAAATTATCTTTAAATAGCACCATTTTCTATTGCACGACTTGGTATAACCCTTTAAGGTATTTTTATGACAATTTTCTAGACGATAATCAAAATGTTGGAAATAGCTAAATGATTTCATTCTTGTAATTTATACCATTCGGTTGTAATTTTGAGAGCGATTAAAAGAGAATTTATACGTAACACAGTTTTTCATTTGAAAACTTCTAATAATAGCTCCAACAAAATATTACCAAACTGTTTTAAAATTTATGTTTTCAATAATGTTTACCAATTTACTTTGAAAACTGCATGTAGAAAATTAATATTAAAAGTACTTGTTCGTCCAAGAGAGAATTTTACTCTTTATTTCATTTTATATTGGGTTGTTTTATGAAAATATTACATTTATAATATCGTAAAATGTTTGTTGTGAAATTTGTTTTCCAATCAAAATCAAAAACGTTTCACAGTTATAGAAATTTAAATAACTTGGATCATGTTCGAAAATAGAAAACTAATATTTCTTATAGTAAAATTAAATCCTACAACTATTTATAGATATTCAGCTCTCGTGATTAAATGCATTTGAGTCTAAGCATAGTTATTGATCTTTATATCTAAATATGTTATCGATTGTTGGATCAAGTGATATTTAAGATATAGATTCTCTTTATGCATAAATCTTGCATATAAAGTCAAAGTGTGTTAATTTGATGACCCCTAAAGGCGACATAGATCCTATACATAAATTCCTTTCTCAAAATACTTATATAAATGTGGCATGATCAAATATCCACATTAATCAAACATCCGACGAGAAGCAACTTTTCCGCTCTATTACGAAATGATTGGAAAACCTTTTGTGTTTTTCACTCCGATATAACGCGCAGCTATCAATGAATGTATTGGTCGATTCGTGACATTTCAATTCGGGCAGGATGCGCTGTTTGTCAAAACAGACACTTTTTCCATGTATATCATTTCCCTATAGGTTTCTTTCATGTTTGTAAGTATTCTCTTATTTTGGCATACTACGCATCCTTCTCTTGAAATAATACCAAGAAATGACAAAGCAAATGGTAACATTTGTTTACCATGATTTTCACATAGTATTACATAGTGATACATTATATGTGTACAGTGTACATATATAATAGATCACTTTAGTGGGTAGTGTGTGTGGGTGTAGGAAGGGGGTCTGGCACTTGACCTTGGAAAATATATGTAGAGGAAAGGGGATTTGTTATTTGATACCGTTATCATCTTTGATCAAATGAAAATTTCTTTTTTTGGTAACTTTTTACATATGTTATTTTTTTTTCATTCTGTTTTCTTATTTCGATGAAAATACAAAGTTATTATTAAAACCACTGAATGGTAGTACAGACTTCCCCAATTAAACGAATATTGACAGTTCTAGAAATACATATTCGATTAAGCGGTGGATTTGATTAACCCTTTAACGTTCATTGATTTCGCCACGAAACCACAAAATTTTAATTCCGATATGCAACACTGACACCGGTATTTTTATCTAAAAATATCCCTTTTATTATGTATGTGAAAAATCACGTTTTCTTATTTAGAAATATATTTGTTCTTAATTACCGGTGTCATTCATTTATTTCGACATCTTAGCAATGAAAATCCTTTGATCGTTAAAGGGTTAAACGGGGAAACATATAACTGTGGTATTTAGTGTGTGATAAAATAGCAAAACTATCCCCTCTATATTTGACCAAAATATATTTGTGAATGCTTAAAGACCTGTATATATGTGGATTAGTAGTATTTATTACTTCCCCATACTTAAACTTGGGTGGTAAATTTACGTTCCATAATTTACGAGTAAAGTGACTGTGACAGACAGAAAAACACAGAAGTGATCTTTAATAATTCTGTTTTCGCTTTTTAAGTGCGGAGCAGGACATTCTGCTTGCATATGGGTAAATATTGTTCCTTTTTTTATTATATATCTGTAGAGCATAAAATGATCTTCCCATCTTCTTCTCTCCAGAACTATTCACAATTGTATCAAAAATCATTTCAAAAACCAAAAAGTCATTTTTTTCAAATATTCTTTTTCGTTGTATACTACATTTATTAACCATAAATTAAAGAAATTATTTGGTATTTACAAACTTTGAAGTCTGATCTCTATAATCAATCTAAAAAAATCTACACAAATTTGTTTATTTGTGAATAATATAGCTTTTTCTTAATTTGTGAAAAGTGACTTTATGTCGTTTTTAAAATGACAGATTTAACTGCATAAAATATGATTAAAATGATATAAATGTAAACGATTCGTTGTATTGTCACTTATCCATCATACTTAGTACAGGGTAAGTCTTGCAGTCGTTTTGAAAATCGAATTTTTTTTTTTTGACGGAGATACACGTTTGAGATACTGGAGATACTGAAAAACACAGTTTTAGAAACAAATTTTGCCGTCGGAATTTTTCTCTGTAAATGCTGTAGCTCCTGAAAAAACTGCGATAAGACTTAAAATTTGGTGTGTATTTAGTATGTAATAATGAAAAGAAGCCTATTGAATATCAGTAACCTCGATTAACCGGAAATTTTTTTTTATTGGACTCTCGAAATATTCGTTCTGATGGAAGGTGTATAGAAATTTTCGATTTTATATTCTAAGGAGTGGTTGGAATAAACAATAAAAAATATAAATTTTGCATAAAGAATGAAGTTGATTGGATATTTAGTTACCGAGATATTTCTAATCCGATTTTCCTCACTCTTGAATTTTTCATAACCCTGCATTTCATTCAAATTTCATTTCAAAGGTATATTTTAATGGGAAATCGCAGTAAACTGTTAGCTAATAGTTTTATCATTTTCGGAGTTATAAGGATGTTTCTTTTACTACTTGATTATTCCGTCGACCAGAAAACTATTGCCAAACTTAGATTAAATGCCAAGAATGGCTTACCGTAAATGTCACATTCACTTGACATTAAACGCATTACATGTGATTCTATGTCATTAAGCGATTTTTAATTTGACGTTTAATTTGTATTTTTATTAATTTTTTACTAATATATTTCCTTTTACGTTATTTAAAAGAAAAATTATGCCAGTTAGTATAATTTACAAGTAGTTTAGCGATTTATATAATTTGTCGAAATGGGTCGATGGGATAATCGAGTAGAACCCACAATTCAGTAATAGGGCATTACTATGTATTAAAAATATTTAAATATACGTTTAAATTTTATTTTGTCATTGCAATGCATTTTATAAATAGTTTATGTATATTTTATCTTCCTTTTTTATATTATGCATATCTATGAAGGGTAAGTATTTGGGTGGCCTCCAACGACTAGTTTTCCATTGGAAGATGACATCGGTTCAGATGTACACATTGTTAACTCGCGGCTATTTAGTGCGATATTTGATAAAGCACTGTGTAAATATCATACATCAATTTATAATTATATTAATGCTGTACAGATTACATATCTGCCACTTACATATAAAATCTTAATGAAACGAATTTATGAAACGATTTAATAAAACGACTGATTCAATGAATGGTTAAGTTTCACAGGTATATCTCCTGAAAAAGTGAACATATGACGATAAAATTAATACAAATTATCCATACATTGATCCGCAGATTTAAAAAATGGCGTTAGAATTTAAAACTTTTAATTAGTTTTCGAGAAATTATTTTATTTTATTTTAATGACATTTTCTAATGGTGGCAAACAAAAGGATTTCAGTTTTGTGGAAAAAAATGGGAAAAATATAGGAGTTGTTAAATTTCATTTTTTCTCGGTCATTTTTTAATTGAAATTATTTTTTTAAATCAATAATGAAGAAAATATTATGATTAAATTATGATTTTTACAAAGATATCTGAATAAATAAAATGTTATTTTTACATATTCGATCTTCAGGATTAAATTGTTTTAGAAAACCTAAAATCATTTTTATCTTTGGCATAAATTCCATTGACTTAAAGAAATTCCATCGTAGCTTTTGTTAGTTTTTTTAAATTTACAAATACGCATAAAGCCGAAATAGTTTAGTGAGAAAGATACAATTTTCTAAGTATTTATTTTAATTCATATACTGGAAATATTTTGAATAAATTCTTAAAAATGACGCCATTTATGTAAACACTAATGAAAGGAAAAAATTCACTTTAGTTAAATTTTAAAATTTTAAATTAGTTATTTAAGGGATTATTACTTCATTTTGTCATTAAAAAATATATATATATGAAACGAATTTATATACGCAATAATTTAGATATGTGAAACGAATGCATGAATTAATAATTGTTCAAATGAATGTAAGGATGATAAAATTACCTACTTTTTTTTCTTTTCAATTTTAAACAGAAAATGACATCAACAATACAAATATGACAATGACCTGGATCAAGATAGATTTTTCGCTATTAGAGAGACGAGGTTGACCAATCAGAAATCTGCATTTTTAGAATTTCTTGCTTTTTAAAGCAAACAGCTAAAAGCCTGCAAAAATGCAGGTTTCTGATTAGTCAATCTCATTTTGATAAGAAAAAAAACTACCTAGATCCCGGCCATTTTTAGAAATAAAATATTTTCCTGAGGCTATTAGAGAAATGCCATTATTATTTAATACAAAAACTATTTAAATAACATTAACTTTGTATATATTTTGCATTTGGAAATTTTAATAGCTATTAAATTTCCTTTGGAACTATTCAGGTATCAGAAATGAATAAGAGAAATAATAATCGCCCAATTGAATGCAAATAGAAAAAAAAAATTCGCCCATTGGATTTATTTTCAATTTTAATGAGAAAATTAAATCATTAATGCAAAAATGACATTATTTTCTCTTTTCTCTTTTTCATTCGTATCAAAAAAAGATACATTGCCGTTATAATAGAAATGTTATTAAGATTTTAAAAAAAATTAATATTTAACATTATTGAATTATGTATTCACATGTAAATCTTAAAGAGTAAAAATACTTTAAAATAATTAAAGTATTATACGCGAAAAAAAAACTTGAGGTGAAAATTATACTATTAAAACTATACATTTATAACTATTAATTTATTGGTAATATTCATTTGACGTCACAATGGGAATTACGTGGTTTAAAAATAACATGACCTAAAAAAATTACTTGCAGCAAAAAAATATTTTCGGTTTATTTTGTTCAAATTACTATTCAAGAAATACTTAATAGAAAATTGGTATAAAAT
The DNA here is from genome assembly GCA_964019185.1 of Maratus speculifer. Taxonomy (NCBI): domain Eukaryota; kingdom Metazoa; phylum Arthropoda; class Arachnida; order Araneae; family Salticidae; genus Maratus; species Maratus speculifer. Next base: position 172,166,257 of record OZ025299.1, read on the forward strand.
ATAATAAATAAAATAATTTAAATTAAAAAAAATGAAAATATGCATGGTGTTTTTTAAAATAGAAAAAATAATTGAAATCTGTTATTGAAAATACCTAAAAGTCGATATCATTTTATAACCGATTTTCAACTTTGTAATTGATTTTATTCATCAGTTCCAAATTCCAACCGTCAGCTGCCACGACAGCGGTCGGTGAAGACATAGTAATCGAAAAATGCCCCTTTTAAACGGAAAAGAGTGATAACCCAATTAACAATTATCTATCATAACCTGGTAATATTTTTAAAAAAAGTACCATGTTTTCAAAGTCTGAACGGGGGTTAGCGGACGTACTTCACAGGGAAAAGAGCTCCGTAGTAATTTATATATATCGTTAAAATAGATAAGTTTGATTACGAAATCATAAGCATTCGTTCTTTGAATTATATATAAAACATTTTGGAAATTTGCTAGTTATTTTGTTTGTAAAACAGTCTAAACTCGTTTATTAGGAAAATATTTCTTAAATTATACATGAAAAAATTATAATTTAAATTTTCTTTTTATCAGAAACTATTTTAAAAGTATTTACCTTCGATCGAAAACTTTTGCATTTTACATGGAACACATTTTATTAATTTCAATTATGCCAAAAATTGCATGAATGATATTTTTATACAATGTTAAAAATCAATTTAACCAACCTAAGTTTAAAGGAACTTCTTTATTAACTATTTTCAGAATAATTAATATAATTAATAGAGTATGTGGTAATTAAATCCTGAAATCCATAAATAAATCAAAAATATTTATTTAAAAAATTGCAAGTTAAATTATTCAGAAACCAAAATTTGCTGTCGTAAAAATGATAAGAATCTTTTTATGGAAAAATGCTTATATTTACAAGATAATTGTAACATTATATGCAATAGTAACCAGTGAAAAATGTAATAATGACATATAATTTTTATAATAAATGAACAGTGAAACAAATGCAGGTACTTACCAGACTTAGAAAGTTTGAAAAGAGAAATTTTGTAAAATGAAAGATTCTGTCTTACTCGAAAAGAGGCATATCACTTCAGTTTACACGGCGCTGCATTCAACCAATAGGATTTAAAGACAGAAACGAAGGTGGAGCATAAAGATTTGTCTTAAAATCCATTGAGTACCTCTCTATTTATAAAAACTATAAAACGGTTATTAACGTTTTTGTCTTAAATGTAAGTTTTCTCACTTAATTGACTTCAAATTTAAAAGCTTTTATAAATGGCATTCTGTTTTGTGGGTCTAAAAGGAAATAAAATCTTTTGAATCGATTTTTTTTAATTAAAAAGAGGCAATAAACTTAATTTCCTGTAGTGTTACTACAAAATTTAGAAATGATGCTATTTTTAATGAAACTAAAGAAATGAAGTGGATTTTACTGAGAGCCACATTTACAGAAATCTCATTTAATTCTATTTTTAAACTGCTTACTATAACCCGAACACTTCAAGAAATCTTTAATTTCAGAAACATAACGATGCGTGGGCGGATTATAAGTTAGAATAAAGTTTATGGATTTATTGTCGCTTTTGGAATTATCCTGTTAATAATTTTTGCTAAAAATACATTTGGAAATAAAATGAAAATGTTTTTAATGATCTATTTCTAAATTTAAGCATAATTATGCAAACTCTTTTCTCTGGAAAATTCTACGTTGCAAAGTTTTCTACACTAACTGTAAACTATACATTACTAATAGATTTATGGTAAAACACATGCTATTCTTTACGAAAAAGTTCCTAATGATTTACAATAATTTTCACTTATAATAATCCCTTGTGTAGCTGTTATTTTTTATTCTTTTAATTGGTTAATTTCTTAATATCCAAAGTTTAATAAAAATTTTCACAGGCAGTGTTACACATACCTATATACATGTTCATAAGGAGAGTATTTAATTAATCAATTTTAAAGAGATAATTCTAAGTACATTCTGAAATATTTTATTAATTATTTATTAAAACCGTTTAAATTAGTTTCAAATGAATTTTTTAGATGATAGCATGTATATTACGCCATTCTTCACCATCTTTTTATATGTATTTTTAAAAGCAAAAAGTATTTCTTTTTTACGGTTTCACACTTAAAAAGTATAAATAAAGTGATTACTCATGTAACATCTATCCGTTTGTCACAGCTATTTTTTTCGAAAACTTTTGAACGTGGAAAGTTCAAACTTGCCAGAGTTATAAAGGTTTTTGACCCTCATATTTATAAATTATCAACCATCAAAAATATTTTAAGGAAAAATTTAAGGACTAAGTCACTGAAAAAACAAATTATGAATCGCGTGAAGTAACTTTCAAAATATCTCATATTAGTGAACTGAAAAAAATATTTGTTCTAATTTTAAACATTATGTTTTAAGACATAATGGCGAAAATATACTTAAAAAATATGGCCTTCGCCGTTGTTTCGAAATCTACTGAAACTAAAATTATGAAAAAAAAACATCGGTTGTAACAGTTTATTTAAACTTTAGAGAAAAACTCTGCCGATTATTCCTCGTGTATGTTTCTAGATATTAAACAAAATGTCTAAAATCGCACGTGACCGGTCACTTTTGGCAATAGTGTAATTTTAATTTAAAGAGTGAAATATATGTATAAAATAAAGGAATCGTCAACGGTGCAAATAGAATTAAGTAAAATTTTATTATTATTATTATTACTATTATTACCAAAGGTCAAAACATTCGATATATGTTGAAAGTAAGTAAATAATTGTTAAGGCAAAATAATACTCGATGTAAAGACATGTATTATTAACAGTCCACCAGACTCGAAAGAGTTGAATATTTCGGAAATTACAGCACATAATTATTGATATGGAAAGTGAAGGATTTTGTGCACTCTGTACGCTACTTATAAGCGACATTAGTTGCGAAGAGTTAAACACTTTTATGTTCATAAACTTTATGTAAAGGTAAATTTTTTTTAGCCATCCTACACATTGAGGTCAATAATATTGATTAAATGACTTATAAGCCTCATATACCAACGTTTGTTGACAAATTCTTTCACAATAGCTTCTTTTAGGGGAGAAAAAAATAAGAAAATTTTGATGAATCTCATCACAGCGGCTCAAAGTCCTAGAATGGGAAATGAGCAGTGAAAAAAGGGATTCTACTACAGTGAAATCCCGATCTATCGTTTCCGCATCCATCGTTTTACCGCACTGATCGTTTTATTTCTACGGTCTATGCACAAATTATAAGGTATTTGTACCCATTATGGACAGTGCTCTCAATATGGACACCCCTAATATTTTTAAAAGTAACAATTTTGATAAAGAGATTGCGATACATGTCCGTGAAGAAAAGCAACTGGAATGATAATTAAGTCAGGAAAGTACAAAAAAGCGCGCTGTTTGCCATTTAGAAGGAAACTTATTGTTTTGTGGTGTGTTGATCTTAATTACAGGTAAGTTTAAATTCTTATTAAATATTGTAAAATTACTTTAAATATTGAAATGGGAGTGTTTTAGAAAGATTGTAAAACATATTTTCGATTGCTATTGCATATATGTCTTTAAAAAGTTTTCTTTATTTATTTATTGCAAGATTTAAAAAATCTACTCCCGATTCCTAATATGGACACCTTATATCCACATTGGAAGTACAGCAGGAAAATGTTCAGATTCAGAAAAATTGAAAGCTAAGCAAAACCATCTACATTATTTCATATTTTGTAGTAACTGAGGTGCCTTGCATAGGTCTTTGAAGAGCCTCAACCACAGTGGCGCAGCCAGAATTTGGTTTTAGGGAGGGTTTTGAGTTTGTGATAAAGGTGTCCGCCGGTTATTTGAATCACTGGTTAATAGAATCAGTATTTTTAATGTAACAAATCATAATGCATTTTTTCCGTAGTTACATTGGTCATGTTTCATTTAAACAGTGTTAACAAAACAATATTAGAGTTAAAAAACATAAAAGCCAGGAAAAGACAATAATAAACATGCGTGTCAACCACTAAAATCGGTATTTTTAGTCACATGACATCGAATTTGGCATTCGAAATCACCATTCTTTTAACATAAGACGCCTGGAAAAAGTGACTTAGTTCAAGTGATCAATTTTCACTCAACTAATGGATGTAATATGCACTTGCACAGCTTTAAGTAGAATTTTTGCCATTTAATTGGATCAATTTGTTAAATGGAATATGATTCAACAAAGCGGTGGATTCCGAAATACACCAAAACGTTTAAATATTAAACTTAAACGTTTTGATTCATATAAGCGGCAATTATACCGATCTTACTTAGCTCTGGGAAGAGTTTTAACCCCAAAACCACTCCCTTGGCTGCGCCACTGCCCAACCGAAAGGGACCCCCGTTCTAAAGTGTATGTTCTGAAGATATTTACTGTGCTCTACCCTCCCCCGCAATACTTTAAGATATGATTTTTTTATCCCCTCTCCTCTAAAATTCCACAGAAAAATTTCTCTTCCATACACTCTGTGTAGTAGGTCAATAAGGATCCACCTGTCCATAATAGGGAGTGGTGGTTCCTTATATGGACATTTGTAAACATTTTTTTTTATCATTTAAATTAAACCGGAATAGTTACAAGATCGCTAATTTTAATAATGATAGTCAACAGTACAGGGATCATGGTCATATATATTTGGAGTCCTATCTCGTGTACATGGGGGTGAAAAAAATAAATTTTCCCTAGGGTGTCCATATTAGGCACAGGTACCTTACTTGAATTACGTTAACAAAACCCGCAAGCGTCATTCTTCAAAAAGTCGTTATCCCGCATTCATCATTGTAAATTTTTTTCCTCACCGAAATGAAATTGAAAGTCATGTGGATTCATAAGACATACAAACTGGAATTAAATTCTTTTATCATAAAATAACTTATTTTTGCTGTTTGTGTTGATGATGGTGACAATAAAGCAGATGAAGAGTGGTTGTATATAGCAGAGGATGCGATTATGTTTCCATTATCAAGATCTTGCGATATGTGGTGTCCTAAACATAGGAGAAATGAGTGATAAGGCAAAAAAGAAAAATAATGGCGAAGAAGCAGAGGATAAGTTTCATGCCGATGAAGCTGTGCCACCAGTCTATCTGATGCGATTACGGCATTTGAAACTGTATGAGCTTTTATATATGTATATAAAATCGCAAAAAATGAAAAGAAAAATGTTGTGCGTCCTGAAAGTGTATTTTTTTATTTAAAAAAATGAACGAAAGACCAAACAGAATTATTGATTTTTAAAAATATATATAAATTTTTTATAACTTCAATTTATTTCTTTTACAGTTTAGAAATCAACAAATTAGTAATTATTACTATACTGTTACATTGAATGCATTAGTAATGCATAAATATTGTATTTTTTCATGTTTAGAAGCTAATCCGCATTTCTCATTTTTCCGCATTCATCATTTTTTCCCCGTATCTCTTGAAAAGCGATGGACCGAGGTTCTATTGTAAGAGTGTTCATCTAAGATAACTTATATATTTATGGAATTCGTTTATTTTCTTTTATTAAATAAAATTTGTGGAACGAAACATATTTACATTGGCAATAATGTTTGGTTTCTTTATTGAAATTGATCTATTATAATAATTGCGTTTATAAAACTATATCTCAATTATTTATATAACTAGGGGGCTTTGCTCCCTACGAGCTATGCTCGTCAACCCTCGTTGAAACACATCAAACTCAAACAACATGCTAATTTAATCGGCTTTAAATAGATTATGGAAGATTGAATTATAATTTTAAAAAACAGTGGACACCGTTTTGTAACTGGATTCCATTCACTTCCGCTTGATTTGAGAATTTTAAGGTTCGATCAGTTTCTGTTTAAAAGATTCGATGGCTGTTTTCGTCTTTGATTAAATAAGTTTTGTGTCCTGGTATTTTTGAACAACGCTATAAGAAATCTGTTTAAAATAAGACATTTTAAATGTATCGTTTTAAATCTGACGTAATTACCCCTAAAGTTTTCTTTTTTTTAATATTCACGTAAAGAAAACTTTTCTTGTTGGAAAGGAAATATTATCTGTGGTGTCTTAGGACTCATAATTGTTAAAAGAAAAGAAATCAAGCGTCAAGTATACATTATTAAGTACTTTCAACACATTCAGAATAATGTAACAAAACTACACCGTTTAAAAAATTAAAATATTACATCTTATTTCACCATTAATGTGAATATTTGAAATTTATAATGCATTTCAAAACCGAATTTCAGCTGTTCCCATCTGCGATCGGAAAATTATCCGAGTTTTTAGCAGTTCTGTATATGATAGAGATTTGTATACATTAACAACACGCAATCCAAAATTTAATTCATTTTAAAGATACATATATTTCAATTGAAAATTCAACTTCAGCAATTTCCTCTAATAAGGACAATGGTATGCGAACACTTTTGTGCAGTCCTGTATGTGAGGTATAAAATTTATATATAAGGAGTAATAAACAAAAAAAACTAATTAAATTTAAAAGTGCTGACCGAATTTTAAAACGCACTCTCCAGCAATCATTAAATAAAGTCAGTACTGTAATCCATTTATTTTGTGTGTCCCTGTAAATTAATAGAAAATTCCATGAATGCTCTGTTTTAACGTGATCGTAGTGAAATTCAGTGATTTATATAAGTTTCAATAAATTTGAAAATCGTAATGCCATTAAAATTCTCTTCAAACATTTTTTCCATATTTACCATAATGTAGTAGAATTTTTTGAGTGTTCCTGTAAATGAACCTTAAATCGTAAATACTTCATATTCAATACCAAACATGCTTTGGTGACCCTAAATAAGCATTAACATATGCATGACAATCCGACTATTTTTCGGGAGTTAGAGCCTGGACAGACAGACGGCTAGACAAACCGAATGCATAAGTGTGGGATGTGTTCGGTACTTAAAATATAGAACAGAGATGTTACAGTCACATTTTTATTGTAGACGACGCAGCACAAAACACACTATACACAAATCGCATGACGACGCGCAAAACAATCAGTTAAACATTCATAAAATAAAAATTCATAAAAATTCATTCATACTTTAGCGTAAAAGAACATCTCTAAGGGAAATGTATTCCGAACACACATCCAAATCTTACTCTTATCAAACTAAATTACTTCACTTCATGTTTTTAGGAAGGAAGGCAAAATATCTCAGGATATTTTGTCGAAAGTGTCAACAGCGCCACCTATAGATTCTATAATTTAAGGAAGGCAGTCATCTGGTTACAGCCTCCCACTCTGGTTCCGCGAACGTTCCGGTGTGGAACCAGTAACTTTCTTAGGTGGTCTACCACGTTTCCTAATGGGTGCGACAGGCACAATGTCAGAGTCATTACACAGTTTTAAGGCTGAAGTGTGACATGACGCAAGTGGATCATTAGGACTGTCTATTCTTGCTATGACAAAAGTGGTGGGTGATTTTTGAGTTAAAATGATGTAAGGTCCGTCACGTTTAGGCATGAACTTCGACGTTTTGTTGTTAGAGGCTTTACTTACTGGATGTAAGTCACCCAAACTTTGTCTCCTGGAACAAAACTATGTCCCGGTTTCCGTCTACGGTCAGCATATTTTTCCCTCTGATCTTGCTTAGGTTCAACTTTGTCTTTGATTTCCTTGGTGAATTTTGCGAATTTCTTGAGATATGGTGTAATCTCAGGTAGAAAATTGTCATTTTGAATTACAGCACGGATGTCTTGCTGAACGTCATCCGTTGTTCTCAGTACTCTTCCAAACTGCAAGAATGCTGCTGTTTCTCCAGTAGTGTCACACATAGCAGTATTTAGTGTAAAATGGATCGTTGGAAGCTTTTCTTCCCAAGAGCAGTGATCATTTTCTACTAATATAGCCAATCTCGGCTTGAGATCTCTATTTTTCCTCTCCACAGGATTAGCCTGGGGAGGCATATGGGAGTTGGATTTTGTTTGATAACTAAAAGAAACAAAGTTGTTGCATCACACTACTAACAAATCAGGGTCCGTTATCACATATTATACGTCTCGGTAGACCATATCTAAGGATAACTTCTTTAAGAAACGTAGTTGCACACTGCGCTGCAGTAGCATGTGTAAGGGCAAATAATTCAACCCATCTTGCTGCACAGTCTTCTACTATAAATATTCACCTTTTACCGTTGTTACTTTTTGGTAAAGGGCCAAAAATGTCAATTGATAGAACTTCAAATCTTTGTGAATACACTGGTGTTTGTAACAAACCGGATGGTTTTTGATTAGAAGGCTTATACCTATTGCATTCAGCACAATTTTTGACATAATCTGCAATGTATGAACGCATTCCAGTCCAATAGTAGCTTTTGTATATTCTATTTATCGTACTTTCAACAGCGTAGTGACCAGCTGCAGGTGAATCGTGGTGTTCTTTTAAAATTTTCTCCCTTTCATGTGATGGGACAACTAGTTGAGCTTCTTTTGATTCCGAACTTGGAGAATACCTGTATAAAACTCCTTGATTCATAATATAACCGCGATCAGTCCAGTTAGTGTAGTCAAGAGTTTTTTCTTCATCTTCGAAATTTTTAATAATTCTCTTTAATTCTTCGTCTTTCATTTGTTCAGCACGTAAATCACTTGATGGTTTAGAAGGAATATCAACTATTATAGCGCAAATATCGCAAGTTTCTTTATTGGTATGATCACAAGTGGGACGAGAAAGCATGTCAGCTATGACGTTAGCTTTGCCTGGAATATATTCTATTTTCAAATTAAATTCTTGCAATTGCAAAGCCCATCTGGTAAGCCTTTCAGAAGGTGACTTTAAGCTCATGAGCCATCAGAGAGGCTGGTGGTCGGATACCACTGTAACTTCTGTTCCATCAATGTATCCTATAATTTATTAAGAGCCCAGACAACATCAAGTGATTCTCGTTCTGTAGTGTGATAGTTGCGTTCTGCAGCAGTCAGCAATCTACTGGCATACTCAATCGGATACTCTTCAGCACCTTCACTCTGGAGAAGTACAGTTCTCAGAGCATAACTACTTGCATTTGTTCGAATGAAAAAAGGTTTAGTTTCATCAGCTTGTTTCAATATTGGTGCTGAAACGAGGCATTGCTTAAAGGTTTGAAATGCATTTACTTTATCGGCTTCCCAGTGCCATTGCACATTCTTTTAGTGAGGTTACTAAGTGGTCTCGATATTTTTGCAAAGTCTAGTATAAAGCGGCGATACCATGAATATGTCTGCAGAAAGGATTGCAGTTGTTTTATATTCTTGGGAGGTGGGATCCTCAAAATAGCATCAACTTTCCCAGGATCAACTTCTAGGCCATTTGGTGTGATCCAGTGTCCTAAGTATTTTACTCTGGTACAAGCAAAGTTGCATTTTTCTCTATTAGCAGAAAGTTTCCATTTGTCTAATCTTTTAAAAACAGCTTCAAGATTAGCTAGATGTTGTTCAAAATTTGATGATAAAACAATTAAGTCATCAAGGTAAGTGAGAATATTTACATCTGGGAGTCCTTTGCGAAAGCTATCCACTGTCCTCTGAAACGTTGCAGGGGCACTGCGGAGACATAACGGCATTCTTCGAAAGCGATATGTTCCTAGAAGGTTTACAAAAACAGTTTTATCTCGATCAGGTTCATAGACACTGACTTGTTAGTAACCAGCATTCAGATCTAGCGTTGCCATGAACTGAGCAGTTTTAGCCTGATGCAAAAGATCGTCCATACGAGGAAGTGGATAGGTATCCGGCATACTAACTTCATTCAGCTTCCTGTAGTCTACACATAAACAAACACTACCATTTGGCTTAGGAATGAGCACGATTGGTGCAGAGTATGGAGACTAGCATCCCTCAATAATTCCTTTGGCTTGAAGGTCGTCAATTTGGGTTTTCAACAATTCTTTCTTTGCCGGTGATAACCTGTAAGGAGGTAGTGATATAGGACGATGGTCTCTAGTATTTATATGATGTTCGACGACGGGTGTTGCTACTCGCCCTGGTAGAAAGGTATTGGAAAATTTTTCCAGTAAGTCATTAAGCCTTTTTCTTTGTATTTCAGATAGATGCTGACTTTCTGTTTCTCTTAACATAACTGAGTTAGCTGTGGCAGTTGGTGCTGAGATTTTAGGCATCGTAATGAAAGGATCATCAGAAAAAGGAATTTTATGTTTTGGATTGTTCTGGAAATACCAACTTTGGCTTCGCATGTCAAGTACAATCCCCATTTTATTCAAAAAATCTATGCCTAACAATGTTCTATTTCCCTCGGTTTCGGGTAACGCAAAATTCGTTGCACTAGTTGTACGACCTTCTATTTCAACAGTGATTGTTGCTTGAAGAACGTTGGTTTCTTTTCGTAGGCCATCAGCAAGTCATCAATAGGAATTAAATGTTTCGTGTAAATTTACTTTTAAATTTAATCCGTTTTGCAATATCTTGTTTGATCATTTTAAATATGACGTAATTTCTCCTATTTACAGCTTTTAAGATTTCATCATTTAAAAATTTTATTTCTCTTTTGAAATTCATCTGAAAATACTTTTTTGCAAGAAAGGGAATATTTTTATTTTATCTGGCTTATAGTTTTAAAGATTATTCAGAAATGTAAAATAAATTTACCGTGTAAATATGTTTAAAAATGTAAACTCTTTAGCAATATTATTACAAGGCATATGACGTAACTTCCTCCATTTACTGCTTTTAACGCGTTTATTATTTTAACATTTTCTTTCTCTTTTAAAATTTACGTGTAAATGTAGTTTTTCTGGCGTAATATGAATATTTTCTTGTTTTTTAATACAAAATCATTTAATTCTAATTTGTAATTTTTTTTGTTTATAACAGTCCCGTGTCAGTATTTTTTTCATTTGAAAGAACTGTTATTATTTGTGCTGTTTTTACAAATTAGCAACAATTAAAAATGATAATCTTTTCTGAATTATGCAAAAAATATGTCTGGAAACACAGAAAGTTTGAATTTAAAGTGGAAATAAAACGCAAAAGAATTAATCAAACTAAAAAACTAATTGCAGTCTGCACATCGGAAGCTTTTAATCTATCAAATGATATAAAAATTATCAAATTCCTATGTATAGTTTTTGCTACTATAAAACCTTTTTTATGGAACGATTTTGACCACCACTTTAACATTAAATATTTCTTAAAATAATTATTTTATTTAAAAAACTGTCTTCATCAGCGTGTTTATCAATATTTATTTTCATATTTTAGAATGCATTAGCTTTCTTAATATTAACAAAGAAAGGCCCTCCTGTCAGAAAAAATTCTAAGTCAGGAGCGGTTACTTTTTTTTAGAATAGAGAGATATCTATATTTTGTCTTCACAATAACGTGCGAAATACTCAACCAATTCAAATCCAGTCGGGCATGTATTAATTAAATTCCATTTACTTCAAAAGTACAAAGATTTTTTTAATTTTTTTTTAAATTCAAATTCTTACAAATTTAACAATTGTTAAGTGACAAATTAAAAAAATTAAAAAATAAAGTTGGCAAAGAAAATTTCTTAAAATAACTGGCATTTGTGTGTAGCGCGTCATTTATTGTTCTTGAAAAGTCTTGAGTCTTAGACAGATGATTTTTTTTAATCACTGATTCAATTAAAAAATAGTTCATACATTAGTATAAAAAAATGAAGAGTCATATAAATTCCATAAAAATTCATATAAGAAAGAAATTCAATTGCAGGCGGTATCCCATAACATGAATCATAGAAATGAAATTAGATAATATGATGCGACCAATAAATATCCAATATAAATTCCTATTATAAATGAAAAGATTAATAATATGGCTTGTAAAAGAAAGAAACAATTTATTTCAATAGTTATCGAGTTGTTTGATGTGTAATTGTTTGTGCATTGTTCAATTTATGTGGATATACTAAACTAGTCTTTTGTAAAAGAGCGCTTTATGGTGAAAATTATCTTGGAATTTCTAAATCTACATTAATTTATTTTTTGATGATGTTTAGTGACTATCCTCTTGAGTTTCAACAAATTAATGCCACTATTAAATTGCAGTTTTAACTTTGATGTGCTTTCCCAACAGTAGAATCTCAATTATGTACTGGCCGACATGTTCTCCTGATTTAGTTTCTTTTAAAAACATGCAGGCAATAGTATCTAATAATTTATGTGCAGTCGTGGGAAAAAAAGTGAACAGACCCTACTATGCCTGCAACAAATTATTAGAAGAAAGTTGCTAGTACCAAACTATTGAAATAAAGTATACTTTTAAATGACGAATATAAAATTAGCTTAGTTGCCATCTTTATTTCAAAAGGAATCCTAAATTTGTTTATTATTTTCAAAGGCAATATTTGGCACAATAAAGTCCACATTTTTCAATTATCCAAGTTAAAAATTTTCATGATATTCGTACTATTAGTTTCAGATAAATTATTTTAAAATGAGCATATTTTAGGAATTGTACCAAAATTCAAATTTGGTACTCGATTGTTGGAAGACTACAAAGTGATTATGCTTTCCAATTAATAACGAAATTTTTGTAATTAATTTAGAAAAATATAGTTATTTTAAATATCTAGTATGAATTTGGAATATTTCACTTTAAAAAAAAATAATCCACTAAAATAGAAACACTGGTGGTTGCAAATATTCTACCATAGGTGTTAGACGGTTAATGTTCCCATGTTTTTATATTATAATATATCAAGATTAAATTTTAGACAAAACTTCGACTTTTAGAAACATTAAGCGCAATCCGCTCATTAATGTTCCTTTTTCATTGAAATGTTACTTTATAGAATTTTTTTGTCAGAATCTGAGCAGACATGTCATGAAATAAATTTAACTTTGATTGCTGTTTTGTTAATTTATATTTTTACCACATTTGTAAAAAACAGTTGTCATATTAAGTAATTCTAAAGTCTTCTAAACCATTCCAGTAATGTATCGTTTAAAGTTTATGTTACAATGAAGTTTATCTTATAATTTTTCAATTAAAATTTTAACTTCTAAACTCAAATGAGATTCCAAGTCAATGATATTTGATGTTTAATCAAGTATAGTTATGCATTAAAATATGTGAATATAGAAAAATTAACTGTAAATCTCAGCCAGTTAATCTCTGGAAATCTTTGGAATTGGATATTGAGGTGGGTGAATATGTTTTAATATGTATATAATAGTATGTTTGAAAACATAGTAATGATGAAATAATCAATGTTATTAATGTCACCGTATGTCTAATATTTTGATAGTATAGAATAACAGTATTTTGTAAGGATTAAAAATAATTAGCGCACTTAAATGAAAGGTTAATTGTTACTTTTCAGGAATAAGCTTCGTATGTTAATTCAGAGAAAGTAAATAGATAAATACATCTATAAATCTTTTATTTGTTATATTTTAACCCTTTCGGGTCTGGTGTACTGATAATAGTACATGTCTTTTCATCGAATATTATTTTGTCTAAACAGTTACGTTTGTTACTTTCTACACATAAAAACGATAGTATATGGTTATACCTTTATGACTTCCTTTACATTTTGACATTTAGTAGTAATAATAATAATAATAATAATAAAATTTTGTCTTATTATCTTTGCACCACTGGTGCTGCCTTTATTTTATACATGTAGTTCACTATTTAAATTGAAAATGTCGGTTATTTTTCAGAACTAATCATGTGTGATAAAACGAAAAGAAATCAGAAAGTTGTAATATCAGTTAAACCCTGCTGTAATGCGATATTTTCCAAACGCTTCCAAAAACTCTTACTTAACTAATCATCATATGAAAAGGAATTAATTCATACTCAGAGTAAGTTTATTAGTTAGTTTTCAAACAATAAAAACTTCAATTTAAACAGTTTAAACTTCAGTAAGTCTATTCGGATAGCTACCATAGCATCATTTAAAAAAAAATAACTTTTTTCTCAAAATGAAAAAAATGTCGGACCCGAAAGGGTTGAAAGAAAAAATAATAAAAAACGCATTCGAATGAATCTGAATAAAACATTTTGATTTTTTAATTTTTGACATAGCCTTTAATTAAAAAAAAAAATACTGGGATAAGCCCAAACAGATAATTCAAGAAAAACTGTGAAACTGTGAACAATACTTTTGGGATCATCATCTGTTTGCGTGTATAGAATAATGTAAAAATAAAATTGAATTTCAACTCTTCAAATCGTAATCACAATTTCAAAGCAGCAAATAATACTGCTTTAAATTTGAAAACACTATTCTTCATACAACTTTCAACTTAGTTTTTTAAGGATAATTTTATAGGGTTTTGTTCAGAGATTTGAAATTTTGGAAATATAATTTCATTGTGAGAGTCTGATCTTGCAATTACTCCAGGGATGCTGAAATTTTTTTTATTTTCAACTCAACTATAAGAGTTTTACTTTTGAAATCTTTTTTCTTACAATCAACATTTCTTGTATCGAGTTAAAAAAATTCACTTCACAGATATTTTCTTTCAGAAATATAATGAATAATGCACCGATTCTTAGTTCAAAAGTCACAAGTAGCTGATTGCTAATATATAATTTCAAATATCTGTTATATATTTCGCAAACAAGTTTATAAATAATAACAGGATTCGTACGGTTCATGGAATATTCCAGGAGAAATATCACACTAAAAAAATCAGACGATTTTATGGAGATCGTACTGGTATTAGGGACACCAGTACAATTTTCTGTTTTTTAACGGAAAAATTCCGTAATTCCAGAAAAATTTTCGATGTTTTCGAGAGAAAAAAACTGAGATTTTTCTGGAATTTACGGGAATTTTTTTGTTAAATAACAGTGAATTGTACTGGCGTCCCGATTGCTAGTACAATCTCCATAAAATTGTCATTTTTTACAGTGAGTATTTTATTAATAAAAAAATAAATCCAAGTTAAATGTTGGAAATTTCACCTTATTTAATCCGGAATCTTTTATGAGAAAATACTGGTATTGAAAAATTTCTTGGTCGAAGTATTCCTGGGGGCATACGAACTCCGTAATAAGAGTACTGAAAAATCTTCTTTTAGTTTCAACAGTTTTCAGGAAAATCATCTAAAACTTTTTAATAAATAGAACAGTATAGAAATTATCAATAATTTCGAATTTTAATGCTTATGACCTGACAAATACACTACAATTAATTAAATATGTGTATATTAAGGAAAGGTTCATTACAATTTTTAAATGAAAGTTAAAGCACTCATTCATTCCTGGAGTACTTAACACTAGAAGTACTGTGAGCCATCCTTTTGACTGCTATCATATGAATATATTTCAGTTCAAACCAGAAATTTGACTATGAAATAAGTTTAAAAGATACAAAGAAGTACGTTAAATAATAAATTTAAACTGTTTTAAATCAAAATTTTGGTGTGAAATATTTTATAAAACTTGATTCAAATATCCGGTAGTTCTAGTGTTACATTAAGATTTAAATTTTATTAAATATACATTAGAAACAGGTGTCAAAATTTAAAAAAAAATATCTGAACCTGAGTCGAATCGAGATTTTAAATGAAAGTTATTCACTCAGTGTTACGAGGATATGTTTTAATATGTTCTTAATAATCTTGTTGCTCCTGTTCAAAAAATAAATCATTGATTAAGAAATAATAATTACCCTTTTCCCTTAGATAAAAAGTTTTGCATTCTTAAAGTATTCAGGCTTTTTCAGATACACAGCATTGCTGCTATATTGTTAATGCATTTAAATTAAACTATGAGGAGAGTTCAATAAAGGAATTAAGTAAACCTAGACTATGTTAAATTGATATATTTCTCTATCATAATTGTTCATGATAATGATGATGATAATGATGACGATAATGATGCCGGTGATCTCGTCAAAATTCGAAAAGATAGTTTTCAATATCAAAATTGAAGCTCTTTAACCTTCTCACTCCCGCGAACTGATATAGGGAAAGATGGGGATACTTGAGCCACTTTTTAAATTTTAATGTTTTTAAATTTTTTATAATTTCTTAGAACAAAATAAAATATTGAAAACGAAAATTTGATATTTTTTCTTCAACTGAAAACCACTTTCAATTAATTTTGAACTATTTTTCTATGTTTAATTAATTTTTACTTTTTTTTTTTTTACATCGTGGCTCAAGTATCCCCTCCATGGGGATACTTGAACCAGTACTGAAAAATACCTACAAAAATATTTTTTCGCTTTATTTTTGCACAAATATTTTACAGAATGGTAAATTATGATGCATAAAGTCCTTCAAAACCAATTGAGATTAGAATTAAGATGTTTCAGCTCTTTGGCAACATGTATGAAGAACAAATTCAGAATGGTTGTAAAACCACACATCTTTTTTCTTTTACCTACATGGTAACTCAGTAGTGCCTTCTGTTGGGGACAATAGAAGTCATTTCTTTGATTTAAAAAAAAGTTACAGTAACAGAGGTTACAATTTCAATATAAAATATAATCTTAATATATTATATTAAAAAATAAATATTTAATATGGTGGACCTAACTAATTAAAGTATTAGAGATTATTTTACATTTATCTAGACTTATCTAGATTTTGTTAGTCAAAATGAAAAATAAAATGGATATTTCCATTTAAAAAAAACATTTTTTTTCTAAGTGATTATTTTTTAAGAAAAAAAAATATGCTCCCTTTTATCCAGAAAAAATATCTATTAGTGAATATAAGGGCGTAATTTTATTTTTTGTTTATTTTACCCATGTCTAATTTCCTAGTGGGGATGGTTGAGCCATGGCTCAAGTATCCCCAATCTCACTGGCTCAAGTATCCCCAATCTCACTGGCTCAAGTATCCCCAATCTCACTGGCTCAAGTATCCCCATCACCACTATTTTTGTTTATCAGAGTTTTACTAAGTAAAGCATGCAGCTGTTTGAGCTATTTTAGATTCAAAATACAATTGAGATTATGCTTATTAAATTTATATATATTGTTGCAACTTTAAACGAAACTTTGATAAAAAAAAATTAAAAAAACATGCACCTAAATATTTACTTAAGATAGAGAAAAACAACTATTAATCACCATACTTTCAAAATAGTACCAAGGTATATGATTTCTTTTTTACATGTTCAAGAACTATAAATGTGTTACCATATTGCCAGTTTTAGAAAGAAAAATTAACCAACTGTAGAAATAATAGGGGTGGTTCAAGTATCCCCTATGTTCAAGTATCCCCACTCTCTCCTATCTACTCACTAAGCTGCAGGTATCATAACAATACATGCATGATTTAAATTACTATAATTCTACAGATATAATCTAGTTTAGAAAAATTAAGCTATGATTAATACTATCAAGACTCATATACTTAAATGTAATAAATTTTATATCATGTTGGAAAAAAATGTTTTTAGGCATTTTAATATGTTAGAGAAAACATTACAATTTTGCCCTTTTGCTCGGTGGTCAGAGGGTTAAGTCATTTTACACATTTAGCTTATACAGTTGGTGCAGAAAACTTAAATACCTTTGTGATATTTCATTAAAGTTATACTAAGTTTGTTTAATTAGCCTAAGCTCTATTCATAAGTTGTAAAATTTGCAAAATTTGGTAACTTGGTGTAAAAAAGAAACACCCGCTTCTTGACTCCTAACTCCTGATTTTTTCTGAATTGACACTTCAGAAAAAATCTAACTCAAATAAGCATTTTCTTGTACAAATTAGTAAAATAATAAATTTTTATAAAATTTTTGCTTTTTTTTATCCCAAGACATGATATAGTTCTGTGTCATATTTTATGGCACGATTTATATGATATTGTAGATATTTTAAACAGAAAATAGGAGAGGATTTTCAATCTATTGTATAAGAAATATAACAAGACCACAAGATGAAATATTTAGTGTTCGTATTTGAGGAAAGCAGATAGTTTTCATTTTGGTACACCTATGACTTTTTTTCTGTATAATTTCATTACCCAGTTTAAATTTTAATTTACCCCAGAAATTAGAATATTTTAAAATAACTGAAATGAATTGTAAAAATATCGTGAAAATGTTTTGATGAGTCGAACAGTAAAGACACAGCAATATTAATTTTGCTTATGTTAAATATTATTAGTTTCATTTCTACCCAAAATTTACTACCTATAAACTCGATTATATATGCTACAAATTGTACAGCTGCAAAATGATAAATATTTGTCATTAAAAATATTATTTTTACGCATGCAATGTAAATTTTAAATTCCAGCTTAAAATTTATTTTGACATTTATTAAATATGTAAAAAAAAGTAATGAATTGTTACCATAATTCTTCATATTCTGTGCTTACAAGTCACAAATATAGTAAAGCTCTAAAAACAGTATGATTGACCTGATTAGCTATGCTCTAAATATAATACTCGGCGAAGGAATGGAACACTGAGAA
The DNA here is from genome assembly GCA_964019185.1 of Maratus speculifer. Lineage (NCBI taxonomy): Eukaryota > Metazoa > Arthropoda > Arachnida > Araneae > Salticidae > Maratus > Maratus speculifer. The sequence continues at coordinate 172,184,626 of OZ025299.1, forward strand.
AGAGAAATTTCCATTTCTTTTTACTGTTTTCCCAAACCAGCTACAATTATTCATTTAATAGTAAATAAAGCCATGTTAGTTATACAATTTAGACCTACGAAAATACAAAATTTGTTAAAATATAAATTCATCCTATTATAACGCTACTTTCCATGGGTGTTCCACTCCACTCATGCATTATAGAAGAATGGGACAAAGAAGCGACGATTTAAAATGGTCTGAAAGGTAAAATTTTCCCATATTTTGATGTATTACATACTTTTCTAGTTTCAGATAACACAAAATATTTATTGTATCAAAATTTTTCAAGAGCTTTGATGAATATATTAAGTTACAGATATTTTTATTAAAATTGTGCGATTTCTGCACTCCTCACCTTTGTAGATTGACTAAAGTGTGAATTTTTTACAGTGTATCACATTTGGGTTATAATTAATAGTCTCAGCAAGACGTCTGTGATGGTTCAAGGTTGTATATGCACCGATCAATGAGATGAAACGAGTTAGAAAGATAGAAAGATGGAGAAAAAATGTAAAAAATAAGTAGGCTTGGCGTCTCATAGATAAGGTGCTAGTAAATAAAAGTGAAATATTAAAATTAAGTGGATTTTTCAAATATCAAGTTGCAAATTAGACTTGATTTTCACAAAGTTTGCAGACAATAAGTGGAAATGTTTGACAAGACGGTAGAAAATACAGGGATAAATTTGATTCGAGGCAACATAGCAAAGGAATTGCATTAATAATAGACCCATCAATACAAGAAGAAATAAATATGGAATAAAATAAATTTACATTATTGTAACAGAAACAGAAATCTCCACGTTGTTCTTTAACCTTTTGAGCTCTGGGGGTGTAAATTTCTTCAAAATTCCAAATGTCACATTGGCACCAGTATTTTGCAAGGAAAAAAACCGGTTAACGATAAACACGAAAAAAAAAAAAAAAAAGCATTAAACCTCTTTGAATTAGATTTTTTCAAATTTTCTGGTGTCAATGTGACATTTTGGAATTAAAATTATGTTTTAGAAAATTGCACCAGTAGAGCTCAAGGGGTTAATCATACTGGGATTGATATACACATGGCATACATCACAGACATCATAAACAACATGACGAACTAATGGCCAAGGAACATGCCCCACCCCGGTAGTGCACCGAGCCTCTCAAATAGTTCCAAGAAAGTTTTATCGACCAATTTTAATAACAGCTATTAGGAATCAATAGATTGTTCGTCAAGGGCAGATTTGAATTAAAAGTTAACTGAAATAAGAATATCAAATACACAAAGTGATCACAGCCTCAAAATAAGTACTGTTAAAAGTAAAGATCACTTCAAGACAAAAGACGCAGCGAAATATCGCAATGTGACTAACAGCAACTGTGACAAAAACCTAGCAAAATATTGCAATATGACAATCACGACTATAACACCCCCCTCACAAAAAAAATAATAAAAAAGTGTTATGATTATAATAGAGTAAAGTTACTATAAAAAACATCCCATGACAGAGTCAAAATAAGAAACTCGAAAGAGTAAGGAATTCTCTAAACGAAAAACCAAAAGAGCAATTCCCTCGACAAAGTCTACATAACTAATCAGCATCGATAGAGACAGTACACAAAAGTTATGCAAAGAAATCGCCACTGTATGTTTAAACATCATAAGTTAAGTGTGACGGGTAAGCTTAACCATGGATTCAAGTGTGGAGCAAGATAAAAAAGCTGTGAAATAATGCTCTACATCCAGTGACAGTCGCAGCCGAGAAGTCGCGGGTTCGAGGGTTGCCGCCAGCTAAAATTCGCCATGTACGCTAATGGCACCTGGTGTATTTAAAATTCGTCTTGATTACAAAGTCCTTCAAGTTTCCTGTACATAATACTTCTGAAAGTGGCTATATTTTTTTTTTCAATAAGAGAGGCGCATGACCTACACACTCTCCTGCACCAGTTGGCGTGAAAATCATTTATGGTACCATTTCTTCTACCCCGCGTTATCCCAAAAACTCGATCTTAACTTGTAAATGTCAATAAAAGACGCGCCTCTGTTAATCAAAAAGGAATATAGTCAGGTGCACCTCTTGTTATCTGATCAAGGTTTTAAATTACAGGAGCAACTTGCGAGTAGGAAGAATTGACTTTCTGGTTTGGTATAATGTATAAAAGTGCAATGCAGCACGGAATTAAATAAGTAAATCCACTTTAAGTAACTGACCAACATATAACCAAAACAAAGTTAAACAAAGCTGCTATTAAGATGACAAAAGTGCTTCTCAATAAAACCACCATGGTAATCGGGTGATTCCGCTTCGTTTTCAGATTCTCAAACCCGTAAAACTGGATTATAGCCCGGTAGATAGGGGCCTGGCTAGTGGCTAGAAAGAAAAATAACCATACTGGAATTAAATTGGATTGCACTATTCGAATTGAGCAATAATAAAATTTAAAACTGTATAGTAAAATGTTTTTTGGCACTTACTGGGATAAAAACATCTGCAATTTAAAACTAAATACAGCAACTGCAAAACATCAATCTAACAAAAAGTTTAATTAATTAAGCGAGATATTTGCATGATAATACTTGCTTAAGTTTAGCAGTAATGGGTCACGTACCTATAATGATCCACCTGCATTGAAAATAAAAAACAAAATCATATATCACACTTATTGAATCTATCCCTGTTTATAAAATTCTTCAATATTATTTAATACTGATGTTTAAATTATCAGTATTCATGTTCAAAATTAAAATATCTTAACTACAGCATGAATGTATTAATCTTACCTTATCATGTATCGAGGGAGATCAAGCGGATTCTATATCTTAAGTAAATAAATTTTCATGTCTTCAGAGTAAATTCACGCACAGATGTATAAAAAACACGTATATTAACTTTCACATTACAAACAATAATATTATTGTGCACATATCATATCTTTTCATCATTATAATATCTTAATACAATACATACTGCATTTTTCAGTTCAAAGAAAATTCCATTCAAAAAAGTTCTAATAAATTCATAATGTAAACAACAACAAAAAATCGTTTGCGCGAGGCGCAAAGTAAAAACGATTAAATTAAACCATGGAAGCAGCGATAGTACGCAACACACTCCCACCTTTGAGTTTCGAATTCAATGAAACTCAAACTTTACTTTGGGTTTATATAAACGACCATATTTAGATCGTTTTTCAGGAACAGTCACTACAGGAGAGTCACTAACACAGTCTTTAACAGAATGCTGGTTCATCGGCTTACTCTCAGAAGGATCTAAATAACAGTTTTTCCCATTCAGCTTTACCGTCGGTTTAGAAGGAACAAGATCTAAAGGGAGTTCTTTATTATGTGGTTGAACAGTCTGTTCGGAAGATGTTGAGTTTTGAGCTATAGAGTGCGTTTCTGTACCTTTTTCTTGAGTTATTTCTAGAGGAATCAATCTCAGAACAGGACGTAGAAATTCACCACCTTTCATTTTAACCTTCACTAATCGCACATTTCCATCTTTGGAAGGATACAGTTCAATAACTTTGGCAAGCGGCCATTCAAGTTTTCTAACATTCTCTCTGGACACTAGAACAACATCATCAATTTGGATAGGTCTCGGATTTTTATCAAATTTCGAGGATTGTCTCAAAAATCCCAAATACGGAATCTTTTTCGCAAATCTTGTTTTAGTCGTTGTCTATAAGCATGTCTTTTATTTATAGACGATGAATCCAAAAAGTCAAGATCAGGAATACCTGATTCTCTGATGTCTTGTAAAAACATAGAAGGAGTAAGTGGTGTTAAATCATCAATTTCCTCTGAAACACAGGTCAAAGGCCGCTGATTAAAAATACTTTCAGTATCGCAAATAACAGTTTGCATTTCTTCTAAATTTAAAGAGCTTCGTCCTAAGACTTTTCGAAGGATCTCTTTTATTGTGCCTATCAAATGCTCCCACCATCCACCCCACCACGGCGCAGATGGAGGGTTAAATTTCCAAATGATCTTCTGAGCTGCGCTGTACTGGGAAATGACATCCCAATCGATTTGTTTCAGCAAATTTTCAGCACCCGTAAAATTTCTTCCGTTGTCCGAATATACTATCGCAGGTCTACCTCTTCGTGCTATAAATCTTCTAAAAGTTTGCAAAAAGTTGTCAGTAGATAAGGATGTGGCTATCTCTAAATGTATTGCTCTATAGACAGCGCATGTGAAAATAACAATCCAAGCTTTTTGACCACCTCGAAGACGTAAAGGACCGGCGTAGTCAGTTCCTACAACTTCGAATACTGCAGCTTCTTTTATACGATCTTCCGGAAGGGGGGCTTCTATAATTGGTTTAGGTTTTGAATTGAATCTTTTACAGCGTACACAGCTTCTGATTATCTTTCTAACAGTCTTCCTGCATTTCAAAATCCAAAAATCTTCTCTTAAGTTACTCATTAATATCTGGGTGCCAGCATGATTTAAACTAAGATGTCTTGTCCGAATAAGTGTTTCGACAACTGGATGACTGCAGGGTAACAGTATTGGAAATCGGAAATTTCTTTTATCTTCTCTCATCAGAATACGAGTCTTAACTTTAAGTAGTCCATTTGATTCTTTATAACATTGAAGTGATTTTAAGCGTTTATCTTCAGTTCCTGAAAATGATTCATTTTGTACTATTTTTAACAAAGATATTTCAGCTCTGTTTATTTCTTCTAGCGTTAAGAGTCCAGAAATCCGGTTGGCAAGTTTCACTTTACAGTTAGTAAAAAATCTATAAATCCAAGCAATAATTCGGATCAATTTGTCGTACGATGAAAATCTGTAATAAATTTTTTCTGTTGATTCTTCATGATTTGTAGTGCTAATAACAGTTTTTCTCTTTTCTGAATATACTACGCTGAAATCAGGAACAACATTGGATTTTGGCCATTCATTTTCTGGTCTTCGTAACCATTCTGGGCCCTCCCACCATTTAGATTTCGCTAAAGTTTCTGCATTACAACCACGAGAAGGGAGGTCTGCAGCATTTAATGTTCCTGGGATGTGATACCAATTTTCAGGTTCTGTCAAAGATCGGATTTCTTTAACTCTATTGAAAACAAAAGGAGCCCAATTTTCAGTTCCTTTGATCCAATATAGAGCATTTGCTGAATCGGACCAGAAAAATTTCGGGATATGTTTCAACTGAAGATCATTTATAACACTCTGTGCTAGTCTAGCTCCGATATTACAGGAAAGCAGCTCCAATCGAGGAATAGAAATGGTTTTCATTGGAGCAACTCTTCTCCTAGCCTGTACAAGCTGACAAGATATTGTGTTTTCAGTCGCACATCTTAAAAATATACATGTAGAATATGCATTCTTGCTAGCATCGCAGAATATGTGCAATGAAAGATTCTTTGAAGCTTCATAATTGGAAATAATACATCGAGGGATTTCTATTTCCTTTAATTTAGAGACATCCTTTCGCCATTTTTCAAATTTCTTGGCAATAGATTCAGGTAATTCAGCATCCCACGAAACTTTCAATTTCCAACATTCTTGAAGAAGAATCTTTGGACCCAAGGTGACAGGACATGTGAAGCCAATGGGATCGAAAATTCTATGAACAGCACTGAGAATATTTCTTTTCGTTACAACAGTGGGATCTTCAAAACAGTTTCGTAAATCTATCTTCAAAGTATCAGCTTTTAAATTCCACATTAATCCCAAAACTGGAATAATCTTTTCTTCTGGGAAGTTCTCTGCTTCTGTTTCATGGATATTATATTCCCATCCTCGAAGATCAAACTTAGCATTCTGGAGAATAAGTTTGGATTCTTCAATAAATTTTTCAAGCTGCTCATGATTATCAACACTAGTGACGCAGTTATCTACGTAAAAAGACTTCATCAATTTCTCTGCTGTTTCGTTAAATCTAGAAGGTGCGTTCTTCAGATGATATCGGATAGTTGCGCCAAGCAAATAAGGTGAACATGTAAGACCGAAAACAACCCTTTTATGCTGGAAAATTTTCAACTTTTCGGGGTTACCTTCCTCCCACCATAAAAACTTCAGAAATGGTCTATCTCGCTCATTTAAACCTATTTGTAGAAATGCTCTTCGAATATCCGCAATTACGCCTATTTTCTTCTGACGAAATTTATTCAATATAGTCGGAATGAGTTCTACTATATTAGGACCTTTTTCTAAACAGTCATTGATTGAAGGTGAATCTTTTTGTCTTGCTGAACCATCAAAGACTGGTCTAACTCTTGTGGTCGAATTTTCTTTAATCACAGCTCTATGTGGCAAGTAGTGTTCACTTTCATCATTACAAGTATTCTTAACTTCTTCAATAACACCTTCTTCTATCCATTCTTTTAATATATCTTCATACTCTTCTAAAGTTCCTGTTTTCTTTAGTGATTCAACACAACTTCTTAATCGTCGTTCAGCAATTTTTCGACCAGTTGGTAACGGAAGATGGTTTTCAATCCATGGGAGGGATACTTCATACCTTCCTTCTGCATCTATTTTTATATTTCTATTGAAATGCTCTTCAATTACTTTTTCGATTTCTTGTCTGTTTCCGCTTTCACCAGGATCGAGAATTCCAAGCGTGTCTAGCCTCCATAAATCTGAAATTTTTGCATCATTTACATGAAGTGACATGACGCTGTTTGTGCTATATGATATGTTAAAAATGTCGGTTTTTCCCATCAAAGTAAAACCAAGACGTGTTTCCATTACTACTAATCCAGAAATCAATTGTTTTATTTTTCCGGTGTACAATTTGCCTGCTATATCAGCTCCTATAAGCCCATGAATTCCGTTAGGTGAAAATTCATACAGTAACTCAACCTGGTTATTCAAATCAGATAGAAAAATTTTATGCTTCTTTATTTCACTCATAAAAGAGCCACGGGGAATTTTTGGAATGTCCGAACAAATTTTTTCTTGATCTAGCACTTCGAAACAACAGCGATAATTATCAAAGAAGTCACTCAGACTAATCAAATATTTCTTATGTGATGATACAGTTTCTGTGCCTCCAAATAAACTATGTGTCAAATTTTCTTCCCCTATGCATTCATATCCCATTTCGGCCAGTGCAAAAGATGACAAATAGGATTTACTGCTACCTGAGTCAATTAATATTCTTATATATTTCATCTTACTATTACATCTAAGTCGGACAATAAGCGTTTGTAAAAGTACATGGCGAGTACTTGTTTTATTGGATAAAGCAGTGTCGTTTTTAATTTCGATATCTGACTTTTCTGTAATCAGGTTTTCCTTATCATTTTTCATTGGACACATTATTTTAAAATGTAATTTACCGCAATCACAGGGTGGTATTTTCGTTCTACAAAAACGTGATATGTGTTTTCTTGTTTCTAAACATTTAAAGCAAGCTCCCTTTTTCATCAATATTTGTTTTTTATCTTCATGAGATAAACTATTAGCATATCTACATTCGGTACTTAAATGTGACTTGTTACAAAAAATGCACGTTTCCCTTTTCATTTTCGATGAATTATGTAATTCCGTGGCCGTTGGAAGATCCCTTTCTCGCCTACTTGGCGCAGTATGAATATTTCGGTTTACATTTTCTAGATTAAACCCACTTCTAGCCAAACGGACTTTTTCTTCGCTTTCGATTTCGTGCTGCAAAAATTTCATCAAAGAATCTAATTTATTTTTACTTTCATCTTTTGAATTCAAGGTAATGGAATTTAAATTTCTTTCCCAAATTCTCAATATTTCAACAGGCAAACACGACTCAATCAATGGATAAAGAATTGCAGAATAATGTTCGCTTGAAACACCTAACATTTTTAATGACCTTAAATACGTTTCAATTTTGTCGTATAACTTAAAAAGAGGAATTCTTGGACCTTTTCCTGTTGTGTTATTCATCATTAAAGCAAGTAGTTCTCTTATGTATACTTCAATTAACATATCAGTGCGACCAAAACGAGCCTTTAAACATTCAATAACATTTTCATAATTATCACCAGTAGCGGGATACGACTCGATAATTTCTCTTGCCCTAGAACCCTTTAATGTCGCTTGCAACAAGTATTGATATTTATCTTCTTTCGCGATATCAGAATCGTTATGTATCTTTTCAAACTGAGCCCAAAAGGCCAACCACTCCTTAATATCTCCCCCGAATAATTTAAATTCTATCTTAGGAAGTTTAAACTTCCGTTTCGTAATATTTTCAGTTTCAGAAACTTTCAAAAATTTTTGAACTTTCGTTTTTAACTTAATAAATTTTTCTTCATACACGCTAAAACCTTCATATTCCGTATCATAATTTTCTTGCGTACATGATTTATCGTTTAAAAGAAGATCTAACATTTCTTTTTCTTTTGGTTCTAGATTTACCCATTTTTCTTCTAATTGAGCATATAAAATCTCAATTTCTTCAATATTTTTATTTTCATCACTTAATTTATTCTCAAGTAAATTAGCGATTCGCGTAAATGCACTTCTTAATGGAGTACGTAATCGTTTAATTTGTTCCATTATCTTATATTACTTCTTAAATAATAAAATATCCCGGCAGGGATGCCAAAATAATATTGAATCTATCCCTGTTTATAAAATTCTTCAATATTATTTAATACTGATGTTTAAATTATCAGTATTCATGTTCAAAATTAAAATATCTTAACTATAGCATGAATGTATTAATCTTACCTTATCATGTATCGAGGGAGATCAAGCGGATTCTATATCTTAAGTAAATAAATTTTCATGTCTTCAGAGTAAATTCACGCACAGATGTATAAAAAAACACGTATATTAACTTTCACATTACAAACAATAATATTATTGTGCACATATCATATCTTTTCATAATTATAATATCTTAATACAATACATACTGCATTTTTCAGTTCAAAGAAAATTCCATTCAAAAAAGTTCTAATAAATTCATAATGTAAACAACAACAAAAAATCGTTTGCGCGAGGCGCAAAGTAAAAACGATTAAATTAAACCATGGAAGCAGCGATAGTACGCAACAACACTCATGGAAAACTAAAATAATGGGTGATTACTTAAAATCAATTTTTTTAATCACGAGAGAGGAGCATTTTACAGTCAACAGGGTTCAAGCTAGGCAATATTTTTGCTGGGAAAGCATATAAAAAAGAATTTTTTGTCATTCTAAAGGATTTCTCTAAAGAAAAAGTTTCAAGTTCACATATTTTTCTTTTAAAACCGTATTAAATATGTATACAACTATTATTTTTATACTTCATTGGGCATTTAACATTCCGAATAAAGTGTACTTAAAATATGAAATAAGTATATTTAAATACTAACTGATCCACCCGGCTTTGCTCGGGGTCCGTTATAATAACCTTAAACAATACTCAAGATTGTATAATTTTATATCTTTTGAAAATCTTTTAAATGAACCTAGTTTCGGGGACCCCATTGACTTACGCAGCGTCTAGTGTGTTCCCAAAGATCCTCTTTCTAAACGAACCTTGTATCTGGGTCTTCACAACCTAAAGTAACATGCACCGGAAGCACTCCACATGTTCTAGACACAATAAAAAATTAAGTTGAGTGAGCCAACCTCGTAACAATCAAGATAATAGAATGCGAGAAATGAATGACCAATTAATGTTCAAAATTGTTGGAAACTGAAGTCTAAGATAAAATTTTACTATACAGAAAGCAGCAGAATTGTCATCTAAGTTTAATGATCTAAATCCCATTGACGTTAGGCTCTAAGAACTCGAGACAAGAATTCGCCCTCAAGAGGTGGAAGGTGGTCTCTCCTGTAAATTTCAAAAATAACTTTTAACATTAACATGATATTTAATAAACGAATGAAATGCTATTACTAAAGTTATGTTTAAAGTAACGAGATTTTTAATTTAAGACTGTGGGAAGTAAACGTAAGTTTTTGCCCAAAAAGGAGATAAATGTTTGGAAAAGTTGGAAGATTACGTAAGAAAAAGGATCGGATCAAAGAGACCTGAATCTTAATTAAAATATAGCACTATAGACGAAGAAGCCATTATTAACAGCTCACCGGGTTGGAACGTCCCCCATGGGTATACCTTTTTTAGGTATTTACGAGTTTCGCAGCCCCGGAATCCCGAACGATCTTTCTCCTTTCCTGTTTTCATCTCTCTTCAGTTTTCTGTCCTTTTTACTTTCTTTCACACTTTTTAACAGTGTTGAATTCAGGGGGTGGCCCGGGGGGCATTCCCCCTGGAGCTATGAAATGTGCCCCCCGGAAATTTTGAGATTTTGTTTTTTCAATGGTAAAAAAAGTGTGATGTCCCCCCCCCCCCTGAGCCGCAGAAGTCCCTCCCGGAGAAAAGTGTCTGAATTCAACACTGCTTTTTAATCATCTCTTTTTAGTTTGTTATCCCTCTTTGTTCTTGTTTATGTTTTTTTAATTAATTGTTTGGTTCAGATGCTTCGTTGTTCTACTAACTTTGTTGTTGTTATTTTGTAAAAAGAAAAAAATAAATAAAAAAGGTTTAAAAAGACAAAAAATGCACCTTGTTTTATACACCTTCTTTGGCATTCCCTTTTTTATATACAATTTTGGGTTTTTTTATTCACGTGAGACATTCTGGGTGTTGAGGTTTTTTTTTAACCTCATCGCCTCGTTTTTTCCTTTTTAGGATGATCTCGAGTACCAGAGTACAGGTCATCTCCGAACTCCGGTTCCGTGATCGGGGGGCGCCATGCTTACATGGTTGGTTGTTAGGATCGACGCTTGCACCACCGGAGGACTGGTGCCTTTCGACTTAAGGGCCAGATGTACGTTGGACAGCGGTTACCCATTTATCCTGGGAAAGAACTGGATAAGTTAAAATTAATAAACGTACAATAAGTGTTATATCGTGTTTATTTTTTAATTAAAATTAAATAGTAACAAAAATTTTCTTTTAATTTTTAATTCACTTTTTTCAAAAAAGAAAAACTATATTTTATTTGATAAAAGAGTAGAATATTTTTAGTCTGGGCTTTTTACATGTAATTAAAAGAAAATCTAAAAATGACAAGACAATCATACGTAATTTTTTTTTATTTTTTTTTATGGCGGGGGAGTAGGGGGGTGTACGGAACCCAAACGTGGTATTCTTGTTATATATAGATAGTGTGCAAATCTAAGCTTAATATTTAAATGAAGATAAGAAAATTGTCTGCTACAGAGTTAATATCTTTTAAAATTAAATTTTGGATATTAACATAAATCAAAAATAACTTGATAAATGTCATCGGTAAAAATAACTTACAAATGTATAAAGAAAACTAGATATTTTCGCAAAGGAAATCTTTCTCATAGAAACATAAACAGCAAAAACAGCAAAATAGCTACTTTACCTAGAAATTCTTTACATTTTAAAAGTAAAATGTATTACTAATAATACCTAAAACGTTCTTAAAAATTCAGAATTTTAATGAAATTTATCCGAAACCCCTTCTCAGAGTCTAAATAGTGGTAAATTCATAAAATTTATTATTACAAACTAAAATACAATGAAACTGAAATTATTTGGACTAATGAGGTCTAGGCGCTATCCTGCATATGTAAAAAAATCGGATAATTGGGATATTAATACGATAATAATAATGAAAAGGATATGTTGTGAAACATATTTTTCAATAACTTAAAGATATGCTATTCATGAAAATATAGGTCTGATAAAAGACTACTTTTACTAAAAACAATTTAAAAATTCTCCACTGTGCAAAAAACAGTCGAACCTTAAAGTTATTTACTAGTAAGGGAGAGGTTTAATGGTACATTTTCTTTTATTTTGCTACAACTCGTCACCTGAGAATAATAAAGTTCTATCTGTGTTTTTGAAAAAAATTGACTTACCGATATAGAAAGGTTCTATTTGTATCTATTAAGGCATTTTTGAATCAAAATTATGTTATATATAATTTATATATGACTTTACAATCATCATATGACATTATTTTAATCCAGAAATGCCTTCATAGATACAAATAGAACCTTTCTATAGCGGTAAATCGATTTTTTCAAAAACACAGATAGAACCTTATTATTCTCGGATGACGAACTGTTAACATTTAACACTATCGAATTTCCACTTAAAAGTCTAGTTGGTTGGTTGGTTGATTGGAGTTTTATGGCACAAAGTCCCATCAGGGACATGCTGCGCCAAGACAAAGTCAAAATATAAAAAGTAAATATATGATAATACTAATTAGATATAATTATATATGTGTTAAGCATATTAAGATTGTGATTAAAACATCTAGTAAGATTTTAAAAAATGCTAACATTTTAATTAAATATCTGGTAAGTTAAAAACAATAATTGCTAAAAAGATGAAAGTGGCGTAAGATGTTGTACACAACACAAGTATAAAAGAACAGAATGAGTTAAAGAATGCAAAAGATGAAGTACAAATATTATACAAAACATGCTAAAAATGTAGAATTAAAAAAAGTAGAATCAGTCAACATACTCTTCAAAAATTGCATTCTCATCATCCGTACTCGAGTCGTATGCCTCCGATTCCATAGCTTCCTCTACATACTTATGCATCTGTTTGGGATCTTTCAGATATATATTAGATGAACCAAGATCTGATTTTTTCTCTTTTTTCTTCACAGTTTGTCACCGTGAAGAACCTAGAATAGTCTTAAGCCCTTTTGTTTTCTGGATCGGTTTTATAACATGACTATGACTAAAGGATTTTGTAAATCAGGTGCAGATGAAGCAGGGTTTTTCCATTTTTAAGTTCGGTTGACTCGTTTAACTGTTTAGAAGACTTCTGTGGTCGACTAGTTAAGTATTCTATTGTAACTGGTTCAGATGATGGTGGGCAAAGCTCTAGTTTAGGCATAAGTCTGGTGTTAGCAGTAGAGTGTACATTACGTGTTTTTATCTTTTTAGTGTTTGGTGGTATTGTCATAAATGAGCTATTGGGTGGAAAACAAAGGTCTGTTTAGGTGCTTATATGCCTCACCAATTTTAACTGTTGTCTGAGTAAACTAGAGTAAGAAACTCCGACGGATGGGGGGCCCCACCAGTGGCCGAGAGGTTCGGACCTCTCAACTGGTAGACGGCAGGTGCTGGGTTCGAACCCAATCGCGGCTGTCGGCCTAACCGTTCGGAGTTTTCGTGGTTTTCTTCGAACATTGCGTAAATACGGGTTAGGTTCCCTTAGAAAGACCCCCACGAAGGGCATTCCCCCCTGGTCCTATATCCCTAGCGCAGATAATCGGACGTCAAAAATCAATCAATCAAACCGACGGATGGGGTTCTTGATTCAACAAGTTTACGGGCATCAGGATAAGAAAGTTTTTGAGTAACTTTTATGATCTGAATTTCTTTTTCCCGGATCCAATCGGGACAGCGAGAATGTGCTGTATGGTCACCTTTACAATTTGCACAGCGGTCGGTTTTTCACATGATTTATTGTCGTGGCCGACTTCTGCACAACGTGTGCAGGTAACAGATCCACGACAGCTAGTGTTGGTATAACCGTAACGTTGGCATTTAAAACAACGCAGAAGATTTGGTACATATGGTCAGACTGGACAGCTTAGGTAACCAGATTTAATTTTAGTTGGTAAAGTAGGGCTATTGAATGTTAGAATAATATGTTTTGTAGGCAACAATTGTTCATTGCGACGGATAGTGATACAGCGTACATGTATGACATTTTGGTCTTTTAAATTTTCTAAAAGTTCAGCTTTAGTAGAGAATAACAGATCAGGCTCAGATATTACACCACGACATGTATTTAGAGTTTTATGTATTTGTACGGAAACTGAAAAGGTGCTTATTGTAGAGCAATTAGAGAGAAGTTGTGACTGTTTAGCTGTAGAAACCTTAATTAATAGATCCCCAGATTGCAGTTTTTTGAGAGAATGACCATTTCCCATGACTGACTGGAATGTTTTAGCAATGAGAAATGGTGAAGTTTTTTTAAATGAACTATCAGATGGGCTATCAGTACATTTAATGATGAAAAGCGAGTGAATGATAAAGTCTGTATGTTTTGTTGCTCTCCACCAGGGAGAGGATTAGAAGGAATAGAAGTATTTCCATCCATAATTGAAACAAAAATAATTCAAACCCGGGCCGCACCACCCACTACCGAGCCCATCAAGGTGATGCACATTCGTGCAACAGTGCTAACCAGGGTCCATACGGTCATAAGATACTCACTCCTATGCCAGTCTCCGCCCTTAACGAGATGGCTAGTAAGTACTCGCTCGCTTGATCTCTTAGCCAGTGACATAAGTCAGCTGACCATCCGATTGGTGCATACGGGAACAATAAGCACTTCCCCTCTTCCTGAAGCATAGGCCAAAGCAGTGTGTTGGTTTCCCTCAACTGCCAAGATCCCCCTTTCCAGGGACACGGGTCGCTACGCACGGCCAACATGTGGGTGGTTTACAATTCTCCATGAGTCGATACACACACTGTTGAAAAAATTATGAAATTCACGAATATTCTTTTCCTGAATTTCACAGAAAAAGTCCCTTTTCATAACAAAAGGGCATTGTCCGTTACAAATCAGCAAATCCCACCATATTTTCTGAAAATAACGAAACGGGTGGAAATAAAAACAAAAAACGGAGACACTCCGTTGTGTAAGGGGCTCCGTGGCCGAGTGGTCAAAGCACCATACCGCCAATTGCTTGCGAGCGCAGATTGTGGGTTCGTATCCCACTGGCGACAAGAAATAATGAAACCATAAAAAGTCCCTTTTAAATTACATTTTTTCTGTTTATTTTTCTCTTATTTCTTATTAAAAAATCTTTTAATTAATTAGCCAATAAATAAATAAATAAATAGTGTACGACAATTTCAAAAAAATTGTCTATAACATTATTTTTCTAAAAAAAAATTGTTAATAAAAAATTTTTTTCATTCATTCTTTCAAAAAATAAATAAATAAATAAATAAAAATAAACAGTGGTTTTAAACAGTGATTTTTTTTATTTAAACTATTTAAAAAGAAAAATTGATTTTAAAAAATAATAAGCATTATGCATCTGTCTAAAATAAAATAAAATAAACCGTTTACAAATATTATAAAGAATGTATTTGAAAGGAAATCTTTAAAAAGCACAACAGATTTTCCCACTAACTCATAAAAGACATAATCTGTACAGCCCGGCATCACCAGCTTTGGCTCGGTTAGTAAGGATTTATTCCGCTATCAAAAAGTCCCGAGTTCGATCCTGAGGACGGCGTGAACTAAATTGTGCAGTAATAATAAGTGCAATAACATAGCAGCTTAAAGTCACTCGGTAATTTCGAATTCTTTGACGATTAATCGATTTATTAATTTTAAAAATTATATTAAATTATTATCATTAAAAATCAGACTTTGTAACAGAAAGTTACCGCTTCTTCAAACGGAGTTTTCCTTTCTTGTATGTCCCACAACGGTAAATCTACTTACGGAACGGTAACAGTTCGGCTACTTTGCTGCCGGTAGTTTCACCTGGAATTCACAGGTTTATTTTTAACAGTGCAGGATGATATCGGCCCATGAAGAACTGTCTTCACCTCAAGCGAGGAAACCACAATGAGAGTGAAACAAAGATGAAAGGACGATAAGAGAGGTAAGAGGAAAAGGAAAAAGAGAAAGATCATTCAGGTGCCCGGGGTTGTGAAGCCCGTGAATACATAAAGAAGGTATCCCTCTGGGGATCCACTTAAAAATCTAGTCACATTTTCTAAAATGTAAGGGAAATAATTCTTAGAATATCAGAGTGGAAGAATAAGGATATACAGTATATCCAGGGTCCATACGAATCAGGGGATTCAGGGGAATTAACCCTTTATCGGGCAATAGTAATATACGTACCACTTTTTTTATTTAAAACTGATTGATACACACCGGAATTTTTAGTGAGATAATTTGTGTTTATGATAACCAGATGGAAATTGCTCTTTTCATTTTAAAACAAATTTGTTTATTGATTCTGGTGGCTGTAAACCTTTCCAACATTTTGATCAAAGAACTGACTTGCCCGATAAAGAGTTAAGGGATTTGAACATCAAAATTTCCATAAAGTAATAGTTGCCATATCTAACAGAATTTTTCTCATTAAATAAGGCAAGTAAATATTTTGCGGAAATTCTAGTATTCTACTTTTTAGGACGTACGAACCCAGATATCTGAAATTAATGAGATATTGACTTAGAACTATCCAAATAAAGATTTTGAAAATTGCAGTTAAGATAAATTTTAACATTGGTTTATAAAGAAATTTTAAAGAAATTATCCTTTTACGAGAAAATCCTTACACTTTCCAGAGGTTTTCCCTTTTCTCTCTGAAAATGCATTTATTTATTTATTTTTAAATTTCATGTACTGATCCGGTGTTGTGGTGTATTTTGTGACGGCCGATTATCTACGCTAGGGATATAGGCCCAGGGGAGGGATGCCCTTCGTGGGGGTCTTTCTAAGGGAACCTAACCCGTATTTACGCAAGGTTCGAAGAAAACCACGAAAACTCCGAACGGTTAGGCCGACGGCCGCGATTGGGTTCGAACCCAGCACCTGCCGTCTACCAGTTGAGAGGTCAGATCCTCTCGGCCACTGGTGGGGCTTTGTACTGATCCGGATATTTGGTGATCCAGACGGCTGGAGTTCAGATAATTGAAATTTTGCTGTAATATTGTTGAGTAAAATGTTGGATATATGGCGACACGGATGGCTGGAGTTCGGTTAACTGAAATTTCACTGTAATGTTGTTGAGTGAAAACTTGTATATTTACTTCGATGGACCTAAGAAAATACTTATTGCACGTCTTTTATAAATATTCATAAATATTTTTTATAAACAATTGTTTCATTTACGAATTTTTTACGTATAATTGAAACTCCAAAATTATCTTAAATACAAGTTGCATTTTTTTTAGTTCTGTATATTATAAAAATATAGAAAAGTTAAGAAGTTGCGTGCAATATTATTAATTCTTGAAATTTTTGAAAATTTCAAAGTCTGCATAGATGTTAAAATGCACAAAGTAAATAATCTTAATATAAATAACTTTTCATATTTAGGCTTTTTTAAAATTCTTTAAAAATGAAAAGATGACTGATTTTAAGACATACATTATTGCATAATGAAATTTTGTAAATTATTTTGAAAGACCTGATAATATGTGTTTTTCCTGCTTGGCACTAGATCGCGCCAGCATATTACATTAAGTTTTCTGTACGTAAAGTATAAAACTAATTTATTAGCTAGTAAACCCAACTCCAGAGATTCTCGTTCAAAAAGAATAGATAAATAAATATATATAGATATGTTACTCAGTTATATAAAGTTGTACATTGAAATATAATTAATATTGAAAATTTTCATGAAATAATTTATATACATATTTTTCATATTTTTAATTCTGATAAATAAATTAAAACTGGTGCATATAATTTTCTCCCTACAAAAATAGAAAATATATTTATGTTTTACAACATCTTTATTCCTTCCTGAAACTTGCTATAACTTGCTCAACTTGAAAATGCTGACGTAGTATTTTTTTTTAAATTATTATTGTTTTTTTTAAGTTGAAGTGCTCAAAAGAAGATAAAAAATATTAAGAATAGATTATTATGTATATTTTTAATTATTTGTATTTTTATATTTTTATGTATAATGTAATGCAAAAAATAAAAATACATAATATTGAGCTCTTTTTAGACATAAAAATTATCTAGAAAATAAAACAAAACTATCTTAGTTTGTAAATACGTTAATTTGTAACTACGTTATAAAACATTTTATGCACCATAAAAAAACTTTTTGAGCTTAAAAACCTAAAAATCACATTTTTTTTTTTTGTATATTTGCCGCAATTTATCTGAGTAGCTTATTTGAATAGTATATGTGGAACTCACAAACATAATAGATCAAGTTCATTTTGGAAAAAAAAAAATGATATAATCCATTTAGAAAGGCTCATAAAATCTGTTTTATCCACTTCTACAGTGAACCAATTCTGTAAACAGATGCCATATATAATAAGAGAGTATGTGAAAAAAGGCTTGGTTTACTGTTGGAGTTGATAAAATAGCTTTTTTATATTTTTTAAATGGATTTCTTTTTAAGTGCGTTCGTAATTATTTAAATATATATCACTTATAGTAGTCGTTCAGTCCGTCTGTCCGCATGTAACTACCCAAACGAATCGTTTGGAATACAAAACATATAATTATTACATAATTATATCGAGTCATTTGAAATTTTAATGAAAATCGGACGTGTAGCTCAGTTACAGGGGCAACCAAAAGTATTCCGTTACATTACAGTTAATTTGAAAAAATAGTTTCAAGCGTATTTTAATGATGTTACACTCTTTTGAACATAATAAAATTCATATGCATCAGTAAAATACACTTAATTAAAATTCAGATAGAGCTTGGTGCAAAGCAGTGAAATACAAAAATAATCAACGTTAAAAAGCACCAAATATTGTATATAAACAGCAGACCGGTTTCGGTAGCATTTAGCGTACCGTCGTCAGTGCGTCATCAGCACTGACGATGCACTGACGACGGTTCGCTAAATGCTACCGAAACCGGTCTGCTGTTTATATACAATATTTGGTGCTTTTTAACATTGATCATTTTTGTATTCCAGTAAAATACACTGGCCTCCGAAAGTTAAGATACAACCGATTTTTTGCGTCTAATTTGTAAATAAATGAATATGGAAACAACAAATTTGGAGAAAATATGCACTAAACTGTTATTTATTAAATGCGACATCGAAATTTACTTAAAGTATAAATGAAAGTACAACAAAAAAGCCCTCATGGTGGAAAATTCCATTGTTGGAGAAATCAGTACATCGCAGTATTATGCAGTAAAATGCGACAGAAACATTAAAAAACTAGTTCTAATACGGAATATGTCCACCCCGGATTTGAATGTATTGGCGACATCGACTTTCCATGCTCACAATTAAATTGTCGGACACCGAAATAGGTAGCACTGACCAGGTATGGAGCCAGTGGAGCAGTATGGATCAGTATGAATTTCAGCTTATTTAATGACCTTGGAGGAGGACTTAAAGCCGCAACCTGTCTTGCAAGATAGTCCCAAAGTTGTTCTATCCGATTCAAATCTGGAGAGTGAGCTGACCATTCCATTCTCTCCAAATCGCGATCCTCAAGATAATACTCAACAACCACAGTTCGGTGTGGTCTCGCATTATTATCCATTAGAATGAAACCATTGCCAATAGCACCGGCATATAGGCGCACATATGAATCAAGGATCTCAGCCTGATATCTCGCACCAGTCAGAGTTCCTCCATGGAACACATGCAGGTCAGTATGGCCTCCGAGTGAGATCCCTGCCTAAACCATGCTTTCACCGTTTTTGTACTTGTGTGTTTCGACAGTGTTTGATTGATTGTATCGAGCGCATTCTTCTCTCCAGATCAGAAGGCGTCCTGAATCTAGACTCGTCTGTGAAGAGTACAGAAGCCCACTGTTATCTGGTCCAGGAAACATATTCCCTTTCCCAACATAAGCGGGTCCTTCTCTGTCGTCTATTGAAGGGGACAAACACAATTGGTCGCCTTTCATAGAGAACTGCATTGTAAAAACGTCTTCGCACCGTAGTAGCGGAGATTCTTCTCGCTGATGCTGCAAAGTGGTCTACAATGATTTGCGAAACAGTGGTGCGTCTTCTCCTTCGGGCCGAAAGAGCTAGAAACCGTTCTTCTTCAGGTGTTGTAAGACGTGGGCAGCCTAGAAGATGTCTTCTGGACACAGAATCTTCGGATTCATACTGATCCCGGAGTCGTTGGCTTACACTACGAGACACATTGAGCCGTCTTGCAGTATCGGCCTGTGACAACTTCATTTCCATCCATCCTACCTCCAGCCACTGTAATGAATCGGGCAAACGACTTCTTCTACACATTTCTAGACTACTGATTGTTGTGAACTAAACTGACAACAGTAGTTCAAATACAACAAAACTTAAACGCGAAATTACAAAAGCTTTGTTATTGCATATTTTTCTCTCATTCACAAATACCTATTCTGTTCTATAAAATAAAAATGGTAGCTGTAATTTTTGAGTAAGTTTTTTTTAAAGCTAATTTTTTTAAAGCTAAGCTAATATAAATTATGACGTTTAACCTGACTGTCATTTTTTTCTGGTGAGCTTTGAAAAACGTGTTGTACCTTAACTTTTGGAAGTCAGTGTATATATACTGAAATATACATTCTGTAGATTCTGTGGTGTAAACAATATTTTTTATTAATTTATAGGTCCACACAAACGTATTCTATTACGTAATGGTGTAGGGGTGAAACATTGTTTGAGGTGCGTTTTAATTATATTAACCTATTTCACATTTTATGAAATTGATTTACGTTGCTGAGATTTACTACAAGTCAATTCTTGTATAATACAAAATATATACTATTTATAGGAACACCAAAAGATTTCGGATACTATATTGTATCCGAAGTACTGCATATTTAAAAAAAAAATTGTTATACTACGAATGCACCATATTTGCTACGTTTGACGTGCAATTTCCGACTTGTTTTTAAAACAAGTTGGAAATTGCACGTCATACGTAGATCATGAGGCGCTTTCGTTCTATAAAAAAGTTTTAAAAATATTCAGGCCTTGGTGTAATAGTATACAGTACATCGGATACAATATAGTGACCGAAATCGTTTGTGTGTACCTGTAAATATTATCAGCTTTCTATTATACAAGAAGTAATTTGCAGTAAACCTAAGCAACCTATATAAATTTCATAAAATGTGAAATAATTTAAAAATATTAAAACGCGCTCCAAATAGTGTTTCCCTCTATACCGTTGTGTGATGGAATACTTTTGTGTGCCAAGGTAAATTAATAACAAATAGCCTTTGCACACCAGATTGTGAAGAATGTATTTTTTAATGTATACTTCATAGAACCATATCAAATCTCTTATGTTCGAAAGAGTACAACATCATTAAAATTTACTTGAAACTATTTTCTCCCATTAGCATAATGTAACGGAATTCTTTTGACCGTCCCTGTAATTAAACTATACATCTGATTTTCATAAAATTTGAAATGACTCGAGAAAATTATGCAATAATTATATATTTGGAATTTCAAACGATTCAGTTGGGTAGTTTTTGCTCTGTTATATGCGTACATATGGATGGACAGATGGACAAGACTGAACGACGACTATAAGTGCTACGTACTTATATAATTAGGAATGCACCAAAAAATCTATTTGGTCTACTAATGGTTGTGAAGACCTTATATGTACTAGAAGTTTCAAACCGGGCTTCTCGAGTTACATAACATAACAAGTGAAAACTTTTTTTTCTTAACGCCTACGCAACAAATTTCCTTTAAATATACTTTTTTATCACCTGTTTTTAAGAACAGAATATTTTGTCTAATTTAATGGTAGATTTAATAAATAAAAATGATTAAATAAGGCAATTTTTTTAACTAAAAATTACTGTTAGATCTAGTCAAAGATTGTCAGCACTAAACGCAAATCCCAAATAAATTTTTACATAAATATGCATTTTTAGACTGGCCAGTAATAACACGAAAAAATATTTTTACAAGAAAAATGGCAAGAATGGATTCAAATAAAGTTTTGAAATATATTATATATATACTATATAAGGTACCCTGGGGTAATAACGCCAGGCGGGGTAATAACGCCAAGTGCTAATATTTTGCATAATTATGAAATGATCTGGTAAATGACACCCATGTGCTCTGCACAGAAGGGTTTTGAGTCATATAAATCGCAAAAAACAGCTTCAAGTTCATTTGTTTCATTTTTAGGTCTCATTGTTTTTATAAGCAACTAAAATTAACGCTTGATATAAAATTTGCGAGATACGTTTTGTGATGTGAAGACTATTTTTTGTATCCGGAAATACTTTGTTAATTACATAAATTTGTAGTACATTTCATGGACTTTCAAAATGTTGTTGAAGATTTTGGATATCTTTTCGAGATAATTTGTAATTTTAAATGTACAGCGCAATAACTATAACGGGGTGATAACGCCAATCCTTGGCATTAATACCCCGGTTGATTCCCTACAGTGGCCGAGCTACATCCTAAACACTGATTCAAATAAACACAGTTAAAACTGTGCAATGTTTCTAATAATTCTATTTAAGCGGTCCTTTTTAAGCAAAAAGAAGCTCACGGTCTGATATTCTTTTGCGTAATCCTCCCCCCGACACCACACCTTTATTTTTCTTACACTTTCACAAAAAATTGAACATTTTCTATAGCTTAGAATGCAATTTGTTAATTTCTAAGTTTGTAGATTTTGTATGTTTAGAAATGAGCAATCTACATGCAATTATTCCATCTTATTTCATCGTTTTGTTTGCATGGCGTTATTACCCATATAGGTGGGTAATAACGCCAAATAGCATGGGTCAAGAAATCACGTCATTACATTTTATGAATACATATCTGTTAAATTATTTTTTTTATATAGATAGTCAATCAGTTGCTGTATCAAATCATATATTTGTTTGAAATATGCAATCTAAAACTGAGCCGTGAAAATTGGTAGAACCTTAACGTGGCGTTATTACCCCAGGGTACCTTATTTAATATATCAGCCGCATGCCAAGATCTAATTGCCGAAGAAATCACCGTTTTTGATACTAATAACTTCAGATATTTAATCGCGTAGTTCTATTACGTGTCTATTAATTTTATGTTTAATACATATTATTTTATTTATTTACTGATGAAGTTTTAATTTCGTTGTGATAGAAAATTATTCTGAAAGAAATTCTGAACCATTTGTATTGTTTTAAATACCAACGGGTTTATCTTTTAAATAAAACACTGTGCCTAGAGGGTCGGGCGGTTATTGGGATGGGTGGAGCATGAAATGCAACCACCTCCACGAGTAAATTGATATAGATATTTCAACAAAATGCATTTGAAATAAAATCCCCCTTCTATTCGGTGTTCTAAGTGAAAAAAATTTTACGGCGTTTAAAATTTAAAATATTTCAGTAAAAGCAAAGGGTTAAGCCAAAAAAGTAAAAAGATTTTTTTTTAATTAAAAACGGATAGGCTACAAAAGTTGTCATTATGCTAATTCATCAATTGCGTAAAATTTTACTAATGAGAAAAAAATGGCTTGAGTCTGCGCTCGCTTTTGTTGTAAAAATCAAAATTTTCGGTAAAAATGGAAATTTTTTGAAAAAGGAAAATAAATTACATAAAGCTGTTTATTATTTAAAAATATTATTTAAACTTTTATTATTAATTTCTTAACTTATGTAAACTACAAAACAATATATTTATTCTATATAACTGAAGCAAAATTGACAACTTTTGTAAAAAAAAGCCACTTTATAGGGACAAACGACGAACTGTTATTTTGAATACAGTTCTTACCTAGTTGCTTTCAAAACTACACAGGGCATACTTCGCGGTGGTGGCTGCATTTCATGTCTCACCCGACCATCTAGACACAGAATTTTACTTATAATATGATTTGTGATTTTTTTTCATCTTTATCGTTTTCTATGTTTCAACCTAATTCTTCTCTTCTTTGTAATAACAGATTTAGGATGATGCTGTGACCTCTTTCACGTATATTTTTACAACTTGTGTAAAAGAAGTCTAGTGGAATAATGCATTGAGGATGTTATTAATGGAATCTATTCAGTCGTCTATTATCTTCAGCAAAATTTCATGTAATTAAAGTATTCTGATATAGAGTTCTGTTTGCGCAACGTTTTTGGATCAATTACATTTTATATATAATGATCTGCTTCAAAATTTATTGTAGGTATTTCAACACTGAGCATGCCATCATTTACGCTACCTCTTGCATTTATTATATGCTGAGAAGCTAGCTATTTAATGTGATGGAATGGAATGAAAGTAGCATATAATCCATTAATAATGTATAAAATCAATTAGGTTAGTGTAAAAATTAACAAGTGAAAGCTAAAATTGGTTATTCACTTGAAAATCCACATTTAAAATGCGGTAAAATTAAGTAATTTGTTTGAAAACTCGAAATTTTAAATGAAAATTATAAAAATTGAAAGACAATAAAGAATAAAAGCGATGAATGGGTTCGAGGTATTATATAAATTAAAAAAAATCATTATTGAAATGTTTACTTCCAAATAATTTATGTTTCAAACTTGACAATCAATGCTTCTTTTTGTTTAGTTAATGATACTCGTTAAGGTGTTGTTATTAAATCTTAAAATATAATTTTAACTCTCCTTTCATAAGTTGATACCTTCATGTTATAATTTAAAATCATAAAAAATCAACTTTTTTTTTTCTTAAAATTTATATTTTTCATTGTTTTGCTTAATTATTAATACTCGTAAAAGTATGTTCATTCAAATATAAAAAGAATATTCATCTTATAGTATTATAATCTTCTCTCTTTATCCCCATCTTATAGTATAAATCTCCCTTTTTATGTTTAAAAATTGATATTTTCCATTCGCTTTGTTTAATTATTAATGTTCATTGAGGTAATGATTGTTCAAATGGTAAAATATATGTTTAATTTTCTTCATTTAAGTCGATATCCTCATCATAGTTGAAAAATGTGGAAAAAATCAGTTTTTAACTTAGAAATTTATATTTTACATTGTTTTGCTTATTTATTAATACTCATTAAGATGTTTATTCAAAATTCAAATATAAATTTCATCTTTTAATCTGATAAACCAGTTGTTCTAACGCTCATCCCCTCATGTTGTAGTACAAATTTAATCCTTTTTTTTCATAAAAAGCTTTCATTTTTCCTGCTAGGTGTCGTTTGAATCGTTTTTCACGTGCTTCGGAGGCTACGGCAAGGGAGATGTTTGACTGGTGTAAGGTAGGCGGTGACAGGGTGCCCGAACTGTCATTTCTCTACTACTTACGGTCTTCACGGAAAATAAACCTAAATTTGAATAAACCAATATTTAGAATTATTCAACTTTGAAGTATAAAGACTTGATTGTGTATGTTGTTCTTACAGTTTTACTACCAAAATTAATTATATATATGGATTCTTAAAGTAAAAATGCATTTATAGACGAACGTTCATGATGAACGTGATTTATGAATGTCGAGTTGGAAAAAAAGGCTATTTTCAACATAGCTGCATTCCTAATATAACTCTAGCTTATTATTGATATTCTAGTTGAAATCGCTGTTACTAATTTTGTGTTTCTTCGTTTTATTTTTACCAAGAAAATTAGATTAGCCATTTATAATGCGTCATGGGAAATCTGAACGTCAATGGACATCCTTGTATAAAAATTATATTTCTAGATGGCAGTGCTACAACCAAACATAATTAATAATAGGCAAAATGTCACGGTTGTTTTTGAATATTTCTTTATATTTGTATAAAATTTCTAGCTTATCCTTCTTGTATTTCCCGATAAATATGAATCATTTTTCAAGAAATGCTATTACAAGCAATGTTTTAAACCGATATTTGTTACATGGGATTTATGCTTACATTAAAAATACATCCCATTTAGAGTAAAGTAGAAATGCTGTTCTATTTTCTAAAATCTTAATGAGGATATGTAAATGATGAGGACCCTATGAAGGAATAAAAATTATTTTGTAACTGTCAGAACTTTGTGTTCTGAAGAGATAAAACAATCTCGAAGCAACCTTAAAAAAACTCTAATTTTAAATATAACTACTCAAAATTCAAACAAGTGCTGTTAGAACTAATTTATTATTTTACTGTTTGTTAATTTATAAAAAGATTTCAATGTTTAAGTTAAAAGTTTTAAAAGCTGGATTTTTGAAAAGCTATATATCTGTGGTTAAAGCATTATTTAAAGAATATTAATAAAAAACATTTTATGAGACAGAAAGCAATTAGTTTAAATATATAAGTACAATTAATAAGGTTACTGTATGTTTTTCAATTCAATGAAAATATTTTCAGTTTCAAATGAAATGTTTGACATTTTCTGGTCAGATATTCAATTTAAAATGCAGCAAAAAGTGAAACTTAGTTAATAGTTTCCTCGATTAATCGATAGCCCTAACAGTGGCTAAGAGGTTCTGCTCTCGAAGCTGGTAGACGGGAAATGTTGGGTTCGAACCCAATCGCGCACATCTGCCTAACCGTTCGGACTTTTCAGTGGTTTTCTTCGAACCTCGAATTTCCTTGCGTAAAAACGGGTTAGGTTCCCTTAGAAACACCTCCACGGAGGGCATTCCACCTAGGGCCTATATCCAAAATAAAATTTTAAAAAGACACATACATGTAAAAACAGTTATTAGAATTAACTTCTGCAATGTTTTTATTTATAAATGAGTTTTACTTTTTAAATATAAAATGGGTCATAAAAATAATCATTCAATAATCGTACCAATAATTAGAATATAAGTTCCAATAAATGTTAATTTGGTGGGGAGTTGTGAGCGGGATCAGCGAGGTTGATCCTAGTCAAGGGCCTCAATTTAGCTAAGTCTATATTAAAAACATTTGGTTATTTTTATTTTATTAATTAATTCTTTTTTGTACTTTTAAATATGCATCATGCAAGGAGATCATAATGAGATGAATAATAGAAACTCAAAGTGGTTTTTTTGTGCTTTATTGCAATGGTGGCCGTGAACATTACATATTTAGCTGCATCATGTCTACTTAAGATGTGAAACTACGAAGATATCTATGAATATAACTGTTACGATATCTATTACAATATTTCTTCTTAATTAGATATAATTTTGATGTAAACAAACAGCAATGAAAACAGGGAATGGCTCAGAAGCGATATTCCCATGAAGTTTTGTAAATTTCGTTCACTGGCAGTGCTGCAAAAATCTCGTCTTGAAAAAAATGTCCGGGTTCAGCTCTGGTAAAAAGATATGATAATGATACATTTTAAATTTTGAGTATTGAAAAGCTTTATTTTATTACCACATGATAGCATACCTTTCTATCGTATTTATTTTCTCTTTGGCTTTTTTTCATTCAGTTGGAAGACAAAATAAGTTTAAATTAATGTCTAAGGTGCTAATAAATAGTTACTTATCCCACAAATTTCTTAATCTATTCGTATATTTGGTACGTATATACGTGCATTTCAATTCTTTTATTAAGAAATTCCGAATCCATTCTCAAATTCCAAATGGTTTAACATTATGTAATCACAAAACGTCAGTCATTAACTAGAGCAAAAATGAAACTCTGATAAGAATTCGGAATTTCTGAATAAAAAAAGAAATTTTTGAAATACAAGCATATATGAGACACTGATGCAAATGGAATGAGAGGGGCCCTGAATACAGTAGAAAATTTGGAATATTCTAAAGAGAAACGTTAGGTTTCTTCGAAAGGGAAGAACGAGAATTGCTTTCTTAGTCGAAAAATCAATAACAGAAATGTACTTAGTCAAACATGCTCTAAAATATCACGCATATTTTCTTATGTGATCATACTTTAACCCTTTACCTTCATAATACTATGTTTCGTGCTATACTAAATCTGTACATGGTTTCAGAAATTCACCTTAGGATGTGCTGCCATCTGAAGTTTATCTTTTTAAATCAAAAATCTAAGCTGTAGTTCATTGACTTTTGCTAGTTGTGGGCGTTTGAGCAGTCCGCAACTAATCCCCAAATGCATGTTCTGCTATATTATAGCTGCATTTATTGAAAAATTACACATAGGTTTCGTTGTTAATCGGTTAAATTAGAAATAAGTTTAAATGAAAAAGTACTTATTTTATTTGGCAAACTTTAAAAAACTTTTTAAGCAGAAAAAATTCTATATCACGATATTTAAAATACTGAGCTATTTTTATTTTATTTAATGCTGATTGCTAGCAGCAGATACTGGAGGAATATGAAAAATGGAAATAGTTTGTACATGATAAAAACTTTGGAGTGAATTTTTTGCTCACATAAAATAAATTTTGCAGTGTTGGCTAGTCCTTCTAAATAAAAGAGAAAAACCACGGAAAAATGACAGATGGCGATCAACACAAGCAATTTTTTAAATAAATAATATATAAACGGATTTCAAGAAATTGGTTCTTCTTCAAGGGTTTGGTGATTTTTGGCAATCCTACGTATTAAGGGTCCTTTCCCTGCCCGCGAAGACACTCGCGAGCTAATGCTATTCCTAAGGGGAGGCATTTTTCTAATAACTCTTTCGCATTTTGACATTTTCAAATATTTTTATTTTTATTTTTTTTGCATTGGATAGCTGAGGTCCCTCTCAAGATCGCTCCTTGATTACCTTTTTGATTTTGTTCGCAGATATTTTTTATAAAGTTACTTTTACTTTCTGAACCGGTTCTGAAGGTTTGAGTATTTTTCACTGCTAAATGTTAGTTGTTTATTTTTTTAAACCGATTTTTCATACAATCAGCGGCCACGTATTTCAGACAACATAATTCCACGTGTTTTGAGTTAGAGATAGAATCACAAATTTCAGGTTCGTTTAATATTACTATTACGGACCCGGGTGGGTCAGCTAGTGTATAAATAAAGAATTTAAAAAACTCATAGCGCATTTAAAAACCCAATTTCTGCTACTACAGTCAACAGCCTGAAAAATATACATTTCATTTTTATTAAGTTTTACTTTTAGGGGGGGGGGGGATAGCCTTTATATTATCTATACATTTGTGCTTATACTGCATAGTATGCTAATAGTAGTTAGTTCAGTTAAACAAATACTGTAGTTGAAAATTCTAATTTAGCAATGTCCATGAATAAAAAGGAAATGTATAGTCGTGAAAAAGATTAACCCTCCCTAGTAACTCTGCAACAAAAATTCGTAGATTAAAGTTACTAATTTCAAACGAGTGGAAATTAAGTCTACTTTTAAATGATGCTTAAACAATTTGCTTAAGGGGGGGGGGGGGCACCTGCAAATCAAAACCTATCCAAACTTTGTTTTCTTGAATGGTTAAATAAATTCAAAATCTGAGAAAAAGGCATTATAAAAACACTTATAAAATTCACATTTTCGAAAACTATTATAGTTACAAATAATTCAAATTTTTTAAAATCAGATAATTAAATAATTTTAAGCATCATAAAATGAATATTGAAAAAGATTTTACGGTGTATAACAATAGCCGAAGCATACTAAATGAGTGAAATGGTTATATTGCCAAGAAATAATACATTAACCGTTAACTGATTTGACAGAAATTGTAACACAACTTGTGAGAAACGGTCTGTCAGACCACAAGATCAAAAGATGAATAAAAGGCATGATTAACTCATAAGATGATGTTTTTGTATTAAACTTTTTGTAAAAGACTATTAAAATTTATATTCAGCAATTTAAAAGTCCCTGGTGATTGTACTAAAGTTCCAAATGAATTAAAATTTCCATAGTGTTTGTAGTTAAATTGAAAATTACAAGTTAAACTAGAAAAAATGAAAAAGAAAACAGTGGTCTGTGAGACCGGCAACATTAGTTATTAAAGGTTGTTAAAAGCGATTTAATCAATCTGTATCTTTTCAACACCCTTCCGGTACCGAAGTTCAATTTGGATACAGTCCCTAAAATAATCCAATTTTAAAATAATTAATTACTCATAAAATAATCATACGAATATCATACAAATTCATATTTAGGCTAATTGAAGGGTGTATAGTAGGGTGGGCCGAAAAAAACTTTTTTTCGATTTTCGATTATGGCGGGTGCGGAAAAGTGGCCACTGGTGGCATTCAGTTCATACAAAAAATTTGAGATTTTTTGGACATTTCCTTATCCTGCCGCAAACGGCTTGAAATTTTGCAAAAATGTTCATTTTTGAACTTTTTTCGAAAAAAATTTAAGAATGTTAAATTAAATTTATTTTGGTTGTATTTACTTGAAAAGGCATATTTAATGTACCAAATGTTTAAATAAGATTTGATCATGCATTATTTAATATTTATGTGTATTATAACTTAGGCTATTTTTATAGCTTTTTCGCGTATAACAGGCAAAAGTTGTATTTGTTTGAATCGATCATTAGTTTCTATATTATTTATGTCCCTTAATCTTCTTTATATTTTTCTATGCGTCAAACGTCATATATTTGGGGAAAAGACAGCAGTATACTTCAAAAACAAATCTGGAAGATGAGAAAGTGGTGAAGCAGGAGTATAAGCGAGCGCAATGACTCGGCGTAATACTCAGGGAGTGAAGGACGAAATAGTTGAGAGCCAAAATGCGATAAAGGATTCTTATTATTTATCCTTGCTCAGTTACCTGCGACATTTGTTCAGTGTTAACGTGAAACCCTTTTGTAGCGATTATACAGTGCTTTTTGGGTCGTTTAATGTGCCATTATAGTGTTTTGCGCGTTTTATTACGACGAGCTTAGAAATGGCTAGTATATAGGGCCATGACAATGCAAAGACACGCGATACCGTGAAAAGTAATTTTTGGGGGCGTCATGCATATTGAAAGAATTGCAATTGCCAACCTATGCTGATAATCATGCGCCACTACTACTGGTTGCTTCACCATGTAGAAGTTGTGACAGCAGAGGATACGAATCTCGTCATCGATAAAAACAAAGTCAGAAGAGAGAAATAGAAACTTGGAAAGAAGATACAGGCAGAAGTTATTGAAAGAAGGAAAATTAAAAGTATATTTTTTGATGGTAGAAAGGATAAAAGTATATTAAGAGGAAGAAAAATAACAAGAGGCACCGTCGAGAGAAAGGCGAGGAGCACATCACCGTGTTGTTTGAACCTGGTTAGGAAT
Organism: Maratus speculifer; assembly: GCA_964019185.1. Taxonomy (NCBI): domain Eukaryota; kingdom Metazoa; phylum Arthropoda; class Arachnida; order Araneae; family Salticidae; genus Maratus; species Maratus speculifer. Next base: position 172,215,332 of record OZ025299.1, read on the forward strand.
ACTCGGGTCACTTGATACCTCGTTCCATTTCCTTGATACCTCGTCATTTCAGAAAAGTCTAACTTGTGGTGACTTGGAAGATTGTATAATGATTTTGCTATTTCTTTTCCGTGACCAGAACGCGGTGATGTGTTCCTCGCCTTTCTCTCGACGGTGCCGCTTGTTATTTTTCTTCCTCTTAATATACTTTTTTCCTCTCTACCATCAAAAAATATGCTTTTAATTTTCCTTCTTTCAATAACTTCTTCTGCCTGTATCTTCTTTCCAAGTTTCTATTTCTCTCTTCTGACTTTGTTTTTATAGATGACGATATTCGTATCATCTGCTGTCACAACTTCTACATGGTGAAGCAACCAGTTGTATTGGCGCATGATTATCAGCATAAGTTGGCTATTGCAATTCTTTCAATATGCAGGACGCCCCCAAAAAGTTACTTTTCACGCTATTGCGTGTCTTTGCATTGTCATGGCCCTTTATACTAGTCATTTCTAAGCTCGTTGTTATAAAACGCACAAAACACTATAATGGCACATTAAACGACCCAAAAAGCACTGTATAATAACTACAAAAAGGTTTCACTTAACACTGAACAAATGTCTCAGGTTACTGAGCAAGGATAAATAATAAGAATCCTTTATCGCATTTTGGCTCTCAGCTATTTCGCCCTTCACTCCCTGAGTATTATGACGAGTCATTGCGCTCGCTTAGAGTCCTGCTTCACCACTTTCTCACCTTCCAGATTTGTTTTTGAAGTATACTGCTGTCTTTTCCCCAAATATATGACGTTTGACACATAGAAAAAATATAAAGAAGACCAAGGGACATAAGTAATATGGAAACTAACGATCGATTCAAAGAAATACAACTTTTGCCTGTTATACGCGAAAAAGCTATAAAATATCCTAAGTTATAATACACATAGATATTAAATAATGCATGATCAGATATTATTTAAACATTTGGTACATTAGATATGTCTTTTCAAGTAAATACAACCAAAATAAATTTAATTTTACATTCTTAAATTTTTTTCGAAAAAAGTTGAAAAATGAACATTTTTGCAAAATTTCAAGCCGTTTGCGGCAGGGTAAGGAAATGTCCAAAAAATCTCAAATTTTTTGTATGAACTGAGCGCCACCAGTGGCCACTTTTCCGCACCCGCCAAAATCGAAAATCGGAAAAAAGTTTTTTTCGGCCCACCCTAGTGTATAGCATTTATATATGGTGTTAAAATTGTATAAATGGGAATTATGTATAGACTTTATTTATTGTGTCTTGCTATTTAAAAAGGAAAGTTTTGGTTTATTTTGTTGTGTAGATAACACTTTAAACAAACTTTATCTACATCATTTAAAAACAAACTTTATTTCTAATATCTTGATATAAGTAACTTTATTTTAGGATAATTTGTTCCGGTGTTAATGTGGGGTGTTTATTTTTTTTCCACGACATTTTCTGGCAATTTTCATGCAGGTGATCTATACATTTTATATACACCAAGTTACGCTCTAAATAAAAAAAAGTGAATACTCACTGTATTGCAGACTCAAAATATGCTCAACCTCTTTAGAGTGACTATTCACACTGAGCAAAAGTGGAATCGTTGATTCTCTGAAAGAGTAAATATTCACTCCTGGGAAGTGAATATTCACTCTAAACAGGGGTCAACAACCACTCTTTCTGAGGAGTGACTATTCACTTTTGCTAGAGGAGTGCGTTTTTTCACTCCTGGTAGAAGTGAGTAGTCACTAATATTGAGGGGTGACTATTCACTCTTGATAAAGAAGTGAGTTTTTTAGTGGGGCATTTTAAAAGAATCTTATCTTTTAGCATACAATGAGCATACAATGAAAATAAATACAAGCATGGTGAAGATTGGAATAAATACTTCATTGACAATATTTATTTATTTCATAGTATGTAACATTAATTGAACTTTTTAAGGATAAACTTAAAGTTACTATGAATTAAATTAGATTATTGGCAGAAATAAACTATTTTATTCCAGTCTTTCCCCTTGTGTTTGCTTTTATTGTAGCCCCATAAATATATGATAACTTTAAAATGCCCATAAGCGCAAATTATTAAACAGTTTTAAAATCTTAAACAGTCAATATATTTTTTCAGATATCCATTAAGTTTTACATATTATTTTAATAATTCAGTGATGCAAGTATGTTTTTTTATGTGTAATTAAAATCTTTTTTGCTGAAAACATATATTAATACAGCCTGCATTTATAAAACGACATGGAAAGTCATATTTAATTTCAGTTTTTTATTCCCGTAAATAGGGTAGATGTTCCAGTAATGGACACTCTTAAGGCTTCTGTCCCTGCCGGCGAAGACACTCACGAGCTAATGCTAATCCTATGCGGAGGGATTTTCCTTATATCTCGTTTGCATTTCGACATTTTATTTTATTTTTATTTATTTATTTATTTATTTATTTAGTTTGCATTGGATAGCTAAAGTTTATCTCTACATCGTTTTTTTTTTCTTTTTATTTTTTTGATTTTGGTCGCAGATTTTTTTATAAAGTTACCTTCATTTTCAAAACCTGTACCAAAAATGAAAGTGTTATTCTAAAAAATATCTGCTGCCAAAATTGAAAAAGTAAAAATAAACAAATATTTAAGACAAAAAATATGTTTTTAATGGCTTCTGTAACTTAAATGTTTTTATTTCAATGGGGAACTATTAAGCCCTTTAATCCCCTCTTTGACTGTGCCCTTAAATAATATTTTCGGCATCATGAGTGGTTTGATTGCCGGATTATAAAATAGGCAAAAACATAAATCATTTTTAAATAATAATAATAATAAAATGAATAAAATATAAAAATTTTATTAACCACATTAATAAAACTATTTATAAAAGTGTTTGTGTCATTACATTTTAATAAGTGTAATTTAAAAATAATATTTGATTTTTTAAGTTTTCTTATAAGCCAATATATTTTATGCACTATAAACATTACCCAAAATTGCATTTTTAGCAATGCCTATATGAGGCGTACATTGTTGGAAAATGACTATTTACATATCAACTTAATAATTGAAACATTATTTTCCACTTCCTGATTGGTTTAATTAAGAATATCAACAGTAGTGCAAAATTATAAAATATGCAAGGGCGAAGTTACGAAAAAAATTATAAAAGCTACATTTTTATTGGTTATTTTTTTTATAAATCGAAAACATTCATTGGTGTTTATTACTGGAACATCTACCCTATTGCACTTTATGAATACGAGTTAAACAGATTTCGTAAGTTTTATAGGAAAATACTAATGTAGGAAATACGAAAAAGAGGAAATATAAAATAAAGTAAATGACTATATACGTACTATTCTTACTGTTACTATTTTAAAATTACCAAAGCAGTTTATCAATAAACATCAGGCATAAAAAGCACTTTGTTTCAATGTTTAAATATCATGTATTATTTTTAAATGTCTATAATTACATGCGTCACAAACCAAAAAAAGGAAATTTTATAAGATATTTCAGAGTGTCTATAATTTAAATGTTTGATTAAAATCACAAACGTAAGCAAAATAAATGCTATTATATAATTAAAAAAAGATATACTAATTTGAAAAGGATTAAAGATAATAGTTAGTATTTTATAATTGCACTATTAAACAACAATAATTTACAATTGCGGAATAAAATTCATTATTCGATTCAACAATTTCTCAAAAATCTTGCCATATGGTATAAGAAATTCCCATTTGAATAAAGTATTTAACTTCAAAAAGAAAAAACATTAAATGCTTTAAGAGAGAATCAGAATAATAAAATCATGTAATTGCGAATTGATATTTATATTCTATGACGAATGAAGTGAAATGTTTATGTGTCGGCATTTTTTTCCTGAAGAGGTAACATATAGAATGGCTAACATGGTAAATGATTTTCTAAATAACGTGAAGCTGGTGAACTCAATATTCATGAACTTTTGGGAATAAAAAATTAAAATTAAACATAACTTACCTTGATAAATAGTACCCTTTGTTGATAAATAATAATCCCTTGTTTGGTAAATAATATCCGTGTACTGTAACCTTCCGTTATTGAGTGTTAATGAAGTAATATACCTTTTTACTGAATTATTTTTTTCCATTGTGATCCAGAAGAAAATATTTAATCTAGTATTTGTATTATTTCATATCATACATATCAAAGCACATCATTCAAAGATCGAAATTTAAAATACGTTTGAATATTATTAATAAAAATGAAATGAACGCAGGTCTACATATGTTGACTGAGGAAACGAAAGATTAATTCTAAAATGGCAGAAACATTTTTCTTATCATTAAAGGAAGCGATGAGATACTTCTGATTGGCTGATGAGTCACTCTTCTCGGCGGAGTGACTATTCACGCTTTCGACAGAGTAACTGCTCACTCTTAAAAAGAGTGCGTTTTAATACGAAATAAGCGTAATTTTCCAGATTATATTATAAAATGGAGTTTTTGAAAATTAAAAATTGATATATTTTGGTGTTTTTTATTATTTTACTCTATATATTGGTTCAAAGTTTGACGGAATTTTTTTAACGTTTATAATGCCGGGCTTTCATTCTCATTAGCGGAGTGAGATGTTTCACTCTCTACAACGGAGTGACATACTTCACTCTCCATAACGGAGTTACATTTTTCACTCCTTTCTAGGGAGTGGGAAATTCCTATCTTTAAGGAGTGTATTTTTATAAAGTGCATTCAAAAAAGAGTGAAAATGTCTGTCACTCTTATAAAGAGTGATCTTGTCACTCCTTTCAGTTTTAGAGTGTATATTTAAAATAGTAATTCAATTTAAAATCGCGTTAACTACCATTAAAAACACATTTCAGCAATTATTGTTCATAAGATTCAATAGTTCGATTTCTTTTGTAGACAAATTCTTTTGTGTGCGTCTGTAAATGAACTTTAAATTTAATGCGCACCATACTTTACAATTAGCTCCGTGTAGTATACCTCTAGTGGCATACATTAATTTTAACATGTTTAAAATATTGTAATACTTCTAAATTCCCCGAAAACGATTTAGCCCCTTAGATCGTAATGTAACGGAATTCTTTTGAGTGTCTCTGTAAATAAACCATATTTGGTATACAGTTCTTTGTCAGTATCGAAGACATCGTAGTAATAACCAATAACATCATTCAATTTCATGGTAATCGGACTATATTTACATGAGTTAGAGCATAAACAGACAGGCAGACGATCCGATTTCATAAATATGTTTCAACTTTGTTGGAAAATGTTAAAATTATTTAAAAGCAAGTACGACTGTACACGCTCAAATTTTATAGAAAACTTTTTGATTCTGGAGTTTTTCCACTCATGTAATGAATAAATCTGGTGGAGGTATTGTAACGTCATGAATCGATTTTTTCCACTCATGCAACATATTCTTGGTGACATTTCTCTACATAATTCTTTTGCACGCACACTTGAACCATTTTGCCAATGGCAACGTGTTTAAGGGGGTTTTTTTTTGTGTGTTTCTTAGTGGCATGCTAACGGAATGCCTCATTTGCTAAACTGTATAATTTCTACTTGTTCTGCTTTGCATTTCTCGTACATTTATGTTTTGTTTATTTGATCTTTGTTTTTCACGAACGTTACTCATTGTAATTAAATTTACTTCATTTCCTTATACTATTTCTTCAAGAGATTCCCTGTATCTCTTTGCTCTATGCCTCACGCGATTTTCGTCTCTAATTTATTCTTGTTGTTCGTCTCTTAATTTTTCTCTTGATCTGGCCATTTTCTTCCTTTATAAAGGTAAAGGTGTTTTTCACTGTTCATCTGTTTCGTTTATTCGCTGTTCTTTCTGTTTCCTTTTTATCAATTCAACACTGTGAACATCTCCCCCCTCTTTACTTTTCGGCATCATGTTCAATGTTAATTTTACTTTATACACTAAAATTCTATTCTATACAATGTTCATTACCTTAATCAATTCACTTTTACTTTTTTGGATAAAATTTTTCATTGAAATTTATTTAATTTTTATCACTCTCACTTTTCCTTCCTCCATGCTGATCGATTTTTAAAAGCATAGTGACGCATTCGTCTCACCATTGCCTATATATATATATATATATATATATATATATATATATATCCATCCTTCTAAGCTGGAACATACCCACTACAATAGGATAATGGAGCATTCAAGAGTGCTCCAAAAGATTTCGGATTCCCGTATTCTCATTTTCGAAACTGTCTGTAACATTCTAGAAGATTTTCGAATATTCAGGATCGGGAAGTTCCTTTGAAGGTCCAGCGCATTCTAGAACATGGAACACTCCAGAACATTTTAGAAACTTCTAAAATATTCTAAAACATTCCCGAAATTCCTGGAATATTCTATAACATTCTAGAGCATTCTAGAATATTAAGGTACATTCTGGTCATTTCCAAACCCAATCCTTTCCGTTCCAAACCAAACCTTCTTCATGGATAGGGGAATAAGAGTTATCACAGCATATAAACCCCATGGGGCTCACGGGGTTGACTATGAAGTTATAGAGACAGTCTTGGACAAACCAAGTTTACATTTATTATACATAAGCTTTAGTGCTTTCGAATTTCTGCATTGAATAGTATTTAGTGTAATTTTAAAAACAAATTATTTGTAAACAATTTAATTAGAAAAGATTAAACTCTTGACAGATAGCTTTTATAACATGTGACTTTATTTCAATCATGTAAATGGAATGAAGTTATACGCAGTTCTTGTTCCACTTCAGCTGCTCAAAACAATCTTGATACTTTTCATTTCAAAAGATTTGTATTAAATTGAGTATCAGTCCAAATTATATAGTAAAGGCATGTGTTCTTTATTTGGGCCTAAGAATATTTCACAATTTTGAATCAATATAAGCTATCTACAATTTTACTAAGTATCATTGAAAAAGTATATTGCATCAAAATATCCGATAGCTTTAAGTTAAAATTTCATATGTGCTAAATTTTGGCTTTTTATCAAATATGCTAATTGTTAATGCATCGAAAATGTTTAGATATTCAAGAATTCAACTTTTTTTTCTAGAGGAAAAAATAACACTTTTTGATCTTTGGCCAAACGTTAGATAAACTTAATGGACTATTTAAATTTTGGATTAAAAGTTGAACGGGGTTCTTAAAATTTAAACAATGCACCTGTGTTATTTCTTAAATGGCATTAAAATTTTTCAGTAATATTATACTAAACGTCTTTGATTTTGGAAACTTTGACTCGTCTTTTTACTACAGGGATAAATTAAATAAAAAAAAAAGGTTGTGAGCAGCAACTGATAAAAGTAAAAAGTAGTAAAAAGAAAAAAAAAATGCATTTCTCAATTTGTATTGTCAAAATAGGTAAAAAAATACAGAGTAAAATATTTTTCATTACAAATATGGCATATAATGAAACAATAAATTACATTTTTGCCTATTCTATTTAGTCAAACAATTACACACAATAATTTATGAACATAAATCATTTAATTAGAAATATTCTTGTCAAATATTCTGTTTTTGTGTTTATTGATTATTTGTAGGTATTTTAAACAATCACATTGTTATCATTATTATTTTTTTATTACGTTGTTTAAATATATAATTGTGAGATTTTTGACACAAATTGTCAAGTTTCTTTGAAACCGTTATTTTTTTAATTACAATAGTAATTTTATAAGTATAACATGTAACAAAAAGGACTAAAGAAGTTTAATAAGATTAAAAGAACGAGTAATATCGAATTTTAAGAATGTTAAATGTTTTTTAACTAATATAAATCCTGTATTTTGCCTGCAATATTAGCCTTGTTTTCATAAGACAAAACTATTTGAGATTATATGTTTATGTTCAGTTTCATATTAAATTTTTTTAACTGCAAAATATGAATTGCTGCACCGCATATGATGAAATTCTATAGGAAATTCAATGACCGTAAATGTTCTGTTTATTTCATTTCGATTTTATTCCTAGTCTATATTTAAATTCTCGTTCAAAACATACATACAACCCACAAACATAGCTATAAAAATAATGTAAAAATCTGCGAAAAATCATCTCGCGGTACAAAAAATTAATCACCGCTGTAAATATACTTCTAATAATGCATAACTGTGTTTCTGGCATTAATAACAACCTGCATTTGGCAAGGAAAGGAATTCAAAAAATTCTGCATGCGTGCCATATTCAGTTGATGCCCGTCGTTCAAAAGCAGAACACTTGAAGCTATTAAACTGAAGAAATAATGCTGTTAACGTTTTATTCTCTGTTAGCCTTTCGGATTTTCTGTGATGTAAAAATCAAGTTATTCAGTGAAGTAATTTAGATGTTGTAAGACGCCCAAGTGTTTATCATACTAAATACGCATGCATGAAGTGTTGTAAACTCACTTGATTTCCTAGTAAAAAATGAGAATGTCATTAGTATACTCATCACAAAACTGCTGAATAAAGAGTAATAACTAGGATCCTTCATAGAAAATGTTTCAATCAATTGTTTCTGTCTAGTTCATATTAATAGTTACCTCAATCTGTGTGTTCAAGTCAAAATGCCCTAAAGCTCGAAAAATACCCTAAAAAATCATAGAACCATTAGCAGTCTTAACCAAAGCTTCCACACAATGTGGTCTGAATGCCTCATTTGACCTTCGGTGAGCTCGATGGCGTTTGTGATTCAAACAACGAAAAATCGCGATTCTTTTTACCCCACTACTCGCCTTCAACCGGCGTCTAGGTTCGATTTTTTGGAATATTATCGTTGAGAAATTTTTGTTTCAATGTAAACAATGACCTCTTATAACATACTTTTATGTATCAGATACTATTAGCTGTATCGATTACGGATTATATTGAAAAAATATTTAAAACAATCTTCTAATATTTTCTTATGAGGACAAGAAGTGCAATGGTTCAAAATCAAGTCCAAATGGTGTTCACATGCATAATGTTTATCTGACGATTGATTTTTTTACAACACGCAAACCTGCTCACACCACCAGATAACTTCATCCCTTTACTTTTTGGAAAACAAATTCAAGTATTTTCATATGTCGTACTATTAATGTTTCCACCCACCGAACTACTCAAATTGAGCTTCTATTCATTAGACAAGAGAATTCGTTCAGACTTCCAGGATATGTGATATGACGTCCATGACAACCTTTGAAACTCTCTTCTGATCCTTTCAGGTGATACAGATATTTTTTGAACTTTTCATATTTTCAGAATTTTTAACAATTTGATGTATGGTCGCTAATGAATAGGATAGTTTGTTAAACTTGACAACTGTCCAATTGCACCTCTTTGTTATGCTTTACGACAATTATTTTCTAACTTTTCTCAAATAAGATTTTGTGTTCGCCTTAGTCACTTTTTCACAACATAGGATTTAGCCATCTTAATCCTTTGAAGAAGAAGTAATTGCGTTTCTGTATTGTTGAATTCACGCCGGTATTTTCGAGAAAAAATATTTCGAAGCAAGGAAAAGCTGTTTTACAATTTTTTTCCGCCAAATTTATAAAAAGAAAATTTAAATAAATGTTTCTGGTGCAAATCTTGGTTGAAATTAAGTGGGGTATAATAAAGAAAAATGTAATAAAATATGGTGTACAACATTCCAATGATATGCAATTCATTTTAAGAAATATTATAATAATATCTTTGTAAACAGTTCTAACGTACATAAGATTATAATTTAAGCTAAAAGCCCTTATTTCTTAGTTAAAAAGAAAAAAAACATATAATGTCCATATGGAGTTGATGGATATGAAATATAAGGATATGAAATGGAGTTTTTGATTAAGATTATTAGAACATTTCCCAACACATTTAACTCATATATAATGCATTTTTTAAGATACAATATTAAATATTTATATTTAAGATAAATAAAGCAGGTCCAGTTTAAAGAAAGAAAGAAAATATAAGTTTTGTATTAGAAATAAAAATTAATGTGTAGATATTCCTTCTAGACAAAATAAGAAATTTATTATAACTTTACTAAATAAAAAGAACTTTATTACTAACATCTTTAAATTATAAATCTTAGAACTAAAACTATTGCCAGATCTCGGGTTTTTTTTTTTTTTTTTTTTTTTGTGTTGTAGGTGTTCTTTTTTTAAAGTAAATATATTTCAACGCACAATAAAAACAAAATCATAAACTCAATATCTTATAAAACGCTGACAAAATTGGATTTATAAAATATTTCATTATATAAAAAAAAATTTTCCTTTTAAAGTGCTATAACATTACCCGATAGTTATTAAAATATCAGTATACGTATTATACTCATAATGCACAAAAACTTGTGCACATCTAGATAAATGTATTTAAATGTTAGGTTTAGAGACTGTCAGCATAAAAAAATCGTAATACATTATCACAAGTGTCATCATTAAATTGATATGCTGCATGCTTGCTTCACTATGCACTATTCCCGAGAGAAATTCAGGAAATAGAAATACAAAGAACGCTACTGACAGAAACTTCTTTGGGATTGAGTGTGATTAACCTGTTTTTGTTGTCTTTGGATTTGATCATGAAATATTACAGGTGTTCTGAAATAGATATTTTTATTTTCTACTTAATCATACTTTATCTAGATTGTCATGGTTTTCACGAATCTTTGTGAAACGCAATAGAATTATTCGCAATTTGTGTAATTTTTTTTGTCAATTTTCCGAGCACTCACCTTAGTTCTTGAGTATATTTTTATATGTTTTAATGATAAAATCTTGTTTCTAAAAAATACACCACCATGGTGGAATCATTAGAATTGAATGAAATTTTTTCTAAAAATGATTGGTATCGGAACAAACAAATATTTAAACACATAAAGAAATGAAATATTGCATGTCAAAAATTAGCATTTACTGAACACACCATGCGATAGAATAAGTGATTCTATACGATGTGGTATCAAATGTACCAGATTTTGAATCGTCATCTGAGGAAGAACACTCCAGATTGCTTCTGTCCGAACCGAAAGTTAATTTCGAATTATCATATATAGTTTTGCATTTACTCATGGTGTCACCTTGCAAGTAAGAATAATCTATATCTATTTTAATAATTTAGAAATATAAAATGCAATTAAAAGTAAACAAATATAATAATATATGAACATTTGTGTTCCGTTTAATTATATGGATAAAAGGCAATATTTTATAAGAACTATGCATATCTGACATCACTCATTCACCGTATATTTGAAAGTTCCTTACTGGACGATTGCTACATTATTTCTCCTTAAATTATACACGATTTCTTGTATAGGAACATTAGTGTATCGGGTTTTTCATGTTCATGCCATTTTCTGAAAGTTTTCGTCTTTTGTGATAATTATCCATGCATAAATCTCAGATGGTTTAATAGACTCCTTTGCAAACAAATACATGTATCCAGAAAAAAATTCAAACATGACCATGAAATTTGGTACGTGAGTAGTGCTTGATAAAGAAACAAATGATTATGAATGCCGAACAAAAAAACATTTTAGTCTCTTGTAGCAGCAAATGAATGTCAGTTTTAGTAATTTGTAAAGCCACGATTTGCAGCTATGAAAACCGATACTCGATGAGATATACAATATATTAATTACTGAGTCAGGTCATTCCGCGGTAGATTCTGCATACGTATTGCAACTCTAAACAAGTTTGGTGATAATTCGAGACGCTTGGAGTCGTCTTTCCAACATGTCCCAAACATTTTCCTCGTAGACCGTGAAATGGTATTATATTCTTGTCGACATATAAACATATTTAATAAGTGACTATCACATTTCTAGTTAAGCCGATTATGGCAGCGTGACGCTCAGTAACAAATGGATGATTGAACCGCTAAACTATCTGCCTCCACACACCCACAAGCACAAGCACTAGCACTGAGAGAAAAGAGGGATCGTCGTTGAATATCACATTTCTTCTACCAGACACTGTCCATCTTAATCGAGATCGACACCAATCCAGGTGATATAGCCTATGTTGAAGGATTAGAAGTAACTGCCTAAATGGACATCGAAAGCTGAGCTCAGAGTCTCCCTGTCATGTACGGATGGTATGCCTTGATACCAGTGCATCCAAATCAACTGGTAAATGACTTCGAATGGATGATAGTGACATGGGTGGCGTAGGTGTGGCTTCTCTTATGGTTGCTCGATATTCTTATACATTTGGGCCGCGGAGTCGCCTTGAGCCACTGCAACACCTATTCGTGACTTCTCAGATCCGGTGTTAAGAACACCGCTGAACTACAATATCGCTTCAAATAAAATGCTGGCTAATACGTATGTTGGACCCACCCGCTTTTCTGAGGCCTATGGTTTGACCCATCTAACACTAACATCACTGTTCGCAGTACTCTCCAGTGGGTCTTGAAGGTACAATCAAACCGTATGAATCAGCAATAATAGTCCAGTTCTAATTACTCGTGAGTTCAAGTATCAGCTCCTTTAAATTCTGCCTGTTCTGCAATTTAAATGCGCAATGCACAAGTATCTATTGGTCATTGTTGCAGAAATATTAATCAATTACCTAACTTATGAAATTATACCAACACGTTGAGTTTCGTAGCTCTGGCTCAGCTCTTTCTGAGTGCATACATTGTTTTGAAACAGAGTTATTTTAATAATGTGTAATGTCCCACACTGTAAAAAAAAATTCAAGAGGTTACTAAAAATTTCTTAGTAAATTTGTATTCCACAGACTTTTTTAGTAACCATTACAAACTTTTTTTTGCAAGTGAAACAAGCATTTCTTTTGTAAACTGAACAAAAGAATTTTTTGTATAACTAACTTAAAAATTTTTAGTATGAGCCACCAAGCAAATTTTAGTAATAGCTCCAAAATTATTTTTAATAACCATTACGTGCGCCTGAAGGGTAGGAGCTTCCTTCGAGCTGCATCTAGACTTCTGAAGCGGAAGATTTTCGGCAAAACCGCAATAGATGGCAGCACCAAACATTCCTACCCGCTCCGACAGGATTTTCATAATCCCTTTATTAACGAGACACTACATACATTCGGGGCGTATTTGGCGGTGGCAAGTTTCAAACCCGGGACCTTTTAGCCTGGAGTCCGTTACTATAACCACTATGCTATCAAGGCCACACCAAGTGAGTTTTACTAAGAGCTATTAAAAATATAAAACTTTTAACTCTATTCGTTGCTAACTTTTTTCTACTAATTCTTACAGATTTGTTTGTAACCGACTAAGATTACTAAAATTTTTTTTGTAATTACAAGGGTCACTAAAGTTTTTTTAGTAGATCGACCCCTTTTTTTTACAGTGCATTCAATATTTCATATGTAGCGTCCTTCGTGTGGGATTATGTTTTTTCTGTAGATATAAGGAATTGGTGTCCAGATTATGTGTGTCAACGTCTGTAGATTCTTCCGGACATAGCGGCATCCTGGAAAATACTGCATATTTTTTATACTTCATTGCACTTTTCCCTATTTCTGAAATAAGTTTTCCATATCTTTTCATTCGTAAGGTCAGGGTGGATCCATAACATAAAACATTTCTTCACCATTACGTATTTAATCCTAGACGACTGTTGCAGAAATTGTCGCATAGTTGCAATAAGTGTTCACTGACACTACATGTCCAAAAAAATAAATAAAAGTTCCATCAAATGATTTGTTTCTGCTTCTGTAGAGAATTATTGCAATTTTCTAATAAGTTTCGTACACTATATGGCCAAAGGTGGCTGGTCACTTGCGAATTTAAACGTTTTGTGAAATATATAGAAAAATAAATGAGGAATTATCCTGAAACTCCAACAGTGTAAACAGAATAGCACAGGTCATATATTTTCGCGAAGACTTTTTTTAGAAACCCCATGGAAGATCGTCAACAATTTGTAAAAAACGAATATCTTTTGAATAACTCTGTTAAAACTAGTGTAGCATAAATATTGAAAATGCAGATTACAATTAAGTTGCTTATTGTAATAAATTGTATTCCTTTTTATGAGGATAGCATGAGTACTTGTAGAGAAATTAAGTTTTTCATAAAACAATTCCAAATATAGCAGTACGTGCAATATTGGGTATGCTATATTGACACTAATCAATAGATATATAGATGCAGCCCCTCGTCTTTTTGCTTTATTTTGAGAACAATGGATTTTGAGCTTATTCTGTAGACGATGATTTTCAGAATTTTTAAGCTATGTTTTTGAGATTTTCACAAAAGGTGCTTTATTCATTTAACTGACGCATTATACACATTTTATATTTTCATTATATTCGCGCATGCGCCATAAAACATTATTTAGTAAAACTGCTCATTTTTCTACATTTTTAATTATGATTACAGAGTATTGTGTACAATGTTGTTTGTCATATTTTCTGAAAAGAATATTTTTTTACATTAAAAACTCAGCAAATTAAGAAAAAAACTTGGAAATATTCGGAAATTTCATAAAAACCTTATTTTTTTATGAGTAAACATGCTATCCTCATAAAAATCATCCCAGTTTATTAAAATAAGCCAGTTAATCATAATCTAGAGTTTGAACGCTTTTGCTGCATTAGTTATTACAGGGTTATCCAAAAGATATTTGTTCTATTTTCAATTTGTTGACATCCATTAACCCTTTCCGGCGCGGACAAATTCTGTTCGTAAAATGAGAAATTGTTGACTGACACTGGAATTTACAAAAGACTTTTTTAGAGATTAAGAATTTCCTGATTTAGGCTGTCATTGTAAAAGTAAAATTTTACTAAAATATTACTGGTACCGTTTGTAAGTTTGGAATAAAAATTAGGTGTTGCCGGAGTGGTAACACTGCGCCGGAAAGGATTAAGGAGTTTCGGAAAAATATTTTCGCTGAAACATATGACCTGCACTATTCTGTTTACACACCTGGAGTTTAAGGGTTTTTCTAGTATGTATTTTTCTAGATATTCAATAAAGTGTCTAAAATCGCAAGTGGCCGGTCACTTTTTGCCATATAGTGTCGGAAGATGTTACGATTAATTAATTTGGTGAAAAAATTTTACGATACTGATATGGTGGAACATAGGCTGATTGCATGCAATGTTATTTTTAAAACACATGGTTCTTCGTTTTAAATTTTAAGTAATTGAAACTAATTGATTCTCAGTAAATACAAGTGTAAAATAAAATATACCAAAACAGAAGATATGTTATACATTTTTCATTCTTCTTTAATCCCATTTCGCTAATTCCTCCTTTTTTAAATGTATACATCCAATTAAAATTTCTTTCAAATGTTATTATAGGTTATTAAGAATTTTAATGCATTACAGCTCTAAAAATGGGAAGATATGTTTTTAATTATGGAAAATGTTTAAAGTTCATAACATTCAACTTATCCAAACTTAGTAAGTTTTTATGATAAAATAAACAGAAATTTCCCTTTCCGCGACTGAGAATTTTCTAAATATAACTTATGCGAAAATGCTTGAATAAAACTTTTAACTTTGTAACTTTTACAAAAATAAATATTTTGACTTTGAATGGCTTCTAAGATGATCAATAAAAACGTTTAAGAAAAATTTGAATTGAAAATATATTTTTAAAATTTATTATTTAGAAACCATCTATTCAGGAGTGATATTTTGTATTTATTTACTGAGGCACTTCAAATTCTTTAGTCTAGAGAAATTAGTAGTGCTTCTTTTATAAAATAGAATATAAAATAGATTACTGAAAGGAAATTAAATTATGTGAATTATATACAGAATAATTATCCATGTTTCCTAAACATAGCTGCCAACTTTTATGCTCTTTTTTTAGCACTAAAATTTTAAAGTAAATATTGCTTATTTAATCGTTAAAATCCCATGATTAAAGAAGGCGAAAACCTGTATAAAATTTTAGTGGTACTAAAAAGTGTAACAGTTGGCAGCTGTGTATGGATATTTTTTTATGCTTGATAAAACCTTTTCTAATTTTTAGACACTACTTTAATGCACTTTAAATTAATTTGAAAAAAAATCTTTTAAAGTAGATTATTTAAACATTTAAATAGCTTTAGAAGCACTACAATTTTTTTTTAGTTTATGATTGTAAAATTTTTCATATCTTAAACGTAAAAGTGATTAAAATCATTGATTTAAAATTAAACCGATTAAAATAATAAATTTTAATCATCTGAGTATATAAATCACACTCACAATGCAGAAATATCTCTAAATAGACTTTTATTTGCTAAAATGTATAAAAGCATCTAAGCCAGAAAAATTTCTGTGGAATAGGATACAATTTCTGAAAAGCAAAATTTTACAATAAATAAATAGCAATGAAAAAGCGTGCGTCAAGTAGAGGTTATGAAAAACTTTACCAACACATTAGAAATACTATAACGAAGCCTTACAGTTTAATAAGGTTGGAGAAAGGTCTCTAAGTAAACAGTTTAAAAACGCATAACACATATTAAAATCAATTTCAGCAATTGCCATCTTCAGCCATAAAATTATCCAATATATTTTTCGCAGCCCGTTGTATGATTTGTGGACCTGTATATATGAAATATAGTGTGCAAAAATATTATTCAATTAGTAAACGCATAACAGTGTTAAAAATTCGAATGCAACAACCTCCATCAGTAAGCGGAAATGTATTTTAATTCTTTTTGTGCATGCATGTATGTGATATATAGAGTAGGTGAGGGTAAAGATATGCATTTTTCATAAGTTTTGATTTTTAACTAACATATTGGTCTAAACTTATGAACGACTGATTAAAATGTTGGAGTATAACCTTAGAGTAGCGCTATCATCAACCGACATTCTGCCAAGTTACAATTTCGCGAGAAATTGCAATTAAAATAAACATTGCTGAGCGTATCTTTGCACCATTGTTGGAGTAAAAATACGCAGTAATGGGGCAAAGATACGCCGTTTGTATTTTTGCCCCCTTATTGCAGGGTTTTGCCATATTTCACTAAAACGAAAGAATGATGTAAAAGTATCAGTAAATTTTAATAGTATTCATAGCTTAACTAGTAGTTTATAGTGAAAATACTAAGTTAAATCATGAAAAAATAAGCTAGAAACAGTGGTCTGTGAGATCGCAAAAAAGCAGTTAAATTCTGATTTATGTGACAAAAAAATGTTGCATAAATAATGTGAGTGCACTGTTAAAACTAATGGTGACACATTGCACCTTTTAAAGGTGAAAGGCTTGTCTCACTGGTGACACCCCTAAAGGAGCCAAAATAGCACCTTTAATTAGGGTGAAAAGATGGCACCCTTAATCCAGAGTGCCCAATGATAAAGAATTAAAAAATATACTAACCGACTTTCGGCCCTCGATGGATTCGAACGCAGAACGTCTGATTACAAGCTCAGCGCCCTATCCACTCGGCCATCAAGCTCACCTTCAAAGTCTCATTGAAATGTTCATATGTCCTGAAATTCAAAGGTTGCTTTATATAAAAAAGCACGCCAAAAGTTAGCCATCCGAAGTTCTAAACAAAATTGGGATAGCGTATTGCGGTGATAGTCATCGTAGGAAAAAATTGCTGTGTTGATCCACCAGTGACAGCGAGTTGAAGTGCAAGGATACACGTTACAGAGTATGCGCAAATGACTAAGGGGTGAAAATCTTCCAACGGTATGCATTGCGCGGCACCCTAATTAGCGTGAAACACCCAATGGCACCTCAAACACATATTCAAGCCCGCTGGTGCCAAGTGATTTAACCTTTTCACCCCTGGGCGTCAAATGCAACCGGTTCATCACCTTTATTTTTAACAGTGTGGTCTCATTGAATGGTATCCATCCTTATATCGTAGAATAAATAAAAGGTTCAACCGTCTTATAAGATATTGTTTCTGTACTTAACTTTAAGTACAGGACTACTAAAATTAAAACTCATCTGTTCA
The DNA here is from genome assembly GCA_964019185.1 of Maratus speculifer. Lineage (NCBI taxonomy): Eukaryota > Metazoa > Arthropoda > Arachnida > Araneae > Salticidae > Maratus > Maratus speculifer. The sequence goes on from OZ025299.1 coordinate 172,233,206, forward strand.
GAAGTCTTTAGCGTTAGTGCTAGACGCCTGAAGAAATTAGTATGTATAGTTATGCTAGAATGTATAGTAAATTAAACTAGTATGTACAATGTATAAAATTGAAGCTGGTGTTATACACAATTGAAGTGAAAAACTTCTTTAAACAACATAAAATAAGTTAACTGCGCAAGGCCTTTCGAAAGAACTTAGTCTTTCTTCGTCAGGCGCAAAAAAGACGTGCGTCTACAATGAATGTAGCGGCACGACTGAAGGGGAATGCGGGAGGGAGAGGGAGCAAGCAGAAGGAACAGCCAATAGGAAAGTAGAAGGCAACAGCCAATCACGGAAGAGCATAAACAAAACTAGAAAAACAATGAAGGAGAGGAAAGGAAGAAGGGAGGGGGAAGGGAAATGGGAAAAAAGAGGGGTAAATTAAAAAATTAACTAAAAGGAGAGATTAAAATGAAATAAAATGTACGCAAAAAATACATAAATTAGTAATAATAATAAATAAAAAAAATAATAAAAAAAAGTTAAAAAAAATAAAAAATAAAAATAAAAATACACAAAAATAAAAAATGTTTACAATTATAAACACACATATATAAACCTGAAAATTGTATACATAATATATATATATATATATATATATATATATATATATATATATATATATATATATATATATATATATATAATAATAATAATAATAATAATAATAATAATAATTAAATAATAAACTTATTTATGAAGCAGTGCTGAAAAGATTCTTATAGGCAACGGAAAGCGTTTTAGAATCAGATTTATCATTAACAATAATATCACGATTAATATAAATAGCTAAATTTTCAAGAAAATCTAACTCAGAGGAACTATTGGCATTAAAGATAATTTTAGCAGTTTGAAAATTGAAACTATGGCCGGAATCCCAAGAGTGTTTAGCAACAGAAGATTTAGAAATTTCTTGATTAATGACATACCGAGAGTTTTCTTTTAGGCGTTTTTCGAGATTTCTTTTAGTTTGACCAATATACGATAAATCACAGCCATTACAAGGAACATTATAAATACCCCATTTTTGGAGGTCAGGGACAGGACATTTCATGGAAGGAAATTTTAATTTATTGACGGGTTTAAAGATAACATTAAAATTGAAACGTCTTAAAACTTTAGCTAATTTAAAACATAAAGGAGGATAAAAAGGGAGGACGACCAAATTATCAGGTTTACTTTTATCAATATTAGAAAGAGTGGAATTGTTAGGGGGTCTATTGAATTTGCTCACAGCAGTATTAATGATAGAAGGATTGAATCCACGTTTTACAGCAACAGATTTTAAGTAATTGAGTTCATTCTTAAGAGATGCAAAATCGGAACAAATTTTGAGAGCACGATAAACATATGTATAAAAAACACCGATTTTTTGATTGACAGGATGATTTGAGAGAGCATGGGGTGGATTAGAGACAGAAAAAGGTTTTCTATAAACACAAGTTTTGAAAGAAGAATCACATTTGGTAACTAAAACATCAAGGAAAGGGAGTTTATTACAATTCTCTAACTCAAAAGTAAACTGAATATGAGGATCAATAGAATTGACAGTTTGAAGAATTGTAGAAATATCAAATGTATTATCCAATAGGACGAAAGTATCATCAACATAACGTATCCAACATTTAAAATTGATCAGATTTAATAATTTATCTTCAAAGTAATGCATATAAATATCACAAAGAATGGGAGATAAAGGATTACCCATACTTAAGCCTTCTAACTGTTTGAAAAATTTATTATCGAATTGAAAAGTAGTAAGAGTTAAGCAAATTTTAGTTAAATTAACATAATCTTTGACCTCAATATCAGAGAAATGAAATTTATGTAATCTTTTTTCCAAGCAAGAAAGAGCGCCTTCAATCGGGACATTAGTAAATAAAGATTTGACATCAAGAGAAAGCATAGAACAATTCGATGGATTAATACTTTTTAATTTACTAACGAAATCATAAGTATTTTTTACAGTATGAGAATTAGAAATGCATAAAGGCGAGAATATGGAAGCTAAAAATTTGGCAAGAGGATAAGTAAGAGTACCAATATTAGAGACAATAGGTCTTAAGGGAATATTGGTTTTGTGAACTTTGGGTAAAGCATAAAAACAAGCACAAATGGGTGCAGAAGGAATAACACAATGTTTAGTGTTGTCATTTAGAACAATATAATTCTTAACAGCTTTAGTGAGAGTGGCAAAATGCGAATTAGTGGGATCTTTTTTAACTTCAATATAAGGACCTTCAGATAAGAGAGCATGAACTTTATCAGAATAATCATTTTTATCCATAAGAACAATTTGACCCCCCTTATCAGCTTTAGTAATAATAAGATTATCATTGGACTTAAGCTCATTCAGAGCACAATGCTGAGGACGTGAGAGATTATAGGTTTATATTTAGAAACATTAGAAGAAATAATATCAGCAAGAATGTGACGAAGGGTTTCTTTTTGAAAAGGAGAAACTTTACTGTGTTTAAAGGAAGACTCAATAGGAGCAATCAATTTGGAGAGTGAAGGTTTGCAAGATGGTCAAAGATTATGTTAATTTAACTAAAATTTGCTTAACTCTTACTACTTTTCAATTCGATAATAAATTTTTCAAACAGTTAGAAGGCTTAAGTATGGGTAATCCTTTATCTCCCATTCTTTGTGATATTTATATGCATTACTTTGAAGATAAATTATTAAATCTGATCAATTTTAAATGTTGGATACGTTATGTTGATGATACTTTCGTCCTATTGGATAATCCATTTGATAGTTCTACAATTCTTCAAACTGTCAATTCTATTGATCCTCATATTCAGTTTACTTTTGAGTTAGAGAATTGTAATAAACTCCCTTTCCTTGATGTTTTAGTTACCAAATGTGATTCTTCTTTCAAAACTTGTGTTTATAGAAAACCTTTTTCTGTCTCTAATCCACCCCATGCTCTCTCAAATCATCTTGTCAATCAAAAAATCGGTGTTTTTTATACATATGTTTATCGTGCTCTCAAAATTTGTTCCGATTTTGCATCTCTTAAGAATGAACTCAATTACTTAAAATCTGTTGCTGTAAAACGTGGATTCAATCCTTCTATCATTAATACTGCTGTGAGCAAATACAATAGACTCCCTAACAATTCCACTCTTTCTAATATTGATAAAAGTAAACCTGATAATTTGGTCGTCCTCCCTTTTTATCCTCCTTTATGTTTTAAATTAGCTAAAGTTTTAAGACGTTTCAATTTTAATGTTATCTTTAAACCCGTCAATAAATTAAAATTTCCTTCCACGAAATGTCCTGTCCCTGACCTCCAAAAATGGGGTATTTATAATGCTCCTTGTAATGGCTGTGATTTATCGTATATTGGTCAAACTAAAAGAAATCTCGAAAAACGCCTAAAAGAAAACTCTCGGTATGTCATTAATCAAGAAATTTCTAAATCTTCTGTTGCTAAACACTCTTGGGATTCCGGCCATAGTTTCAATTTTCAAACTGCTAAAATTATCTTTAATGCCAATAGTTCCTCTGAGTTAGATTTTCTTGAAAATTTAGCTATTTATATTAATCGTGATATTATTGTTAATGATGAATCTGATTCTAAAACGCTCTCCGTTGCCTGGAAGAATCTTTTCAGCACTGCTTCATAAATAAGTTTATTATTTATTATTATTATTATTATTATTATTATTATTATTATTATTATTATTTTTATATATATATATGTATTATGTATACAATTTTCAGGTTTATATATGTGTGTTTATAATTGTAAACATTTTTTATTTTTATGTATTTTTATTTTTATTTTTTATTTTTTTTATTTTTTTATTATTTTTTTTTATTTATTATTATTACTAATTTATATATTTTTTGCGTACATTTTATTTCATTTTAATCTCTCCTTTTTGTAATTTTTTAATTTACCCCTCTTTTTTCCCATTTCCCTTCCCCCCCCCTTCTTCCTTTCCTCTCCTTCATTGTTTTTCTAGTTTTGTTTATGCTCTTCCGTGATTGGCTGTTGCCTTCTACTTTCCTATTGGCTGTTCCTTCTGCTTGCACCCTCTCCCTCCCGCATTCCCCTTCAGTCGTGCCGCTACATTCATTGTAGACGCACGTCTTTTTTGCGCCTGACGAAGAAAGACTAAGTTCTTTCGAAAGGCCTTGCGCAGTTAACTTATTTTATGGTGTTTAAAGAAGTTTTTCACTTCAATAGTATGTACAAAGCTGTATAAGTAAGCGTCCTTAGATAAATGAGAGAGGTGTCCGCAAGATTAAAGGAGGGTCACATCAATCAAGGTCATATGCTACCTAGCGGAAGAGGTGAACAACAAGAAAATTATTAAGAGTCATTTCATATAAGATTAACTCAGAATCAAGGGACCTGTGATTAAATGGTAAACAGATTTTTGTGATTTTTATTTCTCAGTGAGATGATCATAAGAAAAAAAGAAATCCAAAATATCAATGCCGTGGGACCATTGGTTTTAATTTGGTGGTGTGTGTGGGGGGGAGGTCAAAGGTCAGTGCCCCGCTTGAAAAATTGAAGTTTTATTTTTGCATAGTATTTCTCATAGTATGCATTGAAGTTATTCCACAAAACAAATTACATGGTTGTATTACATAAGGTTCACCCTTAGCTGTTCAAGAATAAAAATTATGGGATGTGGGTAATGCAGTGAGCTAGAGGGCTTCAAAAATTGAATTTTTTCGAAATTTCTCTAAAGTTTTGGCACATAAAATCTTTGCATTAAAATCATCCCATCATTCTTAACTGCTGTATGCTTCCCTGTTGTGAAATGAAACACAGAAAAGTAGGCCCTTCCATCGGCAGACTTTAATGCATCCCTAATTTTATGACAAATTTCCAAAAGAATTTTTTTTGCCTGTTTTAGTTGCCTATTTTTTGCCTGTGAGGTATACCAGACATGCATTAAAGTCAGAAGCCTGTATAATAATAATATAAATGTAAACTAACTATTCACCTTTCAAAATTACCAAACATAATCATGGGCACTAAAGCAGTTTTCCTAGGGTAATGGAAATCGCATTTAGGAAGTATGTTCCCCAAGGCCATAGCATTCATTCACTGCCAAGAATAAAAACACTTTACAATTATTTTTGAAATGCATATATTTTATTATTCTAACATCAATTGTAATATTTATTGTATAATAACAAATATTTTTAAAATGTTTTGCTATAGGCAGTGAGGTGAAGAGAAGAGAAAAGTGAATTGATGTTTAATAAAGTGAAAGGAAGTATCTAAACCAAATAATCATAAGCTACTTCTGTTTCGTAGTATACTGTCTGTATGAAAGTAACACTGTTTATAAAAGTTATTTCAAACATGGGTGAATATTCCTAAAACAAGTTATCAAATAACTGTGCTTGTGGGCCATATGCTGCTACAAAATCAAGTGAATTATTTCCAGTTTCTGAACTGATTAGGTCCAACGATTTAGAATGGTACTGGAAAAAAATAAAAACAAACATACCTCCAGAAAATATACCTGAAAAGGATCTCATAAAAAATCGAAGTGGAACTACCCTAGAACTTGGGGATATGGTTTGTACAAAGCGCAGATACAAATTTCGAAAATTTTGGACACCACCTCACTATTGCCAACATACTAATCATAAATTCAAGTGTAAGAAATAACATGGGGATTTGAGACCTTGTATCTTTCTGAAATATAAAGCACTGTGCTCGAAATTGGGTTCGTTTATTATTAGAGGAGTATTATGCAGGATTCACAGAACGGAATTTACTGAAACAGATTATGGAATGACCTAACGGAACATACTTAAATCATATCCCCAAGCTCAAGGTAGTTCCACTTCGATTTTCTATGAGATCTTTTTCAGAAATACTTTATGAAGGTAGGGGAGACCGGGGTACAATGGTCCACTTTTGCAAATTTTGACTGTTTACTCTTAAAGTATTGATTTTTTTTCTTTTGATCATGTACATGCATGTTACCTATACATTAAAGTTTATACTGCATCAACTCAAAAATAATAATTATGCATACTTTTTTTAAAATATTTTTTTAAATAGCAATTGACAAAGTGGACCATTGTACCCCAATGCCGGGGTACAATGGTCCACAGCATGGGGCTCTATGGACCACTTGTAATTTGAATAAAAATATATCAGTGTAGTTCATTTTTTAACAATAAGAAAGATAAACTATATCATAATTTGTTTATTCACATTCTATTACTCATTTTTATTTGTTTATTCACATTATTCATTTTTATTTGTTTATTTACTCTTTTAGCTCTAACTAAAGTAACATTTTTTTTCTTCATTTTTTTTTTATCTTAAAGTCATTATAGCGGTTGCAGATGGAACAATTAGGTTTATTATCACCCACAATACATTTTATAGCCTGTTCCATAACATCATGTGGCACAGAACCTATATTGGTTTTCCTAGGCTTGTTTCTTGTCATTGCTAAAAGAAATATGAAAAATGATATGTATCTTTTTTTGTACAATGATGCCACTTAAAGTTAAATATAAACCTTTATAATAAAAAATATATATATCTAAATATATGACTAAAAAATATATATAATAAATTTTTCCTGTCTACTTTACATCATCTGTGTTTTTTAATGAATTTTACCTTATTTAATTATTATATCCAGATACAAACTAATAGGTAGAAATAAGTTTTGTTTTTCTCATTCTACCATTTTATTTAAATCTAACTTATTAAGGATGCATGTTTGCATAAGCGCAGGAATATTGAATTAACAAATTATATGAAATAAAAAAAAACCCTCAAATGCACAAAATATTTTGTTTACTAATTTTTGGTGTTCAATTTAGGTTAATTTTTAAATTTGAAAGCTTATATTATACAGATAAATATTTCAAAAATGCATTTCACAATATGAATCATTAATTAATTCCCACACAAAAATATAATAATTTATTAATTCTTAATTTGGTCTAATTTTTATGTTTGAAAGCATATATTATACAGATAAACATTTCAAAAATGCATTACGCAACATGAATCATTAATTAATCTACACACAGAAGTAAAATAATTTATTAATTCTGAATTTCACATGTAATATTTAACTTTTAAAAACATGGGATACAAAACTGGCGTACAATGGACCATGGTCCATTGTACCCCAGTTTCTGATGGTCCATTGTACCCCATATGGAAGTTTGACAAAAACTTGATGATAAAAAAAGAAATTTAGAATTCTATTGTTTTAGCTATAATGAATATAATAATGTATTGTCTTACCTTTTTATTTTGCTACACAATGTCTTTCAAATTATAAATCTGTAATAAATAAATGAAGATATGTTTCACTGAAAATATTTACTTTTGCCTTACTCCCCCTGTGTCAAATCAATTATCAAGTATAAAATGGCTAAAATGTCAGCTATGCACATGGTTTCAAATTTCTTTTTACTACTTCATGACTGCCATCTATATACTAAAATATGAAGCTTTCAAAAACAGAATTAATATAAAAAATAGGGGGTGGACCATTGTACCCCAGTCTCCCCTATGTTTGTTTTTATTTTTTTTCGAGCACAAATTTCAAATCGTTGGGCCTTTAGAAACTGGAAATAATCCACTTGATCTTGTAGCATCATATGGCTTACAAGCACAGTTATTTGATAACTTCTAAAGGAATTCATCCTTGTTTTAAAAAAATATATATAGACAGTTTTACTTTCAAATAGACAGCATACAACAAAACTGAAGTAGCTTATGATTATCTGGTTTAGATAATTCTTTTCACTTTATTGAACATTAAATAACTTTTCTCTTCTCTTCAGTTCACTGCATCTAACAAAAATATATTACAAATATTCGTTGTTATAGATAAATATTACAATTGGTGTTAGAATAAAACTAGTCAGATTTGGTAATCATCCCAAAACTTTCTTCATTCTTATGAATGTTAATACTTTCTGAAAAATACAGCATAGCAATGCCAACGGTTAGATGGTTTAAACCAAAATCTAGTCAGCAAGAAGTTGTGTCAACTTATTACTGAATCTGAAGTTTAATGAAAATCCGTGCATTAGCTCTTGAGATAGAGCTACTGCAAAATCTTTTTAAAAAATTACATAACAGTGCTACATGTTGGGTAATGTATACCAAAAACAAATCAGGATATTTTTTTTTTATCATGTATTAACTGAATCTGAAGTTTGATGAAAATCCATGCATTGGATCTTGAGCTACATTTATTGCAAAATCGTGAAAAACGCAGCATAGCAGCGCCATGTGTAGGGGAATTTATACAAAAAACTAAACAACACTAATCTATATTAGGACTAACTGAATCTGAAGTTTTAGAAAATATAATGCAGTAATTCTCGAGATAGAGCTACTGCAATAATCACAAATAATTGCAATATGGCAGCGCCACCTATTGAGCGATTTGCACCAAATCATAATCAGCTCCATGTTATATCATCTACTAACGAAATCTAAAGTTTTATGAAAATCCATGCACTAGCTCTTGAGACATGCGTATTGTGGAAATTGTGAATAAAGCGCTATAGCAACGCAATCTGTTCAGCGATCTACACCAGAAATTTATCAGATCTAGTTTCTATCAGTGTCTAACAAAATGTAAAGTTTTCTGAAATTCCGTGCATTAATTCTTGAGATAGACACATAATAGATAGATAGCCCATAAAATTTTTGTCACATACAAATAGACTGACAGACTCACAGGCAGATATTTTTTAAAAACATGTTTTTCGAGTTCTCTGAACCCTAAAACGTATAATCCGACGAAAAACGGATTTCGAAAACATTTACGATTTCCTTACTTTTTTCTTGTAAGAAGCGAAAGTAAAAATATGCACTTCTTTTCACTTCATTACTGATCAATGCACTTTTCTCTTCTCTTCATTTCACTGCCTATAGCAAAAACGTTTTAAAAATATTCATTATTATGCAATAAATAATACAACTGATGTTAGAATAATGAAATATATGCATTTCAAATATAATTGTGACATGTTTTTATTCTTGGCAGTGAATGAATCTTATGGCCATAGGAAGCATATTTCCTAAATGCGATTTCCATTAACCTATGAAAACTGCTTTAATGCCCATGATTATGTTTGGTGATTTTAAAAGGTGAAGAATTATTTTAATTTTCTATTATTATTTTACAGACTTCTGTTTTTTTTTTTTTTTTTTTTTTTTCATGTCTGGTATACCTCACTTAAAATAGGCAAAAGTATTTTTTTTGGAAATTTTGCATAAAATTTTGGAATGCATTAGAGTCTGCTCATGGAAGGGACTTTTCTGTGTTTCATTTAACCATAGGGAAGCATACAGCAGTTAAGAATGATGGGAGGATTTTAATGCAAAGAGCTACCTGTGTCAAAATTTTAGTGAAATCTCGAAAAAAATTCAACTTTTGCAGTCACTTAGCTCACTGCTTTACACACTTCCCATATTTCTTATTCTTGAATAGCAAAGGCCAACTTTATATAATACAACCATGTAATTTGTTTTGTGGGGCTACTTCAATGTAGTGCTCGCGATGGGATACGTATAACAGCAATACGTTTAAACGATATACGTATATCCGTATAATACGTTTTTCTGCTATACGTTTGCCTTAAAATATACGTTTAAACGTATCCGGATACGTATAAGGCGTATCAATTAAACGTATATTTAAGAATACGTATATTTAATGTATAAGTATATTCCACGTATCGTATCTAATTTAAATATTGGACTTCACCAGTCTTATGTCACTGAATGGAGAATAATTTGGAAATCGGTGGCGTTACGACAGGAATCCGCATAGTATGTCTTATACATACGAGATCGAGCAATGAAAAGCGTATATTTTTTAAAACAGTTAGCAAAAATTTCACAAAATATCAGATTCCTGATTGGCCAATGAGTGAAATATTTATTTTCTAAATAGAAAATTCTTACAGTGAATCGCAAAAGTATTTTGCAGCATTGTACTTTGAATTTATATAATTTTTTTTGTTCATCTCATGGTAATGAGCTCAGATATCCCTTTATTTTACATTTTGTATAGGTAATGTATACAAATTGTATCCATTGTAAATAACCAGCAAAATTAAACACTTTTTGAACAAAGAATGAGAGTATAAATGTTTCAGATTTATTGTGAATTATTGTTAAATTTAGTTTTTTCTTTTTAATTTTTAAAAAATTCTTTATTTACTTTTTGTTTATTCTCAAGACTGCACCCGAGCGTAAATGCTATTCTTTCCATGGAGCTAATGTTTTCTAACTCTGTTAATGTATAATGAAATTTCATTTTTTAATCTTGATATTTGTAGTATTTTTTATACAAAACGAGATGGAACTTGCGAAAGTCGACGTTAAAATAAGTTTTAAAATGACTCCATCAATTCATTCTTGGTTTCAATTTCATTTCTCTGGTACTTATCAATTGTTTTAAGCTAATTGATTTTTATGTAAAAATGGAGAAAATATTTTTCTATAATGTTAGAACAAATTGCAGATGAAACAGAAATTTAATGCTTTCGATTGATTATTTCTTTGCATAGTTTCCTCGTTCACATTTCATAATCAGGATGGCTGACAAGGAAGGCTCCAGACTGCGCATACTCAAATTTTTCTGAAAAAAAATACTAATTAAACTAATCATGTATCTAATAAAGTATCAGTGAAAATTAGCGGCGGAATTGCAGTAGAATCATATAAAAAAATAAATAAAATACTGTCGAATATTTGGCGTAAAAAGACGAAAGTGTCACACGATTTGGCCGAGCAGCACTTTTCCCCGCCAAAAGCAAACAATTTTAATGCAACTGAAAATTTTTGGATTTTTATATTCCGTGTAAATTTTATTTAATGAATTTAAACATAAACAATTATAGAGTTTAATATATTGTATAAATATATACAAATTAAATTGCATATATATACAGGGTGAGTCATAAATATCGAAACAATAGGCTATCTCCTTAAATATTGCCTCTAGACCCATACTTCCAATTGCAAAAACTCGTAAAAAAAGGTGAAATTTCTGATAATATAAATTGTAACTCCATGGGGGGTGGGGATCTGTTTGAAAAAATACGATAATTAAATTTTTATACGGCCCCCGTAGAGCAAAATTCCCAATTAGGAAATTATTCCTTACCCATTCCTAACTTGAACAAAAAAAAAATTCATCTCCGTATCTGAAAACCTGACAGAGATATTAAAATCCAAAATTCTCAAAAATTCGTGACTTACACCACTTTACCATGCCTGTAACGATGGGTTTTTCATCCGTTTCCAAAACAAATAAGGGATCGTTCACAAATTGTCCGTTATTAAATGTCGGTTTAAGACCGTGCCTGTTATTTGGACATAATAAAGCAGCGTATTGATTTAAATCAAAACTTGTTTTCAAAACATGTTGATTGTTAGCACTAGAAGTCTGAATAGATCAAAATATGTAGGTCAGGTCCTAAACCAACCCATAAGGAAAAAAGTTCTGCCCGGCATGAAATAATGTTAAAATCATAATCCGGACCAGCCTGGAAAAAAGTTTAAATCATAGCCGGTTCAGCCGTGAATTTCTACATAGTTTTTTTTTTTTACTTCAGTATAGTTAAAATTGTTACGCGTGGAGGAGTTCCGACCAAAAATATACTTAATATAGAATCTCGTTTTTTATATTTATACTTTTTTATTATTAAAGAAGCGCCAAAGGCTGTGATATATTCATTTTATCAATGAATCTATGTTTATATGTAAATGTTTCACTTATATTTTATTATCGCTAATCCACATCCCGTGCGTTGGAGACTTTGAAAAATGTTATACAGTAAAACCTTTTAAGACGGAATCACATAGAAAAGAAAAAATACGTAATAGACAAATGCCCTTCCTAGGAGGGTTAAATAGAGTTTATTTTTTTTCTCACGTATTATTGTATTTATTTTGCATGGATCAACACATTTTCTGTTTAAGACAAAATTACTTTATAGGCAGATTTTTTTTCTCAGGTTTTATTTTGTGTATTTTTTTAGCATTTAAATATACTATTCTTTAAAAAAAAGGGGGGGTTTTGTAAAATAAAAGCGATTTTAAAATTTATGTGGTTTTTGTAAAAATATTGATTGAACCAAATTTTACTTATTTTATGCACGTATTAGGTGAGTCAGAGGCTGTGATTTTAATACGGATTGTTCGAGACCGGGATTTCAAATTTCGTCCAGTGCAGAACTGGGAAAAAGGAAGCTGTCCCATCTGACATGAAAAATTATTAGACCTGGATAGGCGAGTCTTCAGAAAAAAGTAATGTATCGGTCCTGATCTGACCTGAGCCCAGAATACAAATTTTTTAACAGCCTGTCCAGGACGATAGAAAGCTTGAAGTTGTGAGAGCTAAATTTTTAAAAAGACTTAAGGGTGCATTTCGATTCAAACTGCTTGTTTTCCGATTTATTTTTGAATTCACTTTTACTCTCAAACACATGGAACTCGCAGATTCTCTTATTTAGAAAGTGCACAAGGTGCCGAGACGGTCAGTTCTCTGATAAGTGCAGAAAATATTGCAAAAAAAGCAATCAAAAACTACAATTTGAACCGATTTTTCCGAAGTGGGAGGTTGCGGAACGAAAAAAAGGGTCTTGCTGAGAAGTTAATTGCTTATAAATCAAACTCTAATGAATTGAACGTAAAAAGACTTCACACGGCACCTTATACGTCCCTTCAAGAATCCCCTCAGCAAGTTTCATTTTCCTACTTTTAAAAATGTGTCTGAAATTATATCGGAAAATTTCGAGCTGCTGAAGGTGGAAAAGCGTTTTTTCGAATGCACCCTTAATCTACATCTTAGAAAAGCATTCTTTTAAATAACTGATGGGCAGTAAAACAATACATTTCGTTTTCTGTATAATGACTTTTTTCCTGAATATTTCTTGTCTTCAAATTATTAAAAGTTAAGAATTGTTAAAGAAAAAGAGTACAAACTTGAAAAATGTCATTTTTAATTATTTTACATTAGTTTTGTTTAAAAAATGAAAAATTACTTACTTTTGAAAATATGATTTTTTAAAAGTTATTATTTTTTAAATAAATATTTTTTATAGTTCTAAGATAAATATTGAAAAACAAAAACCCCGAAACAAAATTAAAATTAGATTTTCATTTTTAATTAAATAGAAAGAAATTGAAATCCGATAAATAATGTTTGGAGTTATAATGATTTTTAACTATCCCATTTAAACCAGTACTAACCATATAAAATTTTATAAATTTTATGATAAATTTTAGGATGTGATTTTCTGGTTAACCATATGGTTAACCATCGAAAAAAAGAAAAAAAAAAAACAAAATTCTAACTCAAAAGATAGATTCTAACTCAAAAGTTTTCCTAATTGGAATTTTTGTCCTACGGGGGCCGTATAAAAAGTTAATTTTCGTACTTTTTCAAATAGACCCCCCATGGAGTTTCAACTTATCTTATCAAAAATTTCACCTTTTTTTATGAATTTTTGCAATTGGAAGTATGGGTCTAGGGCCAATATTTAAGGAGATAGCCTATTGTTTCGATATTTATGACTCACCCTGTATATATATACAGGGTGATTCCAAATTTTTTTTACAATAAAAGAGGGGTTATAGTACATATCAAGACAAACAATATTAAAAGCAGACCAAGGGTCCAAAACGTTTTCCTAAGGAGATAGCCGCCATTAAAGTTTAGGGACCAAAATTTCAAATAAACATAAAAAACGGAAAAATCGGTCGATTGACTTGCGGTTTTCACTAAAATTATTCTTTATGTCGGCATTTTCTTGAAATTAAATTATAAAGATAAATTTCAAAAAATGCCGATAGAGGGCGCTTTAGACTTTGGAGTAACGAACAACTATTTTTTGCCGGTATGTTTTGCATCTCATTAAATGTTTTCGTAAGTTTAAACTTAAACTTAAATTTTGAGCTCAAAATCTGTAGTTGGGAGTGGTTAAGTAACACAAACTGAGCTGTGTTCAGAGGGTTCAAATTTCAAATGATTAAAAAAAACGTAAAAATTGGTCGATTGATTTGCGGTTTTCACTAAAACTATACTTTATTTAGGTATTTTCGTGAAAATAAATTATAAAGATAAATTTCAAAAAATGCCGATAGAGGGCACTTTAGACTTTAAAGTAACGAACAACTTTTTTTTGCCGTTATTGTTTGCATCTCTTTAAATGATTTAGGAAGGTTAGACTTAAACTTAAATTTTGAGCTGAAAATCCAAATAGTAGGGAGTGGTTAAGTAGCACAAACTGAACTGTGTTCAAGGGGGAGGGGGAGGTTCAAATTTAAAGTAATTATAGAAAATGGAAAAATTGGTCGATTCGTTTGCGGTTTAAAATAAAACTATTCTTTAAGTCAGTATCTTCTTGAAAATAATTTTTAAAGATAAATCTCAAAGAAATTCCGTCAGAGGGCGCCTTAAACTTCAGAGTAATCAACAAATCATTTTAACCATTATTTTTGGTTCTAATTAAATGCTTGCAAAAGAATTTTAAATGTTCTCGGAAGCTTAGATTTTAACTTAAACTTTGAGCTCAAATCCTGAATCGTTATGAGGAGTTAAGAAGCGCAAACTGAAGTGTGTTCAGGAGTTAAAATTTAACCCTCTTTCCTCCTCGAGCACAATTCAATTTTTCGCTACTTAAACACTCCCAACGATTCAGAATTTCAGCCCAAAATTTAAGTCTATGCATTTGAAAGCATTTAATGAGATTAAAAAAATAACAGTTAAAAATAGTTGTACGCCTACTCCAAAGTCTAAGGCGCCCTCTATCGGCATTTTGTGAAATTTATCTTAAAAATTTTTTTTCAAGAAAACACTGATTGATCAAGAAAACTGCTGATTTAAAAATTAGTTTTAGCAAAAACCGCAAACGAATCGACCAATTTTTCCGTTTTTTACAATTATTTGAAATTTGAACCCTCTGAACACAGCTAAGTTTGTCTACTTAACCACTCCCAGCTATTCAGATTTTGAACTCAAAATTTAAGTTCAAGTCTAAGCTTACGAAAGCATTTAATAAGATGCAAATAATAACGCCAAAAAAGAGTGTTTCGTTACTCCAAAGTCTAAAGCGCCCTCTATCGGCATTTTTTTGAAATTTATCTTTATAATTTATTTTCACGAAAATACCTAAATAAAGAATAGTTTTAGTGAAAACCGCAAATCAATCGACCAATTTTTACGTTTTTTATAATCATTTGAAATTTGAACCCTCTGAACACAGCTCAGTTTGTGTTACTTAACCACTCCCAACTACAGATTTTGAGCTCAAAATTTAAGTTTGAGTCTAAGCTTACGAAAACATTTAATGAGATGCAAAAAATACCGGCAAAAAATAGTTGTTCGTTACTCCAAAGTCTAAAACGCCCTCTATCGGCATTTTTTGAAATTTATCTTTATAATTTAATTTCAAGAAAATGCCTACATAAAGAATTATTTTAGTGAAAACCGCAAATCAATCGACCTATTTTTCTGTTTTTTATGTTTATTTGAAATTTTTGTCCCTAAACTTTAATGGCGGCTATTTCCTTAGAAAAACGTTTTGGACCCTTGGTCTCCTATTTAATATTGTTTGTCTTGATGTGTACTATCACCCCTCTTTTATTGTAAAAAAAATTCGGAATCACCCTGTATATATATATATATATATATATATATATATTATTAGTTGCTGTATTAATTTCATTTACCTTTGGAAAAATATTTTCATGTATAAAAAATTCTTATTCAGTAAAATTATTTTCATACATTTAAGGGTATTCAAAAATAAAAGCCAGATGTTCCTATAAATAGACCCAATAAACAATATTCTCATTATGTGGCAGTAAACGTAAATTTTTATTCTCTTAACAAAATAAAGACCCGTGTGTGTATATATATATATATATTTACCGAAATCTATCTCGCAAATCAAAAATACGTACAAAAAAGCAAATATGTGAATATTTTTCATTATTTTTTTTTTCTTTGCAACAATGGAAAGAATCCGATTCCCACTGTTTTGAAGAAATTTCGTGAAAAAGTTTTTAAAATTAAAAATATAATATAAAAATGGAAATAAATTTAAAACAAATTATATATTACAAAAATAATTCTCAGGATCGGTCCTGTACAAAACGCAAGGCTGATGACCAAATCAACAACAACTAAAAAGTAAATAAATAAATAAATAAATAAAAACAGCCTGCTCTTTAAATGTATAAATGTAAGGGAATTAATTGTACTAAGTGTTGTTAATATTGACAAGTATAATTTTTTTCGTATAAAGTAAGTATAAATTTCGATTACTTATTGATTGGAAAATAATAAAAAATCCCTTTCGGAATGGCCTATAGGCGGAGGTAGATTTCAAAAAGTTTTCATCTCAAAAAAAAAAAAAAAAAAAAAAAAAAAAGATTAGAGATAAACCCAGTTTAACTACTTTATTCAGCCGCTTTTAAAAAAATTTTTAATTTCATTTTTCTGTAAGAACTGGTTTTATCAAAATCATCTTAAACGAAATTCTACTCAAATGCCCATTTTGGCAACATACTTTGAATTTTGTTCTTACTTTATTTAAAAAATTGACCAATATGCTCATTATATAGCTCCTAAATAACAAAAAACTGTTAATTAAATTCGTTTGACAACAAAATTGAATTTAAAAATGAGTCATAAAATAACCAATTTATTATTTTAATACATCCACAATTCTTTAATCAAGATTGCTTTGAGAAATTTTGTGCGAAGTGCCCACTTTGACAGATTTTTTTAAATATATATTTAGCCTTTATCAAAAATTTGACCAATACTGCACATTACACAGTTCCTAAATAACAAATAACTGTCAATTGAATGCGTTTGAGAGCAAAATTGAATTTAAAAATGAGTCATAAAATAAACAATTTATTATTTGAATACAACCTCAATTCTTTTATCATGATCGCTTTGGGAAATTTTTTTGCGAAGTGCTTACTTTGACAGCTTTTAAAAATATATATATTCACCCTTTATCAAAAAAGCGACGAATACGCACATTATATAGTTCCTAAGTAACAAAAAACTATCATTTGAATGCGTTTCAGATCAAAATTGGATTTAAAAATGAGTCATAAAATAACCAATTTGTTATTTGAATACCCACAGTTCATTAATCATGATCGCTTTGGGAAATTTTGTGCGAAGTGCCCATTTTGGCAGCCTTTTTTGAAATATATTCTGCCTTTATGAAAAAACTGGCCACTCCGTCACATTACATAGTTCCTAAATAAGAGGACCTGTAAATTGGAAGGGTTTGAGAACAAAAATGAATTTAAAAATGACTCAGAAAAACGCAATTTGTTATACTTCCTCAATTTTTTAATGACGATAACTTCGGGAAATCTGTGCAAAATACTTTTTTTGGTAGCCTTTTTAAAAATATATTGTGTCTTTATCAAAAAACTGGCCAATACGTCGCATTATATAGTTCCTAAATAAGAGGATCTGTCATTTGGATGTGTTTAAAATCAAAAGTGAATTTAAAAATGATTCAGAATATAAGCAGTTTGGATTTGAGTTTTTTTTCCAACTCCTATTTTTGTTTAATTTATTTTTACTATAAGAATTGGTTCCATGAAAAACTTGTTAATATAAAAGCTGTAGATATTATTGTGAAGATGTAAAATAAATTTAATTAGATTTGATTGCTTAATAATTGAGTAAGTTGTGGAGTTTTTTCTTTTTCCTCCCCCCTTTTTCTTTTCGTTTTTAATTTTTTTCATCCGTAAAACTTGGTCCTATCAAAACCTTGTAAATGCAAAAGTTTTAGATAGTATTGAGTACATTTATATAAAATTTAGTTGGATTTGATATCTTGAGAATTGACGAAGTTATGAATTTTTTTCTCCCAAAAACCATGTTTTTTTCGCCCCTTGAGCCCATTTGTAACTTTATCAAAAATCTGTCATGCATAAACTTTTTGCCCATTTTTTAGAAGTAATATAAACTTTAAACTGATTCGATATCTACTTAAATTAAGAAGTTATCGCGTTTTTTCGGTTTTCACAAAACCCCTCCCTATTTCCACCCCCTTGGTCCGATTCCGCCCATTAACGAACTCGACCGAGATTTTAAGCTCCTTGATTTTATGTAAAAGTTTGAAAAAGATCTGAGCATAATTATGGAAGTTGTCGTGTCTAGAAGAAAGTGATATACACCGTCAGATAGATAGATAGATAGATAGACAGATAGATAGATAAACTTTTTTACTGATGGTAGTTTTGGGGTCTAGGAGTCATGATTCGTGTAGATCCGCAAATTTTTTCAGAAATTCCAACATGGGAGAGAATGCAATAGGTAGTATTTCATACGAAATCTACCTAATTGGATGATTTAGAATCGAATGCACATGATTAAAATGACTTTCCTTTTTTTCTTTTTCTTAAATATATTTTCAAAAGTATTAAAAAATGCTCTGGTGAGCAACAAATAAAATGTTAATATGTTTTTAAGTATGAAAAAGTGTTTGACAAGTGCTTCTAATTGAGCATGAGAAAGGAGAAGGGGGTCCTATAAACCAAGGGGTCCCTTCTTGGCTGCAGCTCATTGTCAATGCCAAATTTGAAAGAAAAAAAAAATGATATTTGCGCTTTTTCCATATAAAAGAAATCCGTCACAGTTACTATAAAAATATGTTGTGTAAAGTCGCGGCCAGAAAAAACGCAGTGTAATTAAACATGAACGTAAGGGGAAATAGTACCAGAAACCTTAGTTAGTGCAGCGAATCATACTCATTGCAATGCCACCAAGCATACCTGCAGCGTAGAACTGCACAGAAAACTGATTTGTAGTGCAGTTCACATGTAAAGCAGGATTGAAAATTTTACTAAAAAGAAAGACGGCAAGTTTTACGCAAATTTCTTTTATATGGAAAAAAGCACAAATATGATTTTTTAAAATTTGGCATTAACACTGAGCTGCAGCCTAGAAGGGACCCCTTGTCCTTTCTCATGATCAATTAGAAGCACTTGTCAAACACTCTTTCCTACTTACAAATATATTAACTTTTTTTGTTGCTCACCAGAGCATTTTTTAATACTTGTCATTTAATTTTTTTGATAGAAACTGAAGATTTTGTTATATCTTGAAAAGCAAAATATTTGCTGCTGTCAAAATTTTATTCTTATATTAGAATAATTAAGAACGTTTTTGCATTACCGTATAAAATGCATGATGTCTGAAAAATAAACCAAGCAGTTGAACGAAAAAAAATTACAATGCGCTCACAACTTTATTCAAAGAACTGAAGCTAAATGCTTCGCAATAAAAACGAATAACCATGTTTATCACGTGATTTAGTTAATTTGAATAAATTATGTTACATACATAAAAAAATTATATTTATTTAAACTTAATGGCAATGAATAATAATAAAAAAAACTACAGCAGCAACAACACGAAACAATGTTCAACTGGAGCTTTAAGACACAAATTCGATTTTCTCAGCGATCGTCAAACATACAAAGATGAAAAAAAAAATATTTTAAGTTTTACCAAAAGGGTTAAAATAAACCAAAAATGGAGTTAATCCATTCACAGGATCGTTAGCTATCCCTTGTTATGTTTTAATTTTTTCGTAAAAAGTTAAATAAAAAACTACAGTAAACTACGATAATTTTTTAATGCTATCATTTTATTCATCTTGTCGAGTTCTATCTTTTGAAAAACAATCACTGTCGTACGTCAACTTGTTCGCCAGAAATTTCAAAAAGACGTTTGCATTTTCTATTTCTTAAAAATGTTATACTAAATGCTACCGCGTTTGCTATGATATATTTTAAATTTAGAAAACAATATTCTTAGCTACAATAAAAGTATAATTACAAAACTTTCTAGAAGTCGAACTGATCAATGTTACTATAAAATATAAAGTAAATTTAAGTCTGTTTTGTGGCACCATGTAAAAATATTGTTCCGATCAAAGTATAATAAACTAGCCATAAATCAAGCTAGTGAGATGTGGCCATCACAAAACTTTTTTCTATCTCACGTATTTTAGTACTTAAAAATTCGCTATCCCAGTGCTAAAATTAAATGCCAATACATGCCCATCGTGAAGATTCTAATGGTATGAAATTCCATGCATTAATTCTAGAAATAAAATTATTGTAAATATCGGTAAAAATGCAGAATAATAGTGTCACCTATTGTGCGATTTATACAAAAACATAAGCAGCAATAATATTTACTATTCTGAAGCTAAATCTTAAGTTTGATTTTTAAAAAATCGTGCATTAGTTTTTGAAATAGAACTATTATGCGAATCAGAAAAAATTCAGCATAACAGCCCCCCTATTCGGTGATTCTCACCAAAACATGCATAGAATCACTTCATATAAAGCATTAACTGAATCTGTAGTTTGATGAAAATCCGTGCGAATTCTTGAGATAGAGCTATTGCAGAAATCACAAGAAAAAAGCCAGCAAAGTAGAGCCACCTGTTACACGATTTACACACAAAACTAATCAGCACCAATTTCTATCAGGGACTACCTGAATATATAGAGGAGACTAGGGTACATGTGAACAGTTCACATAAACATAGCTTTTTCTCATAACTGGGTTAATTTCTATAAGCAAAACTACTCAATCTAGTAAACATAACTTTTTTTTCGCATGGTAGTTTTTAAAATTACCTTTATAATTCTTCTTACTTTCCTTAATAGTTTTATGAATTCAAAAAATGCTCCTATCTGCCCCAACGAAGGGGCAGTTGACACACATAAGAGAAACATGTGAACACAAGGGAAACAATTTTTGACATGTTTTTTATTATCTTTTTCATATGTTACCTTAATCATTAGTTGTACTATCTGTTAAATTCACTATAAAGAAAAATATATGTATATTTATTTAGTTTCTGAGTGATATGTTTAAGCAAAATATTATAAAATAAAAATAAGTAGATTTGGGGGGGGGGGGCTTAGATAATTGATAAAATATTGTTGCAATATAACAAAAAAATTAAGGAAGCAAATTTGAGAAAATATTTAAACAATTTAAATTTTGCTTAGGGCTTTTTGTTTGAGGGTGATTTTAGGGAGGGGGCATTTGGATAATATTTATCGGAGATCTATCAAAAGGCGAAAGATTCTCATTCCTATATTTCCCTTATTTGCCCGTAAATTAAGGATAAAAAATTGTTTTACATTTATAAGCTTCTTCCAAATTTAATTTCTTTTGCTTTTAAAAGAAAGGGGGGAGTCAATAATGGAGATTTCACGGTAGTTATAAATTTTAAAATTTTATTTTCTTAAAATATATACCTATTTTCAAAGCACCATATAAAATAGCTTTTTTAGAAGTGGGAGTAAACTAATACTACAAGTTTGCAACAAATGAAATAGAAAAAAAAAATGCAAAGTTGTTAAAGGTAATATTTTTTTTGCATTAACGATGCATAAAAAATAGTATTGAAAACTGTTAAATAAAGTAATGTATAGCATTTATTGCAATTTAGAAAATTACAATTGAACGTAAACCAGCTTGTTGCTTTTATGTATTTGCAGAAGTTTGTATTTGTTTGTAGAAGTTTCTATACAAAATCAACTTTTTGTGACAGAAATGTCTTCTATTTCTATAAAATTATAGATAATGGAGCTGGCATTATTTGCACGAAGTTAAATGAAAGGAACAGAATCACTGAATGATCATTGGAGAATTTAATGACGTGTTTAGATCTGCCCCAACTAGACTCTTCATAAGTGCCCCACATTCCCACAAGCGTTAAAATGACAAATCATTAACCTTTCTCAATTTTAGAAATAAAAATTATCATAAATATTTATTAGTATCCATAGTATATGTTAAAGCAAAAAAGCAAACAAAAAAATAAAATAAAATAAAATAAGAAAATAAATAAATAAAATTATTTTCTTAGCAAGTTGGAGATTTTACTATTCAGTTCAGTAAACAGTATTTCGGCTCCTGGGGACAAACAAAATGTCGAAGAGCTTCAAAAAAAATGTTCCATATGTCAATAGGGGCTACCATCTTTGGTAATTTTTTGAAATAAAAAAAAATATATAATAACTAGTGAAAAATGGCAATGTTTTCATATGCCCTTTTTCACATGTGCCCCAGTCTCTCCCATAAATGTTTCTTAATTCTGTATATTAGGTCTTGAGATAGAGCACCCACAAAATTCATGTCACATACATACAGACAAAGTCACAGACTCACAAACTCATAGGCAGATATTTTGTAAAAACATGTTTTTCAAACTCTCTTACCCTTAAAACGTGTAAACCCGTCGAAAGTTTTTCCGAACCCAATACTTTCTTCTTCTAAAGATACAAGAAAATATAAAAAACTAAGTACTGCGCCACAGATCTTCCAAAGATTCTACCCACAACTAATGTCAGACATTTTAATAATAAATAATTTAGCTTTTTCGGGAAAAAAATCTAAACTGAGAAAGTTTTCAGATCTTTTTAAGTACCTGCATAACAGTAGTAGTTAAATAAACACATAGTAGTTCTTTGAACAAAGAATCGCGATGGGGATACTCTACCGGATATTTATCAATGTCTCTAATCCGCAGAAAAACGTTGAAACATCAAATTTCATACTTTGAACGGAAAACGTTTAAACGTTTATACGTTTAACCGCTTGGATAAGATACGTATATACGACATACCGTATATGATGTTTTGTGTAATACGTATAACCGCCGATGCCGTATTATACGTATAGCAAATCCGTATTTCGTATAATACGTATTCTACGTATACTCGTATAAACGTATAATCGGGAGCTCTACTTCAATGCAAACTACAGTGCTCAGCAAAAGTTTAGACATTAATCGATTATGCTTCTATATTCAGAAGTATGTAACAGATTTTTGTAACTCATCTGGCATACATTACTTGTTACTTATCCTTTATTCACAAACTATAAATTTTAAATTTTAGCTTTTACAAAATATATAATGACAAAAAAAAATGAAATTAACATTGTTGCAAAAGTATATAGACAATCTGTATATTTACAGAAAAATAACTACAAATTAAAATCGAGAGGCACGCACATTGTCTGCAATTAGTGCAAGAATGTGATTTTCTAGCAAAGAAACTAAATGCTGCATCCCTTGGGGGTATATTTTGCACCAAACACGTTAAACAGCAGCTCGAAGCTCATTAACAGAAAAGTATAGCAAAAATTTGCATAAACCTTACGCGATATGATGTCACAAAGATTTTCGATTGGGTACAGATCAGGGCTACATGCCGGACAGTTGAGATCAGTAGTATTTTGAGAGTTAAACGAAGTTTTTATTTAGTATGCAATATGAATCGATGCATTATCTTGCTAAAATCCATACTTTGGATCACCTAAAAGTTCCCCAAATGACTAAAAATTGTTTTCCAACGTATGTATGTAGTCTTGTGTTGCTTGGCAACCATTGAATATCTCTAGAGGTACTCGAGCATTAAAGCAAAGTGAGGACCAAATCATTAAAAAGTCAGCTCCTTATTGTCGATTTAAAAAAGTCCCAGGCTCTTTACGCAAGTTGTGCCAATAGTATTCCCACCCGTTTGGACCATCCAAATTCCACATTTTTTCGTTACTGAATATCATAGTGTAACATTTGGGTCCATATGACATATGTTTGCAAGTCCATTGCATTTTTGCCAATTTGTAGTGAGATTTTAAAGCTGGTTGTTTTATAATTTTCATGTAAATTGATTTACCTCTTTCTTTAATTCACCTACAAATCATGTCCGTCAACACAGAAAGTCCTGACTTACTTTTAATGTGAAAAGCAATCATCATTTGTGTAAATGCCAGTTTATGGATCCTTTTGTCATTTCATTTTCTGATCACACAAGGACTTAAGAACTTATGTTTTGTTTTGAAGGAGTCACCCTTAGACTATAAATCATAGACAGACTTATTTGAACGATTCAATGCAGCTGAAATTTTAGCAACAGTCTATCCTTTCCATTTCAGCTTCCCTAATTCAATTACCTCATCTAACTGAATATTTCTAACTCGCGGCATCTTCACTAACTGATGCTATATCGAGGTATACTTAAATACTTCAGACATGAGACGTCATAACTTTGAAATATGCATTTCACTGTGAACAGTTAGCAAAAAAACAAAAAGTGTCTAAAATTTTGCAATATGCAAATTTTACTTTTTTTAGTTAAATTAAATATTATCTTATATTACTAGCTGACCCGCCCGGCGTTGCCCGGGTCCGTTATAATAATGTTAAATGAACTTGAAATTTTTATGATTTTATCTTCAACTCAAAATATGTGTTAATACACTGTTAAGAATTTGACCCTTTTGCTGCATCGTCACTCCACCGCTTTTATAGAAAATGATTACTTCAGCCTATTTTGGAGCATTGTCATAGGTCAAAAGAGATATATTCTATAAAAGCGGGGGAGTGATGATACAGCAAAAGGGTCAAATTTTTTACAGTGTACATTATATTAAATACGTGCCCCCTGACTGTGTCAAAAATTGGTTTTTTAAAAAACTAATATTTAGCTGCAAAAATACCTAAAATGACTGCAATGGGAAACGCAGGAGGGAATATGTGTCCAACGATTTCGTGTTGATATTTATCCTTAAAATTACTGTTAAGTGACTTAACTAAATACTTTTTTCACATAGATATCCCAAGTGAAATATTTTGAATTTCAAACTAATTATATATCACTCTTAAATCTGACTATACCGTGAATGAAATCGATTCTCGATGATTCGCTAAAAGGTTAGTATATAATATTATAAATTCAGAGCCATTTTACAAAAATAGGTGTATATTTTTTATCAAACATGCGTAATGTTCATTCTATGAACAAAATCCTAACCGTAACCTAATTGTATCGGAATCATAACTTGTCTGTAACTTAGCTGTATCTTAACAGTAACCTAACTGCAAGTTAAATATACCATAAATGTAACTTGGCCGTCACCTAATCATAACCTACCCATAATCTAACCACAACCTAACCGCAAATTAACCTTAACCTAACTGTAACTTAACCATGACCTAACTGTAACCTAACCGGAAAATAAAATAACAAAAGGGTCACCGGAACGTAATTGCAACCTAACTGTTATCTAACCGTAACCTAGTTCTAATTTAACATTAACTATAAACAAAATATTTTAACCATCTCGCGCTAAGTACTTAGTTTCACTTTCCACCGCTACGGAGCGCATTATGTTTTGTAGAACATCCGAATTTTAGGTTCGGATTGGATTCATGTTCATGGAAATTATTTTGTCTTCTTCGGATACGGTTATGATTGTGTGGAATATTTGTGTTCAGTTTAGATTCGGTTCAATTCAGATTTCGTGGGGTTTTTTTCCCTTTCAAATGGGATTTTTAAGTTCGGGTCGGGTTGTACTTATATGGAAATTATTTTACCTAGTTCCAATGAGGTTATACTTCACTGAAATATTTTTGTTAGGTTCAGATTAAGTTTGGTTCAAATTTCGGGATTTTTTTTTCTTTTTTTTACAAATTTTTTGGTTTGGAATGGGGATTATGTCCATGGAAATTATATTGTCTTGTTCGTATCTGGTTATAGTTATTTGGACTATTTTCGTCGGATTCAGATTTGGTTCGATTCAGATTTCAGGTATTTTTTTTTAAATTGATTTTTAAGGTTCTGGTTGGATTCATGTCCAGGGAAATTATTTTGTCTTGCTCGGATCGGGTTTTGGTTCTTTGGAATATTTTTTTTCGGGTTCAGATGTCGTTCAATTCAGATTTCGGCTTTTTAATGGAATTTTTAGGTTCAGGTTGGGTTGCGCATCAACGGAAATTATTCTGCATTGTTCGAATAAGGATATGCTTCTCTGGAATATTTTTGTCAGATTCAGATTTAGTTCATTTTTTAGGTTCGGATTGGGTTCATGTTCATGGAAATTTTTTTGTCTTGTTCAGGTCCGGGTATGGTTCTGTGGAATATTTTTGTCGATTCAAATTTCAGGTATTTTTTTCAAATGGAATTTTAGGTTCCGATCGGTTTCATGTCCACGAAAATTATTTTCTCTTATTCGAATCCGGTTATGGTTCTTTCGAATATTTTGATCGGATTCAGATGTAGTTTGCATAAAACTTCAGGCTTTTTTTTCAAATGGAATTTTTTAGGTTCGAGTCAGGTTTATGTTCATGGAAGTTTTTTTGTCTTGCTCTTATCAGGTTATAGTTCTTTGGAATATTTTTATCGATTTCAGGTTTCGTTCTGGTCATTTTTTGGGTTTTTTCAGAGAAAAATTTTAGGTTCGGGTCGGGTTGCATATACACGAACATTATTTTTCTTTGATCGAATTGGGGTATGCTTCATTTGAATATTTTTGTGGGATTCAGATTTGATTCGGGTCAAATATCAAATCCATAGTTTTTTTTCAAATGGAATTTTTAGGTTCGGGTCGCGTTTATGCTCATGAAATTTTTGTCTTGCTTGGATCGGAGTATAGTCTGTTTTTTTCTGGTTGGGATCGGGTTATGTGTTAATACGCCTAAACATTATGTTTTGCTACTATTCTTTTAGTGACTATTTTTTATATATAATTTATTTTGCTATTTGATAATTTATTACTGTGTATGAATCGTCTGCCTATTCGAAAAATTGTACGTCAAAGAGCCATTTCATTTTTGTTTTAAAAACAAATTAAAGTCTTAATAAAATTTTAACTTAAATAAATGCATTCAAATTTAATCAATGATTTAAAAAAAACTGCTAAAAAAGCCTCATATATACATATACATATATTAACTGCAACATAGCCAACCACAAATACATTCTAATGTACAAAGTACCAACGATCTGACGTAATAGCTATGTTCAAAAATCCTAAGTTAAATTGACATTTTGCCAGTCTATGAATTTTAAAGGTCTTTGGGAAAAAAACAGTCACTTTTGAAATGTCAAAATCTCAAATTGGTTTCTTTCATAGAGTAAAAAGAAATTAATAGAGTGGAGGTATTATCTCTGGAGATGATGCTTAAGATGTAACCCTACATTAAGTCCAATTAAGTACCAACAAAAGCACGTGCTTTGACACGCCTATCAATTGGCGAAATTTTAAAATGAAGGGCCAAAATCACAGTCAAGTGAAATCCAGCCACCCCATTGGTCGAGTGGTAAGGGTGAAAATCACGAACTTGTTTCTCCATTTAAAAAGGTGAGGGGGAAAGTATTTTTTAAGCGATTGTTACCGTCTGTTCTTATTTAAGATAAACCATCGAAATTAACTCAATTAAGATATTTTGATGCCATTTTATAAAATGAGAGTGAAAAATTTAGATCATAAATGAAAAGAGATAAGATTTACTTCAAAACTGCCGCTACGATTTTTTCTCGGAAAAAGGAGTATGACAACATTTACCCAACTGCTAAGAGATTGTTCCCTGAAAAGGACGCGGCTCAATGACCAATGAGGTGTTTGGATTTCACCGGACTGTGATTTTGGCCCTCCATTTTAAAATTTCGCTATCAATTGAAACAGGTTTAAACCTGTATTTTTTTTTCTCTCGTTTTTAAAAAAAGAACTAATTTATCGCTTCACCGGTAAAAATTTATTAATTATTTTATCATATGTGTTTTAAATATCAATATAGAAAATTATTTTAACGTTTTGCTTGAAAATATAACATTATTTTGTTAGTACATTAAAATCGTCTGCAGTCAGAAATTTATATTTTAGATTAATATTTATTACTTAAGTTTTCATACATGATTTTAAAAGAATGTTTTCATCATTATATTTTAAATATTTATTTACATGCAATTATTAAGTCATAAACATTTTTCATCTACGTTATAAAGTATTTAAAATTACATTAATGAAGGAAACTTTTAGTTATACAATTTTTAATTCGTATTAAATGTGTTCAATATCTTATTTAATTTTAATTTGATATTTAATTATTGCTAATTTTCCAATTTCCTTCATTTTAAAAGCGAATATTTATTCTAATAAATAATAATAGATCGAAGACCATTTTAAAAATTTGCTATTTCCTCTTGAAATATGCTTCAACTGCAATTCATTTCTTTCAATTCGTCTTATAATACAAAATCTCTTCCACGTCCTTTTGTTTGCCACATTAAATTTCAGCGATAAATGGTTTCATATCGCAAACCTTTTTTGAGCTTACTTCACCTCCACTTATCTTATTCCTCCATGGGTTTCTTTAATTCTGTCTCAGCTTTCTTATTACTTCTGCGAAAATTTTTACACAACCAACCAACCGTAAACAAATGAAAGGGAAAAAAATTGGGAAAAAAATGATTTTTTATGAGAGTGACCTCTTGATTTTAATTAATTACTCAGTTAATAATTGGAATTTTGAAATTCTGAAGCTCAGGTGCATCAGGAGAGATATTGGGCTACTCTCAAAAAAATTTTGAGCTTTGTACGTGCTGTAGATTTTGCTAGCCAACGCAGACACACACACAGACACACACACAGACAGAGCGTTTTGTTCTTTTATTAGTATAGATAATCATTATTTTCATCCGAAAATCTTTACAATATATTTAAAAATAAATATAGCCATTTGTAAAACTCAAGAGTTCATATTTTTTATTTAAAGGTTAAATAACACCAGTGTCTAAACTTTTGCTGAGCACTGTATGAAAAATTTTCAAGCGGGGGGCACTGCCCGTTGACCCCCCCCCTCACCAAATTTTAACCAATGGCATTAATATTTTGGACTTCTTTCTTTTTTAAGGTCATCTCGCTGAGAAAAAAAAATCACCTGCATCTGTTTACCATTTAATTACAGCCTGGGTGATTCATATATGGTATGACTCTTAAGTAGTTTGTAATTTCTTTAGTGAGAATGGCAACGAAATTGTTTTGTTGCTATTAAATATTCTAAATATTATTTCAAAAATTTGCCTAGAATAATGTTTAAGTTTGAAATATTATTGTAAAAAAGTATAGAATAAATAAGCGAAGTACAATTAAATATTAACATAAAATATACTACGGTGAAATATTATTTAATTATCTAGTAAAAATGTCGCTGATTTAAATTTGTTCGATTTTTATTATGTTTTTTAATGTAATGAAAGACGACGCATAAAAATTAGTAAGTTCATTCTTAAAATGAAAGAGTGGATTTGGCTTCGCAGGAAAGAGCTGTAATTTATTGGACCGTGTATTAATTGTTTTTTAAACTTTTTGCTCAACTTGATGTAAATTGCTTAAAAACGACTCGTTAACCCGAGTTGTTTAAACTCTTTACGAGAAGCTGTCTTTCAAATCGTGAGATGAGTTGATATCGGCTCTACTTGAGTTATTTTGTGGCTGGGATTTTAAGAGAGTAGTTAACATATAAAGACAGAATTTTGTAGTAGTCTCATTCTTTACTAAATTCTTGATGAGCTAAATTATGCAAAATGTTATGTAAATGGATGTATTCCCGATGAGAATAAAACTTTTATCAGTGTTTAGAATATGTATAGAATTTGATAACAAATAAAATATTCAATTTCAGGTCCATTTTTTTTTTTTTTTTTTTTTTTTTTTTCTTTGAGCGCAAACGATAAATATCCAGTATTTTCTTGGTCTATTGCACTTATGTTATTTAACTTACAAGTATTTCATTTTATTTAAAAACCCATTTCATAATATATTCGAAATAACTTTAATTTTAAATGCATGCATTGTTATATTATTAAACAAACAAGTATTGCTCATTTATTTTTTTAAATATTTTGCGACTCTAGACAGTAATTTTCCTAAAATCACAGATTAGATTTTTTTAACAAACAAAGTGATTTAGAGACTTACTATTAAAAATTCAATCATAAATCTCAAGTTATTTTCTCATGAAAGATAAATCTTGTTTACCAGATTTATTGTAACAAGATATTTTTGTCACAAGTTTTTTTGATAAAAATAAGTTTATTTAAAAAAAAGTCGGATTGTCATTTTAATTTCTAGGTAAAAAACAATGTTTTCGTAGCATTAGTGTTTTTCTCCCGAAATTAAAATGATATTGTGACTATTTTTTTTAATATTACATATTTTTGTTAAAACAAACTGAAAAAAATATTTTGCAATAAATCTGGTAGACAAGATTCATCTGTCATGATTCAGTGAAAATTTAGAAAATATGCGCAGAAGATACGCAGATAATAGATATCTGCGCAAATATAGCGTCATACTAAAAACCGGCGTATTTGCATTTTCATCTCTGCTACTAGTTGGTGCAGCTCTGTCAATTTACGCCAGATTCCAGCATTACCTTTGTACGTTTGATATGTATGCAGTTTGACTAGTACGTATTGTTAAATTGAAAAGTATAAGTTAACTTCGAAAAAAGAAAATTGCTGTCTGTATAACCGCAAACAGCAGTTAACCCTTAACTGGAAAACTTAACTAGAAATAGAAAAATGTAGTTAACTACATTATGTTAGTTAAGTAGCTATTATATTTTACATAATGCCAGTTTAGAAAAATAAATAAAGCTTACCAGAACATAAGTGTCGGAAACTTTGCATCTAAATAAAACAATTTGGCAAAACCCCGCATCTTAAGCATGTGTGTATCTTTTCCTCAAGACGGCTGCGTACTTTAACCGCATTCTGCACTATTTTGCTTAACCGGCTACCTGCAAGTTTAAACAAATGCGATCGAGGAAACTACATGGCATTAAAAGCTAAAAAGTTTCAGTTCTCCACTGAATTTTTGATTTTGTAAAAAATTGAGGTGTTGACAACTAAATAATAAAATGAAGTTTTAAAAATATTAGATCAAAATTCGAAAATTTAAATTTATCATATTTTTTAAGCACGGAGTGCTACTTTATTCACAGGGTTTGAACACACAACTACTACACTTGAAACCAATCTGCTACCTAGCGTCATGATTGTAGAAATGTTGCTTCATAATAAATTAGTCAATTATGTACCTTTACCCCGTGCTTATCTTTACCCCCAACTACTTTAGATATAAATTACATGTCCATCTCAGTATATTTAAGAAAGTTAGAATACTGAAAAGCAAGAGATCAGACAAACTGAATTTTTAAACTTTTTTCAATTATGTTGGTAATTGTTAAACTCTTGGTTTAGTTAAAAAAAATCATATAATAAATAATCCTTTAATAATACCTGGTCCTATTATGGCCCACCTAAGTTTTGACTGATTTTTTAATCATGTTAATATTATTTTTCTCGGAAACTACTTACACTGTTGTTTAAAGCATTAATGTGGTAAAGAAAAGAAAAGTTTTTATACTTGTAATTTTACTATTAAAAATTATATAAGCTGAAATGTAAAAAATTGCGTTCTGATTGCATAGAATGCTTTGATATGACATTTTTCTTGTTTTAGATTGCCTGCAGAGAAATAATTTTTCAGCTTACATTCCAATATTTTAAAGATTTTTCGAAGTAAATTTTTAGAATTTCGAAATTTCAAAAAACTATGAAATATGGCACTTTAAGCCGAAAAACACATTCTCTGGCAGCAATCTAAAGCAAGAAAAATGTCAAATCAAAGCATTCTTTGCAATCAGAACACAGTCTTTTGAAAATATTTACCGTTCGAAACTTTTGTATAAGATTTTTACAGCTTACCTGATAAACAAACCGTTTACTGCATAATTCTATTGATCTTTGTTTTTGAGAAATTTAATTTTGAAATCAGGGTGTTATTTGCTGGACACCCTGTATATTCAACTATTGCGTGACATATTTTTTTTTCATTCAACTGTTGCGCTTTTTTGAAATAAACTACTTTAAATATTGCAGATTTTGGAAATTTTGAATATTTAACAGGTTACTAACAGCAACAACATCTCCGTGCAGTATTATATGATTTAGCTGGACCTAGTAGTGCACTTTCATATTCTACAAGAAAAACTTTGGGGTATTATAGCTTAAATAAGATATTAAGAGCGGAAAATGGACAAAAACGTCATTTTGACTGTAATACATAAGTCTAAAATAACAATGCCCCATAGAAACAAATAAATTTTAATAAGCAGGTAGTGTTATACTATAAGTTTATGCCAAAAGAATTTTGGGATGTTGTTGCTTACCAGAGATATACCACTCCAAACATACTGGGTTTTCATTTTTCATAAAAATGACATTCACAGCATCGAACTTTGATATTTTCTTTAGGAAACAGTAAATTTTTTCTGGGCTTCAAAACTGCACATTTTTCATTAAATATAATCTACTTCAACATATAAAAAAATCAAGCAAATAAAAAAATACAACTATCACACTTTGTCTGATTTTCAAAATAAGGGCTCTTAAATACACTGCTCAAAACAATTAAAGGATATTGCAGTTTTAGGTGGATTTTGTATCTGGGAAACTTTTTAGCTGATTGATACATGATCGACAGACATAGTAGGTTATATGAGAATAAATTACACATGTTTGGCAGAAAAAGATGCATTTTATTGCGCATTTGTGTACAAAATGTAAAAAACACAATTTGTGCATATGAGAAAAAAAGAATAAGAAAAGGTGTTTTCTTCAAAGAAAATCATTTTCAGTAAGGGGTATGCTTTCCACGGGCGGCCAGCAACGTTGAACACCTTTGAGGCATGTACTCAATGAGGATATTAATGACGAGTTGGGCACTCTTCCAGAGTTGGACGAGTAAGGGCGAGTTGCCCCACTCTTCCAGAAGAGCTCTTTCCAGTTCTTGGAGAGTTTGTGGGGGTTGTTGGCAGCCAGAAACTCGTCTTCCTAGAGCGTCCCAAACGTGCTCGATTGGATTCATGTCTGGAGAACACGCTGGCCATTCCATTCGAACGATTCCTTCCTCGAAAAGGAAATTCTCCACCATGTTTGCACAATGTGGCCTGCAGTTATCGTCCATTAAAATAAAGTTATCTCCGATTGCTGCAGCGTAAGGGACTACAAAAGGTCTGAGGATCTCATCCCTATATCGGCAACCAGGCAGAGCTCCATCTCGAATGATTTAGAGGTCAATGCGCCCGTCAATGGAGATGCCACCATACACCAACACTCCTCCACCGCGAAATCTGACACTTTCGTGCACGAACGCAGGATTATTCCTACTGCCACGGTCCCTCCAGATGAAAATACGCCTATTATCCGGATGCACAGAAAAACGGGACTCGTCAGAAAACAGAATATTGCTCCATTCATTTCTCCTCCAGTTGACATGCTCGGTTGCCCACTCCCTGTGGTCGCGACGATGCCTTGATGTTAATCTAACACATACCATCGGTCGGCGAGCATACAGACCTACAGCATGGAGCCGGTTTCGGACAGTCTGAGTTGAAATCGTGGTGCCTGTAGCCGAGCGAAGGTGTTGTTGGAGAAGAGTAGTGTTCATGTTTCGGTGTCTCCGAGCTGTTAACGCTAAATACCGATCTTCATTGGGCGTTGTTGCCCGTCTACGACCTTGCCCTGGTCTTCGGCCTGCACATCCACTCTCCAAAAAACGGTTCCAGATCCTGGAAATGACACTTTGTGACACTCCAGTGGCTTGCGCTACTTCGGCTTGAGTTTGGCCCCCTTCTAACCTACCAACAATTTTCGAAGCTTCTGAATCTGTCAAATGACTTCGCTGAGGCATCGTACTCATCGAAACAAAGCAATCACTGAATGCCGATCATCCTTGTCTTCATTCTCTTTTGTCCAGTTCAAAGTCAAATTTCATTCGCTGCCGCTGAAGCGACGTTTTTGAACGAAGCGACTTTGTCGAACTCAAAATTTGCATACTCCACAGTTTGAAAACCAGAAAAAATTGCATTTGTGATTCTCTTCTTCTATTTTCGGCAAAAAAAATTCGTTTGTATCTTTATTTTATATAAAACTTCAAATATCTTTTAATTGTTTTGAGCAGTTTAGCATAGCGCGCTGTGCGTGCACATACCTGGTTATCTGGGTTACAAATAGCAAAGGCAGATTTTAAAGGGCATTCTGTTAGTCGTTTAAGTACTGTTTTATATAGAAATAATTTCAGTCACTTCCTTACTCTACCACCTACCGAATTCTCGCGACTTTCTGCTGTAAAAGCTTTGTTGTAGCTTTTTACAAAATCTGCAGTTTAATTTAGAGGTGCCATGCATATATGCATACTACATACATACACATATATAAATATATATATTTACAAATAAATATTCCATAGAATTATATTTATGATGTCTATTTTGGATGTCGAAATATGTCATCCATATTTTAAAATTCATTAATTTAAAATCAACGAGATGTCTTAAAATGGATCGGATGTTATAAAAATTCAATAAAAAGTAAGTGGTATCAGCTACTGGGACTAATTTCGTAGAAAGCTAATGGGATATTTCAGGGATTTCTCTACCATACTTCCTAATTTTAATTTCATATATCACTAGCAGGTAGCATTGCACTGCATCTAAGTATAATATTGATCAAAATATTCTTTCAATTTCCAAAACAAAAAACATTCTTTAGAAGTTTGATTAATTAAACAGATTTTAAATGACACCTTTGTTATATTTTAATTGCGAATGGTATGTGAATAAAGGTAGGTGTAAAAGTATATGTATTTCCGAAATTAATTATCAATAAAAATATTAGTTGTATCCTATAAAAATATTAATTGTATGCTAAATTATTTAAACAGAAACTGAATTCTAGGAACTTTAACTCGTGCTAATTTAATTTTACAGTTCTATTTGATTTATATTTAAAAAGTTACTAGCACTCCAGTGTATTTTGCAGTGATTAAAATTGAATTTAACACTAGCACTTCCAAACTTTAAACCTGCATAATTCCTAAACTATTGTCCAAAGATTTTTCTGTTCGGTAGCTGAAGGTAACATTTACCTAAAAATCTAAATATGATAGCAAAATCGTTTTGAAATTTTCATGTTGATACACTTTATATACCCCCCCCCCCCAATAAATTAGAAAATGGGTTTTTAAGCAGAATTATAAGATTTGCTTCAAAATTTGGATATAGATTTTTTATCATAAGGCGAATCTCTGGGGTTTGGGGTTAAATGGTTAAATATAAAGGCGGAACCGGGGATTATCCCCCTTAAAATAATAAATGAGTTTTTAAGCAGAATTATTCGATTTGTTTCGAATTTTAGATATAGGTTCATTGTGGTAAAGCGTATCCTTGAATAGTTTTGGGATCAAAGGTTAATTATAAATAGGGGGAAGGGTGGGAGTGGGGAAGCTAATCCTCCTTAATTTGTTTTTCGAGGGGCATTATTCTTTTAAATAAAAGGCTGTAATGTGAATTAGAGTGAGTAGCCTGTGAGCTGAATGCCATCAGTTTAACTGGGCAATGTTGTTTTTATTTCATTATTTAACAATTAATAGATTCAGAATCTTAAATAATAAAAAATATGATAAAAGTCGGCAGGTAAAAATTTTTGCATGACTATCTGAATTCAGGGGAAGAAAAAATTTCTTACTGGCAGTTTCTAAGCGTCAAAATCACTACAAATATATTCTTTTCTATTTTTGTTTAAAAAAAAAAATCTATGTATTTAGCTCCCCGCTATTGCAAAGACTAAGTCTGCGGATCAGGTAGTTTTTTAATATTTTAACAATAATAATAATTTACTATGTCTTTTTTTTTATCCCCATTCCATACCTAAGCAGAATCAATTCATTTATGTACAATTGATCAGTCATGAATGTAAGCCAAACGTTGTCTAGTTGTAATATTCTCTCAAAAAGTTTCTAACATATGGAGACTAGTGAAAATTATTTACTATAAAATTATATTATAACTATCATATTTTCCGATGAAATTGCGATTATGCTTATTTCACTAAATACTGATGATACTTGTTTCACTACATTGTCAATTTACGACGTTCTCATCGAAATTTCATTCTGGAAGTCATTGATATAGAGTTTATCTCGAAAAGACGTTTCTAATATATTTTGATTGAAAATTTATATTTTGGGTTGTATTTACAATCATTAGCCATTGACGCACAGTTTGGTTATCGAAAGGCCTTTTAACTTTATCTTTAAAGTTATGATACTATGGTAAGGACGAATTTTCTTCCCAATTGGGGTCAATTCTGCTCTATGTAATGGAATTCAAAACATATCTTTCAAAATTAAATATTAATAAAATCACTATGATAAAATTACAAGTATGCTATATCTTAGATCAAAAAAGCACTTTCTTCATTGCTCGTGGATTACTTTTTGTGTGAAAAAAAATCTGGATTTAATTTCTTTATATCCTCTATCTAATATCTTTTTCTTGTGATGAAAAAAAAACTCTACTGTGTCACTAAACGTCTATAGAATTGCAATTTTTATCCATGTTATTGAATTTCCGTTGCCCAATATAAAATAAGAGTTATAATTTAAAACTGGGATGTTTTATCTTATATTGACTTATTAAAAAATTTAAATGTTTTGTAGGTTGCTAAAAAAATCATGGTTAGGGAGGGGATTATGTGACTTTTGAGCCGAAATGATTTATATTGTGTTAAAAATTTTGTATTTTTATTAGGGCATTTTATTAGCATATATTCATATGAGAGCAGTATGTATCAACAAATATTTTTTACTGATGACAACGTTTATGTACACACTTCTCTTGTTAATGCTTAAGGAAAAATGATTCTATTAAATTGCAAATACAACTTCTGCAGAGAACAGATAAGGATAAATACTGCAAAAACGAGATTTTACATAGACGCGTTGCTCCGAATGCTCACTTTTATTTCGACATATAACTCGTTCAATAAACACAGAAAAGAAGAAATGGTCATTTTACAATATCTAGTGAGTATCATGAAACAATTTTTAAAATGGTTATTACATTCAGCTGCAGCAACTGGAAGCTTATAAATCATGTGGCTTTTTAATTGAAAAGTTTCATTACTTTGTCCAATCTTTAAAATTTTATTTTTCCTATTGAACTTAATTCTAATTTTTTTTGTTCTAGTTTTCAGAAACTTAAATATCATATTTACAAAGTACAATGTTAAATATATACAGGGTGTCCGAAAAGTCTGGAAACGGCCGAATAACTCGAGAAATACATATGAGATTGAAAAACGTAAATATACGTGTTAAATATTTTTAAATAAGCTATTCTG
Source organism: Maratus speculifer (assembly GCA_964019185.1). Classification (NCBI taxonomy): domain Eukaryota; kingdom Metazoa; phylum Arthropoda; class Arachnida; order Araneae; family Salticidae; genus Maratus; species Maratus speculifer. Next base: position 172,270,335 of record OZ025299.1, read on the forward strand.
TGATACCAAATTTGACCTTCGAAACCGACCCCCTGGGGGTCAGAGGGGGTCCAACTTTGAAATCTTAAATTATAACCCCCATTTTTTATTGCAGATTCGGATTCTTCGGACAAAAATACGTAACTTTTGTATTTGATGTTTATTTCAAATCTTCGTTTATCACGGTGTAATCGAGAATATTAAATCGATACATATTCCCTCTTTTCCAACGGGATTTTCCCTAATCGAAACTGATTGGGCAGAATTTTTGACGTCAAATTCCTCGTCTCTTGTAGGAATAGCGTTTCCTGAAAATCACCCGTGGCGATTATTTCAATAGTGCTACACTGTTAAAAATTTGACCCATTTGCTGCAGCGTCACTCCACAGCTATTATAGAATATCTCTTTTGTGACCAATGAGAATGATCCATAACACAGTAAAGTAATCGTTTTCTATAAAAGCGGTGGAGTGACGATGCAGCAAAAGGGTCAATTTTTTTACAGTGTACTTTACTGTGTTATGGAACATTCTCATTGGTCATGAAAGAGATATTCTATAAAAGCTGTGGAGTGACGCTACAGCAAATGGATCAAATTTTTAACTGTGTAGCACTACCGAAATAATCGGCACGGGTGATTTTCAGCAAACGCTATTATTGCAAAAGACGAGGAATTTGATGTCATAAATTCTCCGCAATTAGTTTCGATTAGGGAAAATCCCGTTGGAAAAGCCGAAATATGTATCGATTTAATATGCTCAATTACACCGTGATAAACGAGGATTCGAAATAAACATCAAGTACAAAAGTTACGTATTTTTGTCCGTAAAATCCGAATCTGCAATAAAAAATGGGGGTTATAATTTAAGATTTCAAAGTTGGACCCCCTCTGACCCCCAGGGGGTCGGTTACGAAGGTCAAATTTGGTATCACTGAGTAGCTTATTTAAAAATATTTAACAAGTATATTTACGTTTTTCAATCTCATATGTATTTCTCGAGTTATTCGACCGTTTCCAGACTTTTCGGACACCCTGTATATATATATATATAACTCCTCTGTTTGATATAATTTGGCATTAACAAGTTTTTACAGTAATTGATGTTGATTTGTAGTATTATCTAATGGTTCTATACACACACATATATATATATATATATATATATATATATATATATATATATATATATATATATGTGTGTGTGTGTGTGTGTGTGTGTGTGTGTGTGTGTGTGTTCAAAAATATAAATGTAAACCTTTTAGTTATATTTTTATTTCTTTAGAAATCGACCTATTGTAATCACATCATTTATGTATGTATGTATCTATCTATATATGAGTGGCCCACAATCTTAGTAGACTATGTCCATTTTAAAAAAGAAAATGAGATAGTTCATACAGAAGGTACATAAAATCTGTTTTGTCCACTATCTGTTTTCTTATACTTTATCCTATATGTGATCTGTTTACAGACTTGATCTACTTCGAGAGTGGATAAAACAGATTTTAAGCACCTTCTAAATGGAGCATCCCATTTTTAACATTTGTAGTTAAACTGAAATTTACAAGTTAAACTGTAAAAATTTTAAAAAAGCAGCTGTCTGAGAGATCGATAACATCAGTTAATGGTTAATCAAACATCCAGCTCTCCTAGTTTATTAACATGGAGACACAAAAGCAAAATGTACAAAATATGTGAGTAAAATACCGTTCGAAATACTCAACCAATTTGAACATATTTGGAATATTTTATTGCTCTTGTAAGTATATTAGATTTGTTCGTTAATCACACATGTAATTCTTAATGTTTATTCACAGGGACACACAAAAATATTCGATGAAATTTATTAAAGGAGCTTCGTTTGAGAGTTAGAAATATATTACAGTCGATGGGCAAAATTTAAAATAGGGTTTCAGAAATTTTAATAATTTTCGATACAATTACCTCGTATCCATTCAATTACATGTGGTAAGTCAAATTTAAAGTTTCCCTGCAAATTATTTTTCTCGCAAAACGGTGAAGATAGAAGGAGTGAGGCCAGTTTGTTTATTTATTAAATTTAATCTATGTTCAGTTAGTCAAAAAATAAAAATGAAAACACACGATATATTTTAATCTACAAATTATTGCATAAAAAACTGAAATAGCTGTTTGCGTAGAAATTGTGAACTTTTAGTTTTTATTTTTAAATATATTAAAAAAATAATAATAAGCTTAGGGGACCGTCTTCATATTCTAATTGTATCAAATTCTGAAATTTTCGATATGAACCCCGAATTTCAACAGCATGTTTGAAATTTTCGAAACATTTTACCATTGTTCATCAATTGGGAAGATAATTTAGGAATTAATATAGATTGTATTTCTAATGTCAAATTTCTTTTTAATCTCTGCAAAAAATAGGGTAGTTTAAAATATAATTTAAAAACTACTCGTCGAGACAAGGAGCTGTAATTTTGGATTTCTTTATTTGAAGCTTATAGAAATCGATTTTTGATACAACATAAGTTGTATTTCATAGTTTTCGAAAACGTGCATGTAATCTATGGAATTTTTAACAGAAAGCGGTTTCTAGGAGCTTTAAGTATACGGATAGTAAATTACAATAGGATTTTCAAATGTTAAACCTTATCAATTTCTGTATAGTTGATCTAATAACTTTCCGTTTGGTAGCCAAAATAATCTCGTATTACCTAATTTTACATTCTATGCAGTTTAAGAGAAATAGGATTAATAAATGTGTATGTGCCCTTTAATTAAGGGCCATAGGAAAATTGCATTGTTAGTTCATACATTAAAAAAGCATTGACTTCATGTGCTCAAGAACCTGGTGTAACCATGCCTATTGCAGTTCTGTACCACAAGAACGAGCAGTGATTTTTCAGTTCAAATTAATTTAGCTTTTTCTCATAACTGCGTTAATTTCTATTAAAAAAATACTCAATATAGTAAAAAAAATTAACATATGGTATTTTTAAATTACATTTATAGTTGTTCTTATTGTTTTTAATAGTTTTATACATAAAAACAATTGTTCACATGTGCCCCAACAGCGGAATAGTTGTGAACACATGTAGAAGAACATCTGGACACAAGGAAGAAATATCCTTTGACATGCTTTTTACTCTGTTATTCATTTGTCATCATAATCATTACTTATATTATCTGTTAAATTCACCATAAAAAGCATACTTATATTTCTCTAGTATATGGGTAATAGGTTTAATCAAAATATTATAAAATGAAAATAAGTAGATTGGAGGAAAGGACCTTAGAGGATCGATTAAATATTGTAGAAATAATAATAATAAAAAAGAAGTAGATTTGAAAAGAGATCTAAATCTTCTAAATTTTGTTTGGGGTTTTATTGTTTGAGAGGGATTTTAGGATAGGATTATTTAGATAACATTTATCGGAAATCTACCAAGATAGGAAAGACTCTTACCCTGTATTTGCTTTATTTATTTCTAAATTAATAATAAAGAAGTCTTTATTATTATTATTTTTTAAATCTTGATTGTAAGCTGCACACAAATTTAACTTCCTTATGATTTGATTGGGAGGGGGGGGGGGTGACAATCGTGGTTTTACGGTAGTGATCAGTTTAAAAAATTTACTTTCAAAAAATATTGGTGACATCTATCTCTATTCAATGCATCGTATACATAGGTGTTTTAGAAATAGAAATACACCATCATTTCAAGTTTGAAACAAAAGCCATTTTTATATCAACAGTGCATAAGAAATATTATTGTAGACCATTGAATAAAGTAATACATAAAGCTTATTGCATTTTAAAAACATTAAATTTATTTAAATTACAATTGAACGTAAACTAGCTTGTTGACAGATTTGTTTGTAGAAGTTGCAATACAAATCAACTTTATATGACGGAAATGGATTATATTTGAAGAAAATTATAGATATTGGAACTGACATTATTTCTCATGAAATTAACTGAAAGGAACAGAATTACCGAATGATTACTAGACCACTTATGAATTGTTCATATCTGCCTAAAATAGTCTGTTCACAATGTACCCACGTGGCTGCTAGAATTAAATTGCAAAATCATTAATATTTCTCAATTTTAGAATTGAAAAAATGATCAAAAATATTTATTAATATTCATAGTATATATAAAAACATAAATTTTCAAATAAATTAATAAAGTTATTCGCTTATCAATTTGGGATTGATATTTTACTTTTGAGATCTACAAACAATATTTTGGCTACTAAAGACAAATAAAATGTCAAAAAGCTTCATATTTTACACATGTCTTCAAGTGCTACCATCGTATGTATTTTTTTTTCAAATAAAAAAAAACATTATAACTAGTCAAAAATTGCGATGTTCATATCTGTCTCATATTCACATGTGCCCCACTCTCCCTATATTGTGCACATTGTATGAATAGAAAAGTGCATGGAGCATGACTATATTAATGCTGCTTTGTTTACATTTTTCCTTGATCATTCATATATTATGTGAACATTCCTGCAAATGGAATGATATATTTGCAAAATTATATAGGATGTTATCGCTTCTTATCGTTGAAAAATAGCTAATTCCTTAACAATTAGTTTTACAGGTATAGTTCCTATTAATTTTTTTCAAATATTGTTTCTCATTATTTTAAAGTATATTTATGTCAAAATAGTAATATTTTGAAAAAATGCGAAAAGGTACATCGAGGTAAGAATGGCGAAATGGACCCCATGGTCAATGACTGAATTATTATTTGCACTAGTATCAGCGCTCTAAAAGAATACGAAATTCAAGGTCATTGACCCCTGATCCTTGACCTGTCTTTAAGATATTCCAAAAAGTTCGTACGTGCGCCGTTATATTTTAAATGTATTTTTCTGAAAAACTATAAAAGTTAGAAAGATGGAAACAATCGCTTATGAAAAATATTTTGTAATTTTTTTTTTTCAGAGTTTTCGTGAAATGACAACTGCGCAAAATAATTAAACAAGGTATAAATGTTTTTTTAGTACTGTTCTGTTATGTCTACCGTGCCAAAAAATATATAATATTCTTTTATTTATATACTTTTACCACACAAAAGCTGATCAAAATCAAAGAGGTGCTTCTTTGAGTAATTACGAATTTACTAAGTATGAGTACGGATAGTAGGAACTAATTAAAGAGGTCTTTTTTAGAATTATTTATTATAATTACATGAAAAATACAATTTCAATCATCATCATCACTATTTTCATTTATTACAATATTGACTTCATCATTTAAAAAAAATTAGACAGAATTTCAGCATGACGTAAAATGCGAGATAGGTATCTCGCATGAGCTAAATAATATATGACACTTACAACACGGGCGCAGCATCCAACTGTCCTGTTTACTTTCGGACAATCGCAACAATATCCTCGGATTCCTTCGATATTGTTAATATTAGGAATATATTCAATGAATACTCTGTAATATTTACTATTTACGTGTCTGGCACAAACATTTGACTTGATAATAGTTGGGTTTTGTTTAAGTAATATATGTAGAGATTACTCTTGTCGTCCATTATTTCACCCAGGTATGAAATAGCAAATGAGAGCTGGTAGAAACCATCTGTAAATAATATTTTAAATTGTTCTTCATTTAGTTATGGAAAATCCAAAATTTCTGATGATACCAGTCCTTGGAAAGCTGTTCTTCTACGGTTCCAGTGCTGCTTTTTTACCTCTTCACTTAAAGAGTTTGATAACGTCATTCGTTCTTTAATGTATTGAACAATTGTCTCATTTAATCCTGTATCAGAATCCAATCGCTTACTGAATTTTTTGTGTAAAAATTCGACATTTTTGCACAATACTTACTTTTGGAAGTACTTTATTATCAAGATTGGTATGAAGCGAATTATATTGGCTTCATACCATTTCATATAATTATAATGGCCCACACTGTAAAAAAAAAAAAAAAAAAAAAAAACGGACGATTTTACGGAAGTATTATTGGTAATCTAGACGTCAGTATAATATACTGTTTTTTAACGGAAAAATTTCCGTAAATTCTGGAAGAAACTCGAAAAAACGGAATATTTTACGTAAGTTTTTCCGTTAAAAAACAGTAAATTATACTGGCATCCAGATTACCAGTAATACTTCCGTAAAATCGTCCGTTTTTTTTTTTTTTACAGTGCAGTGCACAGCTTCGACTAACCATCCGATTTTAATCACCTATCGTGACATGTTGGCTACTTCGGTAGATAACTGGGCTCGATTACCTTTAAGTACTGGCATTAATACGGCGTAGCCTTCGTTGGTAATATAGTCAACGGTGTCACGAAAACCGCGATCTACAACAAATGTATCATTTGGACATCTTGTAGCACTTTTTTTCATAATAGTAGCATCATTTTCCGTGCCTTAAAATGGTTCAGCAAAATCAACTATAAACCCGCTCGTGGTACAAATTGTAAACAGTTAATATAAATGGGTTTTCTTTTGACCAGAATACGATATTCGCTGATATTCATTATTAGAAATTTTTAGATGCCTAATATAAGTGCCGTCAAATTTTAATACCGGCTGATCATCTCTAAGATTTAATAACATTCGAGCAGTTAAACTTGCATTAAGTCTTCTCGTAAAATGGAAGTTAATCCAAAATAAGACAAAATATGAGTCTCAAAACTTCTTAATACTTCTTTAAAAATATGTCGACACATGTTGTTCGTATGGTAAACCCAGCACTGCTGCTATCACTGAATTAGAATTTCCAGTTTTTAAATTAAACAGGAATACAACTAACACTTGAGTTATAGTACGTACGCTTGTGTTTCGCATAGAAGTTAATAGCTGTCTTAATTCAATTTTGTTTTGCCAACAAAGTCCTGTCAATATCTTTATCTGATTTTCAGGTATATCATTTTCATTAATTTTTTTTGAAAAGCGACATCTTTGCTCTTTCTGAAAATGATTTTAAAAAATGAGCAACTTCCTTAGAGCTTATCTTGCGAGTGTTAGATATTACACGTAAACCAACTTGTCTGTATAAAATAATTTTCCTATTATATGTGTGCAGCAACAACGGTAACCCTCTGGTATAAAAATCTCATTTTTTTATAAACCTTGTAACACGCTTCAAATGGTATTCGCATTAAGTTTGTTGTGGATCGACATATACAACAATACTTGTGGGTGAATACAACACGTGGTATATGTAGATATATAAATTCGTCGTTATCGGCAACATACGAAACAACATCATTGCCATCATCATCATTATCGTCGCTTTCGGAACTGCACGGTAAATTCACTTCACTTTCTTGTTGAAATGGAGCAATCGAAGATGTTTCCCCTACTTCTAAATGTTCAGTAGACGCCACTTGGTCTTCACATGCAACCAGGGTAGGCGCCGCAGAAGTTGATGCGACGTTTGATTTACTGTTCTGATTATTTTTTGTAAATAATAAGCAGACACTTTCCACATAATATGTCACCAATAGAAACTGTTTCTTTACTTGAGTCACTACATAATATAGCATCCTCTTCAGTAGCGATAACTTTCTTTCTTCCACGATCTTTATGCACGAAAATGTCACAAATTTTACATCGCTCGAACATTGTTGTCGCCATACAACTTGCGATGGGCGTAAGCAAATATTCTCACCGAATTATAACGAGCTAGGTAATTGTTTATGTATTGTTGCCTTGATACAGTAAGACTAAAGCAACCGTACGTAAAATCGCATTGTATAATAACTATCCACTGAACATGAATAAACACGCTTCCACAGACCGCGCGAGGCGGTTGGGCGGGCGCCGACCGTACACGATCTAACAAGTTTTCTTCGATATTATTCAAGGAAGCACCTCTTTGATTTTGATCAGCTTTTGTGTGGTAAAAGTATATGAACCAAGGAATATTATCTATACATTTTTGGCGCGGTAGACTTAAAAAAAAAGTACTTAAAAAAAAAAAAAAAAAAAAAAAAAAAAAAGATTTATACTTTGTTTAATTATTTTGCACGGTTGTCATTTCACGAAAAATCTGAAAGAAATACAAAATATTTTTCAAAGTACCTCTCAATATACGCGATTGGTCCCATCTTTCTAGCTGTTCTAGTTTTTCAGAAAAATACATTTAAAAAATGACGGCGCGCGAACGAACTTTTTTCGAATATCTTAAAGACAGATCAAGATCAGGGATCAATGACCTTGTATTTCGTACTCATTTAGAGTGCTGATACTAGTACAAATAATAATTCTGTCATTGATCATGAGGGCCATTTCGCCATTCTTACCTCGCTATATCCTTTATTTATTTTTTATTCTCTTCTTGAATTTTCGAAGTCATACTTAGAAAAATTATCTAAATACTCTATTAAATAAAATATTAAAATATCCATTCTGTTTAGACCAAAACTTACCGAAACTTAAGGAAATCAATTCATAAAATAAAGATGAAAACGCTCATTTAATACCGTATAACGCTAAAAATCGATAAAATTCAAATTACTGTGATTTAGTAAGTTTGGTCATAGAAGAATGGCAATTTTACTGTTGATATTATGTTGAAAAACTATCTATTTGTAAATGATATAAAAAAGAGAGGTCCTATACATTATCCTTGCTATAAACACATAGTCATAAATCTGAGCTGAAATTTGTAAGATCACATGAAAACACATTGAAATAAACCCGTGTATTTCTTTTCGCTTAATTAACAGGAGTTCTATTTGACATATTTTATTGAGATATATTGTCCAAATATAAGAAAGAGCAAACAGTTTGAGAAACTGCATTTAAATAATTTTTATCTTTTATAAAACTGGCCATAATCAAGAAGTGACTTCCCCAAGTTTTACAAAAACTAAATTAAAAAAGAATGAAAGTCATTTCTTTGAATTTTTCAAAAGTTTAAAACAACAACACAATTAGAAACGAAGTTCGATATAAAAAAAACTTGAATCCTGACATTTACTCCTAGTTAAAAAAAATAAAATTAAACTTTTATATCAAGGAGTATTACGTCAAAGAATGTATCTGACAAAAGAAAATACATCCGAAAAAATATTGATCACATTTACGTGACAAATAAAAGTTTGTTCTGTACATGTAAAGAATTTGGGAGAAATGCAGTCGTTGCTTTTTGTAGCACCCTTATTCCATTTAACTACATTTTGTTCTTCAGTAAAATAAATTATTTTTCTATTCAGTGAAGTAGTGAGACATTTCTTGTAAATTCTTGAAATTTCTGTGAAACGGTGGTAAAAGTTAAAGTTCTTCCTTTTATGTTTCAGTAAAAAAAAATTAAAACGAAATAGTTATGTTTTGTCCAGTTATCACTTCGAAAGTTTTAAATTCCTTATACGGGATACTTGTTATCGATCCATTTCTGAGTTAGATTTAAACTTGTTGTTTTAATACAAATATATATTATCTGCTTAACGAAATGCATTAAGGTCAGAAAGTACCTTGAAATTGGTCAAAATATTGATTTTCTTTTTTAAATATTAACTGAAAGCTTCTTTAATTGTGAAGATTTTGAATCCTCATTTTAAACTATACGACTATTGTACCGTGAGACCTTGTTAATTTTGTTAATTGATCCAGCGCAATTACCCATAAAAATGAAAATTTGAAACTAATTGTTTTCCCTGTTCATATTGTTCTTCGAAAAATACTAAGACTTTTTTGCTAATTTGGATAGAGGTTTGAATTTTTTTTTACTTGTTCTCCATGGCGTATTTAATATTTTTGTGTATGGATTTAACATTCAATTTTATAATTATTTAAGAAAAATATTTAAATTGAGAGTTTGTTGAATTTTCTTCATTTTTTAATATAGACGAGAGAAAAAAACCGAGAGAAATTAAATGTAAAATTTCACACATCTAAAAATCCATGCACAGTTTTATGTAGTACATTCTAATAAATGTGAAAAAAAATCGAAGCAAAAATATTTACATTTAAAAAAGTAGTAGGGATTTTATAAAAGTTAATACAAATTTTTTTTTAGTAAAATAGGCTATTCTACTAGAATTTTTTTAAACTTTATATAAATTTTACTATTAAGTATTGTGCCCCTACATATATCACAGTATTATTCAAAATTGAAGAGATGGTATCCAAGGTACTGTTTCTCCTTAAATGCGAAACTTTAAATGTAATCCACTTGCTTTTGCTCATCTACAAAAGAAACCACTCAAAACTTGAGAGATAAGCTGCCATTGCTTTTAATAATACTCTTATTCTAAGGTATCGCATTTTGTTTTTCAATAAACTAAATTATTTTTTTATTGAGTGAAGTATAGAGACATCCCATATGCCTTCCTTAAAATTTTTGTGAAAGCAATTGAAATTGCTAAATAACTTCTTTTTGCATTACCGTGAAAGTATGTTACTTGCATTTTGTCCAGTTCTTTGCTTAGAAATATTCAATTCCCTTATACGATATACTCAGAAGTAATTTGTTACTGCATACTTTTGAATTAGAATTAGACATTTTAGATCAAAGCAAATATGCATTGGTTCAGGTAAAAATGTTTTAGCATTTTCCCCAATAGATGGATTCTGAAAAGCATGACTTTGGTAATACTAGTCGAATTAAACTACATTATATTGCGATTTAAAGCTGACAATCTGTAAATTATTAGAAAATAAACATTATGACACTTGTTTAGTACTTACAAGATAACCTTTTTTGGTGTTGTTCGCAGCTAGCTTTGACAATTGGTGCATTTTAAAGCCCTATATTAGGAAGCTTGAGAATAGAAATTTTTTTTATGTTAAAGTCATGTATTTTTATTTTGCAGCAGCATAACTTTCTTAAAAAGCTTTTTCGAGACCTTTTATCGTACTATTAACATAAAAAAAGGATCTAAAAATATTAATTAGTTAATAAAAATATAAAATATTGAAAAAAGTTTAAAAAATTCATCAAAAACCTACGAGTTTGGTTTTGAAAAATTACGACTACATTAAATTCACCTTTTTGGCGGGGAAAAAAATGGCGTATTTTCAAAAGTAGAGTTTTTCGGCAATTCTAGCCAAATGTCATAGCCTCAAAATAGGTCAAGCGGAAAATTTGCAGCGCAATATTTGGCGACTTAACTCACTTATGGCATTAAATAAGCGAATAAAAATCCAATAATAATAAATTTTTAAAAATATACATATATATAATAATATTTTAGCAGAGATTTTTTTATCGGTTCTCGAACTTTTATGTATATGGCTGCAAAATGCATCAGGTCTCGATGCTAAGTGCGAGCAACACCAAAAAAGTTCCTTTGCTTGTGGAAAGTTAATGCGTTTTAAAAATTAGCCAAGAAAAAATTCGCGACTAATTTGCAACTAATCGAGTAAACTTATTCAAACTCACATTTATGCCAATTCAAGTAAAGTATCCAATCTTTCTGTAGAATTCAATTTGGAAGTAAAGTTAAAAGTTTAGGAGTAATTTTACTTGAAGAATGTGCTTTGAGCAAATTTGATCCAAATCACTTTATAAAAAAAGTTTTATAGAATAGGGTCTAATTTTGTTTACATTAATTAGTAGCTTTTTAATGGTTTCTTTTTTCCGTCATTAGTATTCAGAAATCACAGTTCTTTCATTCTGTTCTTCCAGGTTTGCATATATATACTTGAAATTTTATTTAGCTCCGCTTAAAATTTCTTAACAAAAGGGTTATTGCCCTGTGAACTGTCTACATAACTATCATTAGTTTTCTAAATCGACAAAATTAACCGTCTAGTCTACAATTTTAGAGTTATTGCTTGGTATTTTATGTTTACCAACTGTTGATCTAACATCCCGACTAATTAGCTTATTCTGATGGTGAAAAGAAAATTTAAATAAGAAAGCTGTTGATGATCCTTCGATTTACGCTCCAGATATGGAGAATAATATGGTCTAATGAACATCACACAAGGAAAAAAAAATAAGAGCAAATATAGTTAAAAATTTGAGGTTTTTTTAAGGTCTTAATTTAAACAAGAATTAAAAAATACAGGGTATTTCACAAAGGACCCCTAACTTTAAAAATGTATAACTCGGAAACGGTGATAGATAGAAACATGAAACCAGTGGTGTGTTTATTAAAAAAATCGTAAAAATCTTACACATAAATCAGAAAATTTAGTTAAAAATAGCGCTCATAGATGGCGCTGAGAGCGATAGGCGCTCTGTTGAGGCTGATATTGATGTTACTTAGCAGTGATGCCAGTTAAGGAGTTTTATGCAGAGTGGGTCTTGTTCGAAAATGCACTTTTGCTTTTACGACCCTATTTTGAATTCAATCCATATAATTTTGATTTTGTTGGCGTCTGCACAATAATAGACAAAAATCGCGTTTCCATAGGAACGACTCCTTTAAAATTGAAATGCGAGAAACAACAACATTCGAAATACCATCTTTTATAGACGACGTTGTTTCTTGCATTTCAGTTTTGAAAAAGTCGTTCCTATGGAAACACTATTTCTGTCTATTATTGTGCTGACGCCAACAAAATCAAAATTATATGGATTGAATTCAAAATCGTGCCGTAACAGCAAAAATGCATTTTCGAAAAAGACCCATTCCGCATAAAACTCTTTAATTCGCATCAGTGCTAAGTGACGTCAATATCAGCCTCAACAGAGCGCCTATCGCTCTCAGCGCCATCTATGAGAGCTATTTTTAACTAAACTTTCTGTTTTATGTATAAGATTCTTACGATTTTTTAAATAAACACACCACTGGCTTCATATTTCTACCTATCACCGTTTCCGAGTTATGGATTTTTAAAGTTAGGGGTCCTTTGTGAAACACCCTGTACATTTATTGCATTACTAGATAACATTTTAGCATATTTATTACATTCATAATGTATTTAAATTTTTTGAATTTTGAATATAAATTAAAGAAATTTGTATCCTTCCTCTTATTATAATAAATCGCCACTGATAAATGTAATGAAAATCAAGCTCTTGTTCTCTAACATTTTGATATAATGTATTTTATGTAATGAAATAACTATGCAAAATTACGGAGTAATGAATCACTAGATATAGTTTTTGGTGGAACTAAGGCCTTAATTAAAATATTGACTGATAAGTATTGTGTTTCTTAAGGGCCCATAGAACATAACATGGTTCAAAATTTTGAGTTTTTGATTATCGGCCTAAACAATAGAGCTAACTGATTATTGACCTGTAATAATCGAAAATGTTGTGTGAGATGCTAAATCAATAAATTACAACGTTTAAAACACACAATCATTAAAATTTCTCAACATACGTCTACGTTTCGCAAGTTCAAGGACTCGCATCTTCAGTGTTAAAATGTAAAAAATGTAAAATGTATAAGTCAAACCCCCCTCCTCCTCGATTGCAAGCAAGTTGAAAATCCAAATGATAGTAAACACAGCACCAAAAAGACCACCAAGTTCCAGCAATCAATAGAAGCAAACCGGAAATGAAGTATTGTGACATAACAAATCTATCCAGAAAGTTGAAATTTACGTCACGCTAGATAAATTATTAAATAAGGAGTTTTTAAATCTATTGATATGGAGTGCTTCAAAAAAGTCTAAATCAAGCGGGTAGTACATTTTTGGATAATCGTGACTGAAGTAAAATTAAAATTATATCCCTCCTCCCAGCAATGAGAAGCAATAGAAGAATTTTTCAATTCTTTTCTCTTTACATAGCCTATGTGTTATTTGACTCTTTTTCAAAGTTTACGTTTGGTTTGTCCAATATAGGACAAACCACATTGGCATTGAATATTATAAATATCCTAATAATTTAGAGGAGGAGTTTGATCTTTTAATTGTGAAAATGTTAATTTATTGATAGGTTTAAATAGTACTTTAAAATCTTAATGCCTTAAAATATTAGCAACTTTAAAGCTAATGCTATTATGACCGTTTCATAATTTTCCGTTATATAAAAGTTTAAACCGTTCATAAAAGTTTAAAATTAATATATATTTTAAGTACGATCGGTGTAAGTATATATCTTTCTTTCGAAGTGTGTTTTTCATGCTTTGGTATACTTTTCTGTAATTCTATTTTAGGTAAACAGTTGAAACTTTCCGAAATTCTGTGACTAACTTGTTCCTTTAAAAATTTTTAGGATTTACGCGTGTTTTAGCATTTACGTAAACATTTTACGTCTCACTAAAAAATTCTTTAAAATAATGTAAAATAAGTTGTTAAAATGTTTAATATTTTCAAACTGTTTTAGTAAAATATTTTTATTTTTTTTCTTTTAAGTGAAAATGAAAATTGCTTGTTATTATTCTCAAATAGTATGTTTTCTGATACTACAACAAATTTTAAGGTGATATATTCAACAGTTTTTGAGAAAAGTGTACCGAACAGACATATTGTTTAAAAAATATGAAAAAAGTTAATTAGTTCTTGAAAACCAATTTATGTATGGAATTAATATCTTTTGATTTATATATGGGCCATAATATGTATATTTACTGCAAAAAAAATTGATTTGTCTCTCTATTTTAAAATAAAGTCATGATGCTTAATATATCCACAAAATCTGTTTCATTTTACTTGTCGAGATGTTCCATGTGTCCTTAAACATCAGAAAAAATGTTGAAGAAACGCTACCAACCGCTAAAAACAACAATTTGCGTATAAATAATGCACTTGCGTACATAATACAAATTTCACAAAACAGCTGTTTTTTGAATCATTTATTTTCTAAAGGTTCATTAAAATACCATTATTAAGGTATCCGTACACCTTCGGAAGTAATTTTTTAAAATGCTTTCTTGTTATTCATTTTTTTATAATGACATTTACCTTAAAAATTAAAAAAAAAAATTAGTATTTATCCAGAGATATTTTATTAACCCCCTCATCGCCAAGCAAAAGGGCAAAATTAAAATTTTTTAGGTTAATTTCATATGAAATACTACCTATTGCAATCGCACCAGTTTATATATCTATCTATCTATCTATCTATCTATATATATATATATATATATATATATCACTTTTTTATGGACACGATAACTTCTATAATTCTTCACCAATCTCCACCAAACTGGTATATAAAATCAAAGGGGATAAAATCTCGGCTAAGTTCGTTAATGGGCAAAATCGGATCAAGGGGGTCGGAATAGGGGGCGTTTTTGTGAAAACAGAGCAAACGCCATAACTTCTTAATTAAAGTAGATATCGAATCGGTTTAAAGTTTATATTACTTTTTAGAAATGGGCCAAAAGTTTATGCATGACAGATTTTTGATAAATTTAGAAGTGGGCTCAAGGGGCGAAAAAAACAAGGGTTTTGAGAGAAAAAAAATTCATAACTTCAAGTCCAACTAATTTTTTTGTAAATGTTCTTAAAATTATCTAAAACTTTTGTATTTACAAGTTTTTGATAGGACCAACTTTTACCGATGAAAAAAATTAAAAACGAAAAGAAAAAGGGCGGTGAAAAAAGAGAAAAATCCATAACTCCGTCAATTTTTAAGATATCAAATCTGATTAAATTTATTTTACATCTTCTCAAAAATATCTACAACTTTTATATTGACAAGTTTTTCATAGGACCAATTCGTATAGCAAAAAGAAATTAAACAAAAATAGGAGTTGAAGAAAAAACCTCAAATCCAAACTGCTTATATTCTGACTCATTTTTAAATTCATTTTTGATTTTGAACGCATCGAAATGGTAGATCCTCTTATTTAGAAACTGTATAAAGTGACGCATTGGTCAATTTTCTGATAAAGATAGAATATATTTCAAAAAAGGCTACCAAAAAAGGTATTTTGAACAGAATTTTCTGAAATCATCGTGACTGAAAATTTAAGGAAGTGTTCAAATAAGAAATTGCGTTTCTTTCTGACTCGTTTTTAAATCCATTTTTGTTCTCAAACGCATCCAATTTACAGATCCTCTTATTTAAGAACTAAGGTACCCTGGGGTAATAACGCCAGGCGGGGTAATAACGCCAAGTGCTTATATTTTGCATAATTATGAAATAATCAGGTAAATGATACCCATGTGCTCTGCGCAGAAGGGTTTTGATTCATATAAATCGCAAAAAACAGCTTCAAGTTCATTTGTTTCATTTTTAGGTCTTATTGTTTTTAGAAACAACTAAAATTAACGCTTGATCTAAAATTTGCGAGATACGTTTTGTGATGTGAAGACTATCTTTTTATCCAGAAATACTCTGTTAATTACATAAATTTGTAGTGCATTTCATGTACTTTTAAAATGTTGTTGATGATTTTGGATATCTTCTCGAGATAATTTGTAATTGAAAATGTACTGCGCAATAACTATACCGGGGTAATAACGCCAATCCTTGACTTTAATACCCCGGTTGATTTCCTACAGTGTCTGAGCTACATCCTAAATACTGATTCAAATAAACACAGTTAAAACTGTCCAATGTTTCTCATATTTCTATTTAAGCGGTCCTTTTTAAGCAAAAAGAAGCTCACGGTCTGATATTCTTTTGCCTCATCCCCCCCTCCCACACCACACCTTTGTTTTTCTTACACTTTCACAAAAAATTGAACATTATCAATAGCTTAGAATGCAATTTGTCAATTTCTAAGTTTGCAGAGTTTGTATTTTTAGAATTGGGCTATCTACATGCAATTATTCCATCTTATTTCATAGTTTTGTTTGCATGGCGTTATTACCCATATAGGTGGGTAATAACGCCAAATAGCATTGGTCAAGAAAAAACGCCATTACCTTTTATGAATACATATCTGTTAAATTATTTTATTTTATATAGATAGTCAATGAGTTGCTGTACACTGTAAAAAAAAAAGGGTCCATCTACTAAAAAAACTTTAGTGATCCTTGTAATTACTAAAAAATTTTTAGTAATCTTAGTCGGTTACAAGAAAATCTGTAAGAATTACTAGAAAAAAGTTAGCAACGAAGAGAGTTAATAGTTTCATATTTTTAATAACTGTTACTAAAACTCACTTGGTGTGGCCTTGATAGCGTAGTGGTTATAGTAACGGACTCCAGACTGAAAGGTCACGGGTTCGATACCGGCCACTGCCAAATACTCCCCGAATGTATGTAGTGTAAGTACTCGTTAGGAAAGGGATTATGAAAATCCTGTCAGAGCAGTTTTCAATGTTTGGTGCTGCCATCTATTGCAGTTTTGCCGAAAATCTTCCGCTTCAGAAGTCTGGATGCAGCTCGAAGGAACCTCCTGCCCTTCGGGAGCACGTAATGGTTATTAAAAATAATTTTGGAGCTATTGCTAAAATTTGCTTGGTGACTCATACTAAAAATTTTTAAGTTAGTTATACAAAAAATTCTTTTGTTCAGTTGACAAAAGAAATGATTGTTTCACTTGCAAAAAAAAAGTTTGTAATGGTTACTAGAAAATTCTGTGGAATACAAATTTACTAAAAAAATTTTAGTAACCTCTTGAATTTTCTTTTACAGTGTATCAGATCCTATATTTGTTTGAAAAATACAATCTAAAACTAAGCCGTGAAAATTGGTAGAACCTTAACGTGGCGTTATTACCCCAGGGTACCTTATATAATGTGATGCATTGATCGGTTTTTTGATAAAGACAGAATATATTTCGAAAAAGGCTACCAAAAGGGGTATTTTGAACAGAATTTCCCGAAGTCTTCGTGATTTGAAAATTTATAGCAAATTGCGTTTTTTATGACTCGTTTTAAAATCCATTTTCGCTCTCAAACGCATCCAATTTACAGATCCTTTTATTTAGGAACTATATACTGTGACGTTGGCCAGTTTTTTGATAAAGATAGAATCTATTTTTTAAAATGCTGTCAATGTGAGTATTTCTCACAAAATTTTCCGAAGCAAACATGATTAAAGAATTAACGATGTATTCAAACAATAAACCAGTTACTTTATGACTCATTTTTAAATTCAATTTTTTTTCTCAAATGCATTCAACTGACAGTTTTTTCTTATTTAGGAACTGTATAATGTACTGTTTTGGTCAATTTTTTAATAAATTCAGAATTTATTTCAAAATATGTTGTCAAAATGGGCATTTGAGCTGAATTTTTCTTAAGATGATTCTGATAAAACCAGTTTTTGCAGAAAAATGAAATTAAAAATTGTTCATAAACGGCCAAATGAAGTTATTAAACTAGGTTTATCGCTAATCATATACACTATATTGCCATTGATTATGGGACACTTGCGATTTTAGACATTTTACTAAATATTTAGAAAAATACATGAGGAATCATCTCGAAACTATTAGTGTATAAATATAATAGTATACGTCATACATCTTTGTGAAGATTTTTTACCGAAACGCCATAGGGGACCGTCAACAAATTAAAAAAGAATGAATATCTTTTGAATAACCCTGTCAAAACTAATGTAGCAAAAGCACTCAAACTCTAGATTATGATTTAATGCCCTATTGTAATACACTGTGTTCATTTTTATGCAAATAGCATGCACGCTCGCAGAGTAATTAAGGTTTTTATAAAAATGGTCCCAAATTTTTCCAAGTTTTTTCCTTATAATTTTCAGAGTTCTTAATATAAAATAATATTTTTTTCAGAAAATATGACAAACAACATTGCACACAGTATCCTGTAATCAGAATTAAAAAATAATAAAAATTGTATGAAAAATGAGTAGGTTTACTATATAATTTTTTACTGCGCATGCGTCAAAGATATCAAAATTTCATTTGCATATTATGTTAGCTAAATGTATAGTGCAACTTTTGTAAAAGTTTCAAAATCATAGCTTGAAAATTCTGAAAGTAATCGTCTATAGAAAAAGGACAAAATCCGTTGTTTCCAAAATGAAGCAAAAAAATGAGGGATTTTATCCAAATGCAGTAGTACATCCCATATTGTGTATTTTATATTGATACTAATCAATGAATATATGGATACAACCCCTCTTGTTTTTGCTTCATTTTGAGAATAACGGATTTTCGACTTATTCAATTGACGATTATTGTCAGAATTTTCAAGTTATGATTTTGTGACTTTCACAAAAGTTGCTCTATACATTTAGCTAACATAATATGCAATTGAAATTTCTATGTCATTGACACATTCACAATGAAAAATTATTTAGTAAACCTACTCATTTTTCATACAATTTTTATTATTTTTTAATTCTGATTACAAGGTATTATGTGTAATGTTGTTTGTCATATTTTCAGAAAAGAATATTATTTTATATTACAAACTCTGCAAATTATAAGGAAAAAACTTGGAAAAATTTGGGATCATTTTTATAAAAACCTTAATTACTCTGCGAGTATGCATGCTATTTGCATAAAAATGAACAAGGCTTATTACAAAAAGGCATTCAATTACAATCTAGAGTTTGAGCTCTTTTGCTACATTAGTTTTGACAGGGTTATTCAAAAGATATTCATTCTTTTTTAATTTGTTGACGGCCCCCTTTAGAGTTTCGGGAAAAAAATCTTCACGGAGATGTATGTCTTATACTATTATATTTATGCACTAAGAGTTTCGAGATGATTCCTCATGTATTTTTCTAGATATTTAGTAAAATGTCTAAAATCGCAAGTGTCCCATAATCAATGGCAATATAGTGTATATATATATATATATATATATGTATATATATATATATTGTTGAAATGAGCACTCTTCGAAATCTACCTCCGCCTATGGGCCCAGCCGACAGGGATTTTTTCTCTGTAATTAATTAAAAATATTAAAAAAAGATGTTTTTTCCAGACTGATACAAAATATTTTATTACGTATCGATGTATAAGCTTTGAGAGTATTAATCATATCTTAATTTTTTAAAACTGGCTTTTATTTTTAGAATTATATTAATTTAAATGTTGCTAATGTTGCTGTGAAACCTGCAGTTTCGAGAACGGAAAAATCCGATCGCGGCAGTCAGGAGGTTTTAAAGAGAAAAATAGTCAAAAATTGACGTTCGTAATAACTTAAAAATAAATAATATATTGACATTTTGTAAATTGCATAGTAAGCAAAAAATGTTGTCTAGGACTTAGACGACATATAATACAATCGCATCCCATCTCAGGTGACATGACAGTTAAAATTCTAATGTAATGAAAAATTGGCAAAATTTGTCTCAAGTTTATCATTTATACCAGTGTAAACATAAAACTATTTAATATATCATCATGAGTGTAGTCTATTCCCTATAAAGACATTTGTAAAAGAAGTACGAAAAATTTCATGATATACCATGCACAAATTTTTGTTTTAGTATGCGTTGCGTGTCATAAAAATCTCAAAAACTTCATTTTTAGAAAAAGTTAAAAATAACCTTTAAACATAATTCAAAAGCTGTAATAGCTATAAATTTAACTGGCTGTAACTTTGTTTATAATTAAGATACACACACAGTTTAACCCTTTGCGGCGCAGGGCAAATTCATTGCTTAAGTGTTGGAATTAATGACTGACACCGGAATTTGAAAACAACTTTCTTTGTAAATAAGAAAACGCTATATTTCACGCATTCAATAAACCGTAATTTTTTTAAACAAAATTCCGGTGTCAATGTGGCGTTTGGGAATTAAAATTAAGTGGTATATCTATGAAACCACCGCGCCGCAAAGGGTTAAGCAGAATTCGACAGATAAAAGAGTCGATTTTAATATTATTGCATTGATGAAAAATCGATATTTTGATGGAAAATTCCGTTTTAAAAATTTTCGGATGCTTAAATAAAAAAAAATATATATATTTAATCCTGTTATTAATAAACTAAAATTTCACTTTCCAAACCGAATATTTTCCTCTATCGCACTTAGAAAGCAGAGAAACCTCTAAGCTACATAAATTTCAAAGTGGTTATTTTTTCAAATATTTATACAGGTGCAGTTTTTCACATAATAAAAATTGCAATATCAAAAACTTCCAACTTTAAAAATCTTTCCATTTATAGAGGGGACCGTAATGCATTTATTTATATGATTTTGTTTTTATAAGAATTGGTAGATTTCAATAACAGTGATTTTGGTTAATTATTCAAATTATTCTTGAAAATATTTTACAAAATAAACCATAACAATCAATTTATTCAATTAGTTTTATTCAAAAAACATATCTTAGTTTCATAATATAAATTTCATATTTATATGCTATTTAAATTTTCTATTGAAACTTTAGACATTAAAGAAGATAGATATTGCTGTGGAGCAATTTCTTGGTCCATAATTAGAGAAACAAAAGGTTAAAACGTGTTTTCGATACCTCAAATGATGTATAAGATTTCTGACAAAAGTTACATTCCTTTTATGTGCAAAAACTTTTAATTCTATTTAATGCACTTATATTTTAAAATATTATACTTTAAAAAAGACTTTTATGTGCAATGTTTGAGTACTTAGTGAATATACAGTATTCCACAAAAATGAAGGTACAATAAATAGTTTTCGGAAACTATGCAAATTTAATCGCTACGAGTACAAATAAAATTGAATTAATAAATCAGTTATTTAATAACAGATTTTTTTAACAGACCGCAGTAAAAAGCGAATTACGTCAAATGATCGCTGAAGAAAACGCGAAATTTCATCAAGTGATTGCGGAGAACACGCAAATTTCCTCAAATCATCTCGGAAGAAACGCGAATTCAGTCTAATAATCTAAAAGGATACGCGAATTCAGTCTAATAATCGAAAAAACACTAATTTCGGCGAATGAACGCCGAAATAAATGCGAATTTTTTCAAAGGGCTTCAGAATAGTCCTATATTTTATCAAGCGCACGCGGGAAAAAAGTGAAATTCGACAAATGATCACGAAAAAACACGTATTCCGCCAAAGGACTGCAAAAAAAACTTGAATTTCGCGAAAAGACCAAAGTAAAAAGATAATTCCATCAAAGTGTCACGGAAAAATGAAAATTTTGTCAAGTGATCACGGAGGAGGTGTGAATTTCGTATAATGGTCGCTGAAGAAAACGCGAATTTTGTCAAAGGCTTAGAAAATCCGGAATTTTATTTAGGATCTGTGGCAAAAATCGTGAATTTCGACACATGACGTGAAAAAACTCGTTTTTCGAAAAAAGCCACGGAAAAAGCAAGAATTTCGTAAAAGTATCGCAAAACAAATCCCAAATTTCGTCAAAGGACCGCAGTAAAAAGCGAATTTCGTCAAATGATTGCTGTAGAAAGCGTGAAATTTCATCAAATGATTGTGGAGAAAACGCAAATTTTGTCAAATGATCTCGGTGAAGAGCGAATTCCGTCAAAAAATGGAGAAGGAAACGAAAATTTTGTCGAATAATGTGAATTTTGCTTAAGGGCTTCAGAAAAAAAACAATATTTCATCAAGAAGACGCGGAAAAAAGTGAAATTTGACAAATGATCGCGATAAAAAAATATGTATTCCGTCAAAGGATCACAGAACAAATCCTGAATTTTATCAAAGGACCGCAGTAAAAGGCGAATTTCGGCAAAGAGTAACGGACAAAAACGCGAATTTAATTTTAAAAAAAGCAGAAAAAGTTCAAATTTCGACAATGGATAAAGACAAATCGCGAATTACGTCGAAAAGCTACTGAAAAAACACGAATTTCTTGAAAATGCTGCGGTGATGACAAATGACAATAGATCATAGAAAAAGCGTAAGTTTCGTCCAAGGACCGCTTAAAATTGCAAATTTTCTAAAAAAAAAACCACGGAAAAAAGCGAATTTTGTAAAAAATTTGCAAAAAAAATGTGAATAAAAAAATTTTTAATTTTGTCAAAGAATCGCATAGGAAACGCTAATTTTGTCTAAAGAAGTTTTTAAAAAACGCGAATTGCGTCTAATGAAAGCTGAAAAAACGCGAATTTCTTCAAAGGTCTGCAGAAAACACCTAAATTTCGTCAAGAAGCCTCTGAAAAGACATGAATTTAGATAAATTATCGTGAATAAAACACGTATTCCATCAAAAGGCGTCGAAAAAAACGAAAATTCTGTCAAAGGACCGCAGTAAAAAGCGAATTTAGTAAAAAAAAAAAAAACGCGAAAAAAGCGCAACTATCTACAAAGGATCCAGAAAAATAACACGAATTTCGTCTATAAAATGCAGGAAAAATGAAAAATTTCAAAAAAGGATTGCGGAAAAAACGGAATATCTTTAAAAGGGCCGATGAAAATAACGAGAACCTCTTCAAAAAATTTCGAAATAAAAGCAAAATTCGTCAAAAATATTGCTGAAAAAACATGTATTTCGTGAAGAATGCTTCGGAAAAAATGATCTCCTTGAAAAGCGGGAATTTCGTCAAAAGACCGCGCCAAACGAAACTTTCGTCAAAAAGCTGCAGAAAAAAAAACGATTATTTCAACAAAAGATCGCAAAAAGTGTGAAATTTGTCAAAGGGCCGCAGAAGAAACACGAATTTCACCGAAGGGCCGTGGGAAAAACATGCTAATTTTGACAAAGGATTGCGAAAAAAGCACGTATTCCGCCAAAGGGCCATTCAGGAAAAGTGAATTTATGCGAAGGGCAATGGAAAAACGCGAATTTAGTCCAAGGGTTTCGAAAAAGAAGCAAATTTCGTTCAAGGACGGCGGAAAAGAAGCGAATTTCGTCAAAGGGTCGTAATAAATACCTGAGCTTTATGAAATGATCATGGAAAAAAACGCAGCAGTTCCTTTAGAAAATAGCACACATACAAATAACAATGTTTATTACTTACTGTATTTATAGTTTTCAAACGGAAATAATGTACTGATCTAATTTTTTAAAAGTCTGGTTGTGCCGAACTAAACTTCCAGGATCATTCAGCCTCAAATTGACCTGAAATGAAATCAAAATTAACCCAAATTGCAATATAAATAATTTGCGACAGGAAGGGGCTCCTCCTCCTTCGCCCCTCTGCTGTAACTTTTCAGGTAAATTGCTGTAAATTTCAGAAATTTCAGAACTTTTTTTTAAATTGAAAATCACCCTGGGGACGGGAATGGCAAGGGCTCGATCCTGAGCACATCCCACACCAAAATATGTTGAAAAGAATTAATGGTTTTTTTATATATACTTTCTTTTAAAAGAAAGTCATTGTAGCTTAAAGTCTATAAAATTGCTCTCCCCACCACTAAAAATAAAGTATCTTTCACCTTCTTTGGGTGTGCTATAGTGTCATACAAACTAATATGGAATTATCGAGAATGGCCAATCCGCGGTAAACCAGAAAACTAATTTACACAACTTATTTCAAACCCAAACAAAAAACATCAGCACATTTTTCATTTCACATTCTACTCTTTCTACTTTCTATTATGCTATGTTGTTAGATGTTACTAAATGCTTAAAAAATTAAATTTAACCCTTAAGGTGCCAGCAGTTGTGCTGCTATTTCCAACCAAATTTTTAAATTCTTGATGAAATTGAAATAGTAGCAACTTATATGGATATGATGTATGATAAAACGTTAAGAAATAGAAAACATGACATCGCGCATCGATTATGCAGTACTTTTCAAACATTTTTTTCAGTTTTCCATTGTATTTAAAGTTTAACAACTTATATGGTACCAAATGAAATAAAAAGTTCAGAAAGAAATAGCATGATATTCAACATCGATTATGCTGCTCTTTCCAACCAATTTATTTAATTTTTTAAGTTTTGAATTGCATTTCAAATTTAACAATTTATATTGTTATCAAATGGAATAAAAAGTTAAGAAAGAAAAGACATGACATTGCACATCGATAATGCAGCACTTTCCAATCATTTTTTTTTTTAATTGTATCTAAACTTTAACAACTTATAGTGCTACCAGTTGGAATAAAACGTTAAGAAAGAAAAAGTGTGACATTGTAAATCGATTATGCTGCACTTTCCAATCATTTTTTTTTCAATTTATTTTTTATTTTTGATTGTATTATATATTATTTTTGATTGTATTTAGTAACAGCATAAATTGATACCTAATGGAATAAAAAGTTAAGAAAGAAAATTCATGACATTGCACATCGATTTTGTTGCACTTTCCGATCTTTTTTTCAATTTTTGATTGTGTTTAAAGTTTAACAACTTATAGTGTTATCAGATGGAATAAAACATTGAGAAAGAAAATGTGTGACATTGCGATCGATTATGCTGCACTTTCCAACCACTTTTTTCAATTTTTTTTTATTGTACTTAAATAGTAACAACATAAATTGATACCAAATGGAATAAAAAGCTAAAAAAGAAAAAACATGATATTGCACATAGATAATGCAGCATTTTCCAATAATTTTTCTTTATTTTAATTGTATTTAAAATTTAACAACTAATAGTGTTACCAGATGGAAAAAACAGCAAGAAAAAAAAGTATGACATTTGTGATCGATTATGCTGTACTTTAAAACCACTTTTTTTAAATTTTTCAGTTCTTCCAATTTTTGATTGTATTTAACAACTTCTACGGTACCAAATGAAAGAAAAGTTAAGAAACAAACATGATATTGTACATCGATTATGCTGCACTTTCCAACCCTTTTATTTATTTTTATTTTTTTAATTTTCAATTGCATTTGAATTTTAACAACGTATATTGTTATCTAATTGAATAAAAAGTTAAGAAAGAAAAAACATGACATTGCGCTTCGATTATGCTCCATTTTCCGACCATTTTTTCACTTTTTGATTTTATGTAAAGCTTAATAACTTATAGTGTTACCACATGGAATAAAACATTGAGAAAGAAAAAATGGGTCTTTGTGATCGATTATGCTGCACTTTCCAATACACTTTTTTCAATTTTTTTTTTTAATTTTTGATTGGAGTTAAATAATAACATAAATTCATACCAAATGGAATAAAAAATTAAGAAAGAAAAAACATGACATTGCACATAGATTATGCTACACTTTCCACCCACATTTTAAAAATTTTTTATTGTATTTGTTGTTTAATAACTTACACTGTTACAAGATGGAATAAAACGTTAAGAAAGAAAAAGTTTGACATTGTGCATCGATTATGCTACACTTTCCAACCACTTTTTTCAATTTTCAGATTTTTCATTGTATTTAAATAGTAACAAAATAAACGGATACCAAATGGAATAAAAATTTAAGAAAGAAAAAACCTGACATTGCAGATTGATTATACTGCACTTTCAAACCATTTTTTAATCTCTGATTGTATTTAAAGTTTAACAACTTATACTGTTCGATTACTATTCAACTTTGTTGCAAGTTTTAGAAGACACGACCGTCCAGCAGCAGGAGTACCTATTTATAAAAGGGTGTATGATGTAACGGACATATTTTGCACAAATCATATGGATGTGCATGCGAAGCGCACCAATATGTTTGATACTAATGTTTCTGATAACAGTGATATATGCTTTTGTCGTTGCCACTCTGAAAATGGACAGCTAATTGTAATGGTTGCCGTTTATATTTCACCGGATAACTCTTTAAGTGCAATAGGAGAATTTTTGTGTGAATATTTATTTATTTATTCTAAAAACGCTTCTGCGTCACTTAAAGATGAAATTGGAAAGAGATTTGATGATTTTCCAATGATTTTGAGTGAGGATTTCAACATCATCATGATAAAAATCTACTATTAATTGAATTTTTAAATAGAGAATTTGATTTAACGTTGACCGATGATCACAATCTTAGCACAACGAGATATAAAACTACAACTGATGCCGTTTTTGCAAAATATTTAAATAGATTCAAATCAAAATTGTTTGTTTCCTATTTTAGTTACCATAAACCTATAGTATCAGTTCTGGAATATAATAATAATAATGATGATGATAATGATGATGACGATGATGGAAAAGTTGTTGAAATTTCGGATGAAAATTCATAAGTTTCATTGACATTCATTTCAAAGAATACCAATTAATTAAATTTCTTATTTCATGTATTTGTAAATTTACGTTTTTAGAAATAGATTGCAATGTTTTTATGTAAAATAATATGTTTTATTATTCATGTGACAATAGCGTATTAAATAAAAATTTTAATATAATTTTTGTAGTAATAATTTATAATAATGAATAAAAAACGCTTTATTTAAAAGTATTTTCTGCACAATAAAATATTTCCTGACGATTCAAAAAATACACAGGAAACTGTTCAAGTTTTTACTTCTGTCGGCACTCCCGGATTGTCACTTATTTTGTATGTGTGTGTGTGTTACTCAAGGGACTACAGGCATGAAATTTGAAGAAAATGCTGCAGATTTTTAATAAATTGAAAACTTTCGGAATGGCAATCTATAAGCAATCTGAGCACGTGTCAAACCGATTTCAAAAGTGAATTGGTGGTGATAGAAGCTGTTAAAACATAAAAAATTTAAGCTACATTTTATGTCGGGACACTATAAACAGAGGGCGCAGGATCCAAAAATGATCAAAATGCGGATCTTTATTGTAGTAAGTAGTCTAGAAACTTTAAATTTGGCATAGTAGTTACTTACAAAATATAAAAGTCTTCTAAGAACTGTCGGGAGTAAATCTGAAATTGAAAGTTGTGAAGTAAAGGGGCGATGAGAAAAACGTTCTAAAAAATTCGTAAATTACAATTTCTGTGCAAGCTCAAGAAGTAACAAACCGTTTGCAAAAATAACGGTTTCGAATTAATAGTGACACTCTGATTCTAAACAGATCATACTCATGATCCTCTACGTTCTGTGCCAGTACCGCTACCACTTGGGGTAAGCAGGAACAATAAATATTCTAAAAAACGTTTAAAAACTTTCTAAATTACGTTTCTATGGAATATTAAGTAATACAAACAGATTTCAAAATTAACATTTTCAAATTAATGGCGGCCCCACCAGTGGCCGAGAGGTACGGACCTCTCAACTGGTAGACGGCAGGTGCTGGGTTCAAACCCAATCGCGGCTGTCGGCCTAACCGTTCCGAGTTTTCGTGGTTTTCTTCGAACCTTGCGTAAATACGGGTTAGGCTCCCTTATAAAGACCCCCCCACGAAGGGCACTCCCCCCTGGTCCTATATCCCTAGCGTAGATAATCGGACGACAAAAATAAACCAAACTAAACTAATCAAATTAATGGCGACCGTCCCTTTTCTAAGATAGGCATTTTATGGTAATACCACTACCAATCTAGAGATGGTAGACTCTTAGAAAAGAAACTACATGTTGAAAGAACCTGTTAGATTTTGACATGATGATCAATTTAAAAATGTAAATGCATCCGAAGATTGTTTCTAAAAAAGAATAAATACTTCAGATGCATACCGAAAGAAATATATGAATTGAGCATAAAAGTTTCAAAATATTTTCTAAATTATCTTTTATTTAAAATTATGTTTAGTTCTTCGGAATAATGATTGTAAGAATAAAATTTAGTCAAACTGTGGCTTAAATGGAAGTTTTTGAATTATTCCTTAATACATTATTACTTCTAATGAAAATCACACATACAAGTATCACATGGCATATTTCAACTAAGGTACCCTGGGGTAATAACGCCACGTTAAGGTTCTACCAATTTTCACGACTCAGTTTTAGTTTGTATTTTTCAAACAAATATATGATTTGATACAGCAACTCATTGACTAACTATGTAAAAAAAAATACATGTGGCACTCGGGGACTGCCGCGATAAATCTATTGCATAGCATTTTTCATCAACTTATGCAATTATAATTATTTATTTATTTTTTATTTATGCAGTTTTTTTGTCTTTGATATTAATTCAAGTTAAAAATTTTGAGCGTGATGACCGATAACAATTTTTTTTCTTGTATTGAACAAATGAGAAGTTAATATCATTTAAAATATTTTTATTATTTAACAAAACATGTAGGTTAATCAGGAATTTTTATCATTGAAACTATACGTTTATGGTAGCTGAAATAAAAAACATAAGTTTAGGATTTGATATTATCAAAATATCTGAAAAATACAGCGTCAATGTCTGCCGAAGTCTACGGAAGGATACCGTGCCGAAGTCTGCCAAACTGAAGCGACGTTAGCCGGAGTGTTAGGTTTTTTTTCTCGTTACAGAATTTCTAGATTCTTTCGCCGCGCTCAAAGCCCACGACAAAAGCTATGCAATACCATAATAAATTACAAAGTAAATTTGGCCGCGCTACGAAAATTATTTCGCGAGTTATAAGCATTTTAAATTTTCCGAACCTCACCGTGGGGGTCTCCTGTCACCAAAAATTAACACTGTCTCATAATAAATTACCAAACAAAATTTGGCCGCACTACGAAAATTAGATCGCGAGTTATAGCCATTTTAAATTTTTCGACCCTCACCACGGGAGATCTCCTGTCACTAAAAATTAACACTGTCTAATAATAAATTACCAAACAAAATTTGACCGCGCTACGAAAATTGATTCCGAATTAAAAACATTTTAAATTTTTCGACCCTCACCGTGGGAGGGTCTTCTGTCACCAAAAATGAAGACTCTCTCATAATAAATTACCAAACAAAATTTGGCCGCGCTACGAAAATTAGATCGCGAGTTATCAGCATTTTAAATTTTTCAACCCTCACCATGGGGGGTCTCCTGTCACCAAAAGTAACATTGTCTCATGGTAAATTACCAAACAAAATTTGGCCGCACTACGAAAATTAGATCACGAGTTATAAGCATTTTAAAATTTTCGACCCTCACCATGGGAGATCTCCTGTTACCAAAAGTAACACTGTCACATAATAAATTACCAAACAAAATTTGGCCGCACTACGAAAATTAGATCGCGAGTTATAGCCATTTTAAATTTTTCGACCCTCACCACGGGAGATCTCCTGTCACCAAAAATTAACACTGTCTAATAATAAATTACCAAACAAAATTTGGCCGCGCTACGAAAATTGATTCCGAGTTAAAAACATTTTAAATTTTTCGACCCTCACCGTGGGAGGGTCTTCTGTCACCAAAAATGAACACTCTCTCTTAATAAATTACCAAACAAAATTTGGCCGCGCTACGAAAATTAGATCGCGAGTTATCAGCATTTTAAATTTTTCAACCCTCACCATGGGGGGTCTCCTGTCACCAAAAGTAACATTGTCTCATGGTAAATTACCAAAAAAAATTTGGCCGCACTACGAAAATTAGATCACGAGTTATAAGCATTTTAAAATTTTCGACCCTCACCATGGGAGATCTCCTGTTACCAAAAGTAACACTGTCTCATATTGAATTACCAAACAAAATTTGGCCGCGCTACGAAAATTAGATCGCGAATTATAAGCATTTTAAATTTTCGACCCTCACCGTGGGGAGTCTCCTGTCACCAAAAGTAACACTGTCTCATAATAAATTACCAAGCAAAATTTGGCCGCGCTACGAAAATTAGATCGCGAGTTATAAGTATTTTAAATTTTTCGACCCTCTCCATGGGGGATCTCCTGTCACTAAATATTAACACAGTCTCATAATAAATTACCAAACAAAATTTGGCCGCACTACGAAAATTAGATCGCGAGTTATAAGCATTTTAACTTTTTCGACCCTCACCGTGGCGGGGGTCTCCTGTCACCAAAAGTAACACTGTCTCATAATAAATTACCAAACAAAATTTGGCCGCGCTACGAAAATTGATCGCGAGTTATAAACATTCTAAATTTTTCGACCCTCACCGTGGGGGGGGGGGTCTCCTGTCACCAAAAATTAACACTCTCTCATAATAAATTACCAAACAAAATTTGGCCGCGCTACGAAAATTAGATCGCTAGTTATGAGCATTTTAAATTTTTCAATCCTCACCGTGGGGGGGGGGGGGTCTCCTGTCACCAAAAGTAACACTGTCTCATAATAAATTACCAAACAAAATTTGGCCGCACTACGAAAATTAAATCGCGAGTTATAAGCATTTTAAATTTTTCGACCCTCACCATGGGGGATCTCCTGTCACCAAAAGTAACACTGTCTGATAATAAATTACCAAAAAAATTTGGCCGCGCTACGCAAATTAGATCGCGAGTTATAAGCATTTTAAATTTTTCGACCCTCACCATGGGGGGGGGTTTCCTGTCACCAAAAATTAACACTCTCTCATAATAAATTACCAAACAAAATTTGGCCGCGCTACGAAAATTAGATCGCGAGTTATAAGCATTTTAAAATTTTCGACCCTCACCATGGGGGGGGTCTCCTTTCACCAAAAATTAACACTGTCTCATAATAAATTACCAAACAAAATTTGGCCGCGATACGAAAATTAGATCGCGAGTTATAAGCATTTTAACTTTTTCGACCCTCACCGTGGGGTGTCTCCTGTCACCAAAAGTAACACTGTCTCATAATAAATTACCAAACAAAATTTGGCCGCGCAACGAAAATTGATCGCGAGTTATAAACATTTTAAATTTTTCGACCCTCACCGTGGGGGGGGGTCTCCTGTCACCAAAAATTAACACTCTCTCATAATAAATTACCAAACAAAATTTGGCCGCACTACGATAATTAGATCGCGAGTTATAAGCATTTTAAAAATTTCGACCCTCACCATGGGGGGGGGGGTCTCCTTTCACCAAAAATTAACACTGTCTCATAATAAATTACCAAACAAAATTTGGCCGCGCTACGAAAATTAGATCGCGAGTTATAAGCATTTTAAATTTTTCGACCCTCACCGTGGGGGGATCTCCTGTCACCAAAAGTAACACTGTCTGATAATAAATTACCAAAAAAATTTGGCCGCGCTACGAAAATTAGATCGCGAGTTATAAGCATTTTAAACTTTTGACCCTCCCCGTGGGGTGTCTCCTGTCACCAAAAGTAACACTGTCTCATAGTAAATTACCAAACAAAATTTCGCCGCGCTACGAAAATTAGATCGCGAGTTATAAACATTTTAAATTTTTCGACCCTCACCGTGGGGGGGGGGGGGGATCTCCTGTCACCAAAAATTAACACTGTCTCATAATAAATTACCAAACAAAATTTGGCCGCGCTACGAAAATTAGATCGCGAGTTATAAGCATTTAAATTTTTCGATCCTCACCATTGGGCGGGTCTCCACTCACCAAAAGCTATATTATCCTACCTTATTTTATCTTAAGACGATTCTTTTCTATACACATTCTATCAGGAAATTTTATTATTAAAACTATAGATTTATAGTAACTGAAATAAAATATACAAGTTTGAGACTTGATATCCTCTAAATATCTGAAAAATACCGCTTCAATGTCTGCCGAAGTCTATCGAAGGATACCATGCCGAAGTGAAACGATGCTAGCCGAGTGTTAGGTTTTTTCGTTACGGATGTGTTAGGATATTTCTCTTTACGGAATTTTTGGATTCGGTCGCCGCGCTCAAAGCCCGCGATAAAAGCTATGCAATAGCTTAAAAATAATTTAACAGATATGTTTTCATAAAATGTAATAGCGTGATTTCTTGACCAATGCTATTTGGCTTTATTACCCATATATAAGGGTAATAACGCCATGCAAACAAAACTATGAAATAAGACGGAATAATTGTATGTAGATTGCCCAATTCTAAAAATACAAACTCTGTTAACTTAGAAATTGACAAATTGCGTTCTTAGCTATTGAAAATGTTCACTTTTTTGTGAAAGTGTAAGAAAAATAAAGGTGTGGTGTGTGTGTGGGTGGGGGGGGGGGGGAGAAGGCAAAAGAATATCAGACCGAGAGCTTCTTTTTGCTTAAAAAGGACCGCTTAAATAGAATTATTAGAAACATTGCACAGTTTTAACTGTGTTTATTTGAATCTGTATTTAAGGGTGTATTCGAAAAAACGCTTTTCCACCTTCAACAGCTCGAAATTTTCCGATACAATTTCAGACACACTTTTAAAAGTAGAAACATGAAACTTGTTGAGGAGACTTTTGAAGAGACGTACAAGGTGCCGTGTGATGTCATTTTACGCTCAACTCATTAGCATTTGATTTATGAACAATTATCTTCTCAGTATGACACCTTTTTTCGTCCACAAATCTCCCGCATCGGGAAAATCGGTTAAAATTGCCGTTTTTGATTGCTTTTTCTGCAATATTTTCTGCATTTGTCAAAAAATCGACGATTACAGCACCTTGAGTACTTTCTGAATAAGACAATCTGCCAGTTTGATGCATATGAGAGCAAAAATGAATTTGAAAATAAATCGGAAAAAAGGCAGTTTGAATCGAAATGCACCCTTAAGATGTAGCTCGGCCACTGTAGGGAATCAACCGGGGTATTAATGGCAAGGATTGGCGTTATTACCCCGTTATAGTTATTGCGCTATAAATTTTAAATTACAAATTATCTCGAGAAGATATCTAAAACCTTCAACAACATTTTGAAAGTCCATGAAATGTACTACAAATTTATGTAATTAACAAAGTATTTCCGAATAAAAATAATAGTCTTCACATCCCAAAATGTATCTCGCAAATTTTAGATCAAGCGTTAATTTTAGTTGCTTGTAAAAACAATAAGACCTAAAAATGAAACAAATTAACTTGAAGCTGTTTTTTGCGATTTATATGACTCAAAACCCTTCTGCGCAGAGCACATGGTGTCATTTACCAGATTATTTCATAATTATGCAAAATATTAGCACTTGGCGTTATTACCCCGCCTGGCGTTATCACACTAGACCACCTTATTAGGTAAGCAAAGCCGCGGGTTTTCTTAGTATTTAATAAATCAATTACTTATTATATTTAATAATGTTTTTTATAAAATAAATAATTTAAATTTTGCTTATATATCTACTGACAATGTATGCTTAAGGCATCTTTCAGTGGATATATAATGCATTTAATTAATTTATTATCATAACAATCTGATTTTTGATAAGGTACCCTGGGGTAATAACGCCAAGTGCTTATATTTTGCATAATTATGAAATAATCATTTAAATGACACCTATGTGCTCTGCGCAGAAGGGTTTTGAGTCATATAAATCGCAAAAAACAGCTTCAAGTTAATTTGTTTCATTTTTAGGTCTTATTGTTTTTACAAGCAACTAAAATTAACGCTTGATCTAAAATTTGCGAGATAAGGTTTTTGATCTGAAAACTACATTTTTTTATCCAGAAATACTTTGTTTATTACATAAATTTGTAGTGTATTTCATGTTCTTTCAAATTGTTGTAGAAGATTTTGGATATCTTCTCGAGATAATTTGTAGTTTAGGATTTACTGCGCAATAAGTATCCCGGGGTAATAACGCTAGGGATTGGCGTTATTACCCCGGTTGATTCCCAAAAGTGGCCGAACTATATCCGAAGGGGGTTTATATATTAATATGGGACATCATTATCATGATTGTTGAAATGGTAAGATTAAGGGGGGGGGGGTGCCCAATACTTAAAAATAATCTCTCTATTTTATTCTTTATTATATTATTATTATATTTATGTAAAAAATAATTTTTAACTCTTGTAAATAAAACTATATCAAAATGTTTTCCAGATTCAAATTCGAACATCTTCAAAATTAGGTTTCTATTAAAATTCCACTGGATTGTTCAATTGAGTTCGAAATTTTAACTGTCCGCTTTCTCAGCGTTCGGTTTTTCAAAACTTGTAACGTATGAATGTGATGCGGTTTGTGAGATTACAAAATTGAAAGATGAATAAAAGGCGGGAATAACTCATAGGATTGTGTTTTTGTACTAAACTTTTTATACAAGAGTATTATACTTAATGTTCACCTATTTAGTCTCTGGTGATAGTACTAAAATTCCAAATGAAACAAAATTTCGGTAGTGTTTGCAGTTAAACTGAAAATTACTAGTTAAACTAAAAAATTAAAAGAAAAATAGTGGTCTACGAGACCGGTAACATTAATTAAAGGTTAAAATGCGATCGATGATTAAAAATCATAGAATACTGTTCCTGCGCTAAACTTTTTGTACAGAATTAATTCTAATTAAATTTAATCTATTCAAATACTTCTAATAATATTACGAGAACTCCAAACGAAAGAGAATTTCAGTTGTAACTACAGTTAAAATGGAAAATACAAGTTAAACGCTATTTTTTTTTTGGGGGGGGGGGTGTACAGTGTTCAGTCAGATTGCTAACAGCTGTTAAAGGTTAATTTTGTTGCTAATATAGAGATAATGATATATAACCGTATGAATTATGTATAAAATTGAATAAGAGATCTCTTTGGGATAATATTTTTTAATCAAAAATTTTATTCAATTTATTAAAAATTTATTAAAGCATGCTCTTTAAAACATCGACAATTTAACTGCAGGTTTAGAAAATCCGCATTAGTGTCGAGTTATATGTTAAAAACTATTTACTAGATTACTATAATAGTATTAACCCTTAACTTCTGTGACAAAAATTGTCGCATAACTTACTGTGAGCGAGCTGTCAGACCGCTTAATCTAACGATGAATAAAATGTTAAATTAACTTTTAGAATATTATTTTTGTATTGAACCTTATATAATGGACTATTATAAATAAATTTCAGCTATTCAAAGGTTTCTAGAGATAGTAATAGGACTCCAAATGAAACAAAATTTTCCCGGTATCTATAGTTAAACTAAAAATTGCAAGTTAAACTCTGAAACTTGAAAAACTCAGCGGTATGTGAGACGCTAACAGCAGTTAGGGTTTAACAAAAATATTTATTACATATAACTCTAGTTATTATAAAACTTCACATGATTTAAATATTACATTATGAATGGTTAAAACCATGCAATGTTTCTTATAATCATATTTAAGCGGTACTTTTTAAGCAAAGAGAGACACAGGGTGTTATATTCTGTTGAAGCTCCCCCTCACTCCTTTTTCTTTCACTTTCACAAAAAAATCAATATTTTCTATCGCATATAATGCATACTTGGGAATATAAATACTGATTCAAATAATCCGTGCAATGTTTCTAATAATTCTATTTAAATGGTCATTTTTAAGCAAAACGTAGCTTAGAATCTGATATTCTTTTGCCTCCCCCCCCCCCGCCACCACCACAGCTTTTTTTTTCTTTTAGAGTCACAAAAAAATTGTAAATTTTCAATAGCTTAGATTGCAATTTGTCAATTTCTAGAGCTGTAGAGTTTGTATTTTTAGAATTGGGGCAATCTACATGCCATTATTCCATCTTCTTTTATAGTTTTGTTTGCATGGCGTTATTACCCATATAGGTGGGTATTAACGCCAAATAGCATTGGTCAAGAAAAATCGCCATTACATTTTATGAATACATATCTGTTAAATTATTTTATTTTATATAGATAGTCAATGAGTTGCTGTATCAGATCCTATATTTGTTTGAAAAATACAATCTAAAATTGGTAGAACCTTAACGTGGCGTTATTACCCCAGGGTACCTTACATCATTTTAGGTGTAAATATAATATCTGGTATGTTTTTTTCTTTTTTTATCTATTTTATTTTGAATATTTTTCTCCATTTTATTTTGGCTTTATGTGTGTTGGTAGCCCCTATTTCGTATTATTTTGTTTTTTCATAGCTAATATGAACATGAAACCACACACTTTATTTGTAGTTCCAAAGTATTTATGGGCTTGAAGATCCTACTTTGGTTCTATAAATTCCGATTATATTCATTTTCATTTATTTTTCCTATGTTTCAATGTTGTAATTTTATATTAAATTCAATGGCTTCATAGTTTTATAATTAATGTTTATATATATATTTATCAGGAACGACAATGAATTCTGAACGAGAAGATTTCCTGTTTTTTATTTGTCTCATCAATCTCTCTAAGTATTTCTCTCAATAGTGTCCCTCAAAAATAATATTTATTCATTAAACTGTTGAAGTCACCGTAAAGGAAAAGTTAAGAATGACATTCCATCGTGCAGAAATACTCACAAAGCATGAAAAAACAATTTCAAGCAGTGTGCTTGACGTGGAATATAAATCTCATTTTACTGAAACTATCATCAATATAACCATATTTTTTATTACTTACCCATCATACATAGTATAGGGTAAGTCTTGCAATCGTTTTGTAATTCGAAAAAATTTTTTGGCGGATTTACAGATTTCAGGCACTGGTGATTACGAAAACATATTTTTAGAAAAAAAAAATACCGTATGTCTGCCTGTAAACACTATTATCTCCGAAAAAATTGAGATAGAGACTTGAAATTTGGTATGTACTTAGTATGTAAGAATGAAAAAAAGCCTATTCAATATCAGTAACCTCGATTATCCCTAACTATTTTTTTCGGACTCTCAAGGTATTCATTCTGATAAAAAGTATATAAAAATTAAAAAAAAAAGTATTATAAGGAATGAACGTAAAATACAATAAAAAACATAAATTTTGCTCAAAAATGAAGTTGCCGAGATATATGTAATAATATTTTTTACGTTCTTCTATTTTTCATGACCTTGTATTTCAGTCACATTTCAATTTAAAGATATATTTTAATTGGAAATCAGACGCTTAATCCAATGCAGTGATTTGTTATTTAATATAATTATAATTTTTGGAGTTATCAGGATGTTTTTCATGCAATTTTGTATACTTAATTATCTCGTCAATCAAAAAACGATCACCAAATTGTAAGATTAACTGCCAATAATGGCTTATCATAAATGTCACAGTCACTTGACATTAAACAGGTTACACGTGTTTGTTATGTCATCAAGTGATTTTTAATTCGATGTTTTATATGTAATATTGTTAATCTTTCACTATTTCTTTCTTTGTTTGTTTATTGAACAACATACATCTGACTTGTGTGCTCGACATGAAGCCTGCTTATAAGTCATCGTCAGTACACAGGGACGAGATAGCACACAAGAAATATTACAACACAAGAGAAGTACAACCAGGAGCTCCACACAAAGAGTGTGTGCAATGGAGCCTGTGGGATTCGAACCCACAACCTCACGATTAGCGACATGATGTCTTAACCACTCAGCCACGGAGGCCCCTATTTCTTTGTTATTTGTTTATCTTTTGTCTTCTTGTTTCTTTGTTAGTCTTGTATTAATTTCTTCGTTTCTTTGTTATTTAAAATAAAATACATGTCAATTTGTATAATTTACTAATAGTTTGGCGATTTATATTGTATGTCGAAATGGGTCGACGGGATAATCAAACACACAGCAATTCCGTAATAGAGCAGTATTAAAAACATTTAAATATATTAAATTTTATTTTGGAATTGCAATACATTTTATAAATAGTTTGCACGTGTTTTATTTTCATATTTCATAGTATGCATATCTATGATGGGTAAGTATTACGGTGGCCCCCAACGACCAGTTTATTAATGTATTGGCTTGGTTTGACCTTGCATGATATGCTTAACAATATTTTTTATTTCATAAAGTTAACTATTCAGTTAAAAAAAATCGAAAATCTTTCAGTAGCTCCGGTATTGCATTATTCTAAAGCAAAATAAAGATTGTGATAATAACGAATGACCTTAAAGCCTTTTTTTTTTCTAAGAAAATGCAATCTTCCTCTATTTTTTCCAGTTTAAAGAACAGGAAGTAATTCCAACTTCCTATTTCAAAATCTTAGAAGTATACAGAAGATGATCACAAATTTGTGCAACTACTTTGGAAAAAGAAATATATAAATTTCTTACATCAGTATATCTCAGAAATATTTTAGATAAAAATATGGTTTAAATTTTATTTTCTAATATGCTCAGTCTATACCTCTTTTGTTGGGCTTTCATATTCTTACATCTTGATTTTTAAGATAAAAGGGTTTTTCTTAAAATATCGAAGTTTTTTTGTTCCACTCCTCGACCACAATCTTCAAAAGTTCATTCAAATGTTTTGGGATAACACTTATAGAATTATTTATTTATTTATTTATTTATTTTTATTTATTTTTTTTTTATTTTTTTTTTTTTATAGGAATACTTTATAAGTAAAAACGGTGAGCATTTTTTTTTCTATTTTTTAAATTACCTGCAATTTAAATTTTACAATTATGTTTACAATTTCTTAGGAACGATTAAAGGTTTTACGATAATTCTTTTGGAGATTGAATGTTCTTTTCGAACATAAGCTGCGACATTATCTATATGTAAAACAGTCCAAACCACTGAACGTAGAAACATGAAAATTCAGCAAAATATACTTCTCGTGATGTAACTGTGCACTAAGAATGGATTTTTGAAAATTCGCCCCTAAGGGGGTCAAAAGGAAGGTAAAAATTCTGGAATATCTTTCAGTATCTCATCAGCCGTTCAAGATAGCAGCGTGAATTTCCAGAAAATTAATCTACTAAAAAGTAATTAAACACATATTTCAGCGATTTTAGAAATTGCCCCCCTGAGGGGAATAAAAGGGGGAATCGAACAATTTAGAACATTTGGCAATTAAATACATATTTCAGTGATTTTGAAATTTCCGCCCTCAAGAGGATAAAAGTGGGGGGGGGGGGTCGAAAAATTCCAAACATTTTTTGGACCCATCATGTGACATATCATCAGAAAACCCTCGGAACACTCTTTCATACTTCGAATCTTTCCTCCTGCACCTCAATTTGCTTCCCCCGTGGGCATTTTTCGATTTTTTTTTTTAAATTGTAGCGTTTTATCATATTACAGATCAGATTTTTTTACGGAACCCTCTAATGAATATTATTTACAATATATGAAAATTTCAAAGACAGGCTAAGGTTTTATGCCGGAGAGGCGTGATAGTTGCAACCCAAGAAAGCAGTTTTCGAAATTTGTCCTATATCTCTCATGTGATATACCATTGTAAAGCTCTCTCAACATTATTTCAAATTATACACCTTCAGCGTCTCTCCTCCTATTTTGTGCCCGCTCCAGTTTTCTAAATTGAGCTGACATCCCTCGTGTGATATAATGTTGGAAAGCCCTGTGGCCACTTATTTATGTTATGCACTTCCCGTGTCTTTCCCCGTAATTTGCCCATCACGGGGGTGCAGTTATCATGTTCTATCAGGAGGTTTTCTAATAATGGGAGGCCCGACCAGTGGTCGACGGGTTCTGACCTCTCAACTGATAGACAACAGGCGCTGGGTTCGAACCCAATCACGGCCGTCAGCCTAATCGTATGGAGTTTTCCGTGGTTTTCTTCGAACTTTGGATTTCCTTCCGTAAATACTTGTTCGGTTTCCTTAGAAAGACCCCCACGGAGGGCAACCCACTCCTTTCGGGCCTATATCCCACGTGTTGATAATCTTCCATCATAAAATAAACCAAACCAATCTAATAATGGGAAAATTATCGAACTGATCTCATTGACGTAGAAATTCAATAAAAAATGAAAAATTATTAAATATATAGATTTATTTTATATTTTTCAATATTTTCGCATATCAAAAAGTAAAATAAAATAAAAAAAATCGTAAGAAATTGCCAAAAATGTACTTTTTGAGTACCGATGTATCATCAGACTTTATATACAAAAAATACATTTAATTTTTTTTCTGTTGCATATTTCTTAGTTATTAGTTCGTTAATATAAATCCATAGCTGAAATATAAAAAAATAAATAAACCTTTCGGTCTGGAAAGGTTGTTTGTCAAAGAAATTGTAAATCGAATAAAGCAGTTTCAAACGTTAAAAGGCTATCCTCCTGTATATCTGTATTCAAAATTCAATGCATATATCTTCTTCCAAACTCAATCCATGAGCAAATGTCATTAACACTAGAACGCCTAGAAGGATTCGATTCGACTCCGACCATGTTATTATATTTCAATTCGAGCCAGAATTTTTTTTCTTAAAGTTAGCTAAATTTAAATCACGCCATTTACGTGAAATAAATCAATTAAATATTTCTGAATAAAAATTCTGGTATGAATTATTATTATCAAAGTTGAGTAAAATTTCCGGGCGTTCTAGTGTTAAAGAGAAGAATATACCAGTTTTCTAATTTAGAAAAAAACGCATTGTCGGAAAAATGAACACAGGAACGTAATTTTACATTAATTGCCGCAAACACCCCTGAACGTAAATAATTTCAAAGAAATGTAAGAACGAATAAAAGGACAGGAAGCTTTTTCTTTTTATAACAGCTACTATACCAGATCAAAAAGGGGTCCTTTCACTTTTTTGTTGAAGACAGACGTAAAGATGCAATTCAAAATTCAAAGACAAGAAAACAACGAATCATTTCTGAAGATAATTAAAAAGTGTGGTTATTATCGTTATGTTATTGTTCTTATGTAAAATTTAATATTTCGTCAAATTAATCTGAAAGAATCCCTTAAATACTACTTCAGAGAAATTTACAACTTCTTGAACCAACAATATCAATGGAAGCATTTATATAAATAAAGGAAGAAACTGTGTAACACTTTAAGTAATATTTGCATCAAAATATTATTATCAAACTACTTCACAGAGTTTCAAACAAGTACCTTAATCATTACTATGCATACTTAAAATTCTCTTCTTTTAACTGTTGAAATATTTCTTAAAGTATTTTAAAATGTGTTCCATAATGATGGACACATTAATTACAACGTAATTAAGAACATAATGTTACCGTAAGCTAATTTTTTAATCCCGGTGAGATACAATTTTTATTGCATTAAATAGCTGAAATTATTTGCGAAAAAAAAAATAGTTTAACTTGATATAATGTAATTAAAGACATGCATCAGAAATCTTGCTGTCATTGACTATTATTGCATTTTTAGCTATGCAAAATACTTTCTGTTTATTTTTATACAGAATTATATATTAAAGGAATTATGTGTCAGATGCATAATATTATTATAATGATATTGAATAAATTTAGATTTGTCATTCGCAGATTATTATAGTTTGGGTTTTTTAAAGGAAATGTTATAAAAAAGATAGCTATATAATGTAAAAAATAGGGGAAAGTCGGATAAAACTGGGACCCTAATGCTTTTCTTTTTATTATTGCGCACTATGTGAACAAAATAGTCAAATTTTGTAGTAAAACGATAAATTGATTCCTTGCGAATAAAAAAGTATTCATTCAGTCGCGAACAATAGCAATTTAGATCATAACAGCACTTTTTCTAGAAGTGTGCAATGCCCCGGTTTTGTCCGACCTGGTCGGATAAAACCGGGAACTGGAAAAAATAATTAAAAGCACATTGTAACATTGCAATAATACTATGTACTAAAAGAAAATTGACATTTTATACTTATAGAATGTGAATCTATATCAAATCTACATAAAATAACAATGAGTTTAGTTATACTTTAAGAGTTGAAATTGTTAAGCACAAAAATCACAAATGAAAGTTCGATTTCGTTCATTTGCATTGCTGCATGCTTCATAGGCCCACCCTCTGCAGTTAAGACACTGTATCCAACTCTCCTTAGGCTTAGATTCTTCATATAATTGCCATTGCAAAAGATGCATGCTTAACTTTCATTTTCCTCCTTGTTTGATGTCAAGGGATTTTTTTCCCTTTGAACTTCTTTTTCACATCAGTTTTTCCACTTTTCTTTTCTGTCATCATGGAAAGTTTTCGCTTCAGGATTAAGTTCTTCTTGTCTTGTTTTCCATACTTTCATTTTCTTCTTAGAGTTCTAAATTGTAGGGGGTTGAATTTAGGATAGCTGTTTTCCCTCGTCGCTTGTCAGATTTCCAGATTGCCCTAGGATCCGTTTGTACTGGAATAGGCTCTATATTGTGCAGTGAGACTGCAAAAAGACGCTTGATATCTCAGTCCAGACCTTAAGAAGACGTAGAACAACCGGAAAATTCCTGGTTATGTCCGTCCATCTGCATCCCGGTTTTTGTCCGACCACGCGATTTTGAGGAAATATTATTCTAGCGTTATTCCGATAACTCGTACACATCAATACAAAATGTTAAACTAACAAGTAAATAATAGACTATCATAAAATATACTTATCTAAACCAAATATTTAGGTATTTCGGATCGGTATCGTAATATTGCAGATGTCGAATTTCTAACTTTGTCACGTGAAATCTTTAAAAAATCACTACTGCGAAATGAGTTAGTTTACACGACTTCTGCTTACTAGGAGCTGGTTTGCCGCTTGCCTAGAAGTAATTCTAAAAGTTTCGGCAAAATACCGTCAAAAATAAACCAATAAAGCCTATTTTCTTGTTTTATCCACCTACCCGGTTTTATCCAACTTTCTCCTATATAACTCATTATTTAATGAGAACAGCGGTTGCATAGAAGATAACAGGCTTTACTAAAATAAGTTTTTAAAAACCCAGTAAAAATTTTAAAGCAATTCTTAACAAATATTTTTATTAAATGGCTTTTCGTGTACTATTACCTTGTTGATTTACATCCGCAAATATAGCGAAAATTATGTTGTTCATACCAGAACTCTTAATCAATAATCTTCACAATCATTTTATTTAACCTTTGTTATAGAAAGCTATGATGCAGATATTATTTCAAAATAGTGGTAGGAGCAATAAAATTTTTCTTATATAATGAGACCTTTGCATACTTGCACAAATCAGTATTAAAGGGTTTAAAACTATAAAAAAAGGTTTAAAAATAGATGAATAGCAAACAACAGATATTGATGTACCTTTTTCTTGGAAATCATAAAAATGATTTAATTTTTTTTTTTTATATAATGTGTTATTTTTCGATGGATTTGTATTGTGGAAAAATAAATTATTTTTCAGTAACTTTAGTGAAAAATAAGCCAAAAATGTTTTGTTCGTAAAATCTGGCATGTATATTTTTTATTTTCATTTCTTCCCGAACTAACAGTTTATATTTTATCATCTATCAATACTATTTAAAAATATATTGAAACCTTTTCAGTGTTTAGTTCGCAAAAAAAATGTTACATCAGTATCAGTTGTTTTCTGTATTATTTTATAAATGTTCTTTCTCCTTTAAATTAACTTTGTTAAGAAAACTGTACTAAACAATGAAATAAAAAAAATAAAGATCTATGAAGCAAGATTTTGTTCAAAGCAAGTTTAATGCTCTTAACCTGCCTATGCTTAAGATAACATTATAGGAAATAGAGAAATAAATAAATTTGTTCAAAATGTTTTATAAAGATTACAACTATGAAGTGAAATACCAGGGGACATGTATGCAGAAAAATGGCTTTTTTCCATATTTAGTTATCTTTACCTACAAAAAGTAAAACCAAAATAAAACCTACCTGTGTTTATTTTCTTTTGGTATTTTTCATTGCTTTCTGGTAAGTTGTAATTGGTGAACGTCTCTAATAAAATTGTCGTAATCAGTGTGACGAGGTTTCACTTCGTGGACGTGTTAGTGATGCTATATATAATAAAAGGGAAGGTCCAATGCATTATTACATGTGTTTATATTAAGTAATGATAATATCCGGATAAAATCGGAGGAAAAATACAATTGTTACACCTTTTCCAAGCAGTATGCATTTTTAAAGCTTCATTCTAAAATTGTAAATGAAGACATTTCGAAGGCTTGTT
This sequence comes from Maratus speculifer, assembly GCA_964019185.1. NCBI lineage: Eukaryota > Metazoa > Arthropoda > Arachnida > Araneae > Salticidae > Maratus > Maratus speculifer. The sequence continues at coordinate 172,314,522 of OZ025299.1, forward strand.
GAGACTTGATTTTCTGTCCATTTATTAATCTCATACTGAACAGGATTCATCACATGTCTAGTATTTGCCGATTTAACTTTCTTCAAATAACGGCAGATTTAATTTTTTTAATAAATCCTTTCTTACATCAAATACTAAAATATTTTCTTAAATGTTATACAAGTAACTCTATAATATGTATCTATAACATTTCCAAGTACTTTAATATAATCATTTACCAAGAAATGTTAAGGTAAGGAGAACTTTTCAAAACAAAATAACAATTTCGAATATATACACACATTTTTATTTCAATTGTAATAGGGACTTTCCTTTGGGACGGGTGTGACACCCAGACACAATTTCAAAAGGATATATCTATTTTTTGCGCAATAAATTTTCTAATAAATCCATGGAAAATATTTTAAATATGTTTTCCATGCATATGCTTCAATAATTGAGCAAATATAAAACTGCATCAATAGATTTCAATTTTCAAAAACGTTCAAACAAATATTTCAATATTTTTCGTTCAAGAATTTCCGTTCAAACAAATATATCAATAGTTTTCAATTTATTTTTTTAATTTTCTAAATTTTATGACGGGTGTGACTCTCATGAGTTTTCACTTGCATACACATATGTTAAAATTCCTGTGAATACTTAAATGTTTCATTATTAAAACAATGTTTTTCTAATAAAAGAAATTCATATTAAACTTAATGAATAATTTTCCTAAAAAATTCTAATAATTTTAATTTATATTTTTTTTCTGCTGTGATGGGTGTAGCATCATGCAAAGTATACAATTTCAAGGTAACATACAGAAAAAAAAAACAGTGATTGACAATGACAGAAAGCGTGATAATAGTTAATGTATAAGCAAATTTTAATAAAACTAACATCTTTATGCAGTTAGTTTAAAATTTGTAGTTCCCCTACTTGCTATTCATTGAAAACCAGAAAATAGTCTCTGATATTTAAATCTCTACTTTCAAAATCTTTCTGGGTGAAGATTCGCAATTAGAAGTGACTTCCCTCCCTTAGTATTTATTCCGTAGTTTTTCTAGTGAAAAAGTTGGTACTATCAGCACTTACCTTAAGGTGGCCTTGGTGCTTTCTCATCTTTCTGTCAGTATTTCTTTATTTTCCACTATTTTCTATGCTGACACATGCAATGTCTTTATTGCACCACTCTTCTGTGCAGCAGATTCAAAGCAGATTAAGTATTACTTTTCAAGACTGAACCCAAACCCACACACTTGGCTTTATCAGTCTCCCAATTCCTTCATTCACTCCTTTACCATGAGAAGTGCCCGAAAAGTTCCATTCGCATGTTAGCTCGAAATCTTTAATAAAATAACACAAGTTTCAAATGCTGTATTTGTTTTTAAACAGGGCTGCATAGCCATCAGATTTTTTTTTTTTTTTTAACTACATTAAGTTGGAGAAACTGTGTTTTTTAGACTATTAGAAATGGCATTTAAAAATGCCCATACAGCCTATTTATTTGACATACTGCAATTTGCCTTTGATTATTACACAATGGATCAAATCACATTATCCTTCAACGATGCGAAGCATGTAAAAATGGTGATGGGTGGAAGAGCTCAGTGAGCATTCTGGATCTCATTTTGAGAGACAGCATTATAGTTCTCAGCAAAGCCCACTTGTATTATTGCTTCAATCTCTCTTACATTATTTTTAGCTTCTTCAAAACAACTGGATTGAGTTACAATTATGTAAAGAATATGGATAATGCAATTTCATATTTTCTTAAAAAATCTATCAAAAATTAAAATACATTGCCACCAATTCACAATTTGATAAAATAATTCAAATATATATTTAAAAAATTCTTAAAATACCAACTAGCAAAAGCCATGCTTTGTTTGGATTCGCAAAGCATTATTTTATAAAACAGATATTTGAAAGTAACAATATTTTTTAAGCTATTGCATAGCTTTTATCACGGGCTTTGAGCGCGGCGACCGAATTCAAAAATACCGTAACGCGCAAAATCCTAACACATCGGTAACGAAAAAACCTAACACTCGGCTAACGTCGTTTCAGCTCGGCAGACTTCGGCATGGTATTCTTCGGTAGACTTCGGCAGACATTGACGCGGTATTTTTCAAATATTTAGAGGATATCAAATCTCAAACTTATGTTTCTTATTTCAGTTACCATAAATCTATAGTTTCAATGATAAAAATTCCTGATAGAATGTGTATAGAAAAATATCGACTTAAGATAAAACAAGGTAGGATAATGTAGCTTTTGGTGATTGGAGACCCGCACAATGGTGAGGATCGAAAAATTTAAAATGCTTATAACTCGCGATCTAATTTTCGTAGCGCAGCCAAATTTTGTTTGGTAATTTATTATGAGACAGTGTTAATTTTTGGTGACAGGAGACCCCCACGGTGAGGGTCGAAAAATTTAAAATGCTCGCAATTAACTCGCGATCAATTTTCGTAGCGCGGCCAAATTTTGTTTGGTAATTTATTATGAGACAGTTTTAATTTTTGGTGACAGGAGAATCCCCCCCCGGTCTGGGCCGAAAAATTTAAAATGCTTATAACTCGCAATCTAATTTTCGTACCGCGGCCAAATTTTGTTCGGTAATTTATTATGAGAGAGTGTTAATTTGTGGTGACAGGAGACCCCCCACTGTGAGGGTCGAAAAATTTAAAATGCTCGCAATTAACTCGCGATCAATTTTCGTAGCGCGGCCAAATTTTGTTTGGTAATTTATTAAGAGACACTGTTACTTTTGGTGACAGGTGACTCCCCACATTGAGGGTCGCAAAATTTAAAATGCTTATAACTCGCGATCTAATTTTCGTATCGCGGCCAAATTTTGTTTGATAATTTATTATGAGAGAGTGTTAATTTTTAGTGACAGGAGAACCCCCACGGTGAGGGTCGAAAAATTTAAAATGCTTATAACTCGCGATCAATTTTCGTATCGCGGCCAAATTTTGTTCGGTAATTTATTATGAGAGATTGTTAATTTTTGGTGACAGGAGAACCCCCCACGGTGAGGGTCGAAAAATTTAAAATGCTTATAACTCGCGATCAATTTTCGTAGCCGGACCATATTTTGTTTGGTAATTTATTATGAGACAGTTTTAATTTTTGGTGACAGGACCCCCCCCCCCCCCACGGTGAGGGTCGAAAAATTTAAAATGCTTATAACTCGCGATCAATTTTCGTAGCCGGGCCAAATTTTGTTTGGTAATTTATTATGAGACAGTGTTACTTTTGGTGACAGGACAACCCCCCACGGTGAGCGTCGAAAAATTTAAAATGCTTATAACTCGCGATCTAAGTTTCGTATCGCGGCCAAATTTTGTTTGGTAATTTATTATGAGAGAGTGTTAATTTTTAGTGACAGGAGAACCCCCACGGTGAGGGTCGTAAAAGTTAAAATGCTTATAACTCGCGATCAATTTTCGTAGCGCGGCCAAATTTTGTTTAATGATTTATTATGTAACAGTGTTAAATTTTGGTGACAGGAGATCCCCCACGGTGAGGGTCGAAAAAGTTAAAATGCTTATAACTCGTGATCTAATTTTCGTAGCGCGGCCAAATTTTGTTTAATGATTTATTATGAAGCAGTGTTAAATTTTGGTGACAGGAGACTGCCCCCCCCCCGGTGAGTGTCGAAAAATTTAAAATGCTTATAACTCGCGATCTAATTTTCGTATCGCGGCCAAATTTTGTTTGGTAATTTATTATGAGAGAGTGTTAATTTTTGATGACAGGAGACCCCCACGGTGAGGGTTGAAAAATTTAAAATGCTTATAACTCGCGATCTTATTTTCGTAGTGCGGCCAAATTTTTTTGTTAATTTATTATGAGACAGTGTTACTTTTGGTGACAGGAGACCCCCCCACGGTGAGGGTCGAAAAATTTAAAATGCTTATAACTCGCAATCTAATTTTCATATCGCGGCCAAATTTTGTTTGGTAATTTATTATGAGAGAGTGTTAATTTTTTGTGACAGGAGACCCCCAAGGTGAGGGTCGAAAAATTTAAAATGCTTATAACTCGCGATCTAAATTTCGTAGCGCGGCCAAATTTTATTTGGTAATTTTTTATGAGAGAGTGATAATTTTTGGTTACAGGAGACCCCCACGGTGAGGGTCCGAAAATTTAAAATGCTTATAATTCGCGATCAATTTTCGTAGCGCGGCCAAATTTTGTTTAATGATTTATTATGAAACAGTGTTAAATTTTGGCAACAGGAGACCCCCCCCCCCACGGTGAGGGTCGAAAAAGTTAAAATGCTTATAACTCGTGATCTAACTTTCGTAGCGCGGCCATATTTTGTTCGGTAGTTTATTATGAGAAAGTGTTAATTTTTGGAGACAGGAGACCCCCACGGTGAGGGCCAAAAAATTAAAATATTTATTACTCGCGATCAATTTTCGTAGCACTGCCAAATTTTGTTTGGTAATTTATTATGAGACAGTGCTAATTTTTGGTGACAGGAGATCCCCCATGGTGAGGGTTGAAAATTTTAAAATGCTTATAACACGCGATCTAATTTTCGTAGGGCGGCCAAATTTTGTTTGGTAATTTATTATGAGACGGTGTTACTTTTGGTGACAGGAGACCCCCCCCCCCCCACGGTGAGGGTCGAAAAATTTAAAATGCATATAACTCGCGATCTAAATTTCGTAGCGCGGCCAAATTTTGTTTGGTAATTTATAATGAGACAATGTTAATTTTACTGACAGGAGATTCCCCATGGGGAGGGTCGAAAAATTTAAAATGCTTATAACTCGCGATCTAATTTTCGTAGCGCGGCCAAATTTTGTTTGGTAATTTATATTGAGACAATGTTAATTTTAGGGACAGGAGATTCCCCATGGGGAGGGTCGAAAAGTTTAAAATGCTTATAACTCGCGATCTAATTTTCGTAGCGCGGCCAAATTTTGTTTGGTAATTTTTAATGAGACAATATTGATTTTTGGTGACAGGAGACCCCCACGGTGAGTATCGGAAAATTTATAATGCTTATAACTCGCTATCTAATTTTCGTAGTGCGGCCAAATTTTGTTTGGTAATTTTTTAAGGTATTGCATAGCTTTTATCGCAGGGTTTGAGCGCGGCGAAAGAATCTAGAAATTCTGTAACGAGAAAAGAAACCTAACACTCCGGCTAACGCCGCTTCAGTTTAGCAGACTTCGGCACTTTATCCTTCGGTAGACTTCGGAAGACATTAAAGCGGTATTTTTCAGATATTTTGAGAATATCAAGTCTCAAACTTATGTTTTTTATTCAGCTACCATAAACGTATAGTTTCAATGATAAAAATTCCTGATTAACCTACATGTATTGTAAGATAATAAAAATATTTTAAACGATATTAATTTCTCATTTTTTCAATAAAAGAAAAAAAAAATGTTTTTTTATCGGTCATCACGCTCAAAAAGTTGAATTAATATCAAAGACAAAAAAAAACTGCATAAATAAAGAGTAAATAAATAATTATAATTGCATAAGTTGATAAAAAATGCTATGCAATAGCTTTACCGCGGCAGTCCCCGAGTGCCACACGTCTTTTTTATTATTATTATTATTGCATCTTTATTAAACAAAAACGTTATTTTATGTTTTGGCGCATTTTAATTTTTTATTTATGATGTAAAACTGGCATAATAAGATATTTTCGAAGCAAACTTTTACAATTTTTTTTTAAATTTTCAACTAAAAGCTCTTTTAAAGATGTTTTTACAATTTCAAGTAGCCACTGGTGTTTTTTAATTGTTTGAAATATGCATGTTTCCAATCTTTGTAATCAACATCCGATAATCTTTGGCCGTGTTCAAAAGCCACTTTTTAGTGCGCGCGCGCTCAGAAGATTCTGCTTGGAGTAGGTTCTATAAAAGAAGAGAATTTTAAAGTTATTCAATTATTGCATTATTTTTATAGTTCAGAATTGGTAAATACAAATACTATATCCCTTTATCCTTTCAAAACATGATTCTCGTAACGGAAATACATACCTGTGACCTCTCAAATAAAATTTTAAATATTCCAGGAAGTATCACGTGACCTATTTCATTAATTAAGCCCGATCAGCATTTAAAATATGACAACCAACCCTGCTCAAAAGCTGACGCGCGCGACGCAAATAAAACTGATGAGCTATTTGAAAACGTGATTGTGCGTTTTGTGCTTATCTGTTATTGGTTGCACGTTGTTTGTTGTCAAAGTTGGTAGGTTGACTGATACAATTTAACACTTGGTGATTTAAATTTTTTAATAATTTTATTTTTATTTATTTAAAAATCATTTATCAGTTGCTTTATACTTTTCATATTAAATAGAATGCTGTTGATAAACCAAGGTTGAGATATCCACACGGGGGACTAGCTAAGGTGGGGGGACAGACAGGGGGGAGCCTCCCCTCCCAAAACATTCACAAATGTTGTTACACTTTGCAAATTTAAAATTTTTATGTCAAATTTAATTAAAATTTTAATAAAAAGTGCGATACATTTTCTAATTTTTATTAGAATTTGCAAAAGTTACAACTCTAATTGGGAATATTATTAATTTTTTTACAAATAAGAATTGTATTACATTTTCAAAGTGCGTTAACTTGGCAAAATTATAAAACGAGTTGGCGAATATAAAAATTTGACTTGACAATATTAAGGTTTTCTCCCCCACCAATAAAAAGTCTTAGCGATGGCCCTGTATCTACGTATTACAGGATTGATTTGTAATCTACAATACTGGATTGATTTCAATGGAATTTGCATTGTTAGTTAGATAATTTTTCAGAAAAAGTTTTAGTATGTGTATATTTCTTATTTAATGATTATATATTTTAATACCGTGTGGATAACAGGCCAAAATATGTCATAAAATATGAGAAACAAACGACATCCGAAATTATGTTAGTATAAGCAAAACACTTATTTATACTTTCAATAGAAAAATTATAAACATTCTAATCATACTTTATTCATTACAAAACTAGAAGGCAAACTCCAAATATTTCACCTCTTTAATATATATATATGCATATATTCTTAATTTTAAAAAATGTATATCTTTTACATTTTGCTTTTATAGTATTTCCCATTTTGATTTTAACACTGTAAAATATCCACGCATGCATTATATTTGCATCCTAATATCAATAAAAACTTACTTCTAAAATTAAAAAAAAAAAAAAAAAAAAAAAAAAAAAAAAAAAAAAGAAGAAGAAGAAGAAGAAGAAGAAGAAGAATATTAATAATTATTTTATGCGTATACGAATATTTTTGCAGAAAACTTTTTTTTTTCATTTGCTTAATATATATATAAATCACTTTGGAACGATATTAATATTTTTCTAATTATCCTTTTAATATTCTAAATTTAGAATATTAAAGCTTTCTCCGCAAAAATCTCATTTCTCGTATTTAAATAAGTCTTTTATTATTATAATAGAAATACATGTGCTTCTGTATTATTAATATAAAATTTACCTTTAATAAAAATGTCTTATTTATTAATAAAAAGCAACCAAAAAAAAAAAAAAAAAGACACAAACCAACTTTTGGCCCGCGCAGGTTTCGAACCCGTATCGTCTGGGTACAAGCCCAGCACTCTGACCATTTGACCAGCGAGCTCACATTCGTTTGTAACAGATTATCTATATAATTGGCACCACAAGTAATTACATCCGTGACCTGTTCTCCATCTGTTATTGAGCGAACAGTTACAGTAACCGGTGGCGCAGTAGCGAGTGCTGAACGCACATCCCGTCCACTATAGGTACCCACTCCATGTCCGTGGTCCTGAGCGCACGCGTGCAGCGCGCGTAACAGCTGAACACGGCCTTTGATAGCTATTTTAGAATAATATATTTGAAGAAAGCTTGAAGAAAGTTACTTCTTCAAAATCCTATTTTCTGGAAAAAACATTTGAAATCTGCTTTCGTTGATACTATGAATTTTTAACTGTAAAACATTTTATTTTAATTTCTTCGTTTTTATACATGTTAGCATATGAGAATTGCTGTAATTCTCTCCGCGTGGGAGAACTTTTTACTTTCTGCGAATGGCAACTCAATTAATGGAATTACCTTTTAACGAAGCGCTCTCTCATTCTCGCAGTGACGTTTTCACGAATAATTATTGTTGTGTTTGCGAACTTATTAAAGTCTTATTTTTCTATAAATCCTTCGGATTAATGAGTCGATATTATTTAGCCACAATACGACCTTCGCAAAAATATTTATAAAGAGCTTGAACCAACAACTTCACGCAGATCTTTTAATTTTTCATTTATATAACAAATTTAAGGCACGCCACACACTAGCGAGACATGCGTCAAAAATCGTGCAACATGTCGCAGTCAAACCGGTTTTTTCTTTGTTATCAGGGTGAAATTGTCGCATGTCTCATGTTTTTTCGCTCAATGTTTCACAGGTGTGTGGCCTCACTAAGAATTAGTTTTATTTGTTTACAATTATTTTGTTGCCAGTTTACAGAAAAAAAAAAAATCCATAATACAATTCTTTTAAAATGTTTAAGTGTCATCTGTGCAAACGATTTTGCGGGATAATGAAAACACACTGTTAAAATTTTTTGTAAAATAATGATGCGTTGAATGTATATTTAACTTTCACTTTACCATTTCTCTAGAAAATTGAAGAAGCACCGTTAATCTACAAAGATATCAAAGGACCAGCGGTAAAAAAATCCTCTTTTAGCAATTGTACTTGAATACGGTGAAAGAAACAAAAAATTACATCCCATGCAGACTTGTGATTGGTCAATCACGTCTCGGGAACAGCGCTAAAACCAACGAGATGGATTTATACCTTGTTCGCATAAAACTATCCGTTTCTCTTAATCTACATTCACGAATGGCAACATATCAGTGTTTGTTTGGCTTTGGCGGGCAAGGATGAATTGCGTTCTCGGTACATTTGATCTGCGTGAGCGTGAAAAGTAAGTTCATTTATGCTTTTATATGTATGTTACGCGATTTATTTTTATATTATTAAGTGCTTAAAAATATAATTTAGATTGCTTCGTATATTGTTCTATATATCGTTTACAATTCTGTGAAAATTTCTTGAATGTCATCCTTATGGCTTAAAAATCTGCGATGTGTTTTGCCATACTCAGGGGTGGGGAAATTCATTATTTTACTCTCTACAATCGAGAATTTCTGATAATAAATTTTTATAGAATTTGTTTTTCTATAACTGTAGGCATATAAAATATGTCATATTGGGAAATGTAACTATGGAATTGGTTAAATATTGTTGAATGATTAATATAAAATGAAAAAAAAAAAAAAAAAAAACTAGAATATAATAATAATAATTAATATTAAAAAAATAATGAAATTTCTTAAAGGGGTTCACAGCCGGCACATTTACTCTATCTGTTATTTAAAATTAAATTTTGATTCATATATTGGGAAATGAAGCTATAGCAATTGTTAAATATTGTTGACTGGTTAATTTAATATCGGAAAAAAGAAATAATTATAGCTGTTTGAAAACAAATTCCTTAAGTGTCTCCATTACTGGTACATCTACTCTTTATAAAAAAAATCTGATTTTTTATAATATTCAATGTGTATTATTTATATCTGATTTTTTTAAATTGTTAACTTAGGATTATTATAAATGTTTTCACACTTAATTTAAATTAGAAACTAAAACACATGCTTAGCATAAGAGCATAATAAAAAATTATAATGGTTGATGTGCCAGCTGCCAGTAATGGACAGTTCTTGATGTTTTTGGAACATAAAAAAATAACTATTAAATATTTAGCTTTAATTATTTTTTTATAACTCTCTCTTGCATGTTTTATATATTTGGGTTATTGTTGAAACTTTTAGTCAAATCAGTCAGAAAGCAGAAAATGTTTCAAAGCTCCACTGTTTATTAGTGAAAATCTTAAAGAAAATTCTAAGGACTGACTTTATTTAATAAATTTGTGTATTTATTTTCTTGCAAAATTTGAACATGTGTTTGCTTGAGTAACAATAGAAATGTTTGAATTTTATTTACCAATAGCATTTACCTCTGTCTTACAAATTTTCATTTATTTTTAAGATGTTAAAAGGGGGGGGGGTGTCCATTACTAGGATGCTTAATTAGTTATTTTCCAATTATGGACACCTCATGTAGACATTGCTAAAAATTCAATTTTATTTTAATGTTTATAGAGCAAAAAATATTTTGACTTAACAGAAATCTTAAATGATCAAATTTACTTTTTAAATTACATTTACCAAAATATAATAATCCCAAAACTTGTATCAATAGCTGATTCTAAATTATTTTATGTGGTTAATAAAATTTCAATATTTTATTTATTTGTTTTTAATGTATATAACTTTGTCTTGCTTATTTTATAATATGACAATCAAACCAGTTGGGAAGCAGAAAATATTCTTTCAGGGCATAGTGTAAGAGAGGCTCATAAGGTGCAATCCCTCTCCATTTAAATAAAAACAATTTAAGTTACACAAACTATTTATAGTCTATTTTGTATTTTAAATATTTCCCTATTCACCTCCACCCCCCCCCCCCCACACACACACACAAAAAAAAAAATAGTTATGAAGTAATTATATAACAACTAAATCGGCAGATTCAGTGGTCTCAAACATCAGTTCTGTGTTTTATTTTGAAATTATTTTATTTGGTATTTAAAATACTCATCTTGCAGTATAATTTATTTTACATATGTAATATTAACTATTATAAATGGTGTATAAAATTTTCTATGGAAGGTTAATTGATGAAAAAAGTGAGACGATAATATTCCAAAAATTATTCTTATTATTACCCTTTAGGTACCCCATTGTCTCAATAATTTGATAGTGAAATTGCCTTCATTTTGTAAAGCTATCCATCTAAAATTATTAAAATGTTTATCTTCTGATAATTATAATAATTGGTGCAAACGTGAATGATTATTAAATCTGCAGATTTGTGGCCTCAAACATCATTTCTACATTTTTTTAAAAATATTTTATTAAGTGCTGAAAATATTCCTTTCACAATACATTTCTTTAAGATTTGTATTTTTATTATAAATTATCAAGTAATCTGTGGAAGTTTAATTCTTAAAAATAGTGAGATGAAACTATGCATTAATATTCTAAAATTTATTATTATTTACTTTTTTTTACCTTTTACTGTTTCAATAATTTGATAGCAGTTATCGCCTGATATTGCCCTAGTATTTTAAACTATTTATCTACAGCAGGGTTGGCAAGAAACCAATTTCTTTTTTTGTTTAAACCAGATTTCCCCCCCCCCTCCGTTTTGTTTTACTAATTACAAGTGCAATCATATTTAATGATAAAAATGTACACTATTGGATTATAAGTTGTGTAACTTCTTTTAAAACTAATTTAGATTAAATAATTACAGTGAATTAATATAAAAAATTGAAAAAAAAAATCGTATTTTAATTTAAACAGTCTTATCTCGAAGAATAATATGTTCTACACAGTGAAACATTGACACTATGAAAGTCTTTATAAACAATCTTTTGATCTACATCTACCCTGTACTGTTATTTAAACAAGCAGAAAATATCAAGTTTGTTTTTATTCAAAGTTGGCAAAAAACCTGTTTTTTTTTTTTTACTTTGTTTTTTTAAACCAGATTTTTTTTTAAATATCCTTTCTTATTACATATACATGCATATTTATTGATAAAAATAGACACTGTTGGATTGTAATTAGTGTAACTTCATTTAATAATTTAAATTAAATAATTTTAGTGAATTTACGTAGAAAATTGAAAAAAAAAATCATATTTTAAGTAAAACTGTATAAGCAAACAGTTTTATGGCCAAAAAATAAACTATTCTACACAGAGAAACATTACACTCTGAAAATATTTTAAAACAATCTTTTGATAACTAATAATGAATATCTGGATGCAGTTTGATAAATATAATATTCTTTTCCGTTGTTATTCCAATAATAACTTTAAAAATTCTTCTTGGGTTTGTTTTTTGAATGACAATTTGAAGTCAACCTTTTTGGTCATTAGATTCATCAGATAATGCAAAGAAAAAAATGTTATTATTGAAATGCTATAACTAGCACCCATCTTTGAATAATCTCTTTTTCAACTTCACATTTTGATTTTAAATCAGGGTTGCAAAAAAAGCTGGCTAAAATTAAAAAGCCAGGCTGGTAGCTTTCATTAGTTTTAACCAGCTTTTTTTTTTTTTTTTTTTTTTTTTATATATATAACCATTATTAGCTTTTATACCATGAAACATTTTAATTATAAGCTACACATTTTTAAGTGTTTTTTAGGTAGTTTTAATGATGTTTAACTGAATTTAAGTTTAATAAATCTATTTATTAAAATGAAAAATTGAAATTTTAATTATGATTCATTATGAAAAATTGGGTTAACCCAATTTCTCAATAATGAAGACATTAATACTAGAATAACATATTGGTGGAGTTGCTGGTGGTTCATAGTCAGAATTTCAAGTATTTTAGCTAATTTATAAAATGGCCATACCAAGTCCTTTTTTCTGATTTACATTGATCTTTAATCCTACCCTTGTTTTTCCATTTTTATTGCTTTGTAAAATTAAAGAGAACAATGGCTACTAATTACACATTTTATTACTAATTTTAAGAGTTACTACTTCCCTCTCTGCCCCTTATATGAAAAAAATAAGCAAACGATAGACCCCTCCCAATTGCTTATGTAAGATTTTATGACATATTAACATTAAATTGTTTGTCATACAAAATTAGCTATAAATTTATGTTATTAATCCAGCATATTTATATAAATAGATATATATAGGGGTTGTGGTATCGAACAATAATAAAATCAGTTTAATAGGTTGTCACTTATTAAATTAAACAGCTCATAGAATACAAAATAGGTTTTAATGCATTATTATTTATAATCTTTAAACGAAAAAGAAAAAAAAAATAAGAAATACAACGGTTTTTAATTTATTTAGGCACATACCTAAAAATTTAAACCAGAGTCATAGCAATATGTGTTCAGCATTTGCATTTCTGCTCTGGTTGTCTTGATTTTGAATCAATGTTTCTGCATTGTCTATTATTATGTTTTCAATGTAGTGACAAGCTAGAATGTTCATTTTCAATTCTTATTTATGCTCTATACCTTTTTTCTCAAGTTATTCAACATCTGCAGAACAGTCATTCAAGTAATGATCTTTTGATTTTTATTAACTTATAGTTTCTTCGATGCCTAATACTTATATAAGAATTCTCATGTCCCCCCACACACACACACTTATCTGCAAAAATAAGCTGACACTGGACCCCCTCTTTTCTTTACTGCTTATGTAATTCTTGAATGACCTCTGATAGCATGTAATCATCCTGTCAACTCTCCTCCCTCCTTCCTTAATGATATCATTATCAATGTCTAAAATTACTTTTATTTTTGCTGGTGTTTTTTCATTTGTTCAATGTGATATACAGATATAATTATGCATGTATTATTTGCATACTTCATTGATTCAAATGAAAAGAAGCAAGTAAAATATAATTATGTATGAATAATTTTATATCATATACCATTTAAAAGAAATATATACTATTTTAAACAATTTGATTGTGCTTTTGCCTTTTGTTACATAATGCATTCATTCAACATTAACAACCTTTTTACACCTAACCCCATAAAGGGGGGAGGCAGTAGGTAGGATTTTTGTGAACAAAACAGGTGGATAACATTTTTATTTTCACTTTTCTTTACTGGTAAAGACAACAAGTATCATTTCAAATGTACTTCACAAATAGTTTCTGAAACAATGGATTATACATGCATCAGAATTGCTACACTACTTGGAGAACCTGGAAGAAACTGGCCATATAAGTAAGAAAAAAGTCAGGAAATTTCAATAATTCTTACAAAATCAGGAAAATTGATAAAATTTCGATGTGATAGCCATAAAATTATCGCCTTTGGATTGGAATACCAGAGATGAAAATTGAAAATATTCTACCTGCACTCTCTGTTATCCCCCACTTTCACTATAGCAGATAGCTTACAATTTTTAAAATTTAGTATTACAGATTTTAAAACATTTCCTAACATTGTTTTCTATTTTCAAGTTACAATAAACAACTTTCACAAGGCTACATTTCCTTGCTGAAGTATCTGCTTGTTTTCTTGCTTTGCCTCCTGTTGGAAATACAGTTTATCTGGGCATTAGTGATTTTCTGATACAGTTGAAGTAAATGGTAGCTCAGTATTGTATAGCAAGTTTTAATAGTTTGTTGGAAGCTTATAATGATTATAAATTATTAAAGTAATTCCATTTATAGTTTTCAGAGCATTTTTTGAATTTTAATGTGCCTGTGTTGGGGGGGAGGGGGGAGAATATAAGAAAATTTTTTTACTTGTCATCAGTATTTAGGAAATTTGAGTGTAGAGTGATGCAATAGTTGTTTTACCCACAGCATCTCCACTAAGCACTACACTGCTAGATTAGTATTTTCATGAAATGCACATAGAAAAATCAGGGAATTTCATCCCTGTATGATTAGCAACCCTGATGCATAACCATATGACATAAAAATAGGAATGCCAAATGTTGGAAGTATTCCACATTTCTGAATTAGAGAAGATAATTTTATAGTCATTTAAAAGTTTTAATTACTTTGTATTTTGATAAAAACAAATTACTTACAAACTATGTTGAAATTTTGAAGTAAATAACTAGTCACAAATAAAAAGAGAAATTTTTGGTTTGGATCAAGCATGATAATGATATAAAAAGACAAATTACCATTCTCTCTAGAGATACTTTAAGACATCTTGTGCCAGATTTCCCTCCCCCCCCCCCGCTTCCCTAAAGTGATAACATATTATATGCACCAGCCCCTTATCAAGCTGTTCATGTACTTGCTTTTAATTGTTCATCTGTTTCTTTTCAGGGTTTAATTGAAGTTTTTTGATGTCCTGTTTTTTTATATTTCTGATGCCTGCCGTTCTGATGTTTTCATAACAAGAAATCTGGTATAATGCTTTCAATTCTCATATATTTGAAATTTTGCCAAAGATACATTGTATTTCTATTTAATTACATCATTTGCTAGTTTAAATTATTATTAGTTTGATTTTAATGAGTTAATTTTTTTTATTTGATTTAAATCCATAGTTTGAAGAAATTGTTTTATATAGAATTTAGATCAAGATTTGTTAAGAAAATTGTGTTTAATCATAAATATCTTGCACATTTTAGGAATAGAGGACATGACATAAGAAAGCAGGCATAAGTCCATCCTTTTAAAGCTTTTTTTTTTTTTTTTTTTTTAAATTAAGTATTGAATTTTAAAATTAAAGTGCTAATAGAGAACTTAACTTAAAATATGTTAAATGGTTAATGCTATTTATGCTTATCTATTTGACTATTATAAATATCTAAAAATTTATTAAGAAATATTTAGATGTGTAATTTTTAAGTTATTACTAGAACAGTTTACTTTCTACTAGGAAAAAAAAAATTTGTTAGGTAAGGTCTTTTGTAATGTATTTTTTAAATCAGAGTGAGAGAATATATATGCAAATGCAATTTGGGGGGGAGGGGGGGGATCAGATATCGCATTATATTTTAGAAAACTGAATAAATTTTTATTTTTTTGTACAAACTTTGAAGTAGTTACTAAATAATTATTTAATCAATCATTTGTTTACTAATTGACATTCATTTTTTTTCCAAAGCATATTAATAATTTAAAATTTGACTTTTTGTTAACATGCTATGCTAAGATATGATTTCTTTCTATTGATTGTTTAAAAAAAACCGTCTAAATTTATAAATTAAATTTATTCATAATTTTAAGCTATTGCATAGCTTTTATCACGGGCTTTGAGCGCGGCGACCGAATTCAAAAATACCGTAACGCGAAAAATCCTCACACATCGGTAACGTAAAAACCTAACACTCGGCTAACGTCGTTTCAGCTCGGCAGACTTCGGCATGGTATTCTTCGGTAGACTTCGGCAGACATTGACGCGGTATTTTTCAAATATTTAGAGGATATCAAATCTCAAACTTATGTTTCTTATTTCAGTTACCATAAATCTATAGTTTCAATGATAAAAATTCCTGATAGAATGTGTATAGAAAAATATCAAATTAAGATAAAACAAGGTAGGATAATGTAGCTTTTGGTGATTGGAGACCCGCACAATGGTGAGGATCGAAAAATTTAAAATGCTTATAACTCGCGATCTAATTTTCGTAGCGCAGCCAAATTTTGTTTGGTAATTTATTATGAGACAGTGTTAATTTTTGGTGGCAGGAGACCCCCCACGGTGAGGGTCAAAAAATTTAAAATGCTCGCAATTAACTCGCGATCAATTTTCGTAGCGCGGCCAAATTTTGTTTGGTAATTTATTATGAGACAGTTTTAATTTTTGGTGACAGGAGAATCCCCCCCCGGTCTGGGCCGAAAAATTTAAAATGCTTATAACTCGCAATCTAATTTTCGTACCGCGGCCAAATTTTGTTCGGTAATTTATTATGAGAGAGTGTTAATTTGTGGTGACAGGAGACCCCCCACTGTGAGGGTCGAAAAATTTAAAATGCTCGCAATTAACTCGCGATCAATTTTCGTAGTGCGGCCAAATTTTGTTTGGTAATTTATTAAGAGACACTGTTACTTTTGGTGACAGGTGACCCCCCACCTTGAGGGTCGCAAAATTTAAAATGCTTATAACTCGCGATCAATTTTCGTATCGCGGCCAAATTTTGTTCGGTAATTTATTATGAGAGATTGTTAATTTTTGGTGACAGGAGAACCCCCCACGGTGAGGGTCGAAAAATTTAAAATGCTTATAACTCGCGATCAATTTTCGTAGCCGGACCATATTTTGTTTGGTAATTTATTATGAGACAGTTTTAATTTTTGGTGACAGGAACCCCCCCCCCCCCCCCACGGTGAGGGTCGTAAAATTTAAAATGCTTATAACTCGCGATCAATTTTCGTAGCCGGGCCAAATTTTGTTTGGTAATTTATTATGAGACAGTGTTACTTTTGGTGACAGGACAACCCCCCACGGTGAGCGTCGAAAAATTTAAAATGCTTATAACTCGCGATCTAATTTTCGTATCGCGGCCAAATTTTGTTTGGTAATTTATTATGAGAGAGTGTTAATTTTTAGTGACAGGAGAACCCCCACGGTGAGGGTCGTAAAAGTTAAAATGCTTATAACTCGCGATCAATTTTCGTAGCGCGGCCAAATTTTGTTTAATGATTTATTATGTAACAGTGTTAAATTTTGGTGACAGGAGATCCCCCACGGTGAGGGTCGAAAAAGTTAAAATGCTTATAACTCGTGATCTAATTTTCGTAGCGCGGCCAAATTTTGTTTGGTAATTTATTATGAGACTGTTACTTTTGGTGACAGGAGACCCCCACTGTGACGGTCGAAAATTTTAAAATGCTTATAACTCGCGATCAATTTTCGTAGCGCGGCCAAATTTTGTTTAATGATTTATTATGAAACAGTGTTAAATTTTGGTGACAGGAGACTCCCCCCCCCCCGGTGAGTGTCGAAAAATTTAAAATGCTTATAACTCGCGATCTAATTTTCGTATCGCGGCCAAATTTTGTTTGGTAATTTATTATGAGAGAGTGCTAATTTTTGATGACAGGAGACCCCCACGGTGAGGGTTGAAAAATTTAAAATGCTTATAACTCGCGATCTTATTTTCGTAGTGCGGCCAAATTTTTTTGTTAATTTATTATGAGACAGTGTTACTTTTGGTGACAGGAGACCCCCCACGGTGAGGGTCGAAAAATTTAAAATGCTTATAACTCGCAATCTAATTTTCATATCGCGGCCAAATTTTGTTTGGTAATTTATTATGAGAGAGTGTTAATTTTTTTTGACAGGAGACTCCCAAGGTGAGGGTCGAAAAATTTAAAATGCTTATAACTCGCGATCTAATTTTCGTAGCGCGGCCAAATTTTATTTGGTAATTTTTTATGAGAGAGTGATAATTTTTGGTTACAGGAGACCCCCACGGTGAGGGTCCGAAAATTTAAAATGCTTATAATTCGCGATCAATTTTCGTAGCGCGGCCAAATTTTGTTTAATGATTTATTATGAAACAGTGTTAAATTTTGGCAACAGGAGACCCCCCCTCCCCACGGTGAGGGTCGAAAAAGTTAAAATGCTTATAACTCGTGATCTAACTTTCGTAGCGCGGCCATATTTTGTTCGGTAGTTTATTATGAGAAAGTGTTAATTTTTGGAGACAGGAGACCCCCACGGTGAGGGCCAAAAAATTAAAATATTTATTACTCGCGATCAATTTTCGTAGCACTGCCAAATTTTGTTTGGTAATTTATTATGAGACAGTGCTAATTTTTGGTGACAGGAGATTGCCCATGGTGAGGGTTGAAAATTTTAAAATGCTTATAACTCGCGGTCTAATTTTCGTAGTGCGGCCAAAATTTGTTTGGTAATTTATTATGAGACAGTGTTACTTTTGTTGACAGGAGACCCCCCCCCCCACGGTGAGGGTCGAAAAATTTAAAATGCTTATAACACGCGATCTAATTTTCGTAGGGCGGCCAAATTTTGTATGGTAATTTATTATGAGACGGTGTTACTTTTGGTGACAGGAGACCCCCCCCCCCACGGTGAGGGTCGAAAAATTTAAAATGCATATAACTCGCGATCTAAATTTCGTAGCGCGGCCAAATTTTGTTTGGTAATTTATAATGAGACAATGTTAATTTTACTGACAGGAGATTCCCCATGGGGAGGGTCGAAAAATTAAAAATGCTTATAACTCGCGATCTAATTTTCGTAGCGCGGCCAAATTTTGTTTGGTAATTTATATTGAGACAATGTTAATTTTAGGGACAGGAGATTCCCCATGGGGAGGGTCGAAAAGTTTAAAGTGCTTATAACTCGCGATCTAATTTTCGTAGCGCGGCCAAATTTTGTTTGGTAATTTTTAATGAGACAATATTGATTTTTGGTGACAGGAGACCCCCACGGTGAGTATCGGAAAATTTATAATGCTTATAACTCGCGATCTAATTTTCGTAGTGCGGCCAAATTTTGTTTGGTAATTTTTTAAGGTATTGCATAGCTTTTATCGCAGGGTTTGAGCGCGGCGAAAGAATCTAGAAATTCTGTAACGAGAAAAGAAACCTAACACTCCGGCTAACGCCGCTTCAGTTTAGCAGACTTCGGCACTTTATCCTTCGGTAGACTTCGGAAGACATTAAAGCGGTATTTTTCAGATATTTTGAGAATATCAAGTCTCAAACTTATGTTTTTTATTTCAGCTACCATAAACGTATAGTTTCAATGATAAAAATTCCTGATTAACCTACATGTATTGTAAGATAATAAAAATATTTTAAACGATATTAATTTCTCATTTTTTCAATAAAAGAAAAAAAATGTTTTTTTATCGGTCATCACGCTCAAAAAGTTGAATTAATATCAAAGACAAAAAAAAAACTGCATAAATAAAGAGTAAATAAATAATTATAATTGCATAAGTTGATAAAAAATGCTATGCAATAGCTTTACCGCGGCAATCCCCGAGTGCCACACGATTTTTTTTGTGTATGATTCAAAAAAGCAGATGTCTTTTATTGGCAACTAAAAATGTTTTCTGTCTATCTATGCATACAAATGTGCGTGCATGAATGAAAGTGGAAAAGATCTGTAATTTTTATTTTATTTTTAAATATTAATAATATAAATGTGGTGGATCCAAATTAAAATGGAGTTCTACTGGTGTATCTTCCAAAAGTTTATTAACTTTTTGAGATCTAGAAAATTGTGCTTTGTAATGTTAAATTCACACCAGAATTTTCGAATAATATTTTTCAATAATAAAAAAAGCAATTTTACAGCTTTGTTCACTGATGTTAAAAAAGTATAATTTGTTCAAAAATTCTGGTATAAATTTTGATTAAATTTAAATGGAATAAAAACTATCTCACATTATAAAAGGTTAAAATGTAAATCCCTATATATGATTAATAAAATACTCTTGATTAAATTTAAAATAATGATTGATAATTTCTCAACATTAATGCGTTGAAATTTTTTCAGAGAGAAAATTCACCTTGCATTTCAAATGAAAATCAAATTTTGAATTGCTTAAAAGGCGCAAATGCCAACTTAGTGAAAAAGGTTTCATGTCGGGAATCGAACCCGGGCCATCAGTATAGCACACTGATGTTCTACCGACTAAACCACATGGAAGACACCCAACAAGGAACTTTTCGCTATTACATGTTGGCAAGGCTACAAACGCAGCACAAGATGGAATGCAATCCGCGAGCCACCGATCTGGGGCAATCACGAAACTCAAATTAATCCAGCATCGAATGAATATCGATGATTCAACGATCAAACATTGATTGATTCAATCGATGCCGGATTAATTTGAGTTTCGTGACTGTCCCAGATCAGTGGCTCGTGGATTGTATTCCATCTTGTGCTGCGTTTGTAGCGTTGCCAACATGTAATAGCGAAAAGTTCCTTGTTGGGTGTCGTTCCACGTGGTTTAGTCGGTAGAACGTCAGTGCGCTATACTGATGGCCCGGGTTCGATTCCCGGCATGGAATCTTTTTTACTAAGTTGGCATTTGCGCCTTTTAAGCAATTCAAAATTTGATTTTCATTTGAGATTTCTCAACATTTTAATCAAAATTTATTTAATTGCTGTTTTTATTCCCAAGTACTTGGATTTTGAAACCAGTTATGTTGAAAGCAAGCACACATTGACATCTATTTGCAACAAAATGTGGATCAGTAACTATCCCTAAACAGATTTACACATGGTTGGAAAGCCTTCAACTTTGAAGGTCTGACAAAGCTCAATAGAACATGGTGATCACATACATACAAACTTAGACCTTTTAAAAGAGCCGTCAGGGGCATAAAAGAAATAAAAAGGAATGTCGGTTCTGTAGCCTGTTAAAACAACTTAGATACACTAACATAAGATAATTAGATTACACTAACATAATAATATGCAACAATTATTTTATTATTCATTGTAAAATTTTTAAAACATACTAATTAGGTGAAACAATTGCCAAAAAAGTTTGTATTTTTCATAAATTTAATTTAAAAACTTACATATTTTATCCAATTTGATTCTATGCAGTTCTTTTTCGCAAGAATGTACTATCCAATGGAATGCAATGAGCCTAGGGTTGTGGTTTAAGTAATCTGCCAGGGTGGGTTTTGATATGACAAGCATGAAAAACTAACACACTAAACAAATTTTAATAACAATAAGTAAACATTAAATAAGCCAATGATTTTATGTAATATTTTATTTAAAATTATGATATTTTAATAATTATAAAAAATATATTAACTGAAAAAAAATATTTTCGAATTTTCAATCAGATGAAAATTAATTTGTGCAATTAAATAGTTCTGATCAATTTTACAACTCAACATGCTGTGGCACATACCTGTTCAGCACATTTATTTATAGCCAAATGATTTATGAGTCTGAGTGTATGAAGCATTAGAAAATGGTCCGTTTTGTAAATCTTTCATGGGCTCTGTTTGCAGTCTGCAATCAATTAATTTTGCTGCTCAAAATGCCAAGTAGCACCAGTAATTTTTTAGTACAATTTTGATCTCATAACAAACGTGATAAGGAGTCTTTTATTATTATCAGATAAATTTGTTTGTGATTTGTGAGAATTGGTTGTGTAAACAATTTTGGAGCAGAAATGTCTTGTCCCTGAAAGGGTTAATTGATAGTCAGCTAGATGGACTTGATAGCAAAATCATTACTAGAAGAGAAAGTTTTAAAGGAGGCTCAGACAAAAAGCTATTGCATCTAATGATACCATTTCGCCATTTGGGTTCCTTCCTATGACACTAAAGTTAGGGGATTCTTAACTTTCATAAAATATATCAGAATAACCAGCACTGGCAAGTAACCACAAATTCTCTTTGAAGCTAAATGTGAGCTAAATCAATTTGTACCCCAGTCAACCCTTGTCCTTGATGGTCGGGATGCAGGTATTGTTTCATGCTTTAATTCCTTCTATTATGCAGATTTTCAGTATGAGGCATAGGTAAATTTTTTTTTAGAAGATCGAGCCAATTTCATTTAGTTTTATAATAAAAAAATACTTTTATATGTTGAAACAAAGCATATTTTATGAAGATTTTACTTTTTTTTTTTGAACGACTTCTTGTTTTGTAAATGTTTAGCATTACAAAACACAACATTATAATAACATTAATAATCTGATTTCAATGTTAATGGAATGTTTATCGTCTAGATTACAGTAAAATTGATGCATATTATCTTGTTATATATATATATACACACACACTTTACTTTTGTATTGAAAATTTATCTCAATGTCTTTTATCAAAGTATTGTTATATTATAGCTAAGTTTAGTGCATTTAATGTTTTCTTTAAGGTATTCAATGTTGATATTTATATATCTACATTAAAAATATCTGCACTTTTCTAAATTTAATTTCTTACCCCCCTCCCCCCCCCCAAAAAAAAACTTAAGCTTTTAAAAGTAATAGTGAAATTAAAAAGATTTTAAATAAGAGAAAAAAATGTTCTGTTCATGTGAGCTTAGTGTATCATTTTTAGAAAAGCACAGTTCTACCCTCCCCCCCCCAAAATAAATAAATAAATAAATAAATAAATAAAAGTTACTCTTTTAAAAAGTTGCACTTAAAAATAATATGCTATGTATATATACTAATTATTTATGTACATTAAATAGTAAATTTTAAAAATTATGTGTAATATTGTTATGTGTGACATTTAATGTGAACAGAAAATATACAATATAAACTTAACTCAGTCTTTCTTAAAAAAGTGACTAAAAGAATAAGAAATATGTTACTATTTCGTTTGATTACTTTACCAATCAGGCAGATTGTGTTGAAAATAATGGTATGTTACTATAGTTAAAAATATGTTTTATTTAAAACTTCTTAGTATTTTGGGTTGTAATTTCAACTTGTAACATCTCTTCTATTATTTTAGTTGCCTTTTAAGCAAAACAGTGAGTGACATTTTAAAGCTCATATTGTACATATTTTGTCTGGATCAAGGTGAAATTTTTCAAATCAGTGAAGTATTTTGGGTTTTTTATGGGTTTTTTCACGAGCATTTTGACATCATAATTTAAACCCATTATAAATTGAAACATGTCAAAAATCACCAACCCTGTAATTGGCTTTTTTTTTTTTTTTTTTTTTTTTTTTTTTTTTTTTTTTTTTTTTTTAATTTTAGCTTTTAGATGATTTTATAAAACTTCCTATAAATTACTTTGTATTAAAAATATATTTGAATATTTTTTATCAAAGTATCGTTATATTATAGCTAAGTTTAATGCATTTAACTTTTTCTTTAAGGTATTCAATGTTGATAAATCCTGTGTGTGGAACAAACTACAGCAAATCGATTGGAACAGTTCATTATATTATTGTATCATATTTCTACAAAAAAAAAATTGTGAAAAAAATTATATTAATATAACCATGTATAATAATTTAATGTAATTTATTTATTATAATAAATGCATTTCTGTATTTTAATTGTTTGTTTTGTGATTATTTCTGATTCACAATTATCTTTATTTTTTTAATATATTAAATAAAATCAACAAGCTTAAGTTTTAAGTACGTTTTTTCTAAATACACATGTATCAATATTTTTTATTATTTTCTCTGCCAGTGGCTAATATGTAGAAGTTTTGTTAAATACTGTTTGTTCATAATTGTAAAAATTTATAAATTTATTGGATTCATTTTAATTTATCAATCAATCCTTTTTTTTTTCATATTGAAAATGATACTTAATGATTTTCAATTTATGCATGTTTTTTGTAGTCAATTAAACTTCTACATATTTGTTTGTGTCGGCCCATTAAGTTAACTTGTATTCCACTTCAATACTAAATGTAAATTCATACATTTTGGATAATCAATGATTGTGCTGCAACTGTATAAGTCATTTAGAGAATAAGTTGTGAATAATTCGATATTGTCTTCAGATTTTTTGCAGTTGTATTAAATTCGTTACAAAATATTTATATATATATATATATATATATATATATATAGGAAATATGTTTAAAAACACAAGTATAGTAATATGTATATTCTTTGTATATCAACTCAAAATCTAAATATTCAAAACTTATTCTGCAATAAATTATTCATAATTTCATTAATTCTTTAGTCCCCAATGGCATTTTAAATCACCATTAAAATAACTTGTTCTAAGATTCATTTGGTACATTGATTGTAGTAATACAATTTAGAATGAACTATACTTATTTTACATTATCTTGTTGTAAAAACATTATTGGTTGCAAAAAACAAAAATATTTCTAAAAGGATGATTTATTTTGCATTTTCATCTTTTTAACTATTTTGGCATTGAAAGAATAGAGGGGGGGGGGAGAAGTTTAAGTTTGGAAATATTTCTATATTTCAATTGTAAGAGTATTATATTTGTACATTTCTTTATTTTATAAATTACAAAAAATAAAAAAAAATGATTGGAGTTATAAATATTGTTCAGAATCCCTATATATTCAAATTTAATTAATTTTATTTAGCAAAATTCTTCTAAAATTTATTAAATTATTGTGTAAATCTTCTAATGTTCAATCTTCTAAAGCTTCAAATGTTCACGAAAAATGCTTTGGAAAACGAAAGTTTCACAAATTCATAATTATGAACATAAAGGATTAAAATCCCAACATACTGTAGTAAACTTTTCAGTAATTAATTGATTTATAATAATTAATTAATTGATTTTGTAAAAAATCTATTAAGTTAACTACATACAGAATTTCTGAAAGTCTGTTATTAGTATTCTACATTTTAAACTATATACTAAGTTTTGCAAGAATAACAAAACACTATTTTTTCATTTTTAAAAAATCACAAAAGTTTGATTTGCTAGGAAGTGGCAGTTTTAAGCATTTAACTGAAAATAAAAAAAATTAGATAAATTTGTATGTTGAGAGAAAATAAATTTAAATTTACAAATGACAAGAATCTTGGAAGTAATTGTAAAATTTTGGTCAATTTTTAAAATTTTATTTGAAAATATATGATTTTTTAAAAATACATTGATGTTCTTGTTTAATAAATATCGATATTATAATATGAAAAAGAAACCCATGTTATACATGGATAATAATTTATATTGCATGATTAAGAAATTTTATTCCTGTGCAGTAATGAATTATTTGTTATATGGCTAAAAGAAAAGTTGGTTCCTGGTTGGGCATAATCAATATTACATACTATTCTGTTTATATTTTTTAATTTATTATTTATTGTACAAGAACAGCTAATTATTTATTTTATTTTTTTAATACTGAGACCAATTTGATACAATTTGACATGTACTTCTAATATTCTTGTTACATAAAATCGAAATTTTTATTTCCAATTTATTACATACATTTTTAATTTATAGTTTTATAACCATGAGAAATATATATGAGCTTTTTTTGTCTGATTTTTAATAAGGTCAAATAATCATATATATATGTTTGTTATATAAACTTTATATACAGTGGCGCCAACTTGTATGGGTCCATCAGGTGCGAGCCCACCCAATAATTTGATATCTCCATCCACTCATTAATAATTGAGCCCACCCAATAAGTTTGTATTTGTTAAAAAAATTTTGAGCTCACCCAATATTTTTCAAAAGTTGGCGCCACTATATATATATATATAAAGCTTATATAACAAACTGAAAATATGGTTAAATAACTTATCTAAAATTTATAGTTAAAAGACCAAACATGTCCAGAGTGTTTTTGAATTTGACTGACAAATTCAGAGTAGTTATTGTGGTTATTTAACTGTATTATGATTTTATTAACATGTGGCTGTAAAATATTTATGTACGATCATTTGATTTTATTATGGATTTATTAGTATATGTTTATAAAATATGCAAGGTGTTACCGAATTTGGGCAACAAAATCAGAGGGTTTCTAGTAGGCATCAAGAGAAGGAAAAATTTTCATGGAACATGGGGTGGTTTCAAACCACGTTGAGTGAGAGAAAATCACAAAAATAGTTAAATGTGTGTGTTGAGTAGAACAAATAAATAGGAAAACATTTATTTGATCTAAGCAGGAATATAATGCATTACAATTCGACATCAGAAAAGACATGACAAGGGATTTTTAAAGGTATTGTTCTAAATTACATGTTCGAATATCATTGCACAGCAATCCTGTAGATGCCTTCTGTGCAATTACCTTCGTGGGCTCAATTTCAAACAATTCCTATGAAAATTCCTTGTCATGTCCTTCTGATGTCAAACTGTAATGCATTGTAATCCTGCTTAGGTCAAATAAATGTCTGTCTGCTTATTATTTGTTCCACTGAATGTAACACCCTTCATAACTACTTTTGTGAATTTCTCTTCTCAATGTGGCTTGCAACCATCAGATGTTTTATGACAATTTTTCATCCTCTTGATGCCTACTGTCACCTCTCTGAATTCACCGATCAAATTCAAAAACATCCTATATATTTTATGGTCATATATTAATAAAACCATAATGCAATCAAATGACCGGACATACATATTTTATAGTCATATGTTAATAAAATCATAATACGGTCAAAAAACCATACCATGTATATTTCACGGTCAAATGATCATCTGATACAATTACGGTCTAATGACCATTTCATACAATTACGGTCTAATGACCATTTCATACAATTACGGTCAAATGACCATTTCATACAATTACGGTCAAATGACCATTTCATACAATTACGGTTAAATGACCATTTCATACAATTACGGTCAAATGATCATTTTATACAATTACGGTCAAATGACCATTTCATACAATTACGGTTAAATGACCATTTCATACAATTACGGTCAAATGATCATTTTATACAATTACGGTCAAATGACCATTTCATTGAATTACGGTCAAATGACCATTTTATACAACTACGGTCAAATGACCATATATATATGTTTTTACGGTCATATGACAATATATGTTTAATACGGTTAAGTAACCGTTATCTCGAATTACGGTCAAAATGCCGGACATAATGCTGCTGTTCAAATGACCGTTTTCTGACGAAGAAATTTTTAACAGTGCATGTTTTATTTAATAAATTAATCATGATTCTATCTATAATTATTTACTCCATGATTTAAACTTATTTTTTTCTGAAAATATACGCGTTTCATTTTTTATTTATTTGCTAAAATGCGTCCGTATTGGAAATGCATGTAAAATAAATTAATTAAAATAATAATTTTTTTAACGTTTTACTGTAAAAAAAATTATATTCTGCAAATCTACAGATCATAATTTATTTTTGTGTTTAATTTGAAGTTAAAATATTGAATAGTTTTTTTGTAAAGCGTACGACAAATTGTAATTTGAGTGGACTAGTAGAGGATTCGCTTCGCTCATCCTAATAACGCACCACCGTTGAAAGAAACCCGTAAATCTGATGCAGGAAAACCTATCAATGATTAAATTCGCTGTATAATCTGAAAATCATACCAAAAAGAAAAAAAGTAAAACAGCCAAAAATGAATCAAAACCAAAAAATGATATCAAAACAGATGTGTCGACTATGGAAGATGAAGTGGATGACAAAGTTACCCCAGGATTGGGGTTACTTTGTCACCTAACTACAAATTTGCTTTAAATGTTCACAATAGACGATTTATGACCAAGTTATCTCACATTTCGATGTAAAATTAAAACGTATCTCTTTAGATCACCATTAGGCGTATTTGAACGATAAAAATTTACGATTTATTGCAAAAAAATATGATTTTCCATTTTTTTTCTTTTGGAGGAAATATTGATCATATTATCATCTGGGGTGTTGTTAGTCAATATAAGGATATTAACACTCTTCCAATTAAGTTATTTTCTAATTACCATTTAATATCGTGCTTGGTTAAGAGAAAATCCCAGTCAGCCACGACTTCCAATAGTCCAGGAGCCGACCACACAAAACCCTAAGTCATCAAGCACAAGAAAAAAATCTTTTATTTAATGGAAGAGTAGTAACAGAGAAATCTAATGATCCGTGTCTGCCGGAAGCGAAGTGGTGCATAAGCCAAAAATTAATGCCACTAGTGGTTGACTCGTAAGATTAGCATTATGTTTTCCTGCACCCAGTATTCCATGTTTTCATACTTTTGATTGTACGGCAAACACCATGCTAAACCCATAAGTCAACCACTAGTTGTATCTAGCGTTGCAAAGGTGTGAAAAAACCCGGTTGAAACCCGGGAATAAACCGGGTTTTTAGGAATAAACCTGGAAAAAACCCGGGATTTTTTGGAATAATTCGGTTTTTTGGGAATAAACCTGGTCTATTGGAAATAAACCCGGGAATAAACCGACTTTTTGCAACTCTAGTTGTATCAATAAAAATGTATCCTTTTTTACGGTCACATGATCCGGCCCATTCAGCAAATCAACATTCAGGGAATATCTCTTTTTAAACACAGATTGTTTGGTTTATAGATAAAATGCAGTGTGATTTATTCATTTTACTGTATTCAGTGAATCACTTTTCTGATGGTAAGACTGTCTTTTACGCTAAGAAGAAAATGTTTTGTTTACATTTCGTTAGGGTAATCATAGTTTTTTTTCAAAGTGTTTTAAATGAATGTATGCCGCGCTGTGCAGTAATATAGGTGAAAAAAATGCATTTTTATTTGCATTTTCAACGAAATTTTTGGTTACATTTTTATACGTTAAAAATAACTGTAAAATTATTTATAATACAATAAAGTTATTTATAAACCGTACTGTACAATATTATAGGAAAAACATTTTTATTTGAATTTCATTTGTTAAAATGATTTCTGATAATATTAATACAGGTTAGAGTGATCGCGCAGCGGTGCCTCCCAATGTGAGTTGGGTAATATTAGGAATTGTGTTGCAATTCACAAGGGTTGCCGAGCGTTTGCGAGGAGGGAGCTGAGCCCCCTAGTATTTGAAAACAGCAACATCCTATCTACAATACCTAAAAATAGTATGCATATTTTAACTGAACCGAGCGTTAGATAATTATAATTAATTATAATCTTCTTTACACACTCAGAAATGAATACTCAAATTTCACGAAATTCTCCTCGTTTTTGACGAAACCGTTTCCTGGGAAATGCTCCGAACAAATATTTCGTCAAATTGATGAAATCACTTCCCTCACTCTTTTAACGATACCAAATCGTCAAAAAATTTCGTCAAAAAGGGACTAGTGCTGCCATCTATCGAATTTTTTAGAAGCTCCTGTATCCAATGACAGAAGCAAAAAAGACATGTCACACGCGGGGTTCGAACTCATAACGTACAGAGTGGCAGTCCAACGCCCTAAGATCAAGCCACAGATTACTCAAACAGGTATGATTATAAAGGCATAAAGAGGATTATAGTGTGTGTTTGAATTTTTATAATTGTGATGGCACTTTTATCGATTCTGTTATAAATCTTGCAAGTTTTAAATAATAAGACGAATTTATTATTTTGATTTTCTAATGGTTAATGAATAATTATAATATGGCTTAATTAAATAACATCTAGGGGAAATTTATTTGCTTAAGGAAGGATTAAAATATGGGCTGGTTAGTTTGATTCTCAGAAATAACGAATTATGAAGTACTTATTGGGAGAGTAGGTGGATATAAGATTTTAACAATTTACTGTTTATAGAGGGGAGAGAGAAAAAATATGTATATATTTTTAATTTGAGTGAAAAAGTAGATATTGGATATAAAATAGATCTTAGAATTTTGAAATTTTATTGATCAAATTTACTTTTTGAACGGTTTTGTAGAACGAAGTAATTTTTTTTCGAATGAGATCAAAACGAAATACAACTTACAAATAAATAAATAAAAATAGTAATAAACACCCCCCCCCCCCCAAAAAAAAAAAAAAAAAAAAAAAAAAAAAAAAAAAAAAAAAAAACTAATGTAGCAAGAGTAATTGCTTACATTTCATTATTTTCTGAAAAACGCTAAAAAGTACTGTTTTAAACAAGCAAATATATCTTTGCTAAAATCGCAAGATTTGGGGAGGTACAATATCGGGTCCTTCTATAAACAGCTATTGCGACTGTTTCCTTAAAATTCGTGAAGTCTGGCCATGATTAAGGGCGCACTTTCGTCAAATATTTGAGAGTTCACGTTTCGTTAAAAGTCACGTGATTCTGATACGAAATGATCGTCAAAAACGACGAAATAAGGCTCAAGGATTTCTGAATCGTCAAAAATGAGAGTTTTATTTCTGAGAGTGTACCTGCAAGAATAACCTTGATGCTGCAAATATCAGGAGAGTAATATTACGTTAGATACGTAACGTAACTATTACAATTAAATAATACCGTATTAATTATACCGGATGATCTCCATCAGAGTTAATGACCATTATTTCTTAAACAGCTAATAGTAGAAAGATACTTCCACGTACAAAAAGAACAGAAATCAAGTATAGCTTTTAGATATGGCATTTGTTACACAAGAGGCTACATACATGCTAAAATACGAAGTTTTTTTTCCTTAGAATGCTCCTTTTCCTATAACATACATTTTAAATAATATTGCTAGGAGTTTAAGAAGGACATTAAAAATTCTCATTATTTAAATATCCAAACGTACCGAGTCCTGATTCTTGGATATTATGACTTGTCCCTTTTTTCTAGTATTGAAAACTTGTCTTTCAATATTTTTTATTAGTAAACACTAAAAATTTATAAAATGCGAAGTGTCTTAAAACGGTGAAGTTTGGTCGTGACACCATGCGATTTCCATTAATGTCCTTTTTAGATTCATTGCAAAATTTTTCTAAATGTACGTTATTGGTAAAGGGGGACGTATAATTTTTTTAAAATATTTAAATAGCCTCTTTTAAAAAAAATGCCATATATAAAAGCTATACTTGATTTCTAAATTTTTGTATTGGGAAGAATATTTCTATTATAAGCGGTTTAAGAGTTTATTCCATTACCTCTGTTTTGTATTACCCCATATATTAAAGCATCATTATATACATTCATATATATGTATATATATATATATATAGAAAAAAAAGATATAGATAGGTAAATATATTTACTAATTAATTATACTACAAAGGCACACAATAACCGTAAAATTTTACCGGTATCTTTAATAGTTAATCAAAGCATTATTAATAGTATTAGTAGTATTAGTATTAGCATTATTGGTGTTATTCACTTTAGTTGTTTATGCATATTCAGTGAGCGATATCATAATTCATGTTGACATCACGTAATGTCTTGGATATCCAATCAAGTAATATTGAGATCTTATACAAACCATTCTAATCTATGTTACGGAATACTGGCAATTTAACCACATTCTGCCAGTCATACTTTTCAATCATTATTGTTACAGTGGATGCATATTTATTTGCATTATGCTTAATATACGTAGATAAGTTATAATTTCTATTAGAAACTTCAAGTGGGAATTACGTATGAAAGACACGTTCTTCCGCTACTTCTCAACATAATTTCCGTATTAATTAAAGCAATTATCCTAACGGTAAATCAGCTTTGAAATTCCATCGTCACACACTTCTGCCGCCGGCCTATGCAACTGCGATTATTTTTAAATTCAACTCGCACCACTCTTTCAATCCAAAGAATTTTAACATATTATTTTATTCATATTGACAAATTCCGAATTGCTCTCGTAATATTTTACTTGACCCACTATTTTTAAAAATATTTTTGGTACTACATTTATCAGCAAATTATATAGAAAAATATGTTAAAATTCTTTGGATTGAAAGAGTGGTGCGAGTTGAATTTAAAAATAATCGCAGTTGAATAGGCCGGCGGCAGAAGTCTGTGACAATGGAATTTCAAAGCTGATTTACCGTTATGATAATTGTTTTAATTGATACGGCAATTATGTTGCGAAGTAGCTGAAGAACGTGTCTTTCATACGTAAGTAATAAAACATGTTTCCCTTCATTAGTTTTTTTAAAAAATTCATAAACGGAGGTTACTAACCGAATTGCCCTCGTATTATCTCCAATAATGTTCGTTACTTTAATTGATATAAATAAAATAGTTTATCATTTATTTCCGGATTATATGTCATAAAGAAATTAAAACTTTACCAATATAAAAATAAAATTATAAAATATAAATAAAACACGAATTTAAGGCATGTAATCGAACCAAGCTTAAACCACTGAAATTATCATAATGAAAAGGGCTAGCGATTTCTGCCAAATTTTTCGTCTGTTAATGCATGGCACGAATACAAAGGATAACTTTTATAAATGCACATTTAAATAAGACGGTAACTGGTTTTCTGAAATAACAAAAAGAAAATACACATGTTATAAGTCTGCAAAATACGGCTCTGCTGGTGAAAATTGACCTGCTGTCCTGACAGTTTGTTATTTTTATAATATATGGAGGCATATTGTAAAGACGTATGTTACGCCCATGGCAGCTAAGTGGTTAAATATATTCTATTTGGTCAGAATTCTATTTTAAATGTATAATTGCTGTTTTTCATATAAAAATGGTTGCTGGTATTGTTAGCGGAAAAAAATAGGTACACTGGTGTCCAAAAGTTGAGCATAATTGGTAATTAAGTAAGTAATGAAAGAAATATAAATCGAAATGTGGTGAAACTCCAGGTGTGTAAACAAAATAGTACGCGTCATATATTTTCGCGAAGAGTTTTCCCCGAAATCGATCAGGGGACCGTCAACAAATTGAAAAAGAACGAAGATCTTTTGGATAACTCTGTCAAAACTAATGTAGCAAAAGTGTTCAAACTGCACATTATGATTAAGTGGCTTATTGTAGTGTACTGTTTTTATTTTTATAAGGATAGCATGTATACTCGTAGAGAAATTAAGTTTTTTATAAAAACAGTCCTAAGTTTTTTGCTTATAATTTGCAGAGTTCTCAATATAAAATAATGTTCTTTTCTGAAAATATGACAAACATTATTGTACACAATACCCTGTCATCAGAATTTTAAAATAATAAAAATTGTATGAAAAATGAGTAGGTTTAGTAAATAATTTTTCATTGCGCATGCGTCAACGATATCAAAATTGCATTTGCATATTATGTTAGTTAAATGTTTAGAGCAACGTTTGTGAAAGTCTCAAAAACATAGCTTAAAAATTCTGAAAATTATCGTTGACAGAATGAGATCAAAATCCTTTGTTCCCTAAGGGTCATTCCATGTCAATTCAACCAGACCTTGTAACCCGACCCCCAGGGATTTTGATGAAACTTTGTGTACTCATTAATTCTATCATGAAATGATTCCATCAGAAATTTTTCCTTCCTAGACCTCATAGTTTGTGAGATATGGGGGGTCCAATTCTTGGGGTTTTCTCAAATCGCACATTTCTGAGTCTGTATTTTGAGATTGCAGTTCCATCTTCAAAAAATTGTTTCTCTGGATCTAAAATATGAATCATCTTAAAAATTTCACTGTAAAAATATAAATAGATGCATATTTTAATAAAAAAAATATTTAAAAAATTTACTTGTAATATTTAGGATAAAAAAAATTAGCCAAAGTTGAGAGTTATGGTTATTTTTCCAAATTTTTGTGGCTTGACAAAAAAGGTTGTACACAAAAAGGCAAATTAAATTTCCAATTTCTTTTTGTTTTAAATAAAAGTTTACACTTTGGGCTTTCTGTCTATGAAATAAAAATGATGTGTTTCGCATGGCTTAAGCAAAAATTTTGGGTACTTTCCAATTACCCGGATGAGTGCTTTATTTTTATATATTACATATGCACACAAAAAAGCAAATGAAATTTCCCATTTCTTTTTGTTTTAAATAAAAGTTTACACTTTGGGCTTTCTATCTATGAAATAAAAATGATGTCTTTCGCATGGCTTATACAAAAATTTTGGGTACTTTCCCATTAGCCGGATGCGTGTTTTATTTTTACATATGTACACATGTATAGATCTATATAAATGCAGATGTATTATACATGTACATATATATGTATATATACAGTATATTGTTATATATATGTATAAAACTGGTGCCCGTCTAACCGAAAAGTACCAAATTTTGCCTTGTTTTGAGAATCTGCACCAATTAAGAGGAAAAAAATCTGACTAAGTTTAGCTGTGGTACTTAAATAATTATTGGAATTTCTATGAGTTATTGAATTTAATGTTATTTGATGCATGTTTTTTTTTAAATTCTCAAAGTAAAGTTAAGGCTTTGTTTTTTCTGATTAAAAAAAATCTGACTGTAATATGTTTCCCCATTAAATTTAGTGAATGGTCCATATATTTCATTTAGTTATTTAATAATGGGCATTTTTTGACAATCTAAAGAATCTCTTACTTTTATTTTCAATAATTAAACTCAAAACAGATTTTTTTTGTACAGTATAAAATAGAATTTTTTTTCTCCTCACATTTCCATTCTTTCTTTCGAATGCTTATATATTAATTATTTGTGTTTAAAAAATGTTCATAACCTTGTATTTCCTTTCCTTCGTTAATTTTAATCAGTTTAAATATTTATATTGGCAAGTTTAAATACACAAATGTTTAATGGGCATTTTTTGACAATCTAAAGAATCTCTTACTTTTATTTTCAATAATTAAACTCAAAACAGATTTTTTTTTGTACAGTATAAAATAGAAATTTTTTTCTCCTCACATTTCCATTCTTTCTTTCGAATGCTTATATATTAATTATTTGTGTTTAAAAAATGTTCATAACCTTGTATTTCCTTTCCTTCGTTAATTTTAATCAGTTTAAATATTTATATTGGCAAGTTTAAATACACAACTTAAGTAACTTAAATTTGTTTCTATAGTCTGAAAGATTTAATTGCACCTGCCTTGTATGAACACCTTCTGATAAAGGCAGGGTGAAGTTCGTTAGTATGAAAGCAGATGTTTTGAAATCAAGTTAATCAAATTATTGTCATTCTGTTGTTTCTTATCATAGAAGAATGATTTAACTTTTACTGTGCTACAAAAAATACATTCTGATTGTTACATATTTTATAGTTTATGATATGTATAAATATTTTTTTTGCTTTATTGTTTTAATATGAAGCCTGATATTAAACTTTCTACTAGTCTTCAGGCTTGCAGTATTGTAATATTAACTGGTTTAGAATGTCACAAAACTAGCTATACAAATAACAGAGAAATAGACTACATTGATAATCTCTGTGATTCAGAAAAAGAACTTTTATTAGTTAGGACTATTGCATTTATAAAACAAAAATTAAGTGAAAACCGTTTGATTAATATATGTGAGCATCACAGAATTTCGCTCTTAATGAAATATGAATTATATAAATGTGGAGATCCATTTAAGCGGCATAAAAAGCAAGTGAAAAAAGCAATTAGGGCAATTAATAGAGATTTATATACGGACGAAAAAGAAAACCAAAGTTGAAAGTCATGATTATTTTTCCGAAATTTTGTGACTTTATGAAAAAGTCTCTACATGAAAAGGAAAATGAAATTTCCAATTTGTTTTTGCATCAAATAACATTAAATTCAATAACTCATAGAAACTCCAGTAATTATTTAAGTACCACAGCTAAACTTAGTCAGATTCCCCCCCCCCCCTTAATTGGTGCAGATTTTCAAAACGAGGCAAAATTTGGTACTTTTCGGTTAGACGGGCACCATTGTTATATATATCAATATACTGTCTATATACATACATATGTACTTGTATAATACATCTGTATTTATATAGATGTATACATATGTGCATATGTAAAAATAAACACGCATCCGGCTAATTGGAAAGTACCCAAAATTTTTGTATAAGCCATGT
This sequence comes from Maratus speculifer, assembly GCA_964019185.1. Lineage (NCBI taxonomy): Eukaryota > Metazoa > Arthropoda > Arachnida > Araneae > Salticidae > Maratus > Maratus speculifer. Next base: position 172,350,389 of record OZ025299.1, read on the forward strand.
GAGAGACATAATTTTTATTTCACAGATAGAAAGCCCAAAGTGCAAACTTTTATTTTAAACAAAAAGAAATTGGAAATTTCATTTGCTTTTTTGTGTGCATATGTAATATATAAAAATAAAGCACTCATCCGGGTAATTGGAAAGTACCCAAAATTTTTGCATAAGCCATGCGAAACACATCATTTTTATTTCATAGATAGAAAGCCCAAAGTGTAAACTTTTATTTAAAACAAAAAGAAATTGGAAATTTAATTTGCCTTTTTGTGTACAGCCATTTTCGTGAAGTCACAAAAATTTGGAAAAATAACCATAATTCTCAACTTTGGCTGACTTTTTTTATCCTAAATATTAAAAGTAAATTTTTTAAATATTTTTTAATAAAATCTGCATCTTTTTATCTTTTTATAGTGATATTTTTAGTATGATTCATGTTTTAGATCCAGAGAAACAATTTTTTGAAGATGGAACTGCAATCTCAGAATACACACTCAGAAATGTGCGATTTGAGAAAAACCTAAGAATTGGACCCCCCATATCTCTCAAACTATGAGGTCTGGGAAGGAAAAATTTCTGATGGAATCATTTCATGATAGAATTAATGTGCACACAAAGTTTCATCCAAATCCCTGGGGGTCGGGTTACAAATGGGGGAAAACTTGGTTGAATTGACATGGAATGACCCCTAAATGAAGCAAAAAGATGAGGGGCTGTATCCATATTCCATTGTTTAGTGCCTACACAATATAGCATGTACAACTATATTTGGATAAAACCCTTGACTTTTTTGCTTCCTTTTAGGAATACGGATTTTGAATTGATTCTAAAGACGATCATTCTCAGAATTTTCAAACTATGTTTTTGAAACTTTTACAGAAGTTGCTCTATACATTTAGCTAACACATTATGCAAATGAAATTTTGATATCGTTGACGCATGCGCAATGAAAAATTATTTACTAAACCTACTCATTTTTCATACAATTTTTATTATTTTTAAATTCTGATGACAGGGTATTGTGTACAATGATGTTTGTCATATTTCAGAAAAGAACATTATTTTATATTAAGAACTCTGCAAATTATAAGCAAAAAACTTGGAAAAAATTTAGGACTGTTTTTATAAAAAACTTAATTTCTCTACGAGTATACATGCTATCCTTATAAAAAATAAACACAGTTCATTACAATAAGCCACTTAATCATAATGTGCAGTTTAAACGCTTTTGCTACATTAGTTTTGACAGGGTTATCCAAAAGATCTTCGTTCTTTTTCAATTTGTTGACGGTCCCCTGTTCGATTTCGGGAAAAACTCTTCACGAAAATATATGACGCGTACTATTTTGTTTACACACCTGGAGTTTCACCACATTTCGATTTATATTTCTTTCATTACTTACTTAATTACCAATTATGCTTAACTTTTGGACACCAGTGTACATTAAATGCAAAAATTAAATCTATTTGATCTTTTAATTACAACAAAACTACATGTAACCCGAGTTGAAAATTCTTGTTTTAGATAATGTATAATGAATTATTCAAGAGCAAAAGAATTACAGGCAATTCAGTTTTATGACTTTTAAATACATATAATTTCTGTCAGTGGCTCTCATATCGGCAAACATAGTAGGCCAATTCCATGGAAAACGGACAAAATATCTGACACGAGACACTTGCATATTTATCTATGTGTCTATTAACTTATAAGTTGATAAAATATAAACTATGCATTATAAATAATAAAAAATCTTAAATTTTCATTTTAGCGTAGTTGTTTTAATTTTAGGACACACTACCATTTTAAAAACAGCTGTCATATGTACAAAAACTATCCCATATGTGACATGGGATGATCTTTCATATGTTTAAAATTTACATAATTTTACCCTGTTCATTTTTAAAATGTTAAAAAATCTCTACATTTTAAATCGCAGATCTAAGTAATCTGCACAGTCAGCACTTTTTAAAACCACACCCTAAAGAACGCAAGTTTCATACTAGATAAATTTTAAGTCAAATTACCATGTAGTACTTATACACTATATTGCCATTGATTATGGGACACTTGCAATTTTAGACATTTTACTAAATATCTAGAAAAATACATGAGGAATCATCTCGAAACTCTTAGAGTATAAATATAATAGTATACGTCATACATCTCCGTGAAGATTTTTTACCGAAACTCCATAGGGGACCGTCAACAAATTAAAAAAGAATGAATATCTTTTGAATAACCCTGTCAAAACTAATGTAGCAAAAGCGCTCAAACTCTAGATTATGATTGAATGCCTTATTGTAATACACTGTGTTCATTTTTATGCAAATAGCATGCATACTCGCAGAGTAATTAAGGTTTTTATAAAAATGGTCCCAAATTTTTCCAAGTTTTTTCCTTATAATTTTCAGAGTTCTTAATATAAAATAATATTTTTTTCAGAAAATATGACAAACAACATTGCACACAGTATCCTGTAATCAAAATTAAAAAATAAGGAAAATTGTATACAAAATGAGTTGGTTTACTAAATAATTTTTTACTGCGCATGCGTCAACGATATCAAAATTTCATTTGCATATTATGTTAGCTAAATGTATAAAGCAACTTTTGTGAAAGTCACAAAATCATAACTTGAAAATTCTGAAAATATTCGTCAATTGAATAAGTTGAAAATCCGTTATTCTCAAAATGAAGCAAAAACAAGAGGGGTTGTATCCATATATTTATTGATTAGAATACACAATACGGGATGTTACGACTACTTTTGGATAAAATCCCTCATTTTTTTGCTTCATTTTGGAAACAACGGATTTTGTCCTTATTCTATAGAAGATTACTTTCAGAATTTTCAAGCTATAATTTTGAGACTTTTACAAAAGTTGCTCTATACATTTAGCTAACATAATATGCAAATGAAATTTTGATATCTTTGACGCATGCGCAGTAAAAAATTATTTAGTAAACCTACTCATTTTTCATACAATTTTTATTATTTTTTAATTCTGATTACAGGGTACTGTGTGCAATGCTGTTTGTCATATTTTCTGAAAAAAATATTATTTTATATTAAGAACTCTGAAAAGTATAAGGGAAAAACTTGGAAAAATTTGGGGCCGTTTTTATAAAAACCTTAATTACTCTGCGAGTATGCATGCTATTTGCATAAAAATGAACACAGTGTATTACAATAAGGCATTCAATCATAATCTAGAGTTTGAGCGCTTTTGCTACATTAGTTTTGACAGGGTTATTCAAAAGATATTCATTCTTTTTTAATTTGTTGACGGTCCCCTATGGAGTTTCGGTAAAAAATCTTCACGGAGATGTATGACGAATACTATTATATTTACACACTAAGAGTTTCGAGATGATTCCTCATGTATTTTTCTAGATATTTAGTAAAATGTCTAAAATTGCAAGTGTCCCATAATCAATGGCAATATAGTGTATAACAAAAAATAAAAATATATGACAATGTTTTCAAATAATGCGCATGCATTGTAACATGCTTGTAAATTCCATGAAAAACGGTAAAAATGTCCTGCGCGTGACAATTAAAAACATACAACTGTTAATTTATAAGTTGTTTCAGGTACTTAGTTGTTAAAATAATTATTTAACGGGGTTATAGATTTTAATTTTTAAGTTTTTTAATTTGTTTATTTACATATTTTAAATTAAAAAAATTATATGGAAACGGACGAATGACAAAAGAAATATCATTGCATTTCCATCATGATACATCTTCAATATTCTCTGTACTTTAGAATTTATTTTTCATAACTTTTTAAAACTGCACACTAAGAACACAAGTTTAATATTTGACAGATTTTAAGTCAAATTACCATGCATTACAAATAATACCCAAACTGTGAAAATATTTTAAAATAATGCGCAATTGTAACGTGCTTGTAAATTTGTAGCTGCCAATAACATACAAAGTTCACCATCTCGAGTAATTGTATTAACGATCGATATTAAGCGCGTAAGTGCCAAATATTACATATTTGTAATACCACTGCTTTCAAATTCACCTAAATTGGTAATTCTACTTTTAAATAATGCAAAGATTATAAGACTTTTTGCGAAAAAAAATAATTTATACATATTGGTTGTGAAGTCCGTCTTAAAAGTTTAAGTACAAGCATAAAAGGCCGATTTTTAAAAAATAATAAAAAATTAAAATATATTACATTTTTTTAACTTGCCGATTTCGCACCTTATTTTAAATAAATGATATTAAAAATAGAAAATTGTAAATTATGTAATTATTAAAAATATAATTTAAAATATGTTCAATCAAAACTGCTTAAAAATTTTATGCACAATTTCAAAAACAACTAAATTTATAATTTTAACAAAACTGTTACATACAAATTATTTTAACGTGTTTTCGGATTAGATCAAATAAACGTGCATCAATCGAAATTATAAGTTTCTGTTGGATTTTTGCTAGTAAAGAGCGCTTTCTGTATGGCCTCTTGACGTTCTTCAAGAAAGTCATACTTCTCCCCACTGCTATAACCTTGATGGGTTAAAATACACCGTACATACTCAGTCGGATTTATGTCTGGAATAATATGTCTGATGAATAAAGCTTGTCAGTCAATAATTTAAACATTTTTCTGTAAAAGTCATAGTTTTGTAAAATATGATATGGCGATTGAAGCTTTATATGGTTGAAATATCCATTCACGACCACCCAAAATGTTTACCAAATTGAAGAAAATGTTGATTCATCGTTTCTTGATATTTTTGATGATTTTGTCTTTCTTTTTAAAAAAAGGAAGAGATCTGGCTGTAGAAGCCAAAAGGCTTCCCAAACCGTAACAGACTTACCGCCTTGTTGCCTACTGAGAAAAGCTCTTGGACTCTTTTGTACACTCTACCAATGCGTTTTTTTTTTTCTTTTTTTTTTTCTTTTTTTTTTTTTTTTTTTTTTTTCTCATTCAGGTTCTATTTACGTTCCATTATTTTTTCGTCACTGAATAAAACAGTAAGTCACATATCCACGAAGGACCTGTGTTTTTCATCACAGTTCATTTTTGCCTGTTTGTGGTGTAATTTGAGTCAATTTTTGCGAACCATTTTGTTTAATATGATTTGAGGACCTCAGAAGCTAAGGGGTACACTTGACAAAATTTATATTTGTAATAAATTGAGTTCAATAAACAAATGTATGTTCAACATTATGTTCAGCAAAGTTAAAACATAAATAGTAATCGACTGAATTAATGTATGAAACTGTTGCTTTTCCCATAGCGATATTTAAACTTTTATTTCAATAACTATTAAAGAAAAACAGAGTATAATATGTATGTATATTTAATTTAAGTTGAGTTTAAGAAGTTACGTGGTTCCATAGTTTAAAGAGTTTAAGTAGTTGACCTCTAGAACACAACACATAATTAGAAAATCACTTATATTCCTTAACCTCTAAACAAATAGACTTACTACCACATAGTCCGTGCACTTAACTCAGTTTTTTCTATTTTTTACTTTTTCTCCTTGGCTTCTGGGGTCTTCATTTAATTTCATTCTTTAAACTCATTCTATATACTTTGTCTTTTCACACCTGTACATAGAGATTATTTTTTACTTGCCATGTGGAAATATTTTGCTTGGGCACAAGCAGACCCGTCTGAACAATCTTCATACCTGGTTGTCCACATCTTAGTTTACGATTGAAATTATCATTTCCTGAAATTACTTTATATATAAACTTTCTTTGATCGATTTTTTTTTTCAATTCCAGAAACAGTTTTATTTTGTGATTTCAATTTTAAAGCTTTTAAAATCTACCTTTTTGTGCATTCTTCACCTTTAGGCATTTTTAAAACGAGTGCAAATGATTTCTTAACTTTTATTACTTTTGAAAAACTGGAATACGATGTCATGCAACGTCATTATATTAGTCCCATACAGTGTTTCCAAAAACATTTGCATAAAGTGCTTAAATTTTTAAGCGGGTGTTTCTTAAAAGAAAAAAAAGTTAAATAGAAACTGATGTAATTTTTACATAAAACAACAAACATTGCTTATGTTATTTAATTTTGAATAGATGTGAAGTATTTGAAGTATTTATTGTAAATTGGTTACACACATTGGTTAACACTTTTCTTCAAAATTTTTAATAAGATTTGCAGAGTGCTTAAACTTTTGAGAAGATTACAGAACTTACATATATTATTAATTTCAAACCTGCATAAATATTAATTCTTATAATAGAAAGTGTGGCATGTAGCCGAAATTTACAAAGTAAAAATGTTTTAGCATTGTTTATTAATAGTTGACTTCATACTTCCTTAAAAAATGCATAGTTATAGTATAGTTACAGTATGTATGCGTATTTATCTACATAATAACTACAGCTTGTAACATTCATGGAAACATACTTTTAAAATCCAATTTTAAAACCGTCTAAACATGAAATAAAATTTAATTCACTATTACTATATTTTAATATTATTTTAATGGTAATTAAAGGTACATGGAATTGAATCAATGATTTCAGTCTAAGATTTAAGATTTTTCAAGAAACAATAAACACACGAATGCTAGAAATTTTAAGAACTAGTCTGTTAAGCTGTATTTTCCTGATCTTCAATTTTGTTTTTTGTTTACGAATTATTTATTTTGTAAAAATTAAATTAAAATAAAAAACATTAAAAACCCCTTGAACATAAGCTGTTTTTGCTGTCAAAGGGATTTAGTATCACTCACATGTTACAAAAAATATTAATAACATTTTTATTGGATTTTTTACAAATTTAACATAAGCCACTTTCATCTGCATCTTTCCCCTTAAATACTCGCACAAATTCGCACTTGCCCTGTTTTATGCGTGATATATTTTTTTTAATTTTTAGGAAAATAAATTAATACTTTATAAGATAAATTTTAAGTCAACTATTACAAAAAGACACAATATGTAAAGATATTTTCAAACAATGCGCAATTGTAACTTACGTGTAAATATGACCAATAATGTATAACTGCACCAGCTAGAATAATTGAATTAAGGACCGATATTAAGTGCATAGGTGCCAAATGTAGACTTTGAATACCACTGTTTTCGAATAGTAATATTTACCGTTTTTAAATCGAGATATCCGCAATCAAATAATGATAAAATTACTAATTGCAAATAACGATATTCAAAATTGGTAATCTTTAGTATCTATTTATAAAGAAACAAAGTCATATTCACCATCGTGTTCAATAATACTTTCCTGTTGTTCTGTCGTGTTGGTCACAGGAATATATATCGGTATTACCATTGAATAATATTGCTTTTGTAATAAAGACAATTTTGCGTTTTCAAATAAATCTACATATTTTTTTCTACAGTGTGATCCTACCTTAAAGAATATGTTTGCAAAGAAAAAGAGCATTAAGAAAAAATATGGATTTGTTTAGTTTTTGAAATCACCGATTCAATTAGTTATTATCTTTCTTTATCAGATTTTTTATTAACCAAATTTAAAATCCTTTTCTTGATAGCAAATTTATGAAATTACAAAGGTTTTGAAAATTAATTACTGTAAAACTAAAGAGATGCTTGGAAAAAATGCTGAATTAAAATAATGATAAATTAATAAGAAAAATTACTGAACAATACATTACTCAGGTTAAATTTTCTGATATTCTTTGTTATGATACATTTTATTTTCTGAATGTAAAAAACTAAAACGAAATCTGCTATTGAAACAGCTTTTACTGTGACTTGTTTATATTTAGGCTCTGTGAAGACCAATTGAGGGTAAAGTATAAGGAAAAATCATTATCTCTATTTTTAGTTTTAATTTATAAGGTTTAATATTTCAGGGCTTGCACAGGTGAATATTTTTTAATTCTATTTCCTCCCAATTTTTCAAAACAATATTCTTTTACATGCTCTTTGACAAAATTTGCAAAAATATATACTAAAAAACAAATTTTTAGTATTAAATATTGTATTAAATATTGGTACTAATAGAATATAAAATTGGTCGCCTGTGACAACCCTGATAGTTGAGCACTTATTGAACATTCAATGATCTCTGATGCTAATCAATTCTTCATGTAATTTATCTAAAAAAAAACTATCAATTATCTAGGAATGCAACTGTGATGTACAATTATCTGCGAAAGTTGCGTTAGACAAATTAATCTTTTTTAAGCCGAAATCAGATTTAAATTTGTTTTCTTGTCTTATAATATATCATGATAATCTTTGAAACTTTATTAGTTCTCATTTTAGAAATATTGGACTATTTTCAATTCCTTATATTTTTTTAATTTATACCATATACTAGGGCTGGTGAACCCACATGTGTGTGGATTAAAAGTCAACACTTTTACAGATATCAATCTTTGCCGAATTTAATGAGATTAATAATGATATTAAATAAGAAGAGGATTATTATTCGGGGATAGCGGTGAGCATGTCCCATGAAACGGGGGATCCCTACCCCTGACCTTTATTAAGACATTTACTTTTTGAATTTTATGTCACTGTTCATCTTACACCTGAAGCACGATTTTTATACTTAAATTGTAAATAATGTATTGCCTACAAACAATATGTATTTTTTTTAAATTAATATGAATTAAATTTCATATTTTTATTTGGGAACACTGACCAGTAAAAACTTAATAGGCGGAAAAAACCGACTTTGATTTTCGCTGATTGGTCATGAGGTATTAACTACTGACTTTTAAAATATAAAGCTGTTATAACGTGATCATATATCCTCTTTTTTAGATAACAGTATTCATATTTAAGGCACTGTTATTAGCAGGCAGTGTAATATTAAAATTAGTACACTACTGCATAGCACTAAGAGCAGGTAACCTAGCCTATCCTGATTTTCTTTTAATGCTGAAAAAAATTCCTCAAAAATGAACACCGCCCTCTAAAGCTAGGAACAATCTCATCTTAATCTCTACACTAACTAGGAAACTACAAGAAGTGTGAGTCACCGATTTTGATTAAAGTGGTATCGTTGGAAAGATATCATCGTTTGAAGTAAAAAACTCAATGGAACTACCCGTTGGAAATGAACCGTTACCAAGGTATCTGAAAATTTATGTCATGTAGCTAGTGCACACTTATTAGGTAACTAAAAAAATTTACTCTCGATCTTGACGAAAATGATATCTTTAGAAAGTTATCATCGCCAGGAGTAAAAGAATTATCTGTCATATCTGTCTTAATGTCTGTATTAGAATTATCTGTCAGAAATGAGCCGTTTTCGAGATATTTGACAATTTATGTCACATAGCTGGTGCACACTTACTGGGGAACCGTAAATATTTTAGTCTAAATTTTGACGAAAGCAGCACCGTTGGAAAAGTATCATTGTGAAGAGTAAAAATTTTAAAGGAACTACCCATCGAAAATCGAATCCTTTTGCTATAAATCTGATAATTTATGTTACACAATCAGTGCACACTTACTAGGAAACTGCAATAAGTATTATCTGTCTGTTTTGGCAAGAGTGATATCGTTCAAAAAATCTTGCCGTGGGAAATAAAAAACTCACTAGAACTACCCCTTGAAAAATTGCGGTTTTCGAAATATCCGACAATTTATATCACACGATTTGTTTATTTACTTTTTTAAATTTATTACAAGATTTTAATGCTGTTTGACATTTGATGAGATTTATAATTTTTGCTGTTAAGTGGCTTCTTGTTAACTTAATTATGATAGTTATTTTTTTAAAGTTTGCAAATAAAATAGTGTAAAAAAATGAAGAGACGTTAATGTCTATAAATGTACTAGTTTATGTGCAATGTGTGCGTTTATCGATTCTATACATTTATAATATTCATTGATGTCTGTGGCCTTGTATATAGAAGTGTATAAAACATAATGGAAGTTGACACTAGGAACATTTTAAAAATGGCTGACGGTCGCACTTCTTGCAGACTTTCTCTGGTATGTTTAAGCATACCTGATTCACTGACTGGAAGGATGGGGTGTCTCTCTGTATTAGTGCCTTGTGAAAGCATACCGTCTCATAGCGTCAAATACACGAGCTGATAGTTGATTATTGACAAGGTGGTGCATTTTAAAGAGAGCTTCCCTAGTTGGTCCTAATCTCTACACAAGCTTCAGTGAGCCAAAGAACATTCAAACATGCACTTGATTGCATGCTTGTACTCGCGGAAGGTCTGCATATCGAGTGGTTGCTGGTACTTTTTCGCACTGTGAGAAAAGAACATAGGCTCTACATGTCCTTCCAATTTATCTCTCGTGAGCTTTATGTCTGTTTGTCCTGACCACTGATCCAAAAGCAGGAGGGTCTTTTCGTTGTCCATAGACTCTTTCAATTTCATGAAATACTCTACTTTCAATTCTTTGGAGCTCTTCCCTAATTTTCGCAATTGGGAACCGAATTAACCTTTTGGTTCTTGGGTTGACAGGAATACTGGATTAATCAACTTTCCAGCAGCAGAAGTAGTAATCTGGATTGTATAAGAATGGGTGGTTTTGTGCTTACTTTTAACTGCAGCAAGTTACGTATTTTGCCCCTTGAAAATCAAATTATTTTGGATGCGTATTCATATGTGTAACCGCTCTAATCTGAATTCAGGATTGAGCTGAGGGACTACTTCTTTCTATTATTTTTTTTGAACAATAGATACATTTCTACGAAATGAATCTATGATGGGCTGGAGAGATAATTTTAGAAAGCCATTCGTACTGGTTACTATGTGAGTCACTCTGAGGCTTTATATTCTTCCTTAAAATAGTCTATGAATCTGTCAGATGATACAAAGTTTTCTGAAATTACTTCAACAGCCTTGTCCATAGTCCACATCCTAAGGTCTCTATCAAAAATTGTGACCTTGTATTCTTGTCGTGGTTTTACAAATTCAGCCCACATATAACGACGAATTTGATTTTGTTTTTGAAATGTGTTGTCATGTTTCTCCAAATATTGTCGCAACCGCATAGTTACCATGTGGCTTGCCACTTTTCTGCACTGATTCTTGGCTGCTTTTAACTTGTTTCCTTTCGCCTTATCATACGCCTCAACTGCTTTATTCATTACTTTCAAAACAACCTATTTGTTTTTTTTTTTTCGTAGAGGATTAGTATGCAGAATCCTATTCAAATTCATTATTGCCTACATATGCAGTTATTATAGCCATAGAATTATAAAATTTATTTACAATCAAAAGTTTCACGGTGTCGGAGATTTGGAGACTGGTTTGCTTTTCTACGTTGGGTAGCTTCTCTATTCACCCGGGACTTCCAAAAATGAGACAGTAAGTGATCATGAAGAAGTGTAGAAATAATGGATTTGTCGGCGATGGTATAATAGCCCAAAGACGCATCAACGATATCTTCAGAACTGGCTCCGATTTCGCATTTCACACGGGCACGCGCTGATTCACCTGAACCAGTGCGCCTAGAATGTAATTCACAAGTATTGGTCAAATTAGCCATAGCACAGCGACCTTCCTCACTAGGCCATGCGTATGTCGTTATGCTGTATCGTGATTTCTAGTCAATCTGTGTGTAACTTGATAAGTAATTCAAAATATCTATTTATAACATCCAATGTCTTATTCACAATACTACGCTTTTAAACAACAAAACACAAATTTAAAAATTTTCTCGAATTCATTACTAGTTGACAAACACCATCCGTTCACGCGCAACATCTCCTCTGACAACGACAGTCTCTGTCATCTTTCTTTTTCCTCGCTTATCGTTACGAGACTCTTTTCGATATTAGAGCGTTACCCGCCGTAATTTCGGATGTATAAGCCGCGGATGAAACAATTCTTTTTGGACCCAGAAATTTTATTTAGTGATTGAAGACAAATATTTACGGCGATCTAACTAGTTATATTTGTTTCTTAAAAAATTCTGGGTCGAAAAAGAATTGTTTGACCTGCGGCTTATACACCCGAAATTACGGCATTTAGGGAAAAAAAAAAAAAAAAAAAAAAAAAAAAATGATTTTTGATACAGAGAAATAAAACCAGCGTTTGATTCTTAGAAGTCGGTTGAAATGGCGCCAATCATAATGGTTTGCTTGAAACTTCAAACAGACGTCTGCTACGCTGTATCCGAAAGCGGATCATTTCCGATGGAGATTTTTACTTCTCACGATGATATCTTTGCAACGTAACCACTATCGTCAATATCGGGACTAAATTTTTTTGAGCTTCCAGTAAGTTTGCCCTAGCTATGTGACATAAATTGTCGAATATCTCGAAAACGGCTCATTTCGGACGGGTAATTTCATTAAACTTTTTTACTCCTTACGATTATATCTTTCCAGCGATACCCTTTTCGTTGAGATCGAGACTAAAAATTTTTACGGTTTCCTAGTAAGTTTTAACTGAACTACGTGACATAAATTGTCGGATATCTTGAAATCGGATTATTTCCGATGGATAGTTCTATTGACTTTTTTACTCCTCCTAATGCAATCATTCCAACGATACAACTTTCGTCAAAATCGTTGACTCACACTTCTTGCAGTTCTCTGGTAAATTACAAAACATGATAAAGAAAATGTATTTGGTTAGTTCCATGTGTTTTCTAGTGCATGTTACATAGCTGGTAACTGCTATGCTGGTTGGCCATCATTATTTTCGAAAAGTTTGCATCGACTTATTGAATTACTGAGATATCTCCAATGATATAAATCACAATTTTACGTTCTAAGCTTTTGGTAGCTCAAACTCGTAGCATGTAGCTACAAGTATTTATTGAAAAAGTGGTCTTCCACTACATCACAAAATTATCGCAGTCAAAATTATTGCAACACCTACCTATATTAGATTTTTTTAAGCTACATCAGTTTAATTCCACTTTGAAAATATTGTATTTAAATACTATTTTTGATTTCATAATATCATAATTAGAATGCATAGTCGTGGAAAAAAAAGTAAACGCCCATTACTAACTCTGCAAAAATTTATTGTAGTAGAAAATTAGTAGTGCCAAGTGATTGGAAATAAAGTCTACTTTTAAATGACGTATATAAAATTTTGCGTAGGATCCCTCTACATATTAAAACGAACCCTTATTTTGTTTTCACACTAGCAGTGCTCGATTCTGACAGCATAAAAAACTCTACACTCTTCAATTAGCTTAAAAATACATTTTCATGCAATTCGTACGATAAGTTTTGGAGAAATTAATTATTTTAAACGAGGATATTTTAAGGGCTGTATTCAAGTTGAAGTCCTGTACTCGGTTGTTTACCGAGGAAGCCCTTTACTTGAACAAGGCATCTGTGGTGCCACTGAAGATTACAGGATAGCATAGGGAGTTTCAAAATATCTAGTGACTTTTCTCGCAGACGGCCCTTAAACCATCATTTTCCCGTTTTTAAAGCATAATTTAGAAACTATTTTTAAGAAAAAAAAAATGGAATTTTGCATTTTCATAAAGCAGGACTTAAGAAATCTAAATACGTAAGAAATTGCCGGTAGCAATTCATAATTTTTTTCGAATATTAATTTCATAATTCATGTCATAAAATTATAAAAACTGCAAATTCAACTTATTTATATTGGGTATTTTAGTATTATTGCTACACAAAATATTAGCTCATTGGGAGTATAATTTCATGAGATATTAATAAAAATATGAAAATGTAATTTAACATTACATGCGAAATTCTGAATGTTTATAATTCAAAAACCTATCATTCAAATTACTTGAAATTTGGTATCTAGCCATTGTTTGAACCAAAGATTTGAAATATCTTGTTAAAATTGGGTACTGTCTTCGAAAAAAAAAGTTTGGTTCCGTTTTAATATGTAGATGCCCTCTCCCTTAAGCAAATTTTATATGCATCATTTAAAAATAGACTTTATTTCTAATCGAACGGTACCAGCAACTTTCATCTACGAAATTTTTTTTTTTTTTTTTTTTTTTTGATGATGATGGTACAAGAATGATTGATTTTAATTCTCTCGGTTCGAAACGAATGGTGCATTTAAAAACTTTAATTTGCTTTACCTTTTTATGTAATGAAATCTTTTTTAATGTTATTTCTTCGTTTTTAACTACTGGTGAAACAGTATGGCTTACATATTTTTGTAAGATGTTTTAGAAAGTATTTAGACAAAAAGTAATCGTCAAAAACTGCAAATGAAGGTTTAATTGCTGTATTGAATGTTAATGAGAATCTCAGTGTTATTTCTAACATTTTAAAATATAATTTTTGCTTTTAGCATTCATTATTAATGTAATGTTAATAGAAATCTTTGTGATATGTTGCAAATCCTAAATTGCCCGCTTCTTTTAAAACATAAATATTTTGTCCCTGTTTATATTATTAAATTCAGAAACTTAATTAAATATATAACGCAAATAGTATATATGTAACTCTAAATAATACATTTCTTGTGCAGCTTATACAGAAAAGAAACAGAATTTTTTCTGAAAACATGAAAAATGTAAAAAGTTACTTTTGAAAATAAAAAATAATAATTTAATAATTCAAAAACTTATTTAATATGCAGAAGATGCTCTTACACAGGAAAATAAATTGTAAGTTAAAAAATACTTTTTATACTCTTACATAGAAAAATAGGTGAAAAGAACAATAATACTTTTTCAAGGCATTGTGTTAATACTATTTCATAGACTTGTGTTTAATTCCATTATAAAGTATTTAATATTTTTAAAAACATAGCTAATAATTTTTTTCAAAATTTACTTTTAATATGGATAAATTATTCTATTTGATCTTATACTGTTAAAGATTTCAACACTTAAGGACACACATTTCAGCTATACTTTGCTCGGTATATTCTAGAAAGTGATAAATTAACCGTTTTTGATGGTAATGAGTAAAGCTATTCTTGTTATTGATAAAAAATGTGTACAAGAAAAAAATTTGTGTGAAACGCGTCTGGGAACGTCCACAAGAAATTTTCCTGAAACGATAAAAAGAAAACTGCAATTTATTGCAGGAATTTATTGTACGGAACACTCTGAGCGCGAGTAATACTCGCACTGTTTATTTAATTCTGAATGCAGTCTACTGTGTACAGTTTTGTGTGTCATATTATCTGAATTTTTTTATATTAAAAACGCTACAAATTATAAGCAAAATACTTGGCGAAATTTTGGACTGTTTTCATAAAAACCTTAATTTCTATACAAGCAGCCAACTTATACAGCAGCTAACTTCTATACAAGGCGCCAACTTATATGAGCCCGTGGGGCCCAAGCCCACCCAATATTTTTTTAATCCTGGCATGCCCAATTTTCTCTGTTCTGCTTAGTTATTTATTTCATTATAATTTTTTTCTCCCTTGAACAAAACTTATTTTGTCAATGACCATGCGTTTTAATTCTCCAACTGACCCAAATGTCCATGTTTTACTTTCTGCTGTTTCAGTTTGTAGTCATGTTCATGTCTTGATGATATTAAAATAAATATTAGTGTCTTTATAAGGTAAAATGCATGAGAGTATAATTTAATAAAATTGCAACTTTAAAACATGATAGCTAGACTTAAAATTATCATCTTTCACCATCTGCCCACCCTTCAAAGAAGAACAAACTGGTCGTACCATTTTACCAAAATATTTTTGAGCTCACCCAATATTTTTGAGCCAACCCAATATTTTCCAAAAGTTGGCGCCACTGTATACGAGTATACATGCTATCGTCATAAAAATTAACACAGTATATTACAATAAGCCTCTAACGCATCCTCTGCAGCTTGAAAAACTTTGCTGAATTAATTTTTTTACAGGAATATCCAAAAGATATTCGTTCTTTTTGAATATGTTGATAGCCCCTGGAGGACTTCGGGATAAAAATGTTCGCGGAAATATATTAGATATACTATTCTTTTTACACACCTGGAGTTTCAGGATAATTCCTCGTGACTTTTTTTAAATATTAAAAAAAAGTGTAAAATTACAAGTGACCGGTTATCATTGGCCTTATAGTGTATTTGCTTTTCAAAAATATTTTTTATTTAAATTAAAAATCAAATCTTTATGTTAATCGTACGCATGCGATAAATTTTTGAATTATTGATGCCAATTTCCTTTAAATAAGAAGAATTAACATCGTAATCTCAGACCATTTTATTTCAACATATTCCTTATCGATAAATGACGTCGTATTCGTCTGCTTTCCGCACTTGCTCAAATCTCTCCACTTTGTAATGAGAGTTTCCTTTATATTTCATGTATGATGCGATATTCATCTTTTTTTAATTCTTAATTTTTTTTTTTCAATTTCCTTTTTCACGTGAAAATGTTTCAATTGAAAATTAATTGTTTAAGAAGAATTATTGTTCTGAGTTTTGATATTCTTGGCAACGATTAAAGAAAGATTATTAAATTTCATAGAAAAATACCAATTTATTTTTTTATGAAAATAATGAACTTTTGAATTTATAAATATCGTGAATTTATATTTACTAAAATACCCGTAAAGCATGGTGACGTCGCTGCAACGTCGTTGTGAAGTCACATTGTGACTTTGTGACCATCGATTGTCGATGTGACGTCACGTGACGTCGATGTGAAGTCACAGTGACTAAAATGTGAAGTCGTTATGGCAGTTTTAGAGCTCTTTTGTGACATTTCACAATGTGACAAATTTGTGAAAAATGTGTCATTTGTGACTAATTTGACATTAACATTGTGACGAAACTGTGAAAAAAGCGACGATATTTAAATTGCCAGAAACATGTTTTTTTAAGTAAATAACATGTTTTGAAGGATAATTATAAATTTCTAAAGATTTTTAAGAAAGTCACATCTCAGTCATAATGTGACGTCACTGAGTGGGGGCATTTTGGTCACAGATGTGATGTGACCATGCATGCTATTAGGGTAAATAAAACACAGCCTGTTTTCATTTCTGGGTTAAAATCCCTTTATGTGTAAAGACACAAAGACATTAATTCATCCCTTTTGCCATTGATTTGGCTTCAAACACATACACATATTTTTACACTTAGAATATTTTTAACTAAAGAACAAAAGCCAGGTTACTTAAAAAAAAAAAAAAAAAAAAAAAAAAAAAAAAAAAGGAGAGATGTGCATGTAAAAGAAGTAAATTTATTCAAGAAAATGCTTATATCATTGGAACACATGTATAAAATCCCTCCATAATTTTTATACCGAATTTAAAAACTGCCATGAATGTGTTGATAAAATTTGAAGCTAATAGAAGTAATTTAAGGGGCAATATTGGGAAATTTCATAATTTATCCCTTACAATTTCCATCTTTTAATCATACTTTGAATCATTTCTTTCAATAATAAAAATGTGAAAATTTTTTGAATTTCCATAGAAAAGTATTATTGCACAATGTTTTCCGAACGAATTAACAAAATATAACAGAAAACTATGCAGCAAAATCCGGTTATCTCACCAGCATGTCCACTTAATTTCAAGATGCTTTTTAACCCACTGACTTTCGAGCAAATGAACAAGATTGTAATATTGTTTTCTAAGTATTTTGAAAATATCTGAAAAAAAAAAGTTATTTTTCCAACATTTCATAATGAAATGGGCAAAATTGTAATATTACTTTCTCAATATTTTGTTAAAATAGCTAAAAAAATTATTTTTCCAACTTTTCATAATGAAATTGATTACGTATAAGAATATAAGCGTTGAGAGTATTAATCACCATAAAATAATTTAAAACTGCATTATATTTATAGAATTACATTAATTTAAATAATACTTCTAATGCAGTGAATCTTGCTGTTTTTTAGAGAGCGGATGTATCAGTTCGCGGCGGTGAGAAGTTTAAGGCAGGTTTCGCGGAACAGAAAGACAGGCGGAAACCAAAAACTTTCCGTGTCTCTACACTAACAAGGGCACCACCAAACATGGTGCACACAGATTTTGATGATTTCAAAGTATGTTGTAGGGGTCATACCACTAATTATTCAGCTGAAAGGATTCTTTCAAATGGGCCTTAGATTTTGAGAAATTGGGGGTCAAAGTTCAGCGTATATTTCAAATACTTATTAGTACAAGCGTCGCATGTGAATCGGTGGCGTCGTGGTAACGTACGAGCCTGCAAGTCGAAAGGTTGCAGGTTCGAATCAGTCCTCGGCCTTTTACTTATTTTTTATGTTTTTTCACTTTTCGCAAATTATAAGCAGAATTGAAAATTCTACAGCTTTGAACCTTTTGATATTTTCTGAAGAGGACAGTTTATTTTGTCACCATTTTTTTTATTATTATTTTTTCAAAATATGGTGAACTGACTGCACTTCAGGGTTCAACTAAAAGTACATTTTGCAACAAATAAATAAATTAAAATTTGTATTTAATTAAAATTTTGAAAAAGTATAAGAAAATTTCAATATTTTAAAATCTCAACTACTTTAAATATTAATATTTTTAGATTAATCAGTCACTTTTTTTCTTTTCAAATGTGTATTACACTATATTGTGCTTGGATTTTTAGATAATTTAATACTGAATTTAATATAATTTATATTACTAAAATATTTAATTCGTGATAAATATGTTTAAAAATATATTAAAAGTAAAAAAAAAAAAAAAAAAAAAAGGTTTAATTATTATTTGTAAAAGTGCAAAAATAAGACCAACAACAAGAAATTTTCATTTATTCTGATAATTACGGAGGAAAGCAGACGATTAAAAAAAGTATTTTTATATGTATTATAAATTTTATATCGTTAAACAGACGATTTTCGTACTTCAGTTGAATTACGGAAAGTTTGTTATAAAAATAGATGTAATCTGTCATTTCTTGTAAACGATAACTTATGTTTATGTTGAACTTTGGAGATAAATGTATTTACAGAAAATTGGAAAATTGAAAACTTGGATAACTGGTAACAACTTGCATTTTAACATTACTGCATTAATATTTTATTATTTTTTCGAAGATACGCATTACTTGAATAATCTAATCCTAAATACATTTAAAAAATTGCACCCGAAAATTATTTTGTATTATTTATAAATATACAAAAAAAGGCAAGTTTTCATTTAGAATGAATGCTATAAAATAAAAAAGCGATAGGAAAAAAATCATTATTTCAGGATTGTGCTTAAAATAAAAAACGCGAATAATAATTAATAAAAAAAAAGTTCTAGGCGTAAACTGGTTTTGTAGTTTTGTCAATAGAAATATTCGTTTAAAAATTGCAGAAAAAAATAAATTTTCATGAAAAAAATTAAAAATGTAAATGTAATTTATTAAGAAAATATCAAAAGCTGTAGCAATTTTGTAATAAAAATACTTAAAATTTGTAACGTGTAAAAATACAAAAATAAATAAATAAAAGCCGATGACTGATTCGAACCCGCAACCTTTTGACTTGCAGACTCGTACGTTACCACGACGCCACCAATTCACATGCGGCGCTTGTACTAATAAGTATTTGAAATATACGCTGAACTTTGATCCCCAATTTCTCAAAAACCAAGGCCCATTTGAAAGAATCCTTTCAGCTGAATAATTAGTGGTATGACCCTTACAACATACTTAGAAATCATCAACATCTGTGTGCACCATGTTTGGTGGTGCCGTAAGACTTTACTGACGTTTCTGCAAAACTTTTAAATATTATGAGTTTATTTACCATATAGTGCTTCTTATTGGCCGTTTATTATAATACTATTTATCATTAAACCAAACTCTTGAGCCCACTTCTTCATATACAGGGTGTATCTAAACTACTGGGCAAAACTTTAAGGGCTGATAGTACACATCAAGACAAATAATAATAAATGGGAAACTAAGGGTCCCAAACTTCTTCCGAAGGAGATATGCGCCATCAAAGTTTAGGGTCCAAAATTTGAAATGATTATAAAAAAAGAAAAAATTGGTCGATTCGTTTGCGATTTTCACGAAAACTATTCTTTATGTCAGTATAATTGTCTTAAAAATAAATTATAAAGATAAATTTCAAAAAATGCCGATAGAGAGCGCTTTAGACTTTGGAGTAACGAGCAACTATTTTTTACCGTTATTTTCTGCATCTGATTAATTTTTTTTAGAAGTTTAGCCATAAACTTAAATTTTGAGCCCAAAATCTGTAGTTAAGTAGCGCAAACTGGAATTGTGTTCAAAGGGAGTGGGTAGGTTCAAATTTCAAATGATTATAAAAAACAGAAAAATTGGATAATTGATTTGCGGTTTTCACTAAAATTATTCTTTATGTCAGTATTGTCTTGAAAATAAATTATACAAATAAATTTAAAAAAATGTCGATAGAGGGCACTTTAGACTTTGGAGTAAAGTACAACTATTTTTTACCATTATTTTTTGCATCTCATTAAATTTTTTTTAAGCTTAGACATAAACTTAAATTTCGTGCTGAAAATCTTAATCGTTGAGAGTGGTTAAGTAGAGCTAAATGAACTGTGTTCAATGGGGGTGGGAAGATTCAAATTTCAAATGATTATAGAAAACGGAAAAATTGGTCGATTAGTTTGCGGTTTTCTTTAAAACAATTCTTTATGTCAGTATTTCCTAGAAAATAAATTTTAAAGATAAATTTCAAAAATTCCGTTAGAGGGCGCCTTAAACTTTAGGTTAACCAACAATAATTTTTAACTGTTATTTTTTGTTTCTAATTAAATGCTTGCAAAAGCTTAGACTTAAATTTTGAGCTCAAATTCTGAATCGTTGGTAGGGGTTAAGAAGCGCAAACTGAACTTTGTTCAGGAGTTAAAATGTTACCCTGCCCACCCTACGAACACAAATCAATTTTTAGCTACTTAATTACTCACAACGATTCAGATTTTGAACTCAAAATTTAAGTCTAAGCTTTTAAAACATTTATTTAGATTAAAAAAAAATAATAACGGTTAAAAATAGTTGTTGGTTACTCTAAAGTTTAAGGCGCCCTCTAACGGAATTTTTTGAAATTTATCTTTAAAATTTACTTTCAAGGAAATACTGACATAAAGAATGGCTTTAGAGAAAACCGCAAACGAATCGACCAATTTATCCGTTTTTTTATAATCATTTGAAATTTGAACCTCCCCTTCCCCATTGAACACAGTTCATGTTGCGCTACTTCACCACTCTCAACGATTCAGATTTTCAGCACAAAATTTAAGTTTATGTCTAAGCTTCTAAAAAAATTTAATGAGATGCAAAAAAAAAAAAACTGTAAAAAATAGTTGTACGTTACTCCAAAGTCTAAAGCACCTTCTATCGACATTTTTTGAAATTTAATTGTATAATTTATTTTCAAGACAATACTGACATAAAGAATAATTTTAGTGAAAACCGCAAATCAATTGACCAATTTTTCTGTTTTTTATAATCATTTGAAATTTGAACTTATCCACTCCCATTGAACACAGTTCTGTTTGCGCTACTTAACCACAGATTTTGAGCTCCAAATTTAAGTTTATGTCTAAACTTCTAAAAAAAATTAGTGAGATGCAGAAAATAACGGTGAAAAATAGTTGTTCGTTTCTCCAAAGTCTGAAGCGCCCTCTATTGGCATTTTTTGAAATTTATCTTTATAATTTATTTTCAAGACAATACTGACATAAAGAATAGTTTTCGTGAAAACCGCAAACGAATCGACCAATTTTTCCGTTTTTTTAATGATTTCAAATTTTGGAGCCTAAACTTTGATGGTGCCTATCTCCTTCGAAAGACGTTTGGGACCCTTAGTTTCCCATTTAATATTATTTGTCTTGATGTGTACTATCACCCCTTAAAGTCTTGCCCAGTAGTTTAGATACACCCTGTATATGGCAAAATTCCATTATTTTTAACTATGATGACGGTGAGCTGAATTCTACTAAAACTAGTTAAAAGTTATGATACTTGAAACTTTTTTTTAAATCTGCCCAAATATACATTCTTGTTTGTATAAATCCATTGTATCTTCTGATGTCTTTTTGTTTCTGACCATTGTTATTTATTTAAAAGTGAAGGGGAAGGAAAGAAGGGTAATGGAAACGCAGAAATGGGTACTTACGCCCACAAGAATCGTCCCGAAAACGATGAAATGAAAGTTGTAATTTTTATTAAACTTCACAAATCAAATGAACTTTAATACTTTCACTTTTAGTAGACATTTTAGTTTTTCATGGTTTGCAGAACTGTATAGGCTTTATTATTTATCAAAATTTATTGTTCCTTCTAAATGAAGATGTTATTCGAAGAACACGCTCTGATACATTTTCTCAAAAATTGTTTTATTTTATGGATGACAGCGTTCCGAGGTATTAAAACATGTGGTAAAACTAAAATACTACAATTATACTTGCAAGGAAACCATTTTTTGTATTCCTCGCACCTAGCATCAAAATCTGGTGTATTTTGTAGTCCTATACATAAAAGTTAGAGAACCGATGAAAATTCTCTGTTAAAATCATATTTTATATACTTTAATTTTTATTATTATTGGATATTTATGTATTTATTTCACGACAAAAGTGAGTTAAGTAACCAAACATGGCGCCATGAATTTTTAGTTTGCCTTATTTTGGGACTACGACATTTCAGGCTAGGGTTGCCGGAAAACTCTACTTTTGAAAACAGGCAATTTTTTCCCGGCAAAAATATGATTATAATGTTGTAATTTTTCAAAACCAAATTCGTAGGTTTTTGAAGGAAGTTTTAAACTTTTTTCAATATTTTATATTTATTATTAGCTAAATGATATTTTTAAATGCGTTTCTTACAAAAAACTGTTTTAATAGTCCGATAAGTGGCCTTGAAAATAGCATTTTCAGAAAGTTATGCTGCTGCTGCTGCAAACAAAATGTGACTTTAACAGAAAAATGTTTTCAATTGTCAAACTTACAAATATAGGGCATTAAACTGCACCAAGAACAACATCAAAAGTGGCTCCCTTGTTAGTATTGAAGAAATGAGAGAGTATCTTTTAATATTTAATATTTTTATATTTATAATTTAAAAGATAAAAATAATTTATAATATTTTATAATTAAATGCTAATGTTCTTTTCTTCAGAGTTTAGTATCATCTATTAACAATCAGGTATGTGCTATTAAGAAGGAAATAAATGAAAAACGAAATTACAGCAAAGATCTTTCACTTCAATTTTCTCGAATTCTAATTTTTGTTTTATAATATCTTCCATTCAGAACTTCAATTCATCTATTTCTTTATAAATTCTAATACGTCATCCATTTTTACATTCTGTTATCTAAATTCATCAAATATATACTACGAATAAAACATTCATGAAAATATTTATCTAACTCCGCCTAATACCTAACTCTGCCTCTACCAGGGTGATAAAGAACCCAGACATCTTTCGAAAGGGCAATAAAAGTAAATAGTTATTTGTAACATAAAGGAGATGATTTAATAATTCAAAGAATAGTATGTATTAATCAGATACTTCACTTAAAGCAACAGGTCATAAGTAAGAAGATGTTGCTTTATAAAGCGATATGATAATACTTTTTTGTAAACTTGTATTTGTAGAAATTTCATGTGTAATTCTAACAGCTGAGAGACATTTATTTTTTGTATTAAATTGAAAATTATAAAAAAAATTGCCTTCAAGCAATCATTGGAGTAGAGATTGATTGAATAAGGAGGCCGAATTTAAATGTCAACATAATTTTTTGCTCAAATTTAAGAAATACTATAAAAAGAGGAATGCGGGGAAAATGCATAATGTGCAGTAAAACATTTTAAAACAATAAGTAGTAAAATTAATTTTAAAAGAAATAAAGACCCCACAGAGTTTCACCCATTAAAATTCTCGTTTTATATGGGATTAAATTAGATTTAACAGAGCTATGGCCAGTTTTGTTTAAACAATTGCCCATATTCTAAATTCAGTTATTAAAGACGTGATATTTTGGCAAAATAATTTGATTATTTACTGAATTCTGATGTCTAATTGTGAAAATAAGTAAAAAAATTATTTACATTCTGGCTAAATTTAAAGAAATCGCAAATTTACGGAAACAATTGAGTAAATTTTGATGATTACGCGAACAATTGTCCATTTATTTTAAAGAAATATGCTTTAGTGATATCATAACACAGTCTATCTTAAATATTTTCAATGAATTAAAATAAATATGATGAATACTTTTGGAAATCATTTCAAAGCTGACTGAAATACACTAATTTTTATCAAAATCTATATATATTTTATATATATATGCCAGCAAATTAAGCAATTTGGCTCATAGAAATTAATTTTTAGTTCTTTACACAGCTAAAATATACAAATGAATGGGAGAAAATTTTATAAGAAATATTAAAATGTCAGTGTTATCTATTTTAACGCAATAATTTCAACTGCTTATAAAAAAGTTTTCGAAAAAGTTAATTTGAAGTGCTGATTTTTAAAATCAAACTTTTAAATTTATGCCAGATAGTTAAATATTATTGAAAGTATTTTCCAGTATTTAAATAAGAAAATTTAAATTAACATTAATTTGCATTAGAAAATCTTAAAAATCTTCAGCATTTACATTTCATCTATCTTTTTAACTATTTATTACTAATTATCAAGAGTTTATTTCCTACTTATTACATTAGCTTTAGTTTTAAAAGTAACAGTTATGGAAATAAAAATGAAACATTTACAAAAGCACAAATATCCACTTCAAAATAAATAAATTAATTAAAATACAAAATAATAATGTGAAAAATAAGAAAAAATTAATTTAATGCTTCGGAGCAAGTCTTGGAAATCTGTGGATATTTTTTACATATGTTTAGCCAATATCTAATTGTGTTGAAGCAGAAACCTTTGAAATCGAATTAAACAAAACTCACCTCTATTTCTCTTTAACCCTTTGCGGTGCAGGGCAAATTCATTGTTTAAGTGTTGAAATTAACGACTAACACCGGAATTTGAAAACAACTTTATTTTTAAATTAGAAAAAGCCATATTTCAAGCTTAAATATACCGTAATTTTTGTTAACCAAAATTTCGGTGCCAATGTTGCATTTGGGAATTTAAATTAAGTGGTTTTATAGATATACTACCTCATCCAAGGGGTTAAAGGAAGTGTTCGTTTTTATTGTTGATATATTTTCGGTATTTCTGTGTAGCATTTTAAGAACTAAGGAAAATAAAAGCTGATAGAAGCCATAAATAAATCTCAATTTCCGATCCCTATGAAGAATGCCAGGTAAAATCTGAGATACGTTTAGAAATAAAAATACAGATGCTATTTGATTGCATTATCCACATATAAAACGATAGGATAGACTTCTTTTCTCGATAATTCTTATGCACTCTAAAAAAGCGTATGATCGTCTAAAGAACTTCAGAGTCGAGCTAAACGAAAGTCATGTTTAATTTTCCAAACTAGAGGAAGTTTTGATTTTTATTGTAGATTTCAAGCTTTAAGTAAACCAATACAGGACCTTAAGAACTAAGGAAGAATAGGCTACAATATTTTCTCTTCACAAGAATCCATGACTGAATCTAAAATTGCAATTCATATGAAGAAAACAAGGTAAAATCTGAAAGAAATTTAGAAATTTAACTTCAAGTATTGCATTGAAATTATACAGTTAGCATAAATTCTAGGCAAGTTTTATCTATATTGAAATGTTATCTGATTTCTTTAAAAATTTCAAAAACTTATTTTTATTTCGAGGCACCTTCGACTTTTATTGTTTATTTGAAGCTACAGAGAAATGTTTAGAGCACTTTTATAAATGATGATAATAATTTGGCTTTTTATGAATGTAAAATATTACAACAATTCAATCTTTTCCATTCATACACTGTAAAAAAATCTGTAACTCTGCAGATCTAAAGTTACCGAAATCTGTATGCCTACTAAAATTTTATCTGTACACTGTACTGTGAAAAAATATCTACAAAGCTTGTAAGCAAAGCTACAAAAATCTGCAAATTTACAAAAGAATCTACTAAAATTACAATAATCTTACTTAAATTTTATCTGTAACCGTAGTTGCCGTTAGTTAAAAAGTTATAATAATCCGATTTTCCTAAAATATTCTTAGCAGCCTTGCAAATTTTTTAATTCACAGTGCAAATCTGTATCCGTTACATGAATTTTTATTGTTGCCGTTTCATTATAAAGTTCTTCGAATACAATTTTCCAAGAAAAAATTTTGTAACTTTCAATTTTTTAGAGTGTAATAAACCATAAATAAATGTAAAAATTCAATCCTTATAAAGGATGCAACTGGAAAACATGCATAAATTGAACTCCAATTGTCGTCAGACTGCATTTTGGAGGGGGTTTATAAAATTATGCAATCGCTATCTATTCTAGATAATTCTTAAACAATCTAAGAAATTTACAGTTTATGATAAAAAATTTAAAAACTTCGAAACTGAAGAAATGAAAGTTATTCCTTGAAAGAAGCTTCGACTTTTATTGTTAATTTGAAGCCTTTACTAAATCAATATTATAACTTATGAACTAAGGAAGATATAAGCCGTAATATTTTCCACTATGAAAAGCTTTAAATATGCATAAGGAGTAAAGACAGAATCTGAAAGAAATGCAGAAATTGAACTTCAAGTGTTGTTACGTAAGCATTATGGAGCATCTTATAATATTATAATTATTGGCATAGTTTAAGACATTTATCATCTTCAAACTGAAGAAAGGAAGACAATCCCGCTCAAAATATAAAAAATGAAGTTAAAATAGCAAAAAATAACATATTTCATTAAGTTAAGCATTAAAAAGCATACAACAATTTGTAAAGAGGAAATTATATCAAGGAAAACCAGCGACTGAAATTGGAATAAACAAAATTTGAAGCATAAGTTTAATTTTTAATTTTCATAAAAATTTGCCACATTTTGAGCAAAAATCTTGATAGAATGTACACGTTTCATGTAACCATTTCTTTCACCTTATGCATTGTATCTAGTAATCATTTTTAGTTGTGGTACAATGTTCTTTTACACAACTAACACAGGGATCCGCATCAAATTCTATTACCTTGAAATCTGCATAGAATCTGATAATTTCAAATGTATTTCATCTTCTTCATCGCTGCAAGTGTCATATTTATTTTTTACTGGCGTTAGAATTTTTCACGGTTTTAATTAATTTATCAACTTTATCTGTTTCTGTGATAAAATTTTCCAAATTTTTTCAGTATTTTATGAAAGAAAAGCACATTGTTAGATCCTATTATATAACTGCTATTAAAATTTGCAATATTAGTTTAAATTTAAATAATTATATCAATTAATATAATTATAAACATAAAAATTATGTATCCATTCTAATAAAAGAACAAATCGCTCTATCTCCATGTGTGCGTGTCTGCGATGGCTAGCGAAAATTACGGCACGTACGAGGTTCAAAGTTTCTGTGAAGTTAGTCCAAGATCTCTTCTGGTGTACCTGAAGCTCAGAATTTCAATTTTCTAATTATTTTCCGATATGTCAATTACCAAGCTAACTCCCTCTCATCAAAAAATCATTTCTTTAATGCTCGGGGAACAGAAACGCTTGTACATGCGCACATACACATTTACGCGCCAAAACGACGGAAGAAACATTTTCCCGAGTTTATTTCTGTTCCTGGACCATTTTGTTCCAAATCAACCAAACTGCTTTCCACAGTAAAACTTGAAAGACATATTTCAAAAGATCGTACTTTTAGGTTTCAAATGCTACAATCAATACGAGAAGGGTCATTTTTCCGAAAGCCATTTTACTTCCAGAGTGCTATTTAAGCGATATAAACAAACCAAAAACATGATCCTAAAGATGAAACTTTCTTTTAATCGATGATGTTTTTGATTTTAAAAAATATAGATTTTAACCCATTCAAATATATTGGCAAAAAGAGTTCACTTTGTAACTCACGGAGAGATATTTTTTCTACCCTAAAATTATCTAAACGTACGTATTTTAACACAAAATTTTAAAAGCATCTCAACAGACCAGATTTACATCCCTACAAAAATTTTCAAACTTCAGACGTGTAGAGATATTTTTTACAAAATAAAATGTGCAAAAAAGTTAACAAAATCAATAAAAACCAAATTGTTATCCCTCCAGGGCGCAATTTTATGAATACCGACAAACTAAAAATATATTCTTAAAGTTAAAACCATTGTATAATCTACAGTGCTGTCGATTCTAAAAAATATCAGCATAAACCCTTTCAAATACAGCAGAAAACGGAAATAACTTTGCGGCTTATGGAGACTATATTTTTCTATGCTAAACGAAACTAAATGTCCGTATAAAATATTTTTAGAGCGTTTCAGCAAACCAGATTTACATCACTTGCAAAAATTTTGAAACGTTCGAATAGATAAAATTATTTTTTACAAAATAAAATGAGCGAAATTTTCTAGAAAATGAGCGAAAACCTGGATGTTCCATCGAGGTGTCGTTCACTTTCGATACGCATGGACTCAAAAAATCTACTTACGCAGAAAATAAAATTACAAACAGCCTATGCTTCCAGTTCAATATCTTTTCGCAATTTTTCCATTTAAAAATATAATTTCTGACAAAATGGACTTAATGATATAAAAATTTCAGTTTCATTTAAGGGTCATTTGGAAAACAGATCAGTGTTGCCAGTGGGCTACTTTTTTAAAATTCAGATTTCTTGATTAGCACCACTTTTTTGAAACGGTAAATTATATTTTGTTTTCGCCTTGATTAACATGTCATTGAGTAAGGAACATTTTATCATTTGTAAAAAGTGGTGCCAATCAAGAATCTGAATTTAAAAAAAATTAGCCCATCTGGCACAGATAATAAATAAGATATACAGATAATACAGATAATAATCTGAAACAGATAATAAAGAGAAAAGTTTGTGTGTAAGCGTGTGTGACGACGTTGTTCTGAAGAGATTGCTGCACGTAGAGCTTTGGGTAGAAGGTACCTCTATGTATGACGTTTTGCTCCTTCAAGCCCGATTTTCAATTTTTTAATACATTTTTTAATTTAATTTTTTATCGACTTTTAACGATTTTTTATGTTTCCACATGAATTAAAGGAATGAGGTTTTATTCTTTAACCTCTTCAAACCCAAGGTGCACATTTGTGTTCTCTAGTTTCAACTGCGTAACTCACTTATTATATGAAATTAATTTATCGAGACGAGAGGATGTCTATTGTGTACTTTGTGCCTTTTCTAGCTTCAGCAAGAAATGGCGCTAGCAGTCTTAATTCATATGATTTTGGAGAAAATAAACGAGCAATGGCGAAAAATACACGACTTCGAAAAAGTAACTACATTTTTATAATTCGAAAATTAATATTTATTCACAGTTGTTTTTCAGAAAGCTTATAAATTCTTCAGCATTGCGTAAATCATTTAAATTTTTTAACTAGATCCTAATGTCTATTTAATTTAGATGTAGTTTGTAAGATGCACGTGTGTGCACCTCCGGCTTCAATTCTGTGTTTTTGGAAAGAAGTCCATTTAAAAAATACATTTAATGAAGAAGTACATTTAAAAATTTGTAATGAATAATATATAATTGGTGCAGTGCTAGACTTGTTTAATGATTCAAAAACTATACTTAATTATAAATTCATTTTGTTGATGTTTTAAATTTAACATTAATTTTTAAAAATCTCATTATATTTTTGTAAGAGTAAATAAACTGATGAGTCCAATGAAATTTAGGTGACACAGACATAACCATTGAGGTTATTGCTCCAGTTCTTATCCCGAATCCATGTAGCAATAAAGAAATAAACCTAACCTAAAAGATCTTTGTTATGGAAAGCTGAAAATAAGTACATTTTTAAAACTTGTGTTACAGCAAACTAAAATAATAAAGCTGAGAATAAAACCTTATCTTTACACAAATGTTTGTTTTTTTTCTTTTAATGGTATTCCGAGGACCATTGATTGATGAGGATTATATAAAAGCAGATTCCACATTCATAAATCCTTTTGAATCATTCTACATTAGTTAAATGAAGATTTTTGGGAAAAAGTTTCATATGAAACTAATTTATATTCCGTTCAAACACGAAACCATCGCTTAATAAATGCATCTAAATATGAAATTATAAAAGTTGCAGGCGTTCAAATACTCATGGGAATTTCAAAATATCTCCAAGCAATGATCCACTGGCCAAAACACTTGTCAGTACTTAGAATTGCAGCTACTATGTCACGTGATCGATTTTTTGAAATTAGAAAATTTCTTCATTTTGCAGATAAATCAGTTGATCATTAAGCAGATGACAAATTGTGTAAAGTAAATCTTATCTTGAATGCAGAAAGAATTAGATGTTTGTCCGTGCCCTGCCAAAATTTTTATCACTATATGAACAGAGATCACTAGATCCCATTTGCTCGACGTTGTGGATTTAGACAGTATGTGCTTTAAAACCTAATCGGTTGGGATTAAAAAAAGGAAGCCCTTACCCTTGATTGACAAATATATCATAGAAAAGGACCAAATATATCATAGAAAAAACCATCTGATGATTCAAAATAATTATGATTAGATCTAGGTGAAGGCACTGTCAAATTGCTTTTTAAATTTATACCAAATGATAACACACGGGTGATTTACACGGATAGTTTTTTTACTAGTGTAAAATGTGCCGACTTTTTATTGAGAAACGATATAATATCCAAACTGGAATTATTATGAACAAAAGAATTGGAGGAGCAGATAAAGAAATCAAGAATGATCGATATTTGTAACTCGGAGAAAGGGATGAAAGACTAAGGGAAGGGAAGGATATGTGCATACTAAAATGGAAAGATAACAAATGTGTAACTTTGCTTTCGTCTTACGTAGATAGCAATCCCGAGAGCAGTTGTGTTAGGTGGTCTAAAGATCAAAACTGTAAAATTAATCTAACACAACCTGCAATTGTGAAAACATGCAATACGTGTATGGGGGGTACAGATTTGAACGATAGGTGTTTAGCTTACTAGCTTTGTATTATTCGCCAAAAAAAGTAGTCAACAAGAGTTTCTGTACATTTTATAGATTTGGTTATTTCCATTTGTTGGACAATGTATATCAGAAATTGCAAAGCAGGTGAAGTTCCTCGAAAAGACAAATTGTCTCTCTTACGGTATTTTTAGAGGTTATTTCCATTTGTTGGACAATGTATATCAGAAATTGCAAAGCAGGTGAAGTTCCTCGAAAAGACAAATTGTCTCTCTTACGGTATTTTTAGAGGTTGCATAAGTACTGATGAAATATGAGGGCAAAGTAAGTGAAGAACGACGATCAAGGAGACCACGCAAAATTTATTCATCTGAAAATGATTTTGAAGACGATTCCGAAAATAAACCATAGCAAAAACAACGTAAGGACATTCAACAGCCAATTTATTATATTAGATACGACAAGATTGGACAGTTTCCTCGTTCAACAAATGACAAAATTGCTTCAAAATGTAAGTATGAAGGTTGCAAATCAAGAACAACAGTTATTTGCACAAAGTGCAATATATATCTCTGTATAAAAAAAATATATTAATAATATTTATTTCGAAAATAGCATGTAAAGTAAGCTTATATGTATCAATTGCTTGTTTAAATATTTTTTTTTCTTGCAATATGAACCGGAGGTGCACATATCTGTACTTGCTAGTAAATAGAAACTAATAATAATTATTTTATTTTTATTACAAAATTATATTTCTATACGTATAAATAGATCGAACAAACTGTGAAATAATTTTTATGATGGCTTAAAATGTGCCAGGTCTGAAGAGGTTAATCACAACACAGTAAATTTTGTTCTCTTTTTAATAAAATTAATTTGGAATTCGTACAACGATTTTTGGTGTGTTTTTTTCACGTTTTGCGGGTATTTTTTACATTGATAAATATACAGGGTGGTCATAAAAAAACTTTGCCGATATACGGAGCTCTAGCGGCCAGTCCGCTCAACCGATCGAAATGAAATTTCAGATATAGCTATTCAGAGGTATGAGCTCGAGATTCTGTGAACGACAACAAAATGACGCTCACAGTTACGGTTATAGTTACAGTAACTCGAAAATTTCCAATGGCAACACCCATTTTTTTCAGCGCATGCGAAAACCCTAAAGAGCGTTGGAACCGTACGTGTATCGCAAGAAACGGACATGTTATGCACGCACAAAAAAACATTTCTGCGAATCCTCCCCCCCCCCCCCATAAAAAAAACTCGATTGGGGCGCAAGGAGGAAATTTGCATATGACACAGAGTCAATACACTAATCTCTGATTACAATACAGATCGGAGAAACTAACACTTTTATTTTGATTACACATTTTCCACATGGGTGTCATCGCTCTTTAGGGTTTTCGCATGCGCTGAGCATTTTGCGATGAAAAAAAATGGGTGTTGCTATTGGAAATTTTCGAGTTTCTGTAACTATAACTGTAACTGAGCGCCATTTTGTTGCCGTTCACAGAATCTCGAGCTCATACCTCTAAATAGCTATATCTGAAATTTCACCTCGAACGGTTGAGCGGACTGGCCGCAAGAGCTCCATATATCGGCAAAGTTTTTTTTATGACCACCCTGTAATTTTGTTTTAACCCTTTATCTGCCGGCTTATAAGTACCATTAAAATAACTTATTATAAAATTCTTTTAATACGACAATTAGTTGTAATACTGTTTAGAATGAGTTACAGATA
Organism: Maratus speculifer; assembly: GCA_964019185.1. NCBI lineage: Eukaryota > Metazoa > Arthropoda > Arachnida > Araneae > Salticidae > Maratus > Maratus speculifer. Next base: position 172,382,931 of record OZ025299.1, read on the forward strand.
CATTACTTAATTTTGTTCCAAAAGCCTTATTGGTTACACAAAACAAAAATATTTTTAAAAGTATGATTTCTTTTGTCTTTGTATCGTTTCAGCTTTCTTGGCACTGAGAGAGGGGGACTGATCGATAGATGGATTTTAATTCGGAAATATTCATCATATTTGTACATTTTATAATTCTACAAAATACTAAGAAAATAATTTAAAAGATTTGAGTAGGGTTATAAATATTGCACAAAATCCCTGTAAATTCGAATTTAATTAATCCTTCTAAATCCTTCAATTCTTCTAAAATCCTTCAAAAATTTATTAAAGGATTATGTAAATCTTTTAATTTAGTTTAAACAATTTACGTAAAATACTTTAGAATCTAAAATTTTCATGAATTCATAATGCAGTAGATAAAGGGTTAAACTTGTAGCCAAATCTGCAAAATTTTATCTGCTATGATTTTTGCAATTCAGTGATGTTTAATATAATTTTTAGAGATTTTTTGCGTTTAGCCTTTTTCTTTTCATTTATGAAATATTTTCGATTACAATGTTTTGTTCTATTAACAAAAATTTTGAACTCTGCGACTTTTTAATATTTATTGACTTTTAATACATTTTTCGATGCGATTTTTAGCGGTTTTATTTTGCACTAATTTTTATGACATTGGAAATGACATTTTGTTTGAAACCTTTAGTCTAATACTACTATATCAAAAGGAAACGATTTGGAAATGGTCCAAACGATTTAGAAGTAGACCAACGAAAATATGCTTTATGCGTAGATATATATGGGTGAATGAAAATCTGCGTAGAAGCCGCAAAAACGTTTGGGGGTTGCCATCTGGGAGACCTGGTTCTGTCGACAACTTGGCGATATATCGCCAAATCTGGTGACCAAGAATTCTTGCCAAAAGTAACGTCAACTTGATGCTATAGACCGATATTTCGCCAAACTCCCATATACTTCCATTGTAATGGAATAGGATCCCTTTTTGTTTGCGTTTTTATTTTTATTTTATTTTATTTTTTTACAGTAAAAATTGTTGTATCAAAAATATGAACCGTTGGAAATGTAATTTGCAGTATTTTTTATGAAATCTACATAAAATCTACCTTGTCAAAAATTTAGTTACCATTATTTTTGAATAGTATTTCCATGAAATATTTTTAATTCTTGCTAAAGACTGCCATTGCCAAGAGTAATATATCTATTGATAGGTTTTTTAACGGAGTTTCATTCAGATACAGTTTTGTTAAGAATATAGTGCGCTTCCTGGTGAAGGAACGCGGAACCTATTAGAATGTGATTTTGTTAAAATTTGGAAATCTAACAAGGTGATCTGTTTTAAACTTTAAGTTAGTTAATAACACATGATAAAAAAATTATAAAAAAGAATAACATGTCACATCATGGGGGACGGAGGGAGAGAGACGCAAACAAAATTTGGAAATATAAGAAAGTGGTCTGTTTGAATCTTTAAGATGGTTTATAATACATGATACAAATTTTAAAAAGGAGGCCCGTCAGAAATTGGGGGGAGGAGAGGAACTCCCCGCATAGCATGCATGTTCACAGTGACGTCACAATGACGTCAATGTGAGTCACTATGGTCACATCACATCTGTGACCAAAATGCCACCACTCAGTGACGTCACAATGTGACTAAGATGTGACTTTCTAAAAAAAATTTCACAGTTCGTCACAATGTTAATGTCAAAATAGTCACAAATGACACACTTTTCACAAATTGGTCACATTGTGACGTCAAAAAGTGGTCACAATGTGACGTCACAAAAAAGCTCTAAAACGGCCATAACGACTTCACATTTTAGTCACTGTGACTTCACATCGACGTCACGTGACGTCACATCGACAATCGATGGTCACAAAGTCACAATGTGACTTTACAACGACGTTCCAGTGACGTCACCATGTCTTACGGGTCGTTTTTACAAGTGAAAACTAAAAATTGAATGCATGGAAAATAAGGGATCGGAAAGCGATCCAGAATGGAAACGCGAAACAATAACTTCTGGGATTGGCTAGAAAATAGTAAAAGAGATACCAATCGGTATCACCGAGCAATTACGCTGGGGTTGGTGAGTATTATGAGGAGGGGTCGGAACCTTCATCTACTACGAAATAGTCATACAGAGTACTTCAGTGATTTTATATCTATTACATCGCCAACATGTACTTTGAACTCGATAATTTAAGGTTTTACAAATTTGACATGAATTATGGATATTTATAATTAGTTGTTAAGAAATTTTTTTTTTACTAATTTGTTCTTTGTTGGTAATATTTCGTTTCATTCAAGATTCTTTTAGAAAAAACGAACCAAGGAATCGGGCTAAGTCTGCCAGTTTTAAATATAATTTTAATTACCTTTAATTAAAATCATTACTCGGTATAATTCTGAAATATTCATTTTACAGGTAAGTAGCCATCTTTCCTCAGTTTGATCTGGCCATCTCTCCTAAAATTTAAGTACAAATTGTCACCCAATATAAAGCGTCATTCCGCTATTTTAAATTTTTGTTAAGGATTGGATTATATACGTGCTTTAAAGTCTTTATTGTTGAAAAAATATTTAACATACATATTGAAAAACTTTCAGATACGTAACTTATATTAAATAAACATTTAAATTACACTTTCTTTTTATAATTTAAAAACGCAACTACCCGTCGCTATGAATGAACACATTGAATTGTTTCTTACGAACAAAGTTTATACTACAATCTCTGATTTAGTTTTTGAAATATTTAGACTGGCCATCTCTCCTCTATGGCCATATATCCTACATCAACAAATAAGCCACTTAGAGCTAATTCTTTAGTTCATTACACTCTAGGCATTAAACAAAAACTACACTAAAAAATTCATGGTTATAGGATAATAAAATTTTGAGTTACGGCAATAGTCGTTTACCTTTTCCGATGAAAATCTAATTTTTCAGAAAACGCATTTAAAGTTTTTAACTTCAGTTTAAATTAACATCGTCTGCTTTTATTTAAAAAGCTCTAATTTCATTTCTAATAGAAATACAGGATAACAAAAAGATATTTGGAAACAGAAATATTCATTCTATTAGAAAATCAAATAAAAGAAATTGCGAATTTTCATCGAAATTGGCGTTTCAAACGTAAGCAGATACCTTAAATCATGCTCATCTTTTTTTTCATACCAAAAATAAATAAATAAATAAATAAATAAATAAAATAAAATAAAATAAAATAAAATGCAAGCAATTGCAACGAGGAAAAGAACTGAAAATGATGAATAATATATGCATAAATAGAAAACAAAATTTATTTTATTAATAAAATTATTTATTGTGTTAATAATAAAATATAAATCAGTAAAATATTTTACAATTTTGTCGAAAATAATCAAGTACGAAACAAATTTTATTATTAACTCGTCTTATAAAAACTACAGTATGGAATTTTGTTTTATTTGTCCCGAAATTCTTCATAAGATTACACGGAAAATAATTACAAACTCGCATAAGATATACTAAATGAAAATTAATCAAAGTCATGAAAGTAAATAAATGTACATAGTTATCTTAATTTAGGAACTTTTTTTATGTAAATTTTGAAACAGTTGTATTTTATATTTGAGAAAAATACATTTTGTGATTAAATAGTCTAGTCTAATAATTTATTTTATGGGAAAGATATTTTGTTTTATTTTAATATCCTGAAATCTTTATTTCTTTCACATTGTTGGTGTCGGAGCCAAATATGGCACTAGGTGCCATATTAAGAACCCAATGTATACCATATCAAAAACCACTTTCGCTCAAACCTGCAAATGACACACCAGACATTTTTTTTTCTCAAGCTGTATTAATTTTTGAACAAACTTGACGACAAAATCTTGTAGAGAGGAAATGGATCTACAACTCGTAATTTTTTAGTCAAAAAAGAGCATTTGTAAATGATCAATGAATTACATCAACAAAAAAGTGATTCATATTTAGGCACTTTCTCCTATATATTCATGTTTGTAAAAATCGTGAAAAATATTTTTAAAATAATAAATGTAATGCTTGTAAAAGAGCTTTTTTTTTTCAAGGAAAGCGAGCTACTTTGTAATAGTTTCCAAAGTAAACTTATGTAAATAACGCTAAGACTGGAGAGTAAAAAATTCTTCAATGCAGAATATTTAATTCTTTATAAAATTTATCATTCCAAAATGAATTTTCGATTCTGATATACTTATATGAAGTGTCTCTGGATTATTTAAATTTACTCTAAAGTGTTATCAACAATGTCGTATATATGCTAATATGATATATATATATATTAATTGTAAAACAATATATAAACCATCGAATTTAATAAAAATTACCACATTCAAACATGGAAAAAATAAATCGAAATTAGTACAATTGAAACTTGCAAAACCAAAGCAAAATCCTCAGGCCCACAAATACATTGGAACTACAAATAGAGTGTCCGGTTTCATCTTCGTATTAGCTATGAAAAAGAGAAATAATACGAATTTTGGGACTACCAACTCTCATAAAACCAAAATAAAATGGAGAAAATCATTAAAAATAAATCATAATAACATTATTAAAATGGATAGAAAAGGAAAAAAACATACCAGACACATAGTTATCCCTAAAATGATGTAGCAAAAAATCATTTAATTTGACAATACTGACCTAAACTCAATATCTTAATATAAATTAAAAGAAGGAATAAAATAGATAATTAATATATTCATTTTATGCACTTAGAAATAATATTTTAGTTATCGTCCAAATTGTTAAAAGTTAGACTCAAGTTAATCTTTAACATTAATTATCAAGCAATATTAATAGATTTAATTAATGTAACTATACAATTATTCATATTTATGTGTTAATTGGACATCTAGTATAAAATGTATTGCAACGTATATATATATATATATATATATATATATTACATATAACCAATTATATAATGCTACAAATCGAACTCCATCTCGATTACAAGTCGCAATTTAGTATCGGTTAAACATTTAAATCCAACTTTAGTTTGCTGAAACTTTTCAATATATTCATAGACATTCATGCTCGTTCTAGCTATCCTACAAATCAGAAAATTGCGGCATTTAATTCTTAAATGGAAGTTAAGTCTCTTCCAATTCCAATTTTCTTAAAAGCGGACCTAATTATTTAAAGTCGGAATCAGATAAAAGAACCTCTAGGTATTTTTATTACCAATAAAGTTTTAAATGTATTTAAGAACGCACATATATTAATTAAAAGTTTAGCTTAGTTCGATATTTTGACTTCACTTGTTCTATGTATTCTATAATATTTTTGATTCGCTTATGCTATGTTTTAAAAAATTTTTATGTTAAATTGAATTTATTTTTCGTACGTTAATCTGTGCTTTGTTTTTGATGTGTGGAGGATTAACAGAATTCTACGTAAAAATATGTGAATCACAAAGAAAACCCATATGAAATTCATATTATGTCAGGGTTGGGCAAAATACATCGAAAAGCCATTTTCGATACAAAACACATTTATTTTACAACTTAAAATTCAAAATACCCTTTAAATTTCAAAAACTCAAAATACAAAATACAAAAAACATGTATTTTGAAAATGCATTTAAATATAAAATACATAGAAATTTTTTTTAAAAATTACTATGCATTAAATTGCATTATGCAAAGAGAAATCTTGTTTGGAAAATTGATTAATTTTTGAAATTATAATACAAATAAAGAAGTAACATCAATTAAAACTTAACCAAAGATAACAAAAGCAAAACGGAAAGATTACAGCAACAATGGGTTTAAAAATGTATAAAAGTTACCAGAATAACTAATAATGAATCATTAGGAATAAATAATATTTTAAACCACGCTCAATAAATTATATCAGTTGATTGTAGATCCAACAGAGAATCTTTTTCAAAAGGCTTTCTAAAACATGATTTATTTAAGTACTTGATATTTTCATGAGAGATTATTTTTTAAAATCTGTGCAAGTGTATTTCATGCATCAAAAATTAAAGCGTACTTTTAAAATATAACATTACATTATTGAGTGGCTTCATTGATTTTTAATTATTTTTATAAACGTTTTGTTTAGATTATGACGATGGGATTTGGAAAAATTTGCAATAACTTTTTTAATATTTAAGAAGCGCAATGCAGAAAAATCAGCTCCCCCCCCCCCACACACACACACAATTCCTTCATGCAAGAAAAATTCAAATTTTTTGTTAATATTATTGAAGTTCCTTTTCTGGCCCATTATCTGTTTTTTAAGACGGGAAGAGAACTGAAATTTCTGCCTCAAATTTTTAAAAATTTTGGTAAATTTAACCATTTTGTTTAAAAACAATTCTGTAAAATCGTGCGAAATTACTTCCATGAATAAAAGTTCTTCTAGACTCTCATGGATTGGTCACTGCCTACCTTTGGTTCTCGACTTTTTATAACGACAAATATGCACCTCCAAAATAAATCAAGGAGTATATTTTCGCGTCCCAAAATCCCTAACAAAATCACTTTTTACCATATTATTTTAACAATAGACAAGATTTAATTTTCTGTCTTTGTCCAATTAAAATATTTTTGAGATAGCTCCTCGCAGAAAAATGTATAATTAAAATTTTACAGCGATTTACAGGTTTTTTTTGTTTGTTTGTTTGGTTGGTTGGCTAAGTTTTTTGCTCATATAGGTCTTATGTCTTCTACAGCAAAATGCATTTTCATACATGTATCGCTGCGAATACTGTGAAAAAACTTTCTTGCGTGTTTTGAGCCATGTTAATAATGGCGCCTTTCGTTGTATTCCAAGAATTGAGATGCGCCCCTGCTTAGTGAAAGGTTGGACAGGCCTGCTTAATGGCATAATAATGTATTGAAATTATTAAACACAAAAGAAGCACAACTGATATGTAAAACCTCTATAGGAAAATCTGCTCCGTTGTTGTCTTGCTATTATTGCATGTCCAGTAAACATGCTATTAATTATAATGTAATAATAAAATTGAACTGCAAGGATTACGTTTATATTATAGATTTAGATTATAAAATACGTTTATATGGTTTATAAATGAATTATTGTAATTACATTTATTATTTAGTTAACTAAATGATTGTTCATAATATTTTGCTACGAAGTATACACTATTTAGCAAAGATTTAGAGGGTAGATTTGAAATACATCTCACAATCTCTTTATACAAAGTTGCAAGTGAATCCGCTATATTAAATGATATACAAAAAGTAAATAGTCTTGAATATAAGTGAGAGGCCATTGACTTAAATGATACTTGATGCAATATCTTCAAAATAATACGCATAAAAATTTTACTGGAAAAAATTCATATTATGAAATTGCATATTCAAGTCCAGGAAACTTTTAAATTATATCGCACTTAACTTTTGAATCCCGACACCTGTAATGATAAATTGATGTCATGTTATAGTAAAATGACTATTAGCTCTTTCATGAAACAACTTTCAGTAACCTTTGTAGGAACATTAGGTGTTAGCACTCTGATCTAAAAAACTACACTACACTGGGTTTCATAATGATATGAACACCTGGTAATTTTGTGATATCCTCACAAAAAATCATAAATAATTATCAGAGCATCTCCATTCTCGAAACAAATACAGTAAGTTTATGTAACACATAGCTGTAAAAGAAATGTCAAATTTTAAATTCACTGAAACTATGAATTATCTAAAAAAAATGGTGTTGCAAAATGATATGAACATTGATCTAAATTGTCATTAACGGGCATGGAAACTGTGTAGAAATATTGAATGTCACTCGAAGAAGAAGAAGTGAAGCATGCAAATTAATTTAACGTATAAAGATACTTCGCAGACTAGGATACTTCCAAACCTGATCGTAAAGTGAGCTCTAGAAGTATGGATCGTAAAAGCGCTTTATATGGTTTTGAGATAGGGAAAATTGTGGATTTAGGGATCAAGGACATTCTGCCAGAGCTATCGCAAAAAATTTGAAAAGATCTCTATGTGTAATATTATTATTTTTTTCGATTAAAAGAGGATGTTGGAGCATAGAAGTCTCCGGGATGCCTGCCAAAGCTGTCCAAAAGGGAAAAAAGTGCTATTATAAAAAGAATGAGCAATGGAAAAATAATTTTAGGCAAGCTTTCAAGAGATTCACTGATTAGCATTGTCGAAAAGTACTTTGTCCAGCGTAGTCAAGAGCTCTAAGGTGATGAGGTACATAAAAAGAAAGCTCCAACCATATATGACTAAAATGCATCAACAAAGTCGACTGGATTGGGCAAAAGGTCTTTGTCCGGAGAGTTAAAATATTAAATAGTAATATTTTCTGATGAAAAAAAATTCAATTTGTATGGTTTGGAAGGTTTTTCTTATTATTGCCACAATCTACACAAGAAACATGAAACGTTTTGAAAATGGCAGTGAGGTAGATGTTCATTCATATTTTGGGCTGCGTTTGTATTTCATGGAAAGATCAATGTTGCGTTTCCCTTTGGCAAAATTAGTGCATTAATCTACCAAGACCTATTTGTAGAAAACTTGTTGCCACTTTCTGAGGAAATTTGCGGATCTTTCTGGATGTTCCAACAAGAAAATGCATCCATCCAGACGGCAAATAGCCCTTGGGAATGGTTTCTTAATAATGGTGTACATGTAATTCTATGGCTATCTGTCTAAATTGATTTAAATTCAATGGAAAATGTATGGAGCCTACTGTATAGGGTTGTTCAAGCAAATAGAAAAAAATATGCCACAATTTCAGAATTAAAAGCTGTTATCTTCCAGTAGAATAAAATCGATCAAAATATATTAAACAGCTTGATCCATTCCATACCTGATCGCTTTTCTATATTAATTGAAAGGACTGGTGCATACACTTGATATTAATCAATATTTTTTCCAATGTTCATATCATTATTTAGCACCTCAAAATAGAAAATGCAGTTTTTTCTAATGTATAAATCGCTGTTTTAATTATATTTTGTTATAAAATAAAATAATTTGTTCTATTTCTAACATTAATTAGACTTAAATTTGTTTTGTAACATTTTCTTCTTAGTTATGATTGAAAAACTGGGTGTTAATATCATTTTGAAACCCAGTGTATAAGGTAATTAATGACTGGAATATAATAATAGAAATCTTTTATTAACTCTAAAATATTCTACACACTTTTTGTTTCTAACAGCGTCTTGTTTATCACCCAGTTAAAATAAAAAGTGCATTCTAAACAGGCTTTTGTTTAAATTGTTTCCTGAAAAACCAATGCCTTTTCCAAATTATTTAAATGCACTTTTCTCAAAATTTTGAAAATCTCGCATTTTTGAATTGGAGGCTACTGTGAGAATATTAGTAATTAAGCTATCAACTATGGAGATAAGCTAAATGAGACACGTTTTAGTATAGCATTAAATTTGTCTCTATAATTCCTATGTTTTCACGGACGTAGATTCTAAGAAGCTTCTTTTCCGAAATTTAATTTTTAAATTTTAAAAAGTCATACGTTTTTATAAAATTTGAATCATTTCCTTGTGTCTACATTCAATTCACAAATTTCACACCTTTGCTTTTGTGTGTGTGAGTGTGTTTGTTTTGGAGCTACCGTTACCAAGCACCAGTGCCCAGCTGTCAGAGTATTCTTGTTCCGAGTTCACTGATAACGAGATTCATATTATATTATGGATTTTATTGTTTAAATTTAATCGAATTCAATACTGAGCTTCATTTGTAAAAATACTTGTCATTCTTTCTAAATAAAAACACCAAAAAATATCTTAATTCAGTAGTCGTTGCACAGGCATCCTTTTAAACAAGGAGAGGGGGTATTCGGAAATAGTTTTTCTTGTTTACTGGGATGACAAATTTCATCGAATTACAGTATACAGTGCGGTAAACAAATTTGTAACGCGTATAAATCTCACTTTAAATTTGATATTAAAATTTAAATTGTTATTAGTCTCAACATGTGGATTTTACTCAGTGTCGCAGAAACATTAAATGGTAACATGGAAAAAATTTCCCTTTTCATTTTCTTCTATCTTTACAAGAAGAAAGTATTGAATTCATGAAAATTGTCCACTTCCGGTTTTCTATGGATTTAAAAGTTTTAGAGGTCAGAGATGAAAAAAAGTTTTAACAAAGTGCCTATTTGTAAGTTTGTGAATCTGTGTCTCTGCCTGTCTGTATGTGACACATCTATTGTAGGCACTCTATCTAAAGAACTAATATATGTGATTTAATAAAAAATATATTCAGTTAGTTCCTGATATAAATTGAAGCTCATTAGATTTTGGTATAAATAGCTCAAGAGATACGTTGATATGCAGTATATATCGCAATTTCTGCAATATCTCAGTCTCCAGAACTAATGCACGGATTTTCATCAAACTTCGGATTCAGTTATTCCATGACATAAATTGGTTTTTTTTTTTTTTTTTTTTTTTTTTTTAACATTTTGGTGTAAATTACTCAACAGGTGACGCTACTATGTTGCATTTTTGCGATTTCCTCAATAGCTCTATCTCAAGAATTAATGCACGGATTTTATCAAACTTCAGATTCAACTATGACTTGGTGTTTACATTTTGGTGTAAAATGCTTAACAGGTGGTGCTGCTATGCTGACTTTTTCACGACTTTTTACTATAAGTCAGCCTCAAGAACTAATGCACGAATTTTGATCAAACTTCTGATTAAATTATACCCTGATAGCAAACAATTAATATTACTTGAAAACCACTTAGTATTATTAATATATGAGAATTACTTAATATTATATGATAATAAACAATTTTATATTACTTGAGAGAGGTGTAATAAAAAAATTAAAAACAAATATTTTTGACATGTTTCGATTCCAATCTAATAAGAACATTAATTTTTGATCATGGTCTATTTTTAATTTATTGTTTTTGCAATAGAGCGCGTGGTTTTTGTTTACATCTCATTGTCGCGTGCCGTTTGTATTGACCGCGAAACGGTTTGTATTTGTATTTTTATTATGATTATGGTTCTTATTAGATTGGAATCGAAACATGCCAATAACATATGTTTTAAATTTTTTTATTACATTTTCTCGTGTAATATAAAATTGTTTGTTCAAATGTTTATATAAAAGGTGAAGGTCTTAAAATCTTGTGATTTAAAAATCTAATAGATTTAATAACTTTTTTATGATAAATATTGTTGTAGATTATTTTCTGGTGTAAATCGCCCAACAGGTGGCGCTAGTATACTACATTTTTCACAATTTCAGCAGTAGAGGTAGGTTTTTTATCGCAAAAACTAATGCACCAGATTTTATCTAACTTTGGATTCAGTTAGACGTTACATGACTTTAGATACAGTCATATCGCAAGAACTAATGTACGGAGTTACATATCTTTAAAATCCTCATGAGGGGCATATATTGTCATTTAATTTTGGCATTTTTGCGTTTTGGCACTGTGATAGCGAATTTTGAACAATTAACATGTATGAGACAGAAGAAAGTTTTGGGATTCCCACATCCGACTAGTTTTCTTTTCTTTCTTTTTTCTTTATCTTTTTTTTTTTTTTTTTTTTTTTTTTCACTTATTGTTTTTGCATTGGCAATACTCTCCGATGGCGAAGCTGAAGTGCTTGTTGTGACGATGTCACGTAAGCTTATTCCAAAAATCTAGATAATAAAAGTAATCAACTAATGTTTTCTCAATTATCAAGCGGTTGAAACTGAATTCACATGCCAGTTTCGATAAATCATACAATTTCTTGGCCATGTGAGAAGTCTAATCTATTAATCAAATTTTGCATCCAGATATAAAATGCACCCACATTTTAAGAAAAAACAAAATAACCCCTTTCTCAGTTGATATTACCGCGAATATAATTAAGATTAGAGAAATCATGAATGTTAATCAGCAAGTAGCAAAAGTCGGAGGTCGTTAAAATACGACCCCTTTTTAGATAAGCAATTATATATATATATATGTGTATATATTATATTGGGGAACGAGGACAACAGACAGAGAGTAATCGCAAATGCATTGTTCGTCTCCTGGTAAGTCAAATTATTAGTCTCCATCTCTCCCTCCCTTTAATATCATGTAATAAAAATTATTATATTGATGTCAATCACTAAATAAACAATAATAATGTAAATATTACGGCCTTATGATTTATATCAGCACTACACACACAGCAGCACTCTAACATTATTCAGCCTGTTGGAGGAAGGGGAGCATTTGCTGGGATGCCACTCATACTATCATTTGTATGCCTCTCTCTCTTTTTTTCTCTTAAGTTTATGGAAAAATGTGTATATATTATAATAACATAAAATGGTTGCTATTTATATATGTGTGTGTCTGTGGATGGTTTAGTCATTTTTTTCTAGGCTGTACTTTATATAATACAAATGTAACTAACACTGAATATTTATTCTTTAAAAAGCTTTTGCAAGCTTAGCATAGGATTTACAAAATATTGTTATTTTACAGGGGTTGTAAACATCAAAACTAATTTAAAAACATTTATGAATGCATAAAATGCGCATATATGCTAAATGCATGTCTAACTATTATCATATCTTGATATATAACAAAAGAAATATTTTTTTTACTAATAGCATTCATATTAAGCATAAACTGCCTAATTAGGAATGAAGAACTATGCAAGTTAGATTGCCTTTTTACAAAACACGTACATATATTTATTTATTTTTTTTTTTTAAATAAATCATCGCTTTAAAATTTTATTCTTTTTTTATTTCAACTTCATAAAACATCAATGTCTCCAACCAACAAGCATAGACACGCACAAAAGACCTGGCCTAGCACCCGAATGATTGCGCTTTGAAAATTGCACTACAAAAAGAAATGTGCAAAGTCTTGTGCTCACTTATACAATGGGTCACTAGGGAGGGAAAAAATTGTGTTCGCCGTTGCCATGGAGACATGACGTCAATGAAAACGGTTTACGCCTATATCCAACTGCTTTTCAAACACTCAGCCTATCTACTCAAATAGGCCTCCGCCGCTTCTCGAGAAGTGGCCTAAATTAATTGAATAATTTAGAAAAGGATGTTCAATTAATGATCAGTAGTTGGGATTATAAAAATAGTTTTGATCGTATCAGATATTTGATGGGAGGGAAGAGTGAATGTATTTATGGTTCGTGTTAAGAGATGCGTGGGCCACTGAATTTTATTGTTTTACTTCAAAAGATACTGAAAAAAAATGTGATTTTAAACACGAGGAATTCTTTTAGTTATTTTTAAACGGAATGCTAATCATTTTTAAATTTAAAAAATATATTGCAAAATTTATTGCTTTAAAAAATTCTTTTTGTTTTTCGCTAAAATTAAGCAGTTAATTATTTACAATTAAAAATAGAGAAATCCCGCGCTAAATTAAATGAATAAATAAAAAAGGGTGTTAAATTAATGATCAGTTGTTGAGATTATAAAATAGTTTTGATCGTATGAGATACTTGGATGGGAGGGGAGGATGTATTTATGATTGATATGAAGAGGTGATTGAACCATTGGATTTTACTATTTTACTTCATTGTCAGTGTATATTAAAAAAAATTAATCGCCAGGCGCATTATGAGTTATTTCTCTATCGCATGAGCATTAAAAAATATTGTATTAAAAAATTATTTATTGCTTTAAAATTATTGCTTTCACTGTTACTAAAATTAAAACAATTAACTAAAGCAGTTAATCTGAAACAGTTAGAAATATAAAAATCTTGTGAAGTGGCCAAAAGTAATTGAAAAATTTAGAAAAGGATATTTAATTAGTGATTAATAATTGGTAGAAATAGTTTCGATTGTATCAGATATTTTGTAGAGATGAGGGGGGGGGGCAGAATTGGGTGTATTTATGGCTCATGTCAAGAGTTGCATGTAGTGGAGTACTGAGTTCCATTGTTTCATTTATTGCATAGCAAAAAAGAAAAAAAAAACAGCGTTTTTAAACTTGAGAAATTATATGAATTATTTTTCATTCAATGCAATATATTTCAAAATTTAAATAATGCATTGCTTTTAAAAGTACTGTTTTAATTATTTCAAAAATATCATTAATTATTTAAGGCATTGTGCCGAGATAAAAAACAATTCTTCGTGGTTTTGCACATTTATGGCATATTTGATATTTAAAAAAATAAATATATATTTTATTAAGCAGAAATAAAGATTGAATACTGTTTTTCAATTCAAAACTAACATGTTTTGTAAAATTTGACTTATTATCCATATTAAAAAATAAACAAAAAACCCACATATTGTTGTCATATTTAAGTAATTTTTGTCACGTTTGCAATAGTTAAAATCTAAATAACTTGTCTAAAAAACCTAAATGTGACATTACATTTTATGCTTACTATCATCTTAAAATATTCATTTAATTCATATCATTTTAAAACTATTTGAAGAGTTGAAAAACATAAAAAAATTAAATTTGAAATACTTATTATTAAGCTTCTTAATACACAGCTATATTAATTTAATTTTAATGTAAGTAACAAAAAAATAATTTTTGGACAGATCTACAAGGGGATCTACTTGGAGTCCCGGTTGACAGAAACGCATTAACTTCATATTAATCTTTAATTTGGATCACATAAATGTAGTCGCCAATCTCACTTAAAATATTAATTTATAACATGAAAAGAAATGTTTAAAAAATAATAAAGTTAAATTTTGTAACTAAATATTAAATCGTAAAAAAACTCGTAGATACTTGGATGCGCGTCTATCGAAAAATTACATGTAACTTGTCTGGCTGGCACCAACTCCAAAAAATAAAATTAATGTACATAAATATGATGATACGCATGGTAAATACTATGCCTTTAATTTAATTTCTTATTACTATTATATAAAAAAAGTACTTTTCACTTTACAATAGTTTTTGAAGTCGGTTTTATTTTTTGTAGAAAGTTTATTTTGCGGTCATTGTCAAATGCCTCTTCTATCAATTAAAATCTCTTTGAGTATTACAATTTTTTAAATACTAATTTAACAAATGGTAGACTATCATTGATTAACTTCAATCATATGATTAACTTTTTCTTATTGTTGTAATTTACCATTTTTATCACCGGAGTTCTCCATATACCTTTTATTATCTCAGAAATGACCTCTATTCATCTGAAGGAAGTCAGTTTTAACAGTAAGTCTCCATTTCATAATTTTTAACTAATCAGAGAGGTGAATTTTCTACCAAAAAATGTCTTTTCAACATAATATTATAAATGCAACGAGGCTATAAATCTTCACTTTCATGCCAAAATAATTTTGTGCGCCTTCCCTACTTACCTCAATTTTCAACAAAAGTGTTATATGTTCTGCTTTCTTATCTTCACAAAATGCTTAAAGAGACTCACATTTAATATTAAAATTGATAGTACTGATACATTTTAAAATGAATTCTAAATTTTAAAATGTATCAGTAAAATTTACACAATTTTTTTTTCTACAATTTAAAAAAAAAAAAAAAAAAAAAAAAAAAAAAAAAAAAAAAAAAAACAAGAAACATTTTAAGATTTTGACCTTTATCAGTTTATAGTAGACATTATTCTCCACCAAAACACATTTATCTTTTGCCTCCCCTGATTATCGTTAATTAATTGCCATATGTTATATTTCAAACTTAAATTGTATATGCTATATATTTATTTTCCGTGTAGGAAGCCAGACATGCAGCCATATTTACTACAAAATTTCTATTTCTTTTTCTAATGCTATTAGCAATTTTTAAATTGTATAAAGTAGTAGCACCACTGTTAGTTATTTGAAATATGATTTTGCTATTTTCTTAAGTAATTGCATGTGTAAAAGTTTCTTCATTCCATACAACATAACAAATAGATAAAAAATAGCTTATTCAATAATTGATTGAAATAAATTGTAAAATATATTAGTAACCAAAAAAATTATAGATATTTTTAATAATAGAAATTGGAAGAGGAGCTGGTTAGAAAATTTTTAAGTTATTCAAATAATTATCCTGGAATAGATTCCATTTTAAACCTTTTAAAAAAATTCAGCGGAAAACGTTTTTATTTTGAAATTTTGTTTGTATGACTTTCATTTTTATCGAAAATATTAATTTGAAAAAAGTTATGCGAATGGAAGAATTACAAAGTTGAAATTGCTCCTCTGAACAGCCCAATTACTCCCTGTGGGGCGTACGCCCCACGTTTGGAACCACTGACTTAATTAGATTTTGAAGTAGTTTCATTTGTGGAAACAATAATTACACCACAAACTATTAGAAATACGGATGTTTCGCTACCAGACCGACAAACTTTGAGGGGTGAGAGTAGACATGAAGACAAACATTAATAAATAGGAAACCATGAGGCGCAAACGTCTTCCGTAGGAGCTAAGAGCCATTAAAGTTTAAAGTCCAAAATTTCAAACGATTATAAAAAACGGAAAAAAGGGTGGATTCGTTTGCGGTTTTCGCTAAAATCATTCTTTATATCACGATTTGTTGTAAAAAAAATAAAGGATACGTTCAAAAATTGTCGATACAAGGCTCTTTAGACTTTAGAGTAACAAACAACTACTTTTTACCCTTATTTTGTGCACGGGGTTGAAATTATTCTAAAGTTTAGACTTTAACTTAAATTTTAAGCCCAAAATCGGAAATATTGTTATCGGGTAACTAGCGAAAATTGAACTGTGAACAGAGGAGGGGATTTTGACCGCTCATAAACATTTGACAAACTAATCGATTTTGTTGCGGTTTGCGTGTAGGTCATTCCCTTGGTAATTATTTTATTCAAAATGACGTACAACATTGGTGTCCTCATTTTTCGATAGAGGGTGCTTCCGACACATCTCCGAAATTTCAATGGCATTACTCTTGTATGTTTTACTACAAGACCAACATGCTTCCCCGAAGTGTTAGGGATGCAAATACGATTCGGCACCGTATTATAACGTAACGTCGAAAATGCCTTTTTTACGAGTTAGGGTTAAAAGAAGCAGAGAAAAAAGCAATTTGATATTTCTACAACACGTTCTGTCGAAACTTCTGGTAAAAGCGCATCTTCCTCTTTCGTTGCGCCACTCTATAGCACGATAAATCTCCTCCAAATTTAACCAATGATGTTCGCAGACACCTCAACGTAACATATATACAGCGGTGGATAGGTAGTGGTGGCCCAGTTCGTTGGCCTGCCAGATCGTCGCACCTACTTCATTATATCAATAACTTTTTGTTATCTACCTTTATTTTATTACAGTATAATTGTTCTGTGTTTTTTTAAATAAACATTGCTGGATGGTGCTAGTTGAGCTCAAACCAATTAGTAGTTCCCACCCCTACCTGGCTCAATATGAATCTGAATCTGTATGGACTTCTTCTGCTGGGGTCAAATGAAAAGTTGAATGTTTGAGACTTCCGTACCATCAGTGGAAGACCTCTCAGCTCAAATTTCTGTAGCTCCAAAAAAGCTATCCGAGATGCTAGGAATCTTTCAAAGCGTGAGGAATTGCATACGACGTTGCTGTCAAGCATGCCCGACTACTTCTGGTGGTAATTTCGGACACCTTTTGTAGTAAAACCTTTAACTAAATTATTTTCTGCCATATTAACCTGTTGCTGTTTCACTACCTGTTTCTGTTGCTTTTTTCTCTGCGTCTTTTAACCACAACTCACTAAAAAGGCATTTTCAACGTTACATTCCTATGTCATTCCAAGTCACTTTGAAACCCTAACACTTCCTGGAAATATGTTAGTCTGGTAGAAAAAACACCCAAGAGTAATGCCATTGAAATGTCGGAGATGTCTCGGAAGCGCTCTCTATCAAAGAATGGAGACACAAGAGTTGTAAGTCATTTTGAATAAAATAATTACCAAGGGAATGATCTACACGCAAACCGCAACAAAATCGATCAGTTTGTATAATATTTATGAGTGTTTAAAATTCGCCCCTCTGTTCACAGTTCGATTTTCGCTAGTTAACCAATCCCAATGTTTCCGATTTTGGGATTAAAATTTAAGTTAAAGTCCAACCTTTAAAATAATTTCAACCTCATGCACAAAATAACGGTAAAAAGTAGTTGTTCGTTACTCTAAAGTCTAAAGCGCCCACTATCGACAATTTTTGAACGTAACCGTTAAAAGTTTTTTACAAACAAATCGTGATATAAAGAATGATTTTAGCGAAAACCGTGAGCGAATCCACCCTTTTTTCCATTTTATTTAATCGTTTGAAGTTTTCGACCTTAAAATTTAATGTCCCCAAGCTCCTACGGAAGACGTTTGCGTCCCATGGTTTTCTATTTAATAATGTTTTTCTTCATGTCTACTATCATCCCTCAAAGTTTGTCGGTCTGGTAGCGAAACACCCTGTATACTTCATGATTCAAATATTCAAGGAAGAGCCTCTCTAAAAAAATTATTTATTAGCAAAACTAACAGACTGAGAAGACTTGCTTTAGCCAAATCTTAAAGTGGAACACCCCTTGAGATTTCGAAAAAAAAAAAAATATATATATATATATATATTTTCTGATGAAAGTAACTTTAATATTTGCAGCTCCAAACGGAAAGAAAACGGTGTTGCAAAATCCAAATACGACACTTCAAATAAAAATCTTGAAACTAAATGTAAAGCAATCGGTGGACATAAAATGATTTGATGTTGCATGTCTGGAGTTGGAGGAAAAGCTTTTATTGAAGGCAAGATGAATGCCAAACAATATATTGCGAGATCATTTACTTAAGGAAGAATAGTGAAGGATGGGGCAATTTTTACAAAAATATTTTTTATTTATCGCTTTATGTTTCGCTTGTACAAAATGGAAGTTTTCAGAATAACATCTTGAAACATTTTTACATACTTAAAAATTGTCAATTTGATTATAACAATTATAATTTTATGTTAATAAACTAATTGACTTAACAAGAAAAATGTCCTATCCCTCCTTCATAGGGATGGGACGTGTTTTTAAAATGTCAATTCATATTTAAATTTTAGAAATGTGGGCAAAAAAATGGCAAAGATAGTGTGACATTTACATTAATAAGATTTACTGTAAATCACAATATTTATTTTATATTATATTATACTTTGTAAAATCTAAATCAAATGAAAAATATGCTTGTGCCTGACTAGTGCTGCCATTTAATTTTGGTGGATGTAGATTCGCAATTATGACTTGTTCATCATTCATGGAATAGTCAATTTCTTGGGAAAAGATGAAATTACTTTTCTTTTTCGTTTTTAAACACTAATAGTGTATTGTCATGTTAAAAGATTGCAGTTTGAGTTCAATTATTATTGTATATTTCATATAGCATATTTCAAAACAGTGAATTTTTATTTAAAAAACTAAAGAAATTGGTATTATAGAAATAAATAAAAAAATTTAATACTAAAGGTTGATATTGCAAAATAATGTATGAGCCAGAAATTAAAAATTTTCAGTGCTTTAATCCCACAATTTTTTGAACTTGCGAAATAATGTTTTATTTCTAATTTAATCAAATTGAATAGAACTATTCAATTTGAAAACAAAATAGTCTTATAAATATAAAATACCAAAAAATTGTATGTTACTAAGCATTTTTATAGGGATAAAGGCATCATTTGGGAAGGATGAGACGTTTCCTATTTCTCCGTAAGAGTAAAAAAAAAATAAATAGGTTTTTACAACAAGCATAAGGTTTTTAGATTTAGCTTAACTGTTTACTTATAAAAGGCATATTGTTGAATTTACAAAATATAAAAAAAATTAAGTTAGCAACAAAGAATGAGACTGAAAATGTACATTTAAAATCGGAGTAATTCTTACTTTTGATACTGTGAAATAGACTTTTAAAATCACAAACTCATAGTTGCTTGCAACTAAAAAGATTTATAGCAAAAAGTTTAAGACAGTGATTATTTCATCTGGTGGAAGAGTCACAAATTAAAAATAAAGCTTATTTTAAGAATTACTGCAGGCGTCCCATTTCTCCGTACACGTTTTAAGGAGGGACAAGGGTCTGAGGTACTAAAAAAACGTATTTTTTGTGATTTTTTTTTCAGAGTACCTGATTAATTAATATTTAAAAACTTATTGTAGATTATTAAACGTTATAAAAATGGTCTGCTACATTTTCATAAAAAATATGAAAAATCCAGCCAGTGGTAGTAGTGAGAACCGAGTCACCCCCCCCCCCCAAAAAAAAAAAAAAGTTTCCATGCGATAGTCAGGATAACTATGGTTGCTTCATTTGAAATAAAATAAAAAAACAAAGGAATTTCTTTAGTACATGAATTTATCTTCATTTCGAACGAAGGAATTAACACAATATTCGTTTTTGAATTTTTGGCGAAGGTGCAATCAAAGAACACTGATTTAAACTATGATATTTACCAAAAATTGCTCTTTTTGTTTAAATAAAAATGACTTGTTATTGAAAAAAAAAAACCGTCGTTCAGAAATCGGTATTTAGTATGTAAATGAAGTGTGCAAAGCTTAGGTGAAATCCGTCCGAAAGTTTTAAAGAAATTTTCATTACCGACTTTTAAAAAAAGTTTTGAGAAAAAAAAACTATTAAAGTTTGATACATGAATAAAATAGAGATTTTTTTAAAAACTTACATAGAATCGTCCATTCCAGCTCCATAAAGCAACTCGTCTGTAGCCGCTGCATGATCCAAAGCATCCAAAGCAAAAAAGTATCGCTTTTAAAGGCTTAGTGACGGTCAGAGGAATCGAGTGCTAGAGGACTCAATTCTTTATATCTCGGAAAGTTTTGCTCCTAATGATTTCAAAATTTCCGAGAATATTTCTAATAATTTGTAGTATCAGAAAAAATCGATGTTTTTACTATTTCCCCCCTTAAATAGTGTTCTGAAATTGAGAATTGTTGATTCATATTATTTTAACAAGATAATGCTTCCAATCCCGAACGCACAGCATACATGACAATATTATGATTCCTGTATAATGTAAAAAATCCATCACAAACGCCACCACCTTCACCAGACCCGAGTCCTATTGAAAATTTATGGCATATTTTGGATATGCAAGCATGAGAAAAGAAATTTTCTGACAATTGCAATATTAAGCAAGATCTTAAGAAAGTATGGCTGAAAGACAGCAGTGAAACGAGTCATAAATTGACGGAATCAAAGCCCAAACGATTATACTCTGTAATTGAAGCAAAAGGCATTGATACTACATACAAGTAGTGTTTTTTACTGTTAAATTTCTACTATAATTTTTACTGTAATTTTCTAACAATAACAATCTTAAGAAAGTTCTTAAGAAAGGATGGTTAAAAATCAGGAGTGAAACGTGTTCAAAAATTGAATGATTCGATGTCTAGACGATTATTCTCTATATTTGAAGCTAAGGGCGTGAATACTACATACTAGTATCTTTTTTTACTTTTAAATATTTGCTATATTTTTGTTTTCGCTACTAGTGTGCAAATACTTTTTGGCATCAAAAATATTGCTTTTTTATATTTTCATATTTTTTAATATAAACATCAAGTCAAATATTAAATATGCCTATTTTCTTTGTAAATAATTTTATATTTTCCATTCATGGTTCATTTTGTTTTAATTTATGTGTGTATGCGAATATTTTTTTCTTACCTGTAGTTACAGACTTTTATGATCGTTTACAAAACTGGTGATAAAATACCCATTTATTCATTTTGATATGATTTGTTTTAATAATGTGGCTTTGTGGTGTTTCAAGCGTTAAAAAAAGCTATGTAGAGCTAAATTAACAAACATTTTAGTTGTTGTTCTTAACATCAAAATAAATGTAGATTTTGTAGAAAAGCATGGTGACTGTTATTACTAGTCTTTCTTCCTAAAAAAATGCATCAAACTGTGCATAGTTAATCGACTATGTGATATCATATGACAGCACCTCTATTAGCAAAATTTGAGAATTACCGATCCCATCTAAAAAAACACGAGAGATAAGGAAATAAAAGCAACTGCAAAAGTGTACGCCGTACTTATTTAATACATAAAATTATGTCTTACATGTATAAAAACAAATTAAGAGTATGCTCTATGTATCCAGCATTGGCAGCAATACATATACACGCTGTCGGTGATAAACAAATTCATAATACTTAGCTTGGTCTTATTATTAAAATCAATTATAATCTTGTTAAAGTGTATCATTTTTATTAGTATAATACCACACTCTTCATGCGATTAAGGCGCACTTAAGCTGGGAATTAGATATCGAAATATTTGAATGAACCTAAATATTGAAATTTCCAATAGAAATTTGAACATATTACACAATAAGAAATCGGTTAATACATTAGCTTAAATAAAATTTTTTAGACATTCCTATAATTAGCTTCATAATTATTACTTCAAACAAAATTAGTTGTAGAAATTGTCTCCATATTCAAATTTTATGTTTAATTTTACTAAATGGTTATAACAATGACTAACATAAAAGGAAGAGTAGCAGTTAAAAATTGTGATCAGTGAGACATATAACCCTGCCTTGGTTTACACCCTATAAAAATCTTTTTAGTTCAATCGACATAATTTAAATTATTAAGAGATGCACACTAATTTTAAGACGTTTAAAACATAATGTTTATTGAACACAATTATGGTAGCTGTTTTTTGGTACCAAAAATCCCGAAGAAAAATCTTCACGCTATTTATTTATTTATTTATTTATTTATTTTGAATTCTTCGACAAAATAAAGAAATTTCCTTTTGTAAATATTGATATCAAAATATAATAGTAGTTGTCATCTATATTAGTACTCGAAAATCATATGGCTTGATAATATCTTATGTATCAATTATTTTAATAGTAATTTATTAGAATTATTAGAGTTATAAAATGGAAATTTATTATATTAAAATACCGGTTGATTCTAAAAGTAGCCGAGAAAATAAAGATTAAATAGCTTGAAAAGCATTATTTTTAAACTTTTTTATTTAATTTTTTTGAAAAGTATAGACAGTAGTATGATGTAGTATCACAGAAATTTATAGAAAGACTTTAGAATTTTTAATAATAAAAATATTTATTGGCAGAATAATTACATTTGTCAACGAATGTTTGCGCTGTTGTAATCCCGGAGCTGTTCATTATCATTATTTAAACTTTCATGTGACAGCAATTTCAGGAAAAATTATTTCGAATGCTGTGCAGAGTGATAGTGTTCCATTACTGATAAATGTAGCATTTAACATTTACAATTCTAGCTGCAATGTGCACCATACCGTGTCGCTGTTTCAAACTACTAACATTACTGAAGCGCCACTTGCTGAGGTCAAATGTAATTATTCTCGCAGTAGAATTTTCGTTATTAATAATATACCATAATTTTCGTGAATTTCATTCGAAAGTGATTGTCTATAATTGTCAATTCATTAAATTTTTATTTTTATGGCCATTTTCGAATCCTTCCGTATATTTATTAAGTATGTGTATAGTAAAAAATATACTATATACATATATATATACATATATATATATAATATATATATAATATATATATATAATATATATATATATATGTATATATATATATTATATATATATATATATATATATATATATATATATACCGGGTGTCCCTAAAATGACTGGTGGATTTTAAAATTCAATAACTTGCAAACGGTGACAGCTATTAAAAAAAATATTTGCAGGAGGGTTATGTATAATGTCAGGAGTTTTTTTACCGCAATTTTTTATTTTAGTTCGCATTTCAAACAATAGGTGGCGCTGACGGCGATTGAAGGCCAGTTCGACGCTTCACTCAGCACTGATCACCTGGCCTTCAATTGTCGTCAGCGCCCCCTATTGTTTGAGATGCGAATTAAAATAAAAAATTTCCGTAAAAAAAACTCCTGACATTATACATAACCCTCCTGCAAAAATTTTTTAAATAGCTGTCACCGTTTGCAAGTTATTGAATTTTAAAATCCATCAGTCATTTTTGGGACACCCGGTATATATATATATATATATATATATTATATATAGCCTATATACATATAATATATATTATATATAGGCTAAACGGTTTTCAGAAAAAACAAAATTTTTAAAATCTGAAAGATTTTTGTTCGAAATTAATAAAAGCATGCGTTAGAAACTAGGCTAATAATTCTGTATTAGATAATTAAGCAGTATAGTAATAGTATGGAGTAAAAAGGTGAAAATATATAGGGTGTCTATTAAAGAATGTCCCAGGTAAAATGTTTAATAGTATGAACAGTAAACGTTGTAGAATGTCGATATCCATCAGAATTTTTCAATAAATAGTGAGTTTCCTCGGCCCATAAAATAGTTTTGAAAGATCCTTTCCCCATCTCTCTTTGTTTAGAATAATCTCATCATTTAACTTATGTATCTTCATTGTCTTCTGAATAGATAGTCATCCTAGGTCTACCCCTTCTACGTATGCCTTCCGAACTCCGTACAATGCGAATTTTATGAAGTCGTTTCTCTTTTATTCTGCGAATTGCTCCAGATTTGAAACTGAAAGTGTGGGAAAATTGGACTTTAGGTTTGATGTGTGCCGCAAAACTAAAGATGCACTCAGCATTTGTAAGAAAAACTAGGTGAGTTTACCCTTTAATTGATACGTGGTTTGTTTTAAATAGATTATAAATTATTATAATATACCATTGAAATTGGGAGATTCTTTTACGGTTATTCTATATGTAAATTTCAAATATTGCAATAACCACTTTGCTTTTAATATTGCGACATACATAGCGAAATTTAATGATAATGTACTGTAAGTTTAATTTCGTAAAAGTAGTCTTTTTTTTTTTTTTTTTTTTTTTTTTTTAAATAAAAATCCATTTGTATTTCCACTCTCAAAAAGTTATGAAAATGGAAATCCGAAACAAACGTGGTAAACGTGGGTTCTAAACAAAATGCGATTTTAGGCTGTCCTAAAAGCTTAAAAGAATACTATTCTGAAAATGGAGGAGCCACTTAAAAAAAAAAAAATATGCTAAGGCTGCATTTGTTTAGCAGTTAAGGGATGAAAAGTTTTGAATAAGATAAAAGCATTTAGTAAAACGCTAAATAACAAGAAAGTGCACTTCGCACTCTAATTGTGGATGTTAACTAACATATATTGCAGCTTTTCATACAATGCAACCTGAAAAATATTGCAAAATTTTTAAAAGCGAATGTAATACTTTAATATTGCAACATATTATTGGTAGACTTTTAATTGACTCTGTTTTTTTTAATGTTTTTCCAAAAAAGCATAAGACAATAACATTTATTGAATATCAAGGAATTTAACATTTTGAAGGCCCCTAAACTTCCCAGGAGTCTTATAAAATTGTAGCAACTTATCAGTAAACCGAATCTTATTTTGAAAAATAAGATTCAACCAGAATTACGCAAACTCAATATTGTGGATATATTGGACAATATCGCTTAGATGCAAGAAAAGTGGTATAACTTCGAAAAATTATTTTGCTTGTTACTGAACAAATAGCTTCAACTTAGATGCATGGTGCTACAGGAAAAGTATCACAAGTATAGTAAACTGGATCAACGGCCCGATTACACTATATGTCAGTTCTTCACAACCATAGGGAAGGCGATTTGTGATGAGAGGATAAATTTACTCATTTCTCTCTGTTCCTTCTACGCCTTGACTATTATGAGTTTTACGCTTTTTGTTTGCTTTTACAGGTACTAAGTGCTGCAATTTTGTAATACAATAAAAAAATATATCCTTTGTTTATGCTGTGAAATGTATTTTTGAGTTGCATTAGTTTTTCTAGGGAATGAGTTATATCTCCAGGTATTTTTTTTTTTTTTCATTGGTATGGAAAGAAGTCTAAAAGAGTGTTTTTTCCGAAATTGTAACATATTAAAATAATAAGATATTATAGGGTCAGTTGAGATAATTATGGACATAGGATAATTAAAAAACGGTTCGTTTGGAAAGATTCTCGTTTAAAAATGTAAATTCAAAACTGACCGGAGAGTACTCAGCATGACCAGTAATACGCGGCTGAATGCAGTAGAGCTCTAATTCTAAGATCGTTTGGATAGATTTTCATTTAGAAATATAAGTCATATAAATTCTAGGTTATAAGTTGCAGAGTGGGACTCCCAAAATCAGGTTCGTTTGGGAATATTTTCGTTAAAATAAATAAAATTATTTAATTTAACATTAAATTTAGGTAAATTGAATGTTATTATCATGGACTCTGGCAACGTCGGTCGCATTAGCTAAAATAACAAAATGTGTGTATGATTTTGATGTTGAACAAAAACTGTTAAGAGCTTGATATCTTTTGTATTATACCATTCTGATACAAAAATAGATGTTCAAAATTAAACCATAGTTTTGAGAGAAATTGTGAACAACTGAAGAAATTCTGAACAGGCAAAGTATAAGAGTTAAATGATAGCTCTAAGATGGTTTTACAAGATGTTATACGGATTGTGTGCTCCTTAAAACTGTCAGTAGTTGAAACTAAAAAATCTTGTTCACTGTTAACTCCAATGGGCTCTATATTTTAGAGTTTAAAAAAAAAAAAAAAAGATTTCTTACAATAAATATTTGCTTAACAAAGTTATGTTTATATGTTCGCCAATTTTTTAGGTGCGTTCATAATTATGTAAATACGAAGCACCTATAGTTGTCGTTCAGTCCGTCCGTCCGCATATAACAACGCAAAAACTACCCAGCCGAATCGTTCGAAATTTAAAATTTATAATTATTACATAATTTTGTCGAGTCATATCAAATTTTATGAAAATTGGATGCATAGATCAATTACAGGGACAATCAAAGTATTCCGTTACATTACGGTCAATGGGGAAAAAAGTTTCAAATTCGTTTTAATGGTGTTACACTCATTCGAATATAATAGAATACATGAACCTATGAAGTATATATATATATATTAAAATATACATTCTGTACAATCTGCGATGCAAATAATATTAATTATTAAATTACAGGGCCACACAAAAGTATTCCACTACATAATGCTATACGGGAAAACATTGTTTGGGGCGTGTGTTAATTATATTAAACTATTCCATATGTTATGAATATGATATACGTTGCTGAGGTGTAATAAAATTTTCTTTCTGTATATTTACAGGAACACAAACAAGATTTTGACCACTATACTACTATATCTTCTGTCTACTATCATCTAATATCATCTGTCTACTATAACAGCAAGATCTGAATATTTTTAAAACTTCGTTATCGTACGAACGCACCTCATTTGCTGCGTTTCACGTGCAATTTCCAACTTGTTTATTCTCTATTGTATTTCTAAAAACGAGAAATAAAGAGCTTTGACTAAAGAATGATTATCAATGGTTAATTAAATTAATTGAAATGCTTGTTAACTGGGCTGACCTGCATGAAAGTTATATTACAATTCATTTGAAGAAATAAAGATTTTATTAGACGCAGATCAATTTTTACTTTTGTTTTATACCATTATTTTTTGAGAGGAGTACTTAATGGAGATTTTTCGAAATAAAATATCCTAAATTTATTTTCCGACAATATTTCTGAAATAAGCACATTAAATTGCATTATAATATATAGCCTATTTAGTTACTCAATATTTGTCAATTTGAGCTATTTTAATATGTTGTTCTCAATCATTCCCCGTGGTATTTCAAAATCATTTTCCATATTGTTACATACGCAAAAGTTAGAAATGCATACGATGCTTCATAAATACTTTTAAGTTATAGCAAAAGATATTATAAATTTACTGTTATATTGTTATAATGTGATCATTCATAATATCTTCAATTATCCAATTAAATAAAATTGTTTACATGCAAGACGCAGCAGAACCGTTCCAGAAATTTCTCTGTACACTGGCCAAAAGAAAATGTTAATTGTATTTCAGGGTATTAAATTGTAATTATACCAAATCCATGAACTTGTCAGCTGATATTATCTGTTTTTGTCCATGTTGTGACCTTTATCAAACATAACTAAAAATGTAATTGGAGAGATCAGTTAAAACATTGTATACACTAATAGAAAGATTTTATGAATTGAATGCAGTAATTTTTTTCATTGGTTATTATTAACAACTTTTTTCGGTTATAATTTAATAAGTCTTCATAATAATATTTAAAATTTCTTAATATTCTAAAATTATGAATCAACAAAAACAACATACTTTTGTTTGGTATACTTGGTATTGCAGGAATAAAACTGTCAACGTTATTATACACTGGTATACAAAATTTAAGAAACTAAGACAAAAAAGCAAGATGGCAAACATTTATTTGAAAGTAATGACGCATACATACATTCTAGATGTAATAGAAGACACAAGAAGCTAAAGAACTGAATTCTCAAAAAATAGTTAAGTAACATAGGGTAACACAAAAGCATGACTATTGATGGGAAAAAAAGTTTTAGTTCAATAAAAGATTTAGTTCAATAGTGGTGAGTTGTTAATACGAAATGCAATTACCTAACGGTAACACACATCCGACAGTGCAGTTCTTCCATAGAATAAGATCATGTAGGACGGCTTGGGAAACTCGTACCCAATCACAGAGAAAATATGTTCTTTTATTAAAAAGTTTCAAGAAAGATCAAAAAGTCAGAGTAAATGCCTGTGTAGGACGTCATGTATATTTTAATGTGATTAAAGTCTGGTGATAGTATTGCTATTTCGCAAGAAGCCCTTTTTTTATGCTGGCAAGCAAGATAATACTGATTAATGGTTGCATCATCATCTTGTTTTGAACATTGTAGTATTTACAAGAAAGGCTCTATGACGACAAGCTGTTTACAGATGACTATCAGCAGGTTAGTTGTCTTAAAGGGAATTCTGTGGCTTGCGTTCTGTTGAAGATCTTGCACAGATAAACTGCT
The DNA here is from genome assembly GCA_964019185.1 of Maratus speculifer. NCBI lineage: Eukaryota > Metazoa > Arthropoda > Arachnida > Araneae > Salticidae > Maratus > Maratus speculifer. The sequence continues at coordinate 172,411,787 of OZ025299.1, forward strand.
TAATCCTCTAATGTCCATGGTACACCACGGTTTCTGAATATGTAGATTTTTTTTATTCACATGCTCCGTATTCAGGCCAGAAATTTAAAACAAAAAATTTTGCTTTATTTAATAACACACAGTCCATTATTAACGAAACTGAAATTTGTTTTTAGATTTTATAGTATGATTTCGAATTCTCTGAATTACGCAATTTCTGGAAAGCATTCTACCAGAGAAATGAGAAGGTTAAACTGGACACTCGTCTGGACACAAGGGTAATAGGATAAGGTGCCCTTTACCGACGATTTCCAATATAGCTTGCAAAAAGGTTCTCAACCGTTACTGATTTCGAGAATCCCCGGTATCAAGCAGGAACGTCCAAGAATTCCATGCATACAAAGACGACTGCAAAGTAGTATAGCTATCACAGTGGACATGTACGCCATTTTCTTCTAGTCTTGGATCCTGATTTTGTTTTTATCAAGGGTAATGCTCGAGTTCATGTAACGTGCATTATCAATGAAAACTTAAAATCTCAAACACTTTTTCGTGTAGAATGGTCATCACGATCATACGATTTGAATATCATTCAACATGTATGAGATATGCTAGTTAGGATTTTACATTCACCTCCTGATCCTCATCGGAATCTCCACCAAGCGCAACTTATTTTTTTTTATGTGCAGATATCAAAAAGCAGCCATACTCAAGATATTTTTTCTTACGGGCAGTACACATATATTTACTATTTTAAGTGGGCCACATCGCATATTTATAATATTATGTTTAGAAATTTAATATAATCCTCATACCTACAAAGTGCCTGGATTTTTTATTACGTTTTCTTCTTCTTTAAGTAGTATTTGTATTATTTTAATTTCCGGACTCTCGGTTATAAAATGCAATGATTAATATTATAACAATTTTGTGCTCGATAATCGTAGCACTTTTTAGATGCGAAACACAGAGGTAATTACTATAGTAAGTTAAGAAATGCAGTATAACAAATCAATGTAATGAGTATCTGCTACATCTAAGTATAAAACAAAAGATAATGGTGCAAAATCTCCCACCTCTAAAAAATAAAATCGAAAAGTTTTTATTAAAAAATGACAATGCTGAGCTTTCTCAAGTTTTCTCAATGCTAAGCTTTCTATGATTTATAAATGTGAAAATGTACAGAGAAAATTTAATTAATTTTAAATGATGTTTGAATAGAAAGTGATTGAGAAATATGTATGCCACTTTAATGTAAATAGAAAATATAAAAAAGATTTTTGATTAAGTAAATGAATTTGGGATATTTTAACATTATTTTTAATCCAATATAAATAAATAGGCAGATTTCGACTTCCCATAAAAATCAATAAACCCATAATGAAAATGTCAAAAAAATTATGCCCATGCGAAATGTTTATAAATATGATTTAATGATTTTGTTTATCAGAATTCACATAGAAGGTCAATGGACAACATTTGGTCTGCAGACCGAAGTGGTTTGGCTGGACTCGATACATCTTAATTGATATTATTATTGGCAAGAATCAAGGCTGTCTGGCATGCATTATTAGAGAAGGTAATTATATGCCATATTCACAAGTTTCCGCTACTGAATTTGTTTTCTTTCCAGTATCCTACTTTTGTTGTGTCTTCCATTTTATAATTATTTAAGGGAATTTTCGTTTCACAAAAATGGGTTTCCTGTTAGGACATATTTCTCTCTTTGTTGCGTATATTTTTTGCATGATTTTAACCGCAGATTATAAATATTTTTCTTCAAAATTAGGTGGAAGAAATGTCGCTATTTTAAAAGTTAGTACAAATTTTAATGTATAGGCACAGAAAAGCATAATTTATGTGTACAATTTAAGTGTAGAAGATATACTTGGTCGTTTGGCTCCAATTCAATTTGCATATCGTAATTTGCTTTAGATCTAGTAAGTTATGTTCACCTTTTTTATTGAATGCAAATAAAATGTGCATAAAAATATGTAGGGGTATCCCAAAGTTTCAATTACAGACGAATATTTTATTTTCTATTTGCACCACAATTTTTGGGATTCTTTACTTAAAAAGTAAGAACGGAATCATTATAAGATCACTCCTGTATCTGTCTGTCTGCCACAGCCATTTTACTCGTAAACTATGGAACGTGGAAAGTTCAAATTTGGAAAAGTAATAAGTCTATTGACTAAAGTATATCAACAACATTAAACATTAACAAATATATTTAGGAAAAATGTAGAGAGGCTAATTAAGCTACTTGAAAAAACTTCAATTTCTATATCATGTGAAAGCTTTCGTTAATTTAAACTCAAATATATCTTTCTTTTAATTTTTAGGTATTATATTTTCAGCGATATAGGCGAAAATGTAGTGAAAAAATATGTCTCCCTCTCATTTATATCCGAATCTACTGAAACTAGAATTATAAAAAAAACAGTGGAAGTAGTCGTAAATTAAACCTCGCAGGAAAACTATAGCGATTACCCTAGGTTACATCATTTTTGAGAAAAGCGCTATTTTCCGTTACACACAAATTTCGATTTACGGGCATTAAAAAAAAGTTTTGAGAAGTGCTGAAGACACCTATTGTGGCATAAGTATAAAAGCATTTCTGAGAATGATTTTCGTAAAAACAATCGTTGGTTCATAAATATATTAACTCTTAAGAAAACGGACGGTTTGGACATACATAATGACAGGGATGGCGTACTCTATTTACTGTCGGACTTTAAAGCCTAGATAACAACTTTAAGTCATATATTTGTGTAATGCAATAATATTTAGCAATATACAAGCAATGAACGTCAAATTGTTAAAAAGACTAATTTAATTAAAATTAACCACATAAATAGTATGGGATTTGTGACTAGTTTGCATTAAGTGGATCTCTAAATATGCCTCTCGTCTTTTTAAAAGTTAATTAAAAACCTATCTGGTAAAACGGGGCAAGGCGACTTTTCAACTTTGCGACCTCTTTTCGAAGCGTGCTTAGCACAATGTCAAGTTTAAAATTTGAAAAAGAATTATGTTTTAGCTACAATGTAAAAAGATAAGATTAATACTATAATGAATTTAATTTTATGAAATGCCAAATGAAGTTTAAATATACACTACTTTTATTGTCTGTACCGAATTAAGTTCATCAAAAAATTGACATTATTTATCATATTTGTTATATTTTAAAAATATAATCAGCTATATCCAACCCTACGTTGTATAGTTTTTTCGAAGTCTTATTATTCCTTTAGCAACGAATTTTTATAATATAATTAAGAATTCATATATTTATTGTATGGAACCCTCTGAGCGCGAGTAATACTCAAATTTCCCTGCTTTTTAAAAATACGTTTCGTAATATATTTTGCTTCTAAATATCCTCAAAACATAGGTATAAAATATTTTTGTTGAAAAATGGTGCGAAGTTTTAATAAAGAGTATTCTCCTGTAAATGAAGCTTTGCAATACCTCATGCTTGATACATAACGTTTCCTAACTTATTTCTACAATATTTTAAAATTAGCTTCTCAGTTATTTTTATTCGTACTGTATCTTCGTATTCCCCAAATAAGTACCAATGTAAATTACGGTTACATCATCTAACTACGTAAGTTCTAATAACGTAATATTTTCACCATTTATTAAATTTGCTAATCTACTACCATAAATAAGTTATTTATTATGCTTTTGATTGTGACACGTAATTTGAAACATAAATAAGCATGGTGTTTATCGCGTCGTTTTCTTCTTCGATAGTTTTCTGGGTTGAATGCTAATTAACTTAAATGTATTCGAATAGCTTTATAATGTTGCCACGAAAGCTATTTTTAACATAAATATAAAAATCTGTAAGAAAGTAGTGGCCTTTTAGATATAATTTTCAAATATTTATAATTTGTTTATGTTAACAATGTAATAATTACAATATATCTCATATATGAAATACTTCTTCTTACTTTTATATTTGTTTTTCGAATGGTTCTAACGGTATTTAAATGTCCCTACTTTTATCACCATATATTACACTAACTTAATTAATTACCCTAATTAAATGCATAACTTTCAAAGTTAACTGTAAAATTTTAATTAAAACTCAAAAAACTTTATAGTTACATTTTTGAGAGCAATTGGTATCGAACACACACACATCACAACTCTCAACTGAAAACTTACAAAAAACAGTTACTCGAACAATTAACACAAGAGAGAAACGAAATATTTGACGAAGGTTTCGCGATGAAGGAAAAACCGAAAAACCGCGACACTCAAGATCTTTAACAAACTATTTTTAAAGTGATAAAAAATTGCGAAACACAAATTTCCGCTTCAAACATATTACCGAACAACACTTAACGAGGTGTTGTTCGGTACTAGACACTATAAAAAACTTGTTCGATAAATAATTTCCAGCAATATATTTTAAAACGTAAAATAACTTATGAGGCATTTTATTCTACTTGATTTCTAAAACGAAATATTTTGAAAATTAGGGACAAATGGGATTAACCCCTTGGAGACGAGCGGCACGCATACGTGCCGCAAAAAGGCTTAAGAATCCTTGTTTACTCCCACCAGTAAAAATGTACTGCAAAATTTACCTTATTTAATCAGAGCATTTTCTCGATTTAAAAAGGCACAAATTTCTGTTTTTAAAATCCGGTGACAAAACATTAAAAATTTCGTAAAAGGGTCCCGTCGCGAACAGGTTAATACGAGACACCATTTTAGTCATTTTTACAGTCCCTTTCAGTGTATAGACTAAAGTACCAAATAAAAAATACTGAAATTTATATTTATTGTTTCTTTCAAAAATTTAAATATTAAAAATATATATATATATTGTATCTTATTGAAATAAAGGTAAACAAAATGGAAAATGTCTGATATTACCCCCCAAAAAAGGATTTAAATATGAGATGGCTACGTGCTAAAGTGAAACGTAATTTTTTTTTTTTTTTTTTTTTTTTTTTTTTGTGATTCTAAAAAGTAAGAAAATTATTTTTTCAAGAAAAAAAAAATAATAATTATCAACTTTAAGAAACGCGCTAAAAAATAAATAATCCTTTAATATTCGTTAGATAAATTCCCTAACGACGAATCGTTATCCAATAATCACACATCGGTTATTATGTGGCGCCATAAAAATGATTAAATCTAATACATAAAATTTAATATCCACCAAACATGGGATTTCGGGAGAATATATTTTAAGAGATTAATTTACATGTTTTTGATTTAATTTATGAATATATATATATAAAGTATTGAATTACATTTTGAAGTCGGTTTCAAACAATCACAATCGATAATGATTATCACCATTTTATTTATGGTACTAGGCATAATATATGCACAATTCTTACTATACTTAAGATAGTTTGGAACCAACTTCAAAAAGTAATTCATTACTTTTTATATGTATATATTCATAAAATAAATCAAAAATACGTAAGTTGATCTCTTTTTAGAAAATATTCTCTCGAAAACCCATGTTAGGAGATTCAGAATGTGAACTGGTTTGCATCGACGTAATTTTACGTCTCAAAATCTAACAGTGAAAATTACGATTTTCATTTAAACGACATAATATTTCGCCATGAAATATTCTCGTATGGCTTCATTTAAAACTCTTTGGTAATAAAATTTCGTACTTATTTTTCATTTGCAATTGCATAACATTTTCAATGTTCAAAAATACATCAGAGACTTTAACTGTCAATGGCACTTTTAGCTTGAACTGTAAATTAATTTGCAAAATTAACTAGCTAGCGTTTGATATCATTCTATTAAAAATATGTAACATAAATAGAAGGATATACTATTGCGATAAGAAAAAAAGCTAAAAACATAAGTGGCATATGAAAAGAAAAGACAATTAAGGATTAACCTTTTCTTTTTTTTTTTTTTTTGTGATGGATCTTTCAAACTATATCATAGAACATAGACCGTAAGGCGGTAGCACAGACAATCACCTCATCGAGTTACGAATGAAATTCTAGGATTAGTTAAAACTTATTAGCATATTTAAACGCAAACAAATCTTATCTCGGTGGAAAACAACTGAAAACTCGATTTTAGTGGTGCATTCGTAAGTTTACCGTTATATTGTCCTACTACCTGTCCTCTATATTTTTATACTTTCCGGTGCAGGAAAACATACTGATAAACCTGCGAGTCAACCGCTAAAATAGGGTTTTCGGGTGTTTGCAGACCGTTTTTGTTTTAATATGACCGTTTCGCAGGTGCTTGGCAGACTGATTGCGTTTTAATATGTGAATCAAGTTTAAACGAATTTTGGAATTTCCACCGTGAACTCGATGAAATGATTCTCTGTGCTACCGCCTCCCGGTTTAATAGCATTATTACAGACACAATTATTGTCTCATTTCAGTCTATACAAAAGTTTTACATTAGCCCTCTGCGTTTAATGGTTTTTCAACTACGTTATTAATATTCCACATTTTAAAGGCTAAAAAGATCCCTATTCCTTAATAAAAAAAAATAACTGTTAGAATAATTTACATAAGTTTTATTTAAGTGTAGCATGTCAAAAGCTTTGACGTGAAATTACAGAACTTTGAATTACAGAAAAGTTTTTCGAATAAAAAAGTAAAGTTTTTAATATACCAAGGAGGAACTACTGAAGACTCCAGAATGTTATTTTTCATGACCCTATCTTATCTATTAAAACTATTTTACTCCAAATGTTTCTGAATTTACAGAATAAGATTAACATAAGTTCTGTGTAATTTTGCTTTTAAAATGTTCTATAAAAGTATTGAAAAGCTCCGTGTTCCCGATTACTCGACACCGACAATGAAACATTGTTAGAGGAACATCTTGGCCAGCGTACTTAATGAATGATGTGATCGCATTATACAAGTTTTCATCAGTCACATTATACAAGACTTGAATGCAAATGTTGCTCTGAACAAAGTAAGAATTTTTACAGATGTAGATTCGGTTGAAATAAAAGTTTTTCTTGGTATACTACTGATCATTAGAGCTTTTCACTTGTAATTTTGTCATCAAGCAATTAAAATTCAGCGATCAACATAGGGACGTTTAATTTTAGCTAGGTTCTTCAGTTAGGTAAAGTATGTTGATGAGATTAGGCTTGGTATATTAGAGGTTAATTTATCTGTATTAGGATTTTTTAAATTTATTTTAAATGTCTTCGTAATGGACATATACAGGGTGTCCGAAAAGTCTGGAAACGGTCGAATAACTCGAAAAATACATATGAGATTGAAAAACGTATATATACGTGTTAAATATTTTTAAATAAGCTACTCAGTGATACCAAATTTGACCTTCGTAACCGACCCCCTGGGGGTCAGAGGGGGTCCAACTTTGAAATCTTAAATTATAACCCCCATTTTTTATTGCAGATTCGGATTCTATGGACAAAAATACGTAACTTTTGTATTTGATGTTTATTTCGAATCCTCGTTTATCACGGTGTAATTGAGCATATTAAATCGATACATATTTCGGCTTTTCCAACGGGATTTTCCCTAATCGAAACTAATTGGGGAGAATTTATGACATCAAATTCCTCGTCTTTTGCAATAATAGCGTTTCCTCAAAATCACCCGTGCCGATTATTTCGGTAGTGCTACACAGTTAAAAATTTGATCCATTTGCTGTAGCGTCACTCCACAGCTTTTATAGAATATCTCTTTCATGACCAATGAGAATGTTCCATAACACAGTAAAGTACACTCTAAAAAAATTGTCCCTTTTGCTGCATCGTCACCTCACCGCTTTTATAGAAAACGATTACTTTACTGTGTTATGGAGCATTCTCATTGGTCACAAAAGAGATATTCTATAATAGCTGTGGAGTGACGCTGCAGCAAATGGGTCAAATTTTTAACAGTGTAGCACTGTTGAAATAATCGCCACGGGTGATTTTCAGGAAACGCTATTCCTACAAAAGACGAGGAATTTGACGTCAAAAATTCTGCCCAATCAGTTTCGATTAGGGAAAATCCTGTTGAAAAAGCGGGAATATGTATCGATTTAATATGCTCGATTACACCAAGATAAACGAAGATTTGAAATAAACATCAAATACAAAAGTTACGTATTTTTGTCCGTAGAATCCGAATCTGCAATAAAAAATGGGGGTTATAATTTAAGATTTCAAAGTTGGACCCCCTCTGACCCCCAGGGGGTCGGTTTCGAAGGTCAAATTTGGTATCACAGAGTAGCTTATTTAAAAATATTTAACACGTATATTTACGTTTTTCAATCTGATATGTATTTCTCGAGTTATTCGGCCGTTTCCAGACTTTTAGGACACCCTGTATAAAATGTTGTAAAACAAAAAATCCCTTTTGTTATTAAAATTATTATTACTTCGGATCTTCGTTCTTCTAAGTAAATAATTATAATTACGTACAGAAAATAACAGTTCATTCTCGATTAGCAACAGAAAAGACCATTAGAAAAATAAAAATTTTATTGAATGCTAGACTGCCATGTCCTCTGCGCTTGTCGGGTTTTCCAAACGAACTGGAGTCCAATTAACCTCAAACCAAAAAACCCGAATTTATTGCTATTTGTGTCTAGACCATTTTTACTCAGTTGGAAAAAAATCAACTTGTATGAAAACATTTCCAATCTGTTTAACTGTGTTAAAATATTTTAAAAAGTGTATTTACGTTTGACTCCTTTCATGGTGATACCCTCTATATAAGACCTATGTTGTTGAATTGCCTGCATGACAAACCAGATGCTATTGCTAAAGTGTTGAGTGAATTGTGTCGGCCGACTGCTTTTCCTGGTATCTCAATTGGAAGAACAATGACAATTTAAACCATCCACGAATACTGGACCCCTCTATTTAGCGAACCATAATACACCCACATAGCAATTTTAGTTTGAAGAAATTTTGCAGCAGCCTTGCTTTGCAAATCTATGATGTTGCAGCAAATTGAGCATGACAAGACTGAAAATTTATAACAAGACTTCCACAATATAACTCAAAGGCCAAAATTACTGAACTTTGAACTTGCAAATAACTTGCCGTGCAAGATAAACTATTGGTGTATCAAATTTGCTGCAAATTATCGGCAAATACTACCTCTGACAATAAAGTTCGGTGAATAGTCCTGTAACATTAATGTGGATTAAATATTAACGAAAGTTACCATACCACCCTTCGAAATAGTCATTTCCCATAACTATGCACCGCTGAGATCTGCTATACATGTATTGGGAATTTCGCAAGAAATCTTCTTTTGGGATGGAGTTGAAAAACTTCGTCACATTTCGATGGATGTCAGCAATAGGGTCAAATCTTTTTCAAATAGAGTTTGAGTCGTGAAAATCGGAAGAAGTCTAGAGGATTGAGATCTGGCGAGTATGGTGGATGTTCAATATGCACCACCGCTTATGAATTTCTTTCGGTGTCTTGAAAAGCTTAAAACCAAACTTTAAAGTGATATTTTGTTCGTTCATTTTCCTGTTCTCTGTTAAGAACCGACACACTGAACAAGCACTTAGTAAAGCACGTCTTACACAGAACATATACGACGCTCAACTGATCAATGGTGGGGAAAGATGGTCAACACTTGGCTCTATGGAGGTGCAGCGTTTTGTTTCCCTAGTGTTGCCAGATCGGCCGTTCTGAATTCATTCACCGAATTTTATTGTCAGAGGTAGTAAGTGGAAAATTTAGTTTTATTATGACTAAAGTGCTGAAAACTGTTTTCAAAGCTAGAAGAAAATTTAGCTTTGTCTTTTCAAAAATACTGCAACTCTTTTCAATGGCGTAACCAGACTGGGTGCCTAATATTTTAAGGTTTTCTTCTTCTTGATTTATAGCGCAAAATTTTCTGGTTAGATAAGGCAAACAGAACTTAAAAAAATTACCGGTATTCAGAGCAGTTGGGCACCACCCTGGTTACGCCATTGATTTTGCAAAGTACTAATTTTGTCCTGCAACACTATCCATTTACAACTATACACTACTATGATATTTTCCTCTTCAGACTTATTAATGTATATGCACCTCAGAAAGTTCATGTATTGTTTTCATCACCATTAACAAATGAAGGTGATATTTGTACTTTTAAATTAAGAATCTTTTTCAGTATTTGATAAGAAAAGCGTTTAAAAAAAGCGGTGCCAACCGAATATAATTTGTGTAAAGGATATACACTATATTGCCATTGATTATGGGACACTTGCGATTTTAGACATTTTACTAAATATCTAGAAAAATACATGAGGAATCATCTCGAAACTCTTAGTGTATAAATATAATAGTATACGTCATACATCTCCGTGAAGATTTTTTACCGAAACGCCATAAGTTACCGTCAACAAATTAAAAAAGAATGAATATCTTTTGAATAACCCTGTCAAAACTAATGTAGCAAAAGCGCTCAAACTCTAGATTATGATTGAATGCCTTATTGTAATATACTGTGTTTATTTTTATGCAAATAGCATGCACACTCGCAGAGTAATTAAGGTTTTTATAAAAATGGTCCCAAATTTTTCCAAGTTTTTCCATTATAATTTTCAGAGTTCTTAATATAAAATAATATTTTTTTCAGAAAATATGACAAACAACATTGCACATAGTACCTTGTAATCAGAATTAAAAAATTATAAAAATTGAATGAAAAATGAGTAGGTTTACTATATAATTTTTTACTGCGCATGCGTCAAAGATATCAAAATTTCATTTGCATATTATGTTAACTAAATGTATAGAGCAACTTTTGTAAAAGTCTCAAAATCATAGCTTGAAAATTCTGAAAGTAATCGTCTATAGAAAAAGGACAAAATCAGTTGTTTCCAAAATGAAGCAAAAAAATGAGGGATTTTATCCAAATGCAGTAGTACATCCCATATTGTGTATTCTATATTGACACTAATCAATGAATATATGGATACAACCCCTCTTGTTTTTGCTTCATTTTGAGAATAACGGATTTTCGGCTTATTCAATTGATGATTATTGTCAGAATTTTCAAGTTATGATTTTGTGACTTTCACAAAAGTTGCTCTATACATTTAGCTAACATAATATGCAAATGAAATTTTGATATCGTTGACGCATGCGCAGTAAAAAATTATTTAGTAAACCAACTCATTTTTTAGACAATTTTCATTATTTTTTAATTCTGATTACAGGGTGCTGTGTGCAATGTTGTTTGTCATATTTTCTGAAAAAAATAATATTTTATATTAAGAACTCTGAAAATTATAAGGAAAAAACTTGGGAAAATTTGGGATCATTTTTATAAAAACCTTAATTACTCTGCGAGTATGCATGCTATTTGCATAAAAATGAACAAGGCGTATTACAATAAGGCATTCAATTACAATCTAGAGTTTGAGCTCTTTTGCTACATTAGTTTTGACAGGGTTATTCAAAAGATATTCATTCTTTTTTAATTTGTTGACGGCCCCCTTTGGAGTTTCGGGAAAAAATCTTCACGGAGATGTATGACTTATACTATTATATTTATACACTAAGAGTTTCGAGATGATTCCTCATGTATTTTTCTAGATATTTAGTAAAATGTCTAAAATCGCAAGTGTCCCATAATCAATGGCAATATAGTGTAGTTTCAAAAGGGTAAAAATAATAAACTCAAATGGGGTTAAAGATAAAAATAAATAAATAAAAAAATATCAGTTAAAACTATACTTTTAAAAAATCCAATAATATTAAGAAAAATTCTTTTAATAATTAAAATTTTCAATATAAAAATTTAAAATGGCGGAAAGACATAAATATAACTCAGTAAACTAACATAACTTTTTAATTTGTAAGAATTTTTATACGAACTAAGTTGTAGATTATAGAAAAATGTTATTTTACAAAAAATAACTACATTTGAACAGCTAAAATAATAAATATCTCTTTATGGGTTCCTTAACTTAACCAATCACTAAAGATGATATTTTATAAAAATAAAAATGATATGTGTACCTTCCTTTTGATTAGCACCAAATTTCTACAGTTTCTACGCATGTGCATTCTCATGACAAAGGAATTTTTTGCTTTTGCCACTTTCGTGAATTAAAGCCAGTCGTGCATCAGTTTTACAAATACCCTTGCATGTGGGTCATGATATACTTTGCGGGAGATTTCGTTGCAAGTTAGTCAAATCAAATTTGTCACGAACAAATAATATCAAAAGAATCAAACTTTTTGCTAATGTGCATGCTATGTGGGCAGGGTTGGATTTTTTACAGAAGGACGTGATTGGAGAAATTGGCCATTTTCCCTTTCCCCAGATTTTAGTGTCCCCAAATTTTATGTGCAATTTTTGTAAAACTTACATTTCAAATCTGTTTCGAAAGCGTGCTATTTTCCATACTACGCTTCCATATTGTACTGCATTCCATATTTTGTTCTTCTAAAGTAAAATAAGCTTAAAAAATAAATAAAATATAATATAAATATAGCAACCTCTCAGTAGTGGAAATTCCGGAACGCTGAACTAGGATCATTGCCAAATAATTTTCCAAGATTAACGTGGTCAGACATCGCTACGTATAATGTTTAGAAAATCAATAAGCAAAATAAATAAAAATGGCTGCGTTTCAGGCGTTGAAAGTATCTAAAAAATTTAAACTTTTAAAAGTCTTAAAATTGAATGCTTCATATTAGACACTTCGTGTCTAAATATCAAACATTTTAATCTACGCCATGCTTTGAAAGTTTTCAATTTATAAGACCTCGATTAGTGATAATACGTTCGTGAAAATTTTCATTCATGCGAACATTTCAACAACTAAATTAACCATACATAAAATAATAAAGGCTGGGCGGGCCATGTATAAACTGTCAGTAAGACACATGTTTGACATGGCTAACTTATATGGACATACAAAAATAATTGGTTATTACTATCAGCAATAATTGCTAGAAGTGCGTTTTCGATTGCAGTATGCATTTTTAAATTTAATTAATTTTGACGTATTACTTGGTTTGTATTAATTCCACTGATCATGTACAGGGTTACAAAAAAAGAAATCGAGAACATTTTTTTATCTTGACGGAAATTAATGAAGTGGAATTTTTACTGGTGTTACGCATTTCGCAACTGAACTAAATTTTAGGTCATTTTATAGTATAAATACAAATATACGGTTTTTATACTGGGCTATATAACAGAATGCGGATGCTTTTTCCGATTATAAAAAACTGATTACTGAAATTAGAAGTTTGAATGTGTTATGTGTTTCCAAAGCGGTCATCAACTGACATCTCATTGTTTACTTAGGTATCAGTTTCACCTTATGAAACGGCGAAGTTTTGGTAGTTTTCTAAGTGTTTTGGAAATTGTCTCATATAAAAAATGCCACAGATGATTTTTCTTTCTTGTTGTAACTGTAATTGATCAGTGATTTTCATTAAAAGCCAGTGTACCGCTTTTATTCCGATTTCTTTTTCTCCGAATAATAATTCAAGCAGTAGTTTAAGGTGAAAACAACAGCTGAACAGCGCTTTTTCAGAGATTTCTTTCCTTGGGGCATGAAATTTATTTCTCACAGATATGTAATCGATCCTTTTGTTGCATGCAGAGTAACAATTAACATACGTTTAGTTCCAACTCCCAGTGTTACACTGTTACCTTTTCAGGTAATGTATTCTTATTCAAACATAAGTCGATTCTCTTTATCTGGCTTTTTACTCATCATCTAAATCATCTCATTAATGTTGAAAAGAATAAGTGAAGATGTAATATATTTACAACATTAAAGTGAATAATCCTCTTAACAAATGCGCTTTTTTTTATAAAAAAGTATCCAACTCACGTCTCACGGATCTCAATATATAAAGTGAAAACTGTTTTTTCATTGAAAAATCCAATAGATTTTTTTTTTTACATTTAGCACAGGTATGCGTTTTAGATTGTCTATTAACAACATAATTAAAACATTTTAGGTGAAAAATATCAATTATGCATTTAAATAAAGTTATATATTTTTTAAAGCTATAACTCTTTCAGCATTTAATTATTATCCGTATACTAAAGGTTAATAGTCGAATAATAAAAGAAAGATTTCAATACTTATATAAACCTTTTTGATTCTGATTGTTTTGATGGTTAAGAGCGTGGTTCGATTTCAAGTCCGTAAATATATTGTTTAGTTATATTATTTTGTTATTTTAAAAATATATTACTGAAGTTTTAATTTTGTAATAGAATATCAGCCTGAAATGTATTCTTAGCAATTTATATTGTTTTGTGTACAGTGTTGCCAGATGGGCTACTTTTTTTTAATTCAGATTCTTGACTTGCACCACATTTTACAAATGATAAAATATGCCTTATTCAAAGTCATGATAATTAAGGCAAAAACAAAAGGTAATTTACAGTTTCAAAAAAGTGGTGCCAATCGAGAAACCTGAATTTTAAAAAAGTAGCCCATTGGCAACACTGTTTGTGTACAAACCAGTTACAATTAAAAAAGTCCTTCCGGCAATGCCGGGAGGAAGAGGTAGCTTTCATATACTTATATATTTATTTATTTATTTTAAAGTAAGTTACATTGTTCAAAAATACTAATCTCAAATTAGTGGAAATAATCTTATAAAATTAGTGATTTTATAAGATGGAATACTAGTTTTTGTCAAGACTAAATATTAGTAGGAATTTTTAGAAATTAGTCATCTTTTATTCAATCTGGTTTTATTTTAAGCGATTTGGAGAGTCACTAAATTCCACGATATCATAAAATGTATGCCATTTTAAAGCAACATTGTGGATCGTTCAGATCAGACCGTTTCAAAATGTCAGCCATAAGAAAAATTCAAAGTACTATAACTCAATCATTTTGTAAGATATAGACAAAATAAAAAGTGTTCTGGAATCGTTGTTTTAAGTTCTAACACGTAAAAGAAAAATATTTTTCAACTTTTAATTTTTTCGCATTTAATTTTTAATTTTAATTTTTTTTTAATTTAAAATGGCCGCCATTTTGAAACAAAATGGCGGATTATGCTGACCAACGAACTCGGTCGAGACATTTGTATGTACTATGTACATACCAAGTTTCAGTGAAATCGGTTCATAAATACGCGTGTTATCACGTGACGAAAATCAGATCGTTTCAAAATGTCAGCCATAAGAAAAATTCAAAGTGCTATAACTCAATCATTTTTTAAGATATAGACAAAATAAAAAGTGTTCTGGAATCTTTGTTTTAAGTTCTAACACGTAAAAGAAAAATAATTTCCAACTTTTAATTTTTTCGCATTTAATTTTAAATTTTAATTTTTTTTAAATTTTAAAATGGCCGCCATTTTGAAACAAAATGGCGGATGATGCTGACCAACGAACTCGGTCGAGACATTTGTATGGTCGAGACATTTGTATGTAGACATTTGGGGTCTGGGGGTCATGATCGGTGAAAATATACCAAAATTTTCCGGAAGTGCTTTCCTCCGGACGGCTGCAATAGGTAGCTTTTTACTTTTTGTAATGAAAGCTACCTAAAATTGGACTTGAAAATTACTCGGTTAGTGAACGTTTCGTTGGAAAAGTACACTAAAATAACACAGTAATTATTTAAAGTTACATTTTTGACATTGGATGAGAAATTATATTTTGGTTAACGAACATTTCATTTAACGAACGCTAAGACGGAAACTATGTTCGTAATCCGAAAAGTCACTATGCAGTATTTTACACCATGGTAAGCATAATGATAGAAATATTGGAAGAAGAAAGAAATAACAGGATTTTTAATATTATATTTGTTGTAATATAGTAAAAATCTATAATGAAGTAAAATGAACTTTAAAAAATATTTATAAATAAGCAATTTTGTTTAATTGGTTTTTAATGAGAATAATAGTTTGCGTTCTTTGTCATTCGTCTTAGAATTAAAAGTTTTCTCGCTTAATAATGACCAGGGTTTGCACAACTCTACCACTAAAATTTTACAGTATTTTCAATGTATTTCACTGCTGAAAAATAGTGCGAAATTTGCGGCTCGGGTGATGTTTGAGAAGTCTGTTTCTTAAAAATTAAATAGAAATTTTCTTATCATTGATAGTGGTGCCAGAGTCCTTACAAAATATAAGGAGTGTGCGAACCCTGAATGAACAGATAATTAAATTCATTTTATAATCAATCATTTTTCATTTTTAATCATTAAATTCATTTAATAATATTCTAAGCAAAAAATGCAGCTATGACTTTTACTATCAATAATACAGAGAAAAAAAATATTAGACTAATGTAAAGAAATCGAGAACAATCCTCTTCAAATAAACTTCACCCAGTTTTTGAAGTTTCATCAACTTCTATTAAAATTCTCTATTATAATTTACTTTTTTTAGTCATAGAAATCACTTCCTCTAACTAAAACTAACATGTGTGATGAAAGTTTGAGACTTTTAGAAGTTTCCAAGATCAAAATGAGACTTGATATACAAATAGTTAACTTATGACTTTTTCACCATTTTAAACTTTCCATTTTGTTGATTAGCACCTCATTACTGTAATGCAGAAATGTCTTCATGATTTCAGAAATGGAATATCTAAATTTGAATATGTGCTTTTTGGCGTTTGCTTCAATTAGAAAAATAGCAGCAGCATGATCATTTAATTTCGAATAGATTAAACAATAGAATATAAATCAAATAAATAATCGAATAAATTGAAATTTCTGATTAGTAATACAGCACAATTTAGCAAGTCAAACGCCACGTCAGTCACAGGTGACTGACATTGAACTTTCCTTTTAGAACGTGCCATTCACCTATGCCTGGCAGTCAAAAATATGATATAAAACTAAAAATATATATAATGTTTTAAATAATTACTGAAAAAATATAAAAAAATTACTTAATTTTTAATTATTACATGATTATACTTTAATAATTACTTAAAACATTGTAAATTTTTTAGCTTCAGTGTCAGTCACCGTGGCACTCAATCTAATAAAGAAAATGCTAAAATTACGTGGAAAATTACGAGCATGGTAGTGAGAAAAATTGAGTAAGGGCAAAAGATTGTTACCATCATTGTAAATTTATTCATATTTAGCGAATTTTACTTAGTGTTATATAAACGCACGATCTTACAATGTTTATACATAATTAGCATGTCATACTATCTGAGTACAACTGTAGCCTGCCACTGTTGGAGTGTACTGTGCCTATTCTCCACAAAATCTTCTTTTCTGAGCACCGTGATACTTTCTTAGTGCCTCGAGTTTTATTTTTAGGACATAAACATTAGTTTATACAAAATGTTTTATTTGAAGCAGCCTATGCATACATAAGTGGTACATTTTTTTACTCTTTCTAATTCTAATAATGGATTGCCATTTTAAAAATCGCATTGTATTTGGTTTACACACGAGGTTCATTATTTTTTATCATGCATTTGTCTAAATATCTTAATAGAGGACTACACATACACAAAAAGCTGCAATTAATCAAAATACTTAACTTAAAAATGAGACTTGAGGCGTTGTAATAGCATATGTCCTGGACAATTTTTTGGAATAGCATGAAGGTTGTGAAGGCAGTGTTTAATTCCAAATGAATGCTTGGTATTCCTTGTATCCTCATTATGTTTATAAAAGAGGGTCATTATTTTTTATCATGTGTTTGTCTAAAATTTAGTATCTTAACAGCGAACTGCACATATAAAATATACTCTAATTAATAAAAATACTAAATTATAAAAAGAATAAGATTTGCGATGGTACAATTCATTTACGATTACGTCTCAATTCCCAATGTTTTTTTTTTTTTTTTAATATACCATGGGCCCTCGGTTGCTATATATAACGTATGTCCTGGTCAGTTGATCAGCCTAACATGGAAAGTCCAGTATTTAATTTCCACGAAAGCTTGGTTCTATTATATCGACACTGAAGGGAGGACATGTTGAGTGAACTTTGTCCAAATCCTGAGACATGTTTAGCACATCCGATGTTCGTATCATACAGTGTGGTAGTGCTTACTTTTACAGCAATTCATTTTATTTTTATGCCTTCATGTTTATGTATGTACATCTGTTATCAGAGTAATTACAAATTTGGTTCGTCCTGGGAAATCTTTTTTCTAATTTTTCTTTTTAATTATTTTTATTTAGTATTCTTTGCTTAATTATTTCGCTAAAAATGTTTATTATTAAATTTAAGTTTTCATAAGAAGGGCCCTATTTATGAAAACTTGCAACAAGTGCGTTTTTTTATATTTAATAATATGAATTATTGCTTTATTTAATCGCAGACTAACTTATTTGACGCACAAACTTCCCCGGCGGAATAATGCTTACTATTCTAAAGTAATGGTATAGCAAAATAAACAGTTTGGTCATTTTCTAAATACAGGCCTGTTCATAATTAATATTATTCTGCAAAAGTTAACTAAATTATTTTAGCAGAGCCAATTTATAAATAAAATTACTGAAGTAGATAGTTTATATGTAACTAATGTCGCTTATAAATGCTAATTTCATACTGACGCTTAATACAGAATAATAGCGAACATAAAAAAGAGTAGCGGTTTTGTAGCATGTGAAACGTGTTATCAGATGCTTATTTTTATTATTAAGTATGTGTATCACTTTACTATAATTGCATCTATAAAGCTATCATAATTCGAAATTATTACCCCGAAATAAAATATTAAAGTTAATTTTTCATGCGTGTACGTTTGAAATAAACATAACCCTGTTTATTTATAATTCAAACACGAACAATAGGGGAAGATGGGGATACTTGAGCCATTTTTTGAATTTTAATTTTTTTTTAATTTTTTATATTTTTTTAGAATAAAATAAAATATTGAAAATGAAAATTTGATATTTTTTCTTCAACTAAAAACCACTTTCAATTAATTTTGAACTATTTTTCTATGTATAATAAATGTTTATTTTTTGTTTTACATCGTGGCTCAAGTATCCCCATGGCGGGGATACTTGAGCCATGGTGAAGGGATACTTGAGCCACTAAGGAAAAATACCTACAAAAGTAATTTTTTTCGCTTTATTTTTGCACAAACATTTTACAGAATGATAAATTATGAAACGTAAAGTCCTTCAAAACCAATTGAGAAAACAAAGCTAGTAATACGATCATTTTTTGTCGTTAAAACTGGTTGTCGGAGGATAATTTCAACTTGAGTTATAACGACGGCAGAAACATCCTCAGTTCAGAACCATTTAAATTTGGAATCTGCAATTCTTCGGGCAAATTTCATTTTCAAAATATTAAGCACTTATCCAACAAATATTTTTACAGTTTTCTTTCTGGCATATTTTATTAGTAACCAACCATCAATAGAAGGTTTTCTTTTCACATTATCACCATCATTGACAGAATTTTCCTCTAATGATATTGTCGAACTCATGCTTTTAATTTAGTAGCTGTCGGAATTCAAGCCAGATGTATCATTCTACTATTTCAAACACTTTTTTGATTTCACAGGAAAAAGATTTTGTCTTCCTCTTTGGCTCCATGCAGGTAAGTTTGAACTGGAATTTTTGTTACTTTTCTTGTTTTTTGTGCGCTCTTTTTACCAATTTTTCTTCAATTTTCTTAGTTAAAAAAAAGTTACAGCAACAGAGGTTACGATTTCAATATAAAATATTAATCTTAATATATTATATTAAAAAATAAATATTTTAATATGTTGGATCTTACTAATTAAAGTATTAAAAGTTATAGCCTGTAAAACCGTTTTAAAAAGTTATTTTAATTTAATGAAAGTTAAATTGAAAACTATGTTTACATTTATCTAGACAGGCTATTTTGTTACTCAAAATTAAAAATAAAATAGATATTTTCATTTAAAAAATATACATTTTTAAACATTTTTAGGTCGTTATTTTTTTAAGAAAAAAAAATAAAATGAAAAGTTATTCTCCTTTTTATCCAGAAAAATATCTATTAGTGAATATAAGGATGGAATTTTATTTTTTGTTTGTTTCACCCATGTTTAATTTCTAGTGGGGATGGTTGAGGCATGGCTCAAGTATCCCCACTCTCATTGGCTCAAGTATCCCCACTATCACTATTTTTGTTTCACAGAGTTTTACTAAATAAAGCATGCAGCTATTAGAACTATTTTAGACTCAAAATACAATTGAAATTATGCTTATTGAATGTATGTATATAGTTGCAACTTTAAACAAAACTTTGATTACAAAAAAACAAAAAAGCCATGCATCCAAATATTTACTTCAGATAGGGAAAAGACAACTATTAATCACTATATTTTCAAAATGGTACCAAGATGTGTGATTTCTTTTTTACATGTTCAGAACTATAAATATGTTATCATATTGGCAGTTTTAGAAAGAAAAATTAACCAACTGTAGAGATAATAGGGGTGGCTCAAGTATCCCCTATGCTCAAGTATCCCCACTCTCCCCTACTCTTAAAATATCAGTTTTAAGAAAAATATTCATTTTTAAAATAAAGTAAATAAAGATTTAAATAAAACAGTAAAATGAATAAAGAAATAAAATACCTCCTTCTAGACATCGTACATGTGACTACACAGAAATTACGTACAGGAAATTTTTTGTCTGCATAAATTTTTTTAAAAAGGACCTATCGCTAATAAAACAAAACTGGTACAAGTAGTTTGCAATGTAGTACATTAAATTATATCTCAGTATCTATATTTTTTAGAAACATAAACGATTTGATAGATGAAGAATGCTTTAGATGTTTGTGACATTTTTTTCAGTTTTATATTTGGAATTTCTAAATTCAAATTGTTGTAAAATGGAAATGTATGTTATAGATTTCTTTAGCATTGTGCCACCACAACATCATGTTTAGTGTTAAGCTTGTTTCATTTAACAGAACATTATTCAGTCACATTTTAATGGGGTTCTGATTCACAATGTCTGGGTATTCAAAATTTGATTTTGATAGCTTTCAGAAACATTGCGTCTGGTATTTTCCTATACTTTGTTTCTAAGGTTGGAAGTACATAAAATGCGAACTTCGTATAAATGTCTCATTTTTCTAACTGGAATGTGAGTAAATGTAATGATAGTTATAACTATAATGTGAGTTATAACTCAGATTATCGTCATATGTCTCACGCATATAGTTTATCGCAAAAGTGCTTTAGACGATTTCAAACTAAAGAGCCCTAAAAGACTGATTTGTTATATTAAATTATTTTTAACGCAGTTACTCAATTGGTAAATAAATCATAAATCAAATTGGTCAATAAATAATGGTCATAAAAGTTTTTACTAACATAACAGTTTTTAATTTACAAGTGGATGGAAAAAGTCCGGCCCAGGATTCAAACCAGGGATGGCTCCGTTGGTAGAGCGTTTGCGATTTCAGCCAAGACATCTCTGGTTCAAATCCTGCCCCGGATTTTTTTCATCTATTTGAAAATTTACAACTGTTATTTATTTTTTAGAGCTTGCTGTACTGAAAACTTAAGACCTTTAAAAAACTAAGTCATATTGTTGAATTTCTTCCCTGAGTGAAACTTTTAACTGTCATGAATGAGTAAATCCACTATGAGTCGTAAGCGTTTGCTAGATGTTTAGTGTTGAGCTTGGTAGCAGCGTTTTTGCGCTCTAAAAAATACTTAATAAAAGTAAAAAGGTGTCAGCACAGTTGTTGAATTACATCTGATTAAATTTTCTCTTATTTGACACGAAGTTTCTGCGATTTGAGGGGAAAAACAAATATTAAAAAATTTCGTTTCAGAAATGGAAAATGCTTGCAGCACAGTTTTTAGATCGCTTCTGTAATATGGATACAATGGGGCTTCGGTTAAATAATTTTAAGTAATTTTTAGTTCAACTCTAAAAACAATCCGCCAAACAATATAAAAAAATACTAACTACAAGTTGCCGGAACGTCCCTAAGAAAATATTCTGATATATTGCGAAATTTCCTTCTTTGAGTAGAGAATTTTAGAAAATTTTGACTTTAGAATTGAAAAGTTTCAGATATTTGAAGGGAAAAGAATACGCGTAAAAATTCCATGCATAAAACGAAAAATGCGTGGAGGAATGTCGCTGGAACGACAGTTATTTATTTTTTCTTTTTTTACAAAAATGTAGCTTACATTCGAAGATTTCAGATAATTTTTACATTTGATTACTGAAGCAAATTGTATTTTTGTTATTTATTATCGTATATTTTTTAAGAAAATATGCTTATTCAAAAGTGTCAGTAAGTAAAAAGAATAGATAAAAAAGAGTAGGATAAAGTAAAACAAGAATAGGAATTTTAAGTAAAATGATTCTATTATTATTTAGCATTTTAGGCTTTTACAAAAGATTTTTTCTCTCAGTTTTAAGAAAGAATGAGCAACTTGAAGGAGACACTTTTCCAAATTAACGACATAGAATCAATGGACAAATGTGTATCTCGTGTGTATTCACGAATATATATCACAGTGAATGGGTGAAATTTCAGTGGTCTAGAGAATACTGGTAACTCAATATACACATTTACGTTCGTGAATTAACGGAACATATATGCATGCATATATACCTATTTATTTATTTATTTATTTGTGAATTAATGGAATATAATGAATGAAATTATGTGCGTCCATTCACACATTTGTTTTTAGAGTGTACAGTTCAGATAGCTTAAGTTTAACGAAATATTTAAGTACACTGTGATGTTTTAAACTGTTTCGCGGACACTGTGAAAAATTGTGTCTCATTTTTTAATACTTCTGAATGCACTTCTCAGAATGTCAGAAAGTGATGTCACGTGAACGAAAGCACGTAATCAACAATACTTTACAATAGTCTTAATTTAATTTCTTCAATTTATGAGCATAAAATAGTCCATTCATAGCAATGATGTCAATTTGTCTCCAAAGAAACGTTATCGCGACTTAATAAAAAAGTTTAAGGAGATTATCTAAAATGCGTTGCACTATATTTTCATTTGCATGTGTACTATGTGAAAGGAATTCCCTATGGGATTTCGTAATTAATCTACGGCGCAATGAATTATCTCCACTGCACACGGTGTACCGAAACGGCAAATTTCCACTATATATATCAAATTGTATGTATTTTCCCGAGGTTTGTCAACTATGCAAATTTGTTCTAACAGTTGCACAGCATAAAAATCCACATATGGTTTTTCCCTTATGTAACTTCTAATCCCGCTTTTGGAAGAAAATCCCCCCCCCCCCTATCGATAATATAAGAAAGACAGATGAAAACCAAGAAGGCGTAAATGATGAAGGGAAAAATGTTATTAAGTCAAATCGTTTAATTTTTTTTTTTTTCTCATCTTGTGAACAATATACTTAGCTTATAAGTTAAAAGATGAGTTGCGTTATGACGTATGTTTGGTTTTTGAATTTTGTATAATTAAAAAAAAAAATTGTGTCATGTAAAGTCAAGGTTCTTCTATATCCTGCAAAATTGTTCTTTATTCATTTTCCTCCGCAAAACATTCCCCATCTAAAGGCATTTGGGGGAGGGGATGAGAAATGTTAGGGGTACTTATGCTTTGGTGTGGCTTTCGCAATTAGGGAAGTTTGACTAAATGAAAATCCACGGGAAAAAAATTAAAAATAAACATGCTTTTGCACCATTTCATGAAAAAAATAATGACAAAAATTTGAGATTTTTTAATTACAAATGCATAAAAGTAACGCTTAATGTAAAATTTACAAAAGTACGGTTGGGTATATAGAGACATGGGGCTTTAATGCGTAACATGCGGTAAACGTCTGTGAAAAGAACAACATTTCGTAACAGCGAGTGAGGAACAGACACCACAAAAAATTGTGAGGGATATAGGACAACAGAATCGTTGACCTCAGAGTATGTCTCTGAAATATAACCACGACAGCTTTTCAAGAAGTAGTTTAAAAGTCAATTTCAAAGTTGTGACCGAAGCGACAAACTTCATGAACGAGAATTAAAAAGGCCCACACAATCCCATCGTAAGATACATAAAATATATATATTACAATATAATATATTAATGTAAGGATTTCACAAAAACGATTACTTTAAGTAAAAAAAAATTAGTTTAATTTGCACAACCTTTCATCTCATTAATTAATTCGGAGAAAATTGTCATTAAACTAATAAAATTTAACAGGAGTGTTACATCACTTTTTAAATACCCTAAGAGGATTTTACGGGAAAAGTTTACATTGTCTTATGATAACACATCCACTTCCTCTGAGGCTTCATCTTTTATCGAATTCTTGTAAAACGTATCTTTAAAATGTCATGAACCATTAATTTTTTTTTTCATTATTTAAAACCATAGATGTCTTACAATGACGTAATGTAATACCGTTACATTAAAATAATAGTAATAATAACAGCTGATTACGTGAGTTTTAAAGCTTGCGTTATTCAAAAAACAAAATTTTGGGGAATGGTGAAGAACATCAAACTGCATTCATTGATTTTCATTATAAATCTAGACTTTTCAGTGGTAAAAATACAGAATAAAGCTAAGTCCCCCCCCCCCCCAAATTGTTGTGTTTTGCAGTACAAATTTACCTATGAAATGCATAGATTGAAAAAACATGATTTTTAAAAAATTTTGGATTAGGCGAGTTTTTAAACTCACATCTTCAATACGATTGTATTTAAATTTATTCCCTTAAGTTCCAAGAAATTTTCAAACAAACATAAAAGCTGTTGCAAATTAAAAATTTATAAAACTATCTTAAATCTATCAAGAAACATTAACGAATTGTAGATAGCACAAATAAATGAATACAAAAGGTGTGCACAGCTGTTTCGGAGCTTCTAAACTTCATCATCGGTCCTACATTAAAAATTAAAAATTAAAGCACAGCAAGCCAGCGGAACTCACCTCAAAGCTCAACCGTCAAAAGAAAAAAACAAGTCTGTGACTTTCGATCTGTGAGGTGTATCTCTCTAACTCGCTACGTTTACTCTTAGATCTGGAAGAAGGTGAAGATCTACACTGACCCCTAGAATCCAAAACCACTTCCAGTTAAAACTTTTATCTATTTATCTATATATATATATACAGGGTGTTTCTAAATTCATGGTAAAAACTTTAAGGGGTGATAGTACACATCAAGACAAAGAATATTAAATTGGAAATTAAGGGTCCCAAACGTTTTCCGAAGGAGATAGGCGCCATTAAAGTTTAGGGTCCAAAAATTCAAATGATTATAAAAAACAGAAAAATTGGTCGATTCGTTTGCGGTTTTCACTATAACTATCCTTTATGTCAGTATTGTCTTGAAAATAAATTATAAAGATAAATTTCAAAAAATGTCGATAGAGGGCGGTTTAGACTTTGGAGTTACGAACAACTATTTTTTACCGTTATTTTTTGCATCTCATTAATTGTTGTAGAAGCTTAGACAAAAACTTAAATTTTGAGCTCAAAATCTAAATCGTTGAGAGTGGTTAAGTAGCGGGAACTGAACTGTGGAGGGAGGTTCAAATTTCAAATGATTATAAAAAACGGAAAAATTGGTCGATTCGTTTGCGGTTTTCACTAAAATTGTTCTTTATGTCAGTATTATCTTGAAAATAAATTATAAAGGTAAAATTCAAAAATTTGCCGATAGAGGGCGCTTTAGACTTTGTAGTAACGTACAAATATGTTTTACCGTTATTTTTTACATCTCATAAATTTTTTTAGAAGCTTCGACATAAACATAAATTTTGAAATGAAGTTCTTAATCGTTGGGAGTGGTTAAGTAGCGCAAACTGAACTGTGTTCAATGGGGGTGGGAAGGTTCAAATTTCAAATGAATATAAAAAACGGAAAAACTGGGCGATTCGATTGCGGTTTACGCTAAAACTATTCCTTATGTCAATATTTCCTTGAAAATATATTTTAAAGATATGTTTCAATAACGTCCGACAGAGGGCGCCTTAAACTTTAGAGTAACCAACAATTATTTTTAACCGTTATTTTTTGTATCTAATTAAATGTTTGTAGAAGTTCAAACTTATATTTTGAGCTCAAAATCTGCATCGCTGTGTGTAATTAAGTAGCGGAAAATTGAACTGTGTTCAAGGGGTGGGGAGAGTAACATTTCAACTACTGAACACAGTTAGTTTGCGCTTCTTAACCCTCCCATCGATTTTGAATATGAGCTCAAAATTTAAGTGTAAGCTTTAACAAGCATTTAATTAGATGCAAAAAATAACGATTAAAAATAGTTTTTGGTTACACTAAAATTTAAGGCGCCCTCTAACGGAATTTTTTAAAATTTATCTTTAAAATTTATTTTGAAGGAAATATTGACATAAAGAATAGTTTTAGCGAAAACCGCAAAAGAATCGATCAATTTTTCCGTTTTTTACAATCATTTGAAATTTGAACCTCCCCATCCCCATTGAACACAGCTCAATTTGCGCTACTTAACCACTCGCAATGATTTAGATTTTCAGCTCAAAATTTAAGTTTATGTCTAAGCTTCTAAAAAAATTTTATGAGATGCAAAAAATAACGGTAAAAAAATAGTTGTACGTTACTCCAAAGTCTAAAGCGCCCTCTTTCGGCATTTTTTTTAATTTTATCTTTATAATTTATTTTCAAGATAATACAGACATAAAGAATAATTTTAGTGAAAATCGCAAATCAATTGACCAATTTTTCCGTTTTTTAAAATCATTTGAAATTTGAACCTCCCCCACGGTTCAGTTTGCGCTACTTAACCACTCCCAACGATTTAAATTTTGAGCTCAAAATTTAAGTTTATGTCTAAGCTTCTAAAAAAAATTAATGAGATACAAAAAATAATGGTAAAAAATAGTTGTTCGTTACTCTAAAGTCTAAAGCGCCCTCTATCTGCATTTTTTTAAATTTATCTTTATCATTTATTTTCTAGACAATACTGACATAAAGAATAGTTTTAGTAAAAACCGCAAACGAATCGACCATTTTTTCTGTTTTTTATAATCATTTGAATTTTTGGACCCTAAACTTTAATGGCGCCTATCTCCTTCGGAGAACGTTTGGGATCCTTAATGTCCTAATTAATATTGTTTGTCTTGATGCGTACTATCACCGCTTAAAATTTGTACCATGAATTTAGAAACACCCTGTATATATATATATATATATATATATATATATATATATATATATATATATATATATATATATATATATATATATATATCACTTTTTTATGGACACGATAATTTCCATAATTCTACGTATTTCTCTTCCAATCTCATATATAAAAAATTAAAGACCAAACAATCTCGGTCAAGTTCTTGGGCAAAATCGGACCAACGGGGTGGAAATAGAGGGGGATTTTGTGAAAACGAAAAAAAACATAACTTCTTAATTATAATGCATATCAAATTATGTAATGGTTTTTATTACTTCTAAAATAGGGCAAAAAATTTATGTATGACAGATTTTTGATAAATTTAAAAATGGACACAAGGGGATAAATAAACAGGATTTTAGAGAGAAAAAAATTCCTAACTTTGTCAATCCTTAAGATATAAAATGCAATTCAATTTATTGTAAATCTTCTTAATATTATCTACAATTTTTATGCCGACAAGTATTTGATAGGACCGATACTTACTGACAAAGAAAACAAAAAGGGGGGAGGGGAATTAAAGACAATAAATCGTCAAATCATAAGATGCAGAGTCCAATTAAATTTATTATACATCTATATTTCTCAACATCTACAACTTTTATGCTGACAAGTTTTTGATAGGAGCAGTTCTTATAGCAAAATAAATAAATAAATAAATAAACAAAATAGGAGTTGAAGAAAAAAAAGGGTTCACTCAAATTCAAACTGCTTAATTTCTGACTCATTTTTAAATTTATTTTTGCTCTCAAGCGTATCCAGTTGGCAGAATCTCTTATTTAGAAACTATACGAAGTGTCGCATTGTTCGATTTTTTTAAATAAAAGCAGAATATATGTCTAAAAATGGTGTCAAAATGGACAGTTTGAAGATAATTTCCCAAATAGATAATGCTAAAAAGAATTAAAGGTGCACTCAAATCCAAACTACTTATTTTCTGACTCATCTTTAAATCCATTTTTGCTCTCAAACGCATCCAATTTGCCGGTTCTCTTATTTCGAAACTATAAAATTGCCGTATGGGGCGATTTTTTGATAAAGGCAGATGTATTTTTTTAAGGCTGTCAAAATGGGCATTTTGACGAAACGACGTATTTTCTCGAAGCGATAGTGTCGAAAGAATTAACCGCTTCCCTGTTTTGCCGATACGTCGTACGGGCAAGAAGAATTTGCTTGATTCATCATTTAAAGCTTTTTGACATCACTAATTATTTTAAATACAATTTCATACTAATAATTGCAGAAAAGTTTAGACTAAATATTACGAATATTTTAGCTAATTAAATGTCGTTTTAACCCATACTTTCAAATTATTATATGTGCAAAAATCAATTAAGTAGTTAAAGGTATAATCAAATACAAACTGCTTATTTTCTGACTCAAATTTAATTGCTCTCAAACTCATGCATTTAGCAGGTTCTCTTGTTTAGAAACTGTATAATGTGCAGTACGGGTCGATTTTTTTGATAAAAAGAGAATTTATTTCGAAAAATGCTGTCAAAGCCATTTTTAAAAAATCTGACCATTTTTAAAAAATCTGAAATTTTTTGTACAACAACCCTAACATGATGGAAGTTCAAAATGACCGTTATTTTAATTTTACTATTTTTTGTTTGTGCATGGTGGCCATCATTGTTTCATCGTGTTCAGCGATTTTCTCAGGTACTGGGATACACAAAATTGTAAATATTTCGTCTTTTATTTCCCCAATTGAAATGGGGTTTGCAGCATTTTGTTCAGAATAAAATAAGCTAAATGTACGGCCGTAGAATAATTTTGATAAATTTTTACAGGTAAAATTTTAGCACAAAATTTAAGATTTTTTCCAAAATCTATCCCTTAGCAAGAGGAAATTTTTCATGTAAGGAAAACTGTCAACCTTACACATTTTTTTTTACAAATAGGTCAAAAGTGCGTGCACTCACACACCAAGTCCCATATTTGGGTGTTGATTTCTCTTTGCGAAAAAAATTCCGAAATTCGTCAAAAATTTCAAAAATCGTACTTTTTAGGCTTTGATATCTCTGGTGGGGCACGAGATAAAAATCTGAAATTCTGAACTTAGATAGTATTGTGTAGTAGTGTTATGTACAAAAAATTTCAAGAAGGAGATTTGACTACAAGCTGAGAAATAACATGGACAATATGTGAAAAAAATACTGCCAAACTACTGTAACCTACTCTGTAATTGTTCAACAAGACTGTCAACCTTACACAATTTTTTCTACAAATAGGTCAAAAGTGCGTGTACTCATACACCAAGTCCCAGATCTGGGAGCTGATTTCTCTTTGCTAAAAAAAACCCGAAATTCGTCGAAAATTTCAAAAATTGTGCTTTTTAGAATTTGATATCTCTGGTGGAGCACAAGATAAAAATCTGAAATTCTGGCCTTTGATAGTATTGTGCAGTAGTGTTATGTACAAAAAATTTTAAGAAGGATATTTGACTACAAACTGAGATATGGCATGGTTAATTTGTAAAAACAATACTTCCAAACTATTGTAATCTTCTATGTGTTTGTTCATACCTACAAAATATTAAACTAATGGTTGATGATGCAAAGTTACAAAGATCTTCTTCAAATTCTGTTTAAATCGTGATTTAAATAATTCAGATTGTATGCTAAGCCAATGCACTATTTGTTCAGATGAACAAAACATACTGGAAATGCTATTCGTCCATTTCAATGGCCCCGAAAATATTTTGGTTGAT
This sequence comes from Maratus speculifer, assembly GCA_964019185.1. Taxonomy (NCBI): domain Eukaryota; kingdom Metazoa; phylum Arthropoda; class Arachnida; order Araneae; family Salticidae; genus Maratus; species Maratus speculifer. The sequence goes on from OZ025299.1 coordinate 172,441,522, forward strand.
TGACCGTTTTTAAAAAATCTGATTTTTTTTTTTTTTTTTTTTTTTTTTTTTTTTCTTTTTTTGTACAACAGCCCTAATATGAGGGAAGTTCAAAAAGACTATTATTTTAATTTTAATATTTTTCGTTTGAGCATGGTGGCCATCTTTGTTTCATCGTGTGCAGGTATTTCCTCACACTGAAGTTTGATATCTCTTGTGTGGTGCAAGATAAAAATCTGAAATTCTGGCTTTTGATAGTATTTTATGGTAGTGTTATGCACAAAAAAATTCAAGAAGGAGATTTAACTTTAAGCTGAGATACGGTGATTATAAAAATGTTGAGAAATGCTATTACGAGTACATTAGGAGAAATGAGATTAGTCTCTTTTATTACAATATTTACACAGAAAATATCGTTTGCTGAAAACAGTTAAATAATTAACATTTAATTTACGAAGATACTATATATGCTCAACAAAGAGCTTAACACTATTTACGAGAGATGTTATGAGTTCGACCAGTTACTGTTATTAGTCCATTAGGCTGTTCTTTCTCAAAATTTTATTTGAAGCCACCCAAGTCTTGTCATCCCTTGTTAACTTGAAAGAAATTCTCTAGGTTTAATAATTGAAACCATGTCAACTCGATCAGTTGCAACCCATTGTCTGTAATTTACTTTACCTGAAATTTGTTCCGAGTAAAATTGTTGCAATAGCATTTCTAGTAGGTTTGTTCATCAGGACAAATAGTGTATTGGCTTAGCATACATTCTGAACTGTCTAAATCACACAGAAGCATTTGAAGAAGATATTTGTAATTAACATTTTACTTTGTATCATAAATAATTAATTTAAAATTTTAGAGGTATGAACAATTACATAGTAGGTCACAATAATTTGGCAGTATTGTTTTCACATATTGTCCATGTCATATCTCAGCTTGTAGTGAAATCTCCTTCTTGAAATTTTTTGTACATAACACTACTACACAATACTATCAAAGGTCAGAATTTCAGATTTTTATCTCGTGCTCCACCAGAGATATCAAAGCCTAAAAAGTGCGATTTTTGAAATTTTCGACGAATTTCGGAATTTTTTTTTTTTTTTTTTTTTTGCAAAGAGAAATCAGCTCCCATATCTGGGACTTGGTGTATGAGTACACGCACTTTTGACCTATTTGTAGAAAAAATTGTGTAAGATTAACAGTTTCCCTTGCATAAAAAAAATTCCTCTTGAAAAAGGATAGATTTAGGAAAAAATCTTAACTTTTGTGCTAAAATTTCACCTGTAAAAATTTATTTTTCAAAATTTTTCTACCATTGTATATTTAGCCTATTTTATTCTGAACAAAATGCTGCAAACTGCATTTCAATTGGGAAAATAAAAGACGATATATTTACAATTTTGTGTATCCTAGTATCTGAGAAAATCGCTGCACACGATGAAACAAAGATGGCCGCCATGCACAAACAAAAAATAGTAACATAAAAATAACGGTCATTTTGAACTTCCATCATGTTAGGGTTGTTGTACAAAAAATTTCAATCTTTTAAAAAATAGTCGAGCGACCAGTGCTGGACCACTTGAAATGGATTGACCCGAGTCTGAAATAATGCTTGAAAATTTTGAGCTGTGAACGAGGAAAGATATTTTTTAAATATTGCCTTAAGATGTTTCAGGTAAAACCAGCGATAACAGAAATATGAAATTAAAAACTCGTCAAAAACGACCGAATAGAATAGTTAGACTGAATTTATCTCTAATAATGATTTACTTTTTGTTGGTGAATTTAGCATTTAACTTCGAAATCTATCTGCGGCTGCAGGCGAGCCGCAGGAATTTTTTAATTTCACACTGATGATGGATCTTTAGAATCCCCCAAAACGGCTGTATAGTACATCTATTATATACATTCATTTGTGCTACCTAACGTTGCTCCCTTTTTCTTAATATATTGGCACGAAGGACGGTCCTCCCTCATTTTATGTTATCTGCCTTAACTCTGTCTTTTATATTTTTAAATGCAAATTAGAAATACTTGCATAGTTAAATGCACCTTTATGAATTAATCAAAACTGACATTTTGAAAGTCTTTTTCTAATGAATTTACATTTAATAATTTTCATTGAAATATGCCTCAGCTTTCTTTCGCGTATAAATTCATACGCATTCATTGCTACATTTTTAGCGACAAATTATTTATTTCAATACTGACTTGTACGTCTTTGTTAGAAATGTGACGACACTTTTTGGACTGCTGCCAGAAAACAAATTGCTATTTTTATTGTTCATACATTACTTCTAAATATAACATTCCTTCGTAAAATATAACATACTTCTAAAAATTCCAATTTTTACATCGTCGAATAGCGAAAAAAGAATACTTTTCATTAAAATTTCTTTGACAGTTGTATAACTCAATTAGGGTCACTTTTAAAAAAATTTCAAGCATATATTTTTAATCCATCTCAATAATGATAATTTATTTTCTACAATTCCGCAAAGTAGTCTCGGAAATGCCACAATTTGTAATTAAATTTCCATAGTAAATTAATTAGAAAAGAAAGTAAATTAATCATAAGATTCCGCACTTTATCCCAAAACTAAAATTAATCAACGGAAAATACTTTTATCTTGTGTAGAATACAAAATTAATATCAAGTTAAATTTATTACTGTTATAAGATATGGCGGCATCCGAATATACTCAGAACCTCTTTTAAAAAGAAATAACATTAAATTAGCAATTTCTGCTAATACAATGCCAGACATTTTATTGTGTTCCAGGGCGAATGTCTTACTCATACAAGGAGGGAGTGTAATGAGCTTGCACACCATTCTTAAAGAGGTTCACCAATGAGACTAAAAGACTACTTTTTGAACTAGTCGCCTGTGACGATCACAAAACTTTCTTCTGTCTCATGCATGATAATATTCTAAATAATACCTTGTTGCAGACTAAAGTTAAACCTAGATTGGACGCTTGGGTGTATGCTTTTTTGTCTCATATTTATTACAAGTGATACAAATATGGGGGCACTCCACTCAACATTCCTACCACTGTTACCAATCCAACACGTTAAATATATAACTATTGTCGGAACTAGCGTGGTTTCAGTAGCAAAATTATGAAGTATTTTTCAGTACTATGTAGTCATTACTTTTTGAACTAGTCGCCTGTGACGATCACAAAACTTTCTTCTGTCTCATGCATGATAATATTCTAAATAATACCTTGTTGCAGACTAAAGTTAAACCTAGATTGGACGCTTGGGTGTATGCTTTTTTGTCTCAGATCGTCTCTAGTAAGTCGAATCTTATATCCTTTCCTAGCGTATTCACGGATTCCTGTGATGCCGCTCTCGAGAATTCATTGAATTCCGATGAAAGGGTATACAATAGTGCAAGAACTTTGTCTATCACTATCCCGTCCCGAAAAAGACCCAAAACTTACTATTAAAGTGCCAGTTTTTGTGGGAAGTATCATCTTTCTACCCTTCAAATGGAATACCCCGTCTGCGACTTGGATTTGACTAGCGATGTAGTGAAACATCGCTCGTCCATAGTGAAATTATAGTGAACTCATATGAAGTTTGGTTCAGATCTATCAACAAATTTCTACAGTTTTCAATGATACAATGAGGGCATACACAACTACACACGGACACACGCAGAGACAAACAGAAATTTAGAAAAAACACATTTTTCGAACCCCTTTCTCCCTAAAAGATGTAAATTCGTCGAAAACCAAAATATTTTGATTACAATGCTTTGTACCATTATAGATAGAAGAAAGTAAAAATGTAATGCAGCAAAAAGTACGGTATAAAAGGTTAATAGATTGTAGCGAGCATCGATTCTACTTGTAACGCTAGTTTAAAGAAGGGGGGAAATCCACCATTCTACAAATCACGTGATCGCAACTTCTTTTGTGGAAAATATGTCTTGTGCGAATATTAACAACACATCTCAGGTGCAATGTTTAGAACCGCATCGTGTGACATCATAGATTTTTCCATTGGTATTTGCTGGTAAAACCAAGTGTTGACACCTCAAAGAAACTAATTGTTTTTGTGTTAACACTTGTATATTTACTCATACATGTATTCGTATTTTAAAGCTACTTTTTTCATTTGGAACATTTTTAAATTCTTTTTCTGTAATCCAGAATCATTTTTCCGCAATTTAAAATTATTCGATTAAACAACTCATTATAATTCACTCTCATCAAAATTCATTATAATTAACACGTTCAGAGTGTGTTTTAGAATTCAATAAATAAATCTCCTGGTAAATAAGTGACTTCACGTTAATTTTATGTCCCTATGTAATACGGTAAGAATATAAAATAAAATCTATTCTGTGTATGATTATGTTATAAACAACAATAACTCTTGTAACATTGCTTATTCTAATATAGAGTTGTAGTTTTGTTCCTCCCGCAAAAAAGAAAAAAAAACTATTTTATCAGCATTTTTAGGTATAATTATTTTTAAATCTTATTATATTATGTAAATCTTTCTTAAATCTCTAAGAAATTTTAATATGTTTATAAAATGAAATTTTGGAGACAAACATTTCCTTACATATTAAGGTGTCTGATGCAAATATGGCTAATGCGGATAATATGGCCAACCTGCAATATTATTATTAATTTCAGTGAAATCCAAAAAATGATGCTTGGCTCTATTACCTAGATATCTGAATAACATACTGTAGCACCGTGTTGGCCGCAATTCTTGAGCACGTGCATAGGGGGGCAGTCACTGTTGATTTGTTTTTAGTTGAATTAGCATTTTATAAAATTTTCTTTGGTAAATTTGTTATTTTTCTTATTTAAACAAAGTATTTGTATTTGTATTTGTACTTAAGAATTTAGCTGGTTTAAAGTCCTTTTTAACTTCAACAATGAATTTTAATACATGAGTGCTCAGGCAGAATTACGAACATTTTTTCAAAACTCATCATTGTTGATAATATGCCCATTAGGCTTATTACCTGCACATATGGCACACTACATTCATATAAATAAATTTCCTTATTTTTTATATTTATTTATTTATGCATATAACTGGGTTAAAAATATTAATGCACTATTAGCATTAAATACCAAATAAATCAGCTTTTAAAAATATATATTGCTCCCAAATAAACACAAAAGAAATCAAATGCAATAATGTTAAAATAAGAAACTAAATGTTCTTCCTGTTTTTTCAATTTATTTATTTATTTATTTATTGCGTTATTTTTTGTAAAAACTCAAAACTAAATTTGATTTTCTGCGGTTTTAGTTTCTCAAGCGTTAAATATCAATATTTCCATTATATTTCACCTATGGCCATATTATCTGCATATGGGCACATTACATTCATCAACTAGACTTTTTTTCAAATAGATTATTGCAAGTTTAAATCTTGATTAGTTTAAATTTTTTATTTTTTTTCCAATACTAAAAAGACTTTTCTCTTTTAGAAATTTTTTATTTTTTTAAAAAATCACATGCAACTGTCTCTAAAAAAGTTTTATTCTTAAGATAGGTATATTAAATGCATATACCTTATACCAGGATTTTTATTTTTTCGCAACAGAAATAGAAAGATATTTTATAGGGAAAATGTCAATTCTGTAATTTTTGTGGTTCTGTAAGAAAAATAATAAAATTTTGAAGAAATTGCTTTAAGGTATCTGGATGAAAAGGTATGTGGTTTGAATGCTGCAGTTCCAAGATATGGAGTTCTGTTTAAACAAAATGTCACCAGTCTGAGCCGTTCCCAAACATGGTTTGATAGTGACGAATTACCGAGTCTGGAAGTCGCCCAGGGTAACTTAGAGGTTAAAGCAAGAGCAGGGTACATTATGAATCCTAGTTCAAGTCTTGGTCATGGCTATTTTTCACTCCTTATTGTATTAATATTGTATATAAAGTGGTTTATTGCATTAATGTTATCTATGTATGTAATAATATGTACAATTATTAAATGAATTCAGGCATTAATTTATGTGTTTTAATAAACATATGGAAAGTTGCCGCCAAGTATACCAAGGGCAACCTTTTCTATTATACTATTAAAGTAGGGTAAACAGGGGTAATTATGATCGCTTTTTAAATTTTCAACATTGCTTTTTTTTTTACTTGTTTCTATTTAGAAATGTGGTGTTTTTAGTACATAGGAAATAACTTTGATCCTTTATGAACACTTCTTAAAAGTTTTAAGTCTCATAACACTTTTTCTTTTTAAGTTAAAGAATGGTTATAATTGCCCCATCAAAAATTCATAATCACAAAAGTTTGGGATAATTAAGACCAGTAATTGGGAAATTATGACCATTGTATTTTCTCTTTATACTTCCTTGCACACATTTGTTTGGGGTAATTAATACCATTAGAACTCCAAACTGACAAATGTGTTTATTAAACATTTTAGAAATTTTGTTTCAAATTGCTATTTGGATCTCAAAAATGTTTCAGACGAGTGATAGGAATGTCTAAAATGAAAAATACATTATGAGGTTAATATCTAAGCGTGAGATAAAATGATACCATACACAATTTTTTCCATTATAGGGGCGGACATAGTTACCCCTTTATCACAATTACCCAACCTCACCCTACAACGGAAACTTCTTAAGTAGCCGCCTAGCTTAATTGACCGCTATTGCAAAATTTGTTTTTGTTCATATAAAACACTAGGGAAATTTTCTGGTAATGCTACCACCTGTCTATAATGTAAATGTTGTATACACTATATTGCCATTGATTATGGGACACTTGCGATTTTAGACATTTTACTAAATATCTAGAAAAATACATGAGGAATCATCTCGAAACTCTTAGTGTATAAATATAATAGTATAAGTCATACATCTCCGTGAAAATTTTTTCCCGAAACTCCAAAGGGGACCGTCAACAAATTAAAAAAGAATGAATATCTTTTGAATAACCCTGTCAAAACTAATGTAGCAAAAGCGCTCAAATTCTAGATTGTGATTGAATGCCTTATTGTTATAAGCCTTGTTCATTTTTATGCAAATAGCATGCATACTCGCAGAATAATTAAGGTTTTTATAAAAATGATCCCAAATTTTTCCAAGTTTTTTCCTTATAATTTTCAGAGTTCTTAATATAAAATATTATTTTTTTCAGAAAATATGACAAACAACATTGCACACAGTACCCTGTAATCAGAATTAAAAAATTATGAAAATTGTATAAAAAATGAGTTGGTTTACTAAATAACTTTTTACTGCGCATGCGTCAACGATATCATAATTTCATTTGCATATTATGTTAGCTAAATGTATAGAGCAACTTTTGCGAAAGTCACAAAATCATAACTTGAAAATTCTGACAATAATCGTCAATTGAATAAAACGAAAATCCGTTATTCTCAAAATGAAGCAAAAACAAGAGGGGTTGTATCCATATATTCATTGATTAGTGTCAATATAGAATACACAATATGGGATGTACTACTGCATTTGGATAAAATCCCTCATTTTTTTGCTTCATTTTGGAAACAACGGATTTTGTCCTTTTTCTATAGACGATTACTTTCAGAATTTTCAAACTATGATTTTGAGACTTTTACAAAAGTTGCTCTATACATTTAGCTAACATAATATGCAAATGAAACTATGATATCTTTGACGCATGCGCAGTAAAAAATTATATAGTAAACCTACTCATTTTTCATACAATTTTTATTATTTTTTAATTCTGATTGCAGGGTACTATGTGCAATGTTGTTTGTCATATTTTCTGAAAAAAATATTATTTTATATTAAGAACTCTGAAAATTATAATGGAAAAACCTGGACAAATTTGGGACCATTTTTATAAAAACCTTAATTACTCTCCGAGTGTGCATGCTATTTGCATAAAAATGAACACAGTGTATTACAATACGGCATTCAATCATAATCTAGAGTTTGAGCGCTTTTGCTACATTAGTTTTGACAGGGTTATTCAAAAGATATTCATTCTTTTTTAATTTGTTGACGGTCCCCTATGGCGTTTCGGTAAAAAATCTTCACGGAGATATATGACGTATACTATTATATTTATACACTAAGAGTTTCGAGATGATTCCTCATGTATTTTTCTAGATATTTAGTAAAATGTCTAAAATCGCAAGTGTCCCATAATCAATGGCAATATAGTGTATAAGAATCCCCCCATGATACATAACATTTTAATTTTTATTTTAAAAAGAACTTTTATAATCCAGATTCTGAACTCTTTTAGATAACTCTGTTAGACAACTTTCTTCATCTCCACGCACGGATAGTGTAGGCGTAAAATTGTCGTCTTTGCATACACGTCGGAGTCGCCCATTTTTCATGCACATGTGTTTTTGCTCTGTTTGTACTGGATTTTGAAATTCATTCTGTTCTGTAATCTCTTCTTATAATGTAGTGTAATATGCTAGGGAAGGAATGATTTTTTCCCCTCTTTCGTAATCCGAAAATATAATATAGGTAGGATGTTGTTAAAAATTTTCACGAATCTAATTTCTTGACAAAAGGATTCAGCACACAAAAAAATTATAATGAAGAATAATGCAATTTAATATGCATATTTTTCTCTTTTACTCCAATACTATAGGACCAAAAGAAAGTGAAATATGTAATTAAATGGATACGTTACACCTGTTAGATTCCTGCTAAATAATTGCTTTAAGGAGTGGGACAGCATATTCCTGGATCTGAGGTAAGATGAACTTTCCTTATATTATTTTGATTTATGATTATTGATTTCTTGGTACGAATTTTAAATGAGGTCTCTCCGTAGTACATTCATCCAAATATCGCATATATATTTACCCTAATAGTAAAGGGACCAGATAATCTGTAATTACCAGTATTCTTAAAAACTGTAAAAGGTGGCCATCTATTTTTCAACAAAACAGAAGGTTTAAAACTATACAAATTCTATGAATATACTGAGATAAAAAAAGGACAATACAGAGAAGAATAATTTTTCTTCTAAAGACACAATAGCAGAGTGGAGGGAAAAAAACATTTGTCATTCAAAGAAAAGCATTTGAATAAGAAAGTTTCTTGCTTGAACACAAAGAAAGCAATACCCATATGTATTTTCTGACCACTATAGTATGTAAACAAAAATTAAAAAGCCAGACTAAACAAATGGAATGTTGGATTCATGGCATAAAGAAAAATTTAGAACTTGAATCATTCATTTGGGGATTGACTTTATCTCAACCATTTACCTCGTCATTTCTAGAAAAACAACTTGAAATTCACACGTGAAACGTGGCAAATGAGGTGCGTTCGTACTATATATAGTTTATAAATATTCAGATCTTAGTGAAATATAGCTGTTACACTCTTATGCAATAAATTTATCAATACGAAATTTATTACATACATATATAAATTATATAAACCGGGTGACCCAAGAGTCAGGATGAAATTTAAAAATGAATAATTTCAAACCGAATCAAGATACAAAGATACGGTTTGCACTAAACGGATGGAAAAGAAACCGGGTTTTGTGTGGCAAGGAAAAATATAGCTCTGTTGGCAACCAACAGACGGTGCTATATGTTTTATTGCACCAAAAGATGATTTACAAATGAAAAAATTTTGACAACTTACAAATTAACTTAATTACAATTAATTAGTACTACAACAAATGTTCAATGTGCTGTCCATCATTCAGAAGTACAGCTCTGAGACGAGGCACGATGCCGTTCATAGCATTTAGTAGCATTTCTTGCGTTATGGCAGGCACATTTTGGCGGATGACATCTTTCGATGCTGCTAGTGATGCCGGTTGGTGCCGTACACTTTTGACTATCCCCACAGCCAAAAGTCACAGGGTGTCAGATCAATGTACTTTTGGAGGCCAGTGTACGTTGAATATTCACTTTCAGAAATTTTGACTGAAATACGGAAACATATTTGAATATTTTGTATAACCCTGTAAATTTCCAATATATTTTATATACGAAATTTTTATTCTGCTAAAATTTAATTCAGGCTAAAACACGATTAAAACTTCTGAAATTGCACTTCCAAACATTTTCTATCTTAAGCGACCATTTATTCAATTCTTTTCTTTGTGTAATCCTGTATATGATTTTACTTCTGTCATATGAACAACTGTTGGTATACTAAATATAGTCAAATTTGAAAGTGCGTTGCTAAATTAAATACGCCTTTTATGCCCTTCATGCTGTCACTCCGCGTGTTTACAAATTATTTTGTGTAATCTTGCATATGATGGAGCATTTATACATGACAAATAATAAGCAAATATATAGTTTAAAAAAATATCATCAATGAAATCACTCTTCCAGCAATTATCACTAATAGACAGTATGTCAGATACAGTACTCTATCCGAATCTTTTGTGCGTCCTTGTAAATAAACGATAAATGCTATGCACATTTTTTTATACAAACAAGTATCTTGTTGTATGCCTCAGTAATGTATAATGTTTTCATTATACTTCAGTTAATTTCATTATATTTGTGTTACAGAACGAAAATATTATACAAACTTTTTCCCCCATGACCATTATGTAACGAAAGTCTTGTGAGGCCTTGTAAAGGAAAAATAAATGTTTTGCACCCCAAATTATTCAGAATGTCTATTTTACTACACTTCAAAAATATATATGAATATTATTGCACTTTAGTTGATCTAATATCATTTAAATGAACTTTGATTGTAATGGAATGGAATACTTTTGACCAGCCCTATAAAGGAGCTATAAATTCAAATGAACTATACTACATTCTTCATTTTCAATAGCGATTATGCTATAGTAAATATAAATAACATACAAAAAGGATTTGGCGATCCGAGTACAATTACTATAACTAAAGCTCCGACAGAGATGCAGATAAACCGAAATCATAAACACTTTTTAACAATATTGGAGTATGTTAGAAATGTCTAAAGAGGCAATTTCAAGAAAAAGGCATTTAAAACAAAACAAAAGAAAAGAAAACCATCATTTATTTTTTAAATCGAAATGTCAAAATTTTATCATTATTATTTATATTGAAGAGCAAAAATTCTTTATCATTACTTTAATGTTTTGGAAATATAAATTAGTGAAGTGTATCATTCAATAACATTTTTTTCATATGGACATAGAACTCGTATGAAAATTACAGATAAGCCAATAAAAACATTATTCAATCATTCCAGTTTATCTTTATTTTGATGTTGTTTTGAGTATATTAAGATATTTTCTTATCTTACATTGCAAATTTTCTTTTTAATATGTAGCCGCCTCCAATCCCAAGCAATTAATAATACGTGTTATTACCAATTGGTTAGTACCAATGAAATTTTTAAACGATGATTTGGGGCAGTATTAGCGGAGGGGAGATGCCTATTTTTTTCCCCAGGGTTGTGCTTTCGATAAAATTTACATATTTTTTTTTTAACATTAATGCGTTGCTTGTATGTTTCTTGCAAGACACCTCTTTCAACTTGCCTGTAAATGTATAAAGGTATTTGCATAAAATTGTTCGCCGGTAAAGTTATAAAGGACGATTCTATATTCCTCTTTCAACTTGCTACAAAATTTTACTGAACAAAAATCAGTCAGAAAATTTTAAATGCTTGGAATCCCCAACCCACTTGAATATACGTAAGGCTGTATGCTTCCCAAAAGCAAACTGGCAGGTTCATCAAATTTTGAATTTTCCTTATTCAGAAAGAAGCCATTTTTTGCAATCAGACTCCTTTTCATGTGGAATCTTCCTACAAAAATAAAATTGATTTCCCGCTAATGTGTAATCGATTCTTTTGTTGCATACCGAACAAAAATCGACATTTATGGAATGCTTCTTCTCTGTTGTTATGAAAAATCTCAGCCTTTTATAAAATTGTAGTAAAACAGGTCTCCTTCGCGTGGTGACTTTTAGTTGAATGAACTGAAAAACACATTTCTCTTAATTATGTATTTTAAAACCGTTGTTTTCGTATACTTGTTTCTATTGCATGTTTTTAAATATTTTATAATGTATATTCAAGTTCAAAGTACATAAAAATGACGTAATTATGCTATTTTGAACTTCCTTTATGCTAAAAATTAGGAGTAAATTTTATACTTTATTTTCCGATGATTTTTCTGGCTCTTTTTGTAGCTGTGTGGGTCAGAAATGTAAGATTATTCCGGTATAGGTGAGAATATATTTTTAATTTAATATTAAAGTAATTCTGATATTTACAAGGAATTCGGATTTAAGAAACTCCGTATATGCAATTACCATAGCAAAGAAAATTACAAATATTTTCGCCACCGTATAATATTAGATATTTTCAAAAGAAGACAATTTTAACTTTTTTTCCTATTTTTGACTTCAGGAGAAATTTAAAGGGTTAACCATCCATTCTTGACAGTACATTTGACAATATTTTTCTTTTTCAATTATAATTGATGATTAATATTTTATATTGACTGCTCAATTAATTTACAATAATGAATAAATTGGGTAAAATAAAATCTCGGAACTTGCCCAAATCAGAGACTAGCAGCATGCCGGCTTAAGCCGATATTCACGGATTCGAAACGAACGTAGTTTGGTCGGGATGTGTAGGGCTTCCGATTTTTTTTTTCTTTTACGAGAACGATAATTCTGGTCACAAAATTGCTCTCTTTAGGCATTCTCCTATAGCAACATGTATAAACCTGGCTTAAAACGTGGCCGACGGTCCATCTATCACTGCGAAATGAAAACTAATGATAGTAAATTCCATAGTATTTCTTTAGTAATTTTTCTGAAGAGAAATTTTAAAGGCGCAACTAAGTAAAAGATATGTAAAAATCTACCAAATGTACGACTTTTTGTATTAAGTAATTAACTTGTAAAAATTTGACAAATAAAATTGTATTTCTTATATATTTAGTAGAAAGTGTATTTTTATGCGTCTTAAAGTAAATAATAAAAATAATATATGAGTGGTTCACAACCATAGTATACCAAGTCCTTTTTCAAACAAGAAAGAAAAATTCACGCGTCAAGGAGTTATTATGAAAATTTTGCCAATACATTCATAAGAATGTAACAAAACTGCACCACTTAATAAATTAAAATGTCATGTCTAATTCAACCATATTGAGACGCATAACACATTGGAAAACTGAGTTTCAGTTGTCCCATCTACTATAGGAAAATTATCCGAATTAGATGAGCAGTCTTGTAAATGATATGTGTCGTCTAATTGCAAAACTGGCCATCTCAAAAAAAAAAAAAAAAAAAAAAAAAAAAAAAAAATTGGGAAAAGTTGATTTTTTACCCCATTTAGACAAAATTATATAGGAACCAAACTCTTTAGTTTTATAGTGATTAGGACTGTATATTTGAAAACACGAAAGAAAGTGGTCGGGACACATGAAGGAAAGGGGTTACTTTAATTTTTAGTTTGGATTTGTTTGCCTTTGCAACATATATTTGAGTTGGCCGATTTTGCAAGAAACCACAAACTAATTTTCGTTAAATTTAATGTGACATTGGATTTTTAAGGACAGCAAATACACAAAAATGTTTTGTTAAGTAAATTTTATTTCATAAAAAAGAATTAATGAGAAGAAAAGAGCATTAGCAAGCTTTTGAAGAGTGCCCACACGTTAGATTTGTTTGATTACTAGTAGGACTGCACCTGCAAAAAATAATGCCAGAAGTATGAAAATATATCACAAATGGTCCCGAACTCCTGAATTACGAGCTTCAAAATACTGGAGAATCACTGGAGTTGTAAACAAAGTTATAAACACATGTGCTGAATCATCATAGGCATGTTATTGCATTAATAACATATGATGGGCGTCATGATGATTAATTAATCAAAATATGCTAACTATGATGGGGGGGGCTGTTATGTTATTATTCAATTATGTATCATAATCATTAGGGGTCGATTACTCATAAGACCAACCCAAACTATGGGCGTGTGTTGAGTAGGGGAACAAAATTAAGAGCTTTAATGCATTTAAATTGAAAGAAATAAGCACAATTTAAAATTTTAGCGAAAAGTGTTAAATAAAAAATGCATTTGTAACAATTACATTTAAAACGCTTTTTCTACTTTTCACTATATTAATATATTCTGTCATATTTTAAATGTAACAAAAGCCCGCTCATTCCCTATCTACAATCCTCAAATACTGCAATTTATAAAAAAAATTAAATAGAGGAATATTTTATTAATTAATGATACATATTTAAAAAAATCTTAAATTAACAGAAAATTTTACTTACAGTTTTATAAAAGCAGATGGGGTGAGGGGCGCAAAAAAGTATTTTGGCCGTAAGTGCGTCATAAAACATTTTAATTCGTCCTGTGTTTTCATAAGTTATAAGACATCTTTGAATGTTGGCTTCGTTCCTTTTCTATGTCGTAGGCTCACTTTACCTCTTTTTTGATTGATTAGGAGACGCTTTTTAAACAAGCCTTTCCATAGTTGGAGAAAACACGAAACTGAATTATTAGAAACTTCATATGCACCAAGGGAGAACAGTTACAGGCGAGAGAAAACGGATAACTTTAATCTAATCAACAAGTGAGACATTATTGTAGGGTAGAGCAGAAGGTGTCACATAAAGAATACGGCGATGGCCAGTTTAGAAACTCACCGACTGAAGAATTTGACAGGTTTTGCAGCACACCATGATATTCAAACGCATATAAGATGGGGATTTCATATTCTTTGGCACGGTTTATTGTATACAGATGGCAGACACGTTTGTTTAGAAATTAAAAAACTAAAAAAAAAAGTTTTTCAATTTAGAGGAGTTGGTGGATTTTGCAACTAGACTGCACATATATAGATTTGTATCTATTAACCACATCCTTCCAAAATTGAATTCAATTAATAAATACATATACCTCAGTTTAAAATTGCCTTTCAGTAATTTCTGACCAGAAGAATGATACGCGATATCTTTTGTGCAGCCTTGTATATGAGGTATAGAATTGATATACAACGAGTAATAAGCAATTTTTTTTTATTTTAAAGTGCATACTCAATTTTACAACGCACTTTTAACCATATATCGTACTTTAATAGAATTCTTTTGAGTTTCCCTGAACTATTAATCCTACATACTTCATATACAATACCAAACATGGTTTGATGACTCTAAATGAAGTTTATCAATTGTATGACAATCCGAATATATTAACGTGAGTTAGAACATGAACAGACGACCAGACAGAGAGACAAATCGAATGTATAAAAACCTTTAAACTTTGTTGGAAAGTGTTAAAAAATGCGATTGTTCATTTTTAGAAGGTGTATAAAATCTGTTTTATGCACTCACATATTGAACCAAGTCTGCTTTCACATACTTTCTCATATGTGTCATCAGTTTACAGATTTGGTTTACTGCGGGGGTGGATAAAATATATTTTATGCACCTTTTAAATGTAATATATTATTTTTTGTTCAAAATGGACTTGGTCTACTATGGTTGTGAAGTTTTCATATAATGTAGTGGTGAAAACAAGTTAAAAAAATTTCAATTCATGATAAAAACCAGAATACTTTTTTTAATATTTCTTCTGCCTCCTTGCTCTGCTTTTATATTGAAACATGGCAAATAAGTAAGCTTAATGGCAGTGTACATTAATTTTGCTTTCTAAAGGTAGGTTTTCCGAAAATAATTACACTGAAAATGCAAAGAAAATGGCAATCCAACACTAACATCAATTTCTAAGAAAACGCCATATTAGACAGTTCTAAGAACGGAAAAACGACCAGTCTAAGAAGTAAAAAACCCTTATAATCATTTAGACTATTGTAATCAAGTGATGAAAAATTTTGAGTAAAATAAAGAAATGTAGTCTAATGTGTAATGAAAGGCTACATCACAACGAAAAATCATTTTGCGCACTAATGATCGTCGTCGTCTGAAATAATTTACAATATTTTATTAAAAATAAAGCAAGAAAGGTTGAAAATCAAGCGTAACAATTTAGATGGACAATTGGTAGAGATTTGAAAGATGCTCGTTATTTTAAATCGGACCTCCTAAAAGTGCAGTACTAAACAGTAACAGGGTTCGTACGCTGGAAGTATCTTTTACCAGAATATTTGTAAAGTAGTATTTGCCTTATTTAATGGCAAAAATTCTAGTTTTGGATATAACAATCAATACTTTACGAATTTTCTGGTCCAAATCTACCCAAAATCCCAGGAATCTCCTGATGCGTACGAACCCTGAGTAAATATTCTCGAGAACGATAAAATTGTATAAATTAAGACTATGTGTTAAATTTGGGTGAGGAGGGAAGAACTCCTAAAATAAAGGAATGTCCTATATACCAGAAGATATGGAACTTGTATTTTATCGTTAAAAAGATATTTAAACCGCTAATGGTTTCGTATTCAAGCCTGCATCTCCCTCCCATGCTTATAGGGATCTTCAATCCCGTAATCGTCGCTTCCGGTACATTCAAGAAAGCAATTTCACCGATCGTATCAGGCTCGAAGATTAAGTAGGTTAATGAGACTAAAAAAGTATTTTTTTTTTTTTCAGTTTTAAAAGTAATTAAGGGGCCCTGACAATTATTGCGCTCTAATTCTCGTAAATGAAAATCCAGATGCGAATGTATATACAGTTTGAATATTAATAAACCTTCTTAACTAAACGGAATTGAACTCTGTGGCGCTACAGTCCTTACAATTGACTATAGTGTAGAAGTCTGTTTTTTTCTGTTTACAATTAGCCTTGGGATGCCATACAGCATACATCTTGTGAAGTGTTCAACCTGACACAGGAACCTCAGTGTTTATTTCCCAAGCAAGCTTGGTGTATTCATTTTATATACATCGAAAAGTTGAAAACCTGCCCTGCCTAAGTCGAACTCTGCCCCTGTGCATGGTATCTTCAAACGATGACTATTAAGACATTGAAATTCAATAATTTTTTTTAACTTTTCTTTAACTCGGTAGCAATGAAACGATCTGTTTTACGAAGACATTATGTATAATTTTCACCTTTATACACTTAAATGCCCTTAGCTGTAAACTAAGAAAATCACAAATGCTAAACAGAAATATACATTTGTAAACTTATTGCTCTTTTAAAGAATTTTTATTAATTTTAATATATTCATATGGTATGAAATTATTTCAAACTACATAATAAAATTTATACCTAACAACCAGAATTTTAAATAAAAGTAAAAAAGTCCCTGAATGAAAAAATCGTATATTATTTTTATTACTACGTTTTACTTATTTTTCAATTCTATTGTTTACCGAATATTTATTCGGAAACATCAAAGTAACCCTTGAAAATATCCTTTGAGAATTGTCCTTTATGAAATTCCTAGAATTATTTCAGCAACTATTCCCATAAAAGTTGCTATGATACCTCTAATTTCTATTTTAACTCTGAACTGTATGGAAATTTATTCACATTATTGTTCAATCTGCTGTTTAATCACACATCGTTTTAAAAGTAATCAAAGGAGCACGTTACCCAGGATATAATCTTTCTCTGCAAATGATTTATCAGATGCTTGAATCATGCAATTAGAATTATACTGTAAAAGGCATTTTCGGCTTCCACGTTTGTATTAATTTTAGGAAAGCTACCTACTAGATTAAGAAATTTCTGACTTCAGTTGGGATTTAATCTTCTTCAAAGATATTAAGGCTAAATATTAACCGTAAAGTTTAATTATTTTTCCTGGCAGTGAAAATAAGATTATGGTAAATGATATTATTTTCTTTTTTTGGGGGGGGAGGAGGGAGAAGAAACAGAGACAGGTGATATTAAAGCAGCAAATACATCGAATATGACGTCAAACATTAAAAAAATATTTTCTTAAGTTTTACTTTTCCGAAAAAGTACTGGACTGGTCCATTGTACATTGGCACGTGTATGTTTTAACAGTTCGAAAATTTCCAAGCAGAGTGTATAAAATTAGGAAATCAGATTCTCTTCGGATAACATCAAGGATATCATCAAGGTCCTACCACTCCAGCAGTCACGCGCAAATCACAACGGATACTGGATAGACAATCTATCAGCGTTGCCACGTTCACTGTGAAAAAAAGTATCAAGGTGAAAAAAAAGCTGGACACCAGCTACTAATTCGAGACATAAAATAAAGTAAATCCGATGAAAACGAAACATGCCTATAACAGAATATTTTCTGAAGCCCTGTGTATGATCTATAGAATTTATACATCCCAAGTGATTTGCAGAAAAATAGTTAATTATAAAAACTACTACTACTTTAACCTTTTCAGATCCGAAAGCAAAAATATACTGTAAAAATTTGCACAAATAAAAAGACACAGTAGATGAGGGAAAGATTAATTTTTCTGAAATAGATATTTTAGGAGGCTGATATTTTAGGGTCACAAATACGGATTTGAAATTACTTACACCTTTAAAATGTCGATTTAATTACTGATAACTTAAATTATGTAGTAACAAATTGAAGGCCTTTCATTAATTGAATGATCTACAAAACCTTAAAAACTTTTATTGTAAAGTGTTTAAGGGGTAGGGGTAGTCAGCGGCATGGAAAAATGAGAAATTTTAACAATTGTTTTATTCAGTAACTTAATTTATTAAATAAAAATAATAATATGACATGATTACATTATATTTTGACTCTACTTTACAGATATTTGAAAAAAAAATATTGATGTTTGTGTTGGATTCTATTTCATAAGGAGTGCCTTGCGGTGACCATCACAAATCCTTGGGTATTCATCTAAAATCAATCGGACAAGTATAATTAGTTATTTTAATAGATAATCTAGTGCCTGATCGAAGCTTTTTATTTAAAAAAAACACCAGGAGCCGCGCACACAACCTTTTCGCTAGCTACCTGCTCTGGAGCGTTCTCGAGAGTCCGAGAACCCTTTGTTAATTGCCAAATAATCCGAAAAGTGAAATTCATGATGAACTTCAAATTTTCACAGTATATTTTCCAGATATTATACTTTAAAAAAAATGCAAAAATAAAAAAATCGATTTTTTGAAAATTTTGACTACACTTAACTCCTTAAGTTAATTAATTCTTAATTTTTTTTTATTTCTTGGACATACTGTCTGGAATACATTTTGCAATCTCAGGTGATAATGATATTTATTTTTAAGGAAATAATCATGTTAATTGCACTAATTTTTTTATCCAAAGCCAAATTCATTCAGCTATATAGAAGTAGTGTAAAAAATGTTAAAAATTCAAACATTTTAGTTTATATCGTCGTCGGTTCGGAAGTATCGTTGAGATACTTCAGAACAGTACTACAGTTATACAGTACTGTAATCGTACTCTTTTGAATCTGCCTATAAATGAACGATAAATGCTATGGACAATATACTTTATAATAAGCATCTTTTATTGCATCTTGGTCATGTACATAAATTTCAGTATGTTTTGAGTAGTGCAATATCATTAAAAAACACTGCAAGTTATTTTTCCCAATAGATCATAATATAATACAATTATTTTGTATGTTACTATAAACTAATACTGAACACTCCATTTTTAATACCGGACATGCCGTGGTAAACCCTAATAACATACATCAAATGAAAATGCGAGTATATCTAATCTAGTTAGAATACAGGCCAAGAAAATTCTTAAACATTTTCAACTTTTTTGGAAAGTGTTGAAAATGTAAAATACTATTGTGCATCATAAAATTATACTAAAATCTTGTGGCAAACGCTCAAACTTTAAGAAATTTAAAGCCTATGTATAATAAATGAAAATAGCGAAATATATAAATTAAATGTCCGTTCTGTGGCCTATAAGTGCATTTTTAACTACGAAATTTTGCCTATTTAAATATATAACGAAAAAGGTTTAGGCCTATTCATATGTCTAAATCAAAATTTTTTTTGTTGTTATTTAGAATTGTTTTCAGTTATTTTAATAAATATCCAATATTTTAAATATAGGAATAAAATACGTGAACACAAATGTTATTTTCATTTTGTTTGCTTATGCAAATGCTTTAAATATTTCATAGTTTATTGAAAATATGATTTGATACTTTTATATGATACGTTATAGTCTGAAATTCTTGATTTTTTATTAGAATAAATACCTACGTTGTATTTTAATTTAGCAAATCAATTTTTCCCTGTTTAATATGTTTAAATAATGCAGTTTAATTATATAAATACAATTTTGACTGTGTATATTTTCGTGTTTATATAGTTAATGAAAAGTAAAAAAAAAGTAATAATAATAGTTAAAAACTTTAAAAAGTCAATTAGAAATTTTATAGATCATAAAATTACACTAATTTTAAAATTTATTTGCTGTTATTTATATAACCACTTCAGCCCTGATGTCGCCTGCAGGAGGCACTAAAAGACACTCTTTAAATTAATTTAACTGCTTCTGAACTTGTTAAAATAATTTCTAGAGATTTTTAATAAATGCGTGCATATCATAAGCATCGTTGTTTTGACTTGTTCAAGTTTGTAGATGTTTTATATTATTGTCAGACTAGTTTTTGTTGTCCCTCATAATACTTTTTTCAGGACTGAGGAGGATAAATAATCTACTATTCGTCACATATTGATTTAAAATGTAGTCAAATAAATTAAGATACGTTACATAAAATTATAACATGCTGAGTCATTTTTTAAATTGTAAATTTTTTAATTATCGTATTAATGCATAAATTTATCGTTTTTAACAACTAGCTATTTAATTTTTAAAGCTTGTATTCATATGCTTATAGTTAGAATAACTGTCTAAGGGATTCAAAAAAGGTTTTAAAAATGCATTGAATTGCTGAAAATAGTTATTAATTAGGCAATTAAAAATCAAGAATTCAAAAAAAAAAAAAAAAAAAAAAAAAAAATCCATTGTAAAATTTTTGGCGCAGCATGTCCCAAAAGGGACCTTGCGCCATAAAACCCTATATAACCAACCATTGTAAAATTCAAAGCAATACTTTTATAAAATCATGAAACGCTTAAAAAGTTTCCATAATGAAACAAAATAAAAATACTATATTTATTCACGTATTAATATCCCGTATTTTTATTTATTTTTCTGTGAAAAAAAATTGATTGTTCAAAGAAATAACTTTAAATAATTTTAAGTAACAACAAACAATTTCAGGTCTGTAGACATATAAAATCTTTCTTAATTTTCATTAAATATTTAAACATGCAACATTCCATAGTTAAACTCGTGTGAAGATGTTACTTGCTATGCTATATCTACTTTAACTGAGCCCAGTAACAGTATAAAAGTAATAAATCTCAATTGTTTAAAACATTTATTGCATAAATACTAAGAGATCCGCGGCTAGTTTGAACTAAGTGGATATCTTAATACGTTTCCCGTGTCTTAAAAAGTTAATTAAAAACAACTTATCTGGAAAAACGCAGCAGGTTCCAAAGCAGAATTACAAATTTGCGACCTCCTTTGGAAATGCGCTTAGTACAAAATCGAGTTTAAACTTTGAGCAAGGGTTTTGTTTTAGCTACACTGTAATATATATATATATATATATATATATATATATATATATATATAAATTATTATTATTATTATTATTTTTATTATTATTACGCTAAATTTAGTTTTATGAAATGCCTAATAAAGTTAAAATATGCACTAATTTTAATGTCAATGCCGAGTTGAGTTAATAAAAAGTATCATATTAGGATGAGATTAAAAAATATAGTTATACTTAATAACAGTATTTGATATTATATAGGCTTCAAATCTCTTTGAACTTTTATGGTATACCCATTAATACTTTTCTAGTATTTAGAGCTGTACCCAGCCCTTGATGTGTAGTGTTTTACAAAGTCATATTTCTCTTTTAGCAACGCTATTTTTATAATAATAGAGTTAATAATTCATATATTTATTGTATGAGCTCTCTAAACGCGAACGCGAGTAATACTTGCACTTGAGCGTTTATTTTTTTCTAATATTATTTCGTCTTGTCACAGTGTAGGAAATCGCTAACAAAAAATACGCGTTTTAAGCACCCGGGTCTTCACACGGTGTCATTTATCACTACATCAATGATACACTAAAATTTTGTAAGTCATTTTTTCCCACATCTCGTAGTATTTTCTAAATAGGAACACTACCTTAGCCGTTTCGCACAAGATGGCACTCTAAATGGTCTCGTCTAGTAGCGCATGTCCACTTTACAATAGACACTACTTTTATCACTAAAGCTGCATAGCCGTTTTGTAGTTAAGTAGGTAGGAACATACTTTAGTAGGAATCTTACACATAAACATTATATGGGCATTAATGACCGGGCATTTTCAATTTTAGCCATTCTTTCGGATATTTAAAATATACATGTTGGATTCTTCTGGAACTTCAGGATTATAAAGATTATGTTTGAACTCCGATTTATCAACGTCCATTTGATAAAGAGGAGTTATGGAACCGACAAAAAATCAAGGAAAAATAATAATATTCGAGATCACCCGTATAGTGAAATGCACGAAATGATCTATCGCTGCAGAATACAAATATGTGGGTACTGTACAACAAATCCATTGTTTTTAATAAGAATAGCGCTTATAATCGTCAAGATACAGCGATATTTTTGAAAAGTGAAAAAAAATTCTGGCATGTTTGTTTTTCAACCAAAGTTAACGCTACTTTAAGAAAAATTGGAAAAATGTAGTAGAAAAAATATAGTGCAATTGGAATGTAAATATATTAAATATTTTATGATATATGAATAGTCGTATAAAATAATTTGTATCTGCGCATACACGAACAATAACCATAATCTTTTTAATAGTCAACTTTATGGAGAAACTCATAAAAACATTTCTAGTCAAATGTCTTGAAAATTCAGAAAGGTATTGGTAATATGAGTGAACTGATTTTTAGTTCTCGCTAAAAGCAGCTGAAGATAAGGGATTTTCCACAATTTGGCCTTTTTCACCAAATGTGTTTTACGAAAAAGTTAGTATTTTATGAATATCAATGAGAAAATTTGGAACAAATGCTTCGAATTTGATACTCCTTTTTTATCATGGAATAGATTTGTTCTGGTAGTTATGCAACAAGTAACTAAAGCATCAATGAAAAAAGGAAAATTATAATCTACAATTTCTGGCAATTCCCTTATCATTTAGTTGCTTTAAAAAAAGAACTAAAAATCAGCTCATTCCTATCGCCGATATCTTTTTGAATTTTGACAATATTTGAATGGATTTTTTATGAATTGCTCCATAGAACTGATTATTAAATTATGCAAAAAAATCATTGTTATCGTTTGCGCATGCACAGATAAAATTTATTCGATACAACTACTCATATTTCCCAAAATATTTATTATATTTAGATTCCAAAGGCACTATCTTGTTTCTACTACATTTTGTCAATTTTTCTGAAACTTTCGTTAAATTTGATTGAAAACTTTGCATGATATAAGCTAAAAACATGCCAGAATTTTTTTTTTAATTTTTCAAAAAATCGCTATATCTCCATGAATATTCATGCTATTCTTACAAAAATCAGAGAACATGTTGTACAGTATTTACATATTTGTATTTTGCAGCGATAAATCATTTAATGTACAAGGTAATCTAAAAATTATTATTTTTGTTTGATTTTTGCCGGCCCCCTAATTATACTCCTTATCAAATCGATATTGATAATTAGGAGGTCAAACATAATCTTTATATTCCTAAGGTTCCAGAAAAATCCGACAAGAATACTTTTAAATGTTCGACAAAATGTCTAAAATTGAACGTGTCCGTATATTAATGGCCATATAGTGTATATATATAGGAGGACCTGAGTTTCAAAACTACATTACGTTAGCAATATAATATTTGTTAGGGCTTACCGTATTAAAATTGACATTACTAAAATATCTAAATGAAATGCCGAAGAAATATCACTTCAATTTCTAATTGATATGTTTACCATTTAAAAGTTTCAGAAAAAAAAATGTGCTTTAAATGTGTATAAGCAAGTAATCAAATTAAACCAGTAGAGCTGTAACTCGTCTCGTAAATTCTTAATTCACTTCGAGAAAGTCATTAAATTTATCTTCTAGAGCACTTTAAAGATTTCTTTGGAACGCTAAAATATTAAAACTCTCTTTTAAAAAGTTAGCCATTTAAAAAAGAAATCGTGTAATTAATAAGAAAAAAATATCTAAAAACCTAAATTTTTCAAAATTATCGTAATAATTTATGACACAATACGCCTGACAGTGATAAATTTACTTGAGAAATAAATGTAAATGAAAATGATCGTCACTGCACTGTAATAATTAATTAAATGGAAACGTCTTCCTCAGTAACTATATGTGAAAAATGAATATCACATTTAAATTCTGTATTCATTTACATCATCAATTGTGTTAGTGAAAGTGAAACTCTCTAAATATTATCTTCTAGACGGTTTCTCAACTTTTTTGGATTAGGGACATATATTTTAGTCGTTGCATAAATAAATATTATTAATTTTTGGCGTAGGAACTATATCGTCGAAAGGCAATTTAAAAGTGGTTATTAAATTTTAAAAATCCCGACTATTGAAAAAAAGTTATCATAAAAATTGCAATTCGTTAGAAATTTCAGTACAATATCCATATGTAAAACAAGTACAATTACATATGTCCTTTAAAATTTGTGAATTGTTTTTGAAGATGTTGTTTTTACTAAAGTATTATTTGAACGAATCTTTTTCGTATTTAAACAATAATAATTTTTTTTTCAGTTTTAATTATTATTTAACTTTATGCAGAAACTACGAAAATAAGAACGTATGTACACTGCAGTTAAATTATTTTCAGATTTAACTGATAATATGTGTATAAAACCTTGAAATTTTATAAGGTGCATAGGTTAAAATTGCAAATAATTTTCGGTTTTCTTATCAGGGTTACTAACAAAAGCATAAACATTTTCATGTAATTTATATGTATACTAGCTGACCCGCCCGGCGTTGCCCGGGTCCGTTATAATAATGTTAAACGAACTTGAAATTTTTATGATTTTATCTTCAACTCAAAATATGTGTTAATACACTGTTAAGAATTTGACCCTTTTGCTGCATCGTCACTCCACCGCTTTTATAGAAAATGATTACTTCAGCCTATTTTGGAGCATTGTCATAGGTCAAAAGAGATATATTCTATAAAAGCGGGGGAGTGATGATACAGCAAAAGGGTCAAATTTTTTACAGTGTACATTATATTAAATACGTGCCCCCTGACTGTGTCAAAAATTGGTTTTTTAAAAAACTAATATTTAGCTGCAAAAATACCTAAAATGACTGCAATGGGAAACGCAGGAGGGAATATGTGTCCAACGATTTCGTGTTGATATTTATCCTTAAAATTACTGTTAAGTGACTTAACTAAATACTTTTTTCACATAGATATCCCAAGTGAAATATTTTGAATTTCAAACTTATTATATATCACTCTTAAATCTGACTATACCGTGAATGAAATCGATTCTCGATGATTCGCTAAAAGGTTAGTATATAATATTATAAATTCAGAGCCATTTTACAAAAATAGGTGTATATTTTTTATCAAACATGCGTAATGTTCATTCTATGAACAAAATCCTAACCGTAACCTAATTGTATCGGAATCATAACTTGTCTGTAACTTAGCTGTATCTTAACAGTAACCTAACTGCAAGTTAAATATACCATAAATGTAACTTGGCCGTCACCTAATCATAACCTACCCATAATCTAACCACAACCTAACCGCAAATTAACCTTAACCTAACTGTAACTTAACCATGACCTAACTGTAACCTAACCGGAAAATAAAATAACAAAAGGGTCACCGGAACGTAATTGCAACCTAACTGTTATCTAACCGTAACCTAGTTCTAATTTAACATTAACTATAAACAAAATATTTTAACCATCTCGCGCTAAGTACTTAGTTTCACTTTCCACCGCTACGGAGCGCATTATGTTTTGTAGAACATCCGAATTTTAGGTTCGGATTGGATTCATGTTCATGGAAATTATTTTGTCTTCTTCGGATACGGTTATGATTGTGTGGAATATTTGTGTTCAGTTTAGATTCGGTTCAATTCAGATTTCGTGGGGGTTTTTTTTCCCTTCAAATGGGATTTTTAAGTTCGGGTCGGGTTGTACTTATATGGAAATTATTTTACCTAGTTCCAATGAGGTTATACTTCACTGAAATATTTTTGTTAGGTTCAGATTAAGTCTGGTTCAAATTTCGGGATTTTTTTTTTCTTTTTTTTACAAATTTTTTGGTTTGGAATGGGGATTATGTCCATGGAAATTATATTGTCTTGTTCGTATCTGGTTATAGTTATTTGGACTATTTTCGTCGGATTCAGATTTGGTTCGATTCAGATTTCAGGTATTTTTTTTTTAAATTGATTTTTAAGGTTCTGGTTAGATTCATGTCCAGGGAAATTATTTTGTCTTGCTCGGATCGGGATTTGGTTCTTTGGAATATTTTTTTCGGGTTCAGATGTCGTTCAATTCAGATTTCGGCTTTTTAATGGAATTTTTAGGTTCAGGTTGGGTTGCGCATCAACGGAAATTATTCTGCATTGTTCGAATAAGGATATGCTTCTCTGGAATATTTTTGTCAGATTCAGATTTAGTTCATTTTTTAGGTTCGGATTGGGTTCATGTTCATGGAAATTTTTTTGTCTTGTTCAGGTCCGGGTATGGTTCTGTGGAATATTTTTGTCGATTCAAATTTCAGGTATTTTTTTCAAATGGAATTTTAGGTTCCGATCGGTTTCATGTCCACGAAAATTATTTTCTCTTATTCGAATCCGGTTATGGTTCTTTCGAATATTTTGATCGGATTCAGATGTAGTTTTCATAAAACTTCAGGCTTTTTTTTCAAATGGAATTTTTTAGGTTCGAGTCAGGTTTATGTTCATGGAAGTTTTTTTGTCTTGCTCTTATCAGGTTATAGTTCTTTGGAATATTTTTATCGATTTCAGGTTTCGTTCTGGTCATTTTTTGGGTTTTTTCAGAGAAAAATTTTAGGTTCGGGTCGGGTTGCATATACACGAACATTATTTTTCTTTGATCGAATTGGGGTATGCTTCATTTGAATATTTTTGTGGGATTCAGATTTGATTCGGGTCAAATATCAAATCCATAGTTTTTTTTCAAATGGAATTTTTAGGTTCGGGTCGCGTTTATGCTCATGAAATTTTTGTCTTGCTTGGATCGGAGTATAGTCTGTTTTTTTCTGGTTGGGATCGGGTTATGTGTTAATATGCCTAAACATTATGTTTTGCTACTATTCTTTTAGTGACTATTTTTTATATATAATTTATTTTGCTATTTGATAATTTATTACTGTGTATGAATCGTCTGCCTATTCGAAAAATTGTACGTCAAAGAGCCATTTCATTTTTGTTTTAAAAACAAATTAAAGTCTTAATAAAATTTTAACTTAAATAAATGCATTCAAATTTAATCAATGATTTAAAAAAACTGCTAAAAAAGCCTCATATATACATATACATATATTAACTGCAACATAGCCAACCACAAATACATTCTAATGTACGAAGTACCAACGATCTGACGTAATAGTTATGTTCAAAAATCCTAAGTTAAACTGACATTTTGCCAGTCTATGAATTTTAAAGGTCTTTGGGAAAAAAACAGTCACTTTTGAAATGTCAAAATCTCAAATTGGTTTCTTTCATAGAGTAAAAAGAAATTAATAGAGTGGAGGTATTATCTCTGGAGATGATGCTTAAGATGTAACCCTACATTAAGTCCAATTAAGTACCAACAAAAGAACGTGCTTTGACACGCCTATCAATTGGCGAAATTTTAAAATGAAGGGCCAAAATCACAGTCAAGTGAAATCCAGCCACCCCATTGGTCGAGTGGTAAGGGTGAAAATCACGAACTTGTTTCTCCATTTGAAAACGGTGAGGGGGAAAGTATTTTTTAAGCGATTGTTACCGTCTGTTCTTATTTAAGATAAACCATCGAAATTAACTCAATTAAGATATTTTGATGCCATTTTATAAAATGAGAGTGAAAAATTTAGATTATAAATGAAAAGAGATAAGATTTACTTCAAAACTGCCGCTACGATTTTTTCTCGGAAAAAGGAGTATGACAACATTTACCCAACTGCTAAGAGATTGTTCCCTGAAAAGGACGCGGCTCAATGACCAATGAGGTGTTTGGATTTCACCGGACTGTGATTTTGGCCCTCCATTTTAAAATTTCGCTATCAATTGAAACAGGTTTAAACCTGTATTTTTTTCTCTCGTTTTTAAAAAAAGAACTAATTTATCGCTTCACTGGTAAAAATTTATTAATTATTTTATCATATGTGTTTTAAATATCAATATAGAAAATTATTTTAACGTTTTGCTTGAAAATATAACATTATTTTGTTAGTACATTAAAATCGTCTGCAGTCAGAAATTTATATTTTAGATTAATATTTATTACTTAAGTTTTCATACATGATTTTAAAAGAATGTTTTCATCATTATATTTTAAATATTTATTTACATGCAATTATTAAGTCATAAACATTTTTCATCTACGTTATAAAGTATTGAAAATTACATTAATGAAGGAAACTTTTAGTTATACAATTTTTAATTCGTATTAAATGTTTTCAATATCTTATTTAATTTTAATTTGATATTTAATTATTGCTAATTTTCCAATTTCCTTCATTTTAAAAGCGAATATTTATTCTAATAAATAATAATAGAACGAAGACCATTTTAAAAATTTGCTATTTCCTCTTGAAATATGCTTCAACTGTAATTCATTTCTTTCAATTCGTCTTATAATACAAAATCTCTTCCACGTCCTTTTGTTTGCCACATTAAATTTGAGCGATAAATGGTTTCATATCGCAAACCTTTTTTGAGCTTACTTCACCTCCACTTATCTTATTCCTCCATGGGTTTCTTTAATTCTGTCTCAGCTTTCTTATTACTTCTGCGAAAATTTTTACACAACCAACCAACCGTAAACAAATGAAAGAGAAAAAAATTGGGAAAAGATGATTTTTTATGAGAGTGACCTCTTGATTTTAATTAATTACTCAGTTAATAATTGGAATTTTGAAATTCTGAAGCTCAGGTGCATCAGGAGAGATATTGGGCTACTCTCAAAAAAATTTTGAGCTTTGTACGTGCTGTAGATTTTGCTAGCCATCGCAGACACACACACAGACAGAGCGTTTTGTTCTTTTATTAGTATAGATATATATATAGATATATACGGGTGATTCTCAAAATAGGGGACAATTTCAAAAGTGAAATCTTTAAAAAATTACTGTTAGCAAAATTTCTGAAAAAAAAATAGGTGTTGTTAATATAGTATTAGGTATACTTTACATGTAGTCAGCAGAGCTAAATATTTAAAAATTAACTTTAAAAAAAATAATTAGTATTTCTTGAGCCATGCTAATGACAAAACAAATTGCATGGAATAAATATATTAAGAAATTTTTATTTTCTTCCTGTTAAAATATTTTTTTCTATATTTATGAGACTTCCTTTTTAGCAAATGGCTTCCATTTTTACATATATACATATAAGGAGAATAAAAACATTACCAAAGAGCAAACTTTGTTTACATGAGCAACATTCTGACACTAACAATGTAAGAAGCTGTCTTAGTGATTTTCTGACAGATTTAATGCATATTTTAGGGATAATAAATGTAATACCTAAATTTATATGTAAAATTACACTTTGTAAAAGATACAATATAAGCAATGGTTACATTTATGCACATAGGAGTCTTTAGCATGGACAGAAAAACCATGCTAATGACACTGATATTTGTCCATGCTAATGACAAATTTTAATTTAAATAAGATTATGAGCCATAATATAAACACAATGCAATAGTCCTTTCTGGGGCTTTTTAAAACACAAAAGTCCTATGCAAATAAGTAAAAAAAAAATTTCATTATAAAATAAACATGAAAATTATTATCCATTCTAATGACATGCAATTGATGTACGCCCCTAATATTCA
Organism: Maratus speculifer; assembly: GCA_964019185.1. Lineage (NCBI taxonomy): Eukaryota > Metazoa > Arthropoda > Arachnida > Araneae > Salticidae > Maratus > Maratus speculifer. The sequence continues at coordinate 172,471,481 of OZ025299.1, forward strand.
ACTTCTATTCTTAAAATACAATACATGCTTCTATTTTCAAGCTGGGATAAAATGGCTACTTGTTGTCATGAAGAAACTTTATATTTTCAAATTATTGTCATATGTAAAAATGAAATTCTGATTATTAACCAGCTGTTATAGTATGACGTTGTTTTGAAAATCGAATATGGAGGACAAACTTTAATTCTTTTTTTATGTACTATAATTTTATTTTTAAAAAGAAATTTATTGGATAAATCCTCTCCTTGGTTAATTTAAAGAAAGAATAACATTTGTTTTATTTTATAAACATGATATTAACTCTTTAAAAAGCTAGTATATACAAGGCACAGCTGCTGTGGACATCCATGCTAATGACATTTTGAACATTTATTCTGTTATTTTAAGGTGTTTTTAACTAAAAAGTGAGTAATTCTTAAGTGCAAATAATGAATAATATTAAGACAAACATATCTAAATATAAAAACATGACAGAAAACATCTCAATTTTTTTTGTATGCCGAAAGACATAAATTGTCCCCTATTTTGAGAATCACCCGTATGTACAGGGTGTTTCAAAAGTTTTGACATTTTCCTGAAATGCGCTTTTAATAAAGAACTTGTTAATACAAATAAGGAGTATAAAGTGTAATCAATGCATATAAAATGTGATTGCCTTGTAAGTTTAAGCAAAGGCTTTCTCTTTTTGGGGTTGCGGGAAAGCTATATTCAAGTATATGTGGTGTTATTTGTGCTGTTGGATCAGTTATTCGTTGTTTTATTTATTAAGTAGTGTTAATCTTCACTGCGTACACTTTGACATTATGAATTCCCACACAAAATTCTAACTGCCTAATTCCAAAGTGAAAAAATTAGAGATTAGAAAATGCTATCGAGTTTAAATAAAGATTGAAAAACGAGGACGTTTGTTGAGAATAGTTTTCACCTTTTAAAGACTTGAGCTGAAGTAATTGCCGAAATTTTAAAGAAAAGGTGTCTGTGACCAGACCCGATGCCTGTATCTTCCCCTATAATATGTCTCAAACTCAGAAAATACAACATGCGCACACAACCAAATAAAGCAAAGAATAATATGTTAAGCTCTAGTTCAAAAACACTTCTGATCAGTGCCAAAATAAATCATAGGATGTGAGATTTAAGGATTTCACTTCCAATACGGAATCTAATAATACAAACTCCATTGCAAGTAAAGCTGACGAAAGATTTTTCTGTTGCGGCACGCCAAAAAGGGAGTTTTGACAAGACTCTTTTGTATTAGCAATGCTATCCAAGGGTTGGTTGGTAAACCAAATCAATAAGAAAATGCCGGATAAGTGAAGTGATAATTAAAGCAAGCTATAGCAATCACGCAGCTAACTTAAAAAGTGTATTTATCTTGCAAACATTGTAATCTCTATATGTTCAGATAGAACTTTACTTTAAGAACAATTCGCGGAGTGATCTCGGAATCTGACCTTTTGCATGTTACGGACAACAAAAATGTAGGTAATTTAAAATAACAAAATGTAATTGAAGCTAGAAGACATTGACATTGACAATCCACCGAAGTAAAGATTGCTTTGAGGCCTATAGCTACAATGGCTTTCGCCTCGAATGATCCTTTATTATTCTACATAGACATAATGACACAATCCATATTATTTTACAAATTCATCAACATACAAGGACGAGATAGCACAAGGAAATTTTACAACAAGATACATAACTGCCGGGAGCTCCACACAAACAGTGCGTGCAACGGAGCCACGGGAATCGAATCCACAAGCCTCCTATGCTCGCAAGTGTCAATAAAATGTTTTAAAAAGTATGCTTATGTCTCAGCCCTACTAGATTTTTAAAGCAAATTGACAAGACGCAGTTATATATATATATATTTTTTTTACTGGTTACCTGGACACATGGGTATTCCTGAAAATGAAAAAGTAGATGAAACGGCAAAACTTGCTCTTAATCTGTTATTTCATAAAATTCCATTCTCAGACATTAAACTAATTCTATTAAAACATTTCATTTAGAACAAATGGCAAGAAAGTTGGGAAATAGAACACAACAATAAAATGCACCGTACCAAATCAACAATTATAACCTGCGAGTTATCCAAGAAAAATAGATATTCTTTTGACTCGTCTGAGAGTTGGACATTCAAAAATCATCCACAAACGTTACTAAGGCAGGATGCAGCCGTGTGACCTTACTGTCACTTTGATAGCCTGACTATTCGCCATCTTTTATCTGATTGTCCAGGCCTACAATACTTATATAGAATTCTTCTAGACCAACATTGACGAGCCTTATTAGAGAAACACATCATGGGGCGTTCTTTAATTTTTAATGCACACAGGCTTTTATTTTAAGATTTAACTGTTTATTTGCTTTCACATATATTATTTTTTTTACACTTTTGTATCTTTTGAACTTTTATGATATCGGGATGGGAACCCCATCCAGACTACACTTTTCATTGAAATACTCTTGCTTTTGTATACTGTTTCAGAACTTTAAACATTCTAACTATCTGTTTTCTATGCTTGTCTAACTACACCATCCAGATTTCTTTTCTGATTGGTCTTTGTATTTTTAAGTTCTTTATCCTATTTTGGCTTTGTTTTAATGCCACTTTTGGGGTTTTTAATCTTTTTATTTTGATGCAGAACTTCCCTTAAGGGATTTTGTGCCATAAAACTCTAATCAATCAACCAACCACACAAAAAAAAATCTACGGATTTTAAATCAGGAGAATGCAGTACCGGCATTCAGCTATCACTTATTTCGCAAAACGCGATCTCTTCGATTTTTCTGCCTTTCGACCAGATCACGGCAAACAGAAATGCCCAGAAATCCGAGGACAAATGGGAGAAGACTGTACTTACTGTCTGTATACGTATATGGAATAAATAATGCCATGCTCGCATTTGTTATTTGTATGTAGTGTAGTTTGAAAAAATAAGTTATTTTATTCATTAAGTACAGCCATTGATACATTATTTTACTTATTTTATTTTCCAAAGATAACTGTAGGTTTATTTAGTCGGGTAATCTTACGATGTTCGCAAAATCATAGTTTATAGAACCCATGAAAAAATCGACTGGTATTCTGTTTTGCTTAACTTACTTTTCTCGGATATTTTTTCGATCGATGCTTAATTTTATATTTCATAACATTATTTTGTTTTTGCTCATTTTTATTGAAGGACATAATTTAACCGTTTTTTCTATTGCATAACACTTTTTATTTTGTTTTCAATCTTTTTTTTTAATGTAATTCCTTCTTGTGATCTTCACTTCTGTCATACAAAAAATTCATTTCTATTTTGCCTATAGCACTTACAGAAACATTTGTAGCATTATCATTTTGAAATTTGAATAAAAAGACAAAAAATATAGATAATCAATCGTTTTTTCTATTTGCATAACACTTTTTATTTTGTTTTTAATTGTTTTTTTCTTTTAAGTAATACCTTATTGTGATCTTCATTTCTGTCATACGAAAAATTTATTTCTATTTTGCTGCAGCACTTAACATTTGTAGCATTATCATTTTGAAAATTGATAAAAAAGACAAAAAATAACAAATGACAAAAATTGCAAATTCTAAATTCGTATTACTCAATTAAATAAACGTAGTCTCGAAAAAAATAAACAAAATAGTAAGAGATTAAAATGGATGCCTTATAAATAACTTACTTTTTTAAACCTGCGGCTACAAAATGTTACTTTTTTAAAAAAATTTGGACATGCAAAAAACATTCTGAAATCTCTCAATCAATCACAAGATTTTTGTGGGGACTCCTACCGATTGGTAATTTTAGTGGGCTTTTTTACATAACTGAATGTTTTTTTTTCCATGATCGATTAAAGAATTTTATAATTTTTCCCCACATGACCAACTGCCGATTTTTTATTTTTCCTTCAACTGATTGACGAATTTTCTATTTTTCATGCGATGGATCGAGAAACTTAGTGATTTTTTTTCTGACGAACAAAGAAATGTTGTATCTTTCCCCCCTGCAGTTAATGAATGATGCAAAATTTTCCTTCTCTGATAGACTTTTATTTTTTTTTTTTACAAAATCGATCATGAAAATTTCATGATACGCCGATGACCGACCCGAGTATATGAATATTGTATGATCGAGGGGAGAAGTAATAATAAATATGCTGGATAATGAAAAACTTGTATGATTTATCTGTTCGTGTCAATAAAATGGAACAATGGTCTAAATGTGCAAATAAGGTGACAAGGTACCAAGTTTTTAATGTTATTTATATGAGGATAATCTTAGTATTTGCATTCGCGATTTTTTGACGTAATTCACGTCTTTTATGATACCAGGACAAAATTTGTCGTTTTCTCGAGGTCTTTCGGTGAAATTTGTCGATTTTTCTCGCGATCTTTCGATGTAATTTGCCGTTTTATCGAATTTATTCTTTTTTCGTGATTTTTTGCGAAATTTGTCGTTTTTTCGTTATCTTTTACAGAAATTTGTCGTTTTTTCGCTATTTTTTGCGAAATTTACCTTTTTTTGCGATCTTTTGGCGAAATGTGCCTTTTTTCCATATTTTGATAAAATTTGCTATTTTTTCACAATCTATTTACCAAAATTTGCGTTTTTTGAGGTACCTAGACAAATTTTATATATTTTCGCGATCTTTTGATGTAATTCACGTCTTATCAGATACCAGGACAAAATTTGTCGTTTTCTCGAAGTCTTTCGGTGAAATTTGTCTATTTTTCTCGCGATCTTTTAATGTAATTTGCCGTTTTATCGAATTTATCCTTTTTTCGTGATTTTTTTGCGAAATTTGTCGTTTTTCTCGTTATTTTTTTCAGTAATTTGTCATTTTTCGCTATTTTTTGCATCATTTACCTTTTTTGCGATCTTTTGGTGAAATGTGCTTTTTTTCCATCTTTTGACAAAATTTGTTGTTTTCACACAATCTATTTACCAAAATTTGTGTTTTTTCAGGTACCTGGACAAATTTTATGTATTTTCGCGATCTTTTAACGAAATTCACGTGTTTTATGATACCTGGACAAAAATTGTCGTTTTCTTGAGGTCTTTCGGTGAAGTTTGTAGTTTTTCTCGAGTTCTTTTGATGAAATTTGTCGTTTTGTCGCGCTCTTTCGATGTTATTTGCCGTTTTATTGAATTTATCCTTTTTTCGTGAACTTTTTGCAAAATTTGTCGGTTTTTTACGAAATTTTTGCATCATTTGTCAAAATATGTTGTTTTCTCACAATTTTTTGCAGTTTTTTTCGTGATCTGTTTACAAATTTGCCATTTTTTTAGGGATTTTTTTGTCGAAATTTTTTCACGAAAGTTGCCGTTTTTCAAGACGTTTTGACAAAATTTTCATTTTTTGCAATACTTTGACGAAATTTGTTTTATTTGGGAAACCTAGACAATTTTTTTTTTTGCAGTTTTTTGACAAATTTTTTAGTGATCTTTTGAAGAAATTTGCTGCTTTTATGCTATCTGTTGACGAAATTTGCTGTTTTTTTTCCCCGTCTATTTACAAAATTACCGGGCGTTGTTTTTTTTTGGGGGGGGGGGAGGGGTATTTTGACGAAATTTGCATTTTTTGTGATTATTTGCCAAAATTTTCTTTTTTATGGTACCTAGACAAAATTTGTGTTTTTTCTTGATCTTTTGACAAAATTCATGTTTTTTTATGATACTTGGACAAAATTTGTCGTTTTTCTCGAGGTCTTTTGATGAAATCTGTCGTTTTCTCACGATCCTTCGATGTAATTTGCTGTTTTATCGAAATCTTTCGACGAAAATTTTTCTGGCTAATTTCTGACATAATCTGCGTTTTTCCGTGATATCTGGACAAACTTTGCATTTTTCTGTAACCTTTTCTCAAAATAAGTTGTTTTCTGACGATCTTTTAATGAAATTTTTTGATGTTTTTTGTGATCTTTTGTTGAAATGTGCCTTTTTTGCGATCCTTTGGCAAAATTTGTGTGTTCTTCACGACCCTTTGACATTCATATTTTTCCCGAGATATATCGCAGAATTGGTGATTTTTCACCGCACAATTGATAAAATTGATTTTATTTATTTATTTATTTATTTATTTATTTTTTTTTTGGACCATTTGTCAAAATTTACGATTATTTCCGAATTTTCAGATTATGATGGATTTTTTTTTTTTTTTTTTTTTTTTTTTTTTTAAAGTTTATAAATGACTGCCAATTTTTTTTGGAAAATTCAAAACAGAATCGTCCTTAATTTATAGTTTAACGTGAATCAGAGCTTCATCGTATGTAATGCGGATAATATTATAATGGAACATAGCAAATGATTTCTAGCATTTTTTTTTAACTTTAACATTTGTAAAATAATCGGCAAACATTTTCTAGGGTCTGTGACGTGCATCACAGTGTTGCACCGATTCTGCGCCCGGGATCATGTCATGTTGGTGTTATGTTGGTAAATGGAAAAGCATCAGATGAGAGAAATTCTATGAGTGCATCTGTGAATATAATTTGCCTGGATATAAAATGCAGGGTTTTTTTCATTTATTGAAATGTTTAATAAATATTAATCTTTAAAAATTTCTTTTATAGCGGTAACATACTTTTTTCTTCGGTTCTTTCATATTGTTGCCGTCAAGTTTTGACGGGTTTCACCTAGCCAGAATAAATATTATCATTAATCCCTTTAATATGTGAAATTTACATGTATTTTTGATTTATGAAGAGGTAATGGAAAAGTTAGTTGAAAATGCAAATGTTATTTGTTTAATGGGGTGGGTAATGTAACAACAAATTAACCACTGAGACGATCATTGTTATAGTTGTTGGTAAATGGCAAACTATAAATTTAATCTTATTTTACTGCGAAGTAAGTGAAGTATACATATTTTGTGTGAAATTAGTAATGAATAATGACAGTAATTTATGATTTATTCATGCCATGTACAATTTATTGGTGTTGCATTTGTAAATGTAAAAGCGAGAGAGATTCTATGACGGCATGTTTGAATGTAACTCTGCCAATTGCGGGTCATTTGCCTGGATGTAAAATACACGTTTTTCTTCTATTTATTGAAATTTTTGCTGAAGATTAGTCGTTGAAAAATCCTTTAATAGCTGGAAAATACCTTTTTTTTTTCTTCTTTGGTGCCGTCAAGTTTTGACGGGTTCCATCTAGTTAAAATAAGTTGTGATAAGATGATTTTTAAGATAGAGATGAGGGGAGCTATATTTGATTAAAATTTTTAATTAACGCTTATTTCCAAACGTTTTTATGGCGCACTCGCAATTTTATTGCTTGTTTTAAAATCGTTTTATTTCCTTTTCCTGTAATTTCTGTAAGCATTTTTACTGTTTCTACTCTAATAATATTTCTTTCTTTATGTTTAAATATGATAATTCAATGCAGCAAATCTCTTTTTGATTTTCTTTTGAAGTACAAAATGAAAACATTTTTCTCAAAAAGAGCAAAAATTTTTTTTTTCTTTTTGTTGAACATAAATCTGCTCTCCACTTTAAAATATCAGTAAAGAAAGGAAATATACAGAGTATATGTGACTGAAAAAGTATAGAGTCATATCTCCTTAATTCAAATTTAGATGATTTGAAATATTCGAAAAGGAAAAACAAATTCGCAGGTCAAATCATGTCTCTTAGAAATGCTTTTGGGCGTAGTTTTAATTGTTTTCAGATTTAAGCCAAACTAGTTCTGAAGTAATTAAAGTAATTGTGATTTAAGTCAGAATATCTTAAAGCTAAAGATCTTTTAAATGAGGTATACACAAATTTAAATTAACTCTTATTTCATTAAAATAATTCTTATTTCAGCTTTTTTTTTATGTGAGCTATTTATAATGTCTTTTCTAAAATTCTTTTCTTTTCGTATATATGCTGCAAACATTTTTCTATTTCTGCTCTAATGAAAATTTTCTCTTGAGTTTTAAATGTGATAATTCAATGCAACAAAACTCTTTTCGCTTTTGCTTTGAAGTAAGAAATTAAAATATTATTATTAAAAAGAGTAATTTTTTCTATTCCCCCCCCCCCCCCACACACACACACACAGGCACAAATCTTTCTTCAGTTTACATTAGCATTGGTGTCATAACAATGAAGATTGTAGATGTAGTGTGTGTATGTGTGGCAGAAAAATATTTATACTCGCTTTTCATTAATCGAATTTGGAAGATTCAAAATATTAGTTAGTTCGAAAGAGAAAGCTAATTTCTGCGTTCAAATCATATGTCTTAGAAAAATGGCTATAGATGTAATTTTAATTTTAATTTTTTTTTTCAGATTTAAACCAAACCAATCATGAAATATTTAAATTATTGTGATTTAAGCAAGAGGATCTTAAAGAATTTTTGTACGAGACGCTTAATAATTTAAATTAATGCTCATAATAAAATATTTTCTGTATGAGGCACTCGTAATTTTAATATATTTCTAAAACTGCTTCATTTCTTTTTCAAATAAACGTCGTAAACATTTTCTGCTTTAATAATATTTCTTTCTTTACTTTTAGATATGATAATTTAATTCAACAAAATTCTTTTCACTTTTATTTTGGAGTAAGAAATTGAAAGGTTTTTGTGAAAAAGTAATAATATACTTGAAATCTGTTCTATTATAATTATTATTTATTAATTTTTATTTAAATCTGATATCAGGTTTACATCAGCACCGTAGTGATGAATAAAGTAGCTAAACACAATACGACTTTCGTAAAAATAAAGAAATAAAATAAAATAAATAAAAAATAATAGTTTCCCAATCATTCGGATTCGGGTGATTCTAAAATACTAGTTAATTCACATAGGAAAATAGTTTTCAGTATTCAATTCATGTCTCTTAGAAAAGCATACGAAAAAAATTTTTAACGTTTTCAAACGTACGTCAAACCAACTCTGAAATATTTAAATTAATCGTAAGACAATGAATATTAAAGCTAGAAATTTAAGTATCAAATACTTACAAATTCAAAATAATGTCATACTTGTCAACTTTTCGATATTAAAGTAAGTTTCGCGTTCAAATAAACCTACTTGAACCAAAAATTCTATTTATCGAATGAAACCAAGTAGATTTTGAATGACTACCATAAGTAAGCCACAGTTTAATTAAATAAATTATATGATTGAAAGTGTGTTTTCTTTCTTCTTTTTTTTATTGACAAGTACGTAATGCTTATTTCAAAGACTTTTTATATGAAACACTTACAAATTCAAATTAATGCTTCTTTTAAAACTTCTTTGTGAAAAGTACTTCCAATTTTCAATTGGTGTTTTTAAAATTGTTTTATTCCCTTTTCAACAAAAAGCCTTAAGCTATTTTCTCTTTCTGATCCAATAATATTTCTAATTTTATTATAGATATGATAATTCACTGCAAATGTAACAGATATAATTTTGCTTTTCTTTTGAAGTAGTAAATTAAAAATTTCGCGAAAAGAAAATAGACAAAAGTTAATGCGCAATACGATGGTGCGTTACTCGTATGTGCTGTAAGTTTAATTTAGAACCATGGATATGAAGAGGGTATCTAAGCTGAATGTATGTTCAGTAAAAAATGCACAGTCTATTTTATTAATTTGAAATTAAATGATTTGACATATTCGTTAGTTTGAATATAAAAATTTTCCGAGCGCGTCAAAAATAATATATTTTATTTCGGTTTTCATTCCCTTAAAATAACGTTTTCAAGCTCAGTTCCTGTTTTCGTTTTGAAACGGCTGTTTCAACAAATTGTCAAAACTTGTGAATTAGCTAAAAAAAATAATATGTTATATTATAAATCTTTTCCTTTTCGCTCTACACTTTCTACATCCTTACAAAATTCTTCTTTTAATTGAGAAGATTAAGCATTCATATTCAATTACATATCTTCATAAGCTTAATAGAAATCCTCTCATAAAATCATCTCTAAAGTCTAAATTGGAAAAACTCTTTTTTTTTTTTTTTTTTTTTTTTTTTTTTTTTTTTTTTTTTTTTTTTTTTTTAAATCTTTCCACGTTGTAATGTTTATAATTCAAACATTCAGAAAGTCGCTCATACTTTATGCAAACGATTTTCAGAGTTAATTCTTAGGTATAAACAGTATTCTTTGTGACAATTTGGCTGTATGTATTTGGCTGTTATATCTCTGGCTCTAAATATCATTATAGTAGAAATTTTTGAAGTTGAACTACTTTTGTGAATTTCACGTACAGCATTGAGACCGGGTGCATTTTTTTAACTTTACAGGCAAAAGTTAAAGAACCGATATTTTTTTTTTTTTTTTGAAATATTTTATTGATTGATTTTACAGCAGCATGTGTTTCTGAAAATGTAAATTTTAAGATCAGTTATCGGACTATTGATACAGCACTTTTTTTCTTTTTAAAGAACAAATTTCAAAAAAGTTAATAATAAGAATAAAATATTTTAAAAATCCTTACGAGAAAAAATTTTTAAAAATCCTTCAAGAATTTACGAATTTCATTTTGAAAAAAATGCAACAGTATAATAACATTTTTGGCCAGTCGAATTTTGCTTTATTCGTTACCACAGAGCTTTTCTTGTCAACCCTGACCGAATGAAACAGTTTTATACTGTGTGTGAGTAGTCGTTTCATTTTGTACAATATTTGGTGATTTAATTTGCTTTTGATGTAAATTAGTAATTAAAAATTCAGTGCTTTAAAATTAAATGCATACAAAATACTATATTTAACACAACTTTTGCAGGCAATTTTTTTCGGTTCTCTAACTTTGGCATGTAGTGCTATGAAAAGCACCGGGTTTCAGTGCTAGGTGAGAAATTCAACAAAAGTGGTTCAATCAAAGTGGTTAGTACAATCATACCAAAAATCCCCCATACCTCTTTTTAATGCCTTCCTAAAATACGCGTTAAGGGTGTATTTCGAACAAATCTTTGAATGGAAATTATGTCATCCTATTTTTTCTCGGGGAATTATCCCCAAAAAAATCCAAAAATTGAGCTTTATATGTAAATTGACCTTATGGAAGTGTTGACATTTATTTTTTGGAATTTGAAATTTGTTAAATTTGATTTTTCAGTGTTTCATGAAAATTACGTCATCTTATTGTCTCTGTAAACTTTTCAGAAAAATATTCAAAAATGGAGTATGGTATAGAAATTGATCTTATGGAATTGATAAGGCTAATTATTTTAAAATTAAAATTAATTTTTTGGGGTGAAATTGTGCTGGAAATATATTGGAATCATTGTCGAGATACGGATTGATGGTAACCCATTGGTCTGTTCACAAACGGGGGTGGTTTTTGTGTCCCTTTTCAGATCATTAAATTATTATATTCAAGTAGTTACATGATAATAAAGGTGCTAATTACGAAATTTTTTATGCTTGTGTTGACATCATTCTTCAATACTTATCTTATTTTCTTTCTTTTTTCATCAATGATGAGTTAGTGATGAGCCTTCTAAGCTCCCTCATCAGCCTCTACTAAATACATGTAAATATTTAAAAAATTTAATTATTACTGATTCATATTTATATATAGTTAAAGCCCACTAAACCACTAGATAATGGTAAAAAAGTAAATGGACATTTCGTTAAAATTCATCGTTCCCTCATGCACAGTCACTCTCACGTAACTCTCATTTTGGCCTATTTGGAGAGAATAACCCATATGCATATTTATGCCGAATAATACCGTATGTAAATATATAACGATAAAATGTTAAATTTAAAATAATTCCATGTCATTATTTTGTGTTCAGTATCATCACCAGTACATCATACTGAAAGTGTGACCGAACTTCCGCTTCGTTAGTGTCCCTTATTTTAACTTTACTTCCAAAAGTTAACTATTACGCCTTAATACTAACTCCTTAACTATTTACTTCCAAAATCCTTCATTGTGTACAACATTTTTGTCTGAAACATATCGTTAAAGTATTTAATGAATATTTTTACTGATTAGTTGTTTTAAAAATCATCTACAATCTAAAATATCTATAAATCATTGATTTTTTTTTAGGTAGCTTTCGTATGAAGTACTACCTATTACATTCTCCCTTATGTTGGAATTCCGGAAAAAATTTTGGAGATCTACAACGATTATGACCCCTACAGCCCAAAACAACCTCCAGTAAAAAAAAAAAAAAAAAAAAAAAAAAAAAAAATTACAAGTCTATCTACATTACTTTCTTATGAACACTATAACATCCATAATGCTGCTCAAATCTCTTCCGAACTGATGTATAAAATCATTGGGCATAGAACCACGGTCAAGTTCCTTAAAGGACAAAATCAGAACAAGGGGGTGGAAATAAGGAGGATTTTTAAGAAAACCGAAAAAAACATAACTTTTTAATTAAAATTGATATCAATCAATTTAAAGTTACTATTACTCCTAAAAAAGGAGCCAAAAATTATGTATGATTGATTTTTTACAAAAATAAAAATTGAAAATACCCGCTTCGTAATGTTAATCCTATGGGTGGGCTGTTTTCGAATGTCTCGTTTAATTCTGAATATTTTTAAACTATTATTTTTGCATAGTATAACTAAGTTCGGTCTCTATTACGGCTGTTTTTTTACTTTTTCGATTTCGGTTGCAGCTTTCTTAATAAAAGTACTTTCACTTTCAAAACCGGTTTCAAAAGTGAAAGTATCTTAGAAGGTGAAAAATTATTCAAAATTAAAAGCGAAATTCGAAAACAACCTGCCCATAGGATTGACATTACAGAGCGGCTATTTTCAAGTGGATATGAAGTATCCTCTTAAGGGTGTACTCAAATCCAAACTGCTCTTTTCCCGACTCATTTTTAAATTTATTTTTGCTCTCAAATGCATGCAATTGTCAGGTTCTCTTATTTGAAAACTTTATAATGTGCTGTATTGGTCACTTTTTTAATAAAGGTAGACTACATATCAAAAATGCTGTCACCGTGTTCATTTTGAACGGAATTTTCCCGAAGCGATGGTGCTGGAAGAATTAAGAATGTACTCAAATTAATACTGCTTTTTTCTGACCCATTTTTAAATTCATTTTTTGTTCTCAAACGTATCCATTTAGCAGGCTCTCTTATTTAGAAACTATATAATTTGCTGTATTGATAGATTTTTTTTATAAATGCAGAATATATTTTTTAATGCTGTCAAAATGGGCATTTTGAACCAAATATCTCGAAGCGATAGTGCAGGAAGAATTAAGAGTATACTCAAATTAAAATTGCTTATTTTCTGTCACAATTTTAAATTCATTTTTTTTTCTCTGAAACGCTTCCAATTGGCAGGTTCTCTTATTTAGAATCTATATAATGTATTGTATTCGACGGTTCTTCGATAAAAGCAGGATGTATTTCAAAAAAACGCTGTCAAAATGAATATTTTGAACCGAATTTCCCGAAGCAGTAGTTTTGGAAAGAAAAATATTCTCGGAAAAATAATTGTTTATAAATCAAGTTCTAATTAATAGAACGAAAAATAAAAACACAAGGTCGCTTATAAATAACTTCAAAAAACACATCAGTAAGTTTCATATATATATATATTTTTTTTTTAAATTGAGTCTGAAAAAGTGTTAGAAAATTTTGAGTTGTTGAGCTCGGAAAAACATATATATATTATTTTTAATATTGTCATCATTCTAATAAAACCAGCTCTTACAGAAAAATGAAATTACCCTCATAGCATGCATGTTCACAGTGACGTCACAATGACGTCACTGTGAGTCACTTTGGTCACATCACATCTGTGACGAAAACGCCACCACTCAGTGACGTCACAATGTGACTAAGATGTGACTTTCTAAAAAAATTTTCACAGTTCGTCACAATGTTAATGTCAAAGTAGTCACAAATGACACACTTTTCACAAATTGGTCACATTGTGACGTCGCAAAGTGGTCACAATGTGACGTCACAAAAAAAGCTCTAAAACGGCCATAACGACTTCACATTTTAGTCACTGTGACTTCACATCGACGTCACGTGACGTCACATCGACAATCGATGGTCACAACCCGTAAGACATGGTGACGTCACGGTGACGTCGTTGTGAAGTCACATTGTGATTTTGTGACCGTCGATGTGACGTCACGTGACGTCGATGTGAAGTCACTGTGACTAAAATGTGAAGTCGTTATGGCCGTTTTAGAGCTTGTTTGTGACGTCACATTGTGACCACATTGTGACGTCGCAATGTGACCGATTTGTGAAAAGTGTGTCATTTGTGACGATTTTGTCATTAACATTGTGACGTAATTGTGACGAAAGTGACAATGCTTTCAAGTCACATTGTGACCAAATTGTGAAATACAGGGTGAGTCCAAAATCATGGAACAAACTTTGAGGGGGCGGTAGGACTCACTATAGCAAATAATGATGGCACAGAAATATATGACCGGAAGTGACCCGTCAAGACGCTACACTAGTCACCAAAAAAGACCCGGATGGTAATGTTATGTCTATGGGGGGGGGGGGTGTTGTTTTTAAATATCTTGCTCAAATTTCAATATTTTACATGATATTTTTTCCATAGGATAGCTGAGGACGATCCACAACTAGGCTAATTTTTACTTTTTCGATTTTGGTTATATTTTTTTTTATATTACAATAGTTTCAGTTTTAGAACCGGTTTAAACTGGTTCTGAATTATTGTGGGCTCTTAATCTGTAACCAAAATCAAAAAAGTAAAAACCAGCCCAGTTGCAGGTCGTCCTCAGCTATCCTATGGAAAAAAAATATGCGAAAATATTAAAATTTTAGCGAGATATTTGAAAATAGCGCTCCCATACACTTAACGTTATAATCCGTGTCTTTTACAGTGACTAGTGTGGCGTTTTAACGCGTCACTTCCAGTCATACATTTCTATGTCATAATTATTTATTATAGTGAGCTCTACCACCTCCCTTAAAGTTTGTCCCATTATTTTAGACTCACGATGCAGATCGTTTGTGACAAAACTTTCGTTAACACTGTGATGATTCTGTGACGACTTAACTTTTCTTAACGATTCTCTAACAATTTAAAAGAAACAGGATCTGCTGAAGCTATAACTCCACGCCATGTTCTGTTAAAATAGGGTTTGAGTCCTAAAATCATATATTGACAATTTATGAACAAATACTGTATAATATATAAAATAGTTACCTGCAGTAAGGAGACTTTCTTCTAAATTAAAGTTAAAAATTCGATTTACCTCACATGCCTTAAAACTCTGGTGTTGTTTTTAAAATTTGAAAAATATTGCCTTTCAAAAATATTTATATATTTTCCCCACATGCTGAAAATTGCATAGCTTCAATTTTATTTATAACTGACACACATTTTGTAATATGCTGTTCAAACTGTTTAATCTTTTTGAACTTTTTAAAAAAAAACTTTTACTCGCTTTAATATCCACAAATTTCAGCACATATCTAAAACTGTACAGCTTGCCAATATTTCTGACCAATAATCCTGATGTCTATAAATATATAGGGTGGATGCTCCAGTGTTGGCCACATTAAGAGAAAAGTTGAAATGGAAATTTTATAGTTTTAGACTGAATAAAGCATATTAAATCGCAATAACAGTATTCTTTAGTAAATTTAGTTGTCTTTCTGTTAATTATAATAACTTTCTATCAAATATTTTAGATTGTGAGTTATAACTCGTTAAGTAATTTCTTTCAATTTGCACCAGTTTTGGCCACCCCTGCACCAGTTTTGGCCGCCCTAATATCTTGTAATTTTGCAAACATTTTAACTGATAATAAGTAAAAATAAAGCATTTTTGTGCAAAATCTGTTTTACCACACAGATATTTGTTTGCTGTATAAAAAAGATTTGCATTTTTTTAAATGAAATCATAAAAACATCGAATAAAATATAGGGGGAACTGGGGTACATTGATACATGGGGCACATTGATACACCCCCTCTACCGCTCACAGGGTCATTACAGGAAGTTTCACAACAGCTCCAAAAGATGATGGTAGTGTATTCAACTACATACAGAAAATCTTGGAATGATTCAGTAGTTTGATGAAATGGGACTGGTGATTTATTGTTTTTGTTGTTCAAAAGTAAATATGAGTTGTACAATTGAAATGCTATTATACAACTGTTCCAGTATTTTCAACCAAAATGAATACTCTCCCTGGTAAGTACAGCTACTCTTTATCAGTTCTTCATTATTTATTGTTAGATATATTGTGAAGTGTTGGATTTGAGACTCATTTTATTCAAAATCGCTGTATGGGGCACATTGATACAGTCTATGACGGGGCACATTGATACAGCCTAATACCTTTAATAGTTCATATTTTCATTATCTTTTATTATTATTTTTACCATACACTCCTTAATCCAACCATTTTTTTCACGAAAAATTTCTAATATTAGTTTTTATTGAAATGAAATAGCTCTAATTTCTTTATATTAGAACATTTTATAGTATTTTTGAAAACAGAAGACGTAGGAACTTACCCAGCATCTAGTGCTAGTAGAACTAATAGAAGAAAAGGACGCCATTCTGGCAAATCTCGAATTTATATCGATTCTCCAGAGAAAAAAGTATTTTCGACATGCGAAATGTTAAGTAAGAGAAACAAACTGCAGAACAGAAAATGATACTTATATTATAAACAGAATTTTAATATAATTATCCTTTATTTTCTGTTTATGAACCTATTTATAAACAGAAAAACTGGTAATTTTTTCATCTTTCATAAGAAAGAAAATAATCCTGGGGTTGAAGTGCTAGATATGACAAAGTTACCACAGCCAACAATCAGACAAGAAACAGCCAGAACATCAGGTCATAATATATTTAGATTGCTTTAATATTGCTTAAAAATAAATTGTGGGTGATTTGAATTTTTATAAATAAATATAAAATGGTTTTCTAATTCATTTTCCATGAAAAATATGCATTGGTATTATTTTGTCGTCATTTTTCTCAAACGTATCAATCTGCCCCGGGGATGGGGCACATTGATACAAATGACTTTTTTTGATTTTTTTAAAATTACATGCAAAAATACTATATAAAACAATGATTGTACATTTTTATAACATACTACACAAGTTTTGCTGTCACCTCATGGAAAAAAAACTTGAATTTTCTACTTTCTTGACACCAAAAAAAATCTTAGAAAAAAACTGTATCAATGTACCCCAGTTCCCCCTACTTAAGCTGATTTTAACTGAACATTTAAATTTAAAAACAAAAAATATATTTAATTCATAAAAAAGACTTATAGGACATAAAAAGCTGATTTTAACATTTTGCATATTTTCATTTATGTATATCATATGTTATACTATACCAATATTTACAGTTATATGACTAGAATCTTGAAATTATTCCATTTTTACATGAAATAGTATTTTGAAAATCTCTAAAATCCATTTTTTTCAACTGATTTTAAACTTTAATTCCTCGTACTTAGCTGCCTGTCAGCCTAATCATTTGGAGTTAGTTTTCTTCAAACCTTAGATTTCCTTGTGTAAATATTGGCTAGGATCTTAGAAAGACCTTCACAGAGGGCATCTCCCTTCTTTTTTGGCCCATATCTCTCATATAGATAATTGGCCATCATAAATAGCACAACCCTATTACTTGAGATTCAAAAATAGTAAAAACTGGTCTCCATTCTGTAAACTTGTGTTGCAAGGTAGAACGAGATACTACAAAACTTAACCATCTTGAAAAGCTGACAATGAATTTTGAAAAGCCATAATTTTACTTCCTATCTTATAACAGTGTTTAATCTAGACCATTTTTAAGAGTACAGAATTGTCTTTTTTAAACTTGTTAAAATGAATCCTATTTATAGTATAAAGATTTTCACATTATTTGTTATTTCTAAATTCATGTGCTTGAAATTTTGCAAAAGTTATGCAACTTCCTCATTTTGTTTTGAAAAAATACAAGAAACCACTAAATCATGCTGCAATTTTATTGAACTTTTAAATTTATAAGTCATAAAACATTTCTAAATATATTGCTGAAATTTTCACTATAATTAGTCTTGTGGCCAAAAGTGGAGCATATTGTTGTGCCATTTTTGGCCACACAATGGCCATAACTGGTACACATAGCAAATTTAAAGCACGTACTAGCACGTAAAGCAAGTAGTTTTGGCCACCCCTACTTTAAGCTGTAAAAATAATTAATTTAAATATGAAATTGCAACAGAGAGAAAGCCTACTTCATAAAGCTTCATAGCAATCTGTTTCAGAACAAATAAAGTTCGATAAATCCCTAATATTGAAAGATTGTGAAAACTTGTTACCTAAGCAAAAACCTTAATATATGTGAGTGCAAACTATAGTTTTACACTTTTTTTTTTTTTTTTTTTTTTTTTTTGCAAGTCATTTTTTATCAAAAAATAAACAAATGGGATTGAAAATAATAAAAGAGTGTTAGATTAAGGAGTAAGAATGCATATAATTTGTTAAAATCAATTTACAGCCTAAATAGAGGGTAAATCATTCCAATGTGGCCAAAACTTGTGCAGTTGCCAAAACTGGAGCATCTACCCTATATCTTTTAATTATCTTTTGTTGTAATTTTCCAACTGATTGAAAAAGTGTCCAGGTCAGGATTCGAACTAAGCAGTCTTTCGCGCAAATTGTCAATACTTTGTCGACTGAACTATCCTGGAAGAATCTGACGCACACAATTCACACAGTGAATACGAACGCATACTTATCATTATTATATATAACCCTATGTAATAATACTTTAATTTTTTTTCAAACTACTCGTATAATAAATGCATACTATTCGTATGAGTATATAATGATATTTCTCCGGGTGAATTGTGCGTGCTAAGTTGCTCTGTTGGAAGAGCATTTGCAGCATACATCGAGGGTCTCTAGTTCGAATCCTAATCTAAACATTTTTTTACTCATTTTGGAAAATTAATATTCGTTTGATTAATTTACCAATTAAAATCATTCTGTTAAATATAATAAAGAATTATCTTTTGATAAAACTACGTGAAGTTTATGCGCAATATTTGTAATATACAGATTTTATTTAAAAATCGAGTACTAATGAAGATGAGGCAATTAGTTCTAGTATTACGCTTAGTTATTTCCTTACTATAGTGGCCTGTGCGCATGTATGATTACACCAAGGTTTAAATTCGTAGTTAAACTCATATATATATATTGTATATGTCATATAGTGTAGATGTGCCGGTAAAGGTCATCCTTATGGAATTTATTTTTAAAAAGTTTCCTTATTAATAGTTATAATTATTAGATTTCATTTTTTTTTCGTATTAGATGAATCTATTAATAGTATTTAAGTATTCTCAGTCTCACTTCCCATTATTAGACAAAATTTTATTGAAAATAATAGAAATACATCAAACACTAAAAATTTCAGTAATGTACATCCCACAAAAAAGTACATGTAATTGTTTTTATGACTATTTAGAACCAGGATTTAATGAACACATACTAATGGAACAAAATTGTTATTTTCAGCACCATTTAACAATTAAGATATCAAAAATTAATAAAATAATGCGATAATTACTCATTTTTTAAAATCAATAATTGTTATTATCACAAAATCAATATCTTAATTATTTTAGATACATGGTTTAAAATAATAAATGTCATGGAATTACAGTTATCAAATTTTTGGGATTATGAGAAATTCAGAAAGGTAATAAAAAAGTTTTAAAAAATTTGTTTTTGCAATATTAGTGCATAAATTAATATATTTATCACTATTTTCAACAGTTAAACAACCCCAAACTCCTTTATATATTAATTATAACGTTAACTTTTGATTATGCATACATTTTTAAATTTATTAATATTTGATTTTAACCATGTAATTAAAAAAATGTGATTAAAGTGCATTTTAAAAATAATGTTATTAACTATTTTCAAATCGTTGACATGCTGTTCCGTATTTCAACAAAATAAATGTTAAATTTATTGAATTTACTAAGGTAAGTGGATTCAAAAAAGTTAAATTAATATGATACTTATTCCTTTTATAACATGTTTTTTACGAAATTCACAGAAATCATTATATAAAAAGCAGGAAAAATAACATTTTCTTACCTCTTTCTTAACGGCATTATCCTCTAATTCAAGTTTCATAATCCAAATAGCGAAGATAATTTCGAAGTCGGAATGTCCGAATGAAGTACATTGACATTGGCGCGCTCATATTAACGAAACGCCACTGACAATGTATTTTTTCGGACCGGCATTTTATATAAAATGTCAACTGATCGCATTTCTGCATAACTTTTTAAAAATTTTCAACTTACGTACTAAATATACACGCATAACATCATAACAAAGTTACTAGAGCAGCTGGCCTAATATTCTAAAGAATAAATACACTAGTTTCAACTATTCTGGTTGTTGCCAAACGATATTTTTTAAGCAGGTGATTTTTTGTTATTATTGGTTGTTTGAGCTTCGAAGATTTATAAGTTGAATGCGCATGCGCATTAGTTTTATGAGGGTATCCCTAATTAAAATTTTGAGTTAAATTTTTTTTCACGCATTTCTATTTTACTTTCAATTAGTTTCAAAATACAGTGGAACTTTCATTTAACGAAGCGCATATTTAATGAAATTATCTACTTTTTTAATTTTCTGTTGAACCTTCTTTTAGAACGCAATTAACATTTAAATTAATATTCATATTAAAAAAAAATTCTTCTTAGGAAAATTTGTTGCACTTCCGTGCATGCACAATATTCAAAAGGATAGATTGCTGTTAAGATTGATTGGTGAATATATTTCAGCGGATTGTACGAATTGAAATTATGTATTTATTTTATCTTTTAAATAAAAAGGAAAAAATGCGAAAATTTTTCGATATGCTAAGAAAGGGATTCTAGTTCCGCGAAAATATTATAGGTCCATTCTCTGAATACTTAAAAAAGATGCGAAAGTTTTTATGAGTGTATCTTTCATAAGAGATCGCACACAAAGTAATATTCGAATTTTTTTTTTAATTTTTCGATTTGAAATACAAGAGAAAACGAGAATTAGAACGCTGCGATTCAGTTTTTGTTTCCCTTCCTTTATTACGCGGTTTTTTAGATATTATACTAATGATTTTTTTTATGTGGCTATATTGCATAACAAAAAGTACTATCCAAATTAAAACACAGTTTTATAATATTTCCATTTTTATTTGTAGTTTACTATACAAATTTCATGAATTTTCGTGGATTTCTATTCAACGATATTTTTTTCATAACGAAGCATTTAAGTGTAACGAGAAATTTCCTTAAATGGAAGTTTCACTGATAGGTTCATTGCTGGGTGCTTAGTTTCATATGATGGGAGGTTTATCTCATATATGTGATATGACGTACATGTTACATGCAGTGCATGTAATGTGTGACATAAGAGCGATTGCACAATATTCTTCTGCAATGCCAGAAAACACGTTTTTTTACCAGTAAATAACATGGTTTGGAGAATTTTTGTAATTTTCTAAAGTTTTCAAAGAAAGTCACATCTGAGTCACAATGTGACGTCACTGAGAGGTGGCATTTTGGTCACAGATGTGACGTCACATTTCAGTCACAATGTGACGTCACTGAGGGGTGGCATTTTGGTCACAGATGTGACGTCACATTTCAGTCACAATGTGACGTCACTGAGGAGTGGCATTTTGGTCACAGATGTGACGTGACCACAGTGACTCACAGTGACGTCACTGTGACGTCACTGTGAACATGCATGCTATGTGGGAAAGTCACAATGTGACTTCACAACGACGTTGCAGTGACGTCACCATGTCTTACGGGTAAAGACTCTTCAAAAGTGACCAAATAGAATTGTTAAACTAGTTTTTCCCTGATCATAAATTACTCTCTTTTAGGGAAATAATCACATAACTTTCAAATATATCTGCACATGTAGGCCTAACCGGCAGGGATTTTTTTTCGTTTTAACTAGCTGATCCGCTCGGTGTTGCCCGGTTCCGTAAAAATAGTAGTAAACGAACTTGAAATTTGTATGATTTTATCTTTAACTCGAAATATGTGTAACTACATTATCTGAAATACGTGGCCGCTGACTATGAAAAATTGGTTGAAAAGAACAAACAACTAATATTTAGCTATAAAAATACACAAAATGAGTGACGCGGGAGAGGCGGGAGGAAATACGTGTCCAACGATTGCATGAGTTTTGTCTTAAAGTGTTGATATTTATCCGTAAAAATCACTGTTAAGTCAAATAACTAATTAGTTTTTTCACATAGAAATCCCAAGTGAAATATTTTGAATTTCAAACTAATTATATCTCTCTTACTATACTGTGTTACTATACTATAATTAATATACTATATTAATATACTATATTACTCTATACTGTGAATGAAATCGATGCTCGATGATTAGCTAAAAATATACACTATCTACCAAAAAGTATTTGTACACTTTCAGTTTTTGACATTTTGTCAAATATTTAAAAATATACTGGTCGGATTCTTCTGGAATTTCAGAAATATAAAGATTATGTTTCACTTTATATTTATTTACATTCATTTGTTAAGCGGGTAATTAGGGGGCCGGCAAAAAAACAAAGAATAATAGAAATATTTGGGATCGCCCTGTACATGAAAATGCACGAAACGAATTATCGCTTTAGAATACAAATATATGAATACAGTAGAATATGTACACTAATTTTTGTGAGAATAGCATGTATATTTATGGCGATAGAGCGATTTTTTTGAAAAATTCAAAAAATTCTGGTATGTTTTTTGTTTATATCATGCTGGGTTTTTGACCAAATTTAACGCAAATTTCAGAAAAATTGGCAAAATGCAGTAGAAAAATGTAGCGCAATTGGAATATAAATATATTAAATATTTTATGAAATATGAGTAGTTGTATAAAATAATTTTTATCTGCGCATGCGCGAACTAGAAAAACATTTTTTTACATCATTTAATAGTCAATTCTATGGAGTGACTCATAAAAAAAATCCAATCAAATATCGTGAAAATTCAAAAAGATATCATTATTTTAGTGAGATGTTTTTACTTTGCTCTCTAAAAACGGCTGAATCTTAAGGGATTCTCCACAAATTGACATTTTTTAATAACTGACTTAAAAAAAAAAACTAGTATTGAATTAATACAATATCTAATACAATATTGCTGCTAATAAGTACTTGACAATTGTGATAGAAAAGAAAAAGAGCTTTATTCACATTCAGGGCCAAAACTAAGAGAGAGTCGGGGAAAAGGGCATGTGCCCCGGGCGCTAGGATGAAAGTGTTCCAAATGTACATTTTGTTTGGCGATTTTTTCCATGTCTATGTTTAGCATGATATTGTCAAAATCGTCCCATTCAAAGAATTTCTCCTATACCAAAGCATAGAAGAATCTAATGATGATGGCATATAGATCCCGCATAAAGCAGATTTTTTTTTTCGTTTTGATTCGGCTTCACGATTTTAAGGTATCATTTTTTTAAAACAAAGCAGACTACTTTAATCAATATTACATATTTTAAGTTTTAAAATAAGTCGGCTATTAATAAATTAGAAAATTTTTCTTTGCAAATACTTTTGCAGATGCTTTGCAAAGAAGAAAAGGGAGGGGGGGGGATTTCACCAAAATTCATTGAAATATAAATATATTAAATATTTTTTTAAATGTTCTATGTCATGCAATATTTTCAACAAAATATAAAGCCACATTCAGAAAAATTCGCAAAATGTAGTAGAAAGAATAAGGTGCTATTGAAATATAAATATATTAAAAGTTTTCTAAAATATGAGTATTTGTATGAAATATTTTTTAATCAGCGTATGCGTGAACGATAAAATTTATCATTTTACATAATTTAATATTCAACTCTATGGAGGTACCCATAAAAAAATCCGATCGAATTTCGTGGAAATTCAGAAAGTTATTGTGGATAGGAGTGAACTGATTTTCAATTGGTCTCTGAAAGCAGTTGAATGACGTCAGATTTTACGCAAATTGTCAAATCTCCATTTACGTTTTTTACTGGTGATTTACTTCTTTTCTTAGATAATTACCAGAACGAACCTATTTCAGGATAAAAATAATTATAAAAAATCGAAGAATTTGTGTCAAATCTACCCATTGATACATAATTGATAATGGCTCTTATGCAAATGCCGATATCTGCGATCCTGAAATACGTCAAGTTCTCCACTGTTAAATGTGGTGCCGAAAACAACACTGACATCAATCGCATGCATGATGCCAAGAAGAACAGAGCTGTCTGATTTTGAGAAAGGTGTGATCATCGGTGTGGTGGTTACTCGATAACCCCCCCATATGTTTAGTTTAATTCATTTTTATTAGCCATTTTATTTCTTATTACCTCCTTTTTATTAATGTTCTCAATTTAAATTTTATTTCGATTTCGTTTCTTTTCTTTTCGTCGCCTGTAATGTTTTCTTTCTTACTTAGCTTTCGAATGTTACAAGCCGGTAAAATCCTGTTCGAAGTCATTCCTTCCGGTTTGGAGATCCTTCGAGAACATTCTGGCTTGTTCTATGGGTGGAACTTCCGTTTATTCGGACACCCCCCTTAGCCTATCAAATTAGTTTCCGCAGGTGACGTATTTTAAGCCATTGAGTGCATGGCCACCTGCTTTGGCCTCCCTTCTTTACGTGTTTATCAATTCTGTTCGTATTAAATTCATATTTCTCCATTCTTTGCACTCGTACATATTAATCATGTACTCTATAGAAACAATTTCACAACAGATGATAATTATAAAATTGATATCTTCTAAAAACAACATTCTCTTTCATAACACATTTTATATGTCTTGACAGTATGAATTAGAAAAATTTCTCATGATATGACAAAAAAAGATAATATTATTTTTCTTTCTAAACATCAATCAACGATACGTACTTTTAAATATATTTATATCAGACGAAAATTTTTCATAGAGATGTACAATATTTTCCTTTGGAACGCCCCGTGATATTTCAAGATTTATATATATAATGTTGGGCCAAATAATGATATAATGAAATAATTACTTTAGGAATGAAAAAAACTCATGTCGTGGATGAGAATGTCGACCTCCGCATGTTTCCTTCAGAGGGGTAAGAAAAAAACCACAAAGTAGAGATATTTGATGAACAAGATATGGAGAAAAATGATGATATAATCTTACGTAACATCTGTAACCAGGAAGAAGTAACACTCAGAATCATTTTCTGGATGCATAGGAATGATGTCTTGCTACTCGCCGCCTTAAAAAATCAATTTTTCGAACACTCCTGGGGTGGACATTTTTAAGAATCAACACCTGTTCCATCTAACTGTATCGGGGAGCACCCTTTGCCCCGGAATTCCACTAAAAATCTCAGATCAACCAGCCGCATCCATTACGGCAGGAGTCTAACAGCGCAACTGACGCAGGAGGCGAGAGCCCGGAGGGAAAAAAAAGGAAGGGTTACAATAAATCCGAAAGGCGCCAATTTGGCAGCGAGCGAAAGAGGGGGGCGATGAAGAAATAAGCCAAGTTACGATGCAGTGGTGGTTACTCGATAACCCCCCCCCCATATGTTTAGTTTAATTCATTTTTATTAGCCATTTTATTTCTTATTACCTCCTTTTTATTAATGTTCTCAATTTAAATTTTATTTCGATTTCGTTTCTTTTCTTTTCGTCGCCTGTAATGTTTTCTTTCTTACTTAGCTTTCGAATGTTACAAGCCGGTAAAATCCTGTTCGAAGTCATTCCTTCCGGTTTGGAGATCCTTCGAGAACATTCTGGCTTGTTCTATGGGTGGAACTTCCGTTTATTCGGACACCCCCCTTAGCCTATCAAATTAGTTTCCGCAGGTGACGTATTTTAAGCCATTGAGTGCATGGCCACCTGCTTTGGCCTCCCTTCTTTACGTGTTTATCAATTCTGTTCGTATTAAATTCATATTTCTCCATTCTTTGCATCGTAACTTGGCTTATTTCTTCATCGCTCCCCTCTTTCGCTCGCTGCCAAATTGGCGCCTTTCGGATTTATTGTAACCCTTCCTTTTTTTTCCCTCCGGGCTCTCGCCTCCTGCGTCAGTTGCGCTGTTAGACTCCTGCCGTAATGGATGCGGCTGGTTGATCTGAGATTTTTAGTGGAATTCCGGGGCAAAGGGTGCTCCCCGATACAGTTAGATGGAACAGGTGTTGATTCTTAAAAATGTCCACCCCAGGAGTGTTCGAAAAATTGATTTTTTAAGGCGGCGAGTAGCAAGACATCATTCCTATGCATCCAGAAAATGATTCTGAGTGTTACTTCTTCCTGGTTACAGATGTTACGTAAGATTATATCATCATTTTTCTCCATATCTTGTTCATCAAATATCTCTACTTTGTGTTTTTTTTCTTACCCCTCTGAAGGAAACATGCGGAGGTCGACATTCTCATCCACGACATGAGTTTTTTTCATTCCTAAAGTAATTATTTCATTATATCATTATTTGGCCCAACATTATATATATAAATCTTGAAATATCACGGGGCGTTCCAAAGGAAAATATTGTACATCTCTATGAAAAATTTTCGTCTGATATAAATATATTTAAAAGTACGTATCGTTGATTGATGTTTAGAAAGAAAAATAATATTATCTTTTTTTGTCATATCATGAGAAATTTTTCTAATTCATACTGTCAAGACATATAAAATGTGTTATGAAAGAGAATGTTGTTTTTAGAAGATATCAATTTTATAATTATCATCTGTTGTGAAATTGTTTCTATAGAGTACATGATTAATATGTACGAGTGCAAAGAAATACATATCTGTGAAGAAATATTTATAGTCGTGAAAAATAAATAAGTTTTCATGAAATAAAAATATTCATCTTCAAAAATCTGTCTACGTTTTAATTCCTGTGCATGAGTCTGGATTAATTGTTCTTCAAAAGCCAAGGACCTCACAGGTAACTTTTACTTTTTTCAATTTTATATTTTTATAATTTTGTGCTTGATTTTTATCATCATCGATAAAGATTTCTCTATTATTTTAAATGAAGCAATGATGGTCATGTTTGGGTCGTTTGCCGGCCTCCATTCTTCACAATGTATTAGTCACTTTCACGATCACTTTGGCCTTATTGTGGGTAGAAAACAAAATAAACAAGTGTTTCTCCTCCCATCTCTTCTTCTCACCCACAAAAGTAAACACAACAATCGGGTACCACCGAAATGGCCGATCTTTAATCGACATATCTAGCGAGCTTAATTACCCCAAAACGACTGTGGCTTATGTGATTAGAAAATGGAAGCTGAATGGTGATTGTCAGAATGTGGCCAGAGTAGGCAGACCGACGAAACTGGGAGATAGAGACCGACGGGTTCTGTCTAGAGAAATTCGGAAGAACCGCAACCAACCAATGTTACACATACGCCAAGAATTTCAACAAGCTTCAGGATGTGTGTTTCCATGAATACCATCCGTAAGGAAGCTCATCTGCTTAATTTTTATGGCCGTGCTGCCGCCCATAAGCCCTTAATCACCAAGTCCAACCGCGCAGCTCGGTTAAGTTGGTGCAAAACACGCCAGCAATGGACTGTACAGCAATGGAAACAGGTTCTCTGGAGTGATTAATCAAGGTTCACCCTCTACCGTTCTGATGGTAGGGTCTGGGTCTGGCGTCTGCCTGGAGAACGCCTCCTACCAGAATGTATTGTGCCCACAGTTAAATTTGGCGGAGGGGGAATTATGTTCTGGGGTTGTTTTTCCTGGTTCGGACTAGGACCCTTGGTCCCAATTCATGGTAAGCTCAATGCCGATGCCTACTGTAATATACTGGACAACAGTGTACTTCCTACGTTGTGGCAATACTATGGATTGGACCCATGTTATTTCCAGGATGACAACGCAAGCTGCCATGTAGCGAGGTCCAGCATGGATTGGTATGCTGATAATGGAGTGCATCGACTCGAGTGGCCTGCCCAGAGCCCAGACCTGAACCCATTAGAGAACCTCTGCGACGAGTTGGATCGTCGAATTAAGGCGGGTGACACATGCCCAAAATCAGTAAAAGAGCTTACCGGCCTTGTGCAAACAGAGTGGAATAAAATACCATTAAATGTAATACAAGGACTAGTTGAGAGCATGCCCAGGAGAGTCGCAGCTGTAATTGCCTCTCGAGGAGGATCTACAAATTATTAAATGTGAACAGGGCCAAAACCAGTCTTTTTTTTTCCAGAGGCAAACGTGGATTTTGAAGGTACCCCTTTCCCCCTCCTTCGCAAAGCATATTTACAAAGAAAATTTCTCCAATTTATTAATAGCCGACTTATTTTAAAACTTAAAATATGTAATATAAAATAACGTATTCTGCTTTATTAAAATACTCCAATTTGATACTTTAAACCGAATCAAAAAAATTCTACTTTCAACAGGATCTTTAAGGCCCTTGTCCCTGCCCGCGAAGACACTGCTGAGCTAATGCTATTCCTGTGGGGAGGCATTTTTCTAATAACTCTTTCGCATTTTGAAATTTTCAATTTTTTTTTTTTTTTTTTTTTTTTTTTTTTTGCATTGGATAGCGGAAGTCCCTCTCAAAATCGCTCTTTGACTACTTTTTCGATTTGAGTCATAGATATTTATGATAAAGTTAGTTTCACTTTCAGAACCGCTTTTAGAAGTGAAAGAAACATTATAAAAATATCTACGCCAAAATTGAAAAAGTAATCACGGAGCGATCTTGAAAAGGACTTCCGCTATCCATTGCAAAACATATTATTTAAAAATGTCCAAATGCAAAAGAGTTAGAAAAATGCATCCCTATAGGAATAGCATTAGCTCGTGAGCAACTTCGCGGGTAGGGGCAGGGACCTTAAGCCATCATCATTAGATTTTTTTTATGCTTTAGCATAGCCCAGATATAATAATTTTAACAATGTTATGCTAAACATAGCCATGAAAAAAATCGCCAAACGAAAGATACATTTGGAACACTTTCATTCTAGCGCCCGGAGCACATGCCCTTCTCCCCCCCCCCCTCTCTTAGTTTTGGCCCTGAATGCGAATAAAGCTCTTTTTCTTTTCTATCACAATTGTCAAGTACTTATTAGCAGCAATATTGTATTAGATATTGTATTAATTCAATACTAGTTTTTTTTTAAAGTCAGTTATTAAAAAATGTCAATTTGTGGAGAATCCCTTAAGATTCAGCCGTTTTTAGAGAGCAAAGTAAAAACATCTCACTAAAATAATGATATCTTTTTGAATTTTCACGATATTTGATTGGATTTTTTTTATAAGTCACTCCATAGAATTGACTATTAAATGATGTAAAAAAAATGTTTTTCTAGTTCGCGCATGCGCAGATAAAAATTATTTTATACAACTACTCATATTTCATAAAATATTTAATATATTTATATTCCAATTGCGCTACAATTTTTCTACTGCATTTTGCCAATTTTTCTGAAATTTGCGTTAAATTTGGTCAAAAACCCAGCATGATATAAACAAAAAACATGCCAGAATTTTTTGAATTTTTCAAAAAAATCGCTCTATCGCCATAAATATACATGCTATTCTCACAAAAATTAGTGTACATATTCTACTGTATTCATATATTTGTATTCTAAAGCGATAAGTCGTTTCGTGCATTTTCATGTACAGGGCGATCCCAAATATTTCTATTATTCTTTGTTTTTTTGCCGGCCCCCTAATTACCCGCTTAACAAATGAATGTAAATAAATATAAAGTGAAACATAATCTTTATATTTCTGAAGTTCCAGAAGAATCCGACCAGTATATTTTTAAATATTTGACAAAATGTCAAAAACTGAAAGTGTACAAATACTTTTTGGTAGATAGTGTAGTATATGTATTAGCTAAAACTATAGTAAATATACTATAGTATATAGTATTATAATTTCAGAGCCATTATACAAAAAAAAGTGTCTATATTTTTTATCAAAGCATGCGTAATGTTCATTCTGTGAACAAAATCCTAACAGTAAGCTTATTGTACAGTAACCTGTCTGTAACCTAACTGCAACATAACTGTTATCTTACCGTAACTTAAATATAACATAAATGTAACCTAACCGTCACCTTATGGTACCCTATCGGTAATCTAACCATAACTTAACTGCAACTTAAGGTTGTTCTCAACTGCTTCGCTCAACAAGCGCAAGACGTTTTGACTCATTTACAAATTAATTTTTTTACAGAAAGATATAAAATTAGAAGGCCGGACTATAGAAGCGATTTCGAGTCGAACTTAGTTTTGAATTTTAGGATAATTAATTTACTTATCGAGTTATAAGCGATTTCGATCACGTGATCACCCGTTTTTCCCTGCTTTTTGACCGGTTTTTCGGCTTTCGTTGTGAAATGTCTTCAAAAAATTCAGCTTTGAAGGCTTGTTATGAAAGATCTATTGCATTTAAAAAAAAAAAAAAAACGGGAAACTGAGTGCAGTTAGACAGTTTCTGAATAACAACACCTGCTAATTTAATCCGTTTCCGAACAAAAATAAGTTAAAACTTATGTCACAAAAATGCCTTTTTTAATTTAAGAACACCCTTAACCTTAACCTAACTGTACTAACTGTAACCTAATAGGAAATTAAATATAATCTAAGACTAGCCTTAATGTAATTAAAACCTAATCGTAGCCTAACTTTTAACTAACCGTAATTAAATTCTAACTTAACACTAACTATAAACTAAATATCCGAACCATCACATGCTACAAAGTATTTTAGTTTCACTTTCCACCGCCACGGAGCGCATTATGTTTCGTGGAATATCTGACACTGCTATATTTTTTATGGTTCTTGGCCACCCGCGGTCGGAGATAGAAGACATGCTATGTATGCTTTGCTGAATATTTCAGATTCACTTTCCATCACCAGCACACTATCATAAACAAAACGATACTCCGATTTTTTAATCTATCCGTAGATATATTGTCCGACGGGGTGGGGATATAAATAGCAATTTAGAATTTTTCTTAAATTTTTACAGCGGTAACCAGTGAAATAGTGGTAACCAGTAGCGCCAACTTTTGAAAAATATTGCGTGGACTCAAAAAAGTTCGTGTAAAATAACACATACAATTTTATTTTTCTCCAATGCCTGAATGCGGAGAGAGGGTCGACGGAACAGCGAATGACTAAAGATGATAATTCGAAGTCAAAATATAATTAAACATAAAATGATTATAATTTAAATATAATTTAATAAATAATTTATTAAAATATATTTAATAATATTTGATAATAATTATTTAATTATATTTAATTATATTCTGACAAGTTCTTCTTTATAAATATATTTCTTTCGATAACGTGAAAATTGTTAACTATGGAAATCCGAAAAATTAAATGTCAAGAAAAACTGAATGTCATTTTAGCCATCTTCATCGATGCAACAAGAAATTAAAACAGTTGGCAATATGCAGAAAATTTTGTTTAAAAAAATATTTTTGAACACTCTGTAGGACATTTTAGTGCTCTTGTAAATCTAAGTGATGTCCTTACCATTTTTCAAATAAATTATTTTGAGAACTTCAATAAAACCAAATTTTATTTCAGCGATTAAAAAAAATAAATAAGAACTCTTCTAAATGTAAAGAGTTTCGTAAAAAAATAATAATAATAAATAAAATGCGGATATTCATTGTCCATAGCAAAATGTTTTAATGTTTCCCGTTTATTTGATAAAAATTAGTGAAAACATATTTTTTATGATGATCAAAGCATGACTTATGCTGTAAAAAAGTCATCTATTAGGTAAGCCATGGATTAAGCATTAATATTCCTGGACCAATAAGATGCGGACACCACAATGATTCAGGTTTTTCTCAGATATATCTATTCTCGACCAAAAACAACAACCATTTCCCAAATGGTTAGTAATAAAATAAATTGATGAAAATTTCGTGGATAGATCAAATTACTGGGTGGGCTCGCGCCTGACTAGCCCATATAGGTTGGCGCCACTTATGGTAACCACCACTCAATTACGAGCCAAATATTGATCTATAAGAGACACCCCGGCTAGCAGCAGTTTGCTTCATCAAATAGAAAGCAAGCTGCGCACGCTCTGTAAAATATGTTAGTTACATTTTTCACCTCCAGGAGCGCACTTATTCCTTAACAAACCTATATCCGAAGGAAACACCATTATCAAACCTATTCGTAGATATATTAGTCGAGAGGGTGTAAAAATGAATTAAGAATTTAAGAGTTTTAGTGATATTATTATTTTGACCTGAACCAAATCTGAACTCGACAAAATCATTTTAATGAAACATAAACCAGTCCGAACAAAACAAAATTGCAACCCGAACCAAACCCAAATATTCGATATGAAAGAAAACGAAATCTGACCTGAATCAAATCTGAAATTGACAAAAATATTCCAATAAACCATAACCCGATCCGTTTACGACAAAATAATTTCTGTATGCATGTAATTTGAACTTAACATAAAATTTCAATTTTAAAAAATCTGACCCGAGCCAATTCCTAAACGGACAAAATTATTCAAGATATCTATAACCAGATCTGAACAGGACAAAATAATTTCCATGGATTCGAGCCCAATCCGAACCTAAAAATTTCATTTGAAAAAAAAAATTAATTTATAAGAGATTGTTGTCTCATGGCGATCTTCATTGTTATTTTTGAGTCCGGAAATTTGGTGCAAATAGGCCAAGTTTGACAGCATCATTTTAATAATCGTCTGATTTTATCGAACAATAGAAATACATTATTTTTTTTAATAAGAGCATTTGTTAATCTTATGAGTTTACCAATACAAATTAACGCATGTATGTGTGAAAGAGTAGCAGCTTTTCTAAAAAAACCTTAACTGATACAATCTTGAAATACTAATGTACCTACGTTCGTGTCTATTTCAAATATTAGTTATAAAAAGAAATTTTTGCATTGTGTTAACATAAAAGAATAATTTATATTAAAAATTTGATCTAAATTATACAAAAAAAAAGCAAATTAAATTTTTCTACTCAAATATAGAAAATGAGTTTTTGATAGGAGATGTATTTTGATTAGCATAAAGAATATTCTTTTTATGTTATATTTTTTTTAAATCAGAAATTTCTGCTGATTATAAGGATCGAATTATGGTTCTTTGAAATATTTTTGTCAATCTCAGGTTTCGTTCGGTTCATATTTTGAGTCTTTTCAAATGGAATATTTAGGTTCAATTTGGGTTCATGTCCATGGAAATTATTTTGTCTTACTTGGATCGGGTTATGGTTCTTTGGCATATTTTTGTCGGTTGCAGATTTCGTTCGGGTGTTATTTTTTTTTTTTTTTTTTTTTTTTTTTTTTTTTTTTTTTTCTTTTCAAAAACATTTTTTAGGTTCGGGTCAGGTTTATGTCCATGGAAATTACATTGTCTTGTTCGGATTCGGTTAAGTTTTTTTGGAATATTTTTGTCGTTTTCAGATTTGGTTCATTTCAGATCTCGGGTTTTTTTTTTCAAATGGAATTTTTAAGTTCGGGTCGGGTTGTGCTTCCACGGAAATTATTTTGCCTTGTTCGAATCAGGTTATGCTTCACTGGAATATTTTACTCAGGTTCAGATTTGGTTTGGTTCAGATTTCTTTCTTTTTTTTTTTTTTTTTTTTTTTTTTTCAAATCGAATTTTTAAGTTCGGGTTGGGTTGTGCCTCCACGGAAATTATTTTGGCTTGTTAGAATCAGGTTATGCTTCACTGGAATACTTTACTCATGTTCAGATTTGGTTTGGTTCAGATTTTGGGTCTTTTTTTAACAAATTTTTCAGTTCGGATTGGGTTTATGTTCATGGAAATTATTTTGTCTTGTTCGGATCTTGGTTATGGTTCTTTGGAATATTTTCGTTAGATTCAAATTTGGTTCCATTCAGATTTCAGGTACCGTAATTTCCTGCGTGTAATCCGCGGATCAAACAATTCTTTTTCGACCCAGAAATTTTATTTTGTAATTGATAGCAAACATTTACGGCGATCTAAAATGTTATATGTTATTTAATAAAATTTCTGGGTCGAAAAATGATTGTTTGATCCGCGAACTATAGGCAGGAAATTACGGTATTTATTCAAATTGATTTTTAAGGTTCGGATCGGATTCACGTCCACGGAAATTATTTTGCCTTGCTCGGATTAGGTTATGGTTCTTTCGAATATTTTTGTTAAGTTCCATTTTCAATCAATTCAGATTTCGGGTTTTTCTTCAAATGGGATTTTTAGGTTCGGGTCGGGTTGCGTGTCCACGGAAATTATTCTGTCTTGTTCAAATAAGGATATGCTTCATTGAAATATTTTTGTTAGGTTCAGATTTGGTTCAGTTCAGGTTTCGAGAATTTTTCAAAGAAACTTTTTAGGGCCGGATTGGGTTCATTTACATCCTGACAAAAGAAATTACATAATTTTTTTGTCTTGTTTGGAACCGGATATAGTTCTTTGGAATATTTTTTTTCAGGTTCATGTTTGGTTCGATTAAAATTTCAGGTATTTTTTCAAATAGAATTTTTAGGTTCGGATCAGGTACATGACCACGGAAATTATTTTGTCTTACTCAAATCCTGTTATGTTCTTTCGAATATTTTGGTAGGATTCGGATGTGGTTTGGATCAAATTACAGATTTTTTTCAAATGGAATTTTTTAGGTTCGAGTCGGGTTTATGTCCACGGAAATTATTTTATCTTGCTCTTATCGGGTTATAGCTCTTTGGACTATTTCTATCGGTTTCAGATTTCGTTCTGGTTCTATTTCAGGTTTTTTTTTTTCAAAGAAAAGTTTTAGGTTCGAGTCGGGTTGCATGATCAAGCAAATTATTTTTCGTTGTTCGGATCGGGTTATGCTTCATTTGAACATTTTTATGGGATTCAGATTTGGTTCGGGTCAGATATCAAATCCATAGATTTTTCAAAAGCAATTTTTAGGTTCGGGACGGGTTTATGCTCATGGAATTTTTGTCTTGCTTGGATCGGAATATGGTCTGTTTTTTTTCGGGTTGGGATCGGGTTATGTGTCAATAAGCCTAAACATTACAGTTGTAACCAGTTTTGCTGCTATTCTTTTATTGACTATTTTTGATATATAATTTACTTTGCTATTTGATAATTTATTATGGTGTATGAATCGTCTGCCGATTCAAATAATTGTACGCCAAATAGCCATTTTATTTCCGTCTTAAAAACAAATTAAAGCCATAATGAATTTTAAATTAAATAGAATACATTCAAACTTAATCCATTAGTGCCTAGCGTCCCTTTTTAGGGACGCTTCAAAAGGTGCATGTAGCACTGTTTTTGACACCGGTAAAAAAGAACAGCAAATTTTATTTTATTTAATTGAAACATTTTCGTAATTAATGAACTAAACTTAATTCTTTTAAAAATACTGGTGTCAATCGAATAAAATTTGCGCAAAAGGTGGTGGGCACGAATGGGTTAATCAATGATTTAAAAAAACTGCTAGAAAAGCCTCATATACATTTTTTACTGCATCACAGCTAACTACGCATACATTCTAATGTACGAAGTGCCAACAATCTGACGAACTACAGCTGAGATCAAAAATCCTCAATTAAATTGACAGTTTGCCTGTCTATGAATTTTAAAGGTCTTTGGAAAAAAACAGTCACTTTTGAAATGATAAAAACTCAAATTGGTATCTTTAATTCTGTCTCAGCTTTTTTAAATATTTCTACGGAAGTTTTTTACAACCAACTAAAATTAGACAATCGAAGTGAAAAAAGCGGGAAAAAAGGAGATTTTTGATGAGAATGAGCTCTGGATTTTAATTAATTTCTTCAGTGAATAATTAGAATTTAGAAATTTTGAATATCAGATACACCAGGAAAGAATTTGGGCAACTCTCAAAAAAGTTTTGAGCCTCGTTCGTGGCGTAGATTTCGCTAGCCATCGCAGACACACACACAGTGTTTTGTTCTTTTATCAGTATAGACTAGGAAAAATCCTTCAATATATTTTTTCTATAACATTTTCCCATCAATTTGTATCCCGCACCCACACTTCCTATCTTTAATAGTGTAATTTGGCTTTTAAGTGTGTCCGGTATTAATTTTTCAATTATTTTCACATTCTTCTACTGAGTCGAATTATTTGGGACGTAGATAGGGATCGCGGACGAAAACTGGATGCTCCCGAGGCCATTAACCCATCCACCTTCTAGACTAATAATAAGCAAGAAGTAGCTGGGATTGTCCTGTAGTTTCATTTCCCCGTACCCACGCTTCCTGCATTTCAGTATCTTTAATTAATGTAATTTGGCTTTTAAATATGTCCGATATCTATTTTTCAATTTTTTTCCCCATTCTCTTAGAGAGTCGGGTTATTCGGGACAAAGAAAGGGATCGCGAATGAAATTTGGCCTCGTTTATTATTTTGCTGCTTTTAAAAATTTATTCTATGGATTCACTATCACACACAGCAAGTGATGATTTTTTTTACTTAGCATCATAAGCAATGTGAAAATAGTATTTCCATTAAGAAATGGAAGACTGTTATTTTTATTGTGTAGGGTGACGTAATTCGTTACTACTTGAATTAAACCTTGTTCATTAAAGTAAATTTCAATTTTCATTAGAAATATTTTGATTAAATGAAAGTATTTTTCATATTTTTGATAATATTAAATATCCCCGCCGTCTTATGTGGATGAATCCATTGCTTTTAAATACGTGTTAGTTGATGGTTGTTTCTAACTTGAATGAACATTATAGCTGCAATTATAACTAAATTAAAAATAGTTTGTCAGCAATTAGAAGATAATTAGAGGCATCTTTATGTTTAGTAACAACTTTTACACTTATAGAATCTATTTTTAAATGGAATTTCTTAATTGTAAAAGTAATAGCATTTAAGTTTAAATGGAGAATTCGAAATATCTCTTTGGAAATTTGGTTAATCCAGAAATTATTTCTTATTTATCAACACATTGTGCTTTTGTTGGTGGATTTTTGAGAAAGATATTTGATTAAATATGCTGTGGTTACTACACAATATCCTTGTTAGTGGTGGAAAAGTGGCACAGAGGTGAAACTTATTGACACTACTAAATTTTATTAGTATTTTTCGGCTTATTTAATGACAGAATTTCAAAGTTTTTATTAATTTTTAGAATACTTTAAAATTTTTGTGGTGTCAATAGGCTCCAACTCTGCGCCAGTTATCTACCAATGCTTTATATCTCAAAAAATGCGCATTTATCGGGAAGTCAGAAGTTGTTTTATATATATATTAGTACAAGGATTAGTATTAAATAAATAAATTTTATTGAATATAATAAGTTTATTTACCCAAATAGGATGCACATTAATAGCAAATTCAATTTTTCCTGATATTACCTTGCCGTGACAAATTTCCAGCGAATCTCCAGCAAGGCCGACCATTACCCCCTTGCATGAGTAGTTTGTTTTGAAATTGATGCAAGACTGTCTTTAATTCATGAAAGTGACGAAAGCAAAAAAGCCCTCTGTTGAGATAATAGACAATATTCAGGACAGAATCCCTTGCAAAAATTTTATTCGGTTGGCACCGCTTTTTTAAGTGCTTTACTTCCCAGATAACATGCACATTAGCAACAAGTTTGATTTTTTTCTGCTATTATATTGCCGTCGAAAATTTGACTTGACAAATTCGCATCGAATCTACTGCAAGGTAAACCATCACCCACTTGCATGGATAGTTTGTTGTGAAATTGATGCTAGACTGTCTTTAATTTATGAAATTCACGAAACCAAAAAAATCTCTCTTTTAAGAAAATCGACAACTTTCGGGACTGCTGCATCACTTAAACAATTTCTTTCGGTTGGTACCGCTTTTTTTAAACGCTTTACATTTCAAATATCAAAAATGACTACGGTACAAATATCACATTTATTCTTTATTGGTGATAAAAAAGATGTTGTATTTTTTAAACTCTGTATTCTTTTATTAACCCTTTACTACATGATTTTTTTCTATTTTTATGAAAAAAAACATTTGAAATCGACATATTATTCTGATAATTGGAAAAATAGCAAAAGAATTTAAATTTTAAATTTTCTGCTAAAATTTTATATTTTATGGCGTGTACTCTATATACACATTTAGGGTTTTTAAATATTGTATTCTACGCTTTACAATTAAATAGGCTTAAATTAATTAATTTTATTTGCTTAATAGTCTGCAATATTCTTTATATTAATATTTTTAAGTATTCAATAAAAATAGTGAAAAGAAATTTTGCCTTAATAGCTTGATCGATATTTTTTCCCGAAGAACAAATTCTCGAATTGTCAAATGCAGCCGTCTGACATGGCAAAAATACGTGTTATTCCATTCTTTGGACTGTTCTTGATCAGTGAGAGGAATCAAATTCATGGCATATATTGAGAATTATAGTATTTTTAGGTATGTGCGAGATGTGGCACAGTGTGCAATGAAGGGTTAAATGCGTGGCTTGCGACCCCATGTTCAATGGTAATTTTTTCTCCTCGTGATACTTTTTACTACCCCTCTTAATTTGTAGGTCGAATTTTTGAACACTATGTATCAGTACGCTGTGTCTAAAGCCACGTCCAGAACCCATTGAAAAATATCTCATTCATCGCTGTGTCTTTAGTATGTGAAGAGAAAAAACGATACTCACATCAGAAAATATATATAGCATAGGAACCCGGTATTTTCTTAAAATCGCTTAAAATTGGTGAGCTTGAGTATACCAGATCCATCTTTATGCATGCGCAAATGGCCTCCGAGAATGCAGATCCCGCAGTTGGCTGGCCAGTTTTAAATCCTGACATTAAAAATAAAACTAATCATCATTAGGCATTCAATTTAAATTTTACCTTGTAATAATGTAAATTAAATAAAATCATTCTCTTCCACTATTTCCCATACTTTATTTAATTTTTAAGAAATGAAAATGCATGTACTGATGATCATGTTGCGAAAACATTGCGAACACGCTACTTCGAGAAGTGTATGGCCGACATTTCAGGGCTGTTACTTGAAATGAGGATATGAAGACAGTAACTATTATACACAGTTAAAAGACTTAAAACGATAAATAGGGGAAGAAAGAGGAGTGGGAAACCAGCTTAATTTTTAAACGTAATCAGAATCAATCCACGCGTTAAATTACAAGTCCTACAGTTAATTTAACAATGGCACGTGAAACCACAAAGCACAATCCTCAATAAACATTAACAAATAAACAGACTCTGTGAATCATTATGCTTCTTCATCTGGGGTATGAAAATCAACCTTTTATGAAACGCTTCCAACATGATAGCAAATTATTCTTCCTGCAAACGTAACAAAACTTTATTGCGGAATTTTAAAATACAATTCCCGCCTTTAACGTACTCTAAATTTATAAAAGTTGAAACTATATACTAACTTCAACATTCTGTTGAAATTTTAAAGAAAATTGAGGTGATTTCGGAAATTAAGATTCAATTTCTCAAGTATTTATATATTTCATTTTACTGAGGTAAATAAGAATTCACTATATATGTTTAAAATTCTCATCGGGACACAGGGGTCACAGGTCAGCATGATTATGTGCAGCATAACGGGGACGGAGTCCATATGCAAATTGAAGTGAACTATATGTATTTAATATATTTATGTACGCATTTTGTACTTCTGTGAGTGGTATATATTTCTCAGCCATCCAATAACAAGTAAGAAAAATCATGCGTTAAGAATAGATTATGAAACACTTTCCAAAACTTACTGAAATCTTTAACAAAACTTCGTTATTTAGGGACATAAGGTATTACTGGCTATAGCTAAACATGTATTCCAATACTTTTGAACAGCCCTGTATTTGATCTGTCGGTTGATATATATACTATATAATGGGAAAATTTAGTTTAGAAAGAATACGTCTAACTGGTTGAAATTTCTCTTTCAACAACTTATACTAATAGATGGAAACATACATTCTTGAATGTTTTTGATCAGCCCTGCAGTTAACCCAGTACCTATAATACACAAAAGTACTTTGCTCATATTTAGTTCATCTTTACGCGCTCTTTTGTGTAACACTATATATAAAATATAGCATTTGTACACACTCTATAGTATGTATACATTTAGTGAAACTTAAAAGCGCATATCATAATTAATAAAAATGCATTTCATCCATCTAACATTCATCATGCATAATTATCATTCATCCATCAGACATCATTGACAATATACAGTATTTCTGATAGAATATATTATTTGAAATCGTTTGTTTCCTATGCACTTTGTCCTATGCAGATGCTATGCACTTCATAATATGCGTGAAATATTAAGCCTCATCGTATCAACATATCAATTTTATTGTACATGAAATCGTTTAATATAATTAAAATATGTCGCAAACAATCCTCTCCCTTCTTTATTATTGTGAATCATAGTTATTGTCTGTGGCCCTATAAATTAAAAATAACTACTTTTTTCACTGCATATGTTACAAAATGCATATTTTAGTGCACTTCGTAAATACATATTAATTTGAATATGTTTGGCAGGATGTAACACCTTTAAAATTCATTTAAAATTATTTTTCCCATAGGTTGTAATGAAACAGGAAACTTTTGACTATCCCAGTAAATAAACTAATCATGACAGAAACTTCATTTTCAATAGTGTTCGTGCTAGACTAAACTTCAATAACATATAAAAATTTCCTAGCAATCCGACCATGTTTACGGGAGTTAGTGCGCGGACAGACGGCCAAAAGGCGAGACAAACGGATTGCATAATCACTGTTCAAGTTTGTTGGAAAATGTTAAAAATGCACTTCATCCATCCAAATGGCATCATCCACAATATACAGAACTTCGGATGGAATATACTATTTTAAATCATTTGTGTGTCCCTGTAAATGCTATGCACTTCGTACTATGCATGAAATAACTCATATTAAGCCTCAGCGACATATATCATAATTGATTATACGTGAAATCGCTCAATATAATTAAAATAAGTCGCACACAATTCCCCCATTTATTATTATGTAATGGAATTCTTTTTGTATGGCCCTGTAAATGAATAATAACAATTCTTTTTACTGCATACATTCAAAAATGCATATTTTAGTGCACTTCGTAGATATATATATATATAAATATGTTTTATAGGGTGTAACATCCTTAAAATTCATTTTAAACGATTTTTTCCCATAGGCTGTAATGTAATGGAAAAAGTTTGACTGTCCCTGTAAATAAACTAATCATGGTAGAAACTTTATTTTCAATAGGGTTCGTGCTAGGAGAAACGTCAATATCATCCAAAAATTTCATGACAATCCGAGTACATTTACCCGAGTTAGAGCGCAGACAGACGGGTAGACATATAGAAAAACCGAAAGCATAAACACTTTTCAACTTTGTTGTTTGATCTGTCGGTTGATATATAGGGTGTATCGAAACTCTTGGGCAAAACTTTAAGGGGTGATAGTACACATCAAGACAAACAATATTAAATGGGAAACTAAGGGTCACAGACGTCTTCCGAAGGAGATAGGCGCCATAAAAGTTTAGGGACCAAAATTTCAAATAAACATAAAAAACGGAAAAATTGGTCGATTGATTTGCGGTTTTCACTAAAACTATTCTTTATGTCAGTATTTCCTTGACAATAAATTATAAAGATAAATTTCAAAAAATGCCGATAGAGGGCGCTTTAGACTTTGGAGTAATAAACAACTATTTTTTACATCTCATTAAAAGTTTTCGGAAGTTTAGACTTAAACTTAAATTTTGAGCTCAATATCTGAATAGTTGGGAGTGGTTAAGTAGCGCAAACTGAGCTGTGTTCAGGGAGGGCGGGGTTCAAATTTCAAATGATTATAAAAAACGGAAAAATTAGTCGATTCGTTTGCGGTTTACGCTAAAACTATTCTTTATGTCAATATCTTCTTAAAAATAAATTTTAAAAATAAATTTTAAAAAATTTCTTTAGAGGGCGCCTTAAACTTTAGAGTAACCAACAACTATTTTTAACTGTTATTTTTTGTATCTAATCAAATACTTGCAAGAGCTTAGACTTAAATTTTGAGCTCAAATTCTGAGTCGTTGGGAGGCGTTAAAAGCGCAAATTGAACTGTGTTTATGAGTTAAAATTTAACTCTCCGCCCCTCTCGAACATAGTTCAATTTTGCGCTACTCAATAATGCCCAACGATTCAGATTTTAAGCTCAAAATTTAAGTCTAAGCTTTTACAAGAATTTAATGAGATTAAAAAAATAACAGTTAAAAATAGTTGTATGGTGCTCCAAAGTCTAAGGAGCCCTCTATCGGCATTTTTTGAAATTTATCTTTAAAATTTATTTTCAAGAAAATGCTGATTTAAAGAATAGATTTAGCAAAATCCACAAACGAATCGACCAATTTTTCCGTTTTTTATAATCATTTGAAATTTGAACCTCTAAACACAGTTCAGTTTGCGCTATTTAACCACTCCCAACTATTCAGATTTTTAGCTCAAAATTTAAGTTTAAGTCTGAGCTTCCAAAAACTTTCAATGAGATGCAAAAAATAACGGCAAAAGATGACAGAAACATTACTCGAAAGTCTAGAGTGTCCTCTATCGGCATTTTTTGAAATTTTTCTTTATAATTTATTGTCAAGAACATACTGACATAAAGAATAGTTTTAGTGAAAACCGCAAATCAATCGACCAATTTTTCCGTTTTTTATGTTTATTTGAAATTTTGGACCCTAAACTTTAATGGCGCCTATCTCCTTCGGAAGACGTTTGGGACCCTTAGTTTCCTGTTTAATATTGTTTGTCTTCATGTGTACTATCACCCCTTAAAGTTTTGCTCAAGAGTTTAGATACACCGTGTATAGACTATATAATGGGGAAATCTAGTTTTAAAAAAATCGCTACTTGTTGAAATTTTCCTTTCTGCAAATTATATTAATAGATGGAATCATACTTGAATACTTTTGTTCAGCCCTGTAGTTTACCTATTACCTTTAATACACGAAAGTATTTTGCTAAAATTTAATTCGAACAAAAATACCCTTTAAAAATATTTAAATCACATTTTCTGAAATTATCATGCAGGTATGCGACCATGTATCCTGTTCTTTGCGTGACCCTGTATATCATTTTATTTATATTCTACAAATATTTCTTAGTAAACTGAATGCAGTACAACGTAAAACTGCATAACTTATTTAAAAACCACCTTTAAGTAAATTACGTTAATATGTGATACATACACATTATATTAAATGTGATACATACACATTATATTAAATACATGATATATTTACTCTAACTAAATACCACTATTTAACAATTTTGTAGTAAAGGGGGCAAATGCAACCCAAAAAATCCCTCAGATGAGCTCTTATAAATTAGTATCTTCTTATACGTGAAACTAGACGTCTGTGCCAAATAAGCAAAAATCCACGCAAATAAGAGGAATAAATATTTAAATGTTGATTTTGGTTCATACTGACTGAAACGGAATTTTACGTTGGTAATTTGTAGAATAATGTTCGGTGTACATACCATACATTTAAAAACAAGCAGTTGATTTACGGTACATAAATTCCGCTTATGTTTAAAGTAGTACGTGTATAGTGTTTTTAAGTTTAGTGTTACTTAGACATACTGTGCTGATAACATAAATAATAAAGATTATATAAATACAGTAAAATTTACAGTATACATACTGAAATTTTATGAAATATATTTTTACACTGAATACCTCATAAAAATTAGGAATTTCATCGACTCATTGGATCATAATGACATTAAAAGAAATCCCCACATAGCTTTGGAGAAAGATTGTAATATTCGTAGTTTATTGCAGAAAATTATAGCAGTGGAAGTAATGTAAAATTTGCTATGTCTTATTCTACTATTAAATTGATGTAGAATATTTATTTGCGCCATTAATTACACAAGTTAACACATAGTGAAGTAAACTTGAAAATTTTTTGAGGTTCAGCTTTCATGATGTTTGTGTTAAAAATATAATAATGAAATGAACTTAGAGTAAAATATTAATAATATTTTATTAGTAAAATTGAGTAATTGAGAAAGGAGCTCATACATTTTGCTTGGAAAAAAGTGCATTCGGAAATCTTGCCATTTCAATTCATTCCTGCAAAGTAGAACACACAGAAGCACAA
This sequence comes from Maratus speculifer, assembly GCA_964019185.1. Classification (NCBI taxonomy): domain Eukaryota; kingdom Metazoa; phylum Arthropoda; class Arachnida; order Araneae; family Salticidae; genus Maratus; species Maratus speculifer. The sequence continues at coordinate 172,515,564 of OZ025299.1, forward strand.
AATATATGAAATTTCAAAAAATAGTTTTACAGTGGAATACATTTGGATTTTTATGTAATTGATATAGAAATAATAATTAAATGGCATTCTATTTTCATACAACAAACCTTATGTTGTGGCGAAATGAATAAGTGCATTGTATAGCCCGCATATAACGAAATACTTTCGAACGTTATTGCCTAATATTTCCTAAAGATCGTAAATAATGCGAACTTAAACGAAAATCAAAAGAAATGTAATTTCTTACGAGACATTCCTAAAATAATAAGAACTAATAATAATTAAACTTTATGGCCGAAAAAGCACTTGAAAAGCTCATCTTATCTTGCAACTTAATTGAGAAGTTTATTTAAAAAAAATTGAGCAATTTTTAGCGTCATACGCTCATTATACGTAAGCTATTTGAGTGCTATATTTTAGAAATTGTCTCGATATTTGAATGACTGCCTAATATTAATATTTTAATTGTAACCGAATATTTAAAGAAGCATTAGATATTATTAGTATTTCTTATAAGGAGACAAGACAGGCTCAATTTTGGGAGAATGCTAACCCCTTCGACACAGCGCTGAATGCATAACTTTTCACTGGTTTTTATTTTAAATAGCCACTATTTTCTGATAGTTTGTCCCATTAAGTTTGTAGAATTTGTGACATTAAAAAAAGCGAAGATTGTTAGTCGGAAATAGTGGTACTTAAAAGTATAATGTTGTACACGGTCGCTGGACATAAGGGTTCAAGCAACTGGCTCTTTTGAGAAAAAAGGACGTAATTAATGTAATTTTGGGGTATTAACATGCTTTGGGATAGTGGCAATGATACAAAATAAAAATTTTCTTTTTGTCATAATACGAAAATACAGGAAACTGAGCGAAATATTATAGCCATTTTTTTAATATTAACTGTCTAGTATGTTATCGATACAAAACAGTTAAATATTAACCTGATAATTTTTAAGATTTCGTTCTTCTGACGAAATCCTATTCGTGTCACTCCTCTGTTTGTCTGTCCGTCACAGAGTCCGTATACAAAAAATGTATAAATCAGAGACTTCAAATCTTGAGTACTTACAGCTGAATACCTCCTGTCACACAACAAATCATAAAATTTCGAAAAAGTCTATTATTTTCATTAAATTTATTTTTTGCAATGCCATCCGTTTATTTGTGAGATTTAAATTTTAAAAGAAAACCTTAATTTTGAACGTTTTTCTTTTAGACATTATAGAATAGAGGTAAAGCACCTCGCTTGTAAACAGGAGATTCATAGTTCAAGCCCTGCTTCGGAAGATGAAATTTTCATATTACGATGGATTTAATTAAAAGAAAATTCATATTTTTTGCCAAATTATGTGTTTATTAAGCTGTGATAAATAATCACTGACATTCATAATATTTTTGGAACTCAATTTCCTTTCTATTTTAAAATCTATTGCAATTTATAAACGATTCAGCATTTTAAATTTCGTTTAAACAGTTTTTTTTTCGTTTTTAGAAATTTAAAATCTTATTTATATATCAGCCATTTTTTTTTATTTCGAGTTTCCGAAAAAAATAAAATTTTGGATTATAATGTAATATTTTGATTTGAACATTTTTAATTTGATTAAAATAAATCATTTTATAATTACCTTAAAATTAAATTTATTTGTGCTACTATCTATGTAAGAATTTAATAATTATAAATTAACAATTTTGATTTAATAATTAAAGCAAAAGTTGTTCTGAAAAATTACTAAACGAAATGCCCTGTGTGATCTGTGATATTATTCCCACTTGTTTTAGTTTTCCGTCAAAGTCAATTATCCGTACATGTACTCTTGTGAAAAACTTGTGTATTTCACATAATCATGGGAAGTAAACTTTGTGTGATATCGAGACACTTGTCGAAATCCTAGGTTAAATGTTAAATGCAGAAAATTATAAAATTATAAACTGAAATTTATCCTTCTGAAAATAAATGCTCATAGTTTTGCAAATTCTTAAGAAAAAATTCAGTGACAAATGTTTTTCTGAATAAATAATATCTTTCTATAGTATAGTATGTATTCCAATGATATGTTTCAGGCGGAAGCGAATTTACAAAAATTCAATAATGTATACCAATTTTTATTGCATTTGTATCGAATTTCTAAATTAATTACAGAATAAAAGTATTGTATTTTTAAAAAATATTTTTAATTTTTTGAATAAATTATGATTAAATTTAATTTAGTGCTGTAATTCAAAAATCGTTCACTTTGCAGAAAATCGCCGTCGGTTTACATTATTATCAAACATGTAAATCAACAATAGTATGAAAAAATTGGGACATAGACAGCGAAACTTCGATAACACTAAACAAAAAACTAAAAATTTCAAAATTGTTTATTTTCAATAATTTTCAATTTTGTAATGTGTTTTTCAAGGGCAACATAGTTAATTTCCTTCTAATTATATACAAATAAGTTTTAGTCAATCAAAATTTTGCAACCGTGATGAAAAAAAAATCAAACCTAATATTTATTTTAATAGATAGTTTCATAAATATCAACTATTTTGTTATAAACGGGCTAACATTATATATTAAAAATAGTGACTAAATTTCTGTCTATTGAACATTATTTGCATAGCTTTTTTATAAAACACATAAACACAGTATAAACAATATTCAATAAATTTCACTATTGATATATAGTTACAAAAATACATAAATTAAGTACAAGGGGAATGTATAACAAAGTATAAATTTAACATTTTTTACAACATTGTGGAAATTTGTTTAACTTAGATGCTGATGAAGTTGTTAAATGCTTAAACATTCATTATAAAAGTACATAAGGTAAACAACAGATGACTTTATTTAGTCTTTATATATCATGCCCATTCGAGAAAGCTTCAGAAATACATAATTTATAAGTCTTAAAATTCAAGGTGTATGGAAATTAGCATGGGATGTGAGATTTAAATAATTTTAAAGCCTTTGAATTTATTTTAGATTACGATATTATTCACATACGCATTCATTATTATTGTTATTTAATTTTACACTTTTCAGATGTAATTGTCAACATCAATTATTATGTATTCATGCATTATACATTAAATGTTATAAGTAAATTGGAAAGTCAAAGCCTATTTTCTGACATGAATAATTTTAAGCAAAAGTGATTTTGTGTCTTAGGGAAGGGAGTTGAACAAGTTCAAAATGTTTCTTTTTTATATGCTTTTTTATTTATATAGCTAAATGTCGGTATGAAAATGTTCACTTATTAATTTTGATACTTAAAAAGGAAATCATAAAATATAATTCACATGTAACACATATAAATATATTGATAAATGCATAATTTACATGCTAAGATGATGAAAAATAGCTAAAAGTCAATATGAAAATGTCCATTTATTAATACTGATATTCATAAAAGAAATCCTGAAATGTAACTTACTTTTAACCTGTATAAATATATTGATAAATGCATAGTTTTGTTGATAAATGTATAATATAATAATTCTGCATTCTATTACTTCTTACAACTACTTAATAGTATTCTATCGTACTTTTTCACTTAAAAATTTTGATAGCACATAATTTTTAAAACGTCGTGCGATAATTTAATAAAAATTTCGTGCTGTAGAAAGAAAAACTTATATATTTTTTAATAATGTAAATAACAATAATTAAAATTATTTAAGCTCTTTACACATGTTGACATGTTAAATTACAAACTGAGAAAAGTGGTTTGTATGTTAAAATAAAAACTAAAGGAAATTTAGTTAAAATTAAAACGGATTATGTTCATTTTTTAACTGATTAATATTTTATAGAGCTTAAGTCATACTAATTCTTCAAACAACATTAAAGAATAATTTTTTGATAATTAAATATTTGATTGTATGTACTTCTTTATGTCGTCTGACCGGCTATTACATTTATATATTTAAATTAACTCAAAAATATCTATTAAATTTATTGAACTACGATTAAAATAATTTCAAAGTTAATATTTTAAAAAAATGTATTTATCAGTTGCGTACCTTTAGGGGAGGATATACATTATTTTACTGTCAATTTCAATATACACTAAATTTGGCTTTATTTATTCAATTAGCTTTAAGAGATTATGTAAGGACAAATTTAGTACATGGTAACACTTATTGTAATAAAATGATGCGACATCCTCTGACACTATGCGACTGGCATTTATATTTTTAAAAACATAATCGAGAGTTACTTGATATACATGATTTCTAATACAAAACCTTAAATTGTAAATAAAGAAACCTACATTTAAAACATAAAATATACTGCATACACTATATTGCCAATGATGACCGGTCACTTGCAATTTTAGATGTTTTTTAAAATATGTAGAAACTACGTAAGGAATTTTCCTGAAACTCCAGGTGTAAAAACAGATTAGTAAAGTTTACTTAAAAACTGTGTTCATTTTTATGAACACATTTTAATAAAATAAGCCTCTTAATTATGTTCTGCAGTTTCAACGTTTTTGCTACATCAGTTTTTACTGGATTATCCAAAAGATATTCGTTCCTTTTCGATTTGTTGACAGTCCCCTATAGGATTTGGGAAAAGAATGACACATACTATTATGTTCATACACCTGGAGTTTCAGGATAATTCCTCTTGTATTTTTCTGTATATTTAACAAAACGGCTAAAATCGCAAGTGACAGGTCATCAGTGACATAGTGTGTGTGTATATATATATGTGTGTGTGTGTGTCTGTGTACCGTAAATTGGTGTTACTTCGACCATTGAGGTCGGGGAGGGGGCTGCAAGGGCCCAAAACTAAAACATAATATCTTAGTCCTCAATCTACTGTGTGTTCACGTGATTCGCTAATTCTTTACAAATAACAGCACTTAAAAATGTAGCAGAACCCCCAGGACAGATTTATTTATTTATATATTTATTTATTTTACTTGTATCGAACTAACACTAAGTTACGATATTTAATTTGTTGCGGTCTAAATTGAATTAACATATATGATCCACATTAAGTATTTAAAAAATCTTAATTTATAAACACAATAATATATAAATCATATTTAAAATATGTGTAATAACTAGCTTGTTTAGTACGAATTTTAACAGTAAAAAATTTTTAAAAATATAATAAATTCATAATAATATAAGTTCCTAAATTTTAAGGAATTAAGTGTTGTTAAAATTTCCAAAAGCATTGACAAATACTTTAATATCTTTTACGTTTTACGTATCTTTAGTTTTTGTATAAAGTATTTTTCAGTATTTTTCATCCATTTCTAAAATATCTTTCCCTGACTTCCTATCTTAGATTCAGATATACGTATTTGTAAATTTAGAATATATTTTACCAATTTAGATGCGCTGTTTGATTTCTCGGGATTCGGGAAAGAGATTTTTTTTATATATTTGTGTTGACAAAAAAAAAAAAAAAAAAAAAAAAAAAAAAAAAAAAAAGAAAAAAAAAATGTTGAAGTATGAAAAATATGTTGAAAATTGTAAGCTGAATACATTCGAGTTAAGAATATAGTCATATTCTTAAATAACAACATATATATTTAAGTAACATACATACTTTTTAATCAAGACAAATAAACTAAATGCGTTCTGAATTTTCTATTTTATGGTATTTATTTAATGGTCATTTTTTAATTTTATTTTTAGGAGATGTGAATTTTATGCAATCATGATTACTTATATGAAATTTTTTATAGCTGTCATTTTTCTAAATAAAAAAAGAATTTAATAAATACGATTTCTTCTTACAGCTGCAATTTTTTAAGAGGCAAAAAGAAAGAAAGGAATATTATGAATGGTTTTGGATTCCGAAGATATATTCTGAAAACATTTAATAAAATTACTATAACTTTAAACTAATAATTTATGATTTGACTATTAATTCTTTATTGTTGCTAGTATAATTTTGCTTGATTATGCATATACGAAGATAAGTTTTATTTAAGGTATTGCTGTCAAAATTTTTAAATGCACATTATCACATCATTTGTACACATTTTTTTATTTTTTTTTTTAAGATTTTAAAATTCAATAAAGTTAAATCTCTAAAACTATTTACATAGAGTAACAAGATAAAATTCATTTTTATATTTATTTAACTGTACATAACATTATTCTTTAAACTCATTACTTGCGCACTTTTGTTTTAAGTCAATAAATAAATTTATACTGCATGTTCATTACCTCATAAAAGCGTTTAAATATCAACATTTGTGGGTTAAATTAGCAATAAAGTGTGAATCACCGAAAAAAATTGAAAAGAAAAGAAAAATATATAATAATAATAATATTAGTAATAAAAATAATATAATAATAAAAACATGTATATATATATATATAATAATAATAATAATAATAATAATATAGTAATAATACTAATAGTAACTGATTAAAGTTTGTAATGTTTATAATGAAAAATGCTTTTATTTATTTCTTTATTCACTTCTAAATTACTAACTACTTTAATCCTTTTATCTTGGAAAATTAATTAGTAATTATTATCATTAGATTGTTATAAAGATGACTTTCTCTGTTATGTTTTGGCAACATTTGCTTACCATTTAATTTCTAGATCAAAGGAATTTGACTTTAGAATATTTTTACTGTGACTTGAATAATTTGGTGGCGATTAGTTTAAAATGTATGCTTTAAAAAATGCACTGAATTTTCTTTAGACAACTCACGCCAATACTTATTTAAAATTGAAAAATAACCAGCCTTTTTTTCAGTACTGTTTAAAATCTTTGCCTGACGAAAGGAATCCATAATATCACCATTCAAAAAATCTATATATCATGTTTACTTTTCCTTGTATAACTTTCTGTATTGTCATTGTAAGAATTTATTTTTCTCAGTCCACAAACATTATATTGACCCCTCTCCTCCCCCCCCCCAAAAAAAAAAAAAAAAGTTGTCGTGAAACAAACAATCGTTAGATTTAAAAAAAACTTTGATTTAAATCTTTATCTAATCCAGAGTGGTTTAAAGAAAACAGCCTGTCATTTATATAGTTCTCTTCTCTATTTCATGACGCTCTTTTTCTGTAAAAACACTCATTCAAATAGAAGGTTATACCTTTATTTGAAGATCATTTTTATAGACGAGAAATCTAATATTTTTCACGATGCTCTAAAAAAGGGGTTTATATTTGAAAGTATAAATTTAATGTAAAACTGAAAAAAGGATAACATGTAGAATAACATATAATTTCGATCTCATATCTTACAATTAATATACAATTACTGAAGTTTAAATATTATTATAAATATTATTTAAATAGTAAAATTTGAATTGTTAAATGTATATTAAATATTTAATATGCATGCTCGCCGAATGGAATACAAACTGACTCCCTTATTAATGCCAACACAGTCTCCACTGTATGAAAATGTTTTCGATAGCCTTTCTTTGTAAAGTGAGAATTTAACATTTTAATTAGTTAGACAGGCATAATTAGTTGTTATATGCTTAGTTGAAACTTTATAGACTGTAACACTGTCATGTTAACATTACCCCAATATTTTTGGTTTGTCGTCCAAATTGCTTTCAGCAATGTATAGACAATATACTGATTCAATAACTGAGATGAACATAAGTCCTTTGAAAAGTGTGACGTGTAAATATTCATATGCATTTATTCCAATAGTGTGCATTTTTCTTACACATGTGGCATTCCTTTTTTAATCCAAGCCATTTGACTTAAAAATTAACTTAGTAACCAGCTCAAATATATTTTCCTTGTACTGAAGGCAATATTTTTTCCACTTATAATTGGAACTAAAAGATAAGTCAGGAATTGAATTTATCGCAGCTTTGAATAATATATTTTTGAAGAATTAAGTTACTTTTATGGCATAATAATATTGCAATTGTTCCCTCTTTCGATGCTTTCTCTTATATGAACATGTATTCCCTAAAATGTAGAAAGATGCAGTTGCATATTCGCTTAAATAAATCTATATATCACAAAATATATCCAAACATTGTCACCAAAAGGCTTTTCTCACATTTCGATCTGACTCTAATCTCTTTTTTTTCGAAAGAGAAAAAAGGATAAACAGGTCTGGTTAATCAGCTTAAAGTGGATTTTAGCTCAGAACGAATATTCAATTTTGAACTTGACACTTTTAAAAAGTAACCTGCAAATTGCAGAGGATGATTTCAAATTTCTTTTGGTATTTTAAAAATCAGATTAGCTGTTGAGATAATTACATTTTTGATGTTTCTTAAGCCGTTTTAAGTCTTTTTGAATGCAGCTTAAGAAACCATCCTGTAATTGTGGTGAAATGGGGAACCATTTCACCGCCAAACAAAACACGCTACATTTTTTCATTATCAAACTCTGTTTTTGTTGCTGTTGTTTTGATAATGGACTGATTTCAGTTTAAATTTCGTTGCGGTTTTACTTTAATTAATTAATTATTTATTGTTGTCATACTCAGACGTACTTCAACTGTGTTAATAAAAACTGTTAAAGATTATCTTTTTGTTGCTGTTGATTAAAGATTATCTTTTTGTTGCTGTTGATTAAAGAATTCACCTTACAAAATTTTACTATTCATTAATATGTTTGCTCCTATTTGGAAAAAGTAAGTGACAAATTTTGAAGTGATTTATTAATTTTAGAGGTGTTTTTAAAAATAAAACATATTTTTGTAGTTGCATGAAGGCAAAAACATAAAAGATGATTTTTACAGAATATTCCTCCTAGACCACTTAATCTCAGCAGAAATATAATTTTAATCCTCAATACATAAAAACGATCTCAAGCCATACTTATACCGTATAAGTTATACGATTGGTAGTTTTAGAGTCCACTGAAAAAATATGACATCAAATCTTGTGTAACAAACACAACCGTTATTGAAATCATTGGTACTTATGTATCACATCATGTCATATGTTTAAGTACCCAAATAGCTTAAGGATATATGTAAACTTGCTTTCGTGCTTCATCTAATGGTTAGCAATATGTTATCCCATGAAAATGAGTTTAGAGGTCCAAAATCACAATTTAGATTAGTAATTAAATTTGTATCTGTAGTATTTGTAGTTTGATTTATCAAATACTGCAGTAAAAAGTAATTTAATAAATAATTGTATACGCAATAATTATACTATTATTAATTACACATATTCTCATATTTTTAATTAAAAAAAATTCATGCGTCGAGTATAACGTCTTACTGTTTCGGTTAAAGTATAAGTATTTTGGATCATTTTTTTACAACTTTTGATCAAGAATTCTTGCTCTTTTGAAATTATATGTGCCCCTCTGAACAATGGCTAACTATAAGAAAAGGTAAAATATAAAACTAAAAATAATTACAAACAGTTTTCTTTAAAATGATTCACTTAATATCTAGAGAAGAAAATGACTTAACGGAGTGACACGTATAATTAGTTGATATTGGCATTGATTGATTCAGTGATTGGCAGCATCAAATCTTGAATCCATTCTAAATTTATTTCTTTACTCTTTAGTACACGTCCCAAATGATTCTCATTTAATGTGAAAGATGTTAAAGTTGACTATTAGAGACGACATTATATTGAGGCTTTCAAACTTGTCATGTAATATAGAAAAAAAAATTAAATAAGTACAGTCACTTAAGAAATTATTAGAACTACTTTAATTTTGAAAATTATGAAATGAAAAAAAGATTTTAATTACAATTTAAACTTAAAAATATGATACTAAATCATAGTTATTCCAATTAGGTTTCAATAAATTTTAATTATGCGGTATGTATTAAAATATTTAAAATATTAGAAATAAAACAAAATTGCACTCTTAGGCAAATATAATATCACTTAACCAAAATCAAAAAGGGATACAAATACGGTCTCGTCTTTCTGCTTTATCTTATAAATTCAAACTTTCTGTCTTTCATCAAAATGTCCAGGTTTTTTAATTCTGTTTTGGAAATTTTGCGCCATTCTCTTACAATGGCAGAAGCAAAAGAAACGTCGTTTGCAAATGAAAAATACTTATTATTAGCATTAACTCTGTGATATGAAGTATACGAAAGATTTTCCGGTGAGTTTGAATCGGGATTTTAAATGAGAGATGACAAAAATCAAGCCTTTCTTTTTTAAATCATTCCTAAATAGATTTAGTGTATGCAGGGCAGCTAGCATTATCTTACTAAAACATTTAATCTGCATCCCTAATAAAAACAAAATGGTATGAGATGATTATGAAGCATGCATTGATATTTTTCAGATTCATACGTCACTAAATTCGCATTAAATCACAAAATCGATCTCGCGCAAATTTTTCCCAAAACCATTATGAAGCCTCCATTCATTTGATGACTGAAGAATACTTTATTTATTTCAAATTTTGCCAATAGTATTTGTAGCTGTGTGGACCTCCAAGATATTTTTTTCCACCAGGAAATATAGTTTGTTTAAAATTATCGTACCACGATATAATTTTTTTAGCCCATTTCAATGTTTAATCTTGACAATGTTTTAATAACTTTGGCTTTTTTCTATATTTTCTGAAATTTAGTATAGTATAAGATTCTTCCAAATCTTATGTTATTGTAAAAGCAAAATTGAAACTTCATGAGTTGAAAGACATTTTTTCAGAGATAGCGAAAAATATGTCGATTGCTACATGCTGTCAACTTATTCTTCCTTCCAGGTAGTTTTATTTTTCAATGAAAATCTTTTTATAATTAAGACTTTGTGGATATCGGCTTTATAGCTTCATTAAAATGTTCTGCCTCTCTTTCAGGTTTATGAATAGATTTATAAAATAAAACATTTCTCACTTCGTACGCAGATAGCACTTTCACCCGTGGCATCATCAAATAAATCGTGAAAATCACTATCGAAATATGAAACTTTGCTTATTTGTTAATGACTTTATAAAATACTAAAGCTCTGTGTAATTTAACGACGTGCTGATTTAGCATGTAATATGGAAATTTTCTCGAGTGATTTTACAATTATTTACAAGATCCCTTATCTTATTTATGGAAAATTAATAAATTAAAAAAAACTATATATGTTTAAAATTGTGATTAGTACAAAAGAGTTTTATAAACAATTTGAAATATACGAAGTTAAAATTCCATGTTATTTCTGACACTTTAATTTTTCATCAGTATTTCACTCGTTTTATAATTTCTTAATGTACTATATTGGCTAGAATTCGGGATAACAAAACCCACAAGACTGAGATCTATAATAACATTTTTATTAACAAAATATAAAAGTGAAAAATTTTTTTAAATATGAAAAATATTTAAAATTCATCTATGATGTTTCTTTATGCAACATAATATCATTATAAGAGAAAATGCATGGCCAGATAAGACAGCACTTTTATATTTATGTAATCAAAAAGTGTTATTTTTTTAATTTCAGCAACTAAATTTAAAGATATTAAAGCATATATAGAAAGGAAGTGATGGAAATTATTCACATAAGAGTAGAATTAGATTTAAATCTTGAAAAAAAGAATAAGATTTTACATATATTTCAAAAATTTATATAGTTCAGTATAGAATAAGATAAAGTGCTTGAAAATAATTAAAATAGAACCGGGTCTGATTGAAAACAAAAATTTATATTTTAAGAGATTTTCATGTGTTTTTAGCGTTATTTGCTACTTGTGTGCCCTTTAAAAAATGGTTTAAGACACATAATTTATTTTACGCATATCTGTATAAAATATCAAACTGTGTTGTATCAATTAAACAGTACAAATTTTATTTTTTGTGATTGGAATTGATTTTGAAAAATTATAGTTCTTACACTTTGTTTTGTTCGTACTGCATAAAATCAAAAAGAATTATAAATTTGGTTAATATCTAATTAAAGAAACAAGTGACTATTATTTCATTTTGCATATTTAAAATTTTTAACATTTGAATGATTCTTTGTTATTTATTTATTTATTTATTTTATTGTACTTTATATTTTGTACCTTTTTTCCACATTTTATCTACTTTAAAATACAGTGGCGATTTCTATTATTGCTTTCACATCGTCGTATAACCTAAAAATGCGTATGATCTTACCTGCTACTTATGTACTTTTAAAAAAAGGTTTCAGGCAGATAATTTATTTTACGCATATCTATATAAAATATCACCAAGTGTTTTGTCAGTTAAACAATACTAATTTTATTTTTTGTGATTAGAACTGATTTTGAAAATTTATAGTTCTAACACTTTGTTCTTTCTTACTGCATATAATCAAAAATAATTATAAAATAATTAATACCTAAACTAAGAAACAAATGTCAATCATTTCGTTTTGCATATTTAATATTTTTAGCATTGAATAATCCTCTTTTTTTCACTTTTTAATCCACATTTTATCTTTTTTGAAAAACTGTGGCGATTCCTATTATTGCTTTCACATCGTCATGTAACCTAAGGATGCGTCAGATCTCTCATTTATTTTTGATTGTCGGTCCAAATGTAATCTATATAAGTGTGTTTTGTGTATCAGCCTGACAGAATTGCATTCTTTTTTTTTAGGGGGGGGGGATATCTTTCGCTGTTTTCAGTCAGTTAAAATAATTTAGTTCCTTCCCACATGCAAATGTTTTCAACAGAAATTACATGTTTTTAAATATCTTTAATTTGCTTGTTTACTTTACACTATTTTAATATAATTTTATTTATTTAATTTTACTATTTTAATATAATTTTACCATAAATATCTTAAAACAAATATTGCTGTTGTGATATCTAAAATATTGAATTCTTATTGAACGAAAACATGAAAGTTTTAAATACCGACATTTCTCTAAATTTAAAGGTATTGTGCTAAACTTCTTTAATAAAAAATCAGTGCTTTTAATTCAAAATATAAGGAAATTGCATAATAGGTATAAAAAATTGCGTTAAAATAATTTCCGAACTTGATTCTAGTAGAAATTAATTTTTCGATGCTGTAAAATTGTAAAATATCTTAAATTTTAACTAAACAATTATCGATTCTTTCTTAGGATTTGAAAATGAAACAAATAAAAATTATTTATTAATTAAATATATGAAAAAAATCCAATATTTAAAAAATAACAAATAAAAAATTGCGTACAACTATTTAAAAGCTACAACTGTTCTTAAAAGCTGAAAGGTGAAAAGCTGAATTCTTACAACTGATGATTTTTTTCTTTTTTAATTGTCATTTTTCTCAAAAAAAAAGTGCTATTTTTGAATCCTTAAAGTAAATATGTGCTATCTTTAACCTTGTTACTTGCACAGTTTTATATTTGTTTCTACCTTACATATTTGTAGTAAGATTATTTGTATATTAATCTCATTCGATTTTAACTATATAAACAAATGTTGCCATTTCATAATAATTATAAAAAGCTATTTTAAATACTTTTAAGAGGAATTTTCTAATCTTTTCACAAGTAGAAAACAACATAAATAGTTTTTTCAAAGATTGCATAGAGTATAAGCTGTTGATAGATTGCATAGTATATTTCTTGATTATGTAAATATAATCACCCGATGCATAGAAAAAACGATCTAAATATTGCATACAAATATAAAATATTTTTAACTAAATCAACACATTCACAATCTTCTCAAATATCTCTTAAGGAAATCGTAGACATTAATCAAATATCAGTGGTGAATTAAGTAAGTTATTAGAAAAAAAAATTCAGCATAATTTTAAGGTTATCAACAAAAACAACATTTATACGTAGATAAGACAAGGATTTGAGCATAAAAATAATTACCAGTATTGCATACTCTTTAGGTAAAATTCAACATGCCGCCATTAGTTAAAAACAAATGGAATTTTACTTACATATATAGTCGAGCAATGAAATGTAATAATGGTTTTAATGTGACGAATAGAATTCCAGAAACTCTGAGGGGTCAGGCGATAACAATATAAGAAAGTGATAACACTAAAATATCTCTATTAACTGTATTCGCATTGCCAGTTACGTTTCACTATAAATATTCTTATTGGCTGTACACTGAATTTTTTTTTTTTTGAAATTCTGTAGTTTAATGAACCAATCATTCCAATCCGCTTTTCTGCTACATATATATGAAAATTTCTATCATTTTTTTTGCTCTAATGAAGGTACGTTAAATGGTAATTAAATAGCATGCAATACTCATTAAATAATTTGTTCTCAAAATATTGTTTATTTCCTTAATCTATATAGATCTATCTCACTTTTTAGAAAAAATCATTCTTCCAGAAATTATTAATATGAACTAATAGCTCAATATGAGTCTCACAACGTTTCAAAACCATTTAAGTGGAAAGAAACAAAGTTTTTATTCAGAGACAAGAAAAAGTGTTTTGTTCTATAGAAGCCATATTTTTAATAACTTTGTACATAACTTTGTACAAGTGCCGTTTTCGTTAAGATCCCTTCAATTTTAACAAAGAAATGTTTAACACAGAAATCTTTTTATTGAAAACTCTATTCAATAGAAATAATTTATACCAGATGATCCAAACGTCACAAAATAAATAAAAAATTCAATAATTTGAAAATATATAGTTTTCGCAGAAATGTACAGACAAACGAGAATTTTTTTTAAATAATTAACGAAATTTGTTTTGCCAGAATACTAATTACCCCCAACAAGTTATATTTCAGCTGTGTAGGCGGTGTTTATACCGCTTGTAGCGCAAACGCAACACAAATGATGACAAATTTTTAATTTCATAGGTGTCATTAAGTGAGATTAGCTGTCAGATGTGACAGGATACTCTGCTTAGTGTCGAAAAAGATTTCTGCAGTAACTCCTAGTACATTATTGCTTAAATTGCCACAAACGGCAGCTCAGGTCCCACCAAAGTGTTAACTTTTGGTGACAAATGCAGTTATTCTTCAATCTATTTTCTGTTGTTGCTGCAAAAAAAGCTCTGCATCTCATTAGATATTTCTGTGGAATTCCCATGATGTTACCGTCTATAGTTTTCCAATTATTGTATCTTTATTTCTTCAGTGACTTTTGATCACCCTGTTTTTTTCAACATACATGAAAGGATATAAGTACAAATACTGACAGAATTGTTACTAGCACACTTAGTAAATTTGATATAGACATGCAATTTATTGAAAAATATCTTGTTTGACAATAAATTTTTTTACCATACACTAGCTAAATTAATATTAACATAATAATTTGGACACTGATTTCAAGATTTCGTATTAAGCAGATCTGTAGTTTTTTCTATATATGTATACATTTTTATATACTTATAGGAATTTAAACTATTCTTTCCACTGTATGTAAAACAATACGAAACACAAAGTAAGTATTTATTCATTTAAGTATTATATTTTCTTGCATATATTTTTGATAAGCCATTTACTATTGCCATCTTAATCCTGCATAAGATTTTTATGTACGATTCAAAAAGTTACAAAGTAGCAATATTTCACTTTGATACTATTTACATCATATAGGTAAAAAAATCTTTTTAAAATTTTTTAATGAAAATTGCAAGACGAAAATTTTTCATTGCATTTTTACAATTTATATTACGATATAATGAATGAAATTTTGAAAATGTTAATGAAATGTGATTATGAATTGCAAAAAATTATCTATGTGAAATAATTTCAAAATATAAGGTTAATTATATGATAAATAAATTGGGTGGATTTAAAATAAAACGTAGCGTATTTTCTTAACAATATTTCTCAAATGTTTCTGTATTATTAAGTCACTTTTTAACTCAATGTAATGCTTTTACAAATTATCCAAGTAACTGTTTTTGATAATTTTTGAAATCTTTTGTATGTGTAAATAATATAAAAATGTTATTATTTATAAAATTATGATTTAAAAATTTTAGATTTTTTTTTCTCTTACGACTTTATTTTAAAAACAGAATATTTAAAAAGAGTATTGTTTTCCACTGTTTTGAAGAATTGTCAGTTTTAAAGTTATTTGAAAAACGAGTTTAATTATTTAATTTTTTTAATTTATTCGAAAAAATAAACTTAATTGGTTAATCGAAAAGGTTTAATTTTTTCTTAAATTATGGTAATGCACTGAAATAAATGAGCATGTTAATGTATTTATAAAGTATAAAACACTGAAGCACCACGTATTTTGTGCATGCTTCCATTCTATTCAAACGAATGGAACCGTTCTGATCTTCGTAAGCTTCTTAAAATTGTTCTATTCATTACTTTTTAGCATCTTAGGAAATGGAAAATGTTGTATCAAAGTTAAAAGAAAGCAAACTCAGTTTCTTAATATATGATTTGTCATTATAATACATATGTACAGGTCTAGAAACCATTAAAATTTTATTATTCACAAACAGTTTGTTGGTATCTGATTTAGAGTTTATAAATTGTGCTTTCCATTAAATAATACTAATATAGTAAGATTTGATTTTTGGCATCAATTAATAGTTAATTTAAACATTTTTCTAATAATGACATTTCCCTTTTATCGTAACAGTTGACGATAAAAGAATTTTTGTTTGTTTTGGGGAATGAAATCTGTTTGTAGCCAAGCGTACCCATATAAAAATAATTTGGACGACATTTAAATATGTTATTCACGGTGGTAATTTCAAGGAAATCCATGACTATTGCATATTTGAAATTATTTAATGTTTTGTTTTAAAATCTATTTTCAGTATGAAATTCTAATATTCACTATCCAGCTCTAGAGAAAAGTAAAAAGAAAACAAATATATATTTAAGTAGTACGAAATTTGCTTTTTCCTATTTCTAACATATCTGAAACACTTATGTATAGCAAACACTAAGAATTATAATTAATGAATAAACAATATGCGCAACACTGGAATCTAGATTTCAAAGTAAGTATGTATGGTAAATATTGTTGCATTTCATCAAATGGTGGAAAAGGATTACATAAAACCGTGAACTACGGGAATCGTATAGATGAAAGCACCTATATCTCTCAAGACAATAGAGAATATATGATAGATTAATCTTTGTAAAAATATTAAGGGAAAAAGGTATTTTCACACAAAAGTGTTCCGAGGCAATACAAAGTGCCGTAATATACGGTTAGGAAGCACTTTTATCCAATGCCGCATTGGGCTTCAGATTTTTATTTTCGAAAAAAGAATTGGACAGTTAACTCTCAAGTCAGTTGTGTATCTCTTTCAGCCCCGAAAAGAGATTTTGAATGGAATAGAAAAATATGTTCTTGCGAACACTGGACCCTACAATGTAAACATTTATTTAGCCACAAAATATCTAAAACTTTGGTCTTATATTGAATCAGCTCTTACATCATAGTAAAAGATGTATTTAGAACTAACTGGTAAAAATATTGCAAGCTAATACCTTCGAGCGCAAATTATTTATTTTCCTGATCCCTTTTTAACTTGAATCACTGAGGACTACAATCATATTGAGGCACGTTTGTTTTTGATATCATCATAAGGAAAGAAAAGAGCAGTATTTGCATGCATAAGATTCTCCTCAGGGGGCTGCTCATTAGGTCTACTTTCTGTCCCTAGCACGTTCATATGCATTAAATGGACTTTATTGTTACTGGGAGACTTTCGAAATGAATAACCATTCCTTGGCGTCCGTCTATGTCCATAACAAGTACATGAACACACTGATGTGATTTCATCGATTTCCGATGACAAATTTGGATCATGGCCCGATATTATAGATCCATCTGCTGTGATCACATCACCTTCCAGTCTAACTGCCCCTTGAGCTGCTGATTGGGCTTCTGCTTCGTCCCGGCGTTCATCTTCCGTATTCATTGTCATGAACCTCAGAACTAAAAGATTCATAGCTGCAGATACCACTGACAGACCAAACAAGATGAACACCAGACTAAAGGCAACATACTCAGGTTTGCTTTGTAGAGCACTTTCTTTTTGAAGAGCTACATAATCCCCAAAACCAATTGTAGTTAATGTGATGAAACAGTAATAAAATGCATCAAAGTAGTCCCAACGTTCGTACTTCGAAAAGGCCGCAGCACCAGTTGTCATGACAACCGTAGATAGGATGGATACCAGGCATATAAGATTAGTTTCAGACACTTCTGTGTTACGCATCTTTAAGCAACGTTTACCGAACTTCAGAAGGTAAGCAACAAAAGTGTTTAGTCTTTCACCAATACTCTGAAACATCACTAGTCCCAACGGAATTCCGGCTAAGGCGTAAAACATGCAGAATGTTTTTCCACCCCACGTAGCTGGAGTCGAATGACCATATCCTGCAAAATAAAAGAAAGACAACATTTTAATTTTTTTGCGCAGCATAACATACTCACAAAATAATATTACTGAAAACATGTCTTAAATATTTATAAATGCAGTTAAAATACAGTTTAAAAATATAAGATAACTTCATTCTGATTTTTTTAAAAAAATCTTTAACAAATTTCTAAAAAAGAAAAATTGTGTAATTTCTACATATCTACATGTTGTACGTTACTATGGTACCAAAGTTAGAAGAATGAGATTACATGCCAAACAAAACACATTAGCAAAGGAACCATAGGTCATAAAGCACATATTTAATAAAAAATGTAAGGCTTTTCAACTTTAATGTAAATCGTATTTGCGTTGAAAACTTTGAGCTATCTGAAGTTAATGTAGTAAAATTTGAAGTGACTTGAATTGTTTTATTATGAATAGGATGATATCATGACAAGACAATCGGCAGAAATTTTTGCTATCTAGCCTAAAATGCATGATATTGATGCTCCATAGTATTTCAATATGGTTGCCAATTCATACGATATCCCTCATTGAACTACTGAGCTTCTCTATCATTTTTCAATTTCACCGAAGATATTACACAAACAAGAAAATTTTCACATAATACATATGAACACGTTTAGAATACGAATTTCCTGATGGCTATGAATAATCATAAACATGGAGTTTAGCTGTAGTAAAGTGGCTATTCGCTATGAGACGAGACAATTTATAGGGCCACCTATCAGCGTTCATATATCGAAAACGATACAACATACGGAAAATGTCAATTATACAGCTTTAGAGCATCCGTTATAACGTATCCGCCATCGGACAAATGCATTGTTATCGATGTTTTGACACATTGCGTTTACTTACCATGATTTTTTTAAATAAAAAAAACTTCATATCACTTCGTGTATTAGTTTTATAAGTAAATGTGTCTATGCTTTCTATTTTCATGCTTATGCATGCAGTTACTAATGTACTTAAAATTTTGATTGGATGTAAAAAAAAAAATCACATTTCTGGTCTTTTAATAAAGTTACTTTTAGAAGTAAAATATCCTAACGTACATAATGGAAGACACTCTAAATCTTTATAATTGAATTTTTCACATATTTCGTACCATTTACAATACATGTGTATATATATACAGGGTGAGTCATAATTATCGAAACAATAGGCTATCTCCTTAAATATTGCCCCTAAGTACGTACTTTCAATTGCAAAGTTTCATTTTAAAAAGGTGAAACTTTTGATAAGATAAGTTGCAACTCCATGGGGGTCTATTTGAAAAAATACGAAAATTAAATTTTTATACGCACCCGTAGGATAAAAATTCCAATTAGGAAAACTTCCCTTAATCAGTTCCGAATTAGACAAAAAAATTGCATCTTCATATCTTCAAAACTTGCAGAGTTATACTCGTTTAAATAATTCATCAGGTTTTAAGGGATTAGACAAAAATTGAAAAGCGCGCAATTCAAGAAACAATGTTACTTTAACAGTTCTAGGAAACCTGTAAAAATGCATCTTTTAAGTTAGCGTTTTAATTTTTTTTTTTCTGTCATGGTTAGCCATATAATTTGCCAACAAAATCACATCCTAAAATTTCTCTTAAAATTTATAAAAATTTCGAATGATTTGAATAATTTTAAATGGGATAATTTAAAATCGTTATAACTCGAAACATTATTTATACGATTTCAATTTTTTCCCCATTTAATTAAAGAGGAAAATCTTATTTTAGTTTCGTTCCAGGGTTGTTTTTCAATATTAATTTTAAAACTATCAAAGATATTTATTTAAAAATTATATAACTTATTTTTTTATTTAATATTTTCAAAAGTAAATATTTTTTTCAAATTTTCCGAAATAAAGCTATTGTAAAATAATCAAAAAAATGTTTCAAGTTGGCACGTTTTTTCTTTAACAGTTCTTGACTTTTAATAATTTAAAGACAAGAAATAGTGGGGGGAAACTCATCATGCAGATAAACGCATTTAAAGTTTAAGCAAAATTTGGCTCTAAATAAAATAATTAAATGCTTTTTAAAAAATTGAAAATGTAAACTCCTTTCTATAGCTCAAACTTCCGATTCATTTAAATTTTCACATTTACACCTTTCTGTACTGTTTAAATATTCGTCAGTTATTTAAAATAATGCTTTTTCTAACATGCGGATTAAGAGCTTTTTACAAATTTAGCTCTCAAAACTTCAGGCTTTTTATCGTCTTGGAGAGGTTGTTAAATAAGTGTGTATTCTGGACCCCGGGCGGGCCAACACATGCACGTTATTTTTTTCTGAAGTCTCGCCTGGCCAGGCCTAACTTATTTGTCATAGCGGGGGGGACTGGTTCCTTCTTCCTAGGTCTGCACGGGACGAAATTTTCAATTCCAGTATCGACACGGTATTAAAATCACTTAAATGTTTCAAAAATCAATTAAAAGTATCAATTAAAAAAAAGTTTTTAAGTAAAGTTTTTAAGTTTTTAAGTAAAATCAATTAAAAGTATTACGGTATTAAAATCATTGTCTCTGACTGACCTAATACGTGCATAAAATAAGTAAAATTTGGCTTAATCATAATTTGTACGAAAAACACATAGTTTTTGAAATCGCCTTTATTTTACAAATGAACTTTAAAATTCATTTTAACAAGAAAATAGTCTATTCAATGACGAAAAAAAAATGCAATAAAACTAGTGAAAAAAAATCTACCTATGACGGAATCCTGTCTTAAACGCAGAATGTGTTGATTCATACAAAATAAATTTAATACCTGAGAAAAAAATAAATTCCATTTACGCCTTCTAAGTAGGGAATTTGTCTATAACGAACTTTTTTCTTTCCTTTGAGATTCCATCTTAAAATGTTTTTACAGTATAATATTTTTCAAAGTCTCCAACACATGGAATATAGATTAACGATAATAAAGTATAAGTGAAACATTTTCATATAAATAGAGATTTATTGGTAAATTAAATATATCAAAACCTTTGAAGCTTCTTTAATAATAAAAAGTATAAATATGAAAAACGAAAAGCTATAATAAATATTTTTAGTCAGAACTCCTTCATACAAAACAATTTTTAGCCATTCAAAGTAAAAAACTATGTAGAAATTCACGGCTGAGCCGGACTGTGATCTAAACTTTTTTCCACGCCGGGCCGGGTTATGATTTTAACATTTTTCCAGGCCGGACCGAACTTTTTCCTCTATGGATCTGTTCGGGACCGGGCCTAGATATTTTGACCTATATAGATCTCTAGTGCAGACTATCAGCACCGTTAAATCTGTTTAGCGTTAAAACTGTATGCTGCTTTTTTATGTCCAAATGAGAGGCACTATCTTAAATCGACATTTAATAACGGGCAATTTGTGGATGATACCTAACTTGCTTTCAAAATAAGTCAAAAACTCTTAGTTTAGAGGCATGATTAAGTGATGTAAGTCACGAAATTTAGAGAATTTCGGATTTTAATATTTCTGTGAGATTTTTAGATATGAAGATGATATATATTTTTTTTCAATTCAGGAAGGTATAAGGAATAATTTCCTAATTGGGAATTTTGCCATACGAGGGCCGTATAAAAATTTAATTTTCGTATTTTTTCAAATAGACCCCCCATAGAGTTGCAACACATCTCATCAAAATTTGCACCTCTTTTTATGAAACTTTGCAATTGGAAGTGTGCGCCTATGGGCAATATTTAAGGAGATAGCCTATTGTTTTGCTAATTATGACTCACCCTGTATATACATAAAATATTGCAATTTTTAAATGCCTTTTCTTTTATAGAAAAAGTACAAATGTACATAGCTAACTAAGTTACTTACTCTTTCAATTTCCTTTCTAGTAACCCTTAAGTAATGCGGAGATTTTTTTTTATATAATGTAAGCGGAAAGGTAGGGTATTTGTCAAGGGTATATGGGTGATTCTCAAAATAGGGGACAATTTATGTCTTTCGGCATACAAAAGAAATTGAGAGGTTTTCTGTCATGTTTTTATATTTAGATATGTTTGTCTTAATATTATTCATTATTTGCACTTAAGAATTACTCACTTTTTAGTTAAAAACACCTTAAAATAATAGAATAAATGTTCAAAATGTCATTAGCATGGATGTCCACAGCAGCTGTGCCTTGTATATACTAGCTTTATCAAGAGTTAATATCATGTTTATAAAATAAAACAAATGTTATTCTTTCTTTAAATTAATCAAGGACAGGATTTATCCAATAAATTTCTTTTTAAAAATAAAATTACAGTATATAAAAAAAGAATTAAAGTTTGTCCTCCATATTCTATTTTCAAAACAAGGTCATACTATAACAGCTGGTTATTAATAAAAATTTCATTTTCACATATGACAATAGTTTGAAAATATAAAGTTTGTCCATGGCAACAAGTAGCCATTTTATCCCAACCTGAAAATAGAAGCATGTATTGTATTTTAAGAATAAAAGTTAAATATTAGGGGCGAACATCAATTGTATGTCATTAGAATGGATAATAATTTTCATGTTTATTTTATAATTAAAATTTCTATTTTACTTATTTGCATAGGACTTTTGTGTTTTAAAAACACCCAGAAAGGACTATTGCATTGTGATTATATTATGGCTCATAATCTTATTTAAATTAAAATTTGTCATTAGCATGGACAAATATCAGTGTCATTAGCATGATTTTTCTGTCCATGCTAAAGACTCCTATGTGCATAAATGTAGTCATTGCTTATATTGTATCTTTTATAAAGTTTAATTTTACATATAAATTTAGGTATTACATTTATTATCCCTAAAATATGCATTGAATCTGTCAGAAAATCACTAAGACAGCTTCTTACATTGTTAGTGTCAGAATGTTGCTCATGTAAACAAAGTTTGCTCTTTGGTAATGTTTTTATTCTCCTTATATGTATATATGTAAAAATGGAAACCATTTGCTGAAAAGGAAGGCTAATAAATATAGAAAAAATATTTAAACAGGAAGAAAATAAAAATTTCTTTTTGCCATTAGCATGGCACAAAAAATACTAATTATTTTTTTTAAGTTAATTTTTAAATATTTAGCTCTGCTGACTACATGTAAAGTATACCTAATACTATATTAACAATGCCTATTTTTTTCAGAAATTTTGCTAACAGTAATTTTTTTAAGATTTCACTTTTGAAATTGTCCCCTATTTTGAGAATCACCCATATGTCGCCGTAAAATTTGATTTCTTGTGCACTCCTTAAAATTTAGCGAATTAAGATAAGGAATTTTCCTGTGAATTGTGTATTATTTTATTGCATTAAAAAACTGAAAAAGTACTGTAAATGTACATATAAATTCGTGTATCTAAATACCATAAAAATTTTGTTTGCAAATTTGAAGCTCATAAAATCTCAAAAACACTTTCCTCTTTTCACGGAAATGCTACTGGCAACAGTGCTACAGGCATATTTCCGTGAATTGACGAATATCCTTTTTTTTCTCCGTTACAGGAGATAAAGTATCCTTTAATTGAAGAAAGTTGGGAAAAAGTAAAAGCACTGACATTTGATTTGAACCAGCCATTTTAGCATTACAAGGCTGCCACATGCGATTATTTTTATATTCTATTTGCACTAGTATTTCCTTAATATAATCTTCGAAGCTTAATTTTGTTACAAATGTTTTCCAATTGTCTGTCAAAGATTCCTGTTTTGAAAAAATGATGCCAGTTCGAATAAAAATATAGTCGTCTGTGGCAGCCCTACCATTACGAGATGAACACTCTAGCACTGAGCTATAGGCTTTCAGCAGTGAAATGCTTTGAAGTAAATACGCTTGATTTAGATAGATATGGCTTGCTCAGTTTCTTTTAAAATCTTTTAAATTTGAAGTTCATTTTGGGAAAATTTCGTCCTTAACACGTTAAGCGCCATGTCAGTCATCGGTGACGGACACTGAACTTTCCGTTTCGATCGCATCATTCACCGACTACTGGGAGTCTAGAATATGACATAAAACTAAAAAATATACATTTTTTAAGTAATTACTGAAAATTGATTTAAAATATATACTTAACTTTTATTTATTACAGGATTATCATTTTTTAATAATTACTTGAAGCATCAATTTTTTTTATATTTCAGTATTAATATAGGATAAAAATATGAATTTTAAATATTTTTAAGCAGATTACTAGAGGTAAAATATGAATATTATATTTTTATTCAATAAGGTTTTTTTAGCAATTTTTTTAATTAAAGTATCTTTTTAATGTGTTCATTTAAAGTATATTTAAATGCGAATATTTATTTAAATACAATTTTATAACTTCAACTTTATTTAACTTTATTCAATTTATTCAACTTTAAAAAGTAAATTGTTACTACTTTTGAATGAATGAGAAAGTAATTGTTATTTATTTTTAAATTCGAAAACTTCTTTTATCTTTATAATTAAATTAAAAATTTTAATTTATAAAAAATTTCCGTTTTTTTTAAAAAATGAATTCGGATTTTAGTAGTAATAAAGCCAATATGCATGCATGCCAGGAATGAACTGAATTTCTCCTTCTTTTTCAGACGTTCGGAAAGAATTCACAGATAAAACACGTTTTCTACGTGTACGGAAATTATTTGTTAAAAAATGAAGAATAATTTAGTAGGGGAAACTTATACACAATGGTCCACTTTTGCAGTTTACATTTTTTTTTCTTTTTAATAGTAAATCCATTCTGCCTGAAAATATACTTGAACATTTCTTAAGCATTTCTAGATGCCTCAGAATTTTTTCAGAACATAACTTCAAATATATACTTTTTAAAATTATTTGTATGCATCCATAAAGTGGACCAGTGTGTCCAAGAAGTGGAGGACAGCGGTCTACTATTAAGCATTATTCGAAGTACAAAAAAAAAATTATTTTTTTATTAATTTAAATGCTCTTTATTTCTCCGTTACCTCAAAAATAACATAACAATGCAAATTTACTAAAAACATTTACGAGCAAAACATAAACAAAACTAAACAGAAAAATTATTTTAAAAAACAATAAATTTTTTAAATAACAACAGTTTAAAATACAAGAGCAATAGCAAATAAAGTGAATTTGTTAAATAAAAAAAGCATCATCGTTAAAATTGAAAAATGAAACTCCAAAATACTTATGAACCTCAAATTTTCCTGAATTTTTTTTAGATGTGAGGCTGATTGCACGATAACATCGATAGAAACAGCAGATTAATAGCCATAAAATTATGATTCCAAATTTGTTTTATGTTACATCTAAAATGAGTAATAATATTTTAGATCTGGCTAGAAATGTTTTCTGTAATAACAGACTACAGTCATTAGTATAATTGTATTGTTTTAAAAGCAATAAATACAAACCAAAATATTTCTTACATTAAATAAATTGACAATTTTCGTTGTTTACTTTATTTTACAGTTGAATAACTTCTTTAAAACAGTATTTCTTTGTAGAGAAAAAGGGGGGCTCTGCCCCCCCCCCTGCTCGCTACGCCCGCCAACCCCCCGCGTAATCGCTTCGCGATTCCAAGTTGTAGGCTACCCCTGCTTGCTGCACTCGCCAATACCCCATTCGCGATTCCGTTCGGTATTGCTTTGCAATCCCGGTTGGAATCGCTTCGCGATACCTTATTTTCCATACACTGTTAAAAATCTGCTGCATTTTGTTGCAACGCACTCCCCTGCTTGCATAGAAAACGGTTACTTGGCCGTGAAATTGAGCTTTCTCATTGGTTGGAATAGAGATATTATATACAAGCGGTGGAGTGCGTTGCAACAAAATGCATCAGATTTTTAACAGTGTACACTCAATTTTGGAATTCATCCCTCTCCTCATTGGTCGAAGCATAGACGGAGCCCTTTCCTGATTGGTCTATTCGATTCATGGAAGGTGTGGTCCACCCAGACGCGTTATTTCCGGAAACCTTACACATCAGCATCATTCCAGGAGTCATTCCTTGAGATTTGTTTAAAGCTAGTTTTTTTTTACTATAGAAGGATAAGCAATTATTAAATATTTTGAAAATTTTACATTACAGTAAAAAAGTGGATTTTGAACTATTGTATCCCAGTAGTGGATTGTCCATTGTGCCCCCTGTTGAAGTTCAATACATTCTCATAAAATTGTTATTTAAAACTTTCTGTTAAGCATATTAACTTTAATATTAAATAAAAACAAGTGTCTTACCTTTACAAAAAAGCTGTTTTTTCTTATTTATCTATAACTATTAATTAATAATAAGAAAAGGATGATGATAAAAATTTTTACTTTTAGAAGCTAAAAAACTAGTCAGGATACAATGGATCATTATGAGCAAAGGATATATTTTGAAGGCTATAAGTAATCAATTCAATGTTGTAATCAATTACACTAAAAGAAAAAAATAAAAAATTAATAAAATATAAGGGTTGGTCCACCGTATCTCACTTTCCCCTATACATTGACAAGTTTGTCTGACGATGTATACAATTTCATTAGGGCGTAAAACATCCCATTTCATCAGTTTAGGGTTAAGGTTGATGACGCCTCTAAAATACAATAGGATGCTTTAATAATTGTTTTTCCTAAAAAAAAAAAAAAAAAACATTTTTATGAAAATAAGAAAATTTTCGTAGAAAGCTATAATAAATAAGGATTATATATTAATGTTTATTTTTATTTCATCCTGAAAATAATAAATTATCCATGACCAAAGAAGAAAAAATTTAAATTCTTTTAAGAAAGCCCTAATTTATTTTTATCCTGATTGTGAAAGTAATCGTAGAATGTAGCTTGCAAAATTACCTTGAACAGCAAACTTAATATAAAAATGTTGTAGTAGTAATCCTGCTTGAAAAATTATCTTAAATAACAAAAATTTCACCTTTTATTATAAAATAGTAAGCTTATTTTTCGAGCGTTTTAACTACCTTTCTGTACGTTAAAGTTTATAACATTTTTGTTTATGACTTAAAAATTAATACGTTTACTCGCACATAAAAACAAATAGTCCCATTTTTAATTATATTTTACCCTTCGGTATATATCATATACAAGGTGTGTACGTAAACAAAATTAAAAACTTTAATAATCATTTCAGGCTTTATGACGCAGATCACGATGTGTAATTTGTCTTTTTTAATGCTGAATTGAAGTATTTTATTTCAGGTGTTCGTAGTTGGATTATCTGAACCCCCTCTCCCTACAAGTAGAATCATAATTAAACAGATTTAGGGCAGAAAATTTTTATTCTGCTTTTGACTCATCATTTCTGGACACTGGTGTAAATGCAATGAAAAAACCAAATAACCATAATTTCTGTGCAAATAATAATAAGTATGAATCATCTATGCAAATAAAAAAAAATTTCAGGATAAACTTCTTACTAAAAAATCTAAAAGAAGTGCAGCAAATAAACGAATGCCAGCTATAAATTGTTTATCATTTACTGTTTCATATACCATAAGCAACTCTATAGAAATTTCTAAATTTAAGGGGACAGTTAACATTTTCAACAATTTTGTTTATTTTTAAAAATATTGTTCAAATGGTGAGCTCACTGCATTTAAATGTTCAAGCAACAGTAAATTTGAAAAAAAAACTGCATATTTAATTAAAGAAATTTTTAATTAAAAAAATGCATTTTTAAAAATCCTTACTATTTTTTTAAATTTTCATAATTTTATCCAATTTTTTTTTCAAATGTGTATTACAGAAGACTGCACATGAACTTTTAGATACATCTAATATTGCATTTAATATAATTTTTGTTTAGTCATAGATATTGTTGCGCTCTTCCTTAGTCCACATGCTGATGGATGTTCCTAGAACCACGATCATTACTCGCACAGACTTTGAAAAAAATGTTCTTTTATTTCGATATGCTGCCACCACCTATATAAATACTTGAGATCGGGCACGCTGTGCGAAGGATTATCAAAAAGAATGCTAAACTTAGTTACACTTAACGAAGAATTTACTTACGAATTATTAATAAATAAACAAAACATTATTAACAGTTAAGAACTCGGATGTAGACTATCCAGCCCTGTAGAGTGCTACATATAACAAATACTACTTTCTGCGTATTTGGTACACTTACTAAAATACGCTATTTCCAAGTTACATAAGGGTTTTTAAATATCTTTATCCAAGAATCACCCTTTATCACCTCGTTGCAACGACTATATACGCCAAGAGCCTCAAACTCTTTCCCGAAAACTGCATTCCTAAAAAAGTTAACCACGCACATCGGCTTTATGCCGGAATTAACTCATTCCTCTCGATGAATATCCTCTAAAAACTGGCTACGAAGGCATCTCGCTCATCTAATCGCTGCTTTCTCTTGGCGGCCATTAACTTGCTAAATAGCCCGTGAAATTCTTTCATTTACCTTAATAATATTTTCAGTGAAGAGGGAATACTGGAATCTATTCATACAATAACATATGTTCACACTAAAAGATTTGTTCAATCGTATTTAAGGATAATATATCAGATTAACTTCAAGATAAGAAAATTTTTTTACCTTTAAACTCCAAATACACAGAAGGCCATACAAATACAACATACAAGTAAAACGATAGCATCAGATAACAGTAATCTTAAATAGCTTCTTGTTTATTAGTGTCAGAAACCTGACATACATAGTGAAGAAAGTTTGAAATCTAGTACATCTTCATATACATTTACCTTTTAAATAACAAAATACCTGAAGA
The DNA here is from genome assembly GCA_964019185.1 of Maratus speculifer. NCBI lineage: Eukaryota > Metazoa > Arthropoda > Arachnida > Araneae > Salticidae > Maratus > Maratus speculifer. The sequence continues at coordinate 172,544,454 of OZ025299.1, forward strand.
CTAATTCAATGCGCAGATTTATCACATATATAAAATAATAATAATTTAAGAAATTACAACAACCATTTGGAAAATGATTTTTTCAAAGAATAAAATTTAAGACTTATAATTAAATTCTACATTAAAAAAAAAGAATTTTTAGAATCAATTGGTTTAACATTAGATTGTTTCCTTTTTCATGACCTTTTCACGCTTCGTAATCGGTGGGCTGGATAATCAGACCTCATTTTTCTGCTTTAAAAGTCAATCTTTCATACGACGTCTTTCTTTGGATTCGATTTTTTCCAAACCTGATAATTTGTGTCTATCCATTTTGTTACTTTTTTATTTTCTTCTTTATTAACCACATTTCCATTTTCTTTCAAATAAAAATTCTTCTAAATGTAAAGAATTTCGTTAAAAAAATTAAAATGAGGACATCTTTTCCCCAAAGCAAAGTGTTTCAATATTTCCTATTGAGTTAATAAAAATCAGTTAAAACATCATTTTTAATATGATCAAAACGTGGCTTACGTAACAGTAGAATAATATATTTCGTACACCATGTATTAAACATGAATGTTCCTGGAACAATGAAATGTGGACATCAGAAATGCAGACACAAGTTTTCAAATATTTCTATTCTCGACCAAACACAACAGTCATTCTTCAAATGGTTAATAAAGGACATGCACAAAAATGTTTATATTTTAAATTTAAAAGAAAAAAAACTTACTATGTTAAAAACAGGAAAGTGACGAAAATATGCACATAGAAAAAAAGCTATTTGGTTTTAATTTGTATTGGTAATTGCGTTGGGTGTATTTCTCGCGATATAATGGTCGTATGGTTAAAAATAAAGTGTCAAAATATTCACGATTAAACAACCTTTATTAAATATTCAAAAAATAATTCGACTTTCTGACCATTTTTGAGGTAATCTGCCCCCAATATTAACCAAAAAAACAGCGTTTTGAAATTTGAGTGGAATTACTTCTTTTGAAAAATTCATTTTTGTCGTCAGTTAAATTTTTAAAACAAACCCCAGAATAAAATAATGGTCAGGTGTACGTTAGGTGTGTTTTTCAAGCAATTAATTATTTAAGTCACATGCAATTATACAGTTTCACTTCAAAAGATTAAACTTTTGTTTAATGTTTTGAAGCGGAAGTAGCATTAAATTTGAAGCGGTTTGTATCATTAAGCAGCAAAAAAACTATTAATTATCGACATTAATCAACAAGTATATGCTAAAGTATATTTAATATATACTTAAAGGAAAATAATACCGACGAAGCTTCACAAATCCATACAATAAAATACCTGAGAACTTGAAACAAAAGTTATTTAACTCTAGATTTCTATCTTTTGCATATGCAAATGCAATATACAGTGACTTTTTTCTGTCTTTGAAAACACTATTTGTGTGTGTGTGTGTGTGATTATGTGTAAGTAAGTGTATAAGTATGGGAATTATATCCTGAAATCTCACAGATACAGCGACAACAAGAATTTTTTTTTCCAGGTTGGAAATTCAGTGTTAAACAAGTTCGGAAATTGATGAAATAAAAGGTAAATACCTTAAACGAAATTAATTTTCGGTATGAATATCAAGGCTTAATAGTATTGTATAATACGAAAATCAAGAAATTTTAATTAGTGGTAATGTCAATTTCAATATTAAAATATGTACTATTAATGATTTGATAGAATTAGACAAACGTTTTGTGGAAGATTACAATTCATTTAATGTAATTTAAATTGTTTATAATAAAATGAAATATTCAGTATTGAAAATTTTTATAGTAAAAATATGAAAAGTTATGCATTAACTTAAGTAAATACGTAATTAAACGGACTGTTAGTAAGCGTAAGTTTAAGGCATAATAAGCATAATATGACTGCATCTGAGGCCTCAATAATGTATGAGCAAACAAGAGGTACGAAGATACACCAAATTTAGATTTTTTTAAATTTAAATAGTTTAATTAAAAAGATCTAGAGGTGTTTCTAGTTTGATCTTAGCATAATCTTTTATAAAACGTTTAATGATAAAATCAGTTGAAAATATTTATAAAGTGGTTATTTCACAAAAACGGACTAAAAGTGCACTTTGTTATATAAATTGTGTATAATAAAATAAAATACTCTTAAATATTAAAATGATAAATTATAAATGTATTAATAGTTATGTATAAAAAATCTGATCAATTTTTAGTCACAATTATATCAAGTCATAATAAGCAAATTATAACTTTATATAGGAACCTAATAAAATATATTCTGACAAAATGGTTGGAGGGTGTGCAGCATATATAGTAAGTATTTTTAAAATGTTTAAATTGCTTAATTTAAAAAGCCTAAATGTGTTTCTATTTAAGTGTTATGATTTTGTTTTTTGTAAGACGAGTTCTTCTACATTGCTAATAATAATAATTAATAATAATAATAATAATAATAATAAATATGTAATTCTACAAACATAAAGTTATCGAAATCTGTACGCTTACTAAAATTTTATCTGTACACTGTACAAAAAAATGATGTAAATGTATAAAACTTATAAGAAAAGCTGCAGAAATGTGTAGCTTTAAAAGAGAATTGACTAAAATTGCAGTAATCTTACTAAAATTTTATCTATATTCAGAGTTGCTGTTACTTAAAAGTTCTAGGAATCCCAATTTCCTAAAAAATTCTTCGTTACCTTCCAGAATTTTTGATTCACAGTGCAAATCTTCATCTCTTACATGAATTTGTGTTATTGCCGTTACATAAGAATTTCTTGGAATATCAGTTTCCTAGAAAAAATTTAATAACTTTACAATTTTTAATGAAAGAGAAACTGAAAATATTGATTAAGTAGTTATTTCTTCCGATATGGATTTAAAATATTATTTTGTTATTTAAATTATAATAATGTGAAACATTCTTAAGTACTCAAAAAAAGAATTATAGACATATGAATAGTTGTGAATCTTTCTAAAAACTATTCAAAATATCAAATTTAACCGATTCGTAGTAAGCATAAAATCAATTCATAGTAAATATATTATCATTTTATCTAGAACTTAAATAATGTCTATGCAGACACAGAAATTACGTGTCTTTCTGAAAATGTTTTAAAAGAATTCGCAGTTATTTCCAAATTCAACTGAAAATTTCCTTAATGTTATTTTACTCATTATGTATTTCATTTCACTTATTTTCTACACTCCACTTATTTTTTGGTATTTCTCAGTTCGATATTTTTCTAATAATAAAAATATATGTTGCATGTAAAAACAAGTCTAATTCAAAAACTAATAGCTGAACATCTGTTTGTGCCATCATCTCAAAAAAAAAAATAATAATAATAATAATAATAAATGTTTAATTTCTTGTGGTAGCATTGGAAAAGAGTCCTATGCGAATTTTGATCTCGGGTCCAGCTTTATCTTCATTGGATCATGCTGTATGTATCAATAATATGCATTCACTCTTTAAGATTCTAACAGTGCTTGTGTAAATTCCTATATGTAGATTATCTAAATTATATAAACTGTTTGAAATAATAATAATAATAATGACAAAAATTAACTTTAAAAAAAGAAAAAAAAGAGAAATGTTAAAATATAATAGATAGTAGAAAAAAAGGATAAATAGGGATCTGATGATTTATTTAAAGTTGACAGCAACCTTTTCCATATTCTAAAACGTATGTACAGCAAGTTTCCTGCAAATCGGTCAAAAATTAAAGATTTGTATGAGGAACATACACACAAAGATTTGTTTTTGTATATATAGATTAACACACCTAGATACTCTTTATCTACTAAACTCTTTTTTCAAAATTAACGACTTTACACCAATCTGTCTTTAAAAAACTCATTATCAACGGAATTCTTCACAAAAGTAATCTTTACTCCTATACCTTCAATATCTGCAGGATGAGGAAATATTTATAGCATGCTATTGTCAGTCAGTATCTCAACTGCACCCACTCAATTTCTAAGGAAATTGCAGAAAATGGGGCCATCTATCGGTGTCAGTTTATTCCTTTAGGTATATATCCATTTATCAATGTTTACGAATCCATATTTGCAATCGAAAAGATAGAAGCTATCTATGATAGCATTTATTAGGGTGACATAAAAATATCATGTTTCCAAATCGCTGATCAAGTGACTTGATGGGGGAAATTTTATGTTCTTGAAGAATGATAATATGTACTGTACGATAAATACAATGCAACACAAACTTGGGTTCCAAAATGTGCCAGAAATAGCAAAAATTATTGTATGATATGCTATGGATAAGGCTATGGACAATGCTCTTTTTTAAAATTATAATTAGAAAAATATTATTATATTTTCATACCAATAACACAAAATGCTCTGTTAATATGGGAATTGAAGAGCTTAGTGGATGAGCGTGTTAAGTGAAAGTTTTGAGAATTTGAGAAAATAAGCATTAGAGTTTATAGCACTCTCTTTTATATTACTTCACTCAGTCATAGTTTTTTGAAGAAATAGCACTCAAAATGCAGGAGTTTTATCTATAGTAGAAGATCTAACCCGGACTTCACAGGTTACAGAACACAGGCGAAAACCTTCTTTTTCTAATTATAATAGATTTTTTATATTTAATATAATTTTTTATTGCCCTTATTAATAACATTTAAAAGTTTTCTATATCAAAATTATCAATAATGTATTCAAAAAAGTTTTGAATTTTATTAGAAGCGATACTTTTATATTAACCATTTTCAGAAGATAAAGTGCATATTTCGATTACATATCTGTTAAATTTGTATTTTATTTGTATTTTATTTGTATTTTTATTTTTATTAATAATGTTTTAACTAGATTTTTTTTTCTTTGAAATAGATACCCGACATATGACTCTATAAAAAATAAGTTTTATAAAATTGCTATTTAGATGTAAAAAAGTTCGAAATAACTGTTACAGGAAACGGGAGGCGGGGGCTATGTTTCAACGGCTGTGTAATTTTCATGGTAAAAATCACTGGTTTACGCGTTTTTTTTTCACACTCCTGAGTGAAAAGTTTTATTTTTTAAACTGATTATATCACTAACCTGAATACCTGAATGGAATCAAAATTCCACCATTAGCTAAAAGGTTAGGGGCTATTCACTGTTAAACAATCAAGTACATTTTTTGTCGTCCAAGACTGTATAATTTTAATGTTAAGATATTGATACAGGGTTTTAAAAAACAGTGTTTTCTTCTGTTATTTTTCTTTTTACTTTTTTTTCTTCTATTGGGGGAATATATAGAAAATTATTTGAAATTGGAACTCATTATTTCCTTCCTGTATGTTATATTTTCTGAACTAATTTTCTAAGTTATAAATATGTTTCCACAAGTTTATGTAATTTTTGTGCTAAAATACTGATATTTAGTTGTAAAAATCACTGTTTTGTGCTTTACTTATTTTATGCTATCTGTATAATAATATGTATATATGCTATATAAATTTGATATGCTATATGTTTCTATTGAAATTTTTTTTAATAGGTTAACATCCCCAGTAATTGGCATGCATCAATGATTGGCACATCCTACAAACATGTCCTAAAATAAGATTTGTATCTCAGTCTTTTAAAAATGCAAGACCATATACCAGTTATATGCTAATTTACTTTAAAGATTATAACTTCGATTTATGCTACTAGATGACAATAGTGCCTAGGAAAGAGAAACAATTATGGATTGTATCAAATTAGCCATTTTGTTGCAAATGCTTCTTCCCTGGCTTAAGAAAGGCATGCTTTTCAGTTCATTATTATCTGATTTCTAATATATTTTAATTTTTAATTGACAACAGTTTTGTTTAGCTGAAAAGGGTTACTTTAATTGTGTAAAAGTATTTTTGACACAAATATTTGCATTTCTGAATTAATGATAGATGCCAATTAATGGTGCTTCAATTTTGATAGTTCCAAGTAATTGGCACCTATTCCAATTACAAGGGAATCGCATGATTTGAGATTAAACCACTTATTTTGGCAGTACACTAAGTTAGTTATAGACTAATTTTGTTTATCAGTTGTTTTTATTTGAAAATATGCAATATTATCAGTAATTGGAATCCATTAAAGCTTTATATGACAATTACTGGGGACAGCATGATAATTACTGGGTATTAACATAAATATATTGTATTGCTTTAAAGTGTTCACATTTCAGACTAATATGCTGATTTCTTTCTTTCGAAGACCTGAAATATGGCATCTTCATCTACATTAAATTCATTTAAAGCGATTAAACTCAATGCAAAATATAAAGTTTTTTTTTATATAAACATGTGCCAATTACTGGATCACAAGGTATCATACATTGGTGCTCTAGGTGCCAATTACTGGTGACTAGAGCAACATTTTATAAATTAATTTTTTTTTAAATATTGTTTCAAAAATTGGTGATTTTAGTGGGCAAAATGCATGCACAGATATGCATTCTTTGATTTAAAAATATTTGCAAGTAAATATTTTATTTCTTGGCTATGAAAATTGAAGTAAGTTTAAAGACAAATTCTTAATGTGCCAATTACTGGGGACGTTACCCTATCAGTACAGACTTTTTTCACGTTGATAAAATCTTTTTTTCTATTCATCTTCGTTTTATGTAATTGAATTGTAATGTGGTGAATTAATATTTCTTTGCTTATTATATAGGTTCAATTTTTATTATTTCCATAAATTACCTATATGCATAAATTACTTTTTTTGCAACAAATCCATAAAGCGTAACTCCCTGAAGTGCTGATTATCCATTTATCCATTATTGGATCCTTTATAGAGTGGTTTAAATTAATTGTTTATTTGAGAAAATTCAAAACTGATAAAATTTTCGAAAATACATTAACGCAGGTTTTGTTAACTTAACTTCAAAACTCCATTAAAATAACATTATGTATACTGTCCTTTCGCGTCTATATTATTATTTGTTGACTACAAGAATCCCAAAAGCGGCACTACTTTGCTTAAATTTGTACTTAAATTAAATGTTTAAAGACATTTAAATTTCTATTTTATAGAGTGCTTTATCTTTTCATAAAAGTATTCTCTAAACTAATTTTCTACATTGTGAAAAGTGTTTCATTCACTTTTTTTCAATTTTATTTAACAATTCTGAAGTACAGATGTATCTAAAATCTGTCGCAAAATTTGAATTTGTTTACATTCTTTGAAGGAAAACTGAACTTAATAAAGTTTAAGTTTATAAAATAGTTCAGACTTCACAGTCTTTACAAGTTTTCTAAACTCAAAAATATCATAGAAATTGTAAAACAGATGACAACACAAAGGTGCAAAGTATTTCGTTGCAAAAACTTCATAACTACAAAGAGATAATAAATTTTTTATTCCCTCTCCTTGCCTTAGTAAATTTAGTAATTTACCATTTGGCGTACCAAGCCACCCTTTACATCCTGGTATTTTTTCGTAAAAAATATATCTAGTTAGTCAATTAGGCAAATTTTCTTAAATATCTCAAAACTGCATTTAGGAGGTTTCAGAAATAAAAGACTCATGTTTTGGAATAATTTTACATACATCAGAAAGCTTTAAGAAAATTATCATCACAAACAAGTTTTATTTGAATTTCCTTCTTGGCTAGATATGTTTAATTAATTGAAGATGATGTGAAATGATTATAGAAACTGGACTCGGACCCTTCACTAACCGTGCCAGTGTTTTATCACTGAGCTATACTTGTTGCATTGTCCAGCACAGCTTTTCACGATCATGAAAAAAAATTTTGGTTTTGATTTTATCCTAGGATATTCGCTATTTGACAAAGATAGATTAATCAAATAGTTGTTTGATTAATTTATATTTTTAATGAGAAAACAAATGTCAGAATTAGCCGTTAAATCAATATACAATGCTTCATGAAACCCACAAAATAATCATGTATTTATTTAATTAATACAGGGCTTTTTTCGAATCAGGTTTCCTTGGCAAACCGTGACAGTGCTCTAACACTAAGCTATACCGGTAGACTGGAAAAGCAGCTTTACACAGTAATGAACCACAATGCAGCATTTGGTCTGATGCCAGTGTAAACAGCTGCTTAAAACATACAAAACATACAGTAAAATAAAATATTTATTTATTTAGAAGTTAGAAAACAAATTCCACATTAAGTTCCACAGTCAGTTTAATTCCACAGTCAGATACAAGAGCGAAATGCTTCAAGAAACATTTATTTTAGTAGTTGAAATTTATTTGAAAAGACTAACAGATTCGACAAATCAACCAGTTCGTTATATATATATATACACTGGTGTCCAAAATTTAAGCATAATTGGTAATTAAGTAATTATTTTTAAGTAATGAAAGAAATATGAATCGGAATGTGCTGAAACTCCATGTGTGTAAACAAAATAGTACGCGTCACATATTTTCGCGAAGAGTTTTCCCCGAATTCGAACAGGGGACCGTCAACAAATTGAAAAAGAACGAAGATCTTTTGGATAACCCTGTCAAAACTAATGTAGCAAAAGCGTTCAAACTGCACATTATGATTAATTGGCTTATTGTAATGTAACTGTGTTAATTTTTACAAGGATAGTATGTATACTCGTAGAGAAATTAAGGTTTTTATAAAAACAGTCCTAACTTTTTCCAAGTTTTTTGCTTATAATTTGCAGAGTTCTTATTATAAAATAATGTTCTTTTCTGAAAATATGACAAACATCATTGTACACAATACCCTGTCATTAGAATTTAAAAATAATAAAAATTGTATGAAAAATGAGTATGTTTAGTAAATAATTTTTCATTGCGCATGCGTAAACGATATCAAAATGCCATTTGCATATTGTGTTAGCTAATTGTATAGAGCAACTTCTGTAAAAGTTTCAAAAACATAGCTTGAAAATTCTGAAAATGGGAGCCTATAGAATCAACTAAAAATCCGTTATTCCTAAAGAAAGCAAAAAAATCAGGGGTTTTACCTAAATATAGTTGTACGTGCAATATTGTGTAGGCACTAAACAATGGAATATGGATACAGCCCCTCATCTTTTTGCTTCATTTAGGGAATAAAGGAATTTGATCTCATTCTATCAACGATAATTTTCAGAATTTTTAAGCTATTTTTTGAGACTTTCACAAAAGTTGCTCTATACATTTAACTAACATAATATGCAAATGAAATTTTAATAGCGTTCACGCATGCGCAGTAAAAAATTATTTTGTAAACCTGCTCATTTGTCATTCAATTTTTATTATTTTTTAATTCTGATGACAGGGTATTGTGTACAATGATGTTTGTCATTTTTTCAAAAAAGAACACTATTTTATATTAAGAACTCTGCAAAATATAAGCAAAAAAATTAGGACTATTTTTATAAAAACCTTAATTTCTCTACGACTATACATGCTATCCTTGTAAAAATTAACACAGTACATTACAATATGCCAATTAATCATAATGTGCAGTTTGAACGCTTTTGCTACATTAGTTTTGACAGGGTTATCCAAAAGATCTTCGTTCTTTTTCAATTTGTTGACGGTCCCCTGTTCGATTTCGGGGAAAACTCTTCGCGAAAATATGTGAGGCGTACTATTTTGTTTACACACCTGGAGTTTCAGCACATTCCAATTCATATTTCTTTCATTACTTAAAAATAACTACTTAATTACCAGTTATGCTTAAATTTTGGACACCAGTGTATATATATGCATAGGGTGTTGCCGAATTCTACCGATAAATTTAAAAGGATGATTAGACGCAGAAAGAGGATGAAAAGTTACGTTTGAACATTGGGTCGCAAATAACGTGTTGTCAGTGAAAATCGCAAATTAGACGTCGCATCGAGAGAACAGTAAACCTGACAAAGAAAGCGGCCAAATTTAGTTTTGGAAATCGGATTTTTATCAGACGCCTGTAGATATACTATAAGATCAGACAGCACGAATTGTCGTCGCTTCTGCAGACATCGCCAGCACACCAGGTATATTTGAACGCCGCAAGCAATCCTTCGCCTTTCGATTTCGGATGTACAATGACTTTCACGGAAGCAACTTCGAACAATTCTTATAAAAATATCTTGTCGAATCTTTTTTGACGTTGAACTGTAAATCACTGTCATCTTTTTTTGCATCAAATAAATATTTTTGTACTTATTATTGGCCTTTTTTCATCCATTTAATGTCACATCTTTCATAAATATTTTAACGATTTTCTCCTACTAAACCCCATGTTCCATGACAATTTTTCTTCGTCTTCATGCCTACTATCAACCCTGTGAATTTGACGGTCGAATGTGGCAACATCCTGTATATATGTTTGTATAGAATATCTATATGATTAACCTCTATGTTTCACATCAAATGCTACAGCATCTTTCATAATTATAAAAAAATGTAGGGAAACTTGATTGCGATATATCAGTGTCAGAGCATTTTCTCTGTTAGTCAAATGTCTCTGGATCAAGTTAATGCCTTATAATCTTTTCAAACCGTCCACAATTACCTGAATAAATACAAAGTTATTCAAAATGAATGGCACAAAATGCGTTAGCAATCCCACTTATTTCATCCCATTCATTTTGAATCACCATGTATATGTGTAGTCTGTTTCATGCAGCATTGCGAGCTGGTGTAAGATCAATATCTGAAATTTGTTTCTTTAAAGAAATACATATACACAAATAAATATTTGATTAGATCTATGTTTCAAGCAGAATTATGCACTACCATAAGGACAAATCTCATCAGTTTAGCTCATAATTGTGAAAAGCTGTAAATAAATTTTATTTTTAAATTAGTTTTCAAAAATAAAAATTGAATCGTAACCTACATATGTTTTAACAGAAATCGTTTTCTATAAGCTTTAAATATGCACATTTAAAATTGCTGCTCAGTCCACCTAGTAATGTTTGAATTATGCTTAAAAACCGAGCAGCATTGTAATCTGTTTTGCAAAGATTATAAATTAATTTAACATTAGGAATTCAAAACTTTAAACCATCATAATTCCTAAACTGCTTGACTGAAACACTTTCTTCTTGGTATCCTAAGGTACAATTTAGTGAAGAATTGAAATATGATCTCAAAATTAATGTTCATATTGGATTTATTACATTTTCAATATAAACAACTCCTATGCTTTAAAAATAAGAGATTATAAATCACATAATTTCTAATTAATTGGTCATCTTCCTTTTTCCTGTGATAATTTGGAGAACATATGGATTTTCTCTTTATTTTCGGGGTGGAGGGGGCGTACTGTACATTACTATACATTGGTGTGAATCTCAGAAAAGTCAAACTCACTTTCTTTTCATCGCTGTACTATGGAAAAGCTTCTAATTAAAAAACAAAAGAAAATACATAATTAATATCTTTCGATCATACATAGCCCTTTAAAATTCATGCTCCAATTCAATAAGGTAAACTTTGCAATAAAAAATAACTAGTGGGAATAATGAAAGATTCGAGAATTTTAAGTGGCACGTATATCAGTCGCTCGTCCCCCAGGGGTTGATAATACATATGTTTATTGTAGAGAACCCTCTGAGTGTGAGTAATGCTCGCACTTGAATGTTTATTATTGTCGCAATTTATAGGCTTGGCATATACACAAAATTAAGGTCGTATTTACAAGATATTATGTCAAAAAAAATGTAGAAGATTTTGTGTCAAAACATAAAGATAATGATTTCTACAGTTTTTCACTTTTTTTTTTCCGCTGTGCAATATTCAGAGATTTTTATACTTGTCATGCAACTCAATTACAAGTTGTACGATTTTGTAACTGGAAGTCGTCGGTCTCGATGCTTTCTCAAACAAACCTCTTATTTTGCGTGTCACTAATCTTATGATTTTTCAAAAACTGACTTTTTTGCTATTCAGTTCTAGACACAAATTATACTTCTTTTTTAAACAGCACCGAAACAAACCTTAATGCATAGTTAGCCTTTTCTATTAAGGTTTTTAGGAATATCAAATTTAGAACATTCAAATGCATGTTTTATTATTATTTCTTCTATAGAGTCAAAATAAGTCATAAAAAGTCACAAAATAGTATTAAATGATCTAGCTACTGCTAATGGGCAAAGTTATAAATAAGGGTAAGGAAAGGAATAAGTTATATATGTGCACTTCATTCCTCGATGCTTTGCATAAATTTGATGCTGATGCACAATCGGAATGCGATTTCTTATTCTGAGGATTTGTTTCCATGTTTAATAACTACTGTATAACATTCAGAATTTATAAAGTTTAATAATCATAAAAATTTACGTAAAAGTATGGTTACTTATCCATTTTAAAACATTTTAATATTAAAACTAATAATATGTGCAAGATATTAATACGTTTATTAGCTTTTGTATATTTTCTTTTCGTTCTTCAATTCGCAACTTTGTCGTTATATAGCGGTGGAAAAAAATAATTTTTTGGCATAAAGTTTAATAATCATAAAAATTAACGTGAAATCATGGCTATTTGTCCATTTTAAAACATTTTAATATTAAAACTAATAATATGTGCAAGATATTAATACATTTATTAGCTTTTGTATATTTTCTTTTGGCTCTTCAATTCACCACTTTGTCGTTGTATAGCGATGAAAAAAAAATTCGCCCACTTTAGTGTACATTTGTTTACAATTTTACTAGGGATAATGATATTTCAGTTATTTTAATACTATTGCAATTCAAATTTAAAAATTAGAAAAATTAAAATATTTAAAGATAAACCGCATAAAAAAAGCCAAAATCCCAACTTTTTTTTAGATTTTGTTTCCTGTAACTTTTTTTTTTTAGTTTTATTCTTATTTTTTCCCGAGTAGGCTTAATTTATTGATTCAAGTGAAAAAGATAAAGATATGAAGCTTGAACGTTTTATTCTGTCCATTATTTCTGTCATTAGAACATCTTAAAAATCTGCTAATTTTTTTTTTACTATAATTCAAAATATATTAAAGTAAAAATTAATTATATTCGTACATTTTAAGCACACACATAGAATGTCATTATTTATGTGTCACTTCAGGGTACATAAAACTGTTGTACTTTTTTTTTTTTTTTTTTTTTTTTTTTTGTTATAAATAAATATCTTAATAAAAAAAACAATGTTTTAAAGTTATTTCTTTATGTATCTAGTTTTTTGCGACCTAGTGGGATAGATCCAGACACTTGTATGTTTCAAAAACTAACTTCTTAACTTTTTTAATTAAAATTATTTTCACTTAAAAAATTATTTTCTGAATAATTATTAAATAATATATTTTATTAAATAATCAATATTACTAAATAGTCAATTTATCATTTGATTAGAAATGAAAGCCACTTTGTTCCGGTTGCAGCTTTGAACAAAATAAAAAATATTTGGGACCCAGTTCTATCCAAAATTTCCTTCATAACTATTAAAAAAAGTTAGGATGAAATTACAAAATAATCCTAAGCCTACTACACCGTGACTATAATAATATCCTATTTTTTTAAAAAAAAATACAATTTTGATTTATGATATATTTTCTTCATAACATTTCTAATACTGATGTGAATTTAATTTTCTTCGAATGAATCAATTTCTACTCAAGACAGAATCGAGTGTTTATACAGTCTTGCGGTTAGTCGACTTCAAGAGAAACAAAATTGCAATGCAACATGAAGTAGTTATATCACTTATTCTCAAAAATACAAGGTGTTTCTTTCTAATTGAGCTTAGTATTTTGTCAATAACTTTAATAAAAATTAAGTATATTATGATGAAACTTTTAATAAACGTCCTTTCCTCTGCACTACATGTGATTATATCAATAAAAGTGCTAGATGTTCCCATTATAACCAGCATCATTAACAGGATGCTCTACATTTTGGACTGCGATTATCAATTCATGCGGTATAATCGACTGCATTACCGTGTTGTTCCATCAGTATATCACATTTCATATAAAGAATCTTCAAATTTTCATTGAAATTTCTTTATTTTTATTAATGTAAACTTGAGTTCGGTTAGGGTGCAACACCCTATACTTTTGACTAAATAAGAAAGCTTGCGAGGCTATGTTCCGTTACGATTTTTTTCCTCTTGATGTCCACTTACAGCACTTTGAGTTTGTCTGTATGTTATCTAAACACCCTGTATGTCAATATTACTGCATAGGAGTGAAACATGGATTCAGTGAGTAATACAGAACGTATCGTACCTGCTGGTTAGTTTATAGTCTCATATCATTCTACCTACAGACACTTGACAATACATAAACATGCATTAATAAATAGACTACATATTCATCAATTTATCGTTTATTATATTTTAACTCACTTAATCAATTGCATGTCAAACATTTTAAATTGAAATAGCTACATTGCTGGCTTGAGACGGTTTACGATTTTTATGTAAATTAGCTTATAAAAAAGGTTTTCTCATTTCAAATAATGTATTTTTTGAAAGCATTTCACTTTTTATCCCTTTTTTAAATCATTTATTATTAAATTTTATTATCATATCTCTGTACTGTGTTACAATGACTTACAATGACTTACAAATTCATTTATTTTTAAGTTGATATATTACAAAACACTAGCAACTTGAATTATATTTATTAACCCATTAATGCCCAAATTATTTTCTTGATTAAAAATGAAATTTTGGGTTTCCCACCACTTTTAAAAGAATAATAATTTTTATCTTAATTTATTGAGGAATTTGTCTCGTGAAAAATACTGTTTATTTATCTTTCTATTTACTGGTGTGAAAAGTGCCTTCTTGCCTTTTTATAATCGTCCCTAAAATGGGACGCTAGGCACTAATGGGTTAAACTTTTCACAAGAAGTTAAACTGAACTATGTTGAATTTTGAAAAAAAAAATACTGGAAAAATTTGAAAATAATTCATGTAAATTGTACATTTTAAGAATAACACGGAATAAATTATATTTCAAATATTTTAAATGAAAATACATATATTATAGGCTTGAAAAGTTTCACATATTTTATGTATACTAGCTTACAAAGAAAGTTTTATCATTTTAAGTGATGCATATCTTGAAATCATTTTATAAGTCTTGAATTCTATTACTAAAGTATACAATTTGTCTCAAAAGTTTAGACGCAACATAAAATATTATTTATTAAATAGCAATATAAAGTTTAACGAAATATATAATTTTCTTACTAAATTCTCTTAAGTAATTCAAAGGTATCATATTAAAAAGTATAAATTCATGAGTTTGATTTTTTAAAAGTAAAAACTTGCAACTATACAGTCAGCAAAAGTTTTGGTGCGAGAATTTAATATTTGTAAATTAACAGTTTTGATTTATTAATAAAAGGATAAGTTGTTTTGAAAGAAACATTAACCCGGGAGAACGCGCGCTTACAAGGGTATGAATGGTTTTTACTTCGCCACCATTAAAATCAAGTTATAACAGTAACGTTATAAATACGGCGACAATTCTTACAAAATTTGCGATAAAATAAGTTGAAGATTACTTTAAAAAAATTAGTGGTTGCAATTGTAAAAACCATACGTACTACGGGTCTTTTAGGCCCTGCGCGCGTCCTCGCGGGTTAAACGAAACCTTCTATGTGATATGTGATTACAATTAGCACTTGTTTTTTAATGCTCTGGTTCCAATATTCTCAGTAAATATACTTTTTAGTGACTTGACGTGGTTACCCATTAATCAAGGTATACTTTAAGGACGAGTTAGGTTTGACATACTAAGGTCATATTTGACATGATCAACTGCCAAAAAAACCCGGACCTCCATTTAAAATGGAAAACAATCCACTACGGCTATCCAAAACCAGAATATAATTTATATATTGTAAAATTCATATTCGTATAAAATATTTATTCTAATCTAAACAATTTTAATACAAATCAATTTCAGGAAGCTCTCTATATAAAAATCCATAACTTTAGTTTATTTTTCAAATTAATTTTTCAGTTCAAAACTTCAAAAACTACCCCATTGCAATCTGTTTAACATTTATTAAAAATAAATTTAACGTAAGAAATTCTAAAGAACACCTGAATGGTTCCCAAACTTCTTCCTCAAATGACTTCCAGTATGGCATCCGAAGGTAAAATTTACTGATGTTTGTCGAAATGAGTTCATGTCAAAACTAATGTTCGTATTGAGTTTTGATATATGTTTTTAAAAGTAGAGACTGACTTAAACTTTTTTCTTTTATATAAATTTAAAGAAGACAGAATTCCCAATTGAATGACTATTTTTGAATTTCGCTGTACTGACAGTTTGGCGAATAAAATGTATAGGCCTGTGTTTTTTATAAATGAATGCACATAATGTATTCCACGTTTTTTTAATGTGAAGATGAAAAATTACCGTAATTTCGGGTGTATAAGCCGATCAAATAATTCTTTTTGGGCTCATAAATCTTACTTAGTGATTGAAGACAAATATTTACGGCCATCTAAGTAGTTATACTTTTTTTTAGGTAGATTTCGTAAGAAATACTACCTATTGCAATCGCACCTATCTATCTATCTATCTATCTATCTATCTATCTATCTATCTATCTATCTATCTATCTATCTATCTATCTATCTATCTATCTATCTATCTATCTATCTATCTATCTATCTATCTATCTATCTATCTATCTATCTATCTATCTATCTATCTATCTATCTATCTATCTATCTATCTATCTATCTATCTATCTATCTATCTATCTATCTATCTATCTATCTATCTATCTATCTATCTATCTATCTATCTATCTATCTATCTATCTATCTATCTATCTATCTATCTATCTATCTATCTATCTATCTATCTATCTATCTATCTATCTATCTATCTATCTATCTATCTATCTATCTATCTATCTATCTATCTATCTATCTATCTATCTATCTATCTATCTATCTATCTATCTATCTATCTATCTATCTATCTATCTATCTATCTATCTATCTATCTATCTATCTATCTATCTATCTATCTATCTATCTATCTATCTATCTATCTATCTATCTATCTATCTATCTATCTATCTATCTATCTATCTATCTATCTATCTATCTATCTATCTATCTATCTATCTATCTATCTATCTATCTATCTATCTATCTATCTATCTATCTATCTATCTATCTATCTATCTATCTATCTATCTATCTATCTATCTATCTATCTATCTATCTATCTATCTATCTATCTATCTATCTATCTATCTATCTATCTATCTATCTATCTATCTATCTATCTATCTATCTATCTATCTATCTATCTATCTATCTATCTATCTATCTATCTATCTATCTATCTATCTATCTATCTATCTATCTATCTATCTATCTATCTATCTATCTATCTATCTATCTATCTATCTATCTATCTATCTATCTATCTATCTATCTATCTATCTATCTATCTATCTATCTATCTATCTATCTATCTATCTATCTATCTATCTATCTATCTATCTATCTATCTATCTATCTATCTATCTATCTATCTATCTATCTATCTATCTATCTATCTATCTATCTATCTATCTATCTATCTATCTATCTATCTATCTATCTATCTATCTATCTATCTATCTATCTATCTATCTATCTATCTATCTATCTATCTATCTATCTATCTATCTATCTATCTATCTATCTATCTATCTATCTATCTATCTATCTATCTATCTATCTATCTATCTATCTATCTATCTATCTATCTATCTATCTATCTATCTATCTATCTATCTATCTATCTATCTATCTATCTATCTATCTATCTATCTATCTATCTATCTATCTATCTATCTATCTATCTATCTATCTATCTATCTATCTATCTATCTATCTATCTATCTATCTATCTATCTATCTATCTATCTATCTATCTATCTATCTATCTATCTATCTATCTATCTATCTATCTATCTATCTATCTATCTATCTATCTATCTATCTATCTATCTATCTATCTATCTATCTATCTATCTATCTATCTATCTATCTATCTATCTATCTATCTATCTATCTATCTATCTATCTATCTATCTATCTATCTATCTATCTATCTATCTATCTATCTATCTATCTATCTATCTATCTATCTATCTATCTATCTATCTATCTATCTATCTATCTATCTATCTATCTATCTATCTATCTATCTATCTATCTATCTATCTATCTATCTATCTATCTATCTATCTATCTATCTATCTATCTATCTATCTATCTATCTATCTATCTATCTATCTATCTATCTATCTATCTATCTATCTATCTATCTATCTATCTATCTATCTATCTATCTATCTATCTATCTATCTATCACTTTTTTATGGACCCGATAACTTCTATAATTCTCCACCAAACTGGCACATAAAATCAAAGGGGATAAAATCTCGGCTGAGTTCGTTAATGGGCAAAATCGGACCAAGGGGGTCGGAATAGAGGGCGTTTTTGTGAAAACCGAAAAAACGCCATAACTTCTTAATTAAAGTAGATATCAAATCGGTTTAAAATTTATATTACTTCTTAAAAATGGGTCAAAAGTATATGCACGACAGATTTCTGATAAATTTAGAAGTGGGCTCAAGGGGCGAAAAAAACAGGGATTTTGAGAGAAAAAAATTCATAACTTCGTCAATTTTCAAGATATCAAGTCCAACTAAATTTTTTGTAAATGTTCTTAAAATTATCTAAAACTTTTGCATTTACAAGTTTTTGATAGGACCAACTTTTGCTGGCGAAAAAAAATTAAAAACGAAAAGAAAAAGGGCGCTGAAAAAAGAGAAAAATCCATAACTCCGTTAATTTTTAAGATATCAAATCTGATTAAATTTATTTTACATATTCTCAAAAATATCTACAACTTTTATATTAACAAGTTTTTCATAGAACCAATTCGTATAGCAAAAAGAAATTAAACAAAAATAGGAGTTGGAGAAAAAACCTCAAATCCAAACTGCTTATATTCTGACTCATTTTTAATTTCATTTTTGATTTTAAACGCATCCAAATGGTAGATCCTCTTATTTAGAAACTGTATAAAGTGACGCATTGGCCAATTTTCTGATAAAGACAGAATATATTTCAAAAAAGGGTACCAAAAAGGGTATTTTGAACAGAATTTCCGAAAGTCATCGGGACTGAAAATTGAAGGAAGTATTCAAATGAGAAATTGCGTTTTTTTCTGACTCGTGTTTTAATCCATTTTCGCTCTCAAACGCATCCAATTTACAGATCCTCTTATTTAGGAACTATATAATGTGATGCATTGGTCAGTTTTTTGATAAAGACGGAATATATTTCAAAAAAGGCTACCAAAAAGGGTATTTTGAACAGAATTTTCTGAAATCATCGTGACTGAAAATTTAAAGAAGTGTTCAAATAAGAAATTGCGTTTTTTTTTCTGACTCGTTTTTAAATCCATTTTTGCTCTCAAATGCATGCAATTTACAGATCCTCTTATTTAGGAACTATATAATGTGATGCATTGATCGGTTTTTTGATAAAGACAGAATATATTTTGAAAAAGGCTACCAAAAAGGGTATTTTGAACAGAATTTCCCGAGGTCTTCGTGATTCGAAAATTTAAGGAAGTTTTCACATAGCAAATTGCGTTTTTTATGACTCGTTTTAAAATCTATTTTCGCTCTCAAACGCATCCAATTTACAGATCCTCTTGTTTAGGAACTATATACTGTGACGCATTGGCCAGTTTTTTGATAAAGATAGAATATATTTTTTAAAATGCTGTCAAAGTGAGTATTTAGCACAAAATTTTCCGAAGCAATTATGATTAAAGAATTAAGGATGTCTTCAAACAACAAACCGGTTATTTTATGACTCATTTTTAAATTCAATTTTTTTCTCAAATGCATTCAACTGACAGTTTT
This sequence comes from Maratus speculifer, assembly GCA_964019185.1. NCBI lineage: Eukaryota > Metazoa > Arthropoda > Arachnida > Araneae > Salticidae > Maratus > Maratus speculifer. Next base: position 172,564,285 of record OZ025299.1, read on the forward strand.
TTGTTATTTAGGAACTGTATAATGTACTGTTTTGGTCGATTTTTTAATAAATTCAGAATCTGTTTCAAAATATGTTGTCAAAATGGGCATTTGAGCTGAATTTTTCTTAAGATGATTCTGATAAAACCAGTTTTTGCAGAAAAATGAAATTAAAATTTTTTCATAAACGGCCAAATGAAGTTATTAAACTGGGTTTATCTCAAATCATATATATATATATATATATATATATATATTTTTTTTTTTTTTTGAAATGAGTAGTCTGCGAAATCTACCTCCGCCTATAGGCCCAGCCGACAGGGATTTTTAAAATTCTCTGGGTCGAAAAAGAATTGTTTGGCCCACTGCTTATACACCCGAAATTACGGTAGTTGAAAGATTAGACATCATAACAGTGGAATGCAGCTCGAGACATAGAGACTATTATAAAATGTTCAAATTTAAACAGGTCTTCAATCATGAGTATTAACTAAAGTTGCTATTAACTAAAGCTCTTTTTTCTCACTTCGATCTCAAGTATTTAATTAACATGTGCATTACGCGTTAAGTCGTCAGGTTTAATCCCGAAATGGATATTCTAAATTTTAAAAAATTGTCCACAAATTATACAATTATTATAAGCTAGCGCGTGCATTACACCGGCGTGAAAGTCTACCTTAATGTCTTCATTATCAGGAAAAATTACCATCCAGCTTTTTCTCGGATGACTCAGAAGTAATACAGCAATCGCTCGATCAGGTAAAAATTTAAAGATTCAAGTTCGATTCCGGTGTCCAACTGAACTGACGGTTTCTTATTTTTTCTAAAGCGGTTAAAAATGAGTTGCTTTGCTTACCTCTTCTGTCTTTAACACGTTCACGCCGGCGCGTACCACCAGTGGCCCGCAAAAAGGCTTAAGAATCTTTATTTGCCCTTACCAATAAAATTTTACTGAAAAATTTGCCTAATTTAATCGGAGCATTTTCCCGATTTAATAAGACACAAATTTAAGTTCATGAAAACCGGTGGCAGAACATTAAAAATTCCGTAAAAGGGTCCCGTCGCGAATGTGTTAAAGTTTATTCAAGATTTTTTGAAACATATATCATAACATTGTGAGTGACTTTTACTTTTTTTTCTTTTTGCATAAGGAGAAAGTAACGGAATCGTGAATTTTTTCGAATTCCGTTTTAATCATTTTGCGATGCCCTGAATATCTGATGTTTAGAAAGTGTATGGTTGTTTTTCTTTCTTTCTTATGTCACATTTTACGGACTCTCTATTTGAAGAACTGATGCACGGTATAACATCAGATTCTGTTAAAATTTGAGGAAAATTGGAGCTGATTATGTATTAGTGTATATAGCTTAACAAGGGGCATTGATAAGCTAAGTTTTTCAAGAATTTAGTGATAGCTATATCTCAGCATCTATAGTATAGAATTTTATTACTCATCATAATCAGATAGACTTTGACATAAATTGGAGCTCATTAGGTATGCGTGCATATCGCTCAATTAGGTGGCGCTTCTGTGCTGCGCTTTCACTATTTCCTTTATAGCTATATATAAGCATCTGTGGAATGAAATTTCTTCAAATTTAAAAAGGAAGATGTTTATTAAAATTTTTATTGATTCTGTCTTGGCTGTTCACTCAACAGGTGGCGTTGCACTGATATTTTTGGCACTGTACATCATAGCTGTATCTGAGGTTTTATAGGATAAATATGTACAAAATATTTTATTTGAAGGTATTAATTAGTTATATATATATAATTCAATATTTCAACTTTTTTAGATATTTCTCTAATTTTGCTTTTGAATACCAAACAGGCGGCGCTTTTGAATTGTGTGGTTTTTATTTCTACGAGTTAAATTGAAAGAAATGCACATATTTTATCATTGTTGGAGTGTAACAGCTTTATTTAAATTATTATAGTAGATTAATGTGGAAGAAAGTTCAGTAAGTGACATATTATACTGGTTTAAATGTACGTTTGCATCAGTTCTTAGACTTCATAAGTTACGAAATAAACATTGCGATAAAAAATCCTTAAGGGAATAAGAAACACTGAAAAATATCTCGCTGCAAAATAATCTAATTTATCCATTTTATTATATAACTTCTGGATTTGTTCCGTCTGTGTTCGCTAGCGACCTTCTTTTCTTTATTTAATCAGTGAATTTTGTTATAGCATGAGCATAAAGGTTTCTACAAAAAGTAAATTAAATAAACGATTTATTTAGACAGTATATTTTTTATTAAAGCAAACTAAAGAATAATCCTTTGAATTTCTAAAAGAAAACATAAATCTAGACAGGTTTTCTTTTATGAATTCAATATAAATTTTAAGGTACTATTGTTATACTCAAAACAAATACTATTTTAAAACTTGGTTTTTCACATGTCCAAAAAATTTTTACAATTGCACCTTTTTATGCTATGTTTGTCAATGTTATATGAGTTTTTTTTATATCTAATGTATATTTTTGTGAAATTTGCCTTCAAAATGCATATTTTTAATATTTTCCATTACCATTTTTTTCTGTGGTACAAAACTATTAGGAAGATTTTTCTCTAGACAGAGTTTGACGTGATTTTTAAGAAAATGTTAGCATTTCGAAATATGTAAAATGTATATTAGATAATATATTAAACCATGCAAATATTTTAAATGCTATAGTCTCTTCAGTCTTAAATTGTAAGTAATTTATAGGAATATATTCTTCTTTAAAAATATAGACTGTTGAAAATTATGGGAAAGACATGTAAGTTTATACATCTGAAATTCTCATGTTATTCCCTAAATTTTCCATATTTATTCCCACATGGTTTCAGTTATTCAGATTTTTGTAAGATGTTTAGAAATACCAAAACTATATTTAAACTAATAACTATTTTTTAAAAGTATCTTTTAGAAATTAAATACAGCGGAGTGTGGTTAAGCTCCGCTTTCGACAGATTTTCCGTTAATGAGAAGAAATTTGTTTTCCCTATAATTTCCCATCGACAATTAATTAATACTGAATGCGTACATTTTATTTTTCAGACTGACAGAGCAGAATTGAAATGTCTTTTGTACATTTTTTTCCAAAGGCAACTTTGACGTAATTTTGGTTATTGAAAGATCAAAAAATTGTCTGTGACAATAATGAAGAGAAAGAAAAACTTTCTATCTCAAAAAACGTGAGAGATCAAGAAACTGTCAGTGACAATAATAAAGTGAAAGAAAACTTTCTACTACTAAAAACGTCAGAGGCTCAAAAATTGCTAATGGCTTTCGCCGATATTACCTATCGAAATGTGATATAACAGACCAAATTTTTGATTGTGTCGCAAAACGGAAAATGATATGGTTAAAGATTATTTGTTCAAGTAACGCTGAGGAAAGGAGTTATTACGGTAATTAAGTTAAGTTACGGCAATTTCTTTTCATTTTGTGTTTGTTCTTGGTAATTTATTCTTTAGTATTAACAAATTGTCATTAACTTACTTTTTAGGTGCATTCGTTATTATATAAATAGTAGCGCCTATTTTCCGTATGTTGGCATGTAGTAGCGCAAAAATTACCTAAACGGATGATATGAAATTTAATATATAATCTTTGCAGAATTTTGTCGCGTCATTTCAAATTTTATGAAAATCTAATTAAAACTTTAAAAAAGTAATAGTAAAAGTTTTCTTTTTTCTATTAAATCCTATCACACGGAAACAATCCAATGATATTCCATGATAGGTAATGATTTTAGGTTTCCATAGTGATTATTTCATATTTGGGACATTGTCACAATATTTCCGTATTGCTGAATTTAATATATAAATTCGCAATAAATTTTGTATCCCTGCATTTTTGCATAATAGTGCAACAGCTACTACATCAAGATCCGAATATAAATAAAACTAGTTATAGTATGAAAGCACATCATTTGCTACATTTGATGCACAATTTATGCATCTTTTACTAAAATTACTACATTAAGTTATAAGTTGCTTATTTAGAATGAAAAGGTCAACATATTTAATTATTGTAAAAAATAATTTCAATTTATTCAAAGGGGTTATTTTACACCAGTCAAGTATTGACATCGTTTAATAAGAACTTCGGTAAATGCAGATAAAACAGAATAGTCTCCCTTAAAAGTACGCACTAACGGGATTTCGCTAATTGGGTAACAAGACAAATTTCTCAGCTATGTTTATTTTCTGTATAAGAATTATGATAGTAGCCATTTTCTGTTATTAGTTTTTAAAAATGTAAGTTGTCCATCGCTTTAAGAATTGAATTGTGAAAATTGTCCTTGAGAAAACAAAGAGAAATATTTGAAATAAATTCCTTGTAAACTTGAAAATGCAAATCCAAACTTCCTCTCTAGAGATCAACGTCATTCTGGCAAATCTGTGTGCTTTGCACCAATTCTCTGAATCGACAAATATATCAGGCTTACTGTCAGTTGAAAGAAAGTTTCTAGGATTTATCTAAACCTTCTTTAAAATTCTAAAGTTTTTATGAAAGTTTTTTTATTTACTCTCTAATAGGTATGTAATATAGAAAATGTTTCTCCTTTTTTTTACTGCCATTTACTATTATATTATGTTAACTGTTTTAGTTAAGCTGGATAGTTCATTTACAATGAAAAATCTCGGAAGGTGTAAGACTCGATTCTAACATATAACAACACAGAAAAAGCATGCGTCAATTATAGATTATGAAACACTCTCCACCTTTTTCAGAACACTTTAACAAAACTTCGCCTTTTAATGAGGTAAAGAAGATAACTAAGTAAACATTATGGAAAACATATAAAAAATTTAAACAATTAATCTCTGACTAATTAAATTAATTCTTGACTTTTTCTTCTGGTAACCTATTCTATTAACGCCGATATGTGGCCGCGAGATGTCTTCTCCCTAACAAAATAGAGAAGCAACGAGGTGTCAAAAACAAGGAAAACACTCGAGAAATCAGCACTTTCATGTTTCGTAAAGATAGCCTGGCAATTAACGGAGATATAAAAGATTATAGGAAATTCTAATTAAAAGTCATTTCTTTCATAAAATCGCAAAAGAAGCGCACATGTGATTTTAATCCGAGCGGTAGAAGAGATTGAGACCTTCATTCGATGCCATCTTTGAGGAATCTTTCTTCCCAAAATCACGAAAAACCGCAAACAAAGGAAATTTCTAATTTTCAAAAATCAACGAATATTAAGAAAATTATTCGATGTATCGATACGAAGCGCTCCATATGTGCAAAAAAAAGTGTGCATCTTTTTTTTTTTTTTTTTTTTTTTTTTTTTTTTTTTTTTTAAGTTTACACCGGACGGTAATTTTTCTTAACTTTCGGAAAAATCTGACCCAGATACGAAAACATTTGAGCCAAACGAGAGATAGGCATGGATTTTTGTTAAAATTTGTTTCTTTTAATCCTTTTAATGATTTTTTTTTTTTTTAGATGTTGAATTTGAAGCCGCACAAAAACTATTAAAGATCTAATGAAGCCACGCAATTAGTTTTTAAAAATGTAAATATTTACTTTTTACAAAGCACGGTCTTTAAGATACATATGAAACAGTAAATGAAAAAAAATGGAAAAACGGTTTGTGTAATTAATACAGATATTTTATGCAGCACGCGGATGCATATTTTTTATAACTTTTTTATCAAATTCATCAAATTTCGAGAGGAGTGAAGGGGGAGGTGCCAGAAATTATTAAAACTTTTATTATTAAAGGTAAATGCTTAAAGTTTTTATAGTGAACGCATGAACGAATAATATATGAAAATTATTTTACTTCGGGTGAATATATATTTTATATTGGTGAGCTCATCAGTTACAACAATTTTCAAACATTAACGTCGTATTCATCTAGGGAACCTATTTCAATGGGAGTTGATTCATTCAACTTGAGTATCGTAGGTTCGCACGGAAAAACGTTTGTTAAGAACTGATCGCGCCCCTTGATGATAAAAGGTGAAAGTAAAAGCTTTTAAAGCCTCGTCTGCTTTTGTTATACGGTGTCGCAAGCAGCGAAACTCGTGCCAAAGGTTCTTTCAGAAGTTTGTTTAGAGAACAGAATGGCGCACCAAGCGGTGGAAGGTGGAAATAAAAGATTTTCTGGTGCACGCGAAGCACACACCGGAAAATATTGGCCTTAAACGCTGGTATAGGCAGCGGAGCGTATGAAAAGATATTTTTTATTCAAAGTCCAGTTGAAAAGAGGGCCCGCAAGCGGGCGAAGCCAGCTAGTCGACCACATAGTCCTATTCACATACCATTTTTACGACCATTTGAAAATTTGGTCTGTTATATCTCATTTTGATTGATACTATGGATAACATCATTATAGATCGGAAGCGGCAGCATAGAGCATGACCTCATCGAGTTAAAGGCTGAAATTGTAGAATTATTAAAACTCGATCACATGTTAAAACTCAATCGGCCTGCCAAGTCATAACTTGGTAGAAAACACTTGAAATCACGATTTTTAGTGGCTCACTGCATTCGCAGATTTACCGTTGTGTTTTCCTGTGCCCAAAAGTAAGAAAACATAGAAGACTGGGAGCAGAAAAACACAATTATAAACCTACAAATCAGACTCTAAAATCGGGTTTTCAAGTATTTTCCAACAAGATATATGTTGGCAGGCCGATTGCGTTTTAATATGCGAATCGAGTTTTAATTAATTTTCCGTGCACTCAAGGAGCTGATTGTTTGTACTGCTCGCCTCTCGGTCTAATAGTAATTTTTGAATTCAGTACGATTTTAGTGGTGCAATGTTTCTTTCTCTTCATTTCTGTCGCTGACGCGTTCTTGATTTCTCAATGGCCTATATTATTCAAAAGCAGTTTTTATATGAATAATAAATGGACTTAGTTTAGATTTTTCCTAGTGAATTTGGGTAAAATTCGTATTAAGTAAGGAGTAATACTTATTAAGTCTTTAATGTTAATTTCAAATAGAAAATAGTTGGGAAAACGAACTTTTCCTTATTGACCGGGGGTACTTCTTATATAGAGTTTACTGTATAGCCCTCATTGTTTTGGAGACAATGGTGGGTTATGATAATGTTTGGTGTTAACTAAACATAAAAAAAAATATTAAAGTCAAAATTTTGGAAAATTCTAATTTCTAGACTATTTGAAAAATGCGATAATTTTGTCCAACTTCTCGCTCAAGTTCGGGAGCATAGGGAAACATCTAAAGCAAAGAAAAATGTGGAAAATTTACATTTTTACTAATATTGTATTTTTACAGATTTGGGATAAATGAAAAGCATTATTTCGTGTTATTTATTCCTATGTTTTACAAAATGTGCAACTGAAAGATTAAAAAAAATGCAATTAAAACGCTTCTCTCTAAGGGTTAAATATTCCTACTTAATTATATTTTAAAATTGATTTTGACATTCATTACAATTTTTTCTATATTACAAAAAACATTTAAAATTATGAAATTAAGTGTTTTTTTGTTGTTTTGAAACACAGAAGAAAGAAATCGAATATGCCCCACACGTTACTTTCATGCATTCCTCCATACCACTCCTTCATTCAGATAGTATATTTATTACATAGTTAATCACATTAAGCGTATTGATATTTATTCTTAACTTAATGAGTAACATGGTAGTAGGATAAATGGAATAACGATAAAAAATCCCCGTTTTTTAAAAAATTTTGTAAGTGTCAAATCCATCTGTTGTAGAAATGAAAATAACTGATAGTGATTAGTAAAAAGATTGCGGTTGTCTTAAATTTTACCGTCCCGCTCTCCAATGCTCATTTTCAACAACCTATATTTATTTATATAGAAAAATGAACGTTTATTGAAGTACAAGTAAATCATTTTTTGGATTTAGGACTGTTCTTAAGTATACTAACAAAATATGTTTAAAGATGAAAATATCACGGTTTTAAAAAGAACATATGCATTTCAAGTTATAAAATTGAAATATTTTTCTATAATTGAGTAAAAATATCATTTCCATAGATTTTTTAATGTAAGAGTACCAAAATTTAGATATTTAAAAACAAAAATTCAACGAATCCTAGAAAAAAATATTAAGAGTCTCAAAGACAAATATTTTTTTCCCATGAAAATGATGTCGAATTTCAAAGGTGTCGCAAAAAAAGAGTACATTTTCAAACGACAAAGCAACAAGATCGCTGCGCCGCTAATTCGCGAAAAAAATGGTTTAACCTCCATCGGAAGTCCCTTTTTTTTTCAATGGCCAACCGGAAGAATAGCAGCAAACCCGATCACGGAAGATGTTACCGCAAAATTTTTATTAAAATTATGTACTTTTTCAGAGTTTTCTTGCCAATGAGATTAAGGACGATATTCTCAATCTTTCGTTTTCCGTATTCTGTGACCATGGAGTGCTAATCACAAATAGACGGAACAGTTTTCTCCGTAAAACGTACGTCTTTTTAAAAAGAAAATGCACATTTTTATGTATATTATTAAGGTTGTTTTAAAACAATGAAATTTTCAGTAACTTTTATTTTGGTAGTACTCAGATTGGAGCCCTAGTCTGAAACCTGCAAAATGCTGTTCTACAAGATGATAATGTCACGCTTGAAAACAAATGTGCATTTTCATTCATAAAATTGAAACGAAACAAAAGTCGAAAATACTCGGAAATCATGCCCTTTTCGGTAAATTATTTAAACTTTACTATTATTTTAATACAATCAAACTGATTGGGAAAGTCATCATGCGAAGTGAATATTTTCAACTGACCAGGAAACCTTCCCAAGTGTAAGTTGTGGATTTGGACGAGTGTGGTATGAAAAGAAAGATCACGTCATGTACATTAAAAAGTGCAATCCGTCCGAACCCAACCGTTTTCGAGATATCAGCACTTGAAGCGTGAATGAATGCATAAATAAATTGATAGGCAGGTAATAAACTATTCGCAAGTCAAGCCAGCCTAAGAAAAACATTCTATTTTACACACTATATATACATACAGATTATCCATTGTGTCACGCCACACATTTGCCAAAAAATTTGCATAAAGCAAATTGCTGGAACTAACAAAAACAGATGGGAAAACTCTCCGAATGCAGCCATACGCGAATACTTCGTAGAATGCGAAGTGCTTGTCTAAAAGGCAGGAAATGACTGGCAATATGTACGTGTAAAGGATTTTGATCATAGCTCGGGAAAAAGTATTGACAGAAGGATTCAAAATAATGCAAAGAAATTTTTAACTTGCGAACAATTTATATATACCTGCCTGTCAATTTATTTAATTATTCATATACACATCAAGTGCTGATATCTGAAAAACGGGTAGTTCCATTGCACTTTTTCCCGTATATAACGAGGTCTTTCTTTTGATACCACACTCGTCCAAATCCACAACTTACACCTGGGAAGGTTCCCTAGTAAGCGAAAAAATGCCTAACCCGGAACTCGAACCCAGATCCTTGACTTACGGGGCCAATGCTTTATCGTTTAAGTTACTTTTTTGCTCAGTTGTAAATATTCAATTCGTATGACATTACCAATTAGTTTGATTGTGTTAAAATAACAGTTTAGTTGCGTACCCATCATTTATATGAAGTTCCTTTACCTGCGGTTTATTCTGTTGAGCTGTCTGTATGAAAGATCAGGTGTTATTATACCATTAAGGTTATGTGAACGAAATATGCTCGCCGGTTGTTTACCTGGTTAGCTTAAACGGTATAGCATTGCCCCCGTAAGCCAAGGATCTGGGTTCAATTCCCGGGCTGGGCATTTTTTCGCACAGTTGGAAATATTCAATTCGTATGATAACGTTACCAAACAGTTTGATTGTGTTAAAATAATAGTTTATCTATGTATCTGTCGTTTATATGACGTTCTTTTACCTGCGGTTTATTCTTTGAGCTGTCTAAATGACAGACCAGATTTTATTATACCAATAAGGTTATCTGAGCAAAATATGCTCGCTGGTTGTTTGCCCGGTTAGCTTAAACGGTAGCGCACGACGCTTTGTCCTGGGCTGGGCCTTTTTTTTTGCTCAGTTGGAAATATTTAATTCGTATTTAAAATTTGTTTTAAAATTACTTCAAAAAATCTATTGTTTAAATGTCTCATCATAAGAATGATTAAAAGTAGGATAACGTGAGATTTTTGCATTGCATTTATAGTACCAATTGTAAAAAAATATATGCATACATCATATGATTTTTTATTGTTTGAATACATTTTTCTATTATTATAATTGATATGTACATGTATATACATAGATGTAACTTTTATGTTTTGCGATTTTTCAGATAAATTCTATTGAATGTTCTTATTTTTTTTCACTCAGTATATTTTTTTAATTCATAAAATATAGTATTTCAACCATAACATCGATATTAGAAAACACGAAGTTTAAAAAACTATATGTATAGAATTTTAATAATCTCTCTCTAATTTATCAACACAGAATCAAATATTTCAATAACACAAGAGTGAGAACAGAATCCCTTGTCCTCCTTTATAGAAAGGGTATTAACATAGAACTGGGGAATTCTCGAATTCTGCTTCGACGTCATTTGAAAAACTCAAGGAGAAGAACCATGATATTTGTTTGCACTAAGCTCTTCTATGGCTTATGTTTTCAAATATGTACAATACATTCCATTTGGTACTTTGCCAAGAAATTTTTGGAGACTCCTTCGCTGTTATTGGAGTATAATAATTCACCTCAAACACTCAAAAAGCTTTACATAGTATACTTATTTTATAAACGCACACTATATGGAAATATTGTTATGTAAAATGATTTAAGAGATGCTGTGACAAACAACGGTTAATCTAATCTTAAAGGAAAGGTTTCTAATAATTGGAATCTCTTAAGAATTGTCATATCTTCTAATGAAGCATAGTGCAGCCAAAAGGTACATTTGTTTCGACTGCATTATGATTTTTTTTTCTTTAAAAGAGGTATTAGATAAATCGAAAAATGGAATTTTTGATGTAACGTATTTAAAATATTGATAGTATACAGGGTGTTTTAGCACAGCGGCGAGAAAGTTTCAGGAGAGATAGAGTACATATAGACTATGGGAAATCACATAGCAATGTATCGTCGGAAACGCTTTCCTAACACGAAAGTGGTGGCACAAAGCACAAATCAGGAAGGACACAGAGTGATAAAATATGTTTAGTAATTTTAATACTGAAAAATTGCTGGAACAATGGTGAAAAGCGTTGAGGGACTTGTTGAACGCATTGTGGCAGTTGCTGGGGAAGCCTGGGACACATTCGGTATTTTCGAGAACATTAAATCTTCATGCGCCAGAGATGTGAGTCCTGCATCATGTCTCATGCTGTAATTTCGAAATCTGTATTTGATGATTATCGTTGTATTTCTTTCTGTTCTTATTTCTTACTTTTTTGCTGCATTGAGAATAATAAACATGATTTTTCACCCTTTTCGTGCACTTCCTTCGTGTCCTTTTCATCACTACCGCACCAGGAAAGGTTTTCCGACCATGCATTGCAATATAATTTCCCACCATATAGATGTGTTATATCTTTCCTGAAATTTTATCATCGCTTTGCTGAAAAACCTATCGAATGTATGGAGGGAAATGATTACCTAAATCAAGAACAGATTGTGTTCGTGCTATTTTAATTACTGATATTACCGATTGCAACTCAGCTAAAAATGTTGACTTCCAAGCATAACTATTATTTTGGTCTAAATTTTATAGAATGGAAACAAACAAAAGAAAACTGTCAATAATACACAAAGTGCTCTAAAACACTTTTTAAAAATTCAGTAAAGATTAAACGCCGACATTAAGTTATTCTTAGAGGCCAGCAATATGTTTGAAGTCAAATGTTTCTGCACTTCGCTACTTTGTTTTAATGCACCATATCACCAAAAGTACGGCACTGAGCTATCTCATATTACTAGAAAAATAAAACTAACAAAGAAAATCATAAGTAAAGATTGATTAGTCTGTTTTTACTGTTCATTATGTTTAGTTGTTGAAATAACAACAACAAAATGGTTTGCGTTTTCAGAGTTCGTACATTTCAAAGAGTTTCAAGGACCTTTTACCAGAATTTTCGTAAAATAATTTTTACCTTATTTAATGAAAAAAGTCTAATCTCCAGACATGGCGACCAGTACTTTACGAAATTTCTGGTACTGAAACATAATGAATCCCTTGATGGTTAAAAGTCCTGATTTTAGTTAGATTTCTTGTGAAATACTACCTATTACGGTCGCTCCTATGTTGGAATTTCTGAAATTTTTTTGCAGATCTACACCAGTTCTACTTTCGCAGATCATGATCGCTAGACACCAAAACTACCATCAGTAAAAAAGTTTATATATATATATAGATAGATCGATCACTCTATCTATCGCTCTATATATAACACTTTTTTATGGATATGACAACTTCTAAAATTATGCTCAAACCTCTTACAAACTGATGCATAAAATCAAGGGGCATAAAATCTCGGTCACGTTTGTTAATCGGCAAAATTGGAGAAAGGAAGTAGAAATAGGGAGGGTTTTTGTGAAAACCGAAAAAAACCCATAACTTCTTAGTTAAATTAGATATCAAATCCGTTTAAAGTTTATATTACTTCAAAAAAGTGGGCCAAAGGTTTATGCATGTCAGATTTTTGATAAAATTAAAAATGGGCTCAAGGGGCGAAAAAATAGGATTTTGGGAGAAAAAACAAAAATCATAACTTCGTCAATTGTCAAGATATCAATTCCAATTAAATTTATTATAAACTTTCTTAATATTATCTAAAACTTTTGTATTTACAAGGTTTTGACAAAAGCAACTCTTATTGAAAAAAAATTAAAAACGAAAACAAAAAGTGGGGTGGAAGAAGAAAAAATACATAACTTCGTCAATTCTTAAGATATCAAATCCGATTTAATTTATTATACACCATCTTAATAAAATCTACAACTTTTATTTTTAAACTTTAAGTTTCGGATAGCACCAATTCTTATAGCAAAAATAAATTAAACAAAAATAGGAGTTGAAGAAAAAAATCTCAAATCAAAACCGCTTACATTCTGACTAATTTTTAAATACATTTTGTTCACAAACACATCCAGTTGGCAGATTCTCTTATTTAGGAACTACGTAATAATCGTAATTCAAATTTAGTACTAGGTCCCATATTGTGTATTCTATATTGACACTAATTAATGGATATATGAATACAGCCCCACATCTTTTTGCTTTATTTTGGGAATAACTGAGTTTATTCTATCGACGATCGCTTTCAGAATTTTCAAGCTATGTTTTTGAGACTTTTAGAAAAATTGCTCTCTACATTTAGCTAACATTATATGCAAATGAAATTTTGATAACGTTCGTGCATGCGCAATGAAAAATTAGTAAACCTTCTCATTTTTTTACAATATTTATTATTTTTAAATTTTGATTACAGGGTATTATGTACAATGTTGTTTATCATATTTCTGGAAAAAACATTATTTTATATTAAGAACTCTGCAAATTATAAGCAAAAAAACTAGAAAAAAAATTGGGACTGTTTTTATAAAAACTATAATTTCTCTACAAGTACACATGCTATCCACATAAAAATGAACACAGTTTATTACAAAAAGCCACCTTATTATAATCTACAGTCTGAACGCTTTTGCTACATTAGTTTTGACTGATTTATCCAAAAGATATTCTTTTTTAATTTGTTGGCGGTCCTACATAGAGTTTCGGACAAAAATCTTCACGGAAATGTATCACCTGTTCTATTCTATTTACACGCTTAGCGTTTCAGGGTAATTCCTCATGTATTTTTCTAGATATTTAACAAAATGTCTAAAATCGCAAGTGGACGGTCACCTTTGGCCATGTAGTGTATGTATACGACTTATACCCGAACACTTCTTTCTTATTTTTTTTCCATATTTTATAAAATTAAATTCATTTTTTCTTTTATTGAAACTTTTCTATAGAAGAAATAAACATTGAAAATAAATAAATGAATAAGTATTTAGAATACAATATTCATTTATATATATATATATATATCTTATGATTGAGGGCACAGAAGCCAAGCGATACAACTGACATAATTTAGATTTGGAATAAATTGAGTTCAAAGTTGGAATATCAATAGTAACTGACTGAATAAAAATACGAAACTGTTGCTTATTTCACAGCAATCATTGAACTTCTATTTCAATCAAGAAAAGTGAAGTACAATATTTTTTTTTATTTAAGTAAAGATTAAAGTGTTATGTAGTTAAGTAGTTTGAAAAGAGCTTAAATAGGTTACCTCTAGAACGCAGCACATAATTAGAAAATCACTTATATTTCTTACCTTACAAATAAATATCCTTATTTACAAATAGCCTGCACACTTAGCTCAGTTTTTCCAATTTTGTCACTTATATCCCTTGGCTTCTGTGTTCCTCAATTATGTTTTAATCAAAGAAAATCAACGTTTTCAACAAATCATTATATTAGAAAGTAGGGAAAACCTACTGGCATTTACCAAAACCATGATTTTTATAACTAACACAAATAATTACTGTTTCATATTAATATACATGAAATAAGGCCACAAAAGATGTAAAATAAGTCTATTACTTATTATGAATATCTTTTTAACTCATTCAAATGCAAATCATTAAATATGTAAAAATAGCATTAAGGGGACTTGGCCAAATTTTAAAATCAATGCCTCATTTTCTAGAAGGATAACTGCAACAATTGTCACCGTTTACGAGTTATTGAACTTTTAAAATGTTCAGACTATTTTCGGTCCTCTTGTAGTTAAATATAATAACATAACGTAAAAAGACGTTTTAAAACAAGTGTGTTGCTTCTTTCCATGATTTTTTATTAATCTATATAATAAAATATAACGACATAATGATATATATAATGATCTATACACTTAAAAAAATCGCTAAATTAACGGCAAAAACTGCTGGCGGCAATGTTGCCAGCAGTTTTTGCTTTAAAAATTGCAGTAAAATTAGATGTAATTAAAAAAATTACATCTATTTTTATTGCAATTTTTACGGCAAAAAATGCTGGGAACATTGCTGCCAGCAGTTTTTGCCGTAAGTTTAACATATTTTTTTACAGTGTATAATATGATCATTATGTAACACATAGTTATATATCACGTATAATGTTGCTATATATTATGAACTTTTGACATTAAGTGATATTAAAGTATGTAAAAATATATACGTGAAACTTTTTATGACTTGTGTTGACACATTTAAAGTGTAGTATATGAAAATATATGATCTAATTGTTAAAAACCATATATATATTTTTAAATATTCATAAAAGAATCACAGAAGCATGTCATAAACATTCAAGCGGTTTTTTTTTTTTTTTTTTTTTTTTTTTTGTCGATAAAACTTGCATAAATTATTAAATATAATTTTAATCCAATAAATGTCTGTGAATTTTTTTGTAAATCCATAAAAATCCTTGTAAATATTAGAATATGTTTTTTAATCTCAGCTATGTGCTCTGTCATATCTTTTCATTCAATACGCTTTTCAAAATTAAATTCTATTAAAAATACTTTTGTTTACAGCCATTTGAATGATTTCTGGGAATGAAATAAGACGGTTAAGGTTTAAACAAATAATAATCTTATGAGGTTGAAAAACTTGTATACAGGGTGTCCATAAATCATTGTCGGAGTTTCCTTGCCTCATAACTTTTGATTTAAAAACATGACGAAAACTAATATTACACATTCGTAAAATACGACTCAAAAATTCTTTAATAACACAAAGTTACATATGCTTAAAGTTGTAACTCAAAAGTTCTTAAATAAATAACTATTATAATCATATAATAATTATGAAATTTTTATCAAAAAGTTATTAATGAAAGATGTAAATATATACCTATTTAACTTTGTGTTCATAATTCATTTAAATTTCTTTTTGATAAATTTGGTAAATTTTTAATGTAAATCATCATTGGATTAATCGTTATTTGATTGGTAACGTTTTAAGCTGTCTCTTTACACAAATTCTTTCGTGCTATTAGAAAAAAATTGTGCTGTATTTTACGAATATGTAACAATACTTTTTGTAATACACTTAAATCCAAACTTATGAAGTAAGGAAACCATGGCAGTAATTTATGAACACCCTGTATAACATAGCTAATTCAACATGAAACTTTGCTTGTGCTATCCTGATTCATAAAACAACCTTAATTCATAGAGAAAATAATATATTGCAATTGACATCCAAGTTATCTCAAACTTACATTTTATAGAATGAACATATGAGACATAAATCCATTTCACGAAATCATTTCAAAAGGCATCTAAATTCAACGAAAATATTATTTGCATACATAAAAAGCCCGCATGCTCAATTCTAATTTATTCTGTGCAACATTATTTTGCGACGATTTTAATGCAAACTGTCACTGTGAATTTCACTCCAAATTATACACGGTTACCGAACGTGATAAGACATATAAAAGCCTCTGATGTAAATTGTGTCGGTGGCATTTATATTTTTATGCGATCGAAGTGTCTTTTTTATGATTTTATAAGAATTAGTACCTGATATATCATAAACTTTCTTTATAATAAATATTCAATAATTTATAGGTAATAAAAAGGAAGCTTTTCGTATAAAATTCCTAAGAAAATATAAACTATATTAAATCACTGATATGATTTCATATCATAAAAAAGCTTGTTACATTTAAATTAAAAAAAAAAACTAGTAAATTTATTCCCAAAAATTTTTAGTAGATCGGGATTTATCGCAAAAAAGATCTAAATATGTTTCTTTAATGTATATAATTAGAGAATTAAAATAATAGAATAGACTATTGTCTTTAACTAAGTCAAACATATTTTTGTTTAATATAGTCAGTAAAATAAACTTTCATATTAGTAATTGCATTTCCATTTATGTAGTAAATACTACATACCGAAAAATATTATCATTTGTAGCAAATGAAATTATTATACGTCATATTTTGTCATTCATCTACAAGAACACACAAAATGTTTGGCTGCATACTGCCACCTATGAAGAAGCATAATTGAACTGTGCTATGCGTTTTAAAATTTAACTTTTTTTCTTACGTATTGCTTGGTGTCTATAAATTCTATAGATTATTTACATAATTCTACAAAAGATCGCAAGTACATTTCCATTCATTGGCAGAAATTGCTGAATAGAAATTTTCAACTGTGCCATGCGTTTAATTGAACTAACTTTTAGCATACTAAGTAGTACACGTGCAAACGTATAGATCATATACAAGTCTGCACGAAATATTGGGATACTTTTCCGACATTTCTGGCTATTGATGATAATTGCAGTGATTGCTTTTTCAATTGCTTTATGCATTTTCTAAATTGATTATTTAGACTTCTTTCGCCTTTATAAATTATAATATTTTATTAAAATATTATGAATCTGTTGGAAAATTTTATACAATCTATGCTGGATTCGCGGTTTTTCGTTCTTGTTAATTTTAATTCCACTTTAACTTTTTTTTCCAATAGCAGTACCCAGTTCTGACAGCATAAATGAACTCTACAAACTTCAATTAGGCTGGAAATAGATTTTCATGCGATAAGTTTCCGAGAAATTAATTATTTTAAAACGAACATATTTCATATATCCTTGCATTTAACCCGTTCAGGGTCATGGAAGTACAGTCGGAGAAAAAAAAGCAAACACCCCCGACTAACTCTGAAAAAAATATTGTAGAAGAAAGTTACTGGTATCAAACGATTGGACATTAATTCTACTTTTAAATGATGGATATAAAATTTGCTTAGGGGACAATTTACATATTAAAACGAACTTTAACTTTTTTTTCCAATAGCAGTACCCAATTCTGACAGCATAAATGAACTCTACAAACTTCGATTCGGCTGGAAACAGATTTTCATGCGATAAGTTTCCGAGAAATCAATTATTTTAAAACGAGCATATTTTAACCTTTGGCACTCCGTTATCTCCGCTGCGGAGACATCGTTTTTCCTTGCAAAATTTGTTTTTGTCATCAGTAATAAAGGAAAATAAAATTTGCCTTAAATAAGGCCTTATTTAAACAGATTGCGAACAGATTGTCTTTCGTTTAATGGGATGCCTAGTTGCAGTCAACTTTACTCCCGGAATATACTGTGAATAGTCTTGCAACATGTGGAACCATGGGGGAAGAAAAGTTAAACTGTAGTAAAAAACTACTTAAATTATAAATAAAAATTTAAAGAGGAGAATAAATTTAAAATAAGAAAAAGTTAAAATTTAAGTTTAATGAAAAATTAATAAAATAAGTATAACTGTAGTTCAAGAACTACTAGAGGGAAGAGAAAAAATAGTAAAAAATTCGCAATAAGTTCAAAACAAAAAGACGGGACAGGGCAAGGCTGTAATCTACACAAAGTAAGAGGCAAAAGCCACAAAAAAGGCACTTTTCAGAGCAGTTTTTTTTTTTTTTTTTTTTTTTTTTTTTTAATATAAGAAAAAAGAGGAAGTGAACACAAGTTCAATCCTGGTCCATAATCATGGAATATTTCGGGCGTTTGCGATTCTGGGGATCAGAGGCGTCGTAGTCAGGGAATTCGGCAACAATTTCGTTGGGTAAATCGTAAATTTTGGCAAAGAATTTAGAGGGAAGGTTTACAATGCGTTTGCGTAGGGTTATGGTATTTAAATCACGACGGATAGTAGAGTTTCTAAGATAACGGGAGCCGTTACGGACAGTTCTCAAATTTATATTGTGCAGGCGGCTGAGGTTGGTCATGTGAGTTTTACAGGTAAAACCCCAAATCGGACAAGCGTAAGTAATAATTGGTAGGATGCATGTGTTGTATAGAAGAAGTTTGTTGTGTATGGAAAGCGTATCGCTTTTTAGGAGAGGATAAAGAGAAGAGTATGCAGTAGCTGCTTTTTTCCTGATTAAATTTATGTGTTTGCTCCAAGTGAGTTTATTGTCTAAAATGACCCCCAGGTATTTAGCATCGTTGGACCATTCAATGGTAGTATTGTTAATAATTAGTCTGCTAGGATATGTTAGTTTTCTCGAAAAGTAAACGGCTTGAGTTTTAGTTTCGTTTAATTTGACACGCCAAAGAGAGCACCAGTTCAGGAAATCGTTGATGTGAGTCTGTAGATACCGGTATAGAGTGTATGGGTGGTGTGCAGAAGCATAAATGGCAATATCATCTGCATAGAGAGCAAGATAAGTGTGTAGTGAACGTGGAATATCATTAAAGAAGATATTAAAGAGCATGGGACCAAGAACACTGCCTTGTAGAATCCCAGCGAGGATGAGGAAAATGGCAGAAAGAAAATTATTAATTCGAACACGAAAAGTGCGATTGCAAAGCTATGAATAGATTAAGTGAATGAGTCTGGCAGGAAATTTAAGCTGAACTAACTTGTAAATGAGGCCTTCATGCCAAACTTTGTCGAACGCCTTTGCAATGTCAAGAAAAACGGCAGCTGCTGGGATTTTAGCATTGAGTTTCTCACTGAGAAATTCAACAACCCTAAAAAGCTGGTGTTGAGCAGAGTGTTTTGGGCGAAAGCCAAATTGCTCTGGAATAAGAATGTTGTTATGTTGAATGTAATTCTGAAGCTGGGCCCTGATGACTCTTTCAATAACTTTACTAAGAGAAGGTAGAAGTGAAATGGGTCTGTAGTTAGTCAGGTCAAGGAGGTTAGTACCAGGTTTTGGGATAGGAGAAATAATTGAAGTTTTCCATGGAGTTGGAAAGTAGTTATACTTGAAAATAGCATTAGTAAGATGGGCTATGTAAATAATGCAGTTAGTAGGTAGATTTTTTAAGGCAGTGTTAGATATATTGTCATACCCAGGGGCCTTACGTTTTTTGAGTTTTTGAATAATATTATGAATAATTATAGGTTGGATCTGAGGAGGGGGTTCAACAGTGGGTGAGTTGAGGAAGTTGCGAACAGTATTAGTAACGTGATTAATGTGATCAGGAGTACAGTGAACAGGGTTAGGTGAGAACTGCTGTGAATATGTATTTGCCAAAATATTTGCTTTGTCTTGATCAGTGTAAGCAGTAGTGTTGTTGGTAGTTAGAGGAGGAATAGTTGTAATATTTTTATTAAGTTTCCTTTTGATAAGCCAAATAGAATTGTCTTCAGTGGAAAGAGTTTTAAGAAAATTATTCCAGCTTTTTTGTTTTTCTTTATAAAGACTATTTTTAATGCGGTTATTAAGTCTATTAATTTCAGGTTTTAAAGTAGGATCCCTGTAAATTTGGAAAAGTCTCCGGGTTTGATTACGTTGTTTGATTAAATCGTAAATGTAACGTGGAGGAGTAAATGAGTAATTATTTTTGAAACGCGGTGAAGTGGCGTGTTTTTGAGCATCAATAATTTTAGAATTTAAATATTCAACAGCATTGTCTATGTCATTGGTGGAATTAATTTCAGGGAAAGTGATGTCCTGGTTAGCAAGGTGATTGGTGAAATTGTTCCAGTCAATGGCCACTGAAGGGGGAGGAGAGAAAGGATTGATTACATCAATTTTAAAGCAAATCGGAAGATGATCTGAAGAAAGTCCATTTAAGATAGTGGTAGTGACAGGGTAAGGAAGGTTTTTAGAAATAGCAAAGTCAATTATGGAGTCATGAGCATTACTATTGGCGCAGATATGCGTGGGAGTGTTAGAGGCATGTAAGTTAAGGTTATAATGTTGGATGATATTGTGGAGAGAAGTGCCCCTGCTAGTAGTAGCGTGGCAATTCCAACGCCTGTTTTATTTAAACACAGCATTTTTGAAATTCTGTAGTTAAAGGAAACTTCTTTTTAAAAAGTGGTGCTGGCCAAATAAAATTTGTGTAAGAGACGCCGGAGTCCGAAGGGTTAAGAGCTATATCGAAATGGAAGTGAGTATACGATTGTTGACCGAGACAGCCGCCTTCTTGATCAAGGCATATTACATGCCACTCAAGCAGTCATTAAAGGCTGCTAGATTTACAGGATAACATAAGAAATTTCAAAATATCTAGTCACTTCTATCGTAGACGGCCCCTTAAACTATCATTTTGCCGTTTTTTAAGCATAATTTGAAAACTACTTGGAAGAAAATTTTGAAATTTTGGACTTTCATAAAGCACGATTTAATAAATCTAAATCCATAAAAAAAACTGCAGGTTGCAATTGATAATTTTTTTCGAATATCAATTTCATACTTCATATTTTACATAATAAAATTATAAAAATTGCAAATTCAACGTAATTATGTTTGGGTATTTTAGTTTTATTGCTACATAAAAAATTAGCACATTAGGAGTACAGAATAATTTCAGGAGATATTAATAAAAATGTGAAAATGTAATTTCACATTAGAAGCACTAAATTTTGAATGTTTATAATTCAAAAACTTATCATTCAAATGAGTTGAAATTTTGTTTATAGACATAGCTTGAACAGACGATTTGAAAATCTTGTTAAAATAGAGTATTGCTATTGAAACAAATTAAGCTTGGGTTCGTTTTAATATGTAGATGGACCCCTAAGCAAATTTATATACATCTTTTAAAAGTAGATTTTATTTTCAATCATTCGGTTCCAGTAACGTTCTTCTACGATAATTTCTTGAGGAGTTAGTTGGGGTGTTTACTTTTTTTATATACGAGTTTACAGATGGATCTTCAAAAGATACGTACAGGATTTCTTTTGGGGTATCAGTATTATAAAAAAGTAAGTTTTGCCTTATTTTATTTACTCATATAGTGATCGTAAAGGTAAGTATAGATAATTGTTTAAAAAAAGTTCTGTCAGCCGAATAACAGTTGTGTATGGAATGGTAGCTGAGAGATGGTTTAGTAATAATATGGGTGTTGGTCAGGTAATATGCATGCTGTTTTAATTTTTATTCACAACTATGACTTAATTTTTACACTGTATTTGTTTCATTTTTTTTAATTTATGATTCTTTATATGTACGATAGCCCAAATCTTTTACATTTTGGTTTATTATATCTCGTGCACGATTGAAATCGTACCATGTTTCACTTTTTTATGAATATTTAATGAAACTTTTTCATAATTGGTTTCATTTTTATAGCATAATTGGGATTCATGTTTAGTTTATGGATTCTTATTTTCCTAGCATGTGTATGATGAATTATATGTCAAATACATATATATATATATATATATATATATATATATATATATATATATATATATATATATATATATATATATATATATATATATATATATATACACGACACTATTCAAATAAATAATTAATTTTCACTAGGAATTGTACACATGCGACGCTTCTGACAACTCTGCATCATATTCATAATTTCTTTGAGTGTAGAAAATCGCTTTTAGGTTTTGAAAAATAAATTTAGCCATCCTAATTCTAAAAGTTACGATTTACTGCAATTTGATGAATGCATTTAGTACTTTTTTTTTTAACTTGAATTTCTTTACCAGGATTCGTAGACCTCAGGGAAAGATTATAAGATTTTTCAAAAAGTAATGTTCGCCTTATTTAATGAAAAAAATCTTTGTTTATGTAAAGTTTTGTAAAAATTCTGGTATTTAAACATTTTAAATGATTTGAGATAGACGAACCCTGTTTACGGTTAAGGGTGTTCTTAAATCAAAAAGGGCAACTTAGTGGCATAAGTTTCAATTTATTTTTGTTCGGAAATGCATGAAACTAAAGGTATTGTTGTTCATGAACTATCGAATTTCACTCATTTTTCAGTTTTTTCACAAACGCAATAGATATTTCAGAACAAGCCATAAAAGTTGACATTTTTTACGCATTTTCCGACGAAAGCAGAAAAACCAGTCAAGGAAGCGAAAAAATCGTATGATCACGTGATCAAAATAGCGCATAACTCGGTAGGTAAATTAATTATCATAATATGGAAGACTGCGTTTGATTCCAAAGCGTTTTCCTAGTCAGGTCTTTCAATTTTATATCTTTTCTTTGAAGAATAAATTCGTAAATGTGTCAAAACGTTTTGCGCTTGTTGAGCGGAGCAGTTGAGAACACCCTTAAGGTATGATGTGTTTAAAATGGCTTCCTAAAACGTGCGAAAAGAATTTTTTTTAAAGGCTACCTAGAAAAATTCTTGAAACAGTTTTTCTTATTTGAAATTATTTTACTATTCCATTTGAAACTATTTTACCATTTTATTTTACTATTTGAAACGATTTTCTTATTTGAAACTATTCCTACTTGAAACTATGTTACTTTTTTTTCTAGAGGTGGGCATTATTTAACATAACTGTAGATAACAGGCTATTATTTCTTCAAAGTTTGTTATTTCAGTAGCGGATTATTAAAAACTCCATGTTAAATTTGGAATGATTTGTCCATTTTCCTCATAAAGAGTAAGAAAGAAAAAAATAAAAATATTTTAGAGATACAAACTTTATATTGCGATGAGAAAAAAATTGAAATTGTTTTATTCCCAAGTTTATAATAACTTTCAAAGAAAAACATAAAAAACAATTTTACTATCACAAACAATAAAATCCTACTTTAAAATTTAATGGAACAACAAAATAATAACCCCGTTCTATAAATGAAAAAAGAAATTAGCAGTCAATTACTTTCATTACGCAGTCCACACAATACCTAGATAACCGATTTTCATAAATTAGATTCTTCCCTATACTTTAGACCTCCCAAACCGATGGAGGCCAAAAATTCCTGCCTGACTGTTTCTGATGACGAGAATAAAAATTATCTATTAGTTGCGATATGCTTGTGAATATTTTTTGTATGTGGATTGCTAATGGTTCTAATATTATGTTCATGAGATACATAGTTCTTTTGACTTCGATGTTTAAAGAAAATGTAGATTACTGCTGTCATACTGTTAATTGCAGTATGCTAAATAAATGAGTTAACCTCCTCAGTTAACACAAATATTATGTGAGACTGCATAAGTCAGCTTAAAACTTCTAAAAAATATTTCCAATGAGCCTGTTTATTGCTGGTTATGATATTCAAGCATTTATTAAAATGGTTTAGAGGTAATTTTAAGGAAGTTCCAGGAGCATTTTAATTAATTAAAAGCGTGTCCTTTAGTGTCGCCTACAGGCGACACCAGGACTGATGGGATTAAATATTTCTAAAATTTATTATCGCTTTGAAAGTGTTGCTATCTAAGTTGATAATGTTGAAATCAGAATTAAATCTAAGCTTGCAAGAAGTAAGGACGGATTTTTATTGCAATGCTCTTTATTAGTTAGAATCACGGATATTGAAGAGGTGATGGAACTTGACTTTTAAGTTTTCTGTTTCAGGGATGGATGCTTTGTGTTCGATCGTACGTTGAACATTTTTATTTAAAAATGTCTGCGAAACATGTTGATGCAAATGAGCTATTTATTTATTTATTTTACTTTTTGTCATTACTTTGAAATTTGGAAAATATTTTTATTTGAATTAAATTTAATAAAGAAGGAAAATTTTCTATTTTATAGGAATAGTTGTAAAATTTTAAAATAGCTGCAATTAGTTTGAAATATACAGTATGTTGCTCAAAATATGCTTTTCAAACAAAAATATTTATGTAAAATTTATAAAAAGTTCCAACATTCAAAAATGTCTCAATATTTTTAAAAAATGCTTAAATATGGAAATTTGAACAAATTTCTTGGCTTTATAAATGAGATATAAAATTATTAGATTTCTGTATTCTGTTAGCATGCTATTCGTGTAATCATGGATCTTGTTAACAGAGAATAACAGTTTTTCCCACAATACCTACTGTATTCAACAAGCATGTTTATATCTCTCTGACACCCATTTTCTTAAATATCATAAAAATAAAAGTAATTTGATACCTCATTTTTCAATTATTGTTATCGAAATCTTATTATATGGTATGAATCTTTAAAAAATTAACACGAGTACTTACATGTATACTGTGTAATAAATATGTTCCTGGTGTAAGACATTTTCAGGAAGAGAATAAAATATTTTCTAGTATCTCTCAAAAACTGTGCAAAATGACACCTTTCAGAAGTTTCGATATCTCTACTAAAAAGTGCGATCGTGTACGTATGAATATAAAACTTTTACTGTCATGCTGAAAGCACATTCTAGTGAATATTGCCTTCCTTCCTCCGCATGTTTGAAAATGACCGAGAAAATTTAATACTGGAGCAAGCACCAAATTGCCCCACGTAATAAAAAAGCTGGGTAGTTTCTTTCCTCTGTATTTCACTTATACATTGATTTATTTTTACGGTAGCTTTATTATGTTTGCTAATTATCACTAGCATTTTGTTTATTAATAATTTCTTAGAAGTATGCAACTTAGTTCTTTAATCTAGATTGATTTCTTTTGTAATTTTTAACTTGTTGTTACAGCAATGTTGGTAGACATTTCTTAAGAAATTGTGTAAAAAATCATAATATTCTTTTTTAAATGTTTCGTCACATATTATTGTATTAAAATCTCTTAAATATCATTTATACTTTCCCCGATGTATCAAAAACATGTGTGCGTTAAAACTTTCGTTCCAAATAACCATGTTGTATGCATTTTTTATGATTAATTTGAAAGAACATCTTTTAAATTGCATCTAACATTATGAATTTCAACACAGCCTTAAAATTCTTCACAAAATTGCTATTTCAATCTGTCTCTTTAAAAAACATATATTCTGAAAGAAAAATTCCCGGTGCTCTCAAATATTATCTAATTTTTAAAAATATTACTGTTCTGAACTCTGCAAAGTTAAGAAATTAGCACAAACTTTATTACCTTCAAAATACTCTGTGAGAAAAATCTGTAATTCTATATAAGTAACGTTACAGAAATCTGCATGCTTACTAAAATTTCACTTGTACATTATATGGAAAAAGATGTAAATCTACAAAACTAGTTTTTGTAAATCTAAAAAAATCTGTAATTTAAAAAAAGAATCTACTAAAATTGCAGTTATCTTACTAAAACTTTATCTACAACCCAGATTGACGTTACATAAAAAGCTCTAGATATCCCAGTTTCCTAAAATATTCTTAGTAACTTTACAGAATTTTTGATTTACAGTGCAAGCATGTATCTGATACATGAATTCTTGTTGTTACCGTTACATAAAAAATTCTAGGAATCCCAGTTTCTTGGTGTGACCGTGGTTACAAAACGTGACATCAAATTATTCTTCAAAAAATAATTTGATGTTTCCTTGATTTTTTTTCTTTGATACTGTAACTTACTAAGTGCTGGCCAAAATTAATTTTTAGCTCACGGGCTATCAAAGCCTGAGAGCTAATATGCTCGCCGGCTCTGTATGTATGTACGTAATGCGATATTCTTCATAGAAATAACCGATTTGCTTCAATTTCTTTTCTAAGTTCATTCTGATAAGCCCCTTCTCTGATTAGTTTTAGGGGTTTATTGGTTAAGTATAAAGTGGGGTAAAGGGGGACCACTCCCCCCCCCCCTTAATTTAGACAAATGAATTTTTTATGTAGAATTTGATTTTCTTCTAATTTGGTATACCGGTTTATTACGTTGAGGAGCTTATTTAATTAGATTTGGAAGGTCATTGGTTAAATATAAAGCAGTAGCGGGGGCTAGTCCAATCATTAATTTAGATAATTGGGTTTTTCATGCAGAATTATTCGATTTGCTGGAATTTGATATACCGGATTTTGTTACACCGATGACGCGCTTCATTGTTTATATTTGGAGGTTCATTAAATAAGTATAAAAGGGGGGGAAAGGGGGTAAGTCCTCCCTTAATTTGTATAAATGGGTTTTTCATGTAGAATTATCCAATTTGCTTCAGTTTTTTCTACGTTCATTCTGTTAAGGAGCTTCCCTGATTAAATTTGAAGATCAATTGGTTAATTATAAAAAGAGGAATGTGCGAGCCAATCCCTCCCCCATGTTGCTCTATACGTGTCAGAAATTCATAAATGAGGTTTTATAGATACTTTTAGAGAAAAATTAAGGTTTTTTTTTTTTTATCTCATGAAATAAGCTCCAATGCTTTAGTCAAATGACTGATATATCCATTTGGATTATAATCAATCCCGTTTATAGTGAGCACGAATGTACCATGAACTGAATTTAGTGAGAAAAAAGAAGGGAAATTATTTGTAATATTCGGTTTTAAAGAGGGAAATATGGTCACAAGAAGAAAAAAATTACAATATTAGAAAATATTTCCTGTTTTTCTGGACTTTTTCTTTAAAAAATGTGCTAATGGACGTGTATTCTATACATTAAATGAAAATGGGGAAACAAATCAAAGATGTTATTATTTGTGTAATCATTTCTTTTAAATGGCATAGCTTCTTTTCAACTAAATACATAGATGGTTGTAGTGCTTTCCTTGAGTTCGTTAACTTAAGTAGATGAAATACACACAATGTGTAAAATACATAATAAAAAAATTCATTCAAAAGTTTAAATTAAAAAAAACTTTTTTAACGTTATTAAATAACTTGTTTGGCTTGATTTCATCAATTACTCTCATTTTTTTCTTCTTATAAATTCAGAATAAAAAAAAATAAGTGTCTGATTATAGCTAGTAATTATTTCGTTTCGCAAATTTAGAAATATGAAAATGTCCTTTACCAAATAATTACTTCTTTCATTTTTAGTAATTTAATAAAATATGTATCCTTATTTATAACGTCTCATTTTAAATTTCTTTAATGCGAAAACTCTATCTATTTATCCAATGAGGCAATGCTGTTGTCTCTTCGTCCTCGTTATAAACGAATTCTATTATATAAACTCGGCAAAAACATTAAATAATGCAGTCACTGCTTCGACAAAACTCTTTTGATGAGGAAAAATTTTTTATAAGGTATTCAGGTAGTTATCTGCAATTCCTACTGCAGATTAAATATTAAAGACTTATCATCTGTGTTCGATACTTTTTGAGCTTTCATATATTAGGACCCTGAAAAATTAACCTAAAAGGTTAAGAGTATAATGGAAATTCACTAACAAATTCGTATAAACAAAAGCATTTAAAAGGTATCAAGGGCATTTTATTTTTTGAACTAATAGTTAAACAAGTTATGAGTAATTGTTATCAAACTTATTTAAATCAGTGATTAAAATTCCGATTTAAATTCTGCGTGTTTGAAATCAATCATTTGAATTAAATATAATTTATATAGCTGCAGTTTACTCTTTTTTCGGGGGGGGGGGTGGACGAGGGGGTTATCACCAACAAAATATTTTTAAACAACTTTTTATCATTCCAAGAGATATAAAAGAAGAAAAACACAATATTGGAGAAAAAACTGTCATCAGTCTTTTTAAATTATTATAATAAATTGTTATTAACGCTCAAGGCCCAAACTTTGGGTGATCTTTTTTGGTAATAACATGTTTGGTTGAGGTAACTTCTATACTGTTATATGATTATAGTTGCATAAGAATTCTTCTTGACCTTACCCGTTAAAAGCGTGAAAAATCTATAGTTCTTTTTGCCGTATTGATATTTGCGCTGGTTTTTATAATTAAAAATGTCCCATTTTTATTTTCACTTTAATAATACCATACATCCTCATCATTTCATAATGATTACTGGTCGCGTCAGCCGGAAAGTATATATTTTTTTCTTTACTTTGAAAATAAAAGTTTGAAAATAATGAACTGTTTTCGTCATTGAATTTTATTAGAACATTATTCCACAAGCTGACCTGATGAAAGAAGAAAGAAAAAAAATTATCTGCCCGCAGCAATCAAGGTAGTGAATAATTTATTATTCCTTTTGCTATTATTATAAGTTTTTGAACATGGAAAATATTGAAAAATTAAAAAAGAAGCGTGCAACATTACGCGCTTCAATTACGAAATTAATTAGTAAATTAGAAGCCTTGATAAATGATAAAAATATTGATATTGATAATTATTTAGAAATTTCAGAACAATTAAATGACAGAGAACAAACTCTAAAAAAACCTAAATAAAGAAATAGAATCTGGTATTAATTTAGAAAAAGAATATGAGATTGATATTAACGCTAGCGAAGAATACCAGAAAAAAATTATAAAGGCCAAATTTCAAATTAAAAAGCAACTTAAACATTTAGAACAAAGTAAAGTTTCCAATGAAATTCAACCAAATTCTACTCAAATAAACAACGCGATAAATATTAAATTACCCGATATATCTCTTCCGAAATTCTCCGGAAAACCAGATGAATGGGGTCTATTTAAATTACAATTTAACAACTTAATAACTTCAAATGAGCAACTATCAGATGCGAAAAAGTTGCAATATTTATCAGCAGCATTAATAAGTGATGCAAGAGCTTTGATTAGCACAGAAGACACTTTTTCATCTTTATTTCAAGCATTAAAAGACAGATACGAAAATGATAGAGTAGTAACAGAAATACACATCAATTCACTCTTAAACGCAGATAAACTTACACAGCCTTCCGCAAAACATCTTCGAAATCTAGTCGATAATGTAAAAAAAAGCATTCGGGCCTTGAAGATTTTGAATTATAATAGAAATAATCTTTCAGATGTTTTAATATTGAACATCATTCTCCAAAAGTTAGATAGAGATACTCGAAAAAATTATGAAATGACGATAAGTTCAAAAGAAGTTCCGAAGTTAGATGAATTACTTTTATTTTTAGAAAAACGATCTCAATTTTTGGAAAATATCCATACAGTCACGTCTGTAAAACCTTTCAGTAAGGAACAGAAACGTTCATTTAATTCTAAGTCATTGACTTTGTTAGCAGAAGGTCCACACATATGTTCAATGTGCAAAGGCGATCACATTTTAATGAGATGTTCCCAATTCTTAAATTTACCTGCAAAAAAAAGGTTTAATATTGTTAAAATGAAAAAATTATTCTTCAACTGTTTATCAACAGTTCATAACATTATCCAGTGCAAAAGTTCAAGCACGTGCAGAAAATGCAACAAACGTCATCACACATTGATCCACCTGGAACACGGTGAGGAAAATATTGATACTAATCAGACTATAGCAAATCAAGATGAAAATACTATTAGAAGTAATTTATCGCCAACCGCAAACGCATTTCCTCCACAAATAATCAGATGTTTGTTACCGCTTTGGGTGAAAATACACATTCGTTTCATAACACGCATTCAACTATTAACAATACTGTAATGAGTATGACGTCTTCATCTATTAAACAAGTACTGCTTTCAACTGCGATAATATATGTACAAAATGCTGGACGAGAATTTGTTCCTCTTAGAGCATTGTTAGATTCAGGATCGCAAAATAACTTTATAACGAAGGAATGTTCTGAGTTATTGTTCTTGAAAGGAAGGAAAATAAACGCATCAGTTTCAGGGCTAAATGGTTCAGTTATGAATATAAAAGAAAGTATTATAACAACCATAGCAAATAAAAAGAGGAGTTTTAATGAAACATTGCAATTTTTTGTTGTTCCTAAAATTACGCGCATAACACCAGCTACATATCTAAACATCATGCCTATTAAGCATTTACAAACTTTTCAGTTAGCTGATCCACAATTTGATAAACCAGGTCCAATACATGTTTTATTATCAAACGAAGTATTTTTTAAATTAATCGGACAAAATAAAATAAATATGCAAAATTTGGTTTGTCAAGAAACTGTTTTTGGCTATTTTGCCAGTGGTTCTACGTCTATGCCGCAACAAAATTTTAATAATTATTGTGGTCTTGTTCGATCTGTGGATGATTTATCCAACGCTATGCAAAAATTTTGGGGAATTGAAGCGGTCCATGATAAAAACCCAATAAAAAGTAAAGAAGAGCAGTATTGTGAGGAACATTTCTTGTGTACACATACTAGAAGAGAAGATGGTAGGTATATTGTGGAAATGCCAATTAAATCTGGTGGGCTTGCATGTTTAGGAGAATCAAAGGAAAACGCACTTAAACGATTAAATCACCTACTTAAGCGATTTGCGCACAATCCAGCCATGAAACTGTTATACGAAGAATTTATTAACGAATATAATGATTTGGGACACTTAGAAGAAATCTTGCTGGAAAATAAGCCCGAATTTTCATATTATTTGCCGCATCATGGGGTATACAAACCCGAGAAACCAAGCACGAAATTAAGGGTTGTCTTCGATGCTAGTGCATCTACTACCAGTGGTGTTTGTTTAAATGATATTTTATTAAACGGAGGATTAGTCCAAGATGAGCTCTTCGATATCATTTGTCGATTTCGAACTCATAAATACGTCTTTACTGCTGACATCATAAAGATGTATCGCCAAATATTAATTTCGGAAAATCAGAGAGATTTGCTTCGAATTTTGTAGAAAACTGATGAAGAAGAACCAGTCAGAATATTTAAGTTAAAGACGATTACATACGGTACATCGAATGCGCCTTATCTTGCCACGCGGACTTTGAATCAGCTTGCAATTGAAGAAAAGGACAATTATCCGCTAGCATCACGTGTAGTTCTTCAAGATTGCTACGTGGATAATGTATTAACAGGAGCTAACACTTTAAATAAGGCTCAACAAATGCAAGCACAATTAATCGAATTGCTTGAACGTGGTGGCATGAATTTGCACCGATGGCGATGGTGTGCTAATCACCCCGAACTCTTGAAAATCGCAACTAGAAATCAAGAGTATACATTCAGTGATCGTAATGCGGACCATAGCACTAAAACTCTAGGATTGTTATGGAATCCTGTTTGTGACTACTTTTCGTTTAATTCCTGAGTTAAGGAACCAGTTGTATACTCTAAAAGAACTGTTTTATCCGACATAGCGCGTATTTACGATCCATTGGAGTTACTAGGTCCTGGAATAGCTAAGGCTAAGATTTTCATACAAAGACTCTGGCTGTTAAAGCTAGATTGGAACGATCCACTTCCAGATGACATTAAAGATGAATAGCGACGATTTATCAGAACTCTTCAGAATATAAACAATTTAAAAATCAATCGTTTTGTTTTAAACGAAGGACATTCGGAAGTTGAACTGTACGGCTTCTCCGACGCATCCGAGCTCGCATATGGAGCAGCCATTTATCTACGCTGTTTCACAACATTTAATACATCTTTAAATTTACTGTGCAGCAAGTCTAGAGTTGCACCATTGAAACCTTTGACAATCCCACAATTGGAATTGTCCGCAGCTGCCTTATTGTCTCAACTCGTATCTAAGATAGTGAATGTACTAAAGTTGAACATCAGTAAAATACCCTAATTTCCTGCGTATAATCCGCGGATCAAACAATTTTTTTTGACCCAGAAATTTTATTTGGTAATTGAAAGCAAATATTTACGGCGATCTGAAAAGTTACATTTTATTTAATAAAATTTCTGGGTGGAAAAAGAATTGTTTGATCCGCGGATTATACGCAGGAAATCAGGGTAATATTATGGTGCGATTCAACCATCGTCTTAGCGTGGATTCAGATTCCTCCTCATCTACTTAAAACTTTTGTGGTCAACAGAGTTTACAAAATTCAAGAGTTGACCCAGACTTTTCAATGGAGACATGTACGCTCAGAGGACAATCCAGCAGACCTTGTATCTCGAGGACTAACCTTCGACAAATTAATTGATTGTGAACTTTGGTGGCATGGCCCTCTCTTCTTAAGAAAAAGAGACATTGAATCAGATCAGAACATTGATTTAGAACAAGTCAAAAACAATAGTGACTTTTCAGCAGAATTAAAATTGAAAAACAGTACAGCCCTAATAAGTTTAAATTCTAGTGAATTTGTAAATGAAATTTTAAGTATCAGTAACAATTATACTAAAATATTACGTGCTTTAAGTTATATTTTCAGTTTCTTAGATAACACAAGAAAATTAGCTGAAAAAAGAAAGGGACACGTAAGTATAGAAGAATTATCACGATCAGAAATATTTTTAATTCGGGAAATTCAAAAAGTTGAATTTAAGGCCAAATATACTGCATTGTTAGAAGGTAAGCAAATTTCTAAGAAAAGTAAATTGCGATTGTTAAACCCCTTTTAGAAGCAGATAATGTGCTAAGAGTAGGAGGGCGTTTAGATAATGCAGACCTAAAGTTTTCTGAAAAACATCAATATATTCTGTCAGCTAAGGGTAAATTGTGTAGCCTAATTGCAATTTACTATCATAAAAAATATCTTCATATAGGTGCACAAGCATTGTTATGCTACTTGAGGCAAAAATTCTGTCCGCTACGGGGAAGAAATTTAGCTAGAAAAATAACGCATGAGTGTGTAACTTGTAGTAAAAGCAACCCCATAACCATACAACAAATCATGGGTTCCCTACCCAGAGAGAGAGTACGTCCTAGCGCACCATTTAATTACGTGGGAACAGATTTTGGTGGCCCCTTTTTCATAAAAGATAAGGGACAGAGAAAGGGAATTCTTAATAAGGTGTATTTGGCAATCTTTGTTTGCTTTGTAACTAAAGCAGTGCATCTCGAACTAGTGTCAGAATTGACTACAGATGCATTCATTGCCACCTTAAAAAGGTTCATTGCTAGGCGCGGAAGGTACGCAGTAATCTTTTCAGGTAATGCAAAACATTTTGTTGGTGCTAACGCCGAGTTACAGAGACTCCATAATTTACTAAGACATCCTGAGGAGAAGTTAGCGAATTATTTGTCAGAAGAGAATATTATTTGGAAATTTATTCCACCCAGAGCACCTAATTTTGGCGGGTTGTGGGAGGCAGGAATAAAATCGGTAAAATATCATCTAAAGCGAACGGTAGGTAATGCAAGGCTAACGTTCGAAGAGTTATTAACTGTAATTGCTCAAATAGAGTCTATATTAAATTCACGGCCAATCACTCCATTGTCTTCAGACGTGAATGACTTGGAGGCCTTAACACCAGGCCATTTCTTAATCGGAAGACCTATGACAGCTATCGTTGAACCAGAATTAATTAATGTTAACGAAAATAGACTATCTAGATGGCATAGAATTTCAAAATACATTCAATTGATATGGAATCGTTGGAATAAAGAGTATTTAAATACGCTCCAACAGCGCTCCAAGTGGCAATTTGAAAAAATAATGTTAACATAGGAACCCTAGTGTTGATAAAGGAAGATGACCTCCCTACAAATAAATACTTACTAGGACGCATTATAAATATTTTTCCAGGTGCAGATGGTAAGATTAGAGTAGTTGAAGTTAAAAACGCTAGGGGAATACTTAAAAGAAGTATATCAAAAATTGCGTTATTGCCACAACTAGTCTCAGAAAATTAATTACGAAATGTAAAAACAAAAAGTTTTGTTATGTATTTTTCTTTTTTGTTTTCCTATTGCTGTATGTTCATAATTGTATTTTTCGTTGTTAAAAGAAAATTGTTGTATTGTATCATATTACTTAAGCATTTGCAATGTTAATATTTTGTACTATATAATTTATTGAAGTTGACTCTTCAATGTCGGGGGGTATGTTAGAGTTATTTGAAATTTATGTTTGGAATCTGGCATCACATAAGTTCGCTAATGCATGTAACTATAGAAACGCAAATTGTCTGTTTTTTTTTTCTGAGTTGTTGTTTTGTTTTTGCTTGAAGAGCAAGCAACGCTTTCGCAATATCTTAAAATAAAGTATGTTATAGTCTACTAAAGCATGTGAGTTTATTAATTACGTTAATACGCATCGCCGCAACAATTACTATCGTTTTTATGATAACGATTTTAAAGTTCAACATCTAGACTTCAGAATGTAATAGATAATTTCCTAAGAGAATGAGGAGATTTTTGTTAAAATAAGGTTAAGTAAAACATTAAATACAGCAATATCAACTTAAAAATTTATACTTTGCACATATATCTAACTGTTTAAAATTAACGGAAGTTACTACGTATTTAAATTTAGTCGAATTCCCGTAAATATAGTGTTAAGTTAATGATTTCAGTTCTACTGTAATTTGCCCAAAATAACCAAAACCACTTACAATAACAAGAATAAATAGAAAAAATGCCATACATTTTTTAAAAAAGAATAATTAATTACATATCTTTTTTTAATTGGGCCATTCGATTATTTCATTATCATTTTTCCAAAATAATTTGAAATTCATATTATTTATTTACAACATATAACTTTTAAATCCAAATGAATGTTTCAACATAGCTAGATACTTTCAGTGCCTAACATTACTCAACAGAGAGTGTTAAAATAAGACAGAATTTTGATAAGGTTTGGTTTCTGTAATTAAAAGAAAAAAAAAAAGCAAAGACGTTAACAGTGTTCGTACGCTTTAAGGGCATTTTCCCAGAATTTTTGTAAAGTAATAATTGCATTATTTATTGAAAATAAATCTTTCTCCAAATACAGTGACCAACAGTTTATGATATTCCTGGTACTGAAACACCAAAAATCTTTCGAATCCCTTGATGCGACCGAACACTGGTTAATAACTGAAACCCCTGAAACTATTAATGGTAATTTAATTTAGAATAATCATTAAACTAAATGCTATGAAGTTTTAAAAGTAATTTTACTGAATAATTAAATCTTATATTTTGCAGACTTTGCGGCATTAAGGGGGTCCACACTGAGAAAAATATACAGTTCTGGAATCTAGAATCTAAATTGTGGCTCTAGAAAAAATAGTTCCATGTCATCCTTATAAATTCTAGTTGCTATTATATGGGAGTTCTAGAATCTACTACAGGAATTCAAGAGAGCTTTCCTTTATTCTCGTTGCAATACTTATTTAAAAATCTCAGCAAATAGACGCGAACACAAGAGGTTTGATTTAGTAAGTATAATTCTAGTTTTTGAAACTATTTCCGAAATCAAGCTATAATTTCTCGTTACTGAGACGAGTCAATATCGTTTCGTCACCTTGAAAACAAGAGACTAGAAATGTTAGGTCATTTGGGCTATTCAGATTTGTAGTTCAACCTATTCGCATATTTCGGTCATCTATAATTCTAGTTTAGGTATTCAGAAAGTGACTAACTAACCATTCTAGGTGGAGGCGGTATATTTTTTTTCTCAGTGCAGGACACATTTTAATATAATTTTTATTTATTCACTTAAAATTTTGAAATTTTTTGTGATAGTTAGCCATATTATTAGTAAACAAAATCGCACTATAAAACATCATATTTTCAAAAAAAAAATATTTAAAATTTATTAAAAAAGTAAGATAAATTTAAATCGTTATAACATGAAATATTATTTGTAGAATTTCATTTTTTTCATTTAAATAAACAGAAATATATAAGCTTTCATTTTGATACAGCATTTTTAAAAATATTAATTTAAATAAAAATAAAAAATGTTTAAAGCAAAAATTTAAAAAAAATGATGTAATTTTAAAACAAAATCATTTTTTAAAGTAAATATATATATTTTTTTAATTTCCTGAATCAAATTAAAGTAAAATATTTAAAAAAGATACGTTCCAAATTTGAACTATTTATTTTAAATGGTTCATGAGTTATAACAATTTAAATACGAGAAATAGTTTAAAAAAACTCATTATGAAGAAAAACGCATTTTCAAAAAAAAACTCGTTTCCATAACAACCATTGCTTGAAAGCTAAATTTTGAAAATGTATCAAGTTATAAAAATTAATATATCCTGTTCTAATTGAGATAGAAGCATAATTTAAACGTCATTTTAATGTAAGCAGAAAAAAAAACAGAAATTTTTAATGCAGTAAAAAAAATCCATAAATTTGAAGACTTTTGTATTCCGGACCCCCCTTAACTAGTAATAAGAAAGATAGAAAATTGATAAAAATTTGATGCATTTTAGGGTAAATTAGCTAAAAGGAAGTTTTTAGATAAAACATTTAAATTTAGACAGTAAGCCATCATAATTTTGAAACACCAATTAGAAACTTTTCATAATAAAAAATAAATATATTCCTAATAAAATTGCATTATATCAGCAATTATTTTTATTTTTCGTGGGTGCTATTTTTGGGCATCCTAGCGTAGAACTAATGCTATAACATTAAGCATTTTTAAAACAATGATTACAAGAACGAAATAGCTTGCGTACGGCACAGATTATGAAACATTTTCCAACACATTCAGAATACTATAACGAAACTTGACAATTTATTAATGTGAAAGTTTGTATCTAAAAAGAAATGATTTCTACTATTACACTGAAAATTCATATTCGATTTTTGTACATCTTTGTACATGATCTACAGATACGTATGCATACTACATAGTATGTTAAAAGTTAATTAAGTTATATGCATATCACAATTGAAAATTTCTTCTAAACAATTTCTGACTATAAATGGATGTTGTTGAGAACATATGACCCTGTATATGATGTAGAAATTTTATACGCACCAAGTAACATTTAAAAAAATATATAGTTAAATTTCAAGACATGTATAGCATAATTGAAAACGCACGTCAAGTAATTATTGTTCATCGGTTTCAATAGTTGAATTATTGCTCATTTTATTCTATAGCAAAATTATTTTTGTGTCCCTGGAAATGAACGAAAATATCTATTTAAGCCATATTCTATAGTAATAATCTTGCAGTGAATCTCTCTGTTATATATCAATTTTAATATGTTTATAATATTTTATAATATCATTAAAATACACACAAACTATTTTCCGCCTTAAACCGTAATGTAAGGGAATTCTTTTGGGTGACCCTGAAAATGAATTGAAAATGCTACACACTTCTTTTTCAATATCGATCATGCCCTATTAACAGATATTAGTTTCATGGCAATCAGACTATATTTAAACGAGTTAGAATACGAAAAGACAGACTGTGTTGGAAAGTGTTAAAAAGGGACAGGAATATTCCATTTATTCCTAAGAAAGTAAAAGTAACTTTTAAAAAATATATTCTTTCATTGTCTCCGTTAAACACTCACTTTATAATATTTTGAAAAAGGAAATCAAACATTGATTTCATAATCACTCAAATAAAAGTAACATTCATTTTTTAAGAAAAATCAATTACGTATTGATTAAATAATCATTTTTTCTTACATCAAACAATGGATTCAATATCTTTTTCAAAAACTAATCTAAAATTGATATTATTTAAATACAATATGAAACTTTTAAAAATAAATATGAATATTTCAGCTTAAATAGATATCTTGAATATCTAAAAGTAGTCTAGTCATAGCAGACAGTGATAAAATAAAGGTATTTTTCATAAGGTAAAGCTTCTTTAATATAGAAATTCAATTAATTTAAACGTTGAAGTCTCAAAATTTACAAATATTGTTTTCCTACATAATTACTATTTGTAATGCGTAAAAAGTCTTTTTAACAAAACAAATAAAATATTTAAATCTTTTAACAATTTCTTTAGACTTTTATTGCATAAGGAAGAAAAAGTATACAAAATTACTAAAAATTGTAATTTGGATAAGTTAACAAAAGAATCTTATAAAATGCTTAAATTTATTAATAAAACCTTTAAATTGTTAAAACTCTCATTTTAATGTCAAAATATGTTCATGCCAAAATAATATTCTATTATTAATTATTCTGATTAGTTTTTAATACTATCTATCTATATTATAAAGGCCAAATGAATTTGTGCGTAATGCATACGTCATTTTGCAAATAGCAACAATTTGAAATGAAATTTCCGATTTGCAATTTTTGCTACTGCAAATTTTTAAACTTCTAAACATCGCATATTTTCAATTTTTACACCGTCGTATAAGGGAAAAATCTACGTTTAAATGCAATTTGTTTGAAAACTGTAACTTAATTTATTTTTGAAATATTATAAACATATATTTTGTAATTTTTAATACCGTTTTTATAATTGTGGCAACAGAAGTATTCCATTTCTTTTAAAAGTAGAGGGAATAAAATCAGATTACTATATCATTTTGTTGCCGTTTTCCCATAAAAAGCAAAAAAAATTTGAAATGAAAATACGTGCGATGTCAAGAATATCGTCTGTTATAAAACCGGATGAATTTTGTTTGTGTTCCATTTTTATTTATCAATTAAATGATTTTTAGTTTATTACAAACTTACTTTACACTCGATACAACACTTTCTCTTTACAAAAGTGTATTTTAAAGAATAGCTGTGTGATTTATTTTCTCTGCTTTTACTTAATTCGTATCAAAAAGCTGAAAAAATTCAAATTTAGTAATCTGTATGTAAAATCCTTTTTTGAATGCTGTGGATAAATGAATGATTTCCGATAAAATATGAAGTATAAAGAAACAAATGAAGGCATATGAATTATTAGATCCCAGTTTGCTTCTTGAATGCTGCGTTTGTGTGTTATTCCGTGATAATGACGTCATAGGTATACGTTGTTTAAGAATAGATCGTAAAACAAGAATGTTTCAGCGGATGCAAATGTCGTCATTTTATTTATTTTTTTTTTTACTTGTATTTTAATTCTTAAAACTTAAATGTGTTTTGTAGAAGTGAGTCATTTTGACCCCAGCTGCTTTGTAATACTCCGCCGGGGAAAATACTTCACTTTTGAAAATAATGTAATTGAAATCACATACTGATAAAACACAATGCTTTACAAAAATTTAGAATGTCTTTATAGAAGAACCGTAACATGAGTGCATTGTGGGATAGGAAGTCTTTGTCCAGAAAGTAGCGATTCATATTACAGAACTTGATGATTCTCCAATGGATGAATTCACTTAGCAAAGTTAGACATGCAAATTAAAAAGATCTTGATAATAATTCGAGTTTGATGCTATAAAAATCGTCATTTTACCTTATGTGACAACACAGGAATATCTTCTATTGTATTTTGCATGCAGATTTATGGCATTTACACTTAAGAATCCACACTAGTCACTGAAAAAGACCCTGATGATAATGCTAAATCTATGGGGGCGTTCGTTTCCAATATCTCTCTCAAATTTTAATATTTTTACATTTTTTTGCATAAGATAGCTGAGGACGATCTGCAACCGGGATGGCTTTTACTTTTTCGATTTTGGTTATATATATTTTTTTATTATGATAGTTTCAATTTCAGAACCGGTTC
Organism: Maratus speculifer; assembly: GCA_964019185.1. Classification (NCBI taxonomy): domain Eukaryota; kingdom Metazoa; phylum Arthropoda; class Arachnida; order Araneae; family Salticidae; genus Maratus; species Maratus speculifer. Next base: position 172,604,182 of record OZ025299.1, read on the forward strand.
TAACCGGTTTGGAAAGTTAAAGTATTTTTTTTTTTTAAATCCTGAAACCAAAATTGAAAAGTAAAGCCCGGTTGTAGATCGTTCTCAGCTATCCTATGCAAAAAAAAAAAAAAAATCACGTGAAATAACTAAAATTTGTGCGAGATATTTGAAAAGAAAACCCCCATAGACTTAACATTATCATCTGGGTCTTTTTCAGTGGTTAGTGTGGGGCCTTAAAAGAATATAGATAGTTTAATACATGTTTCCAGCATATAATAATCGAGACTTCAAGTTTTGAAATAAAATGATTTTAAAATGATCAAATTAAAGTATCAAAAAAAAAAAAAAAGAATACGTATATGAGAGATGTATATGTAAATTCTGACATGCTGCACATGATGTCGAATTTAGATTTCGAAAATTCTATGATTGAGTCGAAGTGGAATACATTTTACTGGTCTTCATGACGGAATACCAAGCATAAGAGCCTTAATTGATGATTCATCACAATAAAAGATCTTTATTATATTTTACTGCATACATATACTATTAAAATTTAATTTTAATAATTCCTTCAACTGAGGTTTATAGAAATAGTATTTCCTTAACTCGAGGTTAAATATCATTTGTTTAAGAATTAGACTTGCCAATATCAGGTGTATTTTTTATTGTAATTTTTGTGGGTTTATCATAAATCAATGAAACAGTTCCTTCTTAAACATTATCTATCGTCGGAATTTGACAGATTCTACCTTATTTATATAAAATCCACGTCTCTCAAAATTCCGATTGGACGGCCTAATTGTAATGATGTATGAAAAATATCAATGACAGGGTTATCACAATATCGCCAAATTGTGACCAACTTTACACATAATCGCCAAATATCCCCAAATTTGGCGACAAAAAATAAGTTGCCATATATTAAGCCAACCTGGCGATAGCTGGCTAATTTGGTGTACTTCGTTTTTAAAAGCATTAATATTCTTTAATCGAGTTCATCACAACTTAATTTGTACTCTGCACATATAAGAGGTTTTTTTCTCCAAAATCTATGGGTCAGAATTTAAAATGTAATAAATGAAAATGTTAGTCTCTACATCTTTAGATCGATGCTATTAATACCATAGCCACAATTAGACGACGAAGTACTATCTGATCTCTTAACTGCCGATTTCAATATGGTTTAAGTATGTTTCCAGAATAGGGGACTTGGCGAGATAGAGAAAATGACGTTCGAGATAAAAGGAAATTTCGCGATATATTTTCTAGCAACTTATTCACTTTTCAAATACCCAAGTGATTTTTCAATATTTATGTAATTATTTAACATAAAGAATCCATTTAACTATTTTTATATTCAAACAGAAATAAATTGTATATAAAAAACAACCATAATATAGATATAAAGAAAATGTACGTAGATTATGTAAATAAACTTAAAAGTTCACTGATTTTGTTTTTGAAGCTATTTGGGTTTTTTGAGCAAAAAAATCTCACTTTTGAAGCCCAAAATTTGCCAATTTTTCAAAAGTATGCCAAGGTCCTTATATCGGAAAAGTACTGTGCATCATATAAACGGATACAAAAATTAAATTCTCTGTGCTTTTCCATGTTAGGGAATTTGACGAAGAAGGAAATTTGGAAGCATATTTTCTTGCAACATACCCACTGTTTCTTTTCACATACACACCCTTTTTTTCATTATTCGTACATTTTATTTAACAAAAAAGAGACATTTATCTAATTTTATACAGACACAGAATTTTTTTTACATAAAAATACAACAAATAATGTGTCTTCGGGCAATGACATCACGTTAAGTTTCTACCAGTTTTTACGGCTTAGTTTTTTTCGAAAGAAATATAGAATTTGATGCAGCAACTTATTCACTATGTATACCAGAAATAATGTATTAAAAGACATGTATTTATGAAATTAATTGAAGGGATTTCTTGACCAATGCTATTTAGCGTTATTACCCACTTATGTGGGTAAAACGCTAATGGCATGTAAATTGTCCAATTCTAGCTCTACAAAATATACAGTTGTAGAAATTGGCGAATTTCTTTTACATACCATTAATTGTGACATCAGGATGCAGTAATAATCTTTGATATTTTATTAATTGGACATAATAAAAATCAGCCGCACTTAGACCTAAAAAAATTTCTATATCCTTTTTGGTTTTCAACAATAACAATAAGGCTCTTTCGTGCATAAAGTAAAAAAGAAATACTCTTCGGATGTAATTCCAGCAGTGAAAAGAATCAACAGAAGTAATAACGCTAGTGGATGGTGTTATTACCCTCGGTGTACTTGTGAGAGAGTGTCCTTTGTGATAAAGGCACTCTAGCGTTTTAGTGAGATCGTGACGTCAATGTTTTAACATGTGTAGCATGAAAGCGACCTCTATCCTTTATTTTACTTTAACTTTCTAGAGCGTGTGTGTCGCCTCAGTTTTACAGTTATGTCGCGCTTAGAAGTAATATGCAAATTTATAGTATCGATTTCAGTTTGCAACGTATAAAAGCTTTGAGTTGGAGTGTGTGCAGTGTGCGGTAGTGAGGAGAAGTGTGCGGTAGTGAGGAGAAGGTGGAGAAAGCCAGCCAGCCAGCCAGGTGAATTGGATTGCGCTATAGTGAGTTAGATTATTAGCCTTTAGTGAATGAGATGATGATTTAAGAGTGAGCCAGCCAGCAGCGTGCATCGAGTTAGTATCGCGAGCGGAGCTATACAGAAAGATTGCCGGTGGTAAGAAAGAGTTTAATTACGTTGAGTATTTTAAATAATAAAGAGTGTTTACAGCCACGGGCTGTCTTATAAAGATTTTATCTAGCGTTTAGCTGAAATCTGAACGAGAAGTTGGTTTGAAGTTCCCCGACTGAGTCTAGTGCCGAGGTTGTGAGTATAGTTATGAGTTTAATCTTTTGGTATTGTGACTAGTTACCGAAATTATCGAACTGACGCTCCACTTTCTCTAAGTCCTAGCAGTTTAAATAAACTGTGGGTTTTAACTTATATCTGGAATTATGTCTTCATTTCATCTACATAACCACCCTACCGTCACAAATGACACCCAGTACGTATACCCGCACGTTAGAAATGGCGCCCAACGTGGGGCTGGTTCTATCGAATTTTTGGGTGTTAGTTTATTGGCTGATGGGAATTTAGATATTACGTAGTAGCATGGAGTAAATTTAATTTTAGAAAAGTTATGAATTTTGGTGAGGAAAATTTTTGCGCATGAAGTTTTTTGGACTTTATGCGAGTGAGAGGAAAGTTTTTGTGGCGAAATTTTTAGTAGAGTTGCAGTTATATTTACGTATTGAGGAAAATTTCGTAAGTTTAGTATGTTTGTGAATTTTAGCACTCCCAGTGGAGTGGGTTGTTCTTAAACAGAAAGTAGTTATTTTTGGAAGTTTTAGGAGTTTTACAAGTTTTATGGAGGTTTTTTTAAGATAAGAGGATGATTGTGATTGAATATCTGAATTTTTGATGCAAATTGAGGATTTTCTAGTGGTGGGTTAAAGTAAGTTTAATATTTTGAAAGTTATGATTTGGCACCAAATTTCACCCATCACTCTGTTTTTGTGCGGTTTAAAATTTATAACAAGAAAAAGTCCATGGCATGCATTTTGCCCAGCCCTTTTCTCTGTAGAATCCGAGAGGGGTTGTGGGGGAGTGTCCTTTGTGATAAAGGCACTCTAGCGTTTTAGTGAGATCGTGACGTTAATGTTTTAACATGTGTAGCGTGAAAGCGACCTCTATCCTTTATTTTACTTTAACTTTCTAGAGCGTGTGTGTCGCCTCGGTTCTACAGTTATGTCGCGGTTAGAAGTAATGTGCAAATTTATAGTATCGACTTCAGTTTGCAACGTATAACAGCTTTGAGTTGGAGTGTGTGCAGTGTGCGGTAGTGAGGAGAAGTGTGCGGTGGTGAGGAGAAGGTGGCGAAAGCCAGCCAGCCAGGTGATTTGGATTGCGCTATAGTGAGTTAGATTATTAGCCTCCAGTGAATGAGATGATGTTTTAAGAGTGAGCCAGCCAGCAGCGTGCATCAAGTTAGTATCACGAGCGGAGCTACACAGGAAGATTGCCGGGGGTAAGAAAGAGTTTAATTACATTGAGTATTTTAAATAATAAAGAGTGTTTACAGTCACGGGCTGTCTTATAAAGATTTTATCTAGCGTTTAGCTGAAATCTGAACGAGCAGTTGGTTTGAAATGCTCCGACTGAGTCTAGTGCCGAGGTTGTGAGTATAGTTATGAGTTTAATCTTTTGGTATTGTGACTAGTTATTAAAATTATCGAACTGATGCTCCACTTTCCCTAAGTCCTAGCAGTTTAAATAAACTGTGGGTTTTAGCTTATATCTGGAATTATGTCTTCATTTCATCTACATAACTACCCTACCGTCACAAATGGCACCCAGTACGTGTACCCGCACGTTACATACTTACTGCGCAATGTACTTACAAGGAAGGTCTCCATACGCGCATACCCCGAAAAATCTGAAAAAATTACAGAATGTTCTTCTCGTGTGGTTACATACGTTTATAAAAAAAATTTCGACGGAATCTCCATTCAGTAACCGTAAAAAAATAATGAAAATTTCGTTATTTGGCGGTTTATCGCCGGTTGGCGATGGAATGTAATTTCAAAAAATACTTTATATCAAATACACTTCAAGGAAAAGAAAAGCTTCATGTTCAACTTGTTTTGAGAAATTTAATTTAAATAACTTTTGTTTTGTAAGTTTTAGTTTATTTTAAGTATAATTTTGTTATATCGATATTTATATGTATATATATATACAAATTTAATCATAAAATTTGAGATTTGAAACGAAATTCATAATTTCAATTAGATTTGTTTCAATCTTGAAGTCCAATTGAGAATTGTCGATTAAATTTTGTTGCTGTGGAAAGCTGGCTTTTATTTTTCAATACGCTTAAATGTATGAAGATAATTTTTCTCAGTATGATTTTTTTATCTAAGAAAACATTTTTTTCCAGTGATTAATTAAATAACTACTTCAACGAGTAATATATATATATATGTAATACAATATGTATATATATGTATATAATATATTGAAGTCTCTCATTGTTTATGTTTAAATTCATTAAATACCATTTACACGCATTCTAAATAGCTAACAGTGTTGAGTTGCATTATAATCGTTTGCTTTTCGCGAGGAAAAGGGCTGCTCGCCAAATCGAGTGACTCTTTTGTCTTTTCCCGCCAAATATTCGAAAATATTTTATTTTTTTACATATTTTCTAATGTGATTCCGCCGCTAATTTTGACTGATCCTTTATTATATACATAAGTACTTTAATTAGTATTTTTTTCATAAAATTCTGAGTATGTCCAGTATGGAGACCTTCCTTGTTAGTATATTTTAAATTACAAACTACTTCGTAAACACATCCAAAATCATTCACAACCTTTTAAAAGTACATAAAATACACTACAAATTTATGTAATAAACAAAGTATTTTCTAATAAAGATGTCCTCTTCAGATCACTGAAGTTACCTCGCAAATTTTTGATCGGGCGTTTACTTTTAAGAGCTTCTTCCAACAATATGGTCTACAAATGGAAGAAATAAACTTTTAGCGGTTGTTTGTGATTATTATTATTATTTTCTAATTTCTGACATTCGTCCTTTATTTTCGAAATTTCTTGATTATTTTATTAATATATCTTATCAGATTCTTTCATCAAAATCTTACTAATGACTTTAATTCCCCAGCCCAATAAATCATGATTAGAAATTTGAAAATATTTTAAAGACTTATATTAAGAATAACTTTTGGATTGTTTTTATAACACTCTGAAACATAAATAAAAAATTTTGCATTCTTTTGTAATAATAAAGGGCGACAGAAAACATCTACTGATAAACAAATCGCTGATTTTCTCAATCACAACTAATGAAAATTCAGTCACTGAGTTCAACAGGGAAAAAAACGTTTTCATGAAGGTTTCGCATTAGGCCAGAAATATTTAATTTTTTTAGAGCAACAAAGTTTTACAATTTAGCGGGAACTTGTGACTACTTGTAGACAACAGAATAAACTTCAATAACGAAAATCAAATATCTTAAACTATATCACTGATGCCATGATTAAAAATGAAAAAAATAGTACTTAATTTATTTATTTTTAAAAATTAACAATCTAAACTGTCCAAAATAAAATTTTAAAATAATACAAAGAAAGATTGAACGATCTTGATCTGTAATACGCAAAAAAGTCTTAAATTCCCACAACACTTCTAATCAAATTCTGTGGATTAGTGGTCTTCTATTGTACATAGTTTTTCATAAATGTGCTTCGTTTTTAAAATATGTTATTTCCATCTATCATTGCGGAACAGGGGAAAAAAATTCTATTATTCTTGCATGTTGCACATGTGTTGTAATATATCTTTATATCTTATTCTCCATCATTTTTGACGGTCTATCTTTCTAGTTTTTAATATTTTACTAAAAAACTAATATTTATATAGACTAATAAACATAAAGCAATCTCTTAACAATATAAAAATAAACAGAAAAACATTGTTCCTCTTTAAGAAAATCAAATTACCTATTAATTAAATATACACATATTTGATTATGTCTAACGATGGCGGCATCGTCATTGACCCTAAATAATCCAAAACTGATATTATTCAAATACAATATATAACTTTCAAAACAAACACGAATATATTAGCGTAACTAGATATCTTAAATGTCTAAAATTAGTCCAGTCAACGCAGACAGGCGTTAAAGTTAATGACTCTAGCTGCCACATTTTCTAAAATTACACGCTATAACTTAAGCTATTTCGTTCAGAACAGGTAGACCCATTCCCAAAGGAGAATATTATCTATTCAATTTTATCATACTAATGAGTTTATTTTTGAATAGTCAGTTTTTAAATATGTATAAATATGTTTTACGGGAAAAAGTTAATCAAAGGAAACAAGCTTTTCAATGTCTGCAAGACCGCACACATAAAGTAATACGGTAGAATTTATGAATCATGCACAAATGCTTAATTAAACGTGTTATTTTTGTGGTCATGAAGCAATCTAAATTCTGACAAGGAAAATTATTTTAAGTTATATTATATTTATTTAAATACGTCATAAATTAATGGGACGATGGATTTTAGAAAAAGGAAAAATTAACCCAAAATGATAATTTTCGTTTTGGAAATATTAACATTTTAAAATTTAAAAAATAATAATATATTGATATAATCTTGGCAAAAAAGAATGTTTTCATCTTCATTAATTCCTTAAAGGATGATTGGATATTATTTATCTCAAATAATTTTATCCCCAAATGTCACAATGAGACCAGAATTTAGGAATAAATTTTGCTTTTATAAGTACGTGAAGAAAAGTTTGAATTTATTTTCAAATAAATTACTTGGTAAAGGCTGGTGCCATTCAATAACGTTAACATTTTAACAACAAATATTCTTTGCCTCTGAAAGTGTTAAAAGTAAATAATAAAAACAGCGGTGTGTTAACCCCGTTCTGACGTGAGTCACGTATACATATCATATAGGACGGGTATTATTTTTGCATTTTACTAATAAAATTTTTTAGTTGTAATATTTACGTTTTCTAATCGTAGAATTCTAGTATTAAATAAGACGAAAATCAATTTGTGGAATGAATGATAGTAAATATGTCGTTACATGTTGCCCGTCCTGAAGGGGTTTATAAAAGTCAAATGCATTTTCCTCAAAACAAATTTTTTGCAGTCTATACATTTGTAAAATCTTCAACGCGGTTTTATTTCTATTCAAAATTCTCAGTAACTCTAAAAGAACATTTAGATTCATATTACAGCAAATATGTGATTCCGTATTTAAATACTTATTAATTTGGTAAAAATAGTAATAGAATTTCTTTATATGTTAATTATATATATAAAACCCCTCCGTGTATAACAATTCCGGGGTCAACCTATCCACGAGAAAAAGAAACTCATTCACCAATGAAAACGTTTCATAGTCGTAATGGAGCGTTCTCATTGGTCAGATTTACAGTAGGAGCTGTAAATGACGTCACTACATTTTACTTCGCTTTGAAATCTTTCCACGATTTCAAAAAGTACACTGTTAAAAATTTGACCCATTTGCTGCAGCGGCACTCCACAGCTTTTATAGAATGTCTCTTTTATGACCAATGAGAATGCTCCATAACACAGTAAAGTAACCGTTTTCTATAAAAGCGGTGGAGTGACGCTGTAGCAAATGAGTCAAATTTTTTACAGTGTATATTTAATTAAAACTTTTTATTAAAGGAAAGCGAAGGTGCTTTTTAAATGCAATATTGTTAAAATTTTTATATTCGGGTTGCTTTAATTTTCTTTTCTTTACAGCCGTGAATGACTCTTGAGAATTTCAAATCTATAAAAAACATTGGGAAAAGTTACCTCCGATTTTAAAGGCAATCTATTTTCTGACCAATGAAACCGTTCCATAGTCGTAATGGAGCGTTCTCAATGGTCAGATTTACAGTGGGAGCTGTACAGGGGTACCCAGAGGGGGGCGCTGATTAAGGTCCCACTGATTAAGGTCCCGGTACGTCATTTTGACGTCACAAGAAACCGGGATATAAATCCAGTGCTTGAGCATTTCACTTTTCACGAAATCCTGATTAACGTCCCACTGATATACATCCCGCTATCAGAACGGGACCTAAATCCAGTCACAGAGAATTTTACTTTCGTTCAGACCCTGATTAAGGTCCCACTGATTAAGATCCCGTATACGTCATTTTGACGTCACAAGAAAGTGGGATATAAATCCAGTGCTTGTGCATTTCACTTTTCAAGAAATCCTGATTACCGTCCCACTGATATATATCCCGCTATCAGAACGGGACATAAATCCAGTCACAGAGAATTTTACTTTGGTTGAGACCCTGATTAAGGTTCCACTGATTAAGATCCCGGATACGTCATTTTGCTGAGGTGTTTTCCCGATAATGTTTTCAAGATTCGCCGAACCATCAATCACTGTCATCCGTATCTATCAATTAAGTATTTCCGTTAGAAAAAGACGTAAATCGTTTTCTACTTACTTTAAGATAAAATAACAAGAATTTAAAAATACCAAGCCGACCATTTTGTTTCTCTTTGAAACAAACATAACTACTCCAAATTCAACCCCAAACTAGAAATCCATTAGTGAATGTCTTCAAGGAGTCATATTACGCAGTGAGTGTGAGGTGTCAACAAAACGCTAATCTGTTTCTTCCGCGTGAATTTTCTCGTTCCCCTTTTTTCCCAGTTAAAAAGATTTATTAAGAATATTTTTGTTTAACTATTTACATGACGAATAAAAAAAGCAAAAATTGTTTTTATTATTGTTTTTTAAATAAAATATTTTTCAGATTATTATTATTATTATTATTATTATTATTATTTTACCATTTATATACACATTTATCTCATATATACATCTGTGAATACATGTAATAACATTTTCTAATATCGTTGACGGACTGCTTATTTATTTATTTTAGTAAAAGCATATAACGAATCAAAAAAAGAAGAAATTTTTTTAATTATTGCCCTTCAAATTAAATACAGTTCAGATTTTTAAATATTTTTTACAATGTATATACATATTTATCACATATGTAGATCTTGTGAATACTTGTCCAATACGTCCTTTAATACTGAATTATGGATACCGATTATAAAAATTAACGCTCAACAATGCAAAATTTTCTAATATTGTTGACAGACTGTTTATTATTTATTTAGTAAAAGCATAAAATCTGCAGCCATAATTATACAAATCATTTGTAATCAAACGGCATCTTTCAGTTATTGATAAATTTATTACACATTGAGTTACAATTGATTGAAAATCAACTTTGAGACTATTTTATGAAAGGTAATTTGACTTTTTAGACCAAAGAAAAAAAATGCATTGGACTTATTGATATGCGAATAAAAATTTTGCACAAATTTCATAAATTTACAAATAAGCATAACTTGTTTCATTGTATTAGAAAGCAGCAACTATGTATTTGTGAGCAGCTTTATAATTAAATTTAAGAGGGTTTTTTTAGTGACTTACTTAACCTTGAATCTTAATTTAAGGCATTTTGCAAATAATCTATTATTTTCAAAGAATTGGAAACGACGAAAAAAAAAAAAAAAAATGAAAGAAAGAAAGAATTTTTTTTTCTAAATAAACGATTACGGGTGTATTTCGATTCAAACTGATCACATTATGCGATTTATATTTAAATTCATTTTTGCGTTCATATGCATCGAATTGGCAAATTGTCTTATTTAGAAAATACATAAGGTGCCGTGATTGTCGATTCTTTGATGCATGCAAAACATATTTCAAAAAAAGCAATCAAAACGGCATTTTGAACTGATTTTTCCGAAGCGGGAGATCTGTGAACGAAAAAAGGGTCATACTGAGAAGATAATTGTTTTTAAATAAAATTCTAATAAATGAAGCTAAAAAGGAAATCACACGGCACCTCATACATGTCTTCAAAAATCCCTTTTGAAAAGTTTCATATTTCTACTTTTAAAAATGTGTCTGAAATTGTATCAGAAAATTTCGAGCTCTTGAAGGTGGAAAAGCGTTTTATCGAATACACCCAAGAGCGAGTATTACTCGCGCTCAGAGTGTTCCGTACAATAAATATACGTATTATTATTTTTAAAAATAGTTTCTGAAAGAATAATAAGTGAAATAAAATGAATATTGCCCAGTTAAACTGATGACATTGAGCTCACAGGCTACGCATACTAATTGTATATTTAAGCCTTATATTCTCAAGGGTTAATTCCGTTCGAAAAACAAATTAAGGGGGGGGGCAGCTCCCTCCATTTCCCCGTTTTATACTTAATCATTGAACCCCTTAAACTAATGAAGGATATGATTTATCATATAAAAATTTTGAACAAAAATTGATAATTCTGCATGAAAAACCCATTTATATCAATTAAGGGGAGGGGCATGAGCTCCCCGTTCCCCCTCTTTATCCAATGAACACCTAATACTAATCACGAAAGTGCCTCATTAGAATGATCCTACATCTAAATTTTGAATAAAAACTGATAATTCTGCATGAAAAACCCATTTATATAAATTAAGGGGAGGGGTATTAGCCCCCGTTCCCCCTGTTATATATTTCGAATGAACTCCAAAAACTAATAAGGGAAGCGCCTTATCAGAATATACATGTATCCAAAATTTTAAGTGAATCGGATATATTTATCACGAGTTATCGCGTTACGCACATGCAGAACCGACGTACACATAAGCTCCCAGACTTTGATAGCCTGTGAGTTAAAAAACTATAAAATGTAGGGTGTGGTATAGCTGTATGTACACTATATGTCCAATGATGATCGGTCAGTTGGGATTTTAAACGTTTTGTTAAATATTTAAGGAAATACTTGAGGAATTATCCTGAAACTTCACGTTTGCAAACAGAATTGTATAGGTTATATATTTTAGCGGTCAACAAATTGAAATATACATACATATATATATATATATATATATATATATATATATATATATATATATATATATATATATATATATATATATATATATAAAGATATATATATATATTACAAATTTAAAATTTTTTCGCCAAAACTAACCTTTATACTATCTTAATTTTCTTATAATATTCCGTACTTACTTCAAATTATTAAATTAAAATCTTGTTTCTAAATCTAATCTGTTAATCCTTATGCAGACGATATAAATTCTTAATTTGGCTTAAAAAACATTATTCCAGTATGCGTAAATTTAAAAAGATGGCTCTAAATTAAAAATATTCTTAATTAAAACTTTATTTCTTAATATTCCAAATAAAACTGATTTCTTCTATGTTTTTATCAACCCTTTTAAGAAAGTCTTATTAAATTTATTCAAAACCATACCTTTCAAAAAATATCATTATTTTATTTTATCTATTTATTTATTTTTCCTACGTCAACCTTTGATGTGTGCATATTAATAAATTCATTTCTTTTCTTTTTCTCTTAAAATTAATCATTTATAAAAATCGTCTGCCTAAGATATTTAAAATTCTGAGTCAATTATAAATTGGTTAAATAATATTTTTTTTAAATAAATTTATCGTTTGTGGAAAATAATCTCGTAGCTGGACAAGAATTCTGTTTACATAAAAGAATGATGGTTTGAGGTCACAGAATGTTCCAGAACTTTAATACAGTTATTTCTGGATTTGGAAGAACTGTCGCAACTATCGCCAAGTATTGCACTGATAGATGTATAATAGCCATTGTGTTTGTAGAGTACAAAATCCAAAATCCGGAATCCTTCCAATCTCGACAATTGAGAATATAAGATCATTTTTAGTTTATTTTTCAAAAGAATAATCTACCGACTTTGTTGCTAAGAACAAAAAAAAGTGCGTGATTTATATCATTTCGGAACGATTCAGAGGAGTCGTTCTTTTTCGAAACGACTCCGAGGAATCGTTCCTTTTCGGAGTTGGTACCTTACACTGTTGCAAAGAATAAAAAAAGTGCGTGATTTATGTTATTTCGGAACGATTCAGAGCAGTCAGTCTTTTTCGAAACGATTCCGAGGAATCGTTCCTTTACAGAGTCGTTTCATTTCGGAACGAGTTCCAGGAATACGACTTTTCCGAAGTCGTTTCATTTCAGATAGAGTCCGAGGAATCGTTCCTTTTCGAAGTTGGTGCATTTCGGATCGATTCCGAGGATTCGATCCTTTTGGGAACTAATGACCTAAGATACGTATACATTTTATGTCCTAAATTTTGAATTTATCACCGATTTTTTTTTAATTTTCGGAAATTTTTTTTAAAAAAATATCACGCTTCTTTGAAAAAAAATGCGCGTAAACGCCGCATAGCTTGAAATTTTGTCTTAAAACACGTAAACGCCGCGGCGTTTCTTCCGAAAATTACGGTACTGATAATCTTATTTTTTTAGCCCAATTACTGTAGATATTATGCATCACGAAAAAATTTGGTAATTTTGTGTTAAAAATTATGACTAATGGCTTCTAATTTCGAACCCTGGTTGTAATATACGTTTGTAAATGGTGTATAGCCCGCGGACTATACACCGATGCATCTCCGCGGGTTATACACGAACTTTTTTTACAGCACTGCTCGATTTAGGGGTGCGGGTTATACACAGGGTGCGGGCTATACACCCGAAAATACGGTATATATATTTATATATATATATATGGAGATTCTTCTTTAAAAAGTTCTTTTGAACACATAAGTAAATAAACTCGGAGGTAAATTAAATTCTGACACCGTTTTTAAACTTTTAAATGACTTATATTAAACGTTAATATTTACAAAAAAGATATTTACATAAGACTATTTACAAAGCAAACAATCATAACTCTAATTAATCAATTACATCTTATACGGGAACTCGTCTTCATCTTACGTTCTTTTTACACCAACTTCAAACTAAAAACATTCCATTCTCCTTTCTTCCGTTCAGTTCTTTTTTCTACCGCTTAAATCGTCTGGCTTCTTAGGAATTAATAGTTTCTTCAAAATCGTCTGCCTCACTGAGAGCCTGTTCATCAGAGTTGCGATGCGTAGAAAATAATATGCAGATCTAATAGTGGAGGAGATTTCCCATATATATATATATTTATATATATATCTTTTGGATAACCTTGTAAAAACTAATGTAGAAAAAGCATTCAAACTGTAGAGCATGATTACAAAGTTTATTGGAAGTAAACTCTTTTCATTTTTATGAGGATAGCATCATTTACACTTCTAGAGAAATTAAGGTTTTTTATAAAACCAGTACCAAATTTCAGGGTATTATGTTCAATAATGCTTTTTCATAATTTCTAAAAAGAACACATTTTTATAATAAAAACTCTGCAAATTATAAGCAAAAAGCTTGGCAAAATTTGAGACTGTTTCTAAAAAAAAAAAACATTTTTTATTAATATAATGCTATTCTCACAAAAATGAACACATTCATGTTTTTGCAGTTTGAAAGCTTTTGCTACGTTAGTTTCTGCAGTGTTATCTTAAAGGTATTCGTTCTTTTTCTGTTGTTGACGGTCCCTTATAGGAGGGTTATTAAGAAAAAATCTTCGTGGAAAAATATGACCTTTACTTGTCTGTTTACATACCTGGATTTTCAGACTAATTCCTTAAGTATTTTTTCCATTAACAAAACGTCTAAAATCGCAAGTGACCGATCACCATTGGTCACTTACACTTATACTAGTGTACTGGAAAAGTATGAATGTGTATAACATAAATGAATACAAGTTCAACAAAATTTCTGTCGTGGCGGCCTATAGGCACAGGTAGATTTCGAAGTTAAGTTGTCATTTCCCCAACAAAAAGTAAAATATGATTAGAGATAAACTCGTTCAACAACTTTATTTGGCCGCTTTTGAAGAGTTTTTAACTACATTTATCTGTAAGAACTGGTTTTATTACAATCCACTTAAGGGGAATTCGGTTCAAAATGCACATTTTTACAGCATTTTTTGAAGTATATCCTGCTTTTACGAAAAAAATTTACCATAACGGAACATTATATAGCTCCTAAGTAAGAGAAAGTACCAATTTAAAAAGTTTGAGAGCAAAACTAATTTAAAAATGAGTTAGAAAATAAGAAGTTTGTTATAAATATATCCTCAATACTTTAATCACGATCGCTTTGGGAAACTCTTTTCACAATGCCCACATTGAAAGCATATATATTTTTTAATATATTCTGTCTTTATGAAAAAATTAAACAAAACAGCACATTATATAATTCCTAAATAAGAGAAACTGTCAATTTCATATGAATTTGAGAGCTAAAATGAATTCAAAATAAGTAAGAAGATTCAGAATTTGTTATTTGAATATATCCCCAATTCTACCATCTCGATCGCTTCGAGAAGTTCTGTTCAAAAGGTCAACTTTGACAGCACTTTTAAAAGTATATTCTGCCATTATCAAAAAACTGACCAATACGGCGCATTATATACTTCGTAAGTAAGAGAACCTGCCAGATGGATGTGTTTAAGGGTGTATTTCAATTCAAACTACGTATTTCCTGATTTATTTTTGAATCCATTTTTGCTCTTAAATGCATCAAACTGGCAAAATGTCTTATTTAGAAAGTATATAGGGTGCCTTGATGGTCGAGTCTTTGATAAATGTAGAAAATATTGCAAAAAAAGCAATCAAAAACGGCATTTTGAACAAATTTTTCGGAAGCGGGAGATTTGGGAATGTAAAATAAGGCCAAACTGAGAAGGTAATCGTTTATAAATCAAATTCTAATGAATTGATCCTAAAAAAACATCACATGGCACCTTATACGTCTCTTCAAAAATCACCTCAGCAAGTTTCATGTTTCTACTTTTAAAAATGTGTCTGAAATTGTATCGGAAAATTTCGAACTGTTGAAGGTGGAAAAGCGTTTTTTCGAATACACCTTTAACGGCAAAAATGATTTAAAAAATGAGTCAGAATATAAGCAATTTGGAAGTGAGTACACTCTTGATACGATTTTTTCTTCGACTTCTACTTATGTTTCATTTGTTTTTGCTATAAGAATTGAAAGAATCAAAAACTTGTCAATATAAAAGTTGTAGATATTATTAAGAAGATGTACAATAAATTTAATCGGATTTGATATCATAAGAAATGAAAAATTTATGGATTTTTTTTCTTCTTCTTCTCTCCCCACCCCCTTTTTGCGACAAGAGTCGCTCTTATCAAAAGCTCTTCAGTACAAAAGTTTCAGATAATATTAAGTAAAATAAATTTAATTGGACTTGATACCATAATAACTGACGAAGTTATGAATTTTTTTCTCCTAATAATCCTATTTTTTTCGCCCTTTGAACCTATTTTTAATTTTATCAAAAATTTGTCATGCATAAATTTTTGATCCATTTTTTAGAAGTAACAAAAATTTCAAACTGAGTCGATATCTATTTTAAATAAGATGTTATAGGGATTTTTTGGTTTTTATACTCCCTCCCCCCCTATTTCTACCCCTTGGTCCGATTTTGCCCGTTAATAAACTTAACCGAGATTTGATGTTGCTTGATTTTATGTATCAGTTTGGAAGAGATAATGAGCAGAATTGTAGAAGTTATCGTAATTATAAAAAAATTGATATAGATATATAAAGTTTTTTACTGATGGTAGTTTTGGTGTCTAAGGTTCATAATCAGTGTAGATCTGCAAAAATTTTTAAGAAATTCCAGCATAGATAGTATTCTGTAGCAATAGATAGTATTCTGTTGCGGTCCATACGAATCCATACGAAATCTACCTAAAAATACATGAAGGCTAAATAATACAAAATATTGCTATTCTGTGAAACTATTTTTATGGTTTCTTTCATCTGACGAAATCTAATTTGTCTCAGTCCAGTGTCTGTCTGTCCGTCAGAGTCCGCACACAAAAACTGCGTAAGTCAGAGACTTCAAATTTTGTGCATTTACAGCTGAATAACTCGTGTCTCTCGACAAATTATAATATTTCAAAAACACCTATTATTACTTACCCATCATATGTAGTATTGGGTAAGTCTTGCAATCGTTTTGAAAATCGAAAAACAAATTTTGACGGATTTATACGTTTTAGATAGTGTAGATTCCGAAAAACATATTTTTAGAAAAAAAAATTGCCGTCCGTCTGTCTGTCTGTAACTACCGAACAAATTTAGATAGAGACTTGAAATTTTGTATGTACTTAGTATGTAAGGATGGGACGAAGCCTATTTAATATAAAAATCCTCGATTATCCGGAACTATTTTTTTAGGACTCTCGAAAAATCTGTTCTGATGAAAGGTATATAAAAACTTTCGAATTTTTTTATTTTAAGGATCGGACGTAAAAGGCAATAAAATATGGCACAAATTTTGCATAAAAAAACGAAGTCGATCGGATTATTAGTTGCCGAGATATTTGTAATCCTGTTTTCCACATTCTTCGATTTTTCATGACCCTGTATTTCATTCAAATTTCAATTCAGAGGTATATTTTAAATGGAAATGAGACGCTTAATCTGACGCAGTAAATTGTTAGTTAATAGAATTATTATTTTTGGAGTTATAAGGATGTTTCTTTTACGCAGTTCGGTACTATTTGAGTAGTTTGCCGATTTATATAATTTGTCGAAATTGGTTCATCAGCAATTCTTTAATATAGCATTACTATGTATATTAACAATATTTAAATTTTGTTTATGAATTGCAATGCATTGTATAAATAGTTTCCACATGTTTTATTTTCATATACATGTCCTTGTTGGGTAAGTATTACGGTGGCCCCTAACGACTAGTTTTAATAAAATTAAATTTTTCAATGCCATAAATTTATTTTTGCGATTTTAATTAAAAAAATATATATATTAATTTCAACGTTTTGCATGCAGACATTATACCTTGGTAATAAAGCCTCTTGCTAACAAACTGAAGATTCCTAGTTCGAGCCCTGATGCTAGAAGTTGAAGTAGTTTCATATTATGATGGATTTAATTAAATGAAATTTCGTACTTTTTGCAAGTTTAAGGGTTTGTACTATTAGGGTTTCATGCATCTAACATTCATAATATCTTTTAGAAATCAATATTCTTTCTGTTTTAAATAACTGTTGATTCATTAATGATTCAGCGTTTTAAATTTCGCTTAAATATTTTTTTTTTTTTGTTTTTAGAAATTAAAAATTTTATTTATATTTCCGTTAATTTTTTTCGGATTTTTTAAAATATTGGAATTTTGGAATTTTATTTCAACAAATTTTATTCGATTAAAATAAATAACTTCCTTTTATAAATATTTTATAATTAAATTTACTTGAGCTACCATATTTGTGATAATTTAATAACTGAGTCAAAAGATTGTAATTATTAAATAAAAAATAAGGTTTTTTTTTTTTTTTTTGGAAAGAAATATTAAACGAAACCCTTTGTACGATCTGCGATCACACTTACCTACTTTTTTAAATTGTATCATCATCTTTTTTTTTTTCTCATTAAGAATTTAATTCGATATTGACAATAAAAGTATTGCATATTTAAATTTCATTTGACATTTCATAAAACTAAATTCAGCGTAATGATAAGCTTTACTACTACAATGTAACAAAAACAAAACTATTGTTCAAAGTTTAAAATTGGCATTGTGCTAAGCGCGCTTCGAAAGGAGGTCATTAATTTATTAATGATTTACGAAAGCCTTCACACTCTACCCCATACGATATACAAAGAAAAAAATTTTTTTTTTTCAAGTAACTTATTATCCCCTCTATATTTTTCCTAAATATACTTGTGAATGTTTAATAATGCGTAAATATACGAGTCAATAGTCTTTATTACTTTCTCCAATTGGAACTTTTTACATTCCATAGCTTACAACTAAAATGGCTGTAACAGACACAGGAGTAATCTGATAATAGTTCCGTTTTACTTTTTAAATGCGAGACCCTAAAAAGCACCGAAAAATCAACATCGATGGGTTTGTTTTTCTCTCGATTGCAAAGTAATAATAAATCAAATGCAGCAATTTGAATTAGAATTATGAATTAGGACTGTTTACTCACTGTTTCTTACCTGCGACCGACCCATTCCCGTGGGTTCGGATCGGGTTGACCTTTTTTTCTTTTGTGGATCGGGTTGACTGATTTCTTTTTGCTGTTGATCGGGTTGACTTTTATTGGGTCAAATCTAATTCGGTCAAATCGATCTAATTCGAATCAAATCTGATTCGGCTTCGGATTTTGAATCTTGCGGGTCGACTTCGGTTTGACGTGATTTTGATTTTTCAGAATGGTATTCGACAATTTTTCCGATTAAAATCTATATTACAATAAAACCTCCAAAGAAATTCTCGGAAAGCGGACTGCTATATTTACAATTACTTTTTTCAATTACTAACGAATATTCCTAAACTTACACATTTGAATGGCACTTCACAATGTACACTCATGTAATATTGGTACGTGTGCATAAATATCACGAGACATGTATTTTTGTTAGCATCAAAGCCGAAATTTTAATTATCTAATGATCGCATTTCTTTTAAATACATTTTTGTTTCCCATGC
The DNA here is from genome assembly GCA_964019185.1 of Maratus speculifer. Classification (NCBI taxonomy): domain Eukaryota; kingdom Metazoa; phylum Arthropoda; class Arachnida; order Araneae; family Salticidae; genus Maratus; species Maratus speculifer. The sequence continues at coordinate 172,623,275 of OZ025299.1, forward strand.
AGTACATTGAATATATACTTATTCATATTTAAATAGGCATTTATTTTCATCTGAAGCATAGTTCTGCTGAAACACTTTTTTGTGGAAATTCTAGCAACCTGACTCGTTCATGGCACCAGTACTGAAGGAAAATAAGTCTTATTGAATTAGAGCATTTTTGATACTGTGTACTTGAAGAAATATTCTTTTAAAAAGGTTGTGTCAAATTTTTGTAATGAACGTCCGAGTCAAACAGGGTTAATATACTTAAAATAATTTACAGTAATGTGCCGTTTATACAAATTACTGTTTTAAAAAACAAATACACATCAAATAAAACATATGAATAACTTTTGTTATTTTCGGTTTCTGTAGTAAAATTACACACTTAAGAGAACGAAATTGATTTTTTACATTATTTATTTATAAACTATAAACATAGTGTATGAAATGAATAAATAGATTTCAATTGAGTGCTTTATTTATTTATTTTCTTTATCAGACTAACACAGAATGCCGTAACAAAGGAAGAAAAATTATGCGGCGCATCCCGTGTAGATTTTTATTTCCGTTGAAAAAAATATTTTAATTATTACTACTCAATATGTAAACATTTGTTTCAACTGTAACACTGATAGCATAACTAAAATTGCATTTACACCAATCACCATTCATAAACGGCAGTATACCCACTTTTTTTTAGAGAAGACTTCAATATGAATTTATTATGTTCTACAAAAATTCCTTAGAATATAATCTAATATATTTCAGTAAGGAAAATAAATAACACACTTTGAAATGTATTTTTAAGCCCTTCACAACCATAGACAGCTATTTAAACTACGTAATATAATAAAATTTTGTTAAGCTTCAAAGGGTCATCTTCGAAAATCGAAAATAATTTTTTCTTAATGTTTCATGTTGAAAATTCATTTCAGTAATAATGTTTTATTATTATTTTCATTAGAAATAAAAATTCTAAATTAAAATTTCGAACTTTGATTTAGTGCTGTTTAAACAATATTTTAACCCCCCACCCCTCATTCCCTCCTCTTCATATCATACGTTAGCATTCGTCGAACACTGCTCCACCCCAACCACCTGATGAAACAGTTAACATTAAAATGTTATTTTTATCTTCTTTCTTTTTTCCCCCTATTTTTGCAATAATATACAGATATCGCTATTCAGATATGAATTCAGTGCTTTACGGTTTCGATTCATATGAAGAGATGGAGTAAATTAAATATCAATATTACAAATGAAATAAATTTATTTCAAATAACATACAAATCAAATGAGCAATATTGCCAGAAAGTAGTCTCTTTGGTGGTGGGTAATGCTGTAGATACATAACTTTATAAACATTTTACTAATTATGATTTCCCCCTCCCCCTCCTTTTCATATCATACGTCAGAATTTGTCGAGCACTGCCCGACCCCAACCTCTTGATGAAATAGTTGACAGTGTTACAATATTATTTTTGTTTTCTTTCTTCCTTTTTTGCAGTGTTTGCAATAATAGACAGATACAGCACTTCAAAAATTTGTTGCTTCCTATGCACATTTAATTCAAATGGAGAGATGGAGTCAATTAAATATAAATATCATAAATTAAATAAATTTATTTTAATAAAATTAAAAAATATATAGTTACTATTTAAAGTACTAAATTATAGCTTATTGTTACAAAATTTATTCAAATCTATTGTTATCTTCTTGCACTTGTTTCCTGCCTGGAAATAGTAAGAGCTGAACGTTTTATCGATAAAACAGTGGACAACATTCTTTCACTTTCTTTACTGATAAACGAAAGTATCAATTCAAACTTTAATGTATGTTTCAATAAATCTTAAATCAAAAAGGCAACATTTTGACATAAGTTTTAATTTATTTTAATCCGGAAATATATGATACTAGCAAATATTGTTCGTAACTTAATTATCGCACTCAGTTCTCTTTTTTTTTTCAAGTGCAATAGAACAAGCCGTCAAAGTTGAGATTTTGAACCGCATTTCCGACGAAAGCAGAAAAACAGTCCAATGAAGAGAGAAAAAATCGTGATCATGTGATCAAAATCGCTTATAACTTGATAGGTAATTGAATTATCATAAAATGAAAAACTGAGGTCGATTCCAAATCTCTTCCATAGACAGTTCTTCCAATTTTATATCTTTCCGTTAAAAATTTAATTTAACGTGACAAAACATTTAGCACTTGTTGAGCAGAGCAACAGCCTAAAATTATCATTTCATTCAAATCTACGCTCGCCAACCTGCGTTTAGATTATGCACTCCATAATGTGTCTTGTTTTTAAAATATTGTTTGGTTATGCAAGATTGAATGATATATATCGTGAACGGGGATTACTTTCTGTAATCAGGTTACCATGCTTTTCCGCTTGAATGGAGCATTTTTGTTACCATAGCCTCATCCAGCTTTCGGGATAGTTCATGGCTGTTTTTGAGAATGAGAAGTAAAATAACTTATAAATTACACATTTGAAAATCAACTTGAATAAAATGGCTAGGTTAAAAATGTCGGTGCATCTCAAACTTTCTTAACGACACTATGGATAACATTCTTCCTTTGGATTCGAAGTCTAAAAACTCCCGTCTGCTTAGGAATAAAATTCCGAATCATGGTATTGAAAACACGGTGTTTTGAAATTTTACTCTTATATTTCATCTTTTGATAAAATTTTAAGTATTTTCGGAATCAAGCATAGCTTATGCATGAATTCTTTGCTTTATTTCATTTACCATCATGCATATTTCCATGTTGTAATTAAATTGTAAATATTTTATTTTAATTAATAACTATATGCCATTTTCTAACATGTATTTATCGAATAGCAATTTGTATTTAAAAAAAATTAAAAATATTTTGCGCCTGCATTTACTTCTATTTTTCGTTGCATCAAGTGATAAAATCGCTAAACAGATTTGCTTGCTGCACTATGAAAATCTAAAAGTATGATGTAATTTTCACCGCTAAAAACATTTTAAGTACAAAAATTTAATTACAGTTTTTATTTACCCTACACCCCACACTCTTAATATTCACATGTAAATATATTATTCAAGTTAAATGTGTTTGGGAATATCAGTATTTGAAAAATTTAAATACTTATGACCTAATTTTAACCATTAACAGTTTTAATGTATGATAATTTAATCATTTTAGGCATTCTTAATGTAACGGAATTTAATATTTCAGAATTTTACTTATGATGTAATTGTTCCCGCTAAATGCGCTTCGTGCTCAACAATTTAATAATTTTAACATTAACTTGCTTTTTTAATATTCACATGTAAATACAATTTGTAAACAAAACTTCCCATATTTTCAGCTATATTTAACGATTGATCATTTTATTTTTTTAAGTTTTAATTCTGTTTTTATCAGTCATGTGTAAATATATTTTTGAGAGAGAGAGAGAGAGAGAGAGAGAGAGAGGAAATATAATTAATACTTTGCACTGTTTTACAAATTCGCATCAATGTAAAAAATTACCTTTATTAAAAAAGAAAAAAAATTGTCTTGAAATAATGAAAATTAGAATAAACTAGTTGGATGTGTTAATCCCGGAACTTTCTTCTATCTCATAAGTACATTTTAATATTTAAAAAAAAAACGTGGTGACCCCAAAGTTACCCACTATCGAATTTCCTCGAACATTTGACCTAGCCTAATGAGATTCTGGTATCCGAAAAGCCTAAAACGCAAAATTTAATTAATATTCTGAGAAAATGAGCTTAGTAGTGCCTCATGTTGGGTAATTTATACTAAAACCTAATAAGCATCTATCGATGTCAAGACCTAACAGAATCTGAAATTTGATGGAATTTCGTCCATTAGTTCTTGAGATATAGTTATAACAAAAAATTTGAAAAACTTAGCACAGCAACACCATATCTTGGACAATTTATGCCAAAACGTAAAAAAGCGTCTAATTATGTTATGGTGTAAAAGAATCTGAAGTTTGATGAAATTCTGTGCATTAGTTCTTGAGATATAGCTAGTTTAAAAAAACCGTGTAAAATATAGCACAGCTGCACCATCAGTTGAAAGATTTATAACAAAACGTAATCATCGTTTAATTATGTTATATGTCATTTTGTAACAAAATCTGAAGTTTGATGAAATTCTGTGCGTTGGTTGTTGAGATATAGCTATCGGAAAAATCATGCAAAATGCAGCATAGCTGCACCATCTGTTGCAAGGTTAATACCAAAATGTAATCAGCGTCTAATTATGTTATATATTCTAGTGTAACAGAATCTAAAATTTGATGAAGTTCTCTGCATTAGTTCTTGAGCTATAGCTATCGCAAAAATCGTGAAAAATGTAGCATAGCAGCGCCACCTGTAGGGCAGTTCGCATCAAAACCTTATCAGCGGCTATGTATCTCAAGGTATCGCGGAATCTGAAGTTTGGTGAAATTCTGTGCATTAATTTTTGAGATATAGCTATCATAAAAATCATGAAAAACGTAGCATAGCAGCGCCATCTGCTGGCCAATTTACACCAAAACGTAATCAGCGTCTATATATATGAAGGGGTCACAGAATCTGAAGTTTGGTGAAATTCTGTGCATTAGTTCTTGAGATATAGCAATCTTGAAAATCATGAAAAACGTAGTACAGCAGCGCCACCTGCAGGCCAATTTTCACCAAAAATCAATAGGCTCTAACTCATATCAAGGTATAACTGAATATAAAATTTTATTAAATTTCGAGCATTAGTTTTTGAGATAGAGTGCCCACAAATTTTTGTCACATACAGACGGACTCACAGACAGACATTTTCTAAAAATAGTCAAAACGTGTTCAGAACCTTCTAAAACGTATAAATCCGTCGAAAACCGGAAGTTGAAAATTTTCATGAATCCAATACTTTTTTCTTGTAAAGATAGAAGAAAGTTAAAATTGAAACAAAAGCTTTCAAAAACCAATCAAAAAAGAGAGAAAAAAAATTGTTTGCACCCGACTTGCCTGAAAAGTATACCCCAAGGAAAAATTCATAAATTCGCATTAAAATAGTTTTTTACCTAACTTTTTTTTTTTTTTTTGGAACGGCCTTGGTTTACGTTAAGATTAAAAATCACATTAAACAATTCTCCGATTTAAAAGTTGTCTACTTAGCGTAAAAATTTGTCTATAACACTACAAATGTAGAATTTTTTTTCAATATTTACTTAATTTGTAGACAATTCTACTAGTAATAATAATAATAACAATAGCAATAACGTAAATAATAATACTAATACCAATTACATTACTATTATTATATTATTGCAAGTAGAAAAGAAATTTACATGTTTAAAAGACAGAAATTGACTGAATTAAAAAAAAAAAAATAAGAAAAATTATTACAATAATAAATCAATTTTATATTGTCTAACCTTAAATCTTAAAACAAATATTATTTTTAACTCAAGTATAATTTAAATTTCTCTAATTATTGAGGAATTTAACTTTATTAAATACATAATCAGTAATATGGAATTAAGATAATGAAATCAATGAAGTTATTAATTATTAATATAGTTATTATTATTGTTATTATCATTCACGTGTTAAATATGCGTGTGCATATTTAACAACAAGTGATAAAGACATTTCTTAATTATTTAAGCAAAAATTGTTATAAATTCCTTTTAAATTGTCACAAAACTATACAAATTTCTAACTTGTATTTCAGACAAAGCATATAAAATACAAGCATTAACATTTAAATATAATATATGTAGTACATAAAGAAAATGATCATATTTGAAATACAAACGAAACACTTTCTTTCTTCCTGAAAAAATAAAATGTCATGGGATTTTCCAGGAACTGTTAAGAAAGGGAGTCTTTCAGAAGTGTCATTTTGAGATAAATGGTTACCGGGAACATCTATGACTGTGTGTGTAATTATCGGCCACCTGAGAAGTGAAACTTTTACTGGAAAAGGTTCATAATGTCGGATTTATAAAGCTCAGTATTTGCGTTGAATTTTTACCTACTTTTTTTGCGGTCATACCTATCATAGCCATCCGTTCGTAATAGCTGTCAACGAACAGCAGGAGATTGATCGTTCGGTTTGAGTCCCCAACTACTCTGACGTCAGCAAAATGACGTATCCGGGATCTTAATCAGTGGGACCTTAATCAGGGTCTCAACCAAAGTAAAATTCTCTGTGACTGGATTTAGGTCCCATTCTGATAGCGGGATGTATATCAGTGGGACGTTAATCAGGATTTCGTGAAAAGTGAAATGGTCAAGCATTGGATTTATATCCCGGTTTCTTGTGACGTCAAAATGACGTATAGGGGATCTTAATCACTGGGACCTTAATCAGGGTCTCGACGAAAGTAAAATTCTCTGTGACTGAATTTAGGTCCCGTTCTGATAGCGGGATGTATATCAGTGGGACGTTAATCAGGATTTCGTGAAAAGTGAAATGCTCAAGCACTGGATTTATATCCCGGTTTCTTGTGACGTCAAAATGACGTACTGGGACCTTAATCAGTGGGACATTAATCAGGCGCCTCACCCAGAGAGATGTTTGGTGACGCAAAATGCGCCATGTAATTTAGTTTTTTAAAGGGGGGGGGGGGGGAATTTGAGAAAAAAACTACATTTTCGGGGGGAGATTTTTAAATTCTTAAAATTTTCCCCTTTTTTTACTATTAAAAATATTCTTGAAATTTTTTTATATCACTTTTAATTTTTGTTCAACATTTAATTTCCAAAAAAAGTTCCTGTAATTTCTTACTTTAAATTCTAGACAAGGGCAATAAGAATTCATTCTGCTATGCTGAACTCGCTATTTTTTGAAGGTGCAATAGATTATAAGTAGAATATATTTTACAATTGATATTCTGTTCGGTTTTTATCGGGGTCAATGTTAAAGTATGGAGATTTTTTGGGGGCGTTTGGGGGGGGGGGATTTGCATCATTCGATTTGGGGGGGGGGGATGGTCATCACTGGAGCTGTAAATGACGTCACTACATTTTACTTCGCTTTGAAATCTTTCACGATTTCAAAAACACTATTTAATTAAAATTTTTATTTAAGCAAACCGCGGGTGCGTTTTAAATTTCATTATAATCCCCACCTCCATCTACCAGATAATTTTGCTATAGTTTTAAATGCAGATTTCTGTTGAAATTTTCTTTTTTCTTTTCTTTTTTTTTTTTTTTTTTTTTTTTTTTTTTTTTTTTTTTAGATTTTTCCCTTTCCAAGTTTAATCACTGTATTTATCAAAATTGTTTCAGCCTAAAGTGGCTATGATTGACCACAGTTATTGTAATTTTTTATCATCCTTTAAAAATGCAAACACGTCATTTTGACGGGCTATCTTCTAGTTTATAATAGAAGTTCAATTTCAAACCATTTAACAAAGTAAAGGGAAAAGCTGTCTGTTAGATATACAATTTTTTACTCTTTTGTTTAATAAGGGGTAAGAAATAGGAAATTACAGTGTGTCGCACAGAAATGAAGCCACCGTGATTTTGTACCGTAATTGGACACGAAACAAATTCATGAAAACGAACAAATATATTCAGAAATTTGATATAAAAATGCATATTTACAATGAGTAACTCACTCCCTGCTCCACTTGGTCTGAAAAAAAAGAATGTATAAAAAGGGGGGGGGGGACAACATCCCGCCGAAATAAAGCCACTACTGTTAATAGCAATCCGCTATGCTTACACAGAACTTGGAATATGCGATATGGCATATCATGTACCAATTCCTGGAAGAGATTAGCATCAATAATATCCCAGTCTGAATGATGGAAGCATTCAGTTCTGCTACAGACTTGAACTATCTGACATTGGCATTTAAAGCTCTACTGAGGATACCCCACATATTTTCTTCGGGATTGAAATGGAGGTACAGGATAGGCAATTCCATTACATATACTTAATTATCCAAAAAGCATTCCTAGGAGGGTTTTGCAAAGGTTTGGGGGGGGCGTTTTCCTTCTGGAAAATCCAACTTTGACCACCAATTCTCTCTTCAATTAGTAGTTAATGGGTTTCTAGCAATTCTTCATAATCGATAGCCTACAACCGGTCTGAGAGGAAAGCTAGGTTAAGTATACCATCATAACTGAAGCCTCTCAACGCTGTTAATAAGCCTCCACCATGCTGTCTTTTGGAGAAAATTTTCTCCTCTTTCCTCATGTCATACCAATGGAAAGCAAGGATGCTTGAGCAATCCAAACTAATTTTTTTCTCATCTGGGATGCCGCTGGTCCTTCCAGGTTTATTTATATTTGGCCAGATCGTCTCTGCTTTGCCTCTGCATTGCTTGTGGATATCTTTCAACATAGGCTGGTAGGCAGAGGCTTGTTGATGGTGCATGGAGGGTTCGACTTTGGTGGTAAACATAACCTGGCTTTTCATTCAGAACGCATGAAGGTTACCAATTGACTAAAAATGTTAGAAACCCATTTACTGTCATTTGCAGAAAGAGTTGGTATCCGAAGTTGGATTTTCCAACAGAACAACACCCCCATAATCTTTGCAAAATCCTCCTAAGAATGGTTTTTGGATAATTGGGTGCATGTCGTTGAATAGCCTGTCCTGTACAATCATCTCAACCTTCAAGAAAATGTGTCGGGTATCCTCAATAGACTTGTACATACCAATAGCAGACAATTTAAATCTATGGCAGAACTGGAGACCGCCATCACTGAATCTTGGTATAATACTGATGCTACTGTCTTCCAGAGATTATTAAATGATATGCCACATTCAATGGTATTCCATGACACATATGAAGTTGAAGGATATATTGGCTATTAACAGTAGTGGCTTTATGTCACATCTTCCTCTTTTTTTATGCATTCATTTTTTTCCTGCCCAGATGGGACAAGAAGTGAGCTACTGATTGTAAATATGTATTTGTACATAATCTTTCTTATTATATTTGTTTCGTTCTCATTGGTTTGTTTCTTGTCCAATTACGATACAAAATCATGGTGGCTTTATTTCAGTAGCACATGCTTCGGTAGGACTATTTTGAGATTACAACGCGTGAAGCATTTTAAAATTTGTCTCTATAAACGCATTTATAGATTTGATTTTTTATTCTCTGTGGTTTTTAATTTTTTTCAGTAAATTTAATTTGTTTTAGAATTAATTATATTTAAATTTTTATTGAATTCGCGGGGCAAAATATTTCGCTGCGTAATTTATTGATGGAATAGTATAAATTATGAAAAATATTTTATAAATTTCACTGTCCCCTTAATCGGATTAAAAACATCCTATTGCTTCATGAAGCTTTAAATTACGTTACGTTCTTTAATAATATTTTCTAACTGCTAGAGTAAACAAATACAGTTAAACTACTGCATGTCGTAAGAAATGAAATGTTTTGAACTTATGCTGCATATAATAATGTGTGTGAAAGTCGTGGTTTAAAATATGGGAATTAGAATTCTCTCGGATACTTGAGTACGTTAAGTACTATGCGACGAAAGGATCGAATTATCTATCATTCACTATTTTAAAAGGAAACTATAAAAACACACTAGATGAGAGATTATTTACAACTCTACTTCATGAAACAAGTACCAAATATCCAATATCTGTGTAAGTGTAAAGAAATGCAAACATAACATTAAAAACTTGAAGCTTGTAAAATTTCTATTAAATGTAAAATAAAAATTTTGTTTGTTTAGTAAATATATATTAGTTGTTTTTATTCATAATTTTCCATTCGTGATTCTTAGAAGTAAAAAAAAAGCAGTGGAGGGGGTGTAAGCTAGAAAAGTGTAATTCTGCAAGGAGTCCAGAAGTATAAAAGTTTAAAAATAATTATACTAATGGATTAAGTGATCCAATTAAAAACTTGACAATTTATAACATTTTTTAATTGAATTATCATTTTTAAATTATCTTCACTATCCCCTTGATCACGTTATTGAGACATAAATATCCCAGCGACTATTTTTTTATTTCCATGGTATCAGTTTTTGAAACATAATTTCTGCCAAACACTTATGCAAAGACATTTTGAATGGAAACCTGCATTTTGTGTAATTTATTGTACGAATAACGTAAAAATAGTAACCAGTAAATCAAAAAGTTAAAATTTGTTCGAAAATGATCATATTTTTCATATAAAAATAGAATTATTTTAGTTTTCGACAAAACATTTTGGTATCTTGTTTTCTTAGTCAAAACAGAGATTAATTTGACAAATAATTTTCAGATAATAAAAAGATTAACATGCTACATAATACATTCGTGATCGCTAACGTAAATTCGTGGCTTTTAAATGTATGATCGCTTACGGTTTTTTTTTTTTTTTTTTTTTTTTTTTGTATTCTATATGTTACATTATTTCTCAAAAATACACACAATGTTCGTAATTATACAATCACTATGTTAAGCATATAAATAAGTTTGATTTGAATCGGCATTTTAACATTATAGATATATTCATTTTTAATTTTAATATAAATGCAGCATTTTTTTATACAACAATACAACATGCCTTTAGCCGATATCATTAAAAACAAGTACGAATAATCATGCGTTAAGCATAGATTATGAAACACTTTCCAACAATTCCTGAAATCTATAACAAAACTTCGTTATTTAGGAAAAAAAGGTTACTGTATACAGCCACATATGTATTCCATTGCTTTTGAACAGCCCTGTATTTGATATGTTGGTTGATATATATACTATATAATATGGAATTTTAGTTTAGCAAGAAAATGTCCAGCAGGCTGAAATTTCTCTTCCAGCAATTTAAACTAATACATAGAAACATACATAAATACTTTTGTTCAGCTCTGTAGTTTACCTAGTACATTCATTACACGCCAGTATTTAGCTAAAATTTATTTTAAACTAAAATACTCCTAAAACTACTGAAATCATATTCTCAGAAATTATCATTCATAGGAGTCCATGTATCCAATTCTTTGCGTGGCCCTGTATATCATTTTATCTATATTCCAAAAACATTTCTAAGTAAATTGAATGCAGTTCAGCGTAAAAATTCATAACGTATTTAACAACCACCTTTATAATTTATGCTCACATTCAGTAATGTTTGCAAGCTCTTTTGTGTAGTCCTATATATCAACTGTAGTATATATGCACACCATATAATATGGATAGATTTAGTGAAACTTAAAGCGCATATCATAATTAAAATGCATTTCATCCATCCACCAGCCATCATCGATACATATACAGTATTTCGGAAAGAATATACTATTTGTAATCTTTTATGTGTCCCTGTAATTGCGATGCACTTCGTATTATGCATGACTATATCGTATAACTTACATTATGCCTTAGCTACATAAATCAGTTTTATTATGTATGAAATGGTTTAATATAATTAAAATGTGTCGCACACAATTCCCATTATGTAATGGAATTCTTTTGTGTGACCCTGTAAGTGAATAATAACTATTCTTTTCACCGCATATTTTACAAAATGTATATTTTAATGCACTTCTTAAATGCATATAAATTTTAATATGTTTGACAGAGTGTAACATCTTTAAAATTCATTTGAAACGGCTTTTTTCTTGTAGGCCGTAATGTAACGGTAAACTTTTGACAGCTCTTGTAAATAAACTAATCATGCTAGAAACTTCATTTCAAATATGGTTTGTCCTAGGGTTAACGTCAATATCATCCAAAACTTTCAGAGCAAACCGAGTATATTTACGGGAGTTAGAGCGCGGCCAAACAGCCAGACAAATCGAAATCATAAACAATTTTCAAGTTTGTTGGAATGGGTTAAAAAGCTGAAAACATCCAGTCACAAATGTGTTAATATTTGATTGAACAAAGAGATTAAATGCGATAAAGTTTATTTTTGCTCCTTGGATGATGATATCTGTGTTGAATCTCATCAAATTTTATACCCTTATCAAAACGCACTGAAATTCTAAGAAATTTACAAACACTCTCCTACAATGGAAAATACAATATACTAGGTTTACGGTTTTGACATTGTAAACAAAAAAAAAATGTTATATTTTCACTGCAAAATCTCCACAAGTGGCTAGTGTATTTGTTACTCTTCATTATGTTAAAAGTAAACTGAAAAGCTAGAGAACATATACAGGGTGTATCTCAACTATTGGGCAAAACTTTAAGAGGTGATAGTACACGTCAAGACAAATGATATTAAATGGGAAACTAAGGGTCCCAAACGTCTTCTGAAGGAGATAGGCGCCATGAAAGTTTAGGGTCCAAAATTTGAAATGATTATAAAAAACGAGAAAATTGATCGATTCGTTTGCGGTTTTCACTAAAATTATTCTTTATGTCAGTATTGTCTTGAAAATAAATTATAAAGATAAATTTAAAAAAAATCGATAGAGGGCGCTTTAGACTTTGGAGTAAGGAACAACTATTTTTTACCGTTATTTTTTGCATCTCATTAAATTTTTTTACAAGTTTTGACATAAACTTAAATTTTTAGCTCAAAATCTGTGGTTAAGAAGCGCAAACTGAACTGTGTTCAATGCGAGTGGGTTGGTTCAAATTTCAAATGATTATAAAAAACAGAAAAATTAGTCAATTGATTTGCGGTTTTCATTAAAATTATTCTTTATGTCAGTATTGCCTTCAAAATAAATTATACAGATAAATTTCAAAAAATATCGATAGAGGGCGCTTTAGACTTTGGAGTAACGTATAACTATTTTTACCGTTATTTTTTGCATCTCATTAATTTTTTTTAGAAGCTTAGACATAAACTTTAATTTTGAGATGAAAATCTGAATCGTTGAGAGTGGTTAAGTAGCGCAAACTGAACTGTGTTCAGGGGGGGGGGGGGGGGGGGAGGTTCAAATTTCAAATGATTATAAAAAATGGGAAAAATGGTCGATTCATTTGCGGTTTTCTCTAAAACCATTCTTTATGTCAGTATTTCCTTGAAATTAATTTTTAAAGATAAATTTCGAAAAAATTCCGTTAGAGGACGCCTTAAAATTCAAAGTAACTAACAGCTATTTTTAGCCGTTATTTTTTTTAAATCTAAATAAATGTGTTATAAGCTTAGACTTAAATTTTGAGCTCAAAATCTGAATCGTTGTGAGTAATTAAGTAGCGAAAAATTGAACTGTGTTCGTAGGGTGGGCAGGGTAACATTTCAACTCCTGAACACAGTTCAGTTTGCGCTTCTTAACCTTTCCCAATGATTCAGAATTTGAGCTCAAAATTTAAGTCTACGCTTTTGCAAGCATTTAATTAGATACAAAAATAACAGTTAAAAATTGTTGTTGGTTACTTTAAAGTTTAAGGTGCCCTCTAACGGAATGTTTTTAAATTTATCTTTAAAATTTATTTTCAAGGAAATACTGACATAAAGCATGGGTTTTAGAGAAAACCGCAAACGAATCGACCAATTTTTCCATTTTGTATAATCACTTGAAATTTGAACCTTCCCACCAATATTGAACACTGTTCAGTTTGCGCTACTTAACCACTCTCAACGATTCAGATTTTCAGCACAAAATTTAAGTTTATGTCTAAGCTTAAAAAAATAAATAAATAAATAAAATAATAATGAAATGCAAAAAATGACGGTAAAAATAGTTGTATGTTACTCCAAAGTCTAAAGCGCCCTCTATCGACATTTTTTGAAATTTATCTTTATAATTTAATTTCAAGACAATACTGACATAAAGAATAGTTTTAGTGAAAACTGCAAATCAATTGACCAATTCTTTTGTTTTTTATAATAATTTGAAATTTGAACCTACCCACTCCCATTGAACACAGTTCAGTTTGCGCTACTTAACCACAGATTTTGAGCTAAAAAATTAAGTTTATGCCTAAACTTCTAAAAAAAATTTAATGATATGCAAAAACTAACGTTAAAAATAGTTGATCGTTACTCCAAAGTCTAAATCGCCCTCTATCGGCATTTTTTTTAAATTTATCTTTATAATTTATTTTCAAAAAATAGTGACATAAGGAATAGTTTTCGTGAAAACCGCAAACGTATCGTCCAATATTCCCATTTTTTATAATCGTTCCAAATTTGGACACTAAACTTTGATGGCGCCTATCTCCTGCGGAAGACGTTTAGGACCCTTAGTTTCCCATTTAATATTATTTGTCTTGATATATTCTATCACCCCTTAAAGTTTTGCCCAGTAGTTTAGATACACCCTGTATTTACATTGTTCATTATGGAACCGATTTTTACGCTAATCGTTTCATGATGTATCTTACTTCATATATGAAAGTGAGTTTCAAAACTGGCTCTTTCCAAAAAAGAAAATTTTCGAAAATTATTTTTTTTTCTTCCAAAACCCTAGTATATAAAGCAGGTTTTGAAAGTAAACTAAGATTTTACAATTTTAGAAATATACGATAAACTAGATTTGTCAAAAATTGTAATTTTTTTCCCGGTGACAGTCTACTAACAGTATTGATGAATAGAAAAAACGCGATTTTTTTTTTTTTTTTTTTTTTTTTTTTTTTTTTAAGGTGAGTTTTAAAATCATGTACTTATGTAATCGCAGCAAAAATGTAACATGAACATTTAGCTTCTCTTTTTTTATCAATGTAAAAATTATGTAGTTATAGTAATCAGAGTTTTTGTTAAATAATTGATTTTCTCTCTATTTTTCATAACCGAATTCAGAATGTAATATGCAAGATAATAAAATAGGCTGCCACGGACTATATTCTGTCCGCACCAATGTTTTTTTTATATAAATATTGAAGTTTTTTTCTCTTGCAAATGTTGTCAAGGTGTTTGTCCCAGATTTCTGTTTTGGGAAAGTGGTGCCAATTAGAATTAAAAAATAGTCGCCTGTGACAACCCTGTAAAAAAAAATAATATTTTCCAGAAAAAAAAAAGAAAAATGCACAAATGTATTTTCTATATCATGGCAGTAAAAAGCGGCAATTAAATCTATATTTTTACAGAAATTTTATTTGAAATTTTGAGAAAGTATGTTCAGAATATTTTGTGAATAACTTTCTTTTAATCATGTTCTAACAACTATATTTGCCATTTTATATAACCTAAATTTGTGTAATGCTTCAATTAAATGCTTTTAAGACTCAGTTTTTTCATGTTTGTTAGCATGTTTCTGATTTAAAGAACCTGTAGTACATTTGAATATCATACCTGTTTTTACAGTCAAATAGCCGTTGTTTTATCATACAAAAGGGGTAAGAGTCAGTTATTTTTTAAGATAGAGATATGCATTTTTTATAATGATCATGTTGCGGCCGATTAGAAAAATTGACCAATTCTTATATTTCCCAATCATATAAAAAATTTTAAATTATGACAGAATTATTTTACCTATAAAACTTTATTTCCTAATTTATTTTAACACTAGAACCGCGGAAACGGGTCACTTTGACCCGTACTCAGCGAAAAGATGTCGATTCGAACCAGATAATTCTTCTTAAAATAATTTACATATAAGCTGTACAAAAATTATTTAAAATAAATAAGTTAAATAGACTTAAATAAAAATTCTGATGTGAATTATTTTTATAAATCTTGAGTAAAATTTCCCGCGGTTCTAGTGTTAAATACTTTGTCAATTTACATTGGTTACTTTTTTCAATAGATATATCTTAAAGCACGTTACATTCTTTTTAATACAACATGTATGTTATAAGTGTATGATACAGTGCTTTAATTTTGTACTAGCAGAAAAGTGCCTATTTTCAATAATTCTGTTTTTACGTGATTTAATATTAAAACATTCTAAAATAAAAACTAAAAATTAATAGGTTAGAAAGTCAATTAGTTTTTTAAAACATTTAACTATCTGACTAAAATTTTTAATCGGCCTCTTAAAAAAATCATAAAAATGTAAAACATTATATAAAACTAACTAATAGTGTATTTTTATGTTCATTTCATATTATAATATTATACTAGCGAGCTACGCCCGCTAGCTGGGCCACTTTTTCCAAACGAACCTCGGTATTAAGCAGTATATAATAAGCAAAAAAATTCATTTAATAAGCAAG
This sequence comes from Maratus speculifer, assembly GCA_964019185.1. NCBI lineage: Eukaryota > Metazoa > Arthropoda > Arachnida > Araneae > Salticidae > Maratus > Maratus speculifer. Next base: position 172,639,249 of record OZ025299.1, read on the forward strand.
TCTTGGTGTTCGAATCCTCAGGCACAAAAAAAAGTAAATTAAAGAGCCATGGTCCCGTTAAAAATATGTGATTTCGCACGGTGGGCCACGTGCACTTGAAAAAAAAAGATTGTGGATCGGAGCTATGGTCGCTTCGCGCCCATAGTCCCTTTAAAAATATTTGGTTTTGCACGGTGGGCGCTAAGCGCGCATAAGACTTTTTTTCGTATTTTTCAGTTCATCAGAAGCAGATTTTTATGCAGATTCTGAATATGTAATCAGTTTTTTTTCTACTTTAAAAACTGTCTGCATGATGGTTTAAGAAAAAACGCGCAAAAAAAAAAGCTTCGATAGTCCTGTTTTATTTCTAAGTTCAATATTTTAGCGAAAACTACGGTAAATATTCTACGGCAAGTAAAAAAAATTGATGCGGAAAAAAACGCAATTAGCGCCGGTAGAAAAAGGAGGTTTTCGGCTGTTTCATCTTTTAGCCAAAGGGGAAAAATTCATTACCTTCACCGCAAGGTGGCGCAGTGTTCTGCTTCGGAGCTCCGTTTGGGAATTGACACACTTTTCGTTCCGATTCCCAAGGGGTTTTTAATTCATAACTTTTTTAATTTTGGTCCCACGGTCTCGAAAATGCTCGAAATGACTTCCCCGGAATTTTTCCAATCGAAAGACACCTCTCGCGACTTCCAACTCGCCCGCGTTGCGAACTGTAATCGGCTTCAAGCAGACAGACAGACAGACAGAGGCGCACAGATTTTATTAGTATAGATTTTGATAGCTGTCAATATTCGAAAATTAATATTTGAATGTAAAAGTCTTTTTATGCATAATGCTGTAACGCTATACTTCAAGCATAACTTGTTTCTGAAATATGATCTCATCAAATATTAGAAAAAAGATCTCTTTTATTCCCAAAGATGTAATTTTGAATGGAGTTATATAATTTTCAAAACTCATTAACTTTTTTTCATAAATATTAAAATTATTTCTTTGTTCGATTTTTAAAATCTTCTTTTTTTTCATTTTTCATTTTTCAATATCCTAACTATTGAACGTAACACTTGGACGAACTTCAAAAAATAATGTTTACTTGAAATTTGTGTAGTTTATGGTCATTTATCACTTTTTATTCTGAACTTAAGTATCGTAGATAATCCATTTTATTATATTATAGAAATATTCATTGTGAAAAATCTAGCACTTCTGGCATCGTAGCGTGCTTAAATATCACCACATCATCATTCTACGTAAAAATGATAACTAGACAAGACAAACAAAAATGCGTAGTAAATCTAGTGACATTTAAATCAATTTGTATAAAAGTTATTTTCGTGAAATATGATATTTTCAAAAGGATAAACTTTTAAAACTAATGCAAACTAAGACATAAATGTGTGTGTAAATTTGTAAAATTACAACTTTTTCATAAAATGTACACACTTGTTGTTAAAATTTACTTACATTTATGTGTATATATTGGCTTCATAGAAGTGTGTAATTTGTTATCCTTTCAAAAACTCAAAGTATATAAATAGTTGAAAATGTTGAAAATTTACCCGAATTGGTATATTAATGTAATTTACAATTTTTGCATATTAAACAAAATATCTCTTCATTTCGTATATTACATTGATATAAGTGTAAGACTATTTCACAGATATATTCTTAAGAACAGGATATTACACAGAAGTATGCGTACAAATTTTACACAGATATATGGTATAACAAAAAAATATTACACAGGATTATGTGTAACAATATTACGCAGAAATATGGTAAGGAGGAGTATTACACAGAAATATGTGCATATATGCTAACACAATAAATTGCAATAGTTAAAAACCTGGCTTGCATAATAGTGGCTTAATGGTCAAGTTAATGGCTTCAAAACTCGCAGATCTTCAGTTCAAATCCCACTTCGATAAGTATTGCTTTTTTACTGTAAATTTTATTAAATAGATACTTTCTTCACTTGATGTAAAAGTATCTTTCAAACTTAATAATGAAATTGATAAGGAAAAAAATCCGCCAAATAGAAAACTAATATCAGCGTCGCGATTTCAGCATTTATTTTTTTCGTTTTATTATACAGTGTATTTGTTAAAATTATACAGATTCTATTCATAAGTTATAACTATACTATTTTAGGGTTTAAAAACAATTTTAACAGAGAATGAAATGCAATAAGTATAATTTCAGACGAACCTGATTTTTTCTAAATTAAAGTTGCTCTATTTAGTTGTCTAGAATCAAATTTGCTAGAAAGAAAACAAACACACCAATCACACCTGTTTATTCTGCTAATCTATTTTGTGACCATAAAATATTTAATTCGAAATTTACATTTCAAATTACAAGGTTAAATACTATGTGCACAAAATTCATCTTCCTTGTATATTACACATATGTATGTGTACCCATGTGCAATTCACACGCTAAACTGTTATTTCTGCGAGTTATCTGATGACATTTTACACACTTAAGTTACTTGATGTTCTACATGGAAAAATGCATTTTGAAATAAGTTTGAAACATACAGTAGCGCGCGTATTTGGCATTTTACACTTTTTTTTACACCATATAGACGAATCGTTTTTGTATCATCAGTATACAAGTTTTAAAGTGTAAAGTTACGCATTCATTTTTAGACAGCCTTTAAAATGTTTTAAATAAATTTTTGCATTTATTTTGATTTGTTTCTAACGAATGACATTTGGTAGATTAATGTTGTAAAAATCGAAATTACTATTATAAAATAGCATTATGCTCGTATCACTAGCCTTATATTTATTGCTGTGCACATGTCCAGTCAATATTTTCACATTAAAAAAAAGTATTTTCCTCGTTTTCAAATTAGCATGTTCGACACTTTATAAACGAACGTTTTCTTATGCATTAAAATATTTTATTGAATAATAAAAAATATTTCATCATTTAATATTATTAAAATATTTAATAATTTTTTAAATATTTCATGTAATTCATAATGTAATAAAGTCCGAAAAATAATAACGTAAAAGCTTACACAATTCTTTCAATTAATGTAGCTGGTAATCTATATTATAAACCGAAACATGTCCATGAGTGACGCTAACATCATATTGGTGGTGGCTACGCCTGATCAACAAATGCTACTTTTAATACAATTTTCTTTCAGACTTATAAATATATACAACATCAATTTTTACACCGTCGAATGGGGGGGGGGGGGGAATTGATGTTTCAAATGGAATTTGTATAAAAATTGCATCTTAAATTATTGATTTATGGTTTTAAAAATAATTTTCAAACACTAACTTTTATTATAAAATTATTGATTTTATTATTAATTTATATTAAATTTATATCCTACACATACAACTCTCTTATGAAATACGATCCCCTTTGCACTTAAAACAGTATAAATAGTTCAGCATTTGTTTTTGACTAATTTTCCAGAACAAAATTTAAACTTCGTCAATAAATAAAGCAACATATATAAAATACAAATTTAATGGATGTGTAATTGAACTACTTTCTAAAAACTAAATGTGTAAAATAGTCACTTGTGCATACATATAAGTGTAAATTTGGAAAATTACACCATTGTACACACATTTAAGTACTTGTTACAAGTAAAGAAATGTAATTTATTATCGAATTTCTAAACATGAACTTATATTTTAAATGAACTGGGTTGAACTGAAAAATAAGAAGGACAAATATGTTATAACTAAAATATAAAAACAGTAGTTAAACTTTAGCTTTTTTTGTCAGTAGACATAAAAAGGGTGGTTTAACGAGAGTTACTGTTGAACATATTTATACATAATAATACACTCGTACATTTATTTATTATGCTTGCAGGTACAGTTATTGCACTAGTACATTAATGTGTATTCATATATTTATCAATAGCTTTGTTTACTTAAATTTTCAACACAATCTTCAGTATTTACTATTTGTACAATCAAGAAAAGAATCACAAAAAAAACTTTAAATGCTTATCTGAGGTAAATAAATATAGAGCAGTTTTTAATGAAAAAAAAATAATGATAATAGTTGTACTATAAAAGTACTCAAAAAGCTTCAGAATGTCAGATATCCATTCTTAATTACATGATGTTGAATAGAATAATTTTCTATCTGTCATTAATGTGACCGTAAATAAATTATCATTGTGAAATATAAATAAAAAATAGACTAATTATAGTTTTTTTGGCGGGAGGGGGGTAGCAAAATGAACAAATACAGTAAAAGTTCATCCTTATTATATATATTTTATCAAAATAATGATATCTAAGAATTTCGATAGATTTACCTGCACAAACGTTTGGAAAATGTTTCATTTGTAAACTTAAAAAAGTCATCAAATTTGGGATAGAGGATGGCAGTTGAAATATCATCTTTAACATCTTAATTTTTCAAAAGTTAGAACATAGTTATTTCTTTTAAACAGCACTTGGTGACACAGCGTTTTCTTTTGTAACATAATGTGTAAAATTATGTAAGTTAGTAGTTAAGTATTAAATTGTATGATACCATTTTTATTAATCTATTAATTGGTGATGTTCAACTATGTTAATGAAAAACCATTAACATAAGTCGCTGAATCACAACTCTTACGTTCTTACAAAATTTTGATTCTGCCATAATGGAGAATATTTTCAATGTTTCATTATTATTTATGTTCTATTATTCTGGGAACTCATAAAACATGCATCAAGATAAAATACATTTATCTATTTCAAAATATCATTTCAAAAACTGCCATCTGTTAATTTTGTTAATAATGCATACCATGTAGTATTATAGGAGTTCAAAATAAGGTATCGATTTTAAGTCTTAATTTCATGACTAAAACAAGCTCTAAAAAAAGAAAAAATCTCCATAGCTAAAAGCATTTTAATTAATTGGAAATATTATTTTTAATTCATATTTTATGAAGTTTATTATTTATTAAGTGTGCATTAAAATTACTTCAAAATCATCATCAAACATCGACCAAATTAATAAATTACATGCCAATAAATATCAATTCTCGGTGAATTTTTAAATTTTTCTTTTACTCACAAAAAATTTGGCTACAGAGAAAAAAAATCATAACAAATTTGTAGCTTAAATTAAACATCTTATTGTTCACCTTTTTTTTAAAGTCATGCATCATTGAACTATTTTACGGTGATTAATAACCAGAAATCTGAATTGGCATTAACAAACTGAATAAATAAAATAATCTGAATAATATTAAATTATTATAAGCTGTAGATGCATTTTTAAAACGAAAGGGTGGATTTGACTTCTCATGAAAGAGTGGTAATTTATTGTATCTGAATGAATTGTTTTTTAAAAGTTTTACTTATCGTGATTTAAATTAATTAATTAAATTACTCATCTTGATTTAAATTGGTTATTTAAATTACTCGTCTTGATTTAAGTTGCTTAAAAACAACTCGTTCACTTGAGTTATTTCAACTCTTTTACGAGAAGTTGACTTTCAAATCGTGAGATGAGTGATTTTTGGCTCAACTTGAGTTATTTTGTGGCGGAAGCTTTAAGGAAGGGTATTATAAGGCAATTTTGTTGAGTTATTTATTTGGTGAGAAATTGTTTTACTTTCCCAAGATTAAAGTCTGGACTGCCAATATCAAAATACTAATAATCGGTTTTATCACATAACTGCATTATGCAGCCTTTGAGGACAATACAACATATCTAAAGAGCATAAGATAACATACAAAAACACTGAAAACATTTCACATACTTGTACTTTAAAGAAATATCCGCTTGAATTGTGTGTAATTAACTGTCAAAGGTAATTTTGCTATGTATTTATGACTCTTTGTAAGCCATAAACAGCACTATATAGCATGAAATAATCTCCCATTTATGCATACTGACAATTCCAGGCGCATACTACCTGCCATTACTTTGAACCGTCAGACACCGAATTAAAAATAATGCACGCGCGGAAACATCTGTTCTAGTAAATCATGTGGCATATTCCGCCATTTGCCAAAATATTGTGCACTTAAGTATCCGGATAATTAGCGACAGACAAATACCATGTAGCACCTAGGGACTCTAATAAATAGGGTTAGACACTGTAGGCCTTGAGCCACAGGTTTCATTTTATTCAGACTAACAGCAATTCTTATAAAAAAGTAATTTGCAAGTAAGTAATTTTGCAAGTAAGTAAACCGGGTTTTCTAAAGCTCATAAATGAAACCTGGTTATAGAAAAAATGCTCATTCTAGAATTTTAAACTACTACATTTCAATTATATTTTAAGATAAAAGCTAAATTAAATATGCTCCAGAATCCTTCCATCAAGACCGAACGGTTAAGAGAAAAAACTGTTTGGATTTCTGATTTTTTGTATATTTTTTTCTAATTCGAAATCTGTAAGTGGCCTTCATTTTTAAACAGGCTCGCGAATGAAGCCGGCGAATGAACTGATTCCAAAACCTTGGAAAGCCCCGTACGCAAGCTCAGTTATTTCCAAAATCAGTTGATAAATATAAGTGAGGTCGTACGACAAAATTCGGATGTATACATATACATATATATATATACATATAACTTTTAGCCAAATTTGGACAATATCTGAAATATTATATTCTAAGTATATAAAATGCATACATTAATTATATATTTTATTTTTTGTTTTATCTTCCACTTCTATATTATTAAAGTATAAGTTAGTATGGTCATATTAAATCAAATCATTATCAATATTTGTTTTTTCCTTTTTTTTTTCTTTTTAAGCTATTGCATAGCTTTTATCGCGGGCTTCGAGCGCGGCGACCGAATCCAAAAATTCCGTAACGAGAAATATCCTAACACATCCGTAACGAAAAAACCTAACACTCGGCTACCGTCGTTTCACTTCGGCAGACTTCGGCATGGTATCCTTCGGTAGACTTCGGCAGACATTGACGCGGTATTTTTCAGATATTTAGAGGATATCAAGTCTCAAACTTATATATCTTATTTCAGTTACTATAAATCTATAGTTTCAATAATAAAAATTACTGATAGAATGTGTATAGAAAAGAATCGTCTTAAGATAAAACAAGGTAGGATAATGTAGCTTTTGGTGAGTGGAGACCCGCCCAATGGTGAGGATCGAAAAAATAAAAATGCTTATAACTCGCGGTCTAATTTTCGTAGCGCGGCCAAATTTTGTTTGGTAATTTATTATGAGACAGTGTTAATTTTTGGTGAAAGGAGACCCTCCACGGTGAGGGTCGAAAAATTTAAAATGCTTATAACTCGCGATCTAACTTTCGTAACGCGGCGAAATTTTGTTTGGTAATTTATTATGAGACAGTGTTAATTTTTGGTGAAAGGAGACCCCTCCCCCCATGGCGAGGGTCGAAAATTTTAAAATGCTTATAACTCGCGATCTAATTTTCGAAGCGCGGCCAAATTTTCTTTGGTAATTTATTATGAGAGAGTGTTAATTTTTGGTGACAGGAGACCCCCACCCCATGCTGAGGGTCGAAAATTTTAAAATGCTTATAAATCGCGATCTAATTTTCGTAGCGCGGCCAAATTTTGTTTGGTAATTTACTATGAGACAGTGTTACTTTTGGTGACAGGAGACCCCCCACGGTGAGGGTCGAAAAATTTAAAATGCTTATAACTCACGATCTAATTTTCGTAGCGCGGCCAAATTTTGTTTGGTAACTTATTATCAGACAGTGTTACTTTTGGTGACAGGAGATCTCCCATGGTGAGGGTCGAAAAATTTAAAATGCTTATAACTCGCGATCTAATTTTCGTAGTGCGGCCAAATTTTGTTTGGTATTTTACTATGAGACAGTGTTACTTTTGGTGGCAGGAGACCCCCCACGGTGAGGGTCGAAAAATTTAAAATGCTTATAACTCGCGATCTGATTTGCGTAGCGCGGCCAAATTTTGTTTGGTAATTTATTATGAGACAGTGTTACTTTTGGTGACAGGAGACCCTCCACGGTGAGGGTCGAAAAATTTAAAATGCTTATAACTCGCGATCTAATTTTCGTAGCGCGGCCAAATTTTGTTTGGTAATTTACTATGAGACAGTGTTACTTTTAGTGACAGGAGACCCCCCACGGTGAGGGTCGAAAAATTTAAAATGCTTATAACTCGCGATCTAATTTTCGTAGCGCGGCCAAATTTTGTGTGGTAACTTATTATCAGACAGTGTTACTTTTGGTGACAGGAGATCTCCCATGGTGAGGGTCGAAAAATTTAAAATGCTTATAACTCGCGATCTAATTTTCGTAGTGCGGCCAAATTTTGTTTGGTATTTTACTATGAGACAGTGTTACTTTTGATGACAGGAGACCCCCCACGGTGAGGGTCTAAAAATTTAAAATGCTTATAACTCGCGATCTGATTTTCGTAGCGCGGCCAAATTTTTTTTGGTAATTTATTATGAGACAGTGTTACTTTTGGTAACAGGAGATCCCCCATAGTTAGGGTCGAAAAATTTAAAGTGCTTATAACTCGTGATCTAATTTTCGTAGCGCGGCCAAATTTTGTTTGGTAATTTATTATGAGACTGTGTTAATATTTAGTGACAGGAGATTTCCCATGGAGAGGGTCGAAAAATTTAAAATGCTTATAACTCGCGATTTAATTTTCGTAGCGCGGCCAAATTTTGTTTGGTAATGTATTATGAGACAGTGTTACTTTTGGTGACAGTAGACCCCCCCCCCTCCCACGGTGAGGGTCGAAAAATTTAAAGTGCTTATAACACGCGATCTAATTTTCGTAGCGCGGCCAAATTTTGTTTGGTAATTTATTATGAGAGAGTGTTCATTTTGGTGACAGAAGATCCCCCCCCCCCTACTGTGAGGGTAGAAAAATTTAAAATGTTTATAACTCGCGATCAATTTTCGTAGCGCGGCCAAATTTTGTTTGGTAATTTATTATGAGACAGTGTTAATTTTTGGTGACAGGAGATACCCCATGGTGAAGGTTGAAAAATTTAAAATGCCTATATCTCGCGATCTAATTTTCGTAGTGCGGCCAAATTTTGTTGGTAATTTATTATGAGACAGTGTTAATTTTTGGTGGCAGGAGACCCCCACGGTGAGGTTCGGAAAATTTAAAATGCTTATAACTCGCGATCTAATTTTCGTAGCGCGGCCAAATTTTGTTTGTAATTTATTAAGGTATTGCATAGCTTTTATCGCGGGCTTTGAGCGTGGCGAAAGAATCTAGAAATTCTGTTACGAGAAAAAAAAAAAAACCTAACACTCTGGCTAACGTCGCTTCAGTTTGGCAGACTTCGGCATGGTATCCTTCCGTAGACTTCGGCAGACATTGACGCGGTATTTTTCAGATATTTTGAGAATATCAAGTCTTAAACTTATGTTTTTTATTTCAGCTACCATAAACGTATAGTTTCAATGATAAAAATTCCTGATTAACCTACATGTATTGGAAGATAATAAAAATATTTTAAACGATATTAACTTCTCATTTGTTCAATACAAGAAAAAAAATTGTTATCGGTCATTACGCTCAAAATGTTTAACTTGAATTAATATCAAAGACAAAGAAAAACTGCATAAATAAAAAATAAATAATTAATTATAATTGCATAAGTTGATAAAAAAAATGCTATGCAATAGCTTTACCGCGGCAGTCCCCGAGTGCCACACGTATATTTTTTAAATATCTAAACATTTTGATATTGATTATATACATAATTTCCATTATATTATATTTATGTTGTTATTATATTGTATAAATAATTAGGATGTGATGTAAGAATGATTTATTTATTATTATTTTAAAGTTTGGCATATTTAATTATGGGGATCATTAATTAATTATTCATCCATATCAATTTTTATATATTTTTAATATTTAATAAATCGTTTACTATTATTTATTATAATGTTTTTCATTTAATAAAATATTTTAAATTTAACATTTATATCTAAAGAGTATATGAAGCAAGGCATCATCCAATAAATATACAATTCATTTAATAAAAATGTAAATACATAATTCTTTTTAATGTATTGCATTTTGTTCCATGGCATTTATTTTAGTAATTTCTCAAAAGATGGCAGCACTACTATTTTATTAAACAAATAGGTAGAGTTTGGCTGAACTATAGGAGGCGCTGGTCGCATTCATTGAAGTTTGTATCTTAAATATGGGGACTTACTCCTTCGTCCATATTTTTAAATGTCCCATTTCTTTTTGTATCATTTGCATGTAAACATACCAGTATATTTTTTTATACATCTTTTAGTGTGGATCTTTAGTGTATCTTTAGTGGTATTATTTTTCGTTTTCTATCAAATTTAATCTTGTTATTACATTTTAATTTGAATGTTTTTTCCATTTTTTTCTGGGTTTATTGTGTGTTGGCAGCCCCAAAATTCGCATTATTTTGCTTTGTCATAGCCAATAGGAAGATAAACGATAAACTTTATTTGTAGTTTCAAAGTATTTGCGGGTCTAGTGAATCTACACTGGTTCTACAAATTTCGATTATGCTCCTTTTAATTTTTTTCCACGTTTTAATGTGGTAAATTGTATTACATTTAATAGTTTTTATATGTGTGTGAGTGTGTGTGTCAACATTTGGAGGATGATTTTGGTATCTGTGGATCATTATCAATAAAATATATGACGAAATTTTCAGCAATCGGTCTTCTCCAAATGGATGCAGTAAGTATCTTCTCATTCTCTGTAACGGAAACTACCAAAAATATGACTTCCTAAATTGTAGTATCTGATCGAATTTCAGCATAAAAGAATAACTTTTAATTTAATAAAATAAAAATAAAGTGCTGTTATAATTTAATTAGGATAAGTATGGCTTTCGTTGAATTTCATTTCATACTGATTTTTAGTAACTTACCTTTAAACTGTTTTTAAAGTGGCATATTTAATACAAAATTTTAAAAGCTTCTTTGATAGAATTTTACATTTCTTATTATTTCTCCGATTTCTTCTTTTTGCTCTACATTCCAGAAAAAAAAATTAATTTTTCAATGCTTCTTTTCTCCGTTAAAAAAGAAGAAAACTTACCATAATATTCCCTGAAATGCATTAAAAATATTTAACTAATTCTTAGAAAAAGTTCTGTTTTCTGAAATTTAAAAAGTATTATTTTGGGTATCATCTTTCTATTACTGGGAATAAATTTCACAAGACAAATCTTTCGAACATCAGATAAAAATATTTGCGATCTTGTGATATTACTCTATTTTTCTTACTTTTTCTCAAAGCTAAAAAAAATTAAGGATGTAATTAGGTAAAAGATACTTTAATATGATTGCTAATCGAAACTGTTATTTTCATTATTTCTAAAATCATGACTGCAGTAGTTTTGCGTGCTATAAGCTGGTAGCCTTTCATTCATGTACTTCTTTTTTTCTTTGCCGGAAACTACACAATTGTTTATACAATAATTTACTAATGCTTTAAAAATCTCTTTCTAACATAATTTAAAAAGAAAATGAAATCTGTTAAACCATTTCTTCCTACGACGTCTTCTTATAGTATTGTTTAAATTAAATTAAATGTTTTACTGAAAATATAGTAAAAAATAAACTTTTATAGGTTCAAATGGATCTTATATGATACAGCTAAAAAATATATGGCTAATGTGAGAGACACAAAAAAGGTAACATTTTTATGGTTATAATATATATATATATATATAATTTCAAATTTATCAATTTAGCAAGAACCAGCACACCCCCCTCACAAAACTAAAATCCCTTAAAATTGAAAATTCAACAATCAAAATACAAAAACAATAGGCTGCCAGCCTCATCAGCGATGGGTTCTATTAGACAAAAGCAGCCGGACACTCGAGTTTACAAAAACAAAATATATTTAAGTGGCAGTGGGTTTCGGCCAGAGCGGTGAATAGCAAAAAATCAGATGTTAAACACCCGATGGCTATAATTCACGCGCCCCCCCACCGGACCCTACGCCACATTAGTAAACGAATGTCTCACCTGGAACATTGTAAACGATGTCAAAATATGTTCTCTGAATAAAAACCACATCCCCAACTTAGCTGCAATGCCACAACTCAAAACAACTTAAACAGAACAATCTAGAAACCGTATTCCAAACCAATCCAGAAACAATCCAGGTCTGTTGCCACCCAATGCAGCTCATCATCATAAAACCGTCCTTAAGCAGGCTTTAGGTAATATAAGTCATTTAGCTGTCATTGAGTAGCAAACGATCAAAAATGTAGAGAATCTGCAAAATCAGAGTACTTTTTTATGAACTTGAGAGGAATATTGTTTTTATAGTGAAGTTTACTTTTAAATTGAAAAAGCTCACTTTGAAATAGATATTTTTCTGTACATATTCTATAAAATCGGAAAATTTGGCTGATTATAATATTAATGTAGATTTGTTTTGAAATATTGGATGACCAGTGTTCGAGCTGATTAACTGTAAAAGAAAAGCTTTTACGCTTATCATAAATAGAAATTTGTATTTTGTTATCTATTAAAATTTTTATTTTTAAATCTAGATAATCAGCCTCCGAACTATTTTCATTAGTTTTTTTTAACGTTAAGGAGTCAGGATAAATTTCTTGAGAAATTTCATTAAAATCAGAATTAATATTCAAAACGATCAAATCATCAATGTATCGGTAAGCAAAAAATTTTAGATCAGCTTTATTTATACTATATTGAAATTCATAAAAAAATAAGAATAAGTTAGCTGCAGTGGATGAGTAACTAGTACCCATACCAATCCCATTAATTTGTAGGTATATTTTAGAACCAGTATAAACATGATTTTGCAGATTCTCTACATTTTTGATCGTTTGCTACTCAATGACAGCTAAATGACTTGTATTACCTAAAGCCTGCTTAAGGACGGTTTTATGATGATGAGCTGCATTGGGTGGCAACAGACCTGGATTGTTTCTGGATTGGTTTGGAATACGGTTTCTAGATTGTTCTGTTTAAGTTGTTTTGAGTTGTGGCATTGCAGCTAAGTTGGGGATGTGGTTTTTATTCAGAGAACATATTTTGACATCGTTTACAATGTTCCAGGTGAGACATTCGTTTACTAATGTGGCGTAGGGTCCGGTGGGGGGGCGCGTGAATTATAACCATCGGGTGTTTAACATCTGATTTTTTGCTATTCACCGCTCTGGCCGAAACCCACTGCCACTTAAATATATTTTGTTTTTGTAAACTCGAGTGTCCGGCTCAGTGTGACCGTTTTTGGATTGTTGTAAGAAATCTGGACTGTTGTAGGACTTACAACAAGCTAAATCAAGCTAACAACTCAGGCTAAAAGATAGTTGTCAGTCTATTGATATACTGACCATCAATAGATGGCAGGACCATCGATTTTATTTTTAGCTTGTTGTCAGTCCAAATGTAGCCTGCTTTTAGCTTGAAAAAACAGTCACACTGGTCCGGCTGCTTTTGTCTAATAGAACCCATCGCTGATGAGGCTAGCAGCCTATTGTTTTTGTATTTTGATTGTTGAATTTTCAATTTTAAGGGATTTTTGTTTTGTGAGGGGGGTGTGCTGGTTCTTGCTAAATTGATAAATTTGAAATTATATTTTTAATTTATGTGTTTTAATGCAGCGTTTCGGCGCAATTCACATGAATTTCTATTGTTTATTGTTGATTTTTTTACATATTGGATATATAGGGGAGAGTGGGGATACTTGAGCATAGGGGATACTTGAGCCACCCCTATTATCTCTACAGTTGGTTAATTTTTCTTTCTAAAACTGCCAATATGATAACATATTTATAGTTCTGAACATGTAAAAAAGAAATCACACATCTTGGTACCATTTTGAAAATATAGTGATTAATAGTTGTCTTTTCCCTATCTGAAGTAAATATTTGGATGCATGGCTTTTTTGTTTTTTTGTAATCAAAGTTTTGTTTAAAGTTGCAACTATATACATACATTCAATAAGCATAATTTCAATTGTATTTTGAGTCTAAAATAGTTCTAATAGCTGCATGCTTTATTTAGTAAAACTCTGTGAAACAAAAATAGTGATAGTGGGGATACTTGAGCCAATGAGAGTGGGGATACTTGAGCCATGCCTCAACCATCCCCACTAGAAATTAAACATGGGTGAAACAAACAAAAAATAAAATTCCATCCTTATATTCACTAATAGATATTTTTCTGGATAAAAAGGAGAATAACTTTTCATTTTATTTTTTTTTTCTTAAAAAAATAACGACCTAAAAATGTTTAAAAATGTATATTTTTTAAATGAAAATATCTATTTTATTTTTAATTTTGAGTAACAAAATAGCCTGTCTAGATAAATGTAAACATAGTTTTCAATTTAACTTTCATTAAATTAAAATAGCTTTTTAAAACGGTTTTACAGGCTATAACTTTTAATACTTTAATTAGTAAGATCCAACATATTAAAATATTTATTTTTTAATATAATATATTAAGATTAATATTTTATATTGAAATCGTAACCTCTGTTGCTGTAACTTTTTTTTAACTAAGAAAATTGAAGAAAAATTGGTAAAAAGAGCGCACAAAAAACAAGAAAAGTAACAAAAATTCCAGTTCAAACTTACCTGCATGGAGCCAAAGAGGAAGACAAAATCTTTTTCCTGTGAAATCAAAAAAGTGTTTGAAATAGTAGAATGATACATCTGGCTTAAATTCCGACAGCTACTAAATTAAAAGCATGAGTTCGACAATATCATTAGAGGAAAATTCTGTCAATGATGGTGATGATGTGAAAAGAAAACCTTCTATTGATGGTTGGTTACTAATAAAATATGCCAGAAAGAAAACTGTAAAAATATTTGTTGGATAAGTGCTTAATATTTTGAAAATGAAATTTGCCCGAAGAATTGCAGATTCCAAATTTAAATGGCTCTGAACTGAGGATGTTTCTGCCGTCGTTATAACTCAAGTTGAAATTATCCTCCGACAACCAGTTTTAACGACAAAAAATGATCGTATTACTAGCTTTGTTTTCTCAATTGGTTTTGAAGGACTTTACGTTTCATAATTTATCATTCTGTAAAATGTTTGTGCAAAAATAAAGCGAAAAAAATTACTTTTGTAGGTATTTTTCCTTAGTGGCTCAAGTATCCCTTCACCATGGCTCAAGTATCCCCGCCATGGGGATACTTGAGCCACGATGTAAAACAAAAAATAAACATTTATTATACATAGAAAAATAGTTCAAAATTAATTGAAAGTGGTTTTTAGTTGAAGAAAAAATATCAAATTTTCATTTTCAATATTTTATTTTATTCTAAAAAAATATAAAAAATTAAAAAAAAATTAAAATTCAAAAAATGGCTCAAGTATCCCCATCTTCCCCTATATATATATATATATATATATATATATATATATATATATATAAGTCTTAAGTGCAGCATAAAAACTTAGATAAATCATTCTAATTGGTCTGTAGTTAGTAAGAAATGGTGAATTTGTTATTCTTTTTTTTAATTTGTTTCACCTAACTTGAATTACAAACAAACAAACACAAAGGTCTAATGTGAGACGGTACATGGGGATAATGTTAGGCATCTTGGGATATCTTAGGGCAATAATAGTACCATACTTGCTAACTTCTGACTTAACTTTCGTAAAATGTGAGTTAATTTAAACCAAGTTAAATATGTTTCTATCCAAAATACTTTGAAAGAAATCATATCAAACAAGTCCCACCTAGAAACGAGAAATAAAATATCTAACGATACATCTAAAACAGGATTCGTACACATCAAGGGATTCGTGAGATTTTAAGTGTTTCAGTACCAGAAATTTCTTAACCTTCCTACCCTGAATGGGTCTAATCGACCCATAACTGTAATTTGTTTTATGCGATTCAAACCAGAACTTTTTTCATAAAGAAAGTTAAATAACAGATTCAGAGAAATAAGTCAATTAAATATATTAAAATGTTTTAAATAACAATTCTGGTATGAAATGTTTTTATCAAGATTGGGTAAAGTTTGAACAGGGTAGGAAGGTTAAAGTACTTGCTGCTCGCTATATTTGAATATAGAATTTTTTTTCATCAAATGAGCAGAATATTAATTTACAAAATTTCTGTTAAAAGGTGCTTGAAAGTTCTTGAAAGGTACGAACCCTGTAAAATATTTTCTGATTAGAAACGCGTTTAAGCCGGTTAAAATTAACTCACAATGCCTGAAGTTGACAAGTATGTAATACTATTCAATCACACAACTTGAATCACAAATAAAAACAGAATGTGTTACTCTTTTATTGTCTTTTTCGTTTTCATGTGCAGTTAAACTTATTTTATTCTTTTTTACAAGCCTAATAGTATATTCTTCCATTTTTCTTCCATATTTTTTATCGAGTGATAATCAATATTATTTAGCTGATTTTGCAACTTAGTTTTACACCTCCTGTTAAAAGACACATTAACCCCTTCGCGACGGGAGTCTTTTGCGAAATTTTTAATGTTTTGTCACCGGATTTAAAAAACAGAAATTTGTGCCTTTTTAAATCGAGAAAATGCTCAGATTAAATAAGGCAAATTTTACTGTAAATTTTTACTGGTGGGGACAAACAAGGAGTCTTAAGCCTTTTTGCGGCTCGTATACGTGTCGCTCGTCCCCAAGGTATTAACCCCTTAACTGGTTAATTCTTTTCCGTTCAATAAATTGAAAATAGCGGAATCACACCACTATTATTTAAATAAAATATTCGTAAAATTTAGTCTAAACATTTCCGCCTTTCAATAGCATGAATATTTTCTTAAAAATAATAGTGGTGTCAAAAAATTTTAAGTTATGCAATAAGCAAATTCGTCTTGTCCGAACAGCGTTCGGGCAAACCAGTTAAGGGGTTATAGGTTAATTTTTGTGTATTTTTAAGCATTGAAAATGACACATAATTACAAACAGAAAGGAAGTTAGACAGTTACTTCACCCACAAATAATTTTTGATGAAACCAAATAAAGAGTATTCAATGGTGAATCATTACATTGTTTATATAAAACATGTAAGGTCATTTTTATAACATGTGTGATGTTCCTTTTACAGATAATAAGGGAAATGCTGCCGCTGCTGCAAAAAAGAAAAAAAAAGGAAAAAACAGCAAAATATAATCGATGCTAATTCAAAAGTCTTTAGAAATAAAGAATAGATGAACAACAGAAAAATGAAGAAAAAATGAGGAAGAACAATCGGAAGCAAAATAATTTGAATAAGTTAAAAATACAGTTAAGGAAAGAGGCCGAGAAAAAAAGGTGTGACTAAAATAAACAATTTAATAATAATAATAATAGAAATTTAACAAATTACAACAACCATTTGGAAAATATTTTTTTCAAAGACAAAAATTTAAGACTTATAAATAAATTCTATATTTAAAAAAATGGTCTTTTACAAATTAAAAAACCAATTATTTGTAAAAAATGGTCTTTTACAAATAATTGGTTTGACATTAGATTGTTTCCTTTTTCGTGATCGTCGCACACTTTGTAATTGAATCGGTAAACTCAATAATCATACGTTTTTTTTTTTTTTTTTTTTTTTTTTTGCTTTTTTTTTTTCTTTTTGTCGTATAAAAAGGCTACCTTTTATACGACGCCTTTCTTTGGATTCTATTTTTTTCATAGCTAATAATTTGCGTCTACCCATTTAGTAATTTTTTTATTATGGCATAAAAAAAAATAAAATGTGAACATTGTCCAAAGCAAAATGTCTGATTGTTTCCCATTGAGCTAATAAAAAATCGGTAAAAACATCATTTTTATGATGATCAAAATGTGGCTTCCGTAATAATGGAGCCACATATTACATACACCATTTATTAAATTTAAATTTTCCTAAATCAATCATAAAAAAATAAAATTCAGACACCACAAGGTCCATTCTCGACCAAAAACAACAACCATTTTGCAAATGGAAACACGAAACAGAAATACAATCAAGATCATGATACGATGCGAGGAAAAAATGAAAATATTGGAAACTAAAAAGGAAAAACTAAATATGTAAACTATTGCACCAGCATAGAAATTATTACTCAAACAGCAAGTGAAGTATCGATAGACAATTGGACTTTCGGTGTTGTAGATAAATTAGGAAACCAATTTATTATAGTGGATTTTCATCAGTACTCAAGTAGACACATGTAGGTGGCCTCAAAATTCAGCCAAAATTAAACATAAGAAAATTTGGATAATATAGTTGTTGCATTAGCTCCTGGTTAACTTTGAACAGGCCTCTTTACAACCATTTAAAAATAATAGTGTCTCACTTTAGCACCATAGCCATTTCATAGTAACCCCATCCCGTGGGGCTAATATGGTTTTTAGTATATTTTTTTAATCTTTATTTTAATTATAAGCAATAATTGATTTCCACTAACAGCTTGAGGATCAAAAAACAAATTACGATATTTTTTATTTTGATTTTTTTCGAAAATAAAAAGTTTAGAATTGTGTCTTTTTATAGCCCCTATTGACCCTACTTCAAATACAAACTTTTCATTTCAAAATATCAGGGAAACGTCATTCATTAAATTATATGAGAGGGAATATTGTGTCAATATTTTACAATATTTTCTCAGTATTTTATTTTGTAGAAATATTTAACACATTATAAAATATAGCTTAAACTATAATTATTGAACGTCATAATCACCTTGATTACGAAATAAAAATATGAGATATTAAAATTCTGATACATAATTTTTAAAGGAGCTAAAATATGCATAATAAGGTCTTTATAACGTAAAAGATCATCAAAAATGTTAAAAAGAAACTTCCGTTTTTAACATCTTTTGGCGGTCTTTTGTGTTATAAAGACCTTATTATGTATAGCACATTTTAAGTAAAATATACATCAGAATTTTAATATCTCATGTTTTTATTTAAACCATTATTTAAAATAATATTTTTTAAAAAGATTAAATAAATGTTGATATAATACTGAAAACATTCCCAATCAAATGCAAATATCACTGAAATTTATTCAATTGCGAGCATTAATGATAAAATGCTAAATTTCCTGCAGCTTTGACATCGAGTTTTAAAAGTACCGGTGTAACACTAATGAATCTGTAATATCGGTCCAGTATTGATCAGCTACTACTATGAATGTGCCTTTAAAATAGGAATATTTATTGCAGCTGTCACGTGATTTCTAACACGCAGGAATAAAAATATCTCGATTTCACTGTGGCACAAAAATATATTCTATTGAATCAGTATGTAAACCGCGATAAAATATTAATAAATAAAACTTAAGAAAGCTTTCCTAAATGTTTCCTTACAACAATAAATATTAAATTGCTATTAATTCTATTATTTGTGCAAAATAATAATAATAATAATAATAATAATAATCTTACTTTAACCAATTAACAGTCTCATTTTTATGATTAAACAGACTAATTTTATTTATCTAAAATAATTTTATCTCCTTATATTTATATTTTTTTTTCTAAACATTATTTCTTAACACTTCTAAACCCTTGCTTACAAAGTTGTCATGGTGTTCATATTGTCATAAAGAAATAGCATACAAATTTCAGGAAGTTTCCTTTTTTATCAAAATTTAACATATTAAAATAATCAATATTTATTTTTTTAATTAATATTTATAATAAAATTTAACACGATACGCGTCATTTATCAGTAATGCTGCAATATTTTAATATAAACTTTCAAGGAATAGAAGAAATAAAAACGTGCCTTATCTTATTAACGAATTTAATTTTATTTAAGTACTATTACTACTACTACTACTACTACTACTACTACTACTACTACTACTACTACTACTAGTACTACAAATAATAATAATAATAATAATAATAATAATAATAATAATAATAATAATAATAATAATAATAAATTATATAAAGTCACCCAAAAGATTTTTTTAGCTGTTTTGTTTTTTAAATCTTTAGTCACTCATGATGTGAGACGTATAAATGATATTGTACTGTCAAACACAAATTTTGTTTTAAGCAGATGTAAGTGCTTTGTTTTCGCAATGATTATAATAAATGATGGTGCTTCTTATAATGCTTTGATTTTTATTTGTTTATTTATTTGAAAATAATAAAAAGACTCCTTGCCCCGATATTTCAATGCATGATACAGTTAATCAGCTTATTGTTAGATTTAAACAAATTGAGGTTTTTGTTTGTTTGTTTGTTTGTTTGTTTGTTTTCGTAAATGTCCTTTTTATTGCTTTGTGCGCATTCTTATTTTGCCTCCCAGTACAAAAGAATGGTCACAAATTGCGACAATGTAACATTCGACATTGCCAGATTTACTGAAGGGCATTCGGAGTACGGGCGCTGGGCTCCTGATTTTCAGGAACTCCCAAATGTTGTTGAAGGTTTTTCAATTATTGTTCAAAATCTGATGAATCTTTAATATCCAATGAAATTTTATATTTCACTCTACATTCTACTATGTTCATATTATATTTCTATGCATATTTTGTCTGAAACATTCATTTATTACTTTATTATAGTGAATAACTTCTTTTACATTTATCACTTAAAAAATATATTGTATTTTTAATTCATATTTAACCCTTTTCCTGTTATCGTCAGATTTTTTGAGTGTTGGGGAGCGTAGCTTACAGCCTGTAGAGCCCCCCCCCCCCTCCTCCAATATTTTAAACAATTGTTGCTTGGTGTTGTCGAAAATTTATTATTAGGTGTTGCATATTTTATCATTCCAGATATACAGACTTGCATGGGAAAAAATAGTTTATTATAAAACGTTCACTCATTTAAATTTCATAATTGTGAAATAATTATTTAAATTTAAGTTATTGACTAGTAAATCTGCAGATCAGGAGCCTCAACGTCAGCTTTGTTCATATTTTTTTTTAAACAAACTTCGAGTAATATTCAACTTCCTGGAAACTGTAATTTAAAATTTTCAAATTACGTAATTATTTATAAGAATAAAATAAGAATTAGAAGTTTTCAGCCATCAAAAGCGGTAAATAAAAAATTTAATTTTGTTAGGATATTCTGAAAATTTCATGATCTATTAATTTTGTTTTCTTTATTATAACATAGTAGATTTCTTCAGGGGGGCTCCGCCCCCCTGAACCCCCCGAGCCTCACTTAATTTAAATTTGTCACTTTCTAATAATTGTGCTAATGGTTATTATATATCTTGCATTTCTTTATACATTTTGATTTATAAGGATAAGTAACAGTTTGGACAAATATTTTTCATTATCCTCATACTTCTACATGCCTGCCAACCACAAACACCTAAACTTGATGTATCAGGAACTTTTGTAAGTGTAAACACAGTAATCTAGAGATTTACAATTTTGTTTCCGAAAAAAAAAAAAGTTATGATTCCATTTTGCGGCAGTTATAGCGGGACAGACAGACATACAGAAGAACAGACTGACAGATGAAAAACAATAAATTTCGTGTCTCCAAAGTTAGCCTTCGCTGAAGTTTCGGCAATGACATCATTATTAATGAGTTATTGATATCCATGTTTGTTGAATTTTTAACGACTACTATAAAATACCTGTTTTTGTTCAATTATGACGTCATAGTTTACTAAGTGAAATATTTATTAAAAATATAATTCTTTTTTATTTCTTTTACTTCTAATTATGCCCCCATTTTTGTTAGAAAAATTCTTATTAACGAAAGAAATATCCGTGTTTAATATTTAACAAAAAGTACTATATCTATAGCTATTTCAATTCTGACGTCATATTTTTTTTTTCTTCTTAGTTTAATTTTTCGAATGAAAATTGCTCAATTGAAACTTATTGCTGTTGAAAAATTGTTATTCCAAATTTAGATTTGTTTTTTTTTTGGCAACGATAAAGGAAATTAGATAAATTTTATTTAAAAAATCCCTATTGATTCGATATGAAAAAGAAGGAAATTTTGAATTATTAAGGAAAATATTTGAATAAAATTAATAAATCATAGCTAATGTTTTTTTTCCTGGGCTATGTTATATTTATACGCAAAAATACAAAGTTATTAATTAATTCATCAGTTTTGATGTTGAATTCATTTAAATTTTTGTACACGCTTTCAAATTTGTAGCATTATAAGGATAAGGATTTAGATGAAAGGTTACTTAGCAACCTTTAAGAGAAAATAAAGAAAAGAAAATAAATACATTTGAAATAAGTAAATCTCTAAAACAAATTAGTTTATATTATTGGAACACATTTATAAAAAATTTCCAAAATTTGCAGTAATAATTTTAAAAATCTGACAAATGCATTGACAAAATTTCAAAACAATACGAATAATTTAACTGGTAAATTTTAGTATCCATTTATCATTGAATTCCATTAATCAAATGTGTCATTTTCTCTCGGGGAAAAAAAAACATTGAAAATCCTTGGATTTGCCATAGAAAAGCATTATTGCGCGAAATAAAATATTCTATATCTTCCGAACGAATGAATCAAATCTTACAAAAAACTATACAGCTTAATCCCAGTGTCTCACTAACATACCCACTTAATTTCAAGCCAATCGAATGCTTTTTATGTCAGTTATCGCGGAACAGACAGACTGACTGACAGACTGACAGACAGACAGACAGACAGACAGAATCCAAAAAATTTCGTGTCTCCAAAGTAAGCCTTCAACTGACGTTTCGGCAATTATCATTTTTAAATGGATATTTTAAAGTCGGTAATGGTTACTTAAGTGATATTTTTTTTTCATCAATCCCCCAGTAAGTATCGGTGCAAGGGGACTCCGTAAGTATCTGTGCCCGGGGTCCCCAAATTTCTAAATCAGTCCTTGATCTTTAGAATCAATTTTTAACATCAATGAAAATTTTTATGTATTTTACCCAGAAATTTGAAGCATTGAAAGTAAGTTTTATGAGTTTTATTTCAGCTTTTAAATACTTTTTTCCTAATTAAAAGATATGTAGAAATTGTTTAAATCATAAAATTTTATTATACTTTTGTATGAATGAAAATAATTACGAAATCATACAATCAAGAAACAACCTGTTAATAAATTTCCAGCTTTACTTTTTTAAATATTTTTCTGGCATTTCGGTCACAAAAAAATTATGGTATTTTTCTGGAGTCAGTTTCGAAAGTGAAAATGGCCTTAGAAAAAAAACTGCCAAAATCGAAAAAAATATGTTTTTTACAGGAAATATATTGTTATAGCTAGGAAAATTATTACATAAATTGATAACTCTTGATGAAAATATTTACCCTTTTAAAATATTATTTGAAAAAATATATATAAGGCATTGAAAGATTGCCCAACATTAATTGAATATTATTAAGAAATTTCATCTTTTTTATACAATGAAATGATCTAAATAAGCAATTTTAATAAAATATACCTGCAAACGATTTGTCTCCATATACCACTGTGCAACGGAAATCTTTTGTGTGTTCTTGTAAACGAATTGTAAATGCTATACACTTCATTTCCATTAGCAAACATTCTATAGTGAACCACATTAACATTTAGAAATTACATATCAATTCATTATTTACTTGAGTTATAGAATGAATTCACAAACAGGCAAGCAAAATTCATAAAAACTTTTGAACTATATAGGAAAGTATTAAAAATGGCTAAATGATTTTTTCCCAAAATTTTAAACGTTTCAGAAGAGATAAACTATCCATGGTTCGCTTCTGAGAAAATTTGATATATTCTCGATTACCACGGTGTAATGAAATTTTTTTTGTGTGTCCTTGTAAACGAACTGTAAATGCTGCTCACTTCATTTTCTATAGAGAACGTTCTACAGTGAAATTTATTAACATTTACACATTATATATCAATCAGAGTTTATTTACTTGATTTAGAGCATGAATTCACAAAGAGGCAAGCAGAGTTCTCAAATACTTTTGAACTACATTAGATGGTATTAAAAATACCTATTTTTTCTCAAAAGTATGATAACTTATTAATCACCTTGCAGAAGAGATAAACCATTCATGATTCACTTCCAAGAAAATTTCATATTCTATTTATTTCAAAACCATGTGTTTAAGTAGCTTTATTTGTCTCAACAAGACGAAGAAAATTTTAATATCGTTTCACTAGTTTAAAATAGTTCTCCCTGATTCACTGCATCGTTCAACAGTTGAATAGGTGTCTTGTATGTAGTGTATGTTTCCTTTTTCATTTTCTGCCTTTTCAGTTTTGTTTATCTTTTACTTTTTTTTTTTTTTTTTTTTTTTTTTTTTTTACATTTTAAGGTTATTTTATTGGAAGTTAAAAACATTTTTTTCAGAAGATTACAGTTCTATTATGTGATCATTGAAACAAACTTTTTTATGGAAAATAACACGTATTCTAAGCTTTTCTTGTTTTGTTTTTTAATCTTAGGGCTCTGTCACCCTACCCAGACATGAATATGGTTTTAATCCGTTGTACTTTACTCAAATACATTTCTTACAGTATCTATAAAAAAAAAGAAAAAAAAAAGTTAAAACTATTAGTATGGAAATTCATGCCCCTCCTTGTGTATTCGAATTATCTTTTTAGAGATATTAAAAATATTTTGAAACAAGCTGTTTGAAAAACTAGTTTAATTTTAGAGGAGAATACAAAATGTAGTCGATTACAATTCCTATTTTGAATAGTAGTGAATGTAATCTAATTTTCAAAAGTAGTAGCCATTTCGCTACATACAGATGTTGTCAAAGGAATCAATCTTCATTTGAAATTTTGGACACCGATTAAGTGATACTGCGGCCCCTCGTTATGACGCATTTGCCAGTTTACAGTCAAATAAATGTGATAGAACTTAAGGCACTAACAAATTAACACAGGTAACATGCATGAAAATGTTTTGTGTAATTCCCTAAAAAAGTATCGCCTGCCAGTTTATTTATTATTACATATAGTTATAGTTTTGAACCGTCGTAACTCAAGGCACATGTAGAATTATACGATCTCCTTCAAGACTAACGAAAAGGATCCCAAGCTTTACCAAATAGTTGGGCCAACACTAGTCAATTGTCAATTAATTGCTCTCCCACATTTGTTTACAGTCAGAAATGTCGGGCTTACCATACCATCGGCCAACAATTTTTCCAAAAAAGGCTCAACAGTATTCTGACGCTTAGTTGCTCAGACACGCTATACATTAGAAGGAACTGTATCTACCATTTTGCAAACTCTGCCATACCAAGTCTACTATTTTTCAACGCTTTTCACAAATTTCCAAAGAGAGCCGGCAATCTGTGATACTTGGGGTGCCCCGGAAAATCGCATTGTAAAATTTTTAAAGCAAAATCCATTTAGTTAAAGCGATTAGCCAACAAGTTCGGGAGTGCTGTTGCGAATAACAATAAGGAGTAAATGTGCAAGTGTTTCCGAAAAAAAATTTTTTTTTTTTATTTGGACCTGGAACTCGGATTTATATTCAATTATTAATTGGAAAAATCCATAACCGTGTGCGTTGCAAATGCAACTGCTGAGTAGATGACATTCACAAAGTGACAATAAATCTAATTACTAATTCTTTTACACTAGTATATATATATTTTTTTTATGGTAACTGAAGCTGACTTTTTGAGTGCTTGTTTTATTTGAAGTAAAATTTTAATTTGAAAATTGAGCCCATAAATATGCTTTCTATTTCGACTATTATGCATACGGGCCTCATATGAGGACAAATAATAATTGCATTATTTAACAAAAAAAATTGAGCATTCATTTATGGAGGTCTGATTTGTGGACAAATAATAGACAGTATGCAGCACAACAATAAAATTATTTTATAATTCGTTCTCATTTATCCCAAAAAAAAGATTTTTTGTGAATAAGGAAACATAATAAAAAATAATTTATGCATGAGAGGGTTAAAACACGCTCACTCATAAGTTTTTCAATGATACAGTGACACACGTAAAACTTCTTAGTTCGAAAGAACTTCTTTTACCATTTTTACCGTGCATTTTTATTAAAGTTAACAATAAACTGCATAGTATGTGTAAAAATTTTAAAATAAACTTTTTTGAAGAAATTAATGTATGTAAATATTATTTTAAAAAATTATAACAAACTTTAGAAAATTTGATAAACATGTACTACTAATTAATTTGTAAGTAAATCGTTACAGTAAATTAACGTAATTAATATTAAAATATATAATTCTTAAAATTTAAAATCATAAAACTATCATGGGATATTAACAAGCTACTTAAATAAATGTATGTGTTTCTGCTGATAAAAATTATCATTAATCCTGTATATCCGATTATCACACCTTTAACGAAGAACTCCTTAAGTTTATAATTAAATTGCAAAAAAATTTTGTTAAAGTTTTATTTCAAACAAATAATTTGAAAAATTTTGGCTTCATTATAAATAGTTTTTAATTATCACTTCAAGAGATTTATTTCAATTTAATTCGTGTAATTGCGTGAAAGTAAATTTTCAATAGAATTTTTAGTGAATGAATAACAAAGCTCTTATTATTAAATTTTATAAGAATATTGATTTCTTTATTTAAAAACTGCAGCTTAATTTTCCTATTTACTTTTCATTTAAAAAATCTATGTATTTAAAGTTCTCTTACAATAAATTTGTTTACGGCTTCCTTAAACAGAGATTGTAAGAAAGATTCACAAATATTTTATGAACACGATGCCAACTCTCATTTGAGTTTTAATGTTTTAAACGAAGTCAGAGAAATGCTTCATTTTGAAACCGAAATGTCATATGTTTCCTTGGAATTTTAAGGAATCTTGCGTGTCACATAGAATGAATTTCACTCTTGATATTATAACGTGAATTCTCCTATGCTATTTTGACTTTTCAGGGCGGAAAAATTTGTAAACAATGTGTCTAATAAAAAAGCTTAGCAGTTAGCATAAATTAATGAATCATCCATTAAATCTTATCACTATCGTAATAAGTAATAACATATGCAATTTTAAATTCTAACAGCTAACATGGATCGCCACCAATCAGAAATACATAAAGTTTATTCCTTGGAAGTATAAAATAAAATCAGCATTACATAGCTGAAAAAAAAAATCGCATTGTCCAAACAAAAATCCTGTGCAATCATAAAAAGCACTGGTTAGCGCTAAAATATTCCTGAATAATCTTTAGGAAAATTTGCGTTTGTAATTATGCAATATTTTAAAAAAAAACTTCAATGAATTTTAAAGTAAATAAGGTTAAATATACAGTTTAAAATTATGATTATTAATAAAGTTTCGTGTGATTTTGCCAGATATTTACCTTATAATTTTACCCATGAAAGTTTTAAATACTGAGGGAATACTGTAAAGATCAATGACAATTTTTATAAGATTTTTCTGCTCAATAAAACAGAGTTTTCAATTTTTTTTATTCAACACCCGTCGTTTGACATTATAAGTGAAATAAATCTTGTAGAAAGAAGAAAAAAAATCATCCTTATTGCACATGAGTGATATACTAAATATATCTTAACGTTACTGTAGAATCATACAAAAAAATAAATAAATAAAATAAAACATTTAGAAGGCATGGATATATTTTCTTTTTGAAATATTTTTTAAATATGGCAGGTAGAAAGGGTTTCAAACACGATAACACAAATTTTAAAAGGTGATTTAGCAAGCTACAATCAGCAATCTTTGTATAAGAAATGCGTTCACAATACATTTATTCAATTTATTCAGTCCAAAATTATAGGGTTCAAGTGCAGCCAAGATATTTATTCAAAAGTCTAACAATAATGAAGATATTTTAAATATCTATAACATATATATATATATATATATTGTTTTCAACAGCTTTATCTTAATTTATGTGAAATACGATATCATGAAAAGTACTGGAAGTGTTCAGTATTAGTATGCAATGTTAACTGGACTCCGAAAAAAGGAGCAATTTTTTCTTCCACTACTTCTAATAATATTGTTACAATTGCACAAGCATGGCTATTGAAAATTCCGTTAAAATAGCTTTATTATTGTAAATAAAAGGTCAAGTCGTGCATTACTCGCACTCAGAGGGTTCCGTACAGTAAACATATGAATTATTAACTCCTTGGGGACAGGCAATTGGTATACGTGCCACTTAAAATTCTCAGAATCCTTTATTATTCCCACCAGTTATTTTTTATTGAAAGTTTTTCTTATTTGATAGGAGCGTTTTAGCGATTCAACTACAGAAAATTTTCTGTCATGCTAAACTGGTTGTTAAAGGTTAAAAGTTAAGCAAAGTGATCTCATCGCGAAAGAATTAACTGTATTATTAAACGAAAATCGTTGCAGAAAGAAAAATAAGACTTTGTAAAAACTATACAAAGTAGGGTTGGTTATAGCTGCAATATACTAGAAAAATATGAATGTGTATATCATAAAAGTTCAAAGAGATATGAAGCCTAAATAATAACAAATATTACCATTCTCTATAACTCTTTTTTTAATCTTTTCTTTATCTATTTATAAGGAACTTAACTCGGTACTAAGACTAAAAGATAGTGCATATTTAAACATCGTGTGGCATTTCATAAAACTAAATTCTGCGTAGTAATAACCTTTTCTTTTTCGAGTGTAACGGATCCAAAACCCTTTTTCAATGTTTAAACTTTGGCATTGTGCTGAAGGAACTTGTTTAGAAAGGACCTCGCAAATTTGTAAAGAAGCTTTGGTTCGTGACGTGTTTTTCCAGATGGGATTTTAATCAGCTTTCAAATACACAACAGTCGTTTTGAGAAACCCACTCAATACAAACTAGTCGGGAATCCCATAGTATTTATAAGAGATTCGCATTCAAAAGAAATTTTTAAAAAATTAGACATTTTAATACCAAAAATTTCGTAACATAGTGGCCTCTACATCCGAAGTAAGAAATATTTTTGCATTAAATAAGGCGAATAATACTTTTTAAAAAAATCCTGGTACTAAAATGAATATTTCTTTTTCTTTTAAGTACGAACCCTGATTTATGTGATTAATTCTATTTAACTTAGTAAGTTTGCAACAGTATGAAATTTATTGATTTTATACTGCTATAAGGTGTTACATTATAGAAATATATTATTAAAAGTTGTTATCTAGGCTTTAAAAGCCGTTCCTATGTAATGTACGCAATCCTTGTCATTATTTATGTGCAAGCCGTCCCTGTCTTTAAGGGCTAATATTTGGTTAATTGCTGCCGAAGTTTTACAAAAATCATCATCAACAATGCTTTTATACTTCTGCTACGATAGGTACCTCCAACGCTCCTCAAAACCTGTGCCCAATGCCTCCAAATCGAAATTTGTGTGTAACAGAAAAATGGTTTTTTCTCAATAACTATGCGATCTAGAGTAATCGCTATGGTTTTTATGCAAGGTTTAAACTGACATCTGTAACGTCTATTTTTTTTATAATTTTAGTTTCAGCAGATTCGGAATTAGATAGGAGGTAACATATTTTTGCAATATATTTTCGACGAATCTCTGAAAATGTAATACTTAAAATTAAAAGAAATATTGTTTTGAGTTCAGCGTAACGAAAGCTTTCACAAGATATCCCACACGATGTACAAAGAAAAAACTTGTTTTCTTCAAGCTACTTAATTAGTACCCTATTCCCCTCTTAAATATATTTGTAAATGTTTAATAATCTGTAAATGTGTGGGTCAATAGTCTTTATTACTTCCCCCCAATTTGAGCTTTCCACGTTTTATAGTTTATGAGTATAATGGCTGTGACAGGCGGACAGACAGAATCGGAAGTGATCTTCTAATGGTTCCGTTTTCACTTTTTAAGTACGGAACCCAAAAAAGATGAAAAAGATTTTAGGTTTGGCTTCAGGTGAAACAGACCTGCATTTTTAATTGAAAATGTGAATTGCAACCCTGATTTTTCTATCCAATAATTACTAACTCTTCCATCTTTTAAAGTTTGTCTTATCACTTTTGAAAGAATTTGTATAAATCGAACATAGTGTTCTCTTATTTCATTGGTGTATTTTACTTTTCCAAGTCTAAAACGGTGAACAACGTTTAAATAAATTATGGCCAACATAGCTACTGATTCTAATATCTATTAAAAATGGCATTATGATTTCATTCTTTAACCTCCCTAAACTGAATGGGTCTAATCGACCCAGTCATATTTCATTGAATTCAAACCAGAAAATTTTTCATAAGGCAAATTAAATAGATAACACAAAGATTTAAATTAAATAAGTATGTTAAATGGATTTAAATAAAAATTCTGATGTGAAATATTTTTTCAAGTTTGAGTAAAATTTCAACAGGGTAGGAAGGTTAAATAAACTTAACTGATTAAACAATGATCCAAGTAAGCCGCGACCATTGCATTAACTAGGAACCCCATTCCCATTTTTAGAACCAAATTCTGGTGCCCTACTGTTGAACATAAATAATTCGTTCTGAAGTGTAGCCCCTATTTTAAGTTTAAAAATTGAAACTCATGTGTTTGAGATAAATGAACTGCCAAAGATGTAAAAAGAATTAATCATTTTATTATTATTATTATTATTATTATTATTATTACATGCTCAAATATTATTTAAGTCACAATACAAATGTATACTCATATATTACCCTTACTACGTATAGATAATAACAAAAATACGTAATTATTACCCCCTTTGAAGCATAGTGGTATATGTTATATACCACTTAGTTTTAATCAATATATGAATAAATTTTGAATAACATTTTCTTTTAAAGGACTTTGGTGGGAAACATTTGTAAAATTGAATTTCCTTATTTTCATTTTTTTTTTTCGAAAATTCTGGTTTAAATTCAACATTTTAGAAACACAAATACTTGTCTCGAAAAGGGTTAAGACATAATAATATTCAATGAAAAGACATGGTCTATTTATAACAAGTCATACACGTGCGGGTTAATCATTTCGCTTTACTAGACATATTTTATCAACATCGTTTTTCATAATCTTAATCAAAAAGTCTCCCTGCGCCAGTTATTTCTTTTTCAAAATCACTTTTTACTAAAATCATAGTTGTACTACGACCTGTTGAGTATTGGAACTCTTGCGCTAAAAATACTTTTCTAAATAGCAAAAGCAATGCCTTTATCATTCTTTCAACTAAAACGATTTTTGACTTTCTCCACTTTAAGTGACATCGACCGAAGATCCTTCATTGATTGTCTATTCAACTTGTTTTTACCTGTATGCACATATCATATAAATATACGGTCGATCAAAACAAAAAAAGCCTCCATACATTTTAATCGCCAAATTATTATCGAAAAAAAAAAGCCATTCGATTGGAAATTATGTCTTCTTTTACTTTATATTAAAACATAAGCTTGGGAGAATGTCTTCATGTAGAATTTGTATCAAACTCTGAAATTTTCCATTGAAACATGTAATTTTAACATCATATTAGGAGTTTTCATTAGATTTTCTCATGGGATACAAAATGAGAAGTCATTCAGTTCAAAAATTTAGGAATTTTGCATATTTAAAATTGGGAACACCTAATCTTAAATTTTGATCGTTACAAAACATATTGTAAAGCTAGTTATGTTTCTGTGCATAACTCAAAACCTATTTTGCGGTATGAGCTGTAATTTTGGATAAGCATATTTGAAGGCTGTAGAAATATCTGTCTCTCCTTAAAAAAAAATTATAGGTTACAAATGATATTTTTAATAGGGATTTCAAAACGTATAATAGTTTAATTTAGTATTCGAAGACAATATGAATTGTAACTTATATAGAGACGAAGTTCGGATATTATGGAATAGTCGGGTAATATTGAATACTTCAATATTCGGTGTTTACGATTCGGCACCCCGTATAAATCTGCCATATGACTTTCTAGTACTCCCTTGAAGTTTTGTGCTCAGTTGTGTTTGGATACCTGTTGTTGGAGCGATGTTTTGAAATAAACTCTTATTCTCAATTTTTGCAGGTAATTATTAAAAAATTCGCATTAATTATAAAATCTCTTTATAATTAATATAATCTGATTATAAAAGATTAGAAGCTACAGACATTAAAACTGCATAGTACTTAAACGTTTGAACTGAAGTGATATTATTCTAATTCAATATAATGTTGAACGGTTGTATTTATTGCTGTCTTAGTCAGTTTTCCTCTATGTTAACTTATTGATGAAGGAAGAGGTTGTGTGTTTCAAGATAACGTATCGGTTAGTATGGAATATCAGCTAGACAACTGTTTCATGACGAATCCGAAGTCAAATTTACAAAGAATCCCATGATTAAGCGGAAATTGAGCGATATTAAAATAATAGAGGAAATTGAGCCATTTTAAGCGGAAATGAGTTTTATACATGACAATAGATATACTATTTTTGTTTGAATGTTAAAGCCTCTCTTGTCACATTATTGACAGCATTGGTGTAGTCAAGATGAGGATTCAAACAATCTGGATGCCACAAATTCAGTAAGGTTTTGTTCACCTTACTTCATTGGAGAAATTTCTCCTGTTAATCAAGGCGAAGAAAACCTTATAATATTTCTGGTATACAGAACATTTGGATCTTCTTCCTGGCTAAACCATTGTTGTCAGCTATCCTCTGTAAGAAAAGCAATTTTTTTTCCCTTTTCCTTAGAAAGTATAAAAGTTAGTTTTTCATTTGTTGGACACAATTACGTTAAGTTAAAATAAATCCACTTCTTTCTTGCTTTTTTCAAATAGTAATTTTATAAGAAATATTGTTAATCACAGTCCAAAAATGATATTCTAAAGATTAATTATAAAATTTTTGATTAATTACTTCAATTGATCAATTACCAGAAAAATAGCAATTTAAAAAACTGTTTAATTTTAGCAGATTTCTATTTTGATTATTACAAGACATTGATTAAGGGTTATAGAAATCATGTTAGTTTATTTCTTAAACTTAAAAGAACAGAAATTAAAAATAAATTGTAATTTAACAAATTACAACGACTATTTGGAAAATGATACTTTCAAAAATAAAATTTTAGACTTATAAATAAATTCTATATTTAAATTATTAATAATAATAAAAATCATTTTTATTATCATCATAACGAGTCATATATTACGTACGCCATGTATTAAACATTATTATTCCTAGACCAATAATAAAAAAAATAGCAGTTTATACATATACAACTTTAACTGTTTTAAATCTGCATTTTTTTTTATTTTTTTTATTTTTAATTTATTTATTTATTTATTTATTATTTATTTATTTATTTATTTATTTTTAGTTAATCAGACCGACTTCTGAATGCCTCATATTACGTAAAACATAGATTAAACATTAATATTTCTAGACCAATGATTAAAAAACCAGTAGTTTATAGCTGTTTAAAATGTGCATTTTTATTGAATGGAGTTGATCAGACTGACTTCTGAACGCCTCATATTACGTACGACATGGATTAAACATTAATATTCCTAGACCAATGATAAAAAAATAATAGTTTATAGCTGTTTAAAATGTGCATTTTTATTGAATGGAATTGTAACGACCCCGGGTAACTGACTTTGGCCCGTAACTCCCGCCTATAATTTCCCAGAAGCGATCCTAACTGTGTGTCCTGAATCCGAACTGTTTCTTCCGTGTTGACCAGACGGCACTGAGATGACATAAACTATTGAAAGAAACGGAAAGAAAAATCAGAGAGTGAGAGGAAGGGGACAGTGACTGATGAGCGAGGATTTTAAAAAAATTATTTATTGTTTTATTTTATGTCTGTAAAGTTTGTCAAATTTTGATATTTGTTAATTTGTTATTTGTCAAATTTTAGAGTGTACCTGTTAATTTAGTATGGTGAAATAAATAAATGATAATCGTGAAAATAATATTATTGTGCTACGTACACTGGAACACGGAGAGGGCTTTAAATCGTTACAGAGTTAATCAGACTGACTTCTGAACGCCTCATATTACGTACGACATGGGGATTAAACTTTAATATTCCTAAACTCATCCTAAACAAATTTCAAATGAAATTTCAGTTTTACAATTTTTTAAACTGCAATTTTTTAAACTTCTAAACATCGCACATTTTAAATATTTACACCCTTGCACAGAGAAAAAAATGCACTTTTAAATGAAATTTGTTTGAAATTTGTTTTCAAATTATTATTTTTTTTTAAAGTTTATATTATTTTTTTTTTACATTGGGGCAACAGTTTTCCATTTTTGGACATTAAACATGGACCAATCAGAAAACGAATAAAATAAAATAAGTTGAGGAATTCAATCAATAAAATATTCAGATATACTGCAGATTTCCCAGCTCTCTACCGAGGACAACAAGTGTTTTCGAAATAGTTAATAATAAAAACCTTGTGGCACAGATTTTATTTCATCAACTACTGGCTTTGTTACTTTAATTGTCGCAACAATAATTTGTTGAGAAAACATTTTTGAACCTGAATAATATTTTGAAAAGTTATAATCTTTTAAACGATTGGAAAGTTGCTATAAACCATTCCAAAATGAATCCAAAATGGTACCAATTAGGACAATAATGTTTAATTAACTTTATAAATTATCAAAAGTTTAAATTTTTTTCGGGATTATCAAACTGTCTTAAGCTTAAAAAAAACTGGAAGCGCCCCTGAACCCAAGGCGCCTGTGGCCACTGTACACTTAACACATGCTATGCACCCGACATTAATCGGTGCGACGGACATGATTGATGAGTATATACTAAAATCTGGTAATTATTAAGAACTGTAATCATTACGAAACATATTAAAGAATTGATTTTAGTATTTTTATGTTATTATTTAATATTGAGAAGTAATTGATGGACATAGACGAAAAATACTAATTTTAAACAGTGTGTCTCTTTCCATATACATGCATATTCAGACCAATTTTTTTATTTTGGACACTGTTGGAAAGAAATAGACTTACTCCATTAAATGAGTAAAAAAAAAAAAAAAAAATCATTAAATTAATTCCTTGTTATCATTTATACCTAGAGAACAATAATAATAATATTAAGATTAATGCTATTAAATAAACAGCAGTGATCGTTTCTCTGGGAAAAGGTTGGAATTTTAATTAATTTCTTAAAAGTAAATAGAAATAATTTTGCGTTGTGTGATCTTTTTGAAGAACCTTTCCTTATGAGAATGTAGCATCTAATCCATTATTATTAGAAGATAAAATGAACTAAGCAATAAATTCAAAATAATAAATCCTAAATGTAAAACAAGAAATCAACACATTTGCTTTCTAAATAAAATAATTCTTCTACGCTATTAAACAATTAAAGATAAATTTATTTACAAAATATTTACAAAACTTCACATTAAATGAACAAAATGCATTATGGTGAAAAGATCACCCAAAAAAATTACAATTTAAATTTCTCTAGAGTAACGTTGTTAAGAAGAAAAAAAAAATAATAATAATGATATTTTGCAGAATTCCCATATTGCAGCTGACTTTAAATTGAAAACAAAAATTGGGGAATTATCATAGTAAAATATTTACTTGCCAAACTGTTGACTCTTCTCAAGGGATACTCCATAAGCTCCTCTTGGCCACCAAGCACATCGAGAATTTTTGTCAACTGTCATCCGGCATCTACATCAGAGCGCAGAGAGGCAGGCAGGAGGGAATCCTCCCTTTGTCAGCTGAGGGTCTTCACTCGTAGAAAAATTTTAGTCAACTGACTGACCCCTCGAAGAAAAAATCTTTTTTTCCCCGATCTGTGGGAGTGACCAAGTTTTTTTTTTTTTAAACTATAATTGGAGAACAGAATAAGCTGGGTTTGCGATTATTGGGCGGTGGGCGTCCGCGCCTTCTTTATAGAGACATTGACGTAAGAGAAACTTTCTCATGTCCAGAAAGCTGTAGTAAATTTATTTTATGGCCCATTATAAATATCTTGACGTTAAAAGTCAGTGCACAATGGTGGTGTCTTGGGTTCTCGGGCCTTAAAATTTTATTACTACGTGTATTTCTTTGGACCACCCAGATGGGTAAAAATTGTTCTGTTGATTTTATTACCCTTTTGACTTATGCGTGATGGATATTTCCATCATTTTCCCCCTGTTATAGGAGAAAAAAAAAAGGAAAGGGACAGAGTTCATGTCCTTTTTTTTTTTGTTTGTTTGTTTTTTACCTATCATTGTCATTAACTTTATCACTAAGTTCAACCAGCACATCGTGATGAAATACAATAGAGTCCCGGCTTGTTCGGTCATCTTCCTAGGATATCTGTTATGCCTCAGGACAGAATTTAGCCTACTGGGTTGATTAATAAAACCAGCTGTAACGAAAGTTCGTCGCATGCCGATGACACATTCTAATACGGTGTCCTTTCGAGATACCAACGCTGATTCGTTATGAAAAGTCCTATCGTTGCAACATCAGTCGCCATATGTCAAAACTATGTTGAATAGTAATCTGTGGAAGTCTGGCTGTACTATATTGTATCCCCCAATTTTGAATAAGTAAAAGTATTAAAATAGCCAAATAGATTTTCAAAGCAATGAATTCCGAATAACATAAATGAGAGAAAAAAAAATTAAGAGCCAAAAAAAAAAAAAATCTAAAATAAAAGAAACTCTGGCATAAACTGTTACATAATATTGGCACTATTAAATAACATAAGCTATATTTATATAGATACACATAATAACACTCATTTATCATTTTATGGAAATGTATATAAACAATTTAACTGATACATCACAAAACTTGTATTTTCTCGATAAGTTATACAATTCATATATATAAAGCCTGTTCACAATTAGTAAATACATGTATCATATTTCTTTTTTATTATTATTATTATTATTTTGCTTTATATCATATAAAGAATCATATAAAAGGAATTATTTCCTCATATCTGATGCTGTTTATGTATGTGGTATATGCACATCTGCGACTTACGACTCTCTGTTGTCTATTGTCATTGGTACGATAGACAGGCAAAAACTATTAATGTATATATATATATAGACCGTAAGAAAAAATATAAGAATAAATTAAAACAGGAACTATATATATCTTATTAACACACTCATAACTTTATTAGAATATACTCTAGAAATGTCTCAAGAGTACCATTTTGTTAGGTATACCTCCTCACATCCATAATAATTGATGCTTTTATTATTATTGTTATTATTATTAGATACTCGTGAACGGGGAATATGCCATGTTTTTGTTTA
The DNA here is from genome assembly GCA_964019185.1 of Maratus speculifer. Classification (NCBI taxonomy): domain Eukaryota; kingdom Metazoa; phylum Arthropoda; class Arachnida; order Araneae; family Salticidae; genus Maratus; species Maratus speculifer. The sequence continues at coordinate 172,676,309 of OZ025299.1, forward strand.
TGTTTTTCTTTACTCATAATTATTTGTCTAATATCTTCCATGTTATCTTATATTTAAATTAGCTGTTAATTTTCAAGTTAATCGGTATTTCGAAATTCTTTTATAAATTCGTTTGTAGATACTATTTAAAATTTGTTACAAGTCTTTCGAAAATTTCCGGCAGTCATGGTGCGCACTAATTCCGACCAGCAGAATTCACGACAGCTAGAAAATCGAATCCTGTATCAATTTTAATTAAGTAATTATCAAAATGGGGTTATGGTCTAAATTGGTAATTACCTATGATTTTATTTAAATTAAAGAATTATATTAAAAAAAAATTACTCATTATTATTTATTTTTTTTATCATTGTTTATTTATTTATATGTCTAGAAACTATCAGGTCGCCTGTAATCAAATATTTTAAAATGAAATACCATATAGTAATCGTAAATTTAAAGATGAAAGTCTGCTATCGGAGAAAAGCTAATGTAAAAGCATGATACTTATTTAAGTTTGGAGAAAAAAATATTATGTTGAATTTGTGTGAATTGGCCAAAAAAAAAAAAAAAAAAAATCTTTATTTATTCATTTATTTATTTTTATTTATTTATTTGTTTATTTATTTTATTTTTATTTATTTATTTATTTATTTTAAACGGCTAAATAGCATTTTGAAGCCAATTATTAATATGGATGGCATTACCCTGAAATATCGCTCGCATAAAAGTGCATTACTATTATTGAAGAAGAAAATAAACATTTCCAATTATCAATATAACGCCATTCTGCGCCAGCCAAAAAAAAGGAAAAAAAAAACTGATCTACACTCAATAGTCTCATCACTTTTTCTTTTTTTTTTTCTTTTTTTTTTTTTTTTTTTTTTTTTTGTGTGTGTGTGTGTGTGTGAGACAAGGGGAAAAAAAAAAAACAAGATTAATCCGCTAGAAAAAAAAAAGATATATAACATACTAAATATATTCGATATACCCGTGTTGTTTAACATCCATAAACGAAAATCTGTATGTACATTTATATTTTTAATTGTATATATATTGACCGAAAAAACTCTCTTAAGCTGACTGAGCCTCGTCAGAGTTCGTTCGCTGACAGTTTTCATATTCTACTGTCGTCGGGCTAAACAGTTTGTCTATGTGTCGCTTTATCGGGTTTCTCTGTGAATTCGTTAAATCCCTCAAATAATAATTATTGTTCCGTACTCTTTTAATAACTTCGAAAGGCCCTTCAAATTTTTTTTGAAGAGCTCCGGGGTTCCCAGCGACTTTTAAATAGCATGTTTGTCCTATTTTTAATGTTTTTACCTTTTTTAATGCTTCTTCATCGACATATTCTTTCATAATTCTCTCTTGATTTAAGAGAGCTTGTAACTTAACTTCTTGTATGTGTTGAAGTCTGTTTTTTACGTAAGTTTGAGTGCAAATGTCATTCGTCGGTATATGAATTGAAAATGGATTTCTAATTTCTCTCGCAAAGAATATCATGGATGGCGAAAAACCCGTTGCTCTATGAATCGAGCTGTTGTATGCTAATTTAAAAAAATCCAGTCGTGTGTCCCATTCTAGTGTATTTTTGCTCATAGCCACTATTGAGTTTTTTAACGTTCGATTTGAGACCTCTATCATGCCATTTGCATTAGGCCTACGAGCGCTGGAGAAATTTATTTCTATGTTCAAAGCTTTCATATAATTTTTGAATAACTCTGATCTAAAATATCCAGCATTGTCTACCTGTATATGGCGACACATTCCATAGGCGCTGAAATACTTGTTCAAAACATTTAGGATTGACTGAGATTCTACATTTCTGAGTGGTACCGCTTCCAAATACCTTGAAGTAGAATCAATAATAGATAGTATAAATTTGTTTTTTTTGAGAGATGTTGGTAATTTACCTATAATATCGCAATGCAGATAGGCACCCACTTCATGATTTTTTACTATCTTTTCGATAGGAGTTTTAATAGTAGGGTGTGGTTTGGTAGTGTTGCAGGGAACGCAATTATTGCAATATGTTTTTGTGTCCCTGTACATCCCATGCCAAAAAAATCTAGCCTTTATTATGTCATACGTTTTTTTGAAACCAAAATGAGGTCTATGCGCTTCTTCTAAAATAGCTATTTTGAGCGTATCGGGTGCTATTAATAATTCTTTATTATCAGAACCTGGTTTCAATATTAAAATTTCGTCTGCATTAAGTGCATATTTTTTTGTTGTTTTATTGTTCTTACCCGATTTAATTTTCATGATAATTTTACTTAAATTTTCGTCTAAACCTTGCTGTTCCTTTACATTCGTATCTGAAATTGCCATATTCACTAAGAATAAATTATTCTGCATGTCAGTTGTTGTTGTTATATTATTTAAATTTCGGCTAAAAAAATCAGCAGGATTAGAGTCCCCTTCAATGTGCTCTATAGAAAAATCAAATTCTTGTAAGTGTTCTATCCATCTCACGACTATGTCCGATTGTTTTTCTAATTTTAAACTTTGCGTTAAGGCTTTTGCATCTGTCAGTATATGAAATTTTCTACCCGCTAATATGTGTTTAAAATGCATAACAAGTCATGCACAGCTAGCAGCTCAAATTTCCAACTGGGATATCTTTTTTCCGCCTCTTTTAATTTTCTTCCAAAAAATTCGATGGGTCGCATTTTTTCATCAATTTTTTGGGCTAAAATGCTTGAAATTGCTTTTTTTGATCCGTCAGTTATGAGATAAAAATCTTTATTGTAATCGGGAGGTTTTAATGTAGGGTTTTGGATAATTGCTTTTTGCAGTTGTTGAAAAGCAGACTCAGCTGCCTCATCCCATTTAAATTTTACTTTTTCTTTTGTTAAATCAATAAGGGGGTCCACTATACTTGAATAATTATGGACTAAAGATCTAAAATAATTCGTTAAACCCAATAAAGATTTTACTCCTTTTTTATTTCTTGGTCTTGTTAAACTTTGTATTTTATCCAAATTTCGTTTGGATAATGAATATCCATTTTCGTTTAAAGCGAAACCAAGAAATTCAATTTCGTTTTTACAAATTTGCATCTTACTTGGGTCAATAGTAAGATTATGTTCTATGAAAGTTTTTAGGACTCTGTCCAATAGGTTTAACATCTCATCAAGTGACGAAGCTGCCAACAAAACATCGTCGATGAAATATGCTACTTGATGCTTGTCAAAATGACCCAATACTTTGTCCATTAAATCTGCGAAAACCGGAGTTGATAATTTAGTACCAAAAGGTAGTCTTAAAAATGAATATCTCCCATTTTCCGTTATAAATGCTAATTTATAACTGTCTTCTGGGCGTACATTAATTTGAAAAAAAGCAGAATGTAAGTCTAGAACACAATAATATTTTTTTCCACCCATTGTTTGTAAAATTTCCTTTATATCAGGGATAGGATAAGGATAGGATTCTAGAATTTCGTTTAAGAGTCTAAAATCGACTGCCATTCTATATTTCATTTGAGTTTCGTTTTGTTTGTTATCATTATTTTTTTTCTTTACAAATATGACAGGAAAAGCATAGTGAGAGTCACTTTTTTGTATAATTCTAGCTTCTAACAATTTTTTTATTTCTGTTTTAGCATATTCTTTGATGTTTTGGGCCATTTTATAAGGTTTAGCTTGAATGGGGAACTCGTGCGCTAAATTAAATTTCGGAACAACTAGAGAGCATTGACCCAAAGTATTGTAACTCTTAGAAAATGCAGTCTAATTTAAAATCGTCGGGTGATAATTCAGCCTCTCTAAGTTTCCGAGTTTCTGCGATACTCAAATTATTGATTTCATAAATTGCGCCCTTCTCGACATTGCTTGGCTCCATGTCCTTTGTTATGGTGAAATTTTTACTAAGTTTTCCTATTTTCGTGTTTCGGGGAAGAAATATTTTTCTATCCGACTCATTCCTAAGAATAATATTGATTTGCTTTGCTTTATTAATCTCATGAATAGAAAAATCGTAAGTAATTTTTTTATCATGTGCATCAGTTGGGTCTAGTAAAATTAAGTCTTTTTCCTTAAAAATATCTGAGCACTGCAACTGCACTATTTTATCTTGTCCCGGTTTCAAATACACATGTTTCGATAATTTTGCCCACATAGAGTTTTTCTTATAAATACGATTATTTTGCCTTGATTTTTTTGATACAGTACTAACATCAATTTCTGTATTATTATTCTCATTCGTTGCGCTTTGGGCTTCGTTTTCCTCCGTCTTTTCTGAAAATATTAGATTATTTAAAACACCTTGTAAATACTTTTCAGTAAATTGTAGCGTGACTTTTTTGTTTTTTATTTTCATAGTTTTGTCGTCGAAATTTAATATTATTTTGTTGGTTTTTAAATAGTCATAACCCAAAAGCATTTCGTAATCTCTTCCGAAATCTTGGTTAGTTACGTAAAATGTTCCCGTTGTAAATATGCCTTCCAGGCGAAAAGTCAATTTTATGCACTTTTTAAAGTGTATAGAGGAATTTGTTAAAGTTTTTATTTGTACCTGATTTGCCAAATATTGGAATTTAATGTTAGCATCTTTTAGTTTGTTAAATAATGTCGGTGAAAGCAGGCTCACCGCAGCCCCAGAATCACATAAGGCGTTTATTTTAATATCTTTTATTTCAAAAAATATAATTGGTAAAGTGTCACAATCTGGACTATTTACGCTCGCGATAATTTTATTCAAAACAGGAGACCCGCTTCTAGGAGACTTACGCGGGTGCGTATTTTGTGTATTGGTAAGTCCCCTATTTATTTTTTTGAACCACGTCTTTGTTTGTGATTGGAATTTTGATATTCCTTGTTATTTTTTTTATCATTTTGTTGCTGATCTGTACGGTTTCTTTGTGAATTGTTCCTGGTATTGTCGTAACTAATCTCAGCAGTTTGGCCATAATTTTGTAACTGATGATTATGTGGCCAAGCATTAGAAAAATAATTTGGGGGTGGGGGGAAATATGGGGGAAATCCGTAGTACTCTCCAGGCATGGCATAATTCTGAAATTGCCTGTTTTGATTGGGGTTTGTATATCTAGGAGAAAAATTCGGTCTTTGTTGAAATTTATTGTTATAAAAATATCTATTTTTGGAATTTTGTCCGCTAGGATTTTCATTCCTTTGCTGGGAATTTTTTGTTGAATTTCTGAACCAACATGTTTCTATCGAATGGGATTTTCTTTTGCAGTATTCGCACCAGTTGTTTTTGTTTTCAATATTCTCTTTTGATTTTAATTTTAAATTGTTAAGTTCGGAAGTTAAAATTTTTATTTGTTCTGCACTTTCAATATTTAATTTTAGCAATTTATCGAAATTTTCATCATTGGATGATTTTTGAATCGTGTTTATTTCATTTAATGACACCTGATTGTAGGCTTCTTCCATTTGTTTTGCAAATTTGCACGCGTCATTGAAATTTGCTGGTGCCATTCTACGGACATCCAGACTTAAGTCCGGTCTCATGGATTCTAAGAATCTAGTAAATTTTATTGTTTCGAATAATTTGTTGTTTGAATTTTCAATTTTTTGACCACTCTTATCCGCGTATAATTTTGCGGCTGCATTAAATTCATAAATAAAATCCGTAATGGATTGTGTGGGTTTCTGTCTCAGAGCAAAAAAATTATTTTGAGCGGTAGAAAAATTCGTCTTTGCGCTAAAGATATCAATTAATTTTTCTTTGAACTTTGCGAAATCTTTCTCTGTATTTAGACTTTCATCGTTAGCTAATTTTTCTCTGGCTTGTCCTACTAATTTAGCTTTTAAGATAGCTAATTTCGACTTGTCATCCAAATCTACTTCCTCCATTAAATTGTTAAATTCACTAACAAAAAAATTTATGTTCGATTCTTTTTTTCCGTCAAAGACAGGAATAAAAGTTAATAGCGTATCTACGCTAGGTTTTGCCATTTTATTGTTGTTATTTTGATCGTTTTTTTTATTTTTTATTTTCTGTCTCTGCCTCCTCGTTTTTATTCCGGAGGTATTTAGATCTACACTTTTCCTTTTATATCTGCGTTTATTTCCTGGCATTCCCTTCTAAACTATCATCTAGACCCATTTTTTATGTTTATTTCCTAGACATTGCTTTAATAGCTAATTCTACTATAATTTTAATTCAACTTCAGTAGCAAAGTGAAAATATAAAACACATACATATACACATATATAAAATATTGATACCACATTAGCAAAGAAAGAAAGAAATAAAAACAAAAATATCATATATTAGATTCGACCAAAAAGAGTAATTTCCCTTTTTTTATGTCTATGCATATGTATCATTTACTAAGAAATATTTTATTCATATATCTTATTCATATATTTGCTTGATACGAAGATAAACAATGAAAGCACCAATTGGCTTGAATTTCAACAACACATAGATAACATTTCTTACACTCAAAATTCTCAAGTCGATTTACTCTTTTACTATGTTTAATTTATTTATTTATTTTTTATATATATATATATATCTAATCATCTACAATCTACTACAGTACATAACATTGCAAAATAATATAAACAAACAAACATTCAAAGTGCCATTTGCCAGACCTTCCTTTATTTTTTACCGAGTCAGTGTGCAATAGGGATATATCTGCGATTTGTTTATAATATCTGTTTTAAGAAAATTAATTTTACAAATCATTGTAATGTTTACACAATTTACTGTTAAATTTAATATCTTACATAAATCATAACATAATCTATATATAATCGGTTATTAAAAAAAATATAAATAACTATAATAACTCCAAGATCTTTATTTAAGTATTAAATATGACATCTCATAATTAATACAACTGGTCAAAGGCAACCATTTATTTTTCCAATCCTATGTTGGAAAGAAATAGACTTACTCCATTAAATGAGTAAAAAAAAAAAAAAAAATCATTAAATTAATTCCTTGTTATCATTTATACCTAGAGAACAATAATAATAATATTAAGATTAATGCTATTAAATAAACAGCAGTGATCGTTTCTCTGGGAAAAGGTTGGAATTTTAATTAATTTCTTAAAAGTAAATAGAAATAATTTTGCGTTGTGTGATCTTTTTGAAGAACCTTTCCTTATGAGAATGTAGCATCTAATCCATTATTATTAGAAGATAAAATGAACTAAGCAATAAATTCAAAATAATAAATCCTAAATGTAAAACAAGAAATCAACACATTTGCTTTCTAAATAAAATAATTCTTCTACGCTATTAAACAATTAAAGATAAATTTATTTACAAAATATTTACAAAACTTCACATTAAATGAACAAAATGCATTATGGTGAAAAGATCACCCAAAAAAATTACAATTTAAATTTCTCTAGAGTAACGTTGTTAAGAAGAAAAAAAAAATAATAATAATGATATTTTGCAGAATTCCCATATTGCAGCTGACTTTAAATTGAAAACAAAAATTGGGGAATTATCATAGTAAAATATTTACTTGCCAAACTGTTGACTCTTCTCAAGGGATACTCCATAAGCTCCTCTTGGCCACCAAGCACATCGAGAATTTTTGTCAACTGTCATCCGGCATCTACATCAGAGCGCAGAGAGGCAGGCAGGAGGGAATCCTCCCTTTGTCAGCTGAGGGTCTTCACTCGTAGAAAAATTTTAGTCAACTGACTGACCCCTCGAAGAAAAAATCTTTTTTTCCCCGATCTGTGGGAGTGACCAAGTTTTTTTTTTTTTAAACTATAATTGGAGAACAGAATAAGCTGGGTTTGCGATTATTGGGCGGTGGGCGTCCGCGCCTTCTTTATAGAGACATTGACGTAAGAGAAACTTTCTCATGTCCAGAAAGCTGTAGTAAATTTATTTTATGGCCCATTATAAATATCTTGACGTTAAAAGTCAGTGCACAATGGTGGTGTCTTGGGTTCTCGGGCCTTAAAATTTTATTACTACGTGTATTTCTTTGGACCACCCAGATGGGTAAAAATTGTTCTGTTGATTTTATTACCCTTTTGACTTATGCGTGATGGATATTTCCATCAGACACTGCTCTCTTTCTATCTTTATATACATATTTATGTTTATACTATAGAGGGTATGTGCTTGAAAGAGAGACGAAGGAAGGTATTGCACTAGCAAACTGAAAAACAAAAATTTTTTAAACACCGTAAATTAAAGCATTTTAACTGACAACAAAAAGATTAACTTATTATGAACTGCATATATTTTTAATACAAATTCAGCCTTGTTTAACGGTTTGGTTTCTAGCGTTTCTTTTTCCTTCAATCCAACATCATCTTAATCGAAAGTATTTTGCTGCAAATGATAGGTCTTTCTCTGGGTCACTTTTACTAAAATCATTCAGGATCAAACGATGATTGTACTGCGACCTGTTGAGTATTAAATCTCTTGCGATAAAAAAAAACTTTTTCTGAATACTAAACGAGATTTCTTCATGTATATTTCAACTAATTTTTTTTTAACTTTCGCAATTTGACAACTACCGAAGATGCCCCATTAATTGGCTCTGAAAATGTTAGATTTGTTCACTTGATCAGCTGTGATTTGTCTGAGTATATTTATATACAGTTGCGTCAAAATTCCTTACAACTTAAAAAGAATAAGTGATGATAAAAAATTGTGGCTTGGACAAATTGGGTCGGGAAGAAGTCAGAATTTTTTTAAAAAGTAAAAAAAAAGGTTGTAGTTCAAAAAGTCATCAATAGCGAGCAATTTATGACTATATTTATGCAAATAAAGGCCGTCAATAGAACAGTTCTTTATGTGTTGTTTAAAGCATGTTATAGTTACAAGATAAAACTTTGTTGATTAAGCTTTTTAACATAAACGGTGATTCAGAAATCGAAGCACTGCAAAAGTTTCGGAAGACGAAAGAATTAGAGACCAGTAAAGGACCAATTTAAACTTGGACGTTGTTAAAGGTTGTCAGAAGTTGTCTCGTAATTCTTTTTCTGTTCATTACATTTTATAACAAGTTTTATATGCATTTTTATGATTCAAATTTCGGCTATGTGCTTTATATAGTAGATTTTTGGACCTACAACTTTAACAAAAATTTCGATTTCACGCTGATCCCATTTGCACAAACCGCAATTTATATTTTCATTTGTTGTTTTTTAATTATTTTTCAAAGTTGAAATAAACTTTTAGCGTATACTTTACTACTGTACTTTGGTAGAAAAATATCCAATAGCCCATTTCGATAAAAAGTTGATTTAGTTTTCTTCAATTGCTGGATCATTCCATGTGAAACAGGCAAAATCTCTTGTACGTGACGCTTACATAAATACCTATGTTTGTTTACTTAAAGTTGTTAAAGTAAAGCTAGACATTAAAATTAACACAAACACCAATGCTTTCATATTAGCGTAGTTGTTTTAATTTGAGGATACAATATCTTTGTTAAAACAGAAGTAATATGTAGAAAAGCTGTTTTCCATGTAATATGGAATATCTTTTTAATAGGTTTAAAAATCTCCCTAAAAAATCTTTAAACCCTAGAACTTAGAAAGTTGTCCGTTTTTCATAAAAAATAAAAATAATAAATAATGAAATTATCCACATATTAAATTCTAAACCTAAGTATTCCGCCCGTTTCAAAGCCATTCTATAAAAATCTGACAAAACGTCCTACGCGCGACATTTATATAAATTTCTATATCTATTGACTTATAAATTGTTAAAATAAACTGTACGTTCAAAATAACAAAAAACTCCAGAAGTTCATATTAGCATGATTGTTTTAATTTGAGGTAAATAATAACATTGTTAAAACAGTAGAAATATGTAGAAAAAATGCCCCACACGTGACATGGTATGACTCTGCTATGAATAAATACAAATAATAATAATAATAATAATAATAATAATAATAATAATAATAATAATAATAATAATAATAATAATAATAATAATAATAATAATAATAATAATTTCGAAATGAATATACTAAATTGAGACTATTTATTTTTTCTGTTATACATTTCACAGTTCTGAAATGATTCGTTTACAAACCAAAAAAATATTATTAAAGAATATTTAGTATTAATACATTAAATGGAAAAATTTAATTTCTTTCAGCTGTAACCGATATGTAGGGGAGAGTTGGATGAAACCGAGATCCGAATGTTTTTCTTTTTATTATTGTACACTATGTGAATAAAACAGTCAAAATTTGTATTAAAACGATAAAATGATTCCTTGCGAAGAAAAAAAGTATCATTTCAGTCGCGAACAATAACAATTAAGATAATAAAAACACTTTTTCTAGAAGCGTTCAATGTCCCAGTTTTGTCCGACCTGGTCGGACAAAACCGGGAACTGGAAAAAAATAATTAAAAGCACATTGTACGTTGCAATAATACGATGTAATGAAGGAAAATTGACATTTTATACTTATAGAAGGTGAATCTATATCAAATCTACATAAAATAACAATGCGTTTATTTGTACTTTAAGAGTTGAAATTGTTAGGCACAAAAATCCCAAATGAAAGTTCGATCTTGTTCATTTGCATTGCTGCATGCTTCATGTGCCCTCCCTCTACAACGAAGGCACTGTATCCAACTCTTAGGTTTAGATTGTTCATATAATTTCCGTTGCTAAAGATGCATGCTTCACTTTCATCTTCCTCCTCGTTTTATGTCAAGGGATTTTTTTTCTTTGGACTTTTCTTTGTCACATCTGTTTTTCCACATTTCTTTTCTGCCATCATGGAAAATTTTTGCTTCAGGATTAAGTTCTTCTTGTCTTGGTTTTCCATCTAATTCTAAGTTCTAATTTGTTGGGGGGTTGAAATAAGGATAGCTGTTTTCCCTCGTCGTTTGTCAGATTTCCTGATTTTCCAAGGATCCCTTTGTACTGGAATAGGCTTTGTATCGTGTGGTGAGACTACAAAAGGATCTCTCTACCCAGATCATGAGAAGACGTAGAACAACCGGAAACTTCCCGGTTATTTCGAACCATCTGCACCCCGGTTTTGTCCGACCACGCCATTTTAAGGAAATTTCACTCTAGTGTTCAGATAACTCGTAGACATCAATATAAAACGTTAAAATAACAAGTAAATAATAGACTATCATACATATACTTACCTAAACCAAATCTTTAAGTATTTAGGATTAGCAACGTAACACTGCAGACGTCGAGTTTCTAACTTTTTCACGTGAAATATTTAAAACATCACGACTGCAAAATTATTTTGTTGACTTCTGCTTACTGCGAGCTGGTATGCCGCTAGCCTAGAAGTAATTCTAGAAGTTTCCGCAAGACAGCATCAAAAATAAAGCCATAAAGCCTCTTTCCCGGTTTTAACCACCTACCCGGTTTTATCCAACTTTCTCCTACTCAGTTGTACTTATGTGTACTCAATTATACTTATGTGTACTCAGTTGTGCTTAGTTGCACTCAGTTGTTGCGTCTATGACTATCGTGAATTTATTTTACACAGACCGACAATGATTATTTTACACCTGTACCTTTTATCTATTAAGTTGCACATATATGAAGCGTTTAGGACCATAATCTATTTTTTCTTCATTGTAGTAACTATAAGATTAATTCTTACTTTTTACACATTAATTGTTCGGTGCCTTAACAGACAAAGTCGTAAGTTGTAAATAGGGCTAGTCCCGTATGATTCTGAATAAAATGCAATACAGCCCAATATCTTTACCTTCAATTATCTGTGGATAATGTTTTATGAATTTGATCCATTTTCATTTTGATTGCCCATATAATACGTACTTGTGTGTGTAAGAGAGAAAAAGAGTAAGAGATTAAAAAAAGAGAGAAGGAGAGTGAGGGAATAAGAGAGAGCAAGAATGGGAGTTAGGGAATAAGAAAGAAAGAGAGGGAGGAAAAGATAGAAAGAATTAGGGAGAGAGAGAGGGGGAGAGAGAAAGAATTAGGGAGCAAGTGAGAGAAAAAAATAAGAAATTGATATTATACAGTGAATCACAAAAATAAAAACTGGTCAAATTTTAAATTATTTTTTTAATCATAGCACGTTAAACTTTTATTTTAACCTGATTTTTTAAAATTTCATTAGTAACTTCGGTACGGTCTCATCCATTTTAATATTTTAATATTATTGGTTGTGATAAATATTCGTATGGCTTCACACAAATTTTATAAGGATCTAATGAATTGCCTCTCTACTTTTTAGTCTGTTAACCCATTTTTTAACTTACATTATGTTAACAATGTCACATCCAAATTAAAATTTATTTTTGAGACGCAGCAAAGCACACTCCGTTTTTAAAACTAATAGTTTTATATATTTAGTTAGTCAGTTAATTTATTGCACAGGTCTGCAGTGAAAGATTGTCATATACTAGCGTATAAGAGGAAATAAAGGATTTTATTACGCATCAGCCAACATTGGTCATATTGTAGTGTGAAAGACTTCTTCGGGCAGGACTTTCAAGGACATAAACACCCCTTGTAGAAGGAAAACACTAGAAGCGCTGCAGAGTTAACTCACTAACACTCGTATTCACCAACTACTTCAACTCCGAATTATACCGAAAACCTCGGTCGAACGCTCAAATATTATTCACCTTTAACCTTGATTGGATGTCTCTTTGATCATGTCCAATCAAATGTCATCATAAATTTCATTTGAGCGTTCCACCGAGGTTTTCTAGGTTGAGGTAGATGGTGAATACGAGTATAAGACTATGCTGTTATTCGAACTCACAAACATCGGCCCAAGAAGTTCATCTTACTGTGATCGCCTGCTAACAACCGGGCTGATACCGTCTGAGAAACGTAATGGATTGATATGTACGTATAGTATTTCATGTAATTTATATTTTCAAAAAAAAATCATTTTTACATTCTTTTTAATGAAATTTTCTCATTACAAACGTAATAAATTTTATATCAAATACTACTTAAATTGTTATCCCGAAGTTTTTCATTTTGAACTATTTTCGAATTTACTTTAATGAATAACATTTTTGAACGTAATTTATTTTTAAATTGTTTAATGAAAATAGCAGAAACATGTTTGATAAATTAGCTCGAACGTGATTGGACTAATTTTATTAGTTTAATGGTTTTCTTCCTTTCTTAGTTAAAAAGTTAATTTCGGATAACATGATTTCTTTCGTGTATGAAATATTTCAAAATTACTTGCATGAAATATTTATGTAATTTAGTAATTTATAATATTCTTATTGATCAGAAAATAATTATCATTAAAATCTTCAAATGATTCGAACGGTGTAATTAAGAATTTAAAAAATATATATAGTTAAAATTAAAAAAAGAAGGGATTCAAAACTTGTTTTCTATATTTAATAAATAAATGAAGAAATCTTGTATTGTTTTTCATAAAAAAATACCACTAACTGTTTACGTAGATATTTTTAAATTATAGTTTGTGTTAGCTGTTTGTCTGATTGCATTTAAATAAAATTATAAGATTGTACTTTTTACGGATAAAAATTACCTTAACAATCTTCCAAGAATGTGTCTCTTGAAAAGCAATAAATAATTTTCTATTAAAAAAATCAAAATAGTTCTTCAAATTGAGATATCATTGAAATACTTTTGCAGTCAAAAACATAATTCATACACCGAATATATAGAGTAAATAAGAACATCATTATAAAAAGGCGCATTAATCACTTGAAGGTTTAATTCCACCCTATTTAATTGGGTGAAAACTTGTATAATCCTGCGAAGATAAGTTGACCAATGACCTTGAAATAATTAGAATGCTACGAGAAAAGAAATTTGCCAACAGATACAAATAGGTGTGGTGGTGTATTTTTGTCGGCCGATTATCTACGCTACTGGGATATAGGCCCTATGGGGTAAGTTGCCCTCCGTGGGGGTCTTTCTAAGGGAACCTAACCCGTATTTACGCAAGGTTCGAAGAAAACCACGGAAAACTTCGAACGGTTAGGCCGACGGTCGCGATTGGGTTCGAACCCAGCACCTACCGTCTACCAGTTTGGAGGTCAAGATACAAATAGGAATCCATTATTTGATAAAATCTACTTTTTACTAACTGCTATTAGAGAATGTCGCTATAAAGAGAGTCGGTACATTTCATGTTGCAAGAAAGGAAGAAGACATCAGTTTTCCAATTTTTTGCTTAAAGTAAATTTAGAGATCCATCGACAATTAAAAATATGCTAAAATTAAATAAATCTCGTAATTCATTTTCCTCAGTTTATATTTTATAACATATTTTATAATGTAATACAATTTATTTTTATAATATAATACAATTTTATTAAAATTAAATCTGGAACTTCAACATATACTTTTCAGTAGACTATTTTATTAATAGAATATCTTTATGGTGCTTTTAATCCGACAGAAGTCAAATGCCAATCCTTTTGTCGTTCGTACTAATTATTATCCTCTAAGCGATATTCCCATATAAATGAAATAAAAAATGGGCAACAACAATTAAAAATATGTATTATTTGCTTTGATGAAATTTATTGCATGAAAAATACGACTATAATCTTACTTACATTTCTATCTCATTAAAGTAAAATTTAGTATTTTGTTCCCTTTCTTTAATCTAGAGGTGTAAATGAGCCACGAAATCTACTTGGCGTAATTAATGAATGATTCCTAAGAGAGGTGGAAGTATCGCTATCAGTCTTTTGTTGAATGCGCTCATGAATATCACAGGTACGCTCACGGACAAACACATTCTTCATTTCAGCAAAATAAAATGTATAAATATATAGGGGAGACTGGGGAGGATTGACCCATTTTTTATTTATATATATATATATATATATATATATATATATATTTAATATTTAACCTAGAATAGAGTTTCATATATCATTTTATTCGTTATACAATCAGTTACCGAAAAAAATGCCGCATAAGTTTAATATATAAGAAACATGAAAAATATTTTTTTTTAATCATGAGAAAATAATGGGTCAAGGCTCCCAACATCCGATAGGATAGATGAACTCTATTTTATATTGAAATATTTGCTAAGAGACATAAGTTTTTAAAAAAGCATAATTAATTAATGCTACATGATTAGATTATTATTTTAAAATATTCTGGAAACTGATATGTAAACAAATCTGCTTAGATGAAATTCAGGGCACATAAAAAAAATTCTGTTTTAAACACCCACATTTTATTACACTTGTCCTGGCAGCACTAATTGCAACATAGTTTAACTTAATTTCATTGTGTTAATTTCTGGGGAGATTTGTCTACATCACTTTCTAAAATGGTTTCGATCGATGTTAGGTTCTTTTGAAGAGGCATGAAAATTTAACATTTCTTAAGGAGGCTGTTTTCGTCCTTTCTTGTCTTTACCATTCTTTCTACTTACTTACTAAAGGTGTTATTTAAATAAAAAAAGTTCCTATGAATTTTCAATTTATATTTCAGAAATTTTTTGTTGCTTCTGTACCAATTTTTTACATCTTTCTTTAATCATCTTTAAACATTTACCTTTCTATCATCTCATTTCACTGTAGCTTTAGAGAATAAATTCCCATTATTTTAGAATTAAAGCTATAAGCCCTTCATTATGTACAATGTATTATAAAAATATTTCCAAAAACATTTAATTAAGGGAGCTTTTGTCATCTGGCCAACCCTCCTCCATATTGATTGGGCCAAGCCTCCCAGCATAGCAACTTTTAAAGTATACACTGCAGGAAAAAAAAATTATGTTTAAAATAAAATTCGAAAAAAAAGTTATGTATCTTGAATTTAGGCACAAACATCCGATTTAAAATGTGAATTTCATTTTAAAAGATTTTTTTTTCCTACAAGCATTAAAATATTGTAATATTAACAAATGGAAGTAAGTATAAGACAGTATCTTCTTTTAAATCTAGCATAGTGAGATGACGTTATGACGGTATATTTTTTGTGCGGGAGTCATCTGTGATAATATGATTAATAGTCATTAGATTTGGAGATTTCGGATATGCAATTGCTGCTATGAGCGTGATTCAGGGAAATCATTGACGGAAGAAAAAAGTAAAATAAGAGCTTTTTCGGATTGTGGGTTGACATGAAAGGCAAGTAAAAATAAATAAATTTAAAACTGTTGTACACAATTTTCTTTATGATTCAATGAATTTTTTTAGAAATAAAGAAGCGGATGGATATACAAACTTTTAGCCCACTGTAAATGCAATGTTTTTAGATTGTGCTTATTCTTCTACTATAAAATCTGCTCTATAACTCTCAGTAAAATCTAGAAATATTAGAAATGTTTTTAAAAGTGCAAATACTTGAATAATTATAAATTAAAAGCCAGGCAAAAGCTATAAAAGCAAGTTCGGTTTTAATCGAGACAAAGGTAATTTATTTTGACGATCAAGATATTCTTGGCAATAATTTTGTTTCATTTTAAAGATTTGAACTTATGGATCATAATTTGCTTCAAGATAACATTTTTATTCTGTGTCAAATCTGTGTCAACTTCAGATTGATCAGATTGGCTGTTTGTAAACAACATCAAAATTTTAGACTTCCATCTGAAACTCTTGACATATATTCTATAGAAAACTTGTGAGGAATCTTGGTTTGCCAAGTTTATGCCAATTCAAAGTAGTTTGAATATACTGTTGAACACAAAGCAGCCATTTTGGAAATATGGAAATATATTTCAATTTCCACATGGAAAAGTTAGACAAAATCTTTCCCAAAGAGTCAAGTCATCAGTGTTAAATGGAAACAAAAAATGTACTAAAAACGAACAAATAAGTTATTTTAATGAATAATTCAGATTTTAAATATACTGGTCCAAAACATTTTTTGACGAAATTGTGTTATCTTGAAATTAATTTGTTCTTATTTTTTTAAAATATATTATTGTAATTTAAAACAAACAACAAATAATGCATAACTTTATGTGTACAAACTTGCAATGATATTGTTTTTGCATTAAAGCAAGAGCTTTACTGTTTTTATTGATGATCCTAAACTTTTTTTTTTTAACATTGTAGCACATGGTTATATTTAGCCTAATTTACTGTGCATTTTTCATGCCTGGAATAAAAGCTCAATACTTCTACGTTACTTAAAAACTACTTACTCAATTTTGTATGATATATTTTATCTGAGAAACTCTTACAAAATTCTAAATTATACACTTAAGCTGAAAAATCTTCACAATTGATTTTTCCATATATATTTTAATTATCTGCGAGAAACAAAGATTGTTGATTTAGCCTTTCAGTAATTTTGATTGCCACATATTGATAAAACACTGACATTCTCTAAATATGAAAACTGAAGGGTAGGTCAAACCTCTCCTGTAGTCAACCTTCCCCAGTCTCCCCTATATATATATATATATATATATAGAGAGAGAGAGAGAGAGAGAGAGATAGATATATATATATACACTGTTTATTAATTTCCATCTTTCAAAAAAAATATTGGTGTATTTTTAGTTGTTTTTCAATTTTCAAAGAAGGTAACAATCTAAAAAATGATAGATCTTGCTTTGAATACTAAATGTAAATTCAGTACGGATAGTCTTACTTAGGTCTATGTGAAACCGAAACTATATTGAAGTAGGTACTTTGATACATTAGGCAAGCCGCACGCTCAGGCGACAGGAGTTAGATGAAATGCGGCATATGATGAAAAAAAGGTCGAAACAAAAGAGAAAGTTGTCTAAATCCTATTTTAAATCTGCTTTTTCCCGAAATCGAGTAATATGTTGCGCAACAAGCCTCAGTGTGCGCTAGACTGTAGCTACGTATGGGCAGTAACACGTGATATGTCTGTAGGAGTATGTGCAGAAACAGACTTGGCTAGTTTTCATTATTGTAAAGCTATAGTTTAGATTATCGATACGAACTCGTCAAGCAAGTATCGCCACGTTCTGTTAACAGGGTATCCATTTTTTGATCAGAAACTTCCAAACCGAGCATGTGCCTAGTGAGTATTTGGCTAATTGTACAAAAGTACTCTATATTGTAAAGGGTTTTTTCTTTTTTGACATAATCAGCTGTTCTCGCCTCATCTCATTTATTTGCTCCCTTATTCAACCATCCATTTTTTTTATTTCTGTATCCAAACTATTTAACTTCATACTGATTTATAGTAAAGTAAAGGAAGACTGTAAATTTTAAAATGTCACTTCATATAAATTTCAATGGTTACAAATTTTTGGATTAAAAAAATGACAAATAATTTTGAAGTTCCGTAGAGCTTATAAAAAACTAGTTTGATTTAATCTGTCATTCCAATCACAAAATCATTTTAAACATCCAATATTAATTCATTTATCTATATTATATATCTAATGTTACCAAATATTATTACCTAATCTTTTAATTTATGAAAGAACAAGCGCAAAAAAACATAGATTACATATCTTCAAACGATGCTCTAACATATACACATTTGATTTCTTTCTAACAAAGTTAAAACTGTATCAGATAAACAAATCAGTGAGTTACAGAATTTGAAAAGACATTGCAACAAATTTTGAACTCTGTGTCACGAACACACTTTGTGAAATTCTAGAACGAAGCAAGACGCTTTCGTTAATTAAAAGTAAATTAATGACTCTACATCAGTTTCTTTTTTCTATGCCTTGTCTCTAAGCTCCTCATTAGTATATTCTTTTTCTTGATTGACAAAAGTTTAAAGAGAACGTCTTTGTTTATTGACCAAATAAGAAAATACTGTGGTTCTTAATAAAAGTTATTCTGAAGTGTTACTTGCGACAAAGAAATATTTCAGGGAATTTAAATGTTTTAAAGATTGAAAGAAGACTAAAGATGATCATGAAAAAATATATTTTTATGAATGAATTTGAAAAACCTCTTTGAATATATACAAATTGCAAAATTAGATTAAAAGTAATTATCTTATATTGAATATTTCTTAGAACCATATCACTCGTAAAATAATTTGTTTTTATTTATCAAACTAGTTAGAAATAAATAAAAATGGTATTTTTCACAGCAAGAAAACTAAATTTATACATAAACTCACTTATTAATATCACTTACCAGTACGGCTTCTCAACTAAATGAGCAGGGCCTGAACCCGGATATCCGATTCAGTCTGCGTTACTATATTCTTTCGAAAAATTGAGACATATTTATCTTACAAATGCAGTACAGTAACTAAATTTTCAGGATGCTCTTTTTTGCCTTTCTTACAGAATAAAATTGTTTTCAAGAAAACACCGTATGTTCCTGTTGTTAATTTATAAAACCTTAAGTGTTAAGGGACAATGTTGTTTCGAAATAATATAAATATTTTGCATCAACACATTTGATTTTATATAGTACACATTTCTACAGCCAAATGCATTTATAAAAAAAAAGTAAGTAAGGATCAGTAATTCCAAAAGGGTTTAACAACAGCAAGCAGGCCTAATGTCCAAGAAAACCTTAAAACGACCCTGTCTGTCATCTATTCATATTTTCATTTGAACAGTTTATTCAAAAACCAATGAGATTAAAACTACCAAAACTTCATGCATAGAAAACTGCTCAAGCTTAATTTGAGGATCTGAATGGGTATGCTGAATATAACTTTGTAGTTCAACGAAGAGAACACTATTTCAGAGGAGGATCACTGTATCACGTATTGATAAAAAGAAAGAAAGGATATTTGTCTGCTAAACTATAAAAAGAGTGCAGCACATTTCACAAAGTATTCAAGAATTTGGATCTCTTGTTTCAATTCACAGATCAGAAGAAGCTGGAGATTTGACCGTGCATAATCCTAAAAATCTTCTGAAAAAAAGTCTTGCTTGCACTCCAGCGCTTCGTCCCATGAAGACTATGATAAAAATTACCTTTTCAGGATTCCGTTACTTAAAAGGTAAAAACGGAACCACTATCAGATCATTTCTGCCTCTGTCTCTTACAGCCATTTTACTCGTGAGCTATGTAGCGTGGAAAGTTCAAATTGGGGGAAGTAAAAAACTTCCCCCAAATGTTAGATATTATTTTTTAGAGGTATCGTCGAAAATGTTGTAGAAAAATATGTTCTTCACCCCCATCTATCTCCGAATCTACTGAAACTAAAATTGGGAAAATATTACAGATTTTAATTAGACTTTAATACAGGCAGGCGGGAAAACTATAGTGATTATCTTAGGTCACATAGTTTTCGAGAAAAGCGAAATTTTCCGTTATACGCAAATTGAAATTTTGCGGGCATTTATCAAAGGCGTTGAGGAACACTGGAGGTATCTATAGTAGTAGATTAAAGCATTATTTAGGATGATTTGGGACAAAATCGTAAGTAATTAGCCGAGATATTAAAACTTAAAGACACGGACGATCTGGACATACACAATGACTAGGGCGACATATTCTATATACCATCGACTTTTAAAGTCTTATTGAGATATTTGTGTAATGCAACTTCCAGTAGCAGTATAAAAGCAATAAATGTCAAATTGTTAAAAAAAAATACTAATTTAATAAGAATTAATCTTATAACTATGGGATTCGCGACTAATTTACATTGATGGGATCTCTCAGTACGCCTCCCGTGTCTTTAAAAGTTAATTAAAATCCTATCTGGAAAAATACGATATGGAACAATAAGGTACTCTATCTTTTTTTCTAAGGTATCTATTTTTTTCTCATGAAATTTTCTGTAAATGTACATTTGTAAGTTCAACATTTAAATTGCTATCTCATGATAGGTTTCTATGACTCCCGCATCTAATTGTAATCAAATTTACTATCTCAATTTAAGCAACCTTAAAGAAATATGCCAGTAAATAATATATTTGAAAGCGACATTAATTATGGATACTTCCAATATTTTAATAATCCTTTACCAACAATATCAAGTTTTACAGTTATAACAACTATCTACACTAATTTGATAACCCATAGTATAATACTTTCAATATATCAAACTATTGCCCAACATATTAAAGATTTGAGATTGTTCTGTGAAATCTGAGACTTTCAAGGCATTATTTCAAAACAGAGATTTCCGCCGACATTAGCTCATTTATCAATATTAACTATTTGCAGGATTAATGTTTGAAACCTCAAGAAAAATAGCTTTTAGAATAATTGAGTGACCTTAAGTTTTCTATTCGATTAATAATCTTTACGGCGCTTGGATTGAAATTTGAAATTATGTGCTCATGTTAATAGGAAGATAGATCTTTCCTTTAATCTATTTGTGATGAACGTTTAGTATATTAATCTCTGGACACCACTATTTTCGAATAACAAATGTTACTTTATTTCATCGCTGAAATACACCAAATAAGAATAAATTAAGCATTTTCTTATTTTCATTACTTTCATTTTTACTACATTTTTTGTCTTATTTCATCGCTAAAATACATTAAATATGAATAAATTAGGCACTTTCTTATTTTCATTACTTTCATTTCTATCGCATTTCATATTTCATAATACTTATTTTTTTTAAACCATCACAAATAATAGAATGCTATTTAAATTTTTAGAAAGATCACTTTTTTCCCTTTTGTGAATCAAAGATAACAATTAAAATATGGACAACCCTGTGAAAATTTTGTTATTGTAGTGTTTTTGTATCATATGCGTTATCTCCTATAGAATTTATGTTCCTATACATTTAGGTAAATTGATTGCGATGCTATAGCAATGAAATTTGAGTTAATTGGTAAGTCGCAGCATTGGTTGGCTGCATTTTGATGGTCAATTATAAACACGTGGGAGATAGGGTGTAAGTGGGGGTAGTACCCTCCGTGGGCGTCCTTCTGAGGGAACCTAATCCGTATCTGCGCAAGGAAAACCAACTTTCGAAGAAAATCACGGAAAACTCCGAACGATTAGGCCGACGGGCGTGATTGGGTTTGAACCCAGCACTTCCCATAAACCAGTTTCAAAAGCAGAACCTCCCGTCCACTGCTGAGGCTGGTCGCAGTGTTGGACTGAAAATAAACTACGTATTTGAAATTGTTTACGGGGAAAAGAGATTGGGTGCAATCTATGGAAAATATAGGACCTATTTCCTCGAAAACTATCTGACTGATTTTGGTGCAATCCATACTCACTGCATTATGCTCAATATTTATGGTAGACAACTTTTTCTGCGACTAAAATATTTTATTTTAAAGCAATGTCAATTTCTTAGAAATTTTCCATTTTTCAGAATTTTTTTCTCAGAAAGTAATAAAAGTTTTTAAAATCTGTCTGTGTATATGATCTTATATTTATGCTCTACTACCAAAAGAAATTTATCAAAATCGCTCGAGTACTTCATGAGATAATTAGATTTTTATTCGAAAAGTACGATTTTTCAGTAGCGACAGAAACTTAGACATTTGTAACTTGTGTGAAGTTCTTGTATATTTTTATCAAACATGTGAATTAAAGTTCATACTATATGGCCAAAGGTGCCAGTCACTTGCGATTTCAGACGTTTTGTAAAAATATCTATAAAAATATACGAGGAATTATCCTGCAACTTCAGGTGTGTAAACAGAATGGTACAGGTAATATACTTCCGCGAATATTTTTTCCAGAAACTTCATAGGGGGCCGTCAGCAAACTGAAAAATAAGAAACTTTTTGGATAACGCTGTCAAAACTAATAAAGCAAAAGCATTTAAACTGTAGTTTATGAGTAAGTAGCTAGTTGTAGTAAACTGCGTTCATTTTTATGACGATAGCATGCATATTCGTAGAGAAATTTAGGTTTTCATAAAAACATTCCCAAATATTACAAAGTTTTTTGCTTATAATTTACAGACTTCTTAGTATAAAAAAATGTTTTTTTTTTTTTTCAGAAAAAACGACAAACACTATTGTACACAATACCCTGTAATCAGAAAGAAGAAATAATAAAAGTTGTATGTAAGATAAGCAGGTTTCCTAAATAATGTTTAACTGCGCATGCATGAATGCAATCATAATATAATGCGCATAATGAGTTAACTAAATTTATAAAGTAACTTTTGTGAAAGTGTGAAAAACACAGCTTGAAAATTCTCAAAATTTTCTTCGATAGAATAAACTCAAAATCCGTTGTCCCCAAAATGAGGCAAAAGGAAGAGGGGCTGAATCCATATATCCATTCATTAGTGTCAATATAGCATATATAATATTGCACATACTACTATATTTAGATACATCCCCTCTTTTGCTTTCTTGTTTTCTACGAGTATGCATGCTATCCTCATAAAAATGAACACAGTATATTACAATAAGCTACTTAATCATAATCTATAGTTTGAACACTTTTGCTACATTAGTTTTGACAGGGTTATCCAAAATATATTCGTACTTTTTTAATTTCTTGACGGTCCCCTATAAGGTTTCGGGAAAAAAATTCTCCGGAAATATATGACCTGTACTATACTGTTTACACACGCTGAATTTCAGGATAATTCCTCGTGTATTTTTCTAGATATTTCACATAACAAAACGTCTAAAATCGCAAGTGATCGGTCACCTTTGGCCATGTGTATAAAAGCACTTGGATAAAATTTAGTTTCCTATAATAAATGAAGAAATTCGGGTAGTTTAGCACAACTTTTTTTTAAAGAGAAAACTTTTACTTGTACTTTGACACTATGTACATAGAAAATTTATTTTATAGTATGCATTAATTTTAATTTTAATTTTTGACATTATAGTTATTTATTACTGAAATGATAAATCCGGGCATTCTAAAGTAATATACAGTCAACAATGGATTATGTCGAAAAACCACTTTTTTTTTCAGTTGAAAGGGCTGCAAGTTGATTACATTCGAAATCTCTTAATATGGTAAGATTTGGTAGCTTAAAAGGACTTTTTGCTGTTTTACGTGTTACAACACATGGGAAAGTTTTGCTAAATGCAACTTATGGGATACAAGAACATTTGAAAAAAAATATATATTGTAACTTTTTAAAAAGGAATTGATTTTTATATCGAGAAAAACAATGTTTGAAACTTATTTGCCGATTTCAATTATACCTCTAAAACTAATAGTTTAGGTATTAACTGAATTAGATGAATAACTAGAAGATGCATCCTGTTTTTACTTTTAATAATACTCAGTTGATGTTTTAAATATTTACCCTTGAATCTATCCGCTATATAAGAAAATAAAATTTCCGATCGAAAACCAAAGTCAAGCCAGTTTAACTGCAATATAAAAAATAAATAAAATTTACAGCTTGCAAAGTAAGAATAAAATATAAGCAATAAAACCACACACTTATTAAGTGTAACTTGTGTATATCATTTAAATGTGCACAAACAATGTTATAGTTAAATTTTATTTTTTTAATTAATTTTTTAATAAACTGCTTCAGAATATACCGCATACTAAACATTCTACTTGCTTCCTATGAATTTTACTCGCAGTACAACACGCGTACAGATTGTGCCAGTCTAACACTTGCAAAATTTGGATGGAGAATTCGGCTTTGGAGATAAAGCAAAAAAATGTTTTTAAACTCGCGTTGCACATTGGGATTCCACGACAAAATTTGACAGATCTAATATTATACATTATAATATAGAGGTAGAGGGGGAGTTCTTGAAAGCAAAATTAATAACATTTTGATAATGCGCTTTAATTTTTAATTCAATTTTTTGTTCATTTGTTAATTTATATTTCAAATTTCAAATTTCAACCTTTAATAACAAAGACATTTCTTTTTTTTTAGTTTTCAGTTCCAGAAAAAATCTGAAAGTTCGTAAAAATGAAAATATCATAACGCAGTAGATTTTGGACATATAGAAAGAAAAATATTGTTGTTTTAGGTTTAGGTTGTGAGAGGTTTTCTAAATATAACTTATAGGACTCGAAGGTTATATAAATACATTCTTAAATGTTATTTGCTTATTTAAAGATTCATTGTAGCCCTACTTGTATTAGAATATTTGTATTTTTTTAATATTCAACACTAATCAATCATTATTTAACTTAAAAAAAATTTGAACTTTAAACTTTTACATTTAAAAACTTTTACGCTGATTTTTTATATTTGGAACGTATAAATTCTGCATTATTAGATTATTACATTCTATTATATACCTAATACTGTTAATATTATTTTTTTTAGCTTTGTTATACTACTTTTTGTATCAAACTATTATTACTATTATATTTTTTTGGAAATGTAAGTTAACCACTTAATATACAACCCGCGAAAAAAAGTTTGAGAATATGGCTGTTCCAGAACTAACGATTTAGAAATTACATATGTGAGAAGGATAAAGGGATACCTTGTATATTAATTTAGTAATGTAAAAGAGAATAAACATGAATAATTTTTTTCGTGCAAAGGTTTCCATTAATACATAAGAAAACTCCTAATGACTTCCGAAAGAATTCCCAGGTTGATCTATTACATTTAATAGATTGTTAGAATTAGGGAAGGGATAATTAAGTGCAAAATATAAAGGAATGGCTTTTTTAAACATCTTCTTTCATAAGCAAATAAGACAATCAAAAGATTCTACGTTGTAAAATAATTTGTAACTTTCAAAAAAGAAAAATTGGCAAAATTGTTAAAACTTGTATAATTTTCTTGGCCATAAAAAAATTAGTCTTAATATTTTGAATATATATTCTGGAAATATAATGACGCTTCTCATAAGAATTATCTATTATTTATTAAATTTAGCAGTTGATATGAAATGGTAGCAAAAATATTCATAATTTTTAAAAAAGTACATGCTTTGAATTCAGAAAGTGCCCTAAACGGGGTAGAATATTTTTTCTTCTTCTTCTTTTTACAATACAAAATATATGTATTATGTTACTGAAAAATAGTATAGTAAATTTAAAACTAAAAATCTTTTGTATCTCAACATGTGAAATTCATCGATTTGTGTCGCATTAAGATATTTTTTCTTTGTCTATAGTTTAAAGAATACAAAAAAATTGAATCTGACAACAAATTTTCGATATTGCCTTATCGGCTAGGAGCTGAAGAAGATGTAGATATTGATCACTAATGTTTAAAATAACGTTTGAAAAGCACTTTGAATTATACGTAATTTTAATAAATTTATCAAAATAAGATGAAATTTATGGTGTAATTAAAAAGGCGTTTATACCTTAATACTATTCTAATCAATCAGCTTGTTTCAGTGTGGAATACTAATGTTTAAGTATTATCATTCTCACAGCAATTGTACCTCCTTATGGTAAACTTCTGATCCTGCTAGAATGGTTTGCATCGACTCCTTATCATATTAGGTGAGCAACCACAAGTTCTTATTATTAATAATTGCACAAAAAGGGCAAATCATTATATAGTAGGCTGAACTTGAAAAATTACCCAAAGTAATCTCGCAGCTACACTGAAAAAAAGAGGGGGGCACTGATTGCCAATTCAATTTCTATATTTTTGAGATTTTTTCCCCCGTTTCCAATGAGACGATTACGCAAATAGGTCAAATAATTACAAATATAAAGATTTAAGAAAATCCTTGACAGACAAAAGTACTCAATTTTAGTTAATTTATCTTTTTCGCTACAGGTTTTGTATTTTTTATATTTTTACACTCAAAAAAAATTTCTATACTTTTTTATTTTTTTATTTTTATTTTTTGTACCTTAATGATAAATAAATCGAATAACTTTAGAAAAAGTAAAGGTTGATCATTATCTATCAAAGATATTTTAAGATCCATACTTTTTGACACATTCACGAAATCTGTTTCATCGGGAAAAAAATATGTAAAAATACAACAATCAAATTAATTTACAGTGTAACACAGGTATGGTAAGACATGTCTCACTGTGTACCACACTGTGTGTTATTGTGTACTTCAGTTAAGAAAATAAAACGGATGCCAGATTCGTTTAACAATTTCATCGCTTTAAAAAGTGTGTGTCATTTTGTCAAAATAGTCTATTATTAGATATAGCTATGTTTGGTTAAGAGCCCACAATAGTCACAGGAAAAGTACACAAAAAGACCCGGATGTCCATGTAAAGTCTATGGGAGCGTTCTTTTCTAATATCTCGTTCAAAATTTAATATTTTGACATGATTTTTTTTGCATAAAATAGTTCAGAACGATCCACAACTGGGCTAGTTTTTACTTTTTCGATTTTGGTTATATATTTTTTATATTATGATAGTTTCAGTTTCAGAACCGGTTTAAACCGGTTTTGAAAATTAAAGTAATTTTTTTAAAAAAATCTAAAACCAAAATCGAAAAAGTAAAAACTAGCCCGGTTGTGGATCGTCCTGAACTATTTTATGCAAAAAAAATCATGTCAAAATATTAAAATTTGAACGAGATATTAGAAAAGAACGCTCCCATAGACTTTACATGGTCATCCGGGTCTTTTTCTGTATTTTTCCTGTGACTATTGTGGGCTCTTAAGTAAATAAATGCCATAATGAAAGAATAAAACTCTAAAATAGACATTTACACAACATTAACCACTATAAAACTAGTCGGATGAGGCAATCTCAAAACTTTCTTATATCTCATAAACGTTAATACTTCCAGAAAAATTTAAACATAGCAGAGTTACCGGTTAAGTAATTTACACCAAAAACTAATCTGCAACAACTTATTACCAACTCTAACTGAATTTGATATGTGATGAAAATACGTGCAGTAGTATTTGAGACAGAATTATCGCAGAAATCGTAAAAAATAGGATAAAAGCACCACCTGCTGAGCTATTTACTCTAAAAACTAAAGTATACTAATTTATATCAGAAAGCAATTGAATTTGAAGTTTGATGAAAATCTATGCATTAGTTTCTGAGATAAAGTATTGCGATAATCATAAATAATGCCGCATAGCAGCTCCATCTAATGAGAGATTTACTCTAAAAACTGAAGATTACTCGCTTATATCAGAGACTAACTAAATCTGAAGTTTGATGAAAATCCGTGCACTAGATCTTGAGATAGAACAATTGTGATAATCATAAGTAATGCCGCAGAGCAGTGCCACCTCTTGAAAGATTTACTCCAAAAACTACAGAATACTAATTTATATCAGGAAATAACTGAATCTGAAGTTTGATGAATATTCGTGCATTAATTCCTAGGACAGAACTATTGCGATAATCATGAATAATACAACATAGCAGCACCACCTGTTGTGCGATTTACACCAAAACATAATAAGAACTATATTATGTCAAGGGCTAACGGAATCTAAAGTTTCATTAAAATCCGTCCATTAGTTTTTTAGGTATAGCTATTGTGAAAATTGTAAAAAAGACAGCATAGCAGTGACACCTGTTTGGAGATATAAACCAAAAGCTAATCAAATCTAGTTTATATCAAGGTCTAACTGAATCTAAAGTTTTGTGAAATTCCGTGCATTAGTTCTTGAGATAGAGTGCCCATAAAATTTATGTCACATAGAGACTGACAGACAGACAGACAGACTCACAGACAGACATTTTGTAAAAACATGTTTTTTGGAATCTCAACCATAAAACGTGTAAATCCGTAAAAAACCGGAATTCAAAAATTTTCATGAATCGAATACTTTCTTATTGTAAAGGTAGATCAAAGTAATAAGGAATTATTTACTATTTTGTCGAACGGGTAACCGAAATGCCGAAACTACATCCTTGTATAGCATAAGATGAGGTGGTTATGTGTGAGTGCTAGCTAGGGCAAAAAGCTACACCTATATGTCAAAGTGACTGCTGTCTCACTATGTAGTACTCTCCCCTACTTTCAATTGAATATTTTAACACACAGTAGGCCGCACCCGATCTAACAGACGCACATTTTTTTTTTTTCAATCGTATTCCTTGACTATTTTTTTTATAATGGAAATTTTTCCTTTAAAAAAATAAATGAATTTAAAAATACACATACAATAGTTTTGTTTCTATGCAATGAGAAATTTGTAGAGATTTTTTATAAATAAATCAATTTTATGAAATGTATCTCATAGCTATATCGTCATTTATTGTGAGATTCTAAAAGTAGCGTATTCGGATAGTTAAGATAAAACATTCAAGATTTTTTTCTGCTGAAGAATGTTTCGGGTATTATATTTTTTAATTACAATGCATGAAATTGATTATTTATTTGCATTATTCTTTTTCAATAGGACTTTAATAGGAGTGTGAATATTATATATTAAATATCTTTTAAAATGTTATAATCAACCGAAAATCATTAGTTTATAAATTTCTGACAAAACCTAGATTAAGTATACAAAGATTTTGTTTCTAAAATATTTTCTCAAAGAGATAACAAAGAAATGTTTTCTTAATGCAAATTTTGTATAATATTAACATATTATGCTATGATCACTTTAAAACTGTTTTGTAAAAATATAATAAATTCTGAGCAATTGAAAAGTTTTTTTTTTCAAGGAACTTTTTTATTAACAAAAAAAAATTAATACCCACATTTTTTATTTAACTTTTTCTACATTTTAACTCATTGTTGGTTTAAATTTTTTACGGACTGTACCTACGTATTATTATGTATACATTTAAACAAAATCTCCTATATCTATGAAGACAAACAAAGAAATAAAGCGTAACTTACCGGCCACCTAATTCTAAAAATTATGACTCAAGATTTTGTGAGCATATCAATTTTAATATCTTTATGACAAAGATTGAAAAATGATTTCATTTAGCACTCAATTATAAGAAAATTTTCATAAAAATACACATCTGCATAAAATTTATTACAATTATAATAATTTTAAGAGGAAATCTAGAATTTCCAATTAATTATATCACCATATTAAGATTTACATGTATGCAAATTATCATCTCCTTATATAAGTAAATTTAAAGAATACTAACTTAATCTTTACCTAAATGTAAAAGTAATATGAAAGCTTTAAAAACCTCTAATATCTATGGAGAACTGATTCAGAAATAATAACTTCAGTAATATCTAAAAAATATCAAACTGTTTTTAATTTCTAATGAAAAAGATAATTTAATTAAGAAAGAACATTACTTTTTAGAAGAAAGTTTTTTCTTTCTTTTTCCAAGTATAGTAATAAAAACTATTCCTAACGTCCGAGAGTCCAGTTCTTTTTTATAAATTCTAAAGATCCATGCGTGGCTTATTCAACTACTTATCCATGCAGACGGTGAGTATACAAAATAAGGGCACTACAGAAATCATTGACGCGTGCTAGAATCAAGGAAGTTCTTACTACATTTTATTGCCGCGATTATTTTTAATAAAAATTTCTATTTATTATTGTCTTAATCGATATCTGGCATTATAAAAAGCTAGGAAATGTCACAGGAATAATTAATCAATATTTATTACGATGAAAACAAATTACTATGTCTTTAAAATGCGAATGGATGTGGTTAATTTTTGAAAAGACAGTCAATATAATTATTTTCACCAAAGTTACGACATTTGTTTTGCAATTATCGTCATTAAAATCGTTATTAAGATAATATTTGTAGCTTTTATGCCCATTACGGAAGATTAAACAGCCAAAAGACCACAACTGAAATTCAGAAAATGTCTTTCAATAGCTAATATTAAATAAATAAATAAATAAATAAATAAATATATATATATATATATATATATATAACCATTAATTGTAAAACAATAATTAAATCATGGAATTGAATACAAAATAACCACATTGAAACAAGGAAAAAATAAATTAAAATGAATAGAATCGAAGTTTGTAGAACCAAAGTAGAATCATCAGGACCTACAAATACTTTAGAACTACAAATAAAGTTTGTGGTTTCATCATCCTATTAGCCATGGGAAAGAAAAATAATACGAATTTGGAGCTACCACCACACATAAAACTAAAATAAAATGGAGAAAAACATTAAAAATAAATCATAACAACATTATTAAAATGGATAGAAAAAGAAAAAAACATTCCGGAAAATATAGTTATCCCTTAAATTGTGTAGCAAAAAATAGATTTTTATGATTATAAATTAATTAAATGCATTATACATCCATTGGAAGGTGCCTTAAGCATATACTCCCAGTAGATATAAAAAACAAAATTTTAATTATTTAACACACATAATTATTTAAAACATTATTAAATATAATAAGTAAGCAGGGTGACCTTATGTGGTGAAGTTACATTTCATGAGATATTTCGACTGCTTTGGGGAAAGAAATATAATTTCACAGTACACAATGATTCATAATAATTTTATTAAATGCTAAATTTGAAACAAGAAATTGTTATTATAATCTAGGCTAAAGTTTTCTCAATGAAAGATAGTCGTTTCTTGTGACATCGTTTTTCAAAACATTCTTTTTTTTATATTATTTTGGTGTCTAATTTCGGAGCTTGTGGAAAGAAAATGGCATCCTTTTAACAAACTTATTCAAAAATAGCTCGGTGTAATATAATTATATGATTTAAAATAAATATTCTAAAAAATACCTTTCAACCTGCTAACCCGTTCCATTTTCAACTCCCTTGTGAGAAGTTTTAACTGCCTTAAATCAAAAATAACAGTTGGAAATAAATGTTTTTTTTCTTCAAATTTTTTTAACTAAGGGTAATCATTGTTCATTTGAATTCAAGGAGTATAATACGTGTTTAACCTCTTTGGCTGAACGTAAAAATCAAAAAAAGCTTTTGCATAATGATTTCTGGCAATTTGTCAGTTGAAGATTTTAAACTGACCCAAGAAGCTAAAATTTGTTTTTCTTTCTTCGAACTTCCTTGAAAAATCTGTTTTAAACAGGATAGCTTTCATTCACCATCTAGTTAAATTAAAAATATATTTTTCTTTTAAATTTTAAAAAGAAAATTGCATTATTAAAAATAGAATAATTCTTACTTCCTTCTTACCCCTTAATGGCGTAATATGTTTGCCGCCATTAGAAAAATGTCATTGAATAATATTTTAAAAAAATCTTGTTGTTTTTAACCCATAACTTGTCCTATTAAAGGAGGATGAGATATGAAATACATATGCACTGTGAGAATTTATTAATAGTTATCATCCTTTTTTCCATTCTTTAGGTTTTGATAAGCAATTCCATTGTGAACTAAACTGTTTTGAGAAAACATTTTTTTTTCTTATGGCAAAAATATTTAGTAATTTAATTCATAATTTGTTTCCTAAAGGCTAAAAATTCTTTCAGCTTAAAAAAAGACCAGGATATCATAGAAATGTGAATAAAAATTTGACCTTCATTCTCTACCATTTCAAGTGCCATTTTATTTTCAATTATGCGAATCCTTAGACTAAATTCTGAAATCATAAGATAATTTGAAAAGTTTTTGATTAGTAGTTTGAAGGTAGCACTTTTTCTTATGTTGTTGCATGGATTCCCTTTTTCTATTTTCAAACTTCTGAAATCTATCACCTGCCATTATTTCACAATACTTTTAATAAATTTCTAACTCAAACCTGCATTGAAGCTTTATATTTTCCTTTTCTTTACTTTTTTAGTACACGAGTCTTCCAAAAGAATAGAAGTCTGCAGTTTTTTATTGTTGTTAAATGTAAGCCATAAATCATATAACCATTGTCAAATAAATATCTTAAAATAGATCATTTTAAACTTTAGTTTACCGACATTTGTTTATCGTTTTCCTGTAGCTAGTTCTTTTTCTTTAAGTTTTCAAAAGTTTTCTGAAATTTTCCTTTAGTATTCTTTTCAATTTTCGTTGGAATAAAAGTATGTCATTATATAAGCTGTGGAACACGAAAACATGTAGTTAATGATGCATTTTCGAAGATTTTTATTATTCAGTCTCGCTTATAATTTTTAGAATTTCGTCATTTTAGTATGCAGAAACTGAGTTTTTGCTTTGAAGTGCATTAAAAATAAATCTTATTAAAAAAGAGTAGAGCAAATAGGCTAAATTATTAAACTTATTAAACTTACCCAGTTATCATTTTCCTATGCGTATTATTTTCAGGGAAAATAATTATACTTACTAGAACAGGATATTTGATTCAACTAAGGCATGTGTCGACGTAAATAACTTCAAAGAGCAATTTTCAAGGAGTTGTCAATTAAATTGTGTATAATTCATAATATAAGGGATAAAAATAATCTAAAAGTAGGTTGTTTTAAGTAAAAATGGGTTGTTTTCTAATAGATTTTTTTTTCCAATGCTTTTTTATTTACTGCAAAAATAATTATATTTACAGGATGTTTGATTCAACTAAAGCATGTGTCGATGTAAATATCTTCAAAGAGCATTTCTCAAGCAGTTGTCAATTAAATTGTGTATAATTCATAATATAAAAGATAAAAATAATCTAAAATAGTTTATTATAAACTTTAGTTTCTATTAGATTTTATCGTTTTTCTGGTGCTCGTTCTTTTTTAACTTTTTCCAGTGTAGTTGAAAAAAAAAATTATGAATTTCGTTTTTCTAGCATTTTTTCCGTTTGGCCAAATTCTATCTCGCATAAATACAGTCGGATTACCATGCAATTGATATATATTATTAAGATTTAGTATTACATGTTCGATATTGAAAATGAAATATATAGCCTTCTTATTTCGATGACAGCGGCATTAAAACGAATTCCATTAAATTGTGGTCTATGGGTTAGAAAATCTTTTGCTATAAATTTTAATAATGTTATACTATTTAAACTTATTGAAATTGACATACATCACTGAGGTGCACTACAAGCCGCTTATTGTAGAAGATGGCGTTGACATCATTTACAGGATTAACAAAAAAATATAGATGTATATATATATATTTATAAATTATATATTTAATTATATATATATATATATATATATATATATATATATATATATATATATATATATATTTGCTGTACTTTCTATGAGCAACAATTGAAGAAAGTGTGTGTTCAATTGTGGTATGCATTTTAAATTTAACTATTTTTTTCCATTGTTTCTTGGTGTACATAAATTCTATATATCATATACAGGGTTGCAAAAAAGAATTAAAATACACATCCGTTTATTGGCGGAAATTTCTGAAATAGTTTTCAACTTTATTATACGTGTCCAAATATATATAGATATAGATATAGATATATATTAATAATATACGGTAATTTCTGGAAGTGCGGCTTCAGATATGTTAAGCGTTTTCACAATTGTTTACGTTGATATTTTTCATTTTTTTTACCCTTTACGGTGCAAATTGAGAATTCATAGAAATTTCCTCTTCTAAAGAATTTTTAGTGTATATTTGAAACTACATTAGCAGATTTACGCAATGATTTAATATATTTTAGAAGGACTTTGGCAATTAAAATTAATTTCTTAAATTTAAATTTACAGGTATTTTGTGCAATATTTATAATTCCACTCAAATCTTTTACTTAAAATCTTTTATTAGTATTTTATTGAATTAAGAAATGTAAAAATATAACGTTCTTAAAATACAGAAATATTTCCGCACTGAAATCCCCCTCCCCAATCTTTTTTCATCAAGAAAGTTGAAAAGATCCAAAAGCAAAAGAAATTATCTTTTTCAAAATATATTTGTTTTATGTAATCAGTGATGCTTTTTGAATAAGATAAAGTAGAGTATCTATAACTCATTCTAAATTTTATTGCTACTAACTGATGTATTAATGAATTTATAAAATATATTTTAATGGTAACTTTAAAATACCGTCGGGGCATAAAGGGTTAATTGGGGAAGTTTTTTTACTTTATTCTCCATGTGTTAAAAAGTGTTTTACAATCCATGCTTGACGCAAGATTTTTCTCCTTTTCATTACCTTTTTTAAAGTTTTCCAAATTTTGTCTCTCGTTACTGTTTTATTTTTGTTGGCACAAAACTATATAATTACTTAATCTTTATGTAACACAGCAACATATGAGATTTATTTTTGAAAATATGTATAACTATTCTTTAATTATATTTTAGAATTTTCGTGTTTCAGTCTGTTAAGGTTGAGCTTTTAGCTTAAAATATATGAGAAATGAATGTTTTTAAAAAGAAGTAGAAAATGTTAGAAGAAATGGGATAAATTACATAGCGCAGTAAAAATCCATGAAGTTAATGCGTCCGATATTAAAAAATGCTTAATTCTTAATTAATTGGGTGTACTTACCATGAATACGACCATAAAAATGCTGAATTGGATACGTTTCTATTTCTTTTGTAATATTTTGCTTCACTTGCGCCATACCTTTTTCGTTCTATATACTCATATTGCATATATTATATTCAATTAATTGGATTAATTATATTGAACAGAATAGAATTATTAATCTACATTTAGATGGCTTAAATTTAAAGAAAAAATCCAATTTTCAACTTATTATTTATTAAAGGCAAAAATTAAATTTTTATCACAAAGTCGCTAACAAGAAGAGCGTCCCAGGTTTGTGCCAACGACTTTGATGAACGTTTGTGTATCGATATAGTTAGTGCATAAATATATGACATCCATAAGAAGCAACACCCAGGGGATCTTGAGAAAATAATTCGCAAAGTTTACGTACAGTTCATAATCCTGTAAATTTCCTTCTTCGGCAAGCGGCTCTGACTCTTTTTTTCGGATAGATTTTTCAATCAATTATTTTGGAAGAGTATTTGAATAAAATATGTATTATAATTGAAATTTACTAAAAATACAAATTAAATGTATGTTTTGTAGCATATAACTTCATTTTTAACTATGAATTTCTGCATTTTTAAATGTTTAATGAAAAGAAACAAACACAATTTATATCGCTATAGACCTGGAAGTGTTTGTTGTTATTTAAAATCATTTACAATTATTTCTTGAACAATAGACTATTTTTTACAAAAAAATAAAAAAAAATATGTGATATTAATGCGTGAATAAATACATAATTTTTATTTTATTTCATTATGAAAACCTTTTAAACGTTTTATGATTTTGTAAAAATATTGTTTTGAATTTTACAATGGATTTTTTTATACTTAATTTTGTAATTAATGTCTAATTAATAGTTACTTCCAGCCATTCAATATTTTTTAGAACTTATTTTTAAGCACATAAACATTCTAACTATAAGCATAAGAATCCAAGATTTAAAAAAAATTACATATCTTTATATAATTTATATGTATAATTTATTTTCTAATTTAATTTATATATTAATAATTTATATATATTACTTATATATACAAACTACACTGTATCGATAAACAAACATTCATCAAATTCGGTGACACAAACCTCGTACCCTCTCCTTGTAAGAGCAAATGATTGAGTGAAAAAAAAATGCCATTTTGTAAGCGTCTATTTTAATCCCTAAATAAAAAAAGTTTCTAGATTAATTTGTCCAAATGACGTCATATTTTTACAATTTCATCAAACTGATTTTATTTTCATTTCGCCAACACCGAAATAAAAAGTTTAATCTTAAAAGAAGGCTATTAATACTTCTAACGAAGCGTTGAAAAATGGGCATTTTTATTGAATAAACTTTTAGCCTACTTAATAATATGATTTATTACTTGAAATTAAGCATGTAATCAAATCAAATTAATATTATAGCTTGTTTTCTTAAACTTATATAAAAACTAGATTTACATTTACCAAATAAATAAATAAATAAGAGATATAAAAAAAATCGGAAGATCTCATGGAATTCAAATGCAACACATTGGGTTGCCATTCCACTATTTTTGAAATTGTCGTGAAAAAAATATGCGCATTCTTTCGGAAGTTATCTCTTTCTTAAAAAGCAAATAAGCTTAGGGGTTTAAGTTAATCAGCCTGTCTCCACATCGAAATTCCAAAAGACTTTCATTTCAGTATTAAGATAAGACCATATTTTCACATTATATTTGAATTCTTCGTTAAATTTTAACTTCCGATACTACCCGGGAAATTATTTGGAAAGCAGTATAGAAATTATGCAGATAACGTTTGGATTTTATATTGTTAAATTCATTTTTAATATATTTGAAAAACTGCAATATGGCTATAATACAAAATTATTTAGAAGTGTTTTAATAACATTTCGTGTTTTGGACTAACCCACAGATATATAACAAATCTTATACAATATTGATAAATTTATCTTAAAATGTATCAAACGTTCAAAAGTCATTATCCTGGTTTCTAAATAAAGCCATCCATGTTTTTGTAAATGTTAAATAGTTAACAATAAAACAAATATTTCACTAACAATTAATTTAATACATTCATGATAAAGTATTTTATACTACGGAAAATAAGGTACAATTTTTTTTTCATAATTAAAAAAAAATTCTAAAATGAGTATAACGGGAAAAAAATATTCAGGGCTCGCAACG
Source organism: Maratus speculifer (assembly GCA_964019185.1). Taxonomy (NCBI): domain Eukaryota; kingdom Metazoa; phylum Arthropoda; class Arachnida; order Araneae; family Salticidae; genus Maratus; species Maratus speculifer. The sequence continues at coordinate 172,713,401 of OZ025299.1, forward strand.
TTCCTAAAATTTTCACACTTTGCTATCAGTATTTTAAATCAAAAATTTTCATGAATGTTACCTTTAACATCTACAATAAAATTATACAATAAATTTTACCGTTTTAAAATTGTGGTAGGAAAGTGTGAAAATTTTAGGATCGGTGCGAAGAATTTTGAAGTTATTTGCCTTTAGGATCATGTTTAATTTGAATCATTTTCCTGGTAACTACAGAAAAAAAAAATATGTGATAACAAAACTGTTTATATTGCAATATGGAATACACAATGAAATAAAACTCTCACTAATCCTTTTTTTAACAAGAATATTTTAAGAGAAATATTAGTTGTGGGATTTTTAATAATAGCAACAATACTCCATACGAGTTCAGTTTCCACGAAAATTATAAAGAAGATTTTTCTTTGAAAATGAGTGATTTTCAAAAAACATACTGTACGGGAGACCCTAATTTTATCTTTTAGAAAATATATGCTACATTAATTTCCAAATTTTTAGAACGAATGTGCTAGATTTTAATAGCTTTAGTTTAATCGCTATCCTGGCCATCATTGACCTGGAAAACAAAAGACAGGATAATGATTATAAAGCAAAAAAAAAATATGTTTGCTACTTATTTGAAATGTAATAAAATATATGAACGTTAAAAAATATGTAACTTTAATAACATTATAATTAAATTTGAAAATTTAATTTAACCGTTTATTGAATCACGTGCCATATTTGGTACATATCTAAAAACATTATGATTTGCATTATGTACCATGAATTCGGGTAATATGATCTCTCTCTCTGATCAAGAACAATCCAAAGAATGGAACTTCATTTATTTTGTCCATGTCACATAACTGTGCTAGACAAAAAACAAGTGGGTAAGTGTGATCGCAGATCGCACAGAGGGTTGCGTTTAATATTTTTTCAAAACAACTTATCCTTTAATTAATAAATCTAAATAGTTAATTTATGACTATAACACTCTTACATAGATAGTAGCATCAATAAATTCAATTTTAAAATGCTTATAAAAGGAAGTTATTTGTTTTAATTAAATTTAAAATGTTCAAAATAAATTATTTAAATAAAATTCAAAATTCTGTTTTTTTTTCCTTTCTTTTCTTTTTTAAATACGAAAAAAAAAAATAATAGACAAGCAAATAACGTGAATAAATTGCAATAGTTTTTAAACTAGAAAGAAAATTAAATTCCAAAAATATTATGAATGTCAATGATTGTTTATCACAGCATAATAAACCCTTAAATTGGCAAAAATTTCTATTAATTAGATCATTGTATCACGAAAATTTCAACATCCTTTGAAATAAGAACCTTCTGTTAACTAACCGGATGCTTTACCTCCACGCTATGATGTCTAAACGAAAATCGTTGAAATTAGGTTATCTTCTAAAATTTAAATCGCAAAATTGAAAGGATGGCATTGAAAAAATTAGCTTAATTAAAATAATGGACTTTTTCAATTTTTTATGCTTTGTCGTGTGACACGAGGTATTCGACTTAAAACACAAAATTTGAAGTCTCTGACTTATACAGTATTTGTGTACGGACTCTGTGACGGACAGACAGACAAATGATTTCGTCAGATGAACGAAACTTTAATTAGAATTTGTTCGTCAAAACAAAAGACATTTCAATCAATTTAGTAAGGCAAACTGACTAGGGAACTGCAAGAAGTGTAAGTCACCGATTTGGACGAAAGTGGTATCGTTGGAAAGATCTCATCGAGAGCAGTAAAAAACTCAATGGAGCTATCCGTCGCAAATGAGCCGTTATCGAGATATCCAACAATTTATGTCACTTAACTAGTGCATACTTAATTGGGGGCCGCAAAAAAATTTAGTCTAGATTTTAACGAAAATGATATCCTTAAAAATATACCATCATGAGAGAGAAAAAATTCAATTGAACTACCCGTCGGAAATAAGTCGTTTTCGAGATATCCGATAATTTATGTCACGTAGCTAGTGCACACTTATTGAGGGACCGCAAAAAATTGTTTTCTCGATTTTGATGAAAATGGTGTCGTTGCAAAGATATCATAGTGAGAAGTAAAAAACTCAATGGAACTAACCATCTGAAATGAGCCATTTTCGAGATATCCGTCAATTTATGTCACTTAATGCAGTTTTCCAGCAGTGTGCATTAGCAATGTGATACAATATCTCGAAAATGTCTCATTTCCGACGGGTGATTCCATTGAATTTTTTAATCTTCACGATGATATCTTTTCAACGATACCACTTTAGTTAAAATCGAGACTAAAATTTTTTGCGGCTCCCCATTAGGTATGCACTAGTTACGTGACATAAATTGTCGGATATCTCGATAACGACTCATTTGCGACGGGTAGTTCCATTGAGTTTTTTGCTGCTCTCGATGAGATCTTCCCAACGATACCACTTTCGTCAAAATCGGTGACTTACACTTCTTGCAATTCTCTAGTGAGTACTTAAATACACTGCTCAAAACAATTAAAGGATATTGCAGTTTTAGGTGGATTTTGTATCTGGAAAACTTTTTAGCTGATTGATACATGGTCGATAGACATAGTAGGTTATATGAGAATAAATTAGACATGTTTTGCAGAAAAAAATGCATTTTATTGCGCATTTGTGTACAAAAAGAAAAAAACACAATTTGTGGCGGCCAGCAACGTTGAACACCTTTGAGGCATGGACTCAATGAGGCTATTAATGACGAGTTGGGGTATTCTGCCCCACTCTTCCAGAAGAGCTCTTTCCAGTTCTTGGAGAGTTTGTGGGGGTTGTTGGCGGCCAGAAACTCGTCTTCCTAGAGCGTCCCGAACGTGCTCGATTGGATTCATGTCTGGAGAACACGCTGGCCATTCCATTCGAACGATTCCTTCCTCGAAAAGGAAATCCTCCACCAGGTTTGCACGATGTGACCTGCAGTTATCGTCCATTAAAATGAAGTTATCTCCGATTGCTGCAGCGTAAGGGACTACAATAGGTCTGAGGATCTCATCCCTATATCGGCGACCAGTCAGAGCTCCATCTCGAATGATGTAGAGGTCAGTGCGCCCGTCAATGGAGATGCCACCATACACCAACACTCCTCCATCGCCAAATCTGACACTTTCGTGCACGAACGCAGGATAATTCCTACTGCCACGGTCCCTCCAGATGAAAATACGCCTATTATCCGGATGCACAGAAAAACGGGACTCGTCAGAAAACAGAATATTGCTCCATTCATTTCTCCTCCAGTTGACATGCTCGGTTGCCTACTCCCTGCGGTCGCGACGATGCCTTGATGTTAATCTAACACATACCATCGGTCGGCGAGCATACAGACCTACAGCATGTCGCCGGTTTCGGACAGTCTGAGTTGAAATCGTGGTGCCTGTAGCCGAGCGAAGGTGTTGTTGGAGAAGAGTAGCGTTCATATTTCGGTGTCTCCGAGCTGTTAACGCTAAATACCGATCTTCATTGGGCGTTGTTGCCCTTCTACGACCTTGCCTTGGTCTTCGGCCTGCACATCCACTCTCCAAAAAACGGTTCCAGATCCTGGAAATGACACTTTGTGACACTCCAATGGCTTGCGCTACTTCGGCTTGAGTTTGGCCCCCTTCTAACCTACCAACAATTCTCCAAGCTTCTGAATCTGTCAAATGACTTCGCTGAGACATCGTATTCATCGAAACAAAGCAATCACTGAATGCCGATCATCCTTGTCTTCATTCTCTTTTATCCAGTTGAAAGTCAAATTTCATTCGCTGCCGCTGAAGCGACGTTTTTGACGTCGCACTCAAAATTTGCATACTCCACAGTTTTAAAAACCAGAAAAATTTGCATTTTTTGATTCTCTTCTTCTATTTTCGGCAAAAAAAATTTCGTTTATATCTTTATTTTATATAAAACTTCAAATATCCTTTAATTGTTTTGAGCAGTGTATATTAATATAAAGAAAGTTTCAGAGTGTTAAGAAGATAAAATTTAAGCTTATTTTCAAAATATAGCAATACAATATTTTAAAAGCCTAATTGTGTACGGATGGCACATATCATAAAATATCAAACTTTAGCTAAAAATTTAACTCCGCAGGATGAGCGCGTGATGTTTTGGCATCCTAAGCCCGCGCAGTGCATTAGTTTTTACTTTGTCACCAATGAATATCATTCGTCACCTTATTTAATCGGAGACAGTTGCTAAAAATTCTGCTATAAAATGAGTTAAAGATTGCTTTAAAAAAATTAGTAATGACAGTTATAAAAAACCATACGCACTCTTTATCTGTCAGGCCCACCGTGAATCATTCCGGGATAAAGTTTATTTTTTTAACTGTTTTTCCTTCTATTAGACCGATATATAGATTTCAATAAGTTTTTTTAATAGAAAATTCTTGCAGTAAGGGGGTTAATTATAAATTTTAATTGCATTTCAGTAATTTATCATAAGTTAATGTACATATTAAGATCCAAATATTTAATTGGATTTTAGTCCTCAGTATATTTTGTAGAATCTATTTTAATTAGCATTAATTTTTAGTGAAATTTTATTATTGCAGAACTCAAAGCTCGTTTCCTTCATTGGAGATTTTAGGATGGGAATATTAATTTCTAAAGCTTCTTCCCCTTGGATATAGTTTAATTGTAATATAGAGTAAAAGTCTATATTTAATTTAAAAAAATAAAACTACTTAAAGTGGAAATTTTTCATGGACATCTGGAAACTAATGAACGTTTATTAGGAAAGGTATACAACTCTAAAACAGTAATTATCCATACGATTCAATTTAATTCTTCAATGAGTATAATAATATAATCCTTAATATAAGAATAAGAAAACATAATTCTGAAAGAATAATTCATGCATTTAAGGGTTAAGTATGTTTTACTGCATTTATTAAGGAATTTTAATAAAAGTATGCGAAAGCATAATTATTTGCAAGCTCCCAAAACAGGAACAACCAAGGAACAACCAAATGAAGTTTGTTTGTTAAAAAAGAATACATAAAAAATAAGTAGAGAGAAAATTGTACAGGTTATCATCCGAACTAAAAAAGGAAGAAGTTGGCATATTATGTCAACATTTAATGTCATGTACAGTTTGCTTGTGTAAATTTAATGTACATATTTTCTAAAAGATAATTTCATTATATATTCTATATTGCAATATAAACAATTTCCATTTATCTAAGTTCTTCTGTAGATGTCAGGAAAATTATTCGAATTAAACATAACTCTGAAGGCAAGGAACTTCAAACTATCACAAAAAATGGCACTAATTATATATATAAAATCCCTCCGTGTATAACGATTCCGGGGTCAACCCATCCACGAGAAAAAACACTTATTGTGACCAATGACAAATTCCATTGTGAAAAGTTATCTCCGATTTTAAAGGCTATCAATTTTTCGTCCAATGCAAACGTTCCAGAGTCGTAATGGAGCGTTCTCATTTGTCAGATTTACAGTTTGAGCTGTAAATGACGTCACTGCATTTTACTGTGCTTTGAAATCTTTTCCCTATTTCAAACACAATATTCACACTGCTAAAAATTTGACTCATTTGCTGCAGCATCACTCCACCGCTTTTATAGAAAACGATTACTTTGCTGTGTTATGGAGCATTCTCATTGGTCTTAAAAGAGACATTCTATAAAAGCTGTGGAGTGACGCTGCAGTAAATGGGGCAAATTTTTAGCAGTACATTGTTAAAAATTTGACCCTTTTGCTGCATCATCACTCCCCAGCTTTTATAGCATACACTGTAAGTAACAAACACATAGTAACTATTTTCTATAAAAGCGTTGGAGTGATGCTGCAGCAACTGTTAAAAATTTGACCCATTTGCTGCAGCATCACTCCACTGCTTTTATATAAAGCGGCTACTTTACTGTGATATGGAGGATTCTCATTGGTCATAAAAGAGATGTTCTATAAAAGCTGTGGAGTAACGCTGCAAAAAATGGGTTAAATTTTTAACAGTGTAATACTGTAAAGTAATCATTTTCTATAAAAGCTGTGTAATGACGATGCAGCAAAACAGTCAAATTTTTAATTGGTTAAAATTGTTTAATTAAAACTTTTTATTTAAGAAAAGCGAAGGTGCGTTTTAAATACAATATTGTTAGAATTTTTATATTCGTGTTTCTTTATTTATTTTTTTTATTTTTATTTATTTATTTATTTTTTACAGCCGTGAATGACTTGATTGTCACATAACGAATCACGATTGTTTACTCTTTATTGTTGGCATTTGTTTTCTATCTTATAAAGTATTTTTTTTAAGTATTAGCTAATGGTATAAAATAGTTAATTCACAAATGTTTTAAAATTGCATTATTAGTGCATGTTTTGCATTATTAATGCATGTTAATTTGCATGTTTTTTGTGCAGGAAATTCATTAGATGCATATTCTATGCCATTATTTTACCCATTCAATTAATAATTTGGCTACCCTCTTATATTCGTCTGGAAATGGCCAAAATGGGATAATTTTTTATACATTTTGGATATTTTTATTATTTTCTCTCAGTATTTTAAAATATTTTTTGGCTGTAGTTTCAAAATGTATTCTTTTGATTGATATTTTACCTTACTTTATTCTTTAAAAATTTATGCATTTACCATTTGTTCATTACAATCCCTCCCCATCCACCAGATAGTTTTGTTATAATTTTAAATACAGATTTCTATTGAATTTTTTTTTTTTTTTTTTTTTTTTTTTTTTTTTTTTTTTTGGATTTTTTCTTTATGTTCAATCTTTGTATTTTTCAAAATTGTTTAAGCCTAAAGTGGCTATGATTGACCAAAGTTGTTGTAATGTTTTATCATCCTTTTAAAAATGGAAACACGTCATTTTGACGGGCTATCTTCTAGTTGAGAATAATTATCCACACAGATTTCTAAAAAAACTATCACTTTTTGCAATATGCATAAAAATTTAAAACTTTGTTATATATATAATATTTTGAGTAAATACTTTGAGCAAAATATTGAGTATAATGAAATTATACGTGTTAGATTGCATTAGTTTATTAGTATACAGGGTGTCCCTAAACAAATGGTATATACGCTAGGGGGTGATAGAACACATCAAGACGAGTAATAGTAAATAGGAAACCAAGGGTCCTAAACGTTTTCCAAAGGAAATAGCCGCCATTAAAGTTTGGGGTCCAAAATTTCAAATACACATAAAAAACGTAAAAATTGGTCGATTGATTTGCGGTTTTCACTAAACTATTCTTTATGTTGGTATTTTATTGAAAATAAATTATAAAGATAAATTTCGAAAAATGCCTATAGAGGGCGCTTTAGACTTTCACGTAATGAAAAACTATTTTTTGCCGTGATTTTTTGCATCTAATTAAATGGTTTCGTAAGCTTAGACTTAAACTTAAATTTTGAGCTCAAAATCTGAATAGTTGGGAGTGGTTAAGTAGCACAAACTTAACTGTGTTCAGAGGGTTTAAATTTCAAATGATTATAAAAAACGGAAAAATTGGTCGATTGATTTGCGGTTTTCACTAAAACAATTCTTTATGTCGGTATTTTATTGAAAATGAATTATAAAAATAAATTTCAAAAAAATGCCGATAGAGGGCACTTTAGACTTTGGAGTAACGAACAACTATTTTTTACGTTATTTTTTGAATCTGATTAAATGTTTTCGTAAACTTAGACTTAAACTTAAATTTTGAGCTCAAAATCTGAATAGTTGGGAGCGGTTAAGTAGCACAAACTGAACCATGTTCAGAGGGTTTAAATTTCAAACGATTATAAAAAACGGAAAAATTAGTCCATTCGTTTGCGGTTTTTGCTAAAGCTACTGATCTTTAAATCAGTGTTTTCTTGAAAATAAATTTTAAAGATAAATTTCACAATTGCCGATAGAGGGCGCCTTAGACATTGGAATAGCGTACAACTATTTATAACCGTTATTTTTTTTAAATCTCATTAAATGATTTCAGATGTTTAGATTCAAATTTTGAGATCAAATTCTGAATCGTTGCGAGTGTTTAAGTAGCGCAAAAGTGAACTGTGTTCGATGTGGGAGGGGGGGGGGTTAAATTTCAACTCCTGAACATATTTCAGTTTGCGCTTAACCCCTCCCAACGATTGAGAATTTGAGTTCAAAATTTATGTTTAAGTCTAAGTTTACGAAAACATTTAATCAGATGCAAAAAATAACGTAAAAAATAGTTGTTCGTTACTCCAAAGCCTAAAGTGCCCTCTATCGGCATTTTTTGAAATTTATCTTCATAATTCATTTTCAATAAAATACCGACATAAAGAATAGTTTTAGTGAAACCCGCAAATCAATCGACCAATTTTTCCGTTTTTTATAATCATTTGAAATTAAAACCCTCTGAACACAGTTAAGTTTGTGCTACTTAACCACTCCCAACTATTTAGATTTTGAGCTCAAAATATAAGTTTAAGTCTAAGCTTACGAAACCATTACATGAGATGCAAAAAATCACGGCAAAAAATAATTTTTCATTACTTCAAAGTCTAAAGCGCCCTCTATCGACATTTTTCGAAATTTATCTTTATAATTTATTTTCAAGAAAATACCAACATAAAGAATAGTTTTAGTGAAAACCGCAAATCAATCGACCAATTTTTCCGTTTTTTATGTGTATATGAAATTTTGGACCCCAAACTTTAATGGCGGCTATCTCCTTTGGAAAACGTTTGGGACCCTTGGTTTCCTATTTACTATTACTCGTCTTGATGTGTTCTATCACCCCTTAGCGTATATACCATTTGTTTAGGGACACCCTGTATTGCTTTTTTACATCGAATTAGTGCATTGAAAAGAGGTGAAATTACTTAAAATTATTTCTCATTGTATAAAATGCTTATTAATGATTGTATTAAATTAATTTTTAATGGTTAATTATTTTTACTATTAATTTGGTTAATATCTAGAACAACGCAGATAGATCTAGTTAAAAGCCAGGATAATCCGAAATCCGTAGGTTTCTTCGTTTTTTTAATACAGTAAGACTTACATATACAGTGAAAAAGAATCACCAGATTCATCTGATAATCGCACATCACAATTTAAATTTAATGGTTCTCCTTAGTTTATATAAAATAAATATTTTACCCTTATTTTCTTTTTCTGCTTTTATTATTTTTACCGTAACTTAAATTAAGAATGAATGTATAATCTATTAAATATGTTAAACCTCTTAATTTAGTAAATATTTTTCTCAGCTAAAAAGGAACATTTTACTAGAAATTCAGAAAAGATGTGTCAACTGTCAAGAACATGGTCTAGAAACTTACTATGAGCCCCTTTTTAAGAGTTTTTATCAAAGAGATAATTCACACCCAGATTGATACATGAGCATGGAGATTTTCGCATCGGAGGTCACCGTAAACGCCAGACGGCATCAAGCACGAAGCGTTAGAATAAGATAGAATGGAGTATCGATTCTCAAACCCTTGTCACATGTATGTAATGTATAATCACACAGATTATACATTACATACATGGTATACATGATATTATTTAATATACATGGTAATAATTAATCTGTGGTCCAGCACAATCCCTCTCTGTACGCTCGTTATGCCAACAATTCGAAGCGCACATTTGCTGACCCCAATACTGGATATTAGGAGGACAGTAGAGAATAATTCAGAAGAAAAATCGAAAGAGAGTTTTTTAATTTTAGTCGAAGTAAGGGGGAGGTCTCTGAGCTTCGCTTCAACCGAGTTTATTCTGCGCTGTAAAAAAAAAAAAAAAAAAAAAAAAAAAAAAAAAAAAAACCCTTAAAAATACAAAAATTTTAACAGAATATTTTCCCCTTAAATTCAAGAAAACATTGTTTTTTCAAAAAAAAATTCCGATTTTTTCGCATTTCCGTATTAAAGACAAAATATAATAATTTTGTCAAAGAAAAAATTACATATTTATGAATTTCGCTTTTCAAGAACACGTTTACATCAAAGTCAGAAAATCACAATTTAATTCAAACAAACACAAAATCAACTACAATTATTATCTCGGGATTCAAACCAGGGAACTGTCCTAATCCAGATTAGTGTTCTTAATGATTACACCACGGCTTTACAAACTATGTGTTCAAATATCTTTACTTTTTTCATGCGTCTTTTACTAAGCAAAGACTAATAAACTACGTTGTTAAACAAGCAACGTAGTTTTGTAGTGATAATATTTTTCAATTAAGTATAGAATTCTGAATATAGTACACATTTTTTTTCTCTACAATTATGAATATTTAGCTTTTTTTTTGTTTCATGCTTTATAAAATACAAATTTTATTCTTTAAAATTTTACAGACATGAAAGAATGGATTAAGTGTAATAACTGCTTCATTTTTGTCAGATTTAAAAAATTTAATTGTAATATTTTTTTAATTTATTCATTTATTCACTTTGTTTTGCAAAAATACCAATATATTTTTCAAACATGTATTTTTTCAGATTTTCCAAACTATTTGTTTGATGATCTACTGTAAACTTAAATAAAGATTATTATCACATTCTGTTAAAATAAATTACCTTTATTGCTTATTAAACTTAAATAAACGTCGTTTTTATAATAATTTCATTATTATATTTAAGATATACTTTAAAATATGACCGAATGTGTTAAAGTGAATAGGTTAAAAATATTAAAATTAAACATAGATTTTTTTCTATTTAAAACATCCTCACAGAGAATTTAAAAAACATTAACAGTTTGCTAATCAAACGTTATTTTAAAATCATAGTTAAAAATAAACTTTTTAACAGTCTCAAAAATATTTTAATAAGATTTCAACCTTTTTTTTTTTTAATATCGTAAAAATACACTAGCTTTTTATAAAAGAGAGAGAGAGAGAGAGATTATAGCGAGTTGTTTAAATACATAGTATGGATGGTTCAACAATATTTATTGGTTTTACTTGAAAATTAATGTAAAATATACTATTTAGCCATTATTGGAGGATCATCGAACATATTTTCAATATAAAGTCATATTTAGCCAATATTGGGATGTCAATCAAAATAATAATTTCACTGTAAGACAAGAATATACAACAATTCGTTTGCTTTCCAAACAAAAGTAACTATTTCAAAACATCATTTGCAGAACGTATACACTGTAAAAAAAATCTGTGAAGGTACTAAACATTTTCTAGGAAACTGGGATTCCAAGAACTTTTCATGTAACGATAACAGGAAAAATTCATGTAATCGATTCTGAAACTTGAATTTTTGCTGTTACCGTTACAGGAAAAGTTCTTGAAATCCCAGTTTCCAAGAAAAAATTTAGTACCTTTGCAGATTTTTTTATTTTACAGTGTACTATTTTGAAAAAAATTCAGTAATGTTCCGTAAAATTTAGGGAAATTTTTATACAGATTTATAATCTCAAAATGCCTATTATGATAATTGTACTGTTTTCTTAGAAAAATTAAACTATTCCGTAAAATTTTACGGGGAAAATTCTGTATTTTGAGAAATTTTTTTTTTTTTTTTTTTTTTTTTTTTTTTTTTTTTTTTTTTTACAGCGTGTTGACATCTTAGTTCGAAAAAGTCCGGACAAGAGCTTAGATGTGTGAGATAAGATAAATCTCTGCAAGATAATATATCATCTCAATATTTATTAAATCATGAGTCATATAGTTTTGTAAAGGATACTCAAGATGCATTCAATGGAAGCGTTGAGTGACATGAGCGAATACTGTGAATTGTACAATGTACAATGGTATGTTACTTGAACTATCTAGTTCTAATTAGTTAATAAAGAGCATTTCATCACCCTGCTGTATTTTAAGAAACTGTATTATCTTCTCAGAGAATAATCTCAAAAAAGGAACTTTGAATCTCAAACCTTAAAGACTCTGTGTTAACAGTAATTGACTGTTTTGACTGATATTTGCTTTGATCACTTTGCAACAGCGCGAACTCATGGCTTTAACTTTTATTTATTTCTGCAGAGTTTTTTCATGAATAAAGCTTATTTCCGGCTACACTTAGCTGGTTTTGGAAATTCGGCTTTCTTATTTAACACCTAAATATATGAAATCCATATAATGTCTATAAAATGTTTTTGCAATAAATTACTCCAGTTCATTGACCTGGTATTATCTTGGGATAGAGATTTTAAAATTTCCTCCTCCACAATAAACAGTTTTTTTATGCTGCTATTTTTTTTGTTTTGGAGTGCAACCTAAATAATAACAAAAAATATATATATCATACATTTAGAATACCATTTTTAGAATACGTTGTCAAATTGAAAAGTTGATTGTTTTGAAAGAATGACCCTGTTCCACTGTGTCATTAAATTTTTTTAACTATTCCCGTTATGTGCATTTTCCTGTTCTCATTATTTACACCGAAAGGAATTATAAAAACTAGAACAGAGCATTTGATTAAATTATGACATGTTTCAATATAACTATATTCAATAAAAAAATTTTGGGGAGTTTTCAGCAATTTTTTTCTGGTCCGAACTATATGTGGCAATGTAATTAATCACAATGGTATATTTAAACTTTGATTTACAGACTAAACTTATCGTTTTCTTAAAGCTTTTTAATTTAAACTTTCAAAATTTTTCCGTATTCTGCCCTATTTTGCATCTGTAATATTCGCTGAAATATTAGTATGTCATTATACAAGTTCTGCGCAACATGAAAATATTCAGTTAAAGATCTATTTTTAAACATTGCTATAACTTACCAATCTCCTTATTTATTTATTTATTTATTTATTTATTTATTTTTTTAAGGGGAGGATATGTTTTGGTAAGTACCGAGTTTTTGTTTTGAAGCATATAGAAAATTACTTTTATGAAAAAAGAAGTTAGAAAATGAACTGAATTATCAAACTTAAAACAATTTCTGTTGTGAGCATTTTTCTGTTCTTATTATTCACGCTGAAGATAATTATTTTAACTATTACTGAAAGTTTTGTTGAACTAAGACATTTGATTAAAGTTAATTTTACAAAACCGTTTCCGTGTATTTTCCTATTCTTCCTTTTCTTAAGATATAGATTTTACTGAATAACAACAAAATCATTTAAATATATATGTGATATTTACGAAATTAGAATCAGCGGAAAAAAATTCAATTTATAATTTAAATACAAGCATTAAAAATTTTAAAAATACATTTTATTTCTGAAATTGTATATGAAATTTACTTTCTTTTTAAATATTCTAGCGCAGTTTACATGGGAATTTAATAAATAGAATTATTCGTCTTCAGTAATTGTGTATAAATAAATACATTTTTTTGTTTAAACGTGTGTAAATGTTATCTCCTATTCTGAAATATTTAAAAAAAAACACTAATTTTAGAACATTATTTAAAGTTAAAATTGAAGTAACACAACTTACAAAGAAAAAAATACTTATCTCAAAATATGAAGATAATGCTTTAGTTTTTAAACTTGTGATGAACAAAGTCCAAGTAGCACCAAATTTACAATACAGATTAGTGTTTTTTTTATTATTTATTTATTTATTTATTTATTATTTGTCCAACTGAATTAAAATGGAGTGAAAGACATTATAACTTTCTAGGACAAATGTTATATTAATTGCATGTCGTTAAAGATTTTATAATACATCATATCAGATTTGTTAAACTGTTAATATTTAAAATACTAATCAATAAAATTGTGGAGAAAAACTAGTTCTTAAAAAATCAACAAATCAACATTCTCAAAAAAATCATCAATGTAAAAAAAAATGCATGCAACAATTTGTCGGAATACCTTGTGAATTGAAGAAATTTCCGACTTTTGAATGGAGAATAATAAAATTTTGAGATTAGGCTTTTTTTTTCTTTGAAGGAGAAAAGATATACGTGAAAATTCTGTTTCTAATCTTAACAACAAAGAAAAATCATGTCTAGCATAGATGATGAAACACTTTCTAACACATTCAGAATACTCCATCCGTTTATTTCACCGCTTAATAGAGTGTGCAATGACATACAAGTAAAAATTAGGAGTACGCATAACACATTTAAAAACTCAATTTCAACATTTACTGCCTATACTCGGGAAAATATTCGAATTCTTTTGCGATGCATTTCATCTCCTGCATATGATCTATGTACACTGTTAAAATTTTTGCTCTACTTTGAGTCAATTTTTGGTGCTCAGTAGCTGCCACCATAAGAGGTGAAATATTGTGCCAACATTTGGAGCTTTCTATTTCAACATCGTTCCAATTACTGAAACTATGCTTTAACAGGATCTTCAAATATTGATTCAAGATTTCACCGTCTTATAGTGGCAGCTATTGAGCGCCAAAATTTGGTTCAAACAAGGACAAGATTTTTAACAGTGTATTTCTCGATATACTGCATATATTCTAAAATTTAATTCATTTAGGAAGCGATTAATCTTTTAAAATTTGACCTGTACAGTTGTGTAGACGCTTCTAAAGAAACGTAAAAAAAAATTCCTCTTTTTTGTGCTATTTAAAGTCAAGTCTAGACTCACATATTTGCGTGGATCCTCTCTTGGCATAGCCTCACGTTAGGTATTTTTTAAGTATTTTTTCTATAAAATATAATGCTGTTAATTAGAGAAAACCACCAAAACTTTTCATTTCTATCAAAAGTCTCTCTATCTTAAGGAGATAACAAAGTTAAAAGTTTCTCTTCGGCAACTTCCGTCAAAAAGAAAATTTTCAATCGAATTACTTGGTGTTGCCCTGTACATAATGTAAAAAACTTAAATATGCCAAGTAAATATGCGAAAAATAAGTTAAATTGAGAAATGAATAAATTGAAAAATGAATGCCTAAACTAAAGATGCACTTAACAGCAATTATCATTCATACGTAATACTGTAAACTAATTCTTTCGTGCGTCTTTGTAAATAAACGATAAATACTATGCCCAACTTATTATGCAATAAGTATCTTGTGTTGCAGCTCAATGATTTATATCAATTTCAATGGGATTTAAACAATGTAACATCGTTAAAATTCATTGCAAACTATTTTCCCCGTAGATCATAATGTAATGAAATTCTTTTGAATGTGAACGAACTATAAATGCTATACACTTCATTTTCAATACCAAACATGCCAAAATAAGTATCAGTAATACATATCAATTACATGCTAATATGAGTATATTTAAGAAGGTTAGAGCATAGACATACAGACGGCACGACAAACCAAACTCATAAATACTTTTTCAAATTTGTTGGAAAGCACAATATGTTTAAATGCTGTAGGCCATACCGAAATCTTTCGTTATCTTCCGATATGCATGATATAACTAAAAGCGACTATTTACTGATTATCGAAAGACTATCGACACACAAAAAGAATACAAACATTTTCAAAATTCTACTATGCAGGTTTCTGCAAATTAAGAATATGGAAAAATTAAAGGGATTAACAAATTCATCAAGTTAACTAAACAAAAGAAAATCTAAAATTTTGTATTTTTTGTTTCAATCAATTTAATAATGCACATTGTTTTATTTATTGTTTTGTTATTTATTGTATTTGTGAGGAAATGATTCTTTTATTTTTACTAATATTGTCAGACTTAACTGTTGTCATTTTGTCCAAGTAAAATTTTTTGGCTAAAAAAAAATCTGTAGATAATTCCTTTATAAAGTAATTGTTTGAAAATTGAAAAAAATTCTGTTTAGTTTTTTAATGCAACTATCTGTATATCACAATGAGCTGATATTTCTGGTTCTATATCGTAAACATACAAAACATGTTATCGTAATGTGTTATTTTCGTTGGCAAATGATAATATATAGTTCCTCATGACAAACACTTAATTAGCACGTTTAAACAGCATGCGACAGTGGATAAAATATAAAAAAACTTTTAGATTATTTTTAAATGTTATTTATCAAAATTGTACCAATGTTGTTTTTATTTGTAGCTTTCTTAAAAGATATTAACACATTTTCCACCATATTAGGAACTTTTTGATTTCGTATTAAAAGAATTAGGACGTATGAGAAGCCTATTGTGCAAACATTCCATGACTTATTCATGTGATAATATTTCTTCATTTAATGCTTCTTTAAGATAATCCAAACAAATGATAGTTGGAAGATGCTAAATTCGGACTATAAAGAGGATGATCGAATTTTTTTAAGTTGAAAATTTACTTTATAACATCTGCTTTTTTTTTTTTTTTTTTTTTTTTTATCTTACATTGTCCCAGATAATAAGAGCATTCGAAGGGGGGATTTTTAGGACCAATAGGCAGCTTTAATCTTCCCAAAAAATACAGGACTTTACTGCATTTCATGTATATCGTTCCTAAGGAAATTTGACATTCACAATACCTTTCTTCTATAGCCAAATTATTTTAGGCGTTTCTCAAAATGAACAACAAGTTCTATGCACACGATATTCTGTAGTAGGAACTTTGTAGTACACATCAGCGATTTAATCAATTTCGATATGTTTAAAATACTTTAATGTCATTGAAATACATGGAAACGATTTTTTCCCATGAACCGCATTTCTTTTAAATGGCCCTCTAAATGAACCAAAAATGGTACACATGTCATTTTCAATACCGAGCATGCCATAGTAAACCCCAAAACATATATCTATTTCATTGCAATCGGACTATATTTACATAAGTTAAAGCACGGACATACAAACAGACAGACGGATAGACATACGAAATTCATAAACATTTTTCAACTATGTTGGAAAGTGTTAAAAAAACTACAATGTAATGATATCTAGATGTCAAATTGTCGCAGACGATTTTTTCTGCTGTAGAATATAATAAATCATAAAACTTAAATGTATAAGAATATGTTTTTATTTCTTAGAATTTTCTTAAAAATCTAATTTAATGAAAATATTTTCTATCATATATTCTGACTGTAAATAATTTTCCTTTTCAATTTTAAGGAATAATAATGTCAATAAAAATACAATTTCTAATATTTTCTATTTCATCTCTTTTATCTACAACAATGCAGTTATTTAATTTTCATATTGCAAAAATGGCATTGAAAATTATTAATGTATGAGAAACGAGAAACTAATTTAAATTTCAAATTTTCGAGAATTATTATTTCATCTTCAAGTTCTTAGGAAAAACCGGGACTATCTTCTATTCTTAATTCATCCTATTCTGAAAGAAGTAAAATACATACGCACAATAGCATTTTAATGCAATATATCCTGTTACATTAGTTGTTTAACTAAAAACAATATTAACAACTGTATTGTTCATTATCAAATTATACATGTTTTATTATTTCTCTAGGGTGTCATATTATTTCGTTTTTGATTTCCTGAAATTAGCTATTGAGCTACTTAAAACTTACTAATTTAAAATCCCCAACCTCCCCAAAAAATGAAATATATATATAATATATATAGGCATATATAGATATATAGATATATATATATATACATATAACATTTTACATTAGCAACTAGAATTTTCTAAAAGTGCTTTTATCAGATCGATTTATTATTATTAGAATTGCTAAAATATCTGCTTAGATAAACAAAAAATATATATACGTACTTTTCTTTAAAATCTGGAGTATATGTTGCACAATGGGATATGAAAAGATATTCTGTTTGTTACATATATTAAATGCACACTGCTTATATTAACTATTTCAAGTCTTTTTAAATTTAGCGTCTGATAAATTTCAATTCGGAAGCTTTTAAATTCTTTCTTTCCGCTTTTCTTTGTATATGCAAAATTTTCTTTTCTATATTTTTTGTCAAAACATAAGATTTTCTATCAAGTTAGAGTAATTAGATTAATTAAAAAATAACAATATGAATGAATAATTATTCTTAATTAATATCCAATTTTATATGTAAATGGCTTATTGTAAATAAGATTAATGTGGACTTGCGATTAATTCTAACTCACCATAAAACCCAAAAATCTTGCTTTGGAACTAATATAAAAAATCGTTTGTCAATTCGAACTAATACTTCGATTATTCCAAAATCAAATAAAAAAAATGCGACACAGAAAAAAAAATGTTTTGCCCGTGCATTAATTTATAGAAGGGCAAGAAATCTTGTAACAACAAGGTACCACAGTTTCATAATTTCAAAGAAAATTTCATAACATAGAAAAATGTAACATTTACTGCGTATGTATCAGCAATTTATGATAATCTTCAAAACATTTGAGGAAATTTAAATGATGGAAAAATTATTACCATTGTTACAGGCAAAAAGCCAAAAACGATAACTATTTGGGAGATGACTATGGGCAAGGCTAAGAGACTCCCAAAAGCCAATAAAATTATCAGGAGATGCAATTAATATTTTTAAAACATTCATTTAGATTAAGTATTCAACAGACAAAGAAGTGAAATATTTATTTTTAATAGAAAAATTGACTGAAACTTGTAGAAACAGATAATTACAACAAACACATTATATCCTTTTTTAATTATAACTATCCATCATTAGAACTTTTTGTTCATTATATATTTTAGTTTTTTTTCTGATTTAGTTTTAATATTGTGCTTCTATATATATTTAAACAAATGTGTATATGCGTAACGCTGATGTCATTTCGACGAAGGTAAGAACAAATAATTAAATTTAACATTTATTAGCTTTTATTCCAATTTCTTAAATTTCTAAACACCGCACATTTTTAATTTTTACACCATGGAATAGGAAAAAAATGTAACTTTCAAATACAGTTTGTTTAAACACTGTATCGGAATTTTCTTGAAAACTGTATCGCAATTTACTCATTTCTTGTTGTTTTTAAAATAATTTTCAAGCGTGTTTTTTCTTTCAAATCTTTTTCTATCGTGTGTAAACGATTATGAAAGAAAAATCCAATTGCACTTAAATTAATAGAGTTAGTTCATCATTCGTTTCCAGCTTATATTGCATAACGAAATTAAACAAAAAAGAAAAATCATACCTCAAGCATTGCTTATGAAACACTTTCCGACACTTCCAGCATTCTTTATCAAAACTTTCTTGTTTAATAAGGTAAAAAAAATAAATAAATAAATAAATAAATAAATAAACGTTTAGAAAACTCATAATACATGCAAAAACCAGATATAAGCAGTTATCGTCTATAGAGGAAAAGTAGTTCAATTATTTTGTGAAGTTCTGCATTTAATCTACAATTTGCACATATTCTACAAAATATGCTAAAACTTAGTTTAGTAAGAAAATGTATAATTGGCTGAATTTTCACCTTCAACAATTTCAATAGCTATACGGAAACGTACTTGAATTCTTTTATACAGTCTTGTATATTACAGGGCTCCCAAATGGTCCGCGAACTGAACATCAGTATTTTTTAACAGAAAATTTCATGATACGTTTGCGCTAGAATCAACTTCCAAAAGTGGTTTCTTGACAATTTGCAAGAAAAATCTAAAAAGAAAATTTCTCTAAGAAAATTCTGATGTTCAGTTCGCGGACCATTTGGGAGCCCTGATATTACCAGCAGATTTTTATATGCGTTACAGGTTAAGCTAAAATTTATTCAGGTTAAAATATTTAACATAATTAAAACTGCTCAAATCACACTTTCAAACATTATCATCTTAGAAGGTCACGTATCCGGTTCTTTACGTGCCTTGTATCTGATTTTATTTATATTATACAAACATTTCTTAATATATTAAATATAATTCAGCTTGAAAGTGCAAAACTCAATTTAAAAATTACCTTCAAGCCATTCACGCTGATAATCTTGCATGATAATCGAGCTGATAATCGCAATGCTTGCTAATTACTTTGTGAGGCTCTGTATAATGATCTGCATCATTTCTTTACAACATATACTAAGCACAAAGTTAATTGAATGAAACCGCTTTTCTAGCACTTTTACCTAATAGGCAGTGTACTTCTGATACAATACACTATCCGAATTTTTTTCATGTCCCTGTAAAGTAATGATGAATGTTATGCACATCATATTATACAAGAATTTTGTAATAAGCCTCAGTAATGTACATCATTTTCATTATATTTGAAATAGTGTAACTGTAAACACTTCCCCGTTGACCATTGTTTAAAGGGATTCTTTTGTGTGACCCTGTAAATGAACAGTAAACTTTTTGCAACTAATAATCTTCAGAATGCTTTTTCAATTCATTACATAAATGCTTGTGAATTTCATTATGTTTGAAATTACCTAACATCATTAAAATGAACTTGAAACAATTTTTTTCCATAAACCGTAATGTAACGGAAAAATTTTGACCTTTCCTGTAAATGAATTAAAATAACTACACACTTCATTTTAAATAACGATCGTGCTATAGTAAACATCAATACCATACAACAAAATCAGAGGAATCCGAGTATATTTACGAGAGTTAGAGCTTGAATAGACGGACAGACAGTCCGAAATCATAAACGCATTTCTACTATGTTAGAAAGTGTTTAAAAGGTATCAGTCAATAAATAGAATAATAAAATATAAATTTAAAAAAAACTAATTTAAGGCATGCAATCGAATTTAGAGCTTACGGGCTTACTCACAAAAATCTGAAAAAATTACAGACTGTTTTGCTCATATATGTACAGATATATATATATGTTCATAAAAAAATTCTGGCGGAACCTCAACAGAGCATCCGTAAAAAAAATAAGGGAATTTTCATTTATTTGGGGATTTATTACAGATTGGCGATGAAATAGAGTTAAAAAATGTGCTTTCATGTCGAATACTTAAAAATCTTTATGGGGAATTTGTTGAAATAGATTTAAATATTTTTGTTTTAGTTTGTTTTAACTTTAGTTTTGCTAGATATATTTAAATGTATTTCTAATGAAATTTAACTATCATATTTTACGATTTAAAGTAAAATTTAAATTGATTTAAATTGTTACAAGATTAAAAATAGGTCTGATTGTGCATTGTCGATTTAATTTTGTTGCTATAGAAACAAGTTCTTCGTTACGAAAGTGTATAGTAGTAGCATTCTTCATGTAGACTTTATTTTTTAACAGCAAAATGTATTTCAATTTTTAAATTACTGTACTAGAAGATAAAGCAATGGCGAAATTTATTTCAATCGATAATAAAAAAGAGGGGTTATTTATTGCTTTATAAAATAAATTAATATTGCTGAAAATGTAATAATTCATAAGTAAGTAGTATTTGCCTTTTGAAAAGAATAAAATTACAAATTAATTAAAAATCAGATGTAAGATGGCTATAATTTAAAATATATATTTTCTTCAAAACGTAAAAATATTTTTCCAGTAGTAAAATTAAATAACTAAAGCAACAAGCATTATGTATGCGTAATTAAAAATATATATATACAGTATACTCTTTCATTGATTAAGTTTAAATTCCTTAAATGCTGCGCGTTCTAAAAGACAAGGAATTTTCAGATGCGTTAAAATCGTGTCCTTTTGATGAGGAAATATCCTGCTTACCAAATAGAGTGTCTCTTTCATGTTTTTACACCAAACATTCAAAACTATTTATTTTTTAGAGACTTTCTATTGAAATTCCGCCGCTAAATTTTGCTGATCCTTTATTACACACATACGTAGCTTCATTAGCATTTATTACAACATATTCTGAGTATATCCAGTAAAGAGTCCTTCCTTGTTAGTCCTCTTATTCCCATGATAGAATACTTTCTCAAAATTCCTTAATTCAGAGAATTGGAATTCAGAAAATTTCATTAATAAACTTTGCATTATATAACGATAGAATGTCCGTTATTAAGGAAAGCAAAAATTACGATTTTAATTTCTGGCACGAACATGGAATTTCTGAATTAAAAAAATCACTAAATTTGAAACAGTTGTGGTAGCAATCACTAGAGGGTTAAACCACTGAAATGAACAGAATAAAAAAAGGCTGCTTGTTAAAAGATTTTTGGCGATTGCTTCGGATTTTTTGTCCTGTCATGCGGCCAGTAAAATAATATCACTTCTAATCGTTTCCAAATTTCAGTAGAACAAACACATTATTGCTAGTTTTTATGTGAGTATGATTTTTATTTTAAAATAGCAAATAAAGCCTTTGTGCACAAATGTTTAAGGATAGAGAGCCAACGAATATAAATGCACAAATAAAGTATGAGAAGGTAGCAAATAGCTATTTCGAATCTACTAACGAGATTCTTCATCAGTGCAAAACTCAGCGAGCTAAAAGTAGCAAAACTGAGCGAAGAGACAGAGAGACGCAGGCTTATATACCCTCTATTGCTCAACATTGTTGGTCTTCTCAACATAAGTTTAACTTTTCTTCAGCCACCATCATCCATAAATGTCCTTCTATTCTTGATCTTGATTTTTGGGAAGCTTACCACATCATAAAAAATTCTCACTCCTTAGTCAATGACTTATCTAGTACTCCTTATTTTCCAAGTATTTGGAAATCGTTAGTTTAATACTTTTTTTTTCACTCGCTTTTTAGTTTTTGTTTTGCTTGTTCTCCGATAGATGTCGCTACTTGTCCACTCTGTTGTTTTTGGCTGCTTTCGTCTCATTGGTTGCTTTCCTTTAGGCGGGATTGTTCCCTTAGCGGGTATATAAGCCTGCGTCTCTCTGTCCCTTCGCTCAGTTTTGGTACTTTTAGCTCGCTGAGTTTTGCACTGATGAAGAATCTCGTTAGTAGATTCGAAATAGCTATTTGCTACCTTCTCATACTTTATTTGTGCATTTATATTCGTTGGCTCTCTATCCTTAAATATGATTTTTATTGTTTGTGATCAGTATAAAAAAGTACATTAAATGTAAAAATCTCTTAAAGTTATCGATAACTCAGAAGAAAGACTCGTGCAAAACTTCCTTGAAAAAATCTTAACAATATTGTTTGCTAATGCATTTTTTTATTCATTAATTTTTGATTAATTCCATATATATATATAGTTATCAAGTAATGTGTTTAAACGAAATACAAGTACGTTAAAAACTATTTTCAGAAAATTTCGAAAAATGCAATCGCTCTGTCTTCTTAGTATGTGCAGATTAAAGAGGATGTTCACATGAAAAATAATGTACATATGATAATTTTCACCTACATTCTGTAACCCACGAAGCCCGAGTTTATATCCCTTTATTAGGTGCGTTCATAACTATGTAAATACGTAGTAACTATAGTCCTTCAGTTCGTCTGTCTGTCCGTCTGTCCGCATATAACAACGCAAAAACTATAAAACTGAATCACTTGAAATTTAAAATATAGAATCATTACATAATTTTATCGTGTCATTTCAAATTTTATAAAAATCGTATGTATGGTTCAATGACAGGGACAATCAAAAGCATTCATTTATATTACGGCATTCGGGAAAGAATAGTATCAAGTGCATTTTAATGATGCTACACGCTTTTGAACACAATAAAATTGATAGACATCTATGAAGTATATACTAAAATGTACATTCTGTACAATCTGTGGTAAAAAGATTATTTTTTATTAATTTACAGTGTCACACAAAAGTATTCCATTACATAATGGTATAAGGGGGAAATTGTTTGGGATATTTTTTAATTATATTAAACTATTTCACATTTTATGAAATTGATATACGTTGCTGAGGTCTAAGTTACTTCTTTATAATAGAAATCAGACAGTATTTACAGGAACACACAAATGTTTTCGGATACTATACTGAATACCAAGTACTGTATACTATTACACCAAGTCTGATTATTTTTAAAACTTCGTTATAGTACTAACGCACTTCATTTGCTACGTTTGACATGCAATTTCCGACTTATTGTGATAAAGATGACCTATTTTCAGTTTTTCAAATTTAGCATGTTTTTTAATAATTTTAATTTAAAAGTGTTATTTTCTTTATAATTTATTGTATTTAAAATAATTTAAACTATAAACAACCTCTCATTTTCTAATCTTGATAAGTATTATTTATTAGTGGTGTCATGAAAAATTATTTTTATATTTTCAGAATCGAATGACTGGAACGCGGAATAACGGAACGTTTGAACGTTTATTGTTATTATTATTTTTTTTATGCTGAAACTTTGAATTAACGAGAGTTGTTTGTATATGTTTTTATAATAAGATTAACTCTGTGGCTTCCGATAATAACCAGGTAAGGCACATTTTTGAAAAATTGAGATAATTTGGGAAAATGTAGCTTTAAAAGAGTACTTTCATCTGCCATAGTACTGAAAAATGAAAATCAAATACTTCCTGTCATAGGACGACTATAAATTTTTATTTAAAAATTGAAAAAACAGTAATAATCGGGGAAGTGCATAAAGTAACGGTAATAATCAGCTAAGATTTCTATTTATTTCTTTAAATCGTCTATAATTATAAAAATCACATAAAAATATAACATAAAAGTAAAAAATTGACAATGTATTTAATTGTTGTGAAATTGATGCTTAAAATGTAAATAACTATTTAATTTTATTGACATTTATTAAAAATAAATGTAAAATGGTAATAACCAGAGTTACATTTTTAAAAGTTACGTTTTTAATTGATTCTCAATTAATAAAAACCATATTTTTTTATAACTATTTTGGCAAAAAAAGAGGTTCTTACATCCTCATTGAATGTAATGAAAATTATTAAGTTCTAATCTATTTTATAAAAGTAATGATAAAAAGATATTTTTGAAAACTTTAAACGTTAATTACTCAAAATATTAAAAATGTGCCTTACCTGGTTATTAACGGAAGCCACAGAACTAATTATAAATTGAATATGAGTAAGTTTATATGTTATTGTCATTCACCAAAATCTTGTATTGCTTCTTTTTTCTTTTCTTGTAATTCATTAAGTTATATTAAAAATTTTTAATCTTGAACAAAGATGTCTTGACGGCGTAAGACCAACTGATTTTCTGTGGTCCTTTAGAAAATATACAACGTAGCGATAATTAAACTGGCAGTACCCAGAGTGTGCTGTAGCGCAATCTAATTGAGAAAATGACGCTAGATTTTGTAATAAAATTAAACAAAACAGGGGACAAAACATTCCGTGAAAAAAAAAATTAGCTCCAAAAGTCACCTCTAGGAGAATATGTGGCGCTGTGTAACAGAAAAGAGAGTTTTAGAAAAAGCAGAATCATTAGTGAAATAAAATTAAGTTTTATTTAGCCCATTTAACGATTTCAGTATCGATTCTGACTTTTTTAAAACTCTCATTTCTGTAACATATTCCCCTAACGATGACTTTTGAAACTATTTTTTTTTCCACAGAATTCTTCGTTCCTCGTTTTGTTTAATTTTTTTACAAAATCTGGCGTCATTCTCTCAATTAGATCGAGTTACAGAACACTCTGTATCGAGACTCGGGCCGATTTCTATTAACGGCATTCGAGCCGGGCTCGGCCCTTACTTCTGAAGACTCGGGCCTTAATTTTTTCCTGGAGGATTGGGCCGTGCCTAAAGAATTTTTTTCCGTACAAAGCCGAGACTGATTTCATTCTTCTATTCTTCAAGGTCCAAAATAATCAGCTCCTGTTGAATAATCCCGTATGAAAATCCTTTTCTCGACTTGACCATGTCTGTTCATAAATCAGTAAAATTTGGCTTGGTCCAAAAAATTTTGCAAAAAAGGCATTTGAAAACTGCTAACAATAATCCTTGGATGATTCCGCATTGATTGGTTCCCAGACCATCTCTCATCTCCCCTCTGAGTACCCGCAAAATTGACATGTAAAGAAAAAATGCGATTTTCTCAAGAATTATAAGATAATCTCTATAGTTTTCCAGCAACGTTTTAACAATCTTCTAATAACCCTATTTTGTTAATAATATTAGCTCAGTAGATACGGAAATAAGACACATGAGTGTTCTTATACAAAGGTTTCGGTTTTTCCTTTTAAATAAGAAACCCTAAAATAAGAAATCATCCTTCTATTCCTACAAATCCAGAAGGTTTTATTTTGTTGTTGAAAGAAGTTATATATTGTTATACATAGAATGAAAACAAAATAATTATTCAGTGTACATTTACTTGTGTTATTAAATCGTAAGATATTGAATAAATCTAATATTTCTCCTGGTATTTACTTGATGCAAATATAATTCATATGTTCTATCTTTAGTCGTGATCAGAAATTAAATCAGCATATCATTAATTGTTTCATTCGCAGTAATGTAAATGATAAAATAATTTATTGAAGCTACAGTTTATTTATTTATTTTTTATCTGCTTCCCAATCCACCCTTAAAAAAATAAATAACTTCTCTTTTTTAAGCTTATGAAAACAACAGAAAAAAGTTTCTAACTTTTTTCTGGCTTTTCCTCCTATTTGCCTCATCATCTGAGAACAGTTTAACGCTATACCTTTACATGCTTATGTAAATTTATTTAACCCCTTGAAGGGAAGTGGGGTATATTTTATTCCATCTAATTTAAATCAAAATTTTCACTAGAAACTTCAATTATTTTTTTTTTTATAACATTTGTGTGAAAAGGTTTTAAAGTTCCTCGCCCTTGTTTTGAAATAAAATCTTTCGAATTTGAATTCAACATTACCGAAACAAAATTACTTGCTCTTAAAAGGGTTAAGATTAATGCCTTATTAAAGCTTGGATTTGAAGGCTTGAATTATTTTGCAGCCAATGCAATTTTTCAAAAATTTTCTTTTTTTAGGGTTTCTTTCATCTTGCGAAATCCTATTCGTCTTTTTCTGTCTGTGACATAGTCCATACATAAAAACTATATAAGTCAGAGACTTCAAATTTTGTGTACTTACAGCTGACTACCCGTGTCACACAACAAATCATAAAATTTTGAAAAAGTCTGTTAATTTAATTTAATCAATTTTATCAATGTCATCTGTTCGTTTTTTGCGATTTAAATTGTGAAGGAACACCTTAATTTCACCTTTTTTTGTGTAGACGTCATGGCTTGGAAGCAAAGCGTTTCGCTGGTAAACATAGGGTTCTGAGATAGAGCCCCGGTGTTGAAACTTGTAATTTTCATACTATTTTAGATTTAATTAAAACAAATTTTGCATTTTTTGCCAATTTAAGAGTTTGTTTTATTTTTTTATTACTGCAGGGCTCCCAAATGGTCCGCGAACTGAACATCAGTATTTTTTAACAGAAAATTTCATAATACGTTTGAGCTAGAATCAACTTCCAAACGTGGTTTCTTGACAATTTGCAAGAAAAATCTAAAAAGAAAATTTCTCTAAAAAAATTCCGATGTTCAGTTCGCGGACCATTTGGGAACCCTGCTACTGACATTCATATTTTTAATAAATTTTAATCCTATTTTAAGAATTATTGCGATGTATTAATGATTCAGCATTGTACATTTCGTTTAAACTTTTCTTTTTCATTCAAAAAAAAAAGAATGATTTTATTACACCTTCGCTAATTTTTTTTAATTGTGGATTTTCAAATGATTTGGGATTTTGGATTTTATTTAAATAATTTTTATTGAATAATTTTTATTTGATTAAAATAAATAACTTCGTTTTATAATTAATTAAAAGTTGTAATTAATTATAATTAACTATAATTAATTAATATAATTAACTATAATTAATTAAAAGTTGTTTTGAAAGAAATACTAAACAAAACCTTCTGTGCAATCTTTGATCACACTTAACCACTTGTTAGAAATTCTTTTCCGAAAAATAATTTAAAAAATTTAAAACTGTCTCCCACATACGATCTTATGTTTATACTCTATCACCCAAAATTTTTCACCGAAATCGCTAGACTACTTTGAGAGTTAATGGAGTTTTTAGCTAATAGGTACAGTTTTTCGAAGAGCTAAATAGCCTAGATACTTCTAATTTAAGTGAAGTTCTTGAACAGTTTTATCAAACACATGAACTGAAATATATACAAACACTTGGATGAAATTTAATTACATATAATAAATGAGTATAAAATGTTAGAGAAAAATTAATGTGAGTAAGCCAGTCGTGTCTTTCCCTAAGACCTGAAGAGCTTTGGTACGTGTTAAAAGTCTTGGTTTTAAAATTTAATTATTAGGATCATATTTGATTTAAAAAAAGTTTTAAAAAACCAGTGATATCAGGTTATGTCAAAGGAGGATCCACACAATTGTGTAATGCAAGCTCGGTTTTAAATCACAGAAAAAGAAGATTTTTTTTTCTTTTTCCTTAGGATCAGCTACACAATTGTGTAGGTCAAGTCCTAAAGGGATAGAAAAACCATAACATTTTATGCTGTACAACTTTACAATTTTCGCTCAGTGCACTGATTCCGATTATTTTTTTTCTGTTTTTGTTAGTCTAAGAAAAGGACGGCAAACCTATGGTACGCGTGCCAAATGTGGCGCGTTAAAAAATAATTTTGGCACTTTGTCGCTTGTTGCTTTAAATCAACATTAAGTCAAATTGCAAAAAATACATAAATTTGGATAATCTGATTGTATATAAATTACTTTAATTGGAAATTGAAGAATTTTAATTGCGGCTTTTAACCGATCGCCTGATTTGCCCGTGCGTTATATGGGCAACATGTTTTTGCAAAAACATGATTTGTCCGTACCATTTGGCATCCATGCTCCAATCATAATTTATTATTCTCACCAGTAAAATTTTATTGTAAATTTTGCATTATTTAATCCGAGAATTTTTCTGACTCAAATAGGCAGAAATTTCTGTTTTGAAAAACCGGTGATAAAAATTTAAAAATTCTGTAAAAGTCACGAAAAAAATAGACATTTTTTGAAAGTTTTTTCAAAAATATTGATCAGTTAAATGGTTAAAATACCGTAAATTTCCGCATTAGTAAAAGTATCAAAAGTCAAATTAAATAAAATTAATATCAAAATTTGTAAAATAGGTAAAATAAAATTAGTAAAGGCATCAATGGTAAAGTTAAAATTAAATGGTAAAATTAATTTAACAGCTGTTTAAAGAAAATAGCGTTTGCCCTGTTAATATTTTTCTTCTTTTGTCTATGTCGTTGGTTGGTTGGTTGGCAAGTACTGAGACGTATGCTACTACCCGTTAGGGAGGCTTTTGTCTCGAAACTCCAGGGGTTGTCTATGTCCATGAGGTCATTATTTTCAAAAATAAACAATACCAAACATCAAGTAAAAAGCAGTTGTCAAATAAATCCTGTTCAGTTTGCATTCTGTCATAATTAAGTATGAACCTGGTATTTGTTTTAAATTCCAAAATGCAACAAAATAATTAATTACATTTTTTTATTATTTCTAAAATGTAATTGTTTTTATGATTATTACAATGTGATACCTTCTAAGTATTTTACATATTTTATTAAAAATTTTAATAATAATCTTCTTTTAATAAAGGTTCGCCAACCCTGGTCTAAGAGATAATATATTTTACTATTTAGTCTTTTAATATGAATATGCCAATCAAAATATTTTAAGCTTAGGTCCATCCGGAAATTTTTAACCATCTAATATTTTGTAAATCAATTTTGTTTAAACAGTTTATTAAAACATTAAAAAATCTACAGATTGGAAAATCTACATTCATATTCGCATCCAGCATTGCTTGATAACGAATATTTTTCAATTTAATTCTTTGTTTTCACTTTAAAGAAAAACATGGAAGACATGCTGTATAATCCAGATTATATTGTAAAAAAGACATTTTTTAACCTTGGAAAATGTAATCCAAACAAGAAAGAAAATTTTGAATAACCTCTTCCAAGTTACTCACGATTTTAAAAAGCTTTCTTTGTCTCTAGAAATTTCAAAAACCAATATTTTCAAAATTTAAAGAAGCATTTATTAAATACAGTTTATTTTTCTGCCACTAGATTTCGGAAACGTTTGCGAACAGTTCTATATTGTAGATATGTTTTCTCAACCCCGGAAGATATATTTTTGAATCCTATCAAATCTCAAGTAAATTTTTTTCATGTTCAACAAGCATTTTTTACAAAAAAAAAAAAAAAAAAAAAAAAAAAAAGAAAAAAAAAAAAGGGATAAATTAAATGCGTTAACATCAACATTAATGTTAGTATTTTATAAATCCTTCTTAAACGTCTACTAATGTATATTGTAATGCAAAAACAGTTATCGAAATCATCGGTAACTTGGAAGAGCTTATTGTATGTTCTCGTTCGTGGTTATGATATAGTTTCTTATATTAAGAAGAATTTGTCTTTTGTAGATTGAAGGAAATATTCCGTATACAACAAGTTACAAGCTGAGTTTTTTAAAAAATCTTTTATCGATAAAGAAGCTGCAAATATGTAGTTATGAGTTTTTTAAATAAAGATTCATCCATCTCCAGTCAAAACTTAAAACCTCTCTCAATACCTCTCACAGTCTAAAGGCTGATTTGGGTCAAACTGCAGCATTAATTGCTGTCATTAAATTTTAAATTCCAAAGGTTATTTTTAACCATACATTACTTTATCTTTCTGAAGCAGTGTGTTTATTTTAACCACTGTTAAATTTCTAGGAAAAGATTTGTGAAATGTTTTTTAAGTACAGGGTTATTATAATTAAAGTTCTAATTTGAAATAATTATAAAAAGAAAGCTATTGGACCAAATGATATTCAACTTGATAATAGTTTAAAGGAGGTCATGGGAATTTATTTCCAGTGAAAAAAACTCAAATACTCATCACCAGGGGAGGGGCGGCGCTGTATTTAATATTGTTAAACGAAATAAAACATGAAGACATCGATTTAAAAAGGGTTTAATTGTTTCTGAAAATTGTTAGAAAGCATGTTCAATGCGGTGTCCACCACACCATAGTGATTTGTAATCTTAAATTTTGTGATCGCTAATTTGTGGTTTGAAGTTTTAAGAATGCGAACGGATTTTATTACACGTATTGCGCAATCGACTTTTAAAATTAACGCAATTAACGCCTTTAAAAGGTAATTTTGTTAAGTGAATGTTTCTTAAGAGTTTCTTAAGGGTACAACAAATGTTAAACTTTTGTAAAAAAAGGATTAAGTTAGATTACGATCCTTATTTCGTTTAATTATATTGCATATAGCGTCATTCTCCCTCCCCCTTCCTAAAAGTGAGTATTTGAACTTTTTTTTTTCTTTTTCGAAAGTTTTTTTTTTTTTTTTTTTTTTTTTTTTTGGGGGGGGGGGGGGGTAAGAGGAATAAATTTTTATGACCTCCTTTTAACTATTACCAAGATTTACAACATTTGATCCAATAGTTTTCCTTTTATGACCTTTTGAAAGTGGAACTTTAATTATGATCACCCTATATTATAATTAAGCGGTGGAATTCATTATAATATTATGGAACCTATACAAGCTCGTTTTCTATAGAGTTGTAAAAAAAGTTAAGCTCAACTAACATATTACCACGACATAATCTATAATATAAGGAAACGGAAAGTTACGAAATCTTAACAGTATCCGTTCAAGAGTTTGTGGAGAAAAAAGAAGTATTATTTTAAAATTTGGAACCGTTTCAATTCCTTAACAATGTTAAGACTGTAAGAGAAAATGAAGTTCATTATTATATTATATTTATAACTTTAAATTTAGGTTTTAAGATATGAAATAAGTTTTCATGGGTTATTTAGGACATTCAGGGTTTATGAGTGCATAAATATCTCATGGTTGCATAAATATTTTACCACACGAATATAAGACATTTGCATGCATCATACGGCATGACTTTTTTATCCAAACTGTTATCTATTTTTTATACGAATTAAAATATAGTTTTTATAAATAATTAAACGATGATCATTACCTAAATATGTCAGCGTAAACACGGTTGCTAGATATAAAGGCTCGAATAATCAGCTTTTATTGTTAAAATTTCCATGCAATAGACTATGAGAAATATGTTTAATAAATAATATAAAAGAGTACACAGCCGATTGATCTACGCTTAATTTATCGCTTTTTAAAATGTTGATTTTCAATTTCGTTATTTTTTTAGAAATAATTTTTAACGGATAAAATTTATGTGCAATAGCAGAAAATAGAAAATTAAAATTAAATATCATTTATTAAATTGCAAGTTTTATGTTAAGAAAAATGCCTGGATTTTTTCGTAACACGGATTAAAATAACTCAATATACTCATTAACTGAAACCAACTTTTTTTTAGAAACTTAAACCTTTATGGTGAAAACACTTTGTACTTCAAGCATACCTTAAAATTTAAATTTTTGTTTTGAATGCATTTTATAATCTCTGTTAAGAAGCATTTCATATATCAGTTCATTAAATATCACTTTTGATGCCCTCTCAATTTGATCTCATTGTTAACGTTATCGAAAATAGTTAAAAAGTGTTTATAACCATTTGTCTGGTCTGCAGGTCATGTCTCTCCTCTCTGTCTATACGCTAATACTCGTAAATATACCCGGATTGCCATATAATTGAAATATGTATGTTACTAAGGTTCACTATGGCAGTATCGCTCTTGAAAATTAAGTAGGTTAAACAGTACAGTTATTGGCACCTAAAATACAACTTTTCTGTTGTGAGACTTAGTGTGACTTAATTTTTATAGCTAAAATGAAACAAATTTAATTTAAAACCATTAAAGATACTATTTTCTGATAATGCATAGATAAAACAGCTGAACCTAAAAGTAAATTAATTAAAAAATGTAAACGAATGTAAGACAGAAATCATAGTTATTGGCACCCCATTTTTAGTTATTGGCACTTGATTTGACAGTTATTGGCACCCTCCAAAAAATCCTCTACATGGATGCAAAGACAAATGAAATCAATAAACTATCTGCATGTACATTTAATAATCAATTTAATTATAATAAAATGAATTATATTAAGTGAAATTCATATGAAATTGACTTATTTTGTGCAATTTTTAATAACAAATGACTGGAAATATAGTAAAGCTACCAGAAAAAAAAAATGCCATGACTCTTTTTTTTTTCTTTTTCATTTCTTTCATCTTTACAAGAAGAAAGTTCTGAATTCATGAAAATTTTTTACTTCTAGTTTTCGATTGATTTATACATTTTAGGGGTCAGAGATACCAAAACATGTTTTTACAAAATGACTGCCTGTGATTGTCTGTATGGATGTATGTGACACAAGTTTTATAGGCATTATATCTCAAAAACTAATGCACAAAATTTAATAAAAATTTAGTTAGTCCCTGATATAAATTGGTGCTGATTACATTTTGATGTAAGTCGCTCAACAGATAGCATATGATGCATCTTTTACAATTTCCTCAATAGCTCAATCTCTGGAATTACTGCACGGATCAAACTGCAGATTCTGTTAATCTTGGTGCTTACATTTTGTTGTAAACAGGTAGCACTGCAATGCTGCAATTTTCACGGTTTCCACAATAGTTTTATCTCAAGAACTAATGCATGGATTTTCATCAAACTTTAGATTCAGTTAGATGTTGCAGAATTTCGAAGTTTCAATGTATATCAACCAACAAGGAGCGCTGCTATGCTGAATTTTTCATGATTTTAGTAATAGTCATATATCAAGAGCTAATGAAAAGAATTTCATATCATGAGAGTCCGATGATGAGCAAATATTGCTATTTAATTTTGGTACTAAAATAGTGAATTTTGAACTACTATAAACATTTAATGAGATAGAAAAGCAAGTTTTGGGATTGCTGTATCTGACAAGTTTACCATTATACTTACTTGTAGTTCAGGGTTTTTGTACCTGATTTACTATCCCAGGATGTATTTTTTCTTCATGTTTACAAGAACACAAGAACATGACAATTAATTGCAAATTCATTTGAACTATTGTTGTCACTATCATCATAATATTGATTGATATAAATATCTAACTCAGATGATTCTTTTAACTCTAATTTGGCACTTTTGTTCAGTTTCTTAGTTTTTAAATTTTCTGTTTTCTTTACTTCCCTTTTTCATTTTCGCTCTTTTTTAGCATCTTGTTCCATTTCTCCTTCTGTTTAGCTTTAAACATTTCTTTCCAATTCCTTCTAGTCATTACAATGGTGCTCAAGCCACTTTTTTATATAATATTTCTCCTATGAAATATTAGACCAAAAACGAATATGTAACGATGCGAACATACACTTAGTAATTGTTCATATTGTTGATCTTATGTCTTCACTCTATATTCTTTGCTGCATATATTCCCCACCAAATGCATCCTATTCTTTGTTAGAGTGATAGCAAAGATAAATCTATATGGTAAAGAATGTGTATTTTCCCTTCTGGCACTTTTATTTTGATTAAGACTTAGAATTGGTAAATCTAATGTAGACTCAGCTAATAAGCTGATTGTGTTTCTTTAACTTTTTGAAATGCTTGAATTAATAATTTCAGTTTCATTTTCAGTACTGTGCTACTTATTCTTGCAAACATGTCATCTCCTAGGATATTTTTAAACACTTTGAAACTTAAAAATAGCTATGCCTGGAAGAGTAACAGAAGAGTCCCCCCCCCCCTTTCTAAGCACATAGCTCCATCAAAAGCATTGCAATACCATGGGTATATCCCACATTTTTAAAGCTATTTTTTATTCAGTCTTCGTTAATCGATGTAAATGCTTCTTGAAGAGCTATTGCAAAACATTTCTTTGTAAGCATGTTATCTAAATGTTTGCTATACCATTGTAAAACGAATGCCTTCCATGCTGTTTTTAAACCTTTGAGTATTGTAACATTGCATGGCTATAAGATTTTAATTGGAATTTGGTATAATAAAACAAGAATTACACCCTCTTTTCAACAAAAAATTGTCTTTAAAGACAATTTCCCCTTATTTAACATTGAAAAATTTTTATATTAAATATTTTATATAGAAGTAAATAATTTTATTTATTTAATTATTTATATTTAGAAGAAAAATATATTTAAATTAAAAAAATGATACTGATTTAGTATATTAACTGAAAGTTTGACATGTTAATCTCTCTAACAACATAGTTATTGGCATCCCCATATCAGTAACTTGGCACCGGTGCCAATAACTGTTAAAATTTTATATTTCAATTTAAAATGGTTGGTAGATCATTTAAAAGTGTATTACTAGAAATAAAACACACAAAATACCTCATTTAAATTTTTTCATGAAAACTATAGTTATTGGCACCGGTGCCAATAACTGGATTTGTCATAGTTATCATAGGTAGTAATTGGCACCCACACCAAATAAATATTTAGCAATTTTTTTAAACCAAATCAGTATTATTTAAGTTGTAGGAGTTACATATTTATTTAAAATAATCAAACTGGGAACAAAAATGAAAAAGAATGTACTATTTTTTAATAAAAACCTACAGTGAATCCTTAACAAATAACGAAGAAAAAGTGACTATTTCTAAAAGGTGAGGCACTCCTCTGAGCATTATTTTTTAAAAATATGGTGCACTTGAATTTTAGTCATGATATTACTCATGTGGATTTGAAAAGGAATGAACTAATCATTAAAATTATTTTCAACATAAAAATTTTTTTAGTTCCCTTAATAGTTTCATTTAAATCCAAAGGTGCCAATAACTGTACATAGTGCCAATGACTGTACTGTTTACCCTAAATAGTTTTTATAGTTCATTTACAAGGACTCTCAAAACAACCGCATTACATTATAATCATAGAGGAAAATTGTTTCCGAAATATTTAAGCAATGTTATTTTGTTTCAAGCATAATAAAATGTATATGCATTTCTGAGGTTCACTAAACCATGCTTCGTGAATAATATGGAGTGCAAAGCATTTGTCGCTCATTTACTGGGTCACACAAAAGCATTCGTTTACAGCACTTTCTGTAAGCGATATATGCTGACTTTTAGACTTGGTATGAGTTTGTATGTTTCAGCACTTTAATTTACGGTATATAATACGCGGATAAAACAATTATGTTTGGACCCAGAAAATTTTATTTAATATGTGAAGTCAAATATTTAATGTGATCTAAAAAGTTAAATTTAATTAAATAAAATTTCCGCATCGATACATATTTTTTTTATCCGCGGATTATACGCCGAAATTATGATAGATTTTTTGTGAACTTCGTGGTGTGTATGAATCTATAGATCATATACACGATTTCACAAATATTCGTAAACATTATTATGTATTACTAGCGGGAAATCTTTAAGATAGTTTTTAATTGAAATATACATTTTCCAGTTGAAGTATATTTAGTATACCTAGAGATTTTGCAGATTATAAATAAATATATAAGCAGGACTGCTGGATACAATAACGTCTATATATGGTTATTTCTAAAAATAACGTTATCAGTGGTAATGCACTTTCTAAATTGTTTACTTATCTCTTTTCACATTATTAAACGCTGAAGTTATGATACAGTATCTGGAATTGTTGGAAAGTGTTTCATAATCTATGCTTGATGCATGAGTTTTCGTAGTTGCCGAATAGTGTTAGCATGCTGTTACTATTGCAGTGGAAACTTCTATTATTTTTTATTAAACATTTAGGAAAAAATAATCATAAAAATACATCTATTTCGGACTTTCTATGAAATACAATGCTTCTTTTTAATACAGCAGACTTATATGCATATGAATTATTTGAGTTCCTTTCATTGAGTTTTTAAATGAAAGCGCAGTAGAACATTAAAGATAAGTTTATCTTATGAATCTAAAAAAAAAAATAAAAACTTACACCACTATTATTTTAATTTGAAAAGGGGGAGGGGGGGAGATATCGTTAAACATTCAAATATAGTTGCAGTTATGATTATTATTAAAATGATAAATGGCGTTCGTGAACTTAGGTTTCAAATCCATAATGTTTTGCTTTCTTTTATCTTTATGAGTTTATCAATAAGTTTGTTCTTAGGATCAAAGACTGTAACTTAGTCATCGATTTCTTTTTACTCAGTATTAAATAGTTAACATAAATCGATTCCAATTTATTATTAGTAAAATTTTTATCCAAGAACCAAATTTACATTTTCCTTTTTAAGTGCTGAAAGACAATAAATAAATTTATCAAAATGAAATTATTGTCTTAAATACTTCAGAGATTTACGTTACGCATCCAAGGCAAACTCTAATCTCAGCCGTTATTAAGATGTTTAATGGTGGTGGTGAACTTAGATTTCAAATCCATTATGCACTGCTTTATCTTATAATGGTTTCAATATAGCTATTTTTACAGTGTAAAAATAAATAAATAAATAAATTGAAAAACTATTTTTTGTAAAAGATGCAAAAATCTGTTACTAAACTGTTAACTTGCTAAAATTTTATCTATACACTGTAAAGAAAAAAAGTGTAAATCTACAAAAACTAATTTTTGTAAAACTACAGAAATCTGTATGCTTACAAAACTTTTATTGGTGACCAAAGATAATTACATGTTTTTTTTTTTGTTTTTTTTTGGGGGGGGGGGGGCTGTTGCAATTACATAAAAAGTTTTAGGCATCTCATTTTCCTAGAAAATTCCTAATAATAATACAGATTTTTTTTAAGGGTAACACACATTTTAACTAGAACTTTTCTCCATTTAACATTACTATGTTAAATTTAAAACTAATAATAATATGTTAAACAGAAAAGTTCAGTTTTAAACTTTTGAAGTTTTTTCACGGTTTTTTTTAATGTGTTTAAGAAGGAAAATTATTTAGCATAGAAAAAATTCAATTCTTATTCTAAGAATAAAAAATAATAATAATAAAGCATTTTTTTTTTTTTTTTTTTTTTTTTTTTTTTGAAACTGCATTTATACATTTTTTAACTTTTTGCAGCAATTTTTGTTTTAAACTTTGTTTACAAATATGCTCTATATTTGTAAGGAGCAGATTCCTAAAAAGATAAAATTAGATTCCTAAAAAGATTAATTAAAAAAATTATAAAATTTCATGACACACCTAAAAATACAGAAAAATGACCTTTTTCTTAAGAATTTTGTTTTTAAAAATATAACAATTTGTATTATTAAATATCCGGTATTTTATTAAACGCACGGATTTTTCATCAATAAAATGGAGTTAACTGAAAAGTATGTGTTGAAATTAAAGTTTTTAATCATATTGATATACTACAAGAACACAAACTGCATAATTTTAACTTTTGGATACTTTCGAAACTTTGCCAGTATATACTAGAGTTATCTAAATTCATTCAAAGTAATAATAAGAAAGAAAAAACTACTTCTACCATATATTAGAAAACATTTTCCACTTCCAGATTGCTGTTACGAATTTCCCTATTTAATAAGCTACAACAATATCTAAATATACAATTTACAAACACATAACACAGTTGATTACTTAATTTCAGCAATTATTGCCTATAGTCTATAAGATATTTGAACAGGCCTGTATATGATCAATAGATCTGTATACACACCACACGGTTTGCTAAGATTTAGTTATAAAACACATGACAAGTTTGAAAATTTATTTTCAGCATTTACCGCCCATAGGACGTAATTCTACACTTTTGTGAAGATATATATACGATTTAACGATTTTTATTCATATTACACATTAAGCTAAAATTTCATTCAGCTAGAAGATGCATAATAGAACAAAAAATCGCACTTCCAGAAATATCTATAAATGACAATATCCAGTTATTTGTGTAACCCTGTATGTGAATTTATTTATATTGTACAAATATATCCTGATATACGAAAAATACTTAAGATGCAAAATGCGTAAAAAAATTAAATACCTCCCCCCCCCCTCCCACAATATTTTCAATAAGTTTCCAAAATCCTTAGATACTTGGATTTTAACAAGCGCTCATTACCTTTCGTTTGAATTTTAGTAATATCTGTAAAAATAAACAAAATGACTTTTGGAACGAATTATTTACTTAAATTACATAGGTGGTTAATAATCTTTTTCATCAAAGTTAATGAGTTTAATGCGGAAAATTGCATTTATTATTCTGCCAACGATATTTATAAGTAAGGGTCTGTACATAAATTATTTCACACTTTTTTCAATATTTTTGACACCCCCCTCTTATTGTCAAACTTCACCATACCTTCTCCTCCCATCCCCTTGTCACATGTCACGCTATATTACATAAACATACATTTGCTGTTTAGAAATGAAGTATTGAGTTATAGATTATGTTTCAAATTTTATTTTTAAACTTTAACTATGTGTGTTTTAATGACATTTGCAAGCATAATATTAAAAATGATTCACGAACTTATTTTGTATGAAATAAGATTAAAGTTTACAGCAAAAAACATAATTAATATACAATAATAAAAAATATTAATGTGAAAGAACAGTTGAAAACAGTAATAATTTGAAATAAAAAATGGAATTTAATATATTTGTTTTTCAATCTTATCTTTACTTTATAAACAGAAAATATTTTAATATCAAAGTATTTTCAAAATTTAATCTGCTGATTTTTAATACTTTTATTTTAACCAATGTCTGGTGTCACATTTCTTCTTACCTCTCCAATTCCCTTGTCACAAACTGTCACAATTTCACGAAATTCCCTCCAAGCGTGACATCATTTGTGAATTTAAAAAAATAAAAACATAATCTTGTTTATCGAAATAAAGTATTGATTTTTAAATACAATATTTAAGTTCATATTTTATGTTTTTAAAATATTTAAACTACTCTACATCAAACAAAACAAGCCTCACGAAAATATTCAAATAGAGCTGGCACAAATCTATAATTTCCTCAGTCCTTATGTCTCCTGTGAAAGACACTAAATAACAGCCTTTAACTTAATTTAAATTCTTCTATAGTTGTCAAAATTACTTGTAGACCCTTTTATTAAACACACATTCAGATCATAAGAATAGATATATAGACTGATACATCTTTAAAGATGTTGTATAGTAATTTTAAACAGGTTTTTGCAATCCCTTGTAATGTTTGTCTCAGGACTGAGGAGGATGAGTTTGTCGATAGAGACTTTAGGAGAATATGTGTACGCGTTTTTCCTCAAAACTATGTTTTTGTTACTTGCGCGCAGTGTGAAAACTATTCATTTAAAGAAAGATCAATTATTTTGCACACGTAAGTAAATAATGGCTATACACAAAACCTCTAACTACGTTTTTGGCAATTCAACGATGTAACTTTTATTTTTTAATACTATAATGTATTTTAAATGTTATATTTATTAAGATTTAAACATATAACCACTAATCTATTTTTATACGAGCTAATGCATTTATAAATGAAAATAGAAACAAAAAATATTTTTTTGTGATTATAAAACTGCGTGCAATCGTTGTATCAAAATTTTATTTTTTCAATTCACGATAATATTTTCTGTATCTTTAATAATTTTCTATTCGTTAATATTAAAATTAACATTGAAATAAACTAATCAGCCAAAAAAGGATTCATTCTGAAAAGTTATTTTAAGCGAATAAATCTGAGAAAGATAAGTTTAAAATCTTTAAATTTTAGTATAGTCAAACAAGAGACTCCCCTTAACCTTAAAAAAGACCTGGGTTTTAAGGGCATACCGTGGTGTCTTTATTGGATTCTTGCGTAATAATAGAAAATGTGCCGTATTTTTTTATTTTCTGAAATACTAAAAGTTTGTTTCTTTCCAAACTTTTTACCGCCTCTAAATAAAATCTTTCTTCAAACATCTTCCAAAAAAAAAAAGACTTGTGAAGGTCTTAATTTTAGGAATAAAAGTGTCAAAAAAATTTTTTTTTCCATAAGTTAAAATTAATTACATGCTGAATTAATTGTAAATTGTAAAATTACAATTGTCGTTAATTATAAAATTTCTAATATTTGATTTTTTTTTCTGTAATGCTGTCTTGAATTTGTATGCCCTCCATAAGTGAATTTCCAGATTATCAGTCCTACGTGTATTTTTTCACAAAAAAAATTCTTTGTTCCCCATTTATTACTTTTTTTAGCGAAAATAATACTGCACAACGTATGAATACGAAAAACAAATTAAGTTTACTTATGGACATTGAAGGGTTAAAGCAAATTTTGTATTAGAAAATCTAGTACATAAAACTTAATTTTAACTCGTAAACACCATATAGATTAAGCAATGCCATTTTAGCTTCAGTTACAAGGCATTTTAAATTAAATGCTTAATTTATTTCTTTAAATAATGTTTCAAGAATCTAATGTACCATCATTCTATTTTTGTTGTGATGCCAAACACGATTCGCCTTAAAATGAGAGCTGTGAGTTATAGTCATCAAAATATTTTTTACTCGGGTATTTCTGAAATCATAAAATATATTTCCATAACATATTAATCCTTCATTTGGTTTTACAATGAATTCGATAAATAACTTAATTAAACTTAGAGAAATTCTGTTTTAAGCATGAAAACGTAAAAGTTTTTTTTTTTTTTTTTTTTTTTTTTTTCGTAACAAAACGGTGGTTACATAAAATAAAAATTTCTTACCTAAAAAATTAATTTTCTAGCAAAAATGAATTTTTTTTCTATAGAATACATTTCTTATATAGCATAATAGATAACATATTTAAGTTGCGCATATTCAGATTAAAGATAATTAATCATGTTTTCAAAATTTATTAATATAGTACAAATAAAATACAATCCATTAATTTGATAACAATATTTAAAAACAACAGCATAGCTGACTGCTTTAAGTTAAAGGAGAATTATTTTTTTTTTAAATAAAATAGTTTGAAACCTTCCTGAAAAGGCACATGTGATTATGATTTAAATTATAAACTTATTGATTGAGGTGTGGAAGCTTTTAAACTGTAATTAATTGAATTAAAAAATAAAGTTTCAAAATTATTATAAGTCCTCTTCTTGTCTTCATCTTCATAAGAAAAAATATTTCGCTCGATAGCGAGAGCTGTAAATAATTAATCATTCTCGAAACAACTCTAGAATCATAAAAAATAAAAAAAATTATTATTTTAAAACGTTCAATAACCTCCAATTCCAGAAATAATTTATTTAAACACGAGGAATAGTCATTTTAAGTATACAAGAAAAAAAAGAAAAAAGAAGAATATGAAATAAATATGCATCTGGTCTATGAGAAGACAAGAAAATTGACTTATTTTAAATATATTATTTTAAAAAGCGCCTTTTCGAATAAATAAAATTATCGCGTTAAGTATATGGAAATTAAAACTTGTAAATTATCTTCTCTAGCATTATTATTTTAATACAGTATTCCGTAAACATAAATTTAATAGTTAAATAAAACACATCATGGTACCAATAGTTTAAGCTAAGGAAATGGGGAAATGGATAAAAAGTATTTAGGAAAATCACATTAATGTGTTGATTAAATCTGTAATGCATGAGTACATACATTTATCTCACATATAACGGATTAGCAATGTACTCTTTTTGTAAATGAATTTGAATACACAATATTCTATTAATTGTTCAGAAAGTCGTGTGGAATCACTCCAGCTTTTTGGCAATAGCAGATAAACATATCTGAAAAAATTGATTTTGAATTATTACTCTCGTGTTTTTTCTCGGAACATTACTAGAGTCACAAGAAATTATTGTTTCGATTTTCGAAGCTTTTATATCGTAATATTACAAATTTGAGAAATAAAATGCGTAAATATGATAATTGACTTTTTAATCATGAAAAAATGGAAGGCAAAAAGAAACAAAATAATTCAAAATGTGACCAAAATTATGTTTCACTGCTGAACAATTTCTACCATTATTATAAAATTTATCGAAAAAAAGAAAAATACTTGACATAGAAATTTTATAAGTGAAAGGCTCGTGAGTAAAACAAGAAACTAACAAAAGCCATACTTCACAATTTTCAAGCTGCATTTTTTCTGAAAAAAATTGTGC
Source organism: Maratus speculifer (assembly GCA_964019185.1). NCBI lineage: Eukaryota > Metazoa > Arthropoda > Arachnida > Araneae > Salticidae > Maratus > Maratus speculifer. Next base: position 172,755,977 of record OZ025299.1, read on the forward strand.
AAGTAAAACAATTATGATACCTTAATACCGTTAACTGTAAAATAAACACGTCTTTGAGTAATGCTGACGTCATTTTGACAGTGGCAACACCTGGGCAATCAATTTTGTATTTACTGCACTTTTTTAATTTCTAAACATAGAACAGTTTATTTTTACTCAATCGAATACAGGGAAAAAATGTTCTTTCGAGTGCAGTTTGTCTTAAAAATACATCTATCACTGAGGTTATATAGTTTTTAAATAATTTTTAAGTATGATTTCTTTTTAATTTATCTATATCGCATGCAGTACGACTGCAAAAGATTATTCGATTTGAGCTTAAAACAATATAAATTGTTCAGCATTTGTTTCCGGCTAATATTCCATACCGAAATCAAATAAATAAAACAAGAATTTAAAACATGTAATCTAACTATGCGCTTAAGACACTGAACTTATCAGAATGAAAAAGATTGATGTAAGTAACGATATCTCTGGCGACTGCTTCAGTGATTAATTTCTGGCAATATGAAAGTCTTGTTTTTAATAAATTTGAAAACTTTATTTAAATACATTAATACTATTTCTCATATGCAAATGTTTTTTGGTGTCGTCAACTGGCAATCTTAAAGAAATATATTAACTATATTTAAAAAAAAATGGCTTTCAACAGCATTCCCTACCGCGTTATATACCCTAGTTTTAATAATTAAAATTCGTCACACTTATCTTTGATTATGATGTCATATATTGGCTAATAAATATACCCTGTGTTTTTAAAAAAGGATGATGTAATTTAACATTTTTCCATTAAAATCAGAAAAAGTTCAAATTTGTCAGTTTCCTCGTTTTACGATACGAACCCTTAAAATATTAGAAATAACATGGCTTTTGGAACAAATATTTCATTTGCGTATAAAATAGTTAAAAATAGTTAATCGACTATTCCTAAATAATCATTTTAATACATTAAATTGTTTTTATTACTATCAGAGCAATACTTGGATAATATTAATTTATAAGAGCAACAATGCAAACGCAGTACGATCCGTGATTTAACCCTTAAATGCCGTGTGTAGCTTTTCGGCATTACATCTAATTTATGCTTCTAAACTACTATTAGAATAATATTGAAGCTTAATAACTAATGTTGCCATTAAAATTATTATTAAAATAATACTAAAATTGGTATTAAATCAATTTAGAACATGCGGATGACAATACTTGTGATTTTTAAGAATGAAGATAGATTTATTGTTGCTACGTGTAAATTCAATTGTTGCTACATGTACTTTTTGATCCGTTTGGAAGCTTAAAAAATACCCTATTTTTTACTGCAGTGATCAACTATTTTTTTCATAGCATTTAAAATTCATATGTGTCTAATTTTATAGAATTTTATCAAGGAAAATTATTTTTTCAATTAAAGACCAGCCCTGTATTTCTGACTAGTAACAAACTGTTTTTCGCCGTAAACCATACTTAAAACAAAATATGATTTTTTTAAAGTATTTTTTCCATAATTTATTTAAGAAATGAAGGCCCAAAAATACTTTTAAATTGATTTTTGAAAAATCAAGCATTTAATGGTTAAATTAAAAAGTGAATAAGAATATAATTTTTAATTTGCCGAAATAAAGACAACGAAAATCTAATGCATGTTATCATATCTTAACTATAAGTGTCTAGCGGATTAAGTTATGCAATTGTAGCTTAATCTACAAGTAAATTTTAAAATTAAATTATTAATTAGAATCAAAACATAATGTTTCAAAAGTTAAATATGTCTATTTTCTATATATATATATATATATATATATATATATATATATATATATTCAAAAGCAAGCATGTTTCGCTTAACAAATATTAACTCACACTGTTTCTCAAATATATGGCAATGTGTTGATGTTTTTTGGGGAGGGAGGGGGGTTGACACGTTAATAACAGCACAAAAACCTAATATCGTATGTTTTATCAGCTTTTAGTTCGTTTCGAAACGTACCACCCGCTTATACGTGTTTTCATAGTAATAATTCACAAGTCCTTGTTTTAAAAATAAATAATAATTATAACATATTGCATAGTATTTCAAATATATTTTTCTCGAAACATCTTCAAATAATGCTCCTATCTATTTAATTTTTTTGCTAAAAATTCTCTGTGTATCTAAGGGATAATTTCGATGTATGAAATCTTTGCATCCGTTTCGGAATATTGGTTTATTAAATTTCTCAGATTAGTAATAAAATCTATTAACATTTGAATTTCTAAAGAAAATTTTGTTCCGTAACACATTTTTGTAACATTTTGTGGAATTCAAAAAAAATGGATGCACTTTTTTAAGGTTCTTTATAAATAACGAAATTAAAAATGGAGTTTTGATAAGTGGAGCACATTTTGATTTTGTTATTTTAAGTAGGTATCATTTTTAAAAGACTTTGCTTTACTTAATCGCAGAAATATGCGATTGAATAAAGCAACTATTACTATTTAGAAATACTATTAGCCAATATATAGGCTTGTTGAAATCCCTGTAAAAATAAATAGCTTTTTAAAAAATAGTTTGTGAATAAATTAATGTTTTACCTTTTTTTTTCTTTTTTTCAAATATCTTTTTATTTTATGATTAGCACACTTCTTTGAAGATTTTCATGGAAATAGCATATACTTTCTTTATTTTCAAATAAAGAAAAATATTTTTTTAAAGTACAGCGTTCTGTTAAATCATTTCTAAAGTTATAAAAGGTTTTTTTTTTATACTTAAATACCAGAAATGGTTATTTTAAGCAGTCAAGAAAAAGAAAGAAAGAATAAGAAATAAATATGTATGAAATATGCTTTTTAAGCAAAATCTGATCAAGATAATTTATATAATTTAAACATTTTCTACCAGAATACATGCAAAAAAAAAGGAAGATAAAAAAGGAAAATAAAATCAAAATATGCCTGAATTCATTAAACAAGACTGAATCTTTTCTACCAATATAATGAATTTTCTTGCCCAAAAAATACATTTATATAATTTTGCACTTCGATATGTTATATGGCTCTTACCGAACTTCAAAAAATCTAATGATTCACGTAACCATAAAGTTAGGGTATTGGTAACTATTACACGTAGATACAGAAAACACATATGAAGTTTCAGTTTTGTTAATATTCCTTTTTAATCCTACAAGTATTTTCGATTAATTGCACACGACAGTAAATAAAATGGTTTTGAAAATCATTTTCTTTTCTTTTTAGTAGATTTATTTAATTAATAACTTTTGTAATATTTATCTTCTTAAAATAATAAGTGTACTTTAATGTATAAATAATAGAACATTCATAAGACTAGAAGAAACATAAAGTCTTTATTTATTTTGTGTAATTATACATAAATGTCTGTTATATTTAAGTGCATTTCTTCTCAAATTGGATTTGTTCAAAACATTGAATACAAAATTAAAATATAGAAAATAATTATTTTTTTATGCCAAATTTACTCTGCAAAAAGATGATTGATTTAATTAATTGTTTAGTTATTTTAAATTATGCGCTATATTTTGATACAAAGAGTTGAAATCCACAAACTAATTATTATTTAGTTCAGCTTTAATTTGTGGGAATACCGTTAAATTTTATCTTAAACTGTTATAAAGTATATAATTTTATAACGAATAGAAAAATATAGAGTTAATTAATATTAAATTAAACAACATAACTATTAATATAAAATTGTTAGTATAAGTTTAATTATTATTATAACAATTATATTAATGATATAAAAAGAATTATACTGACATTGTAAAAGTTTATTTGCATAGTCAAATACGACTTTACTTTTACTCAAATACTTTTATATAACAACTAAAACGTATTTAATTCAAGCTTAGCTCTTCATCAGTTACATAATTTGCGCAACTCTCCCATTTCAAAACATAGACGTATTGTTAATTTATCTTCTGTGTTTATTAATCATATTATTATTTTGAGAAAATTAGTCATAATTTATGAACAGGTATTTATGTTGCATTATTCAGGAATTTTTATGAAAACAGAAGGGTTTTTTTTTTTAGATCGAAAGCATTTTTTTTTTCTTTTTGTACATCTTCGTATAAAACTATCCAAAATGGATGTTCATACATACCCTATCTAACAATTGAATAGTTTTAAAATTTCAAAATTTTGTTTTTAAACTGTTTAAAAAAATAAAATACAAAATACAGTGCTTGTATTTCAGGGTAAATTATCATATAGTTAATCAATATGCACAATTCTTTCAGTTTTAAACATAAAAAGTGTCTCATGATAAATTATCTTCAGATTTTTTTAAGGATTCTTGTCACTCAGTTTCCAAATTTCCTTTGGTATTGGTAAGTCTATGAGCGTTTCGTGTATTCTTATGTTTAAAATATCTCCTCGGAAAATTAATATTTTTAACTTAATTTGTCTGTGCACCCTTCTTAAGAGATGTCTCTTTTTTTCTTATTTATGGAAATATTTCTAAAATATATGATTAATTTTTTATGACGTGTTAAAATTTAACTCGCGGTTTGAAAGTTTTTAACACTTAAAATATTAAATTAAGCATAGATTTTAGAAAAATTTTGAAAACTAAGAAAAAAATAGAGGCGTCTTCTAAGAAGAGTACACAGAAAAAAGATCTTAAAATTTTTATATCCTGGGGAGCTATTTTAAATATAAAAATGTATGAAACGACCATAGACTTAACATTACCAGGGAGAGGGAAGGTATTCGAACACTGAGTGACGTGCAGCCTTAATTTATTAATATTTTTGTTTATAAGCAAAACGAAAAAGAGGAATTATTGGAATAGATTTTTGTCATTTTAAAGAGTTAATTTTTTTTATTATTAAAATCAATAATTTAAAAATATATATAAATATTAAATATAGAGGAGATTAATAGTATACAATTTTACCAAATGGATTATTTATAATGAATTTATTTAAATTTTAAAATTTCGAACTTAAAATTCGGGGAGAAAAATTGCAATTGAAATTTGTAAACTATGTTGTCGTATAAAGGAAATTTTGTATTATTTAAAAAACATAGCAATGAATTCTCAATTTTTAAATGTATAAATTAAAAGTCCCCATCAATGAGAAACATAAAAAGTTGTTTGAAATTTATTGTAAGATCCAATTTGTTATAAATGGATAAAGAGATAAAACCCAAAAAAGTGAATCGCAAAGAGGATGTTTCGTTCATTATGAATCAAAATCTATTTCATTTAATATGAAGAGTTAAAATATATTTTATCGACAAAATCATACAAAAGCTATTTAAATGTATTAACCAAACATCTTTTGAATATATCTTGAAAGGACTTTTTATTCCTCCTTTCAAAATTAAAACTTAGGATACCCTATTTTGAGATCTAAAAACAGGTATAAAGATTCAATCAGCAGATATTTTATTAAGAAAAATATTGAACAAAATGTATCCCATTTCTTGATGAAATTATTATACAGATATCAAGTTTATGTTTGGTGCCTATTTAAAGCTTCATACTATTTTTAGGATGAAAAATATTAATAATTAATGTTCTTCTAAGATTTTTGTAATTTTCTAAGCCCTTAAAATTTTTTTTAGATATTTTTTGAATTGCAAAGGAGGAAAATGCATTGTTGAATATTTAGATTAAACATGTAGAAAACCAGTATTAGAGTAAAGTCATTATAATTTATGAGCTTTATAATGGAACATTTTTTTTTAAATAATGTTAATAAATCAGTTATGTTAGCCACTTTATTTGAAATAATTTCACCTTAATGTAAATATTTAACCATTATTGTGCCATATCTATCTTATATCTCTTTCAAAAAATATCATGCGGATATATGGGTTAGGTTTTCATCCTAAAAATTAAACACCGTTTTAAAAAATATATATTTATAATAATTTATATTATACCACAAGTTTTAACTTCTTATGAAATTAAATCTTTTAGTTAAAGAAATGCAAAATATGAAACCGCATTATTAGAGTCTAGGTTGTTGTTTATAAATTGCCTGACTGATTAAACAAGTAGAAAACCAAGATTAGTGCGCAATTGTGGCAATGTCATATTTATTGGCATTATGATAAAATATTTCAAAGACACTTAAAATAAGGCAGCAACATTGGGCGTTTTATTTAAAATAATTTCAATTTAATTGATGTATTTCACCAATATCGGTATCTCACTAGAAACATTTCTTATGTTAAGATAAAATTTCGATAATATTGAATAAATATCGGAATGGGGAATATTAGCTACTTACACCCAAAATGTAAATACATTAATATCTGTGATATAATCTGTCAAAACTGAGATGTTATTCAACTAACAGTATTTTGCTACTACTATATAAAGTTGTTTTAAATTATCGAAAAATGTCATTGGGAATTCCAAGCATGTGCCATTATTAGTTTTTAATATTTCTTTCCAAATTATCCATAACATATCAAAATATACACATATTTACTCGAAGGCATCTATTTTCAAGCTCTGTAAAAATAAAAGCCAAAATAAATTTTGCATTTTCGAAACATCGAGCAAATTCAAGATTCTTAATCAATACAGGAGAAAGCTTTAAAATGTCTAAGATAAAAATAGCTTACAAGTGTCTCTCTTTTTTTTTCTCCTTCAGTCATTCGCCATTAAAAAAGGGCATTTTATTTATCTTTTTGATATAAATTTTAAGTGAGAATGTTAATACCTGCATTTTTAATGCTACAATGCACCTTTTTCTTGTAGTAAAGACGATGAAGTCTTTATTTTTGATTTGTTCATACACGTTTTTATGGAAAAGTAAAATTTTATCTTGACATTAAATATATAGTGACAAATAAAATATGGGTGTTAATTTTTTCCACTGTGAAAAATGTCACTTTAAAAAATATTATGCTGTTTATATTAGGCATTTATTTAATTATATTTCATTAAGGATAGTTTAAATTTTAAAATATTAAGTCTGTGTTAAATTTAAGAAATAAGGATAAAATATAAAGCTTTGTTGACAAAAATTATTTACCAACTCCGCACATTTCCTGCAAGTATTATGAAATTTTCGACAGAAAAAAGACTGATAAAATTTATAGAATTGTACTTAGTAATGTAATTAAAAATGACGTTTATTTATCTTTTTAATTTAAGCTTTAAATGAGAATATTAAAACCTGAAACTTTGAGCATTGCAATACACTTTTTAATATAAGAAAAATTCAAATCTTCATTTTTAATTTATTTCCACAAATTTCGATGAGTGAAAAAAAAAAAAACGAAATTCATTAAATTGTGATATTTGAAATACTTATAACAGAGACTTGTTAATGAAATATGAGATATGTCAATATTTAATTTTAAGAAGAAGAAGAAGAAACTATGTTTTGTTATTGTTGTTGTTGTTTTTGTTTTTTCGAATTATTTATCTAAGAAAATACATAGAATAAATTTCTGGCTTGAGCAAAATTTTTACATATTGACTTAGAACTTTGCTATGTGTGATAGCTATTTCTCGCTGAAACCAACTCTTATCAAAAGCTTTTATGAAAATAATTTGAAATTTAATATATTCTATGACGGCAATTGTAATTTTAGAAATAATTTACGGAGTTTTAATAAAACATCCTTCTAAGCATAAAAAAATAATAACTGGCTAAAATTACTTATTGATATTAAATATTTACTACAAGTATAATTACTTTACAGTTAGTTATCTTATAGTGAGCTAAATCATATGTATTTCTGAGTGCTATCAATTTTCATCAGGATTTTTTAGGAAAAACTGAAGCTCTATTCTTTAAATAGCGACAATTATAACATGAGTAATTTATGGATTTCTGAAAAATGTCATGTAAAGCATATAAAAAGGAAAATTAAATAATTAAAAAAATTTTGTTGACCAAAATTATTTACTGAAATCAAATATTTCTACAAGTACTATAAATTGCTGGCATAAACAGAATCTCAATATATATGCACTTTGCTCTTAGCTGTGTGATATATCTATTTCTGAATGCTAAGAATTTTCATTAAAAAAATTACTAAAAATAATTGAAACTCAGTCCTTTAAAAAGTGATGTTAACAATTTTAGAAGTGACTTACGGAATTATTCGATGTTATGCCATCTTAACTACAAAATATTAACTTTAACAATTTTAGGGATATACCATTCCTTAAATAGAGACCAATTATAATATGTGTAATATACGGATTTCAAAAAAATGTCATGTAAAGCATATAAAAATGAAAATTAAACAATTTAAAAAATGTTGACAGAAATTATTTACTAAAATCAAATATTTCTACAAGTACTATAAATTTTTGGCACAAACAGCATCGCAATATATACACTTTGCACTCAGCTATATGACATATCTATTTCTGAGTGTTAAGAATTTCCATTAAAAAACTGAAACTCGGTCCTTTAAAAACGATGTTAACAATTTGAGACGGGACTAACGGAATTATTTGATGTTATGCCATCCTAACAAAATATTAACTTTAACAATTTTAAAAATAAAAAAGTTTTTTAATAAAATTACTTACTAAAACGAAATATTTATCACAAGTAATGTGAATTTTCTGGTACATTTTCACTTATTTATGTGATATAATCCATTTCTCAGTGCCCTCATTAATTTTCGTTAAGTGTTTTTATTTTAAAAGAAGTAAATGAATCTCTTGACTAGCGACAAATGTAATTTGAGAAGTAATTTACAAAATTATGTTAAAATGATTTTAAGCATAAAACATTAAGAAGAAAAATATTAGGATTTGTTAACCAAAATTATTTATTAAAATTAAATTATTTCTGAAAATTCTGGTGCAAAATTTATCGCTGTATATCAGTCTGCCTATTATAAATTTCATCAGCTTAGACATTTCAAAGAATTTGGCACTATTATTATTTAAAAAAAATTTCTACTTAATTTTTAAATTACAAATTCGTAAAAGTTTCTTTTATTCACAAAATTTATAATAATTTTCGGTTATTAAATAAAGCAAAAAAAATTGTTAAACATTGTGGTAGACCTGTACACTCTCTGTTTATATAATTTTCACATGGAAATAAATTTTGGCTTTCTCTAATTTTTCTTTAATTCACTTATCTACAAAATAATTAATTCAGTAATAATCATATGAAGCTGCAAAAATCACAAATGAAATTTTCATTTCATTTGTGGGACTTAGCCTCATCATTCTTAACAAATCTTCCAATAATTTTGAATGCTGTGTAGCAATGAATAATATAATTTTTTTTTAATTTGATTTTGAAGTTAGTAATTCAATTTGTGATGAAAGGAGAAATGTCGGTTAATATTGTATGTTTTTTTATTTATTACATATTTTTAATGTTTCAAAAAACCTAGATAGTCGTCAAAAAAATAAACTAACATACTTCCACTAACTAACTAACATACTTTATAGTGTGAGTGTGTAGATAGAGATAGGAGAGATAAAAGACATTTAAAATTTAAAAAAATACATCTTACAAGTTCTTATTTCAAAAATGGCCCAATCTCTTATTAATTGTACAAAATTCAATTGATGAGCTACTAAATGAACTTTAATGCTACAATGTAAATAATTTGAATGTACAAAGGAAAGAAAAATGCTACGTTTGTATCAAAGGAACATAAGAATTGCAAAAAAAAATATATAAATAAAGATATAAGCTAGATATATCTACATGTATATATAAACAAGTTCGTATAAGAAAAATCGCTTAAACTCTGCTTTAAAGATGGCATGTAATGACATTTTACATTAATTGTTATAGTAAACTATGTGCGTATATAAAATGTTAATAAATAAAACCTACCAGGAAATTTCAATATATATATATATATATATATTTTCTGATTATATATATGCTGTGTAATACAAATAAATGTTTGCATATGCATATATACATAGCATAAAATCATCTAAAGCATCGGATTTTTCATCGTCAAAGCCATTCAAAAATTATCAAAATATTTTGAGCAAAATTTGCTAAAAAATACTTTTATTGCTTTTCTTTTTATTTAAATACTGTTTTCTGCTAGCATATAAGATAATTTCTATAAATATTCCAATACTTTGTTTCATTTCATGTTTATTTAATATAATAAAAAATTTGTTTCTCACTGTATTGATCATACTAAATCAGTGCTGTGATATTTCAAAAAGCAAAATAATTATTATTTAGGGATAGGAAATGGGGGGAAATAATATTATATGGGTAAAAATTGTTGCTGAATGAAAATTACAATCACGAATAAAATTATATTAGTTTTCAGATAATGCCAAATAAGAATATTTTATTTGTTTTCTAAATAATCACACTTCTTACATTAACGTTTCTTCCATTTTAAATCCTTTCTGAATGTTTCTTATTGAAAATACGGTCATTAACTTCAAAAAATGACATTTGTATGTAATACAATAAAAAGAAAAATGTCTAATAAGGAAAATTTTGTACAAGTGGGGGAAAAAAAAGAAAAAGTTTTTTTTTTTTTTTTTTTTGTGTGTACATTTGTCTAAGCCTATTTACCGTACATCTTTATACCCTCAAATAAACAAAGACAAGGTTTTATCATTTGATTTCTACGGTTCATGAAAGAAAAAACTCCAGTTAAAACTACATTTTTGTACAAATTAAATGAAAATATTTTATTTAAAACGCACGTTTTAAATTAACTACATTTAATAGAAAATCCTAGTGTTGTGCATTCTTTTTTTTTTTAATTAAATATATGTACTATTAGTTTAAAAATATAGCTCTGTTTTGATAAAAGATTATAAATAGAAGTAATAGACCTATGCAAATCAGATCCAAAATCATTTTGTTGATAATTGTCACTACTTGCCAATTTTTCAATTAAATATTTAACCTGTTTACATTAATATGAAAGCGAAAATTTAAAAACACAATAAAAATTTAGCACTATCTAAATATCCCCAAGCTACTGAATCGTTGTTCTAAAAATACACTTTTTGTTGATATCTGTCGAAAGATAAACTAAGCTTATAGCGTTTTCCTTAGTATAATTGTGGAAGAAATAAGCTTTAATAAAATGCTGATGAAATTTTTTTATGCGATTATTATTTCTATGTAAATATATTGTGAAATATTTTTTTAGATAGATAAAATTCCTCTCTCATAATAATACAAAATTTCCCTCTTATACACTCCAATTTAAAACGGTTCAAGTTCATAAAATTCAAAAATGAAAAAATTTATGTATCATCATCATCGTCGTCAATATCTATCTCTATATGTACATATGTTTTATAAATATATAAATATAAATAGTGCTATATTATTTAAACTTCTGCATGCAATGTAAACAATGAAGCCTTTGAAACTCTTAATACATTAAAAAAAACATAATTTTTATTCCAAAGGTTTTAACTAATAATGTTTTTGATTTAATTATTAATTTTCCATATTATTCCTAAAATTTATAATTCGAAATGCATGTTGTTATTAAGAACATTAAATGCTGAATATCAAGGGAAAAAAGTATATGAAACTTTGTATAGAATAATATAACATGCATATCTATTCAATCATTGTTCCAAAAATTCATTTTTTCTGTTTAATTGCCATATATATTATATGATAGACATAATTATGCTTATAGTAAATAGTAGCATTTTCTAACGGGTAATTGAGGGAGGGAAGGGAGCGAGATTTAGTAAAATTCTGATGAAAACAAATTTTACAGTTTTTATTATCTGTGTAAAGATATTCAGAAATATTTGTTTCATAGATAAATCCTTCTATAAGCAAAATGCAATATCTTACATACATACAATCTCATTTAGAACGAGTGAAGATTATAAAATTCATAAATCAATGTATTATATAGATATAAATAAGCCTTAAGAATAGATAAATAATGCTACATTATCTAAACTTCGGCATGTAATGTAATTAATAAGAATTCTAAAATTTTTATTACTTTAAATGAAATTCTAATTAACATTTTAATGGTTTTAACTAAAAATTTTATTGATTTAATTAGTAATGTTTTAGGATTTTATCGATTTCAATAACTTGAAAATTCAATAACTTTCCAAAATTTGAAATATTGGAATGTCGGAATTCTTAACATTGATATTAAGAATATTAATTCAGCTTAGGATAGTTCTCTTAAACGTTTAATGGAGACACTTTTATTATTTATTTGGTCAGACTATTTTAATAAAAAAATTATGTATGTTTGCCCGATAATCTTATCTTTTAATCTGTAAAAAAAATCTTGAAGATAATTTGTTTTTCATACTATTTCAATGCTGAATGGTGAAAATGTTTCAGTTTTATGTTTGATTGGTTAGTTGGTTGGTCTTGGTATTTCTCAGATACACGTAAACAACAAAGATTTCTGTTTGCATGCATATACATAAATAGAAGATTTTTATTTCTTTTCTTTAACCCTTCCCCTACTGAATATGTTCTATGTATACTCTGAAAGCTTTTGGGATCTTAATATTACAAAACCCAATGCATAATGATATAATAACCGGCTTAGAAATATTGCAATTGCATATTTCAGCATAGAATTTCTATCATTTCAATTCTGGAAATAAAAATAAATCATCAGTGAAAGAGAAATTTCCATAAACTGTATGGTGATGAAAGAGAGGTTCAAATATATCACTGGAATAAGAAATGGATGTTACTAGGATAAAATAAAAAAGATATATGTACGTTACCTATGGTGGTGAGCACAGTAGTGGCGAAATAAAAGGCACCGGCGAACTTCCACTGGATACCAGATTTGTGTGGTACACTCTTAATGACGATGGTACTAAGGATGCGATAATCTTCTTGAGAGATGTTGTACTTCCGCATCAACAATTTCTCGACGTAGTCTAAAGCTTCTTTTTGCCGGTCCTCGTTGTCCGACTCAAGCGCATCAAAAATTGCCGCCCCCACCAACAAATACGTGAACGTGCACACAATTAGGGACAAGGTCCGCACGTTTTGTTTCTTCATGCCTCCCGGCGGGGCACGGCGGGCCGGAAGTTGATCGGAGGGCTATGATAATTTAGGATATTCCATCCTGGCACGTGTTGAACACGGGAAGAAAATCCCAAACTCTGTAACTAGGTGCAAACACATTTCTCTGAATGTTTATTTTTTTGTATTCTCTATGTTGTGGTCCCTTCGTACAGAAATTAATCAACTCATAACAATACCGTTGTACCTTAAATACATTTTGTAGTATACTTAACATTAAGAAATATTTAGAAACTTATGGATGCATAGATAACGGCTGAGTTTTAGCAGCACAGTAATCTGTAAACAATGAGAGTTCAAATGCATATTATTATGGAAAAGAAGAGCTATAATACTCTCCCACTTCTTGTAAAGTAGTATTCCAGAGTTTATTTCATAAGCGAAGTTCATAACAGCAGTTTCAAATAACAAATAATCTTCTGATGATGATTAAATGATGGTTCTAAAATTTGACATAATTTGGGAACAATAAATATTTTCTTATTATTTGTTTCTTTTAAATATAAAACCCCCATATAGCTCAAAAAACAAGCTACCTAATGTAATAAGATTTAAATGAGTCTGTTAATTATCTTCTGAAGACTGTTGGTGGTTGATAGATAAACAATGTCATTGATAAGCCTAAAAAGTCAACGCACACTTTCATTCGGATATAACATGCTTCTCACCTCACAGTCCCACCGGAAATGTCCATACGGAGATCGGAAATATCTAATAGAAGAAGAATGTGAGATGATTTCCATTGAATTTCGGCCTGACCTTTCAGAAATGGGGTGAATTCCTGACAGAAATGCTGGATGGTTCCGTCACTCGTGTGTCGTGCGTGCAAAGAGGAAAACATATTCATATCGTCCACTTTGCGGAAGGCACTGCTTCAGAAAGGTCCCAGATATGAAGGTAATAAAGATGCACATGCCCCCGTGCCATATTGCCGACACACTGCCGAGTTGTGTCGCACTAGTGCGTGATGTCGAGAACTAACACCATCTTATAGACTGCATCATGAGGCGGCCGCAGCATCGTTTGCTGCTCTCATCGCACGTTCGAAGGGGATGCCCCTGAGCGAACACAACCCCCTCCGCTTTTTTGCGCGCTGCGTTTCCAGGTCAGCACTGCCAGTGTTTGGGTTCAGATATCGATTCGCTCGCTCCTCCTCGGAATACACCTCACCACCTCCCGACTATCCTTCAGCACGCAAGCGCTCTACTTCATCCTTACAGATGGCGAGAGCGAGTGGGATGTGGCGACGCCAGCCCGGCAAACAAAGAACGGTTTAAATGCCAAATTCAAAAATTCAAACTCACTCTACAAGTTGCCTTTATTCTTAACATTTTAAACTTTCTCGCTTTATTTACTTTTTACTAAGACGGAAAGTACAACTTTAACCTTTATCTTCTTTAGTTTATCTCGTATAAAGTTTATCACGTAGAATTGACTAGCTTATTCTTTTAAAAATTCGACATCAAAAGTATTCAACTTTTTTCATTAAATTTTAAGTAAGAAATAAAACATTGTTTCTTGATAAAAGTTTATTTTCATATCATAAACTTAGGATTTATTCTACAAACTTAGCGAACTTTTTAATAGTTTGTGAAAAGATGTTACCCATATTCCTTCGGATTTAAAACTCTTACTTCGGCCGATATAATGTAATATACAGCTTTCTCAATAAATAAACCACTGAAACATATGATATTAACCTATTATATGTATATGTACATCATTAATAATTTCTTCAGTTAATAATTGTTGTTCCAAATTTAAAATTTATAATACTTGTATCATGTCTTAATACTCAATTTATAATTTTTATTTAAAAATCTGTATATTACGCTTTAACACACTTAAGAAGAAGAATAAATAGAAATAATAAGCATCAGAAATTTTCTCATGAGTTATATAAATGAGTGAACATATGTAAAGGTATATGTATTTAAATTGTTTAATTTTCATAATTTTATTTATTTGCTGTCTAACTTTGTACTAAGAACAGTTATCTTTATAGAAGGATGGGTAGATTCTTTTTCTTTATAAAATTTCAATATATATTTCTTTTTTTTCTGTCATCAGTTTTTTTAGTGGTTAAATGCTAATCAAGAGTATCTAAATTGAAGTCCAGATTCAGGTATAAATATTTCTAGTGGGCTCAATTTCACTTTGAAAAAAGCTCGAGCTATTTAGCTCTCTTTTGCAAAAGGTTGTGCCAAATCAAAGAATTCTCTCTCGCTCTCTGAATATATATTATATATAAAACCATTAATTGTAAAACAATATATATCAACAAAACATGACAAAAGGAATTAGAAGGAATATTTGGAATTTGCAGAACTAAAGCAGACTCATCGAACCCCAAATACTATAGAACTACAAATAAAGTGTGTGGTTTCATCTTCCCATCAGCCATGAAAAGCAAAATATTATGATTTGGGATTACCAATACACATAAAACCAAAATAACCCGGAGAAAAAACTTTAAAAATAAATCATAATAACATTATTAAAATGTATAAATAAGGAAAAAAAGTAAAAAAAAAAAAAAACTAATGAAAAAGAGGAGAAAAATATAAACAGAAGGAAAAATAATAATAATAATTGGAATTAATTTCATTTAATTTGATAATACTAACCTAAACTAAATATCTTAAAGAAGGAATAAAATAGATAATTAATGTATGCATTTTATACACTTGGAAATAATATTTTAGGTATTGTCCAAATTCATAAAAGTTTGATTCAAGTTAATCTTTAACATTATTTATTAAATTATATTAATAGATTTAATTAATATAACTGTATAATTATTCATATATATATGTGTTCATTCAACATCCAGTATAAAATGTATTATTATAATTTACCAGATGTCTCTTTTATACAGGGTGATTCAAAATAACGTGGACAAATTGATATGACAAATCAGGCATACGACAAGGATAAAAAAAATCGCATAGGAACATAGGGCCGCAAATCCCTTGTTGAGTCACAAATACAGGGTGTTTCATCCTAACTCAATTTGGGTTGACGGTAATAAATTTCAGAAAAGTGAAATAAATTATAATAAAACATTTAATAGACATTCTTACCTTCGTTTTAAATGTGATAAAACCAATAAAAAATGGTAGAAGTTTGCATTATGCGCACCTGCAATACGCACTTGGCATCTCACATTTTGGACTGAGATAGTTTATACGGTATCATCGATTGCTTGAACAATATGTTTTTCCAGATCTTTTCGTAATGTTATCATATTTCACTCAAAATTAGGTACATATCGTTCCATTTTCATTACGATGTTATTATTTTCCTGGAAATTAATACTTTCAAACCGGTTGTCGCTAGAATGAAACACCCTGTATTTGTGACTCAATAAGTGGTTTGCGACCCTATGTTCCTATGTGATTTTTTATCCTTGTCGTATGCCTGATTTGTCATATCAATTTCTCCACGTTATTTTGAATCACCCTGTATATATATATTTATATATATGGATGACTTCTACATGTTTGTTCTTACGTGCGTGCTTCTGAAATTTTCTGTTTTTGTTCAGTTTTAATAAATCAATATAAAGGTAGTAAAAGTTTTTCTAAAAAGGGAGCAATTTTTATACATATATCCCTAAAATAAAAATATCAATGACTTGAATCCTGAATTATCTTGTCAAAATTATGAACCATTTTATTTATTTGCTTAAATATTCTAATACAAATAAGTTCTTTTGCAACAATTTTTAAGTTTTGTATTATATTTGTTATTTTTTAAATGTTTTGGCGAAATTCTTTTTCGAAGATTAGAAGTATGTGATTTACTAATAGTATCTAATAAATACATAGATAAGAAGAAAATTGTCAATTAAAAACAGGGATTCTCATTTAACTGTCATAGGTTGCATGTTACTTTCAATTTGTATCCTTCATTTAAACATTGCAAAATGAATTTAAATTTAGTACCTTATTATGTTATAGGAGCCATCCACAAATGATGACACGCTAGGAGGGGGGTTCATGAAATTGTGACAGTTTGTGACAAAGGGGGTGGGAGGGGGTAAGAAGAAATGAGACATCGCACATTTTAGTTAAAGTAAAAGCATTAAAATTCAGCAGATTAAATTTTGAAGTTATTTTGAAAGTAAATTATTTTGTGTTCATAAAGTAAAGGTATTTTTTTAAGCCAAATGCTAATTAAAATTCCATTTCATATTCTAAAATACAACTATTTTCAATTATTTCTTCACATTAATATTTTATTTCTATTGTCTATTGGTCTTATTTAATACGAAATAAGTACACGAATCATTTTTATTGTTATAGTCACAAATATCATCAAAACACAATTTAAATTTTTAAATAAAATTTTATATATGATCTATAACATATTTTTTTGTTTCTCAACTAAAAGTATACGTACATGTAATATTGCGTGACATGTCAAAGGGGGGGGGGAGGACATGGTGAAGTGCAAAAATTTTGTGACAAAGGAAGGAGGGGCTCAAAAATATTGAAAAAAAGTGTGACAGTATTTATGGACGGCCCCATACGGGATGTCCACTCTCAACGATGCCCAACAGTTAATTCCTAAACAGTTAGTCATGTACATATAGTTCTAATTACAAAAAGTCTCACCAGCTGCTGAGAGGTTCCTCTCTCAAAGCTGGTACAGGGGAAGTGCTAGGTTCGAACCCAATTGCGCCCGTCGGCTTAATCGTTCGGAGTTTTCCGTGGGTGTTTTTTTTTTTAACTTTGGCAATGTTTCGTAAATGCGGGATATACTCACTTAGAAACCCCCCCCCAAGGAGGGTATCCCCCCTTCGGTCTACATCCCTCGTGTAGATAATAGATCATTATACACATCACATTAGATTACAAAAATGTTTCAGTTGAGATAAAGAAGAATATTTTTTAAGTGATTTGGGTCAAAAAGACCATTTATTAAAAAATACGAAGTTCAAATTTTTACCACGGTACTATAAGTCATATTTAGTAAATATATTCTATTACGCTAAAAGTGAAAAAAAAGCCCTATTCTTCTATGATTAAAACTGACTAAATAATAGTTGTTTAAAGTTGACGGATGTTTTTTGCTGCGAAATATTAGTTATTCAAAAAATGATTAGAAATAGAAATAATCGCCATATATTTAATAAAAATAGTTGAAAGTAAAATTAGCATACAATATAAATTTGATATCTATTTTCATTCTCACATATTAAAGAAAAGTTACAACTTGTAGGTGTAATATAAGTTTAAAAGTAACAGTAATTTCTATTAAAAGAAATGGTGAAAAACAATAGTCGCAGTTCCTTACAAAAAGGATACATATTTTAAAATGCTATTAGATTATATAAACTAAAACTTACTTAATAATAATAATTAAAGTTTTCTTAAAATTTGGCAGGAATAACTACATTGGCTGCTATATAGAAATGTTCATACGAAATAAAACCTTCTAATATTTTAACCATTTTGTTTACGATCATTTGGACATTGCCCTAATTCATCAGAGTTTAGTTGCAGAAAATTGGTTTAAGTATGAAATTAAAATTTTCATAACTCTGTCAGTTTTTGTGTCAGTTGAATGAAACTTTTTTTGTTGTTGTTGTTTGTTTGTTTGCCTGCTTTTGTGTGTGTAACTTGTTAGCGTAGTAGGAAATGTTTCCTAAATATAACTTATAGAACCCGATAACCGCAAAAAAATTTATTTCGTAATTTTTTTTAAAAGTGGGGTTTTTTTAGCCAAATCACTTTAAAAATACTTATTTACTTTATTTAAAACATTTTTGTAATTGAAACTATATGTCTATGACTAACGGTTTAGGAATTAGACATTGGACATCGCTAAGCGTATAACACCCTTTATTTTAAGATGCTGATTAAATGCAATTATCCAATTAAATTGCAGTCCGTGTCTTTAATTGTGATATCAAGTCTTTATAATTTAGTTAATTTAAGAGCTAAAGCGTTAGAAAAATTTGTTTTTGAACAAAAAAGTAATACAATGCAAAGAAATACAATAAATATTATTATGAAAGTAGATGATTTTATATCATATGCTATACGAAAAGTAAAGGAAGAGAAAATTGTTGCAAAATATTTTACTAACCATAGATTTTATTTGTTTGATAGATTTTAATAAATAATCCCTTGGAACACGAAATTGCAAACAAGGTGAAAAGACCTAATTAGACAGAAAACTAGAATGAAATTTACAAGATTAAACATTAATACACAACTAATTAACATTCTTATCGACAAAAAATTTGAAGTCCAATATTTTTTATAGGATTTAAATGAACTTTCTGGGGGTATATTCCTTAAGAGGCATTTAAAATCATCGCGCATGAATTAAAACTTCGTTATTAAAGAGGTGAAAAATGTGATAAAAATTTTCTTACTTAAGGGAACACAGTACCTTGAAATCGGTCAAAATATCGATTTTCTTTTTTTAATATTAAGAATAAAATTGTGTTTTTAGAAATCCCTACTACATTTTTAAAAGATATTTTTCCCAATCTTCTTTTTTATGTTTTCAAATGTGTACTACACAAGACTGCGCATGTATTTTTAGATTAATCTAATATTACATTTAATATAATTTATTTTTGATATACATAGTGAAAAACGATGAAATCTAAAACTTCGTCGGATATTTTTAGTTTTAAATCATACCGTCTATATTTTTAGTTTATCTCGCGATATAATATTAATTAGGTAATTTCCATATAGGTAAAAATGAGGTATCAAAATATTCATAATTAAATAAGCTTTCATTTAATATTTAATAAAAAAGAAAATTGATTCTTTTACCAATTTTGAGGTAAAATGCTTAAGAAGAATCATTCTCCAATACTGTATTATTACGAAATTTCACAAACTTGTTTTCCCTGTAAAGGCATTGCTATTACTATAAAGACAGTTTTACAGGTTACAGGGGACGAAGTTTAGATGTCAAACTTAACGTCAAAATTATCTTGGTGATTTAATGACTGTATTTCAGAAATTGAAGCTAGTATCCGAAATGTTTAAAAAATTCAGTATAATGTCATTGAATTTCTTTGCTAATCATACGACGACTTTTTAATTAATTGGTCAAATCAGTGTGTGCAATTGCCTGTTACATTTTAGACTAACGATGCTGTTTTTCTAGTTTATTACAGTAGCAATTATGCTTAATATGATACACAGTGATTCAGTTTCAATATTTAGCAGAAAAAAAAATCTAATTATTTTTCTCAGTATTTATTTACTAAAGAGGCAGAATATATTAATAAAATAAAAATTACGTATATAATCAAAACTATTATCAGACGTTTCATTCAGTGAGTGATTTATTATTATTTATTTTAGTGTTCTTACGCATTTAAATATAATGTAATGTATATACATTAATTTTTCGGTAATAAAGTGTTAAATTTTGGAAATGCGTCACATTGTGACCTGAAGAATTAATAAATCAGTTTCAGAAAATACAAATCAAAGTTTATTTGCTATTTTAATACACACTGAGGTAACTAGACAGATTATTTCACCTAATGTTAATCTCTCTGTCATCACATCCAATTATATCGAAAAATTGCCAAAAAATATCCACTTGTAAACAGAGCATATGGGAATTTTTTTTTCTACGAACGCAGTCGGGATTTTTGTGCAACCAGTTACTCTATAAGTAGTATTTCCTGTTTTTATACGATCATGTGTGTTTGCCTACAAATCTCCATGATTAACTCTTTCAAGGGTTTTGTTTGCATGGCGTGAACACTTAATTTTAATTAAAAACTGCCAAGTTACACCCAAAATTTTTTATAAAATTTTGCTGTTGTAATATAAGAAAAGAAAAGCTTTTAATTACTTGGAAATAAACTTATACTTAAATTGTGGTATCATTCAATTATTTAAATATTTTAGCTGCAAGAGTACTTTACCTCTGAAAGGGTTTTAAAAAATGGACACATAATTAAGACGTGCAAAAAAAAATTCCTACCAGCTCGGTCTACATGGTCAGGAGGATTTTAAAGTTAAACACTATTTTTTGTCACGGTAAATCAAGTTGATACGATATTTTTTTTCTTAAACCGTTCTTTTTTTTCTGCATTCTTAAAAAAATATGTTTAGTAATATCATCCACTAGAAAAGATCATTTTATCAAAAACTTTTTACTACAAAAGTTATAGATAATATTAAGATTCGTATAATAAATTTAAACCAATTGGTAATTGTTTCATTAAATGAACGCCATGCTATATTTTAAATTCTGACATATTTTTTATTAAGATGCGCACATGTAATAATGACATACAACATCCATGAGAATTGTCAAAAATTTTCATCACACCAATGAAACTTTTTTATCGCCTTAGTGGCGGATTAACGAATATATGATTTTATTTTCTTTTACAACCCTCCCCCTCTCCCTTTTTGGCATTTTTTTTGTAACAGTTGATCCTATCAAAAACTTTTCGATATAAAAGCTGTAGTTAATATTAACAAGATTTATAGTAAATCTAAGCAGATTTAATAGCTTGTGAATTGACGAAGTTATGAATTTTTTCCTTCTTCAACCCGCTCCCCCCCCCCTGCACATTTATTTTATTTATTTATGCATTATGTGGTCCTGTCGAAAACTTAAGATGGGTTTTTTTAATTATTATTCTATAACACTCCCCCCCCCTTTTTTTGTCATTTTTTCTGTAACACCTGTTCCTATCAAAAATTTGTCAATATAAATGTTGCAAGTAATACAAGAAGAATTATAACAAATGTAAGCGGATTTGATATCTTCTGAAATGACAAATTTATTGATTTTTTTCTTCTTAAAACTAAATTTTTTAAGCCTCTGTATGGCCATTTTTAATTATTTCAAAAATTTGTCACGCATAGATTTTGGGTCCTTTCCTAGGCGTAATAACTTTAAACTGATTCTGTATGTATTATAATTAAAAGGTTTTGTGGGTTTTTCTGTTTTCACAAAAACTCTCCTCATTTCTACACCCCTTCGTTCGGTTTTGCTCATTAATGTGCTTGAGTGAGATTTTCTGCTCCTTGATTTAATGTATCAGTTTGGAAGAAATTTAAGCAGAATTATTGAAGTTATCATGTCCATAGAAAAGTGATGAATATAGATAGATATAAAGATAAATAGAGTTTTGAATTGGGTGTGGTATTGAGTTCTAGGGCTCATGATCGACGTAATTTACAAAAAATATTCAGAAATTACAACATAGGGCAGAATGCAATAAGTAGTGTTTCTTACAAAATCTACCTAATTAAAATTATATCACTAAGCCATTTTTCAATTTTTTTCGAGAAAACCTGAATTATAGTCATATAAAAGAAAACAGAAACTCTGATCTTTTCAATTTGCTTTATAATATTTTAAAACACATTTTGGCAATTAACGCGTTATGCATAAAACCTTCCTGAGGAAAATTTGTTTAATAAAATTTTCCCCAATGTCCTTTTTTCGTAGAAAATACAGATTTATTTTTCAGCACATTACAGGGCTCGTATGCTGCAGAAAAACTTTCGGGATATATATATATATATATAAATCTAGATTAAGTGCGTGAAATTTCTCTTAATATTAATAAATTTTCAATAAAAAAATATCGGTACTAAGAATTAGCTGGTCTTGAAATTTCAGAACAAGTACGACCCTTACATTATCATTAAGAACTAGCGAACATAAGAAAAAAAATTCTGTAGTCAAGTAAAAAATAAAAATCTAAACCAAAACATCGCATTGCTTTTATCTGCCATAAAGTGTGTAGTTAAAAATGAAACTAATGACCACATTTTATAACTAATATGTGTTGATTTTAATATCTGTTTATATATAATTTTTTAAATAGAAATATTTTTTATAATTAATATTTTTAAAACATTTTTATTTGATAATATTGGCTACGCATTTTAATTTTTTTCATTGCATCATTATTTTTAATCTTTCATTTAATAAGTAAATCGTTTTCTACTTAATTGAATTATTCCTTAGAAAAATAATTTATGCTCCTGAAGCTATTTGCATAAGGAAATGTTTTGCCACTTATATGAATTATCTAACTAAAGATTTTTTCCCACAAGTTTTTATCCATCGTTTAATTTTATCGTTTCCTTATTTTAACAAAATAATTGTTGTAATTAATTTATTCTTTATGTCTACAAAAAAGAGGTTTCTATAAAGCAAATATTGAGGATTTTGACCCTATGACAGTCATTTTTTAATCTTCTTTTCCTTTTCTTAATGACAAAATTAATTAGGGTCTTCAATAAACATTGAATGAATATTTATAAATAATCTGGATATTACATGAAGGTTGTTTGGTGCAGAAACTACAAATAAGATTGTTGAATAACTCACTCACAGTTAAACGTATAAAAATAATGTTTATTGCAAAGGAAAAATAAATATCTCAAGTTTGCGGGGTTATCTGTTCATATGAGTATTGTATCAGCCAGGATGGTATAATACCATAGCCTCCCATATTTTCAGATTAATCCTTTTTTAATTTTCCTTTTTTTTCTCAAGGTTAATAAAACTTTAAAAGGAAAAATTAAATTAAACATGCGTTTCTTTTATTATCGTTAGGTTTGTCGTTTTTTACATATTTTCTAATGTACTGTACCATATTTGATTGGTGTTTCTCAAAAAGAAAAAAAATTGCGAAATCCCTTTTTTCATGTCTTAAGTAATACGTGTACAAAATTTGAAACCTTTATACTGAGTTGTTCAATATGCAGAGAGGTCAGGGTGTTTCAGTTATGGTCACCCAGTATTATAATACAGGTACACATTTACTAATAAAATACATGCAATAAAGTCATAGTTTTTTAATGAGAAAATCAAGCACTCTACATTTTTCCAATGGTCTTTTTTTTGCCTGCCTCAGCTATATTTCTAGTTAAGAACAATAATTTACAAATTTCGCCACTAGAACCTTGCTGCCGGCTGCATTTCATAGGGCCTGATCTTTTTACTATACTGTTATCATATTTGCACAGCTGTATCTCTCTCTCTCTCTCTCTCTCTCTCTCTCTCTCTCTCTCTCTCTCTCTCTCTCTCTCTCTCTCTCTCTCTCTCTGGTTCTTTCTTTTTTCAATAAAAAATCAAAATTGTATGCAAGCGTGATGCACAGGAGCTCAGCCATGCCCTTAATTGCAGTAAAACATCACCGTTAGAGTAAAAGATTCCTACAGAATCTAAGTGCATAGGTAATAACAACGAACTTATAAAGATTTTAGCTGCCCAAGGACATTTACCAATAGCCGAAAACTATAATTTTGACCCACATTTATTAATATTTAAACTACAAATTACTTATACATTCCACGCAATAAACATATAACAGACCAAGTAGCACAGATTGTTGGCAGTTTATGGAAGCCGATTGGTTATGGTAGCGTTGAGAAATAGTAGGTGCAAAAATCCCCCTAATTTGGAGCATATCTGTGTAGAATTTTGAGAAGTTAACAGTTGCATTACCTTTGTTATTCAATGGTACCCCAAATAGCACAATTTGTTGGCCCATCGTTAGCAATTTGTGGAAATTATTTGGGAATGGTACGACAAACAGTTGGGAAAAGGTAGGTGCAGAGAACTCTCTAATTTGGAGCATATTTGACTAGATTCTGAGCTGTCAATTACTGGACCACTTCACGTCTTTGTGGTTCATTGTCATACGGTACATCAAGGCAAACATTTCTTACTGTACGCCAACATAGAACGACAAAAACCAACGTTGATTCAACCATTTTATGCTATTTGGGAAAAGATAAGTAAATTTATTCAGCAAAGTGAATATTAACAAATATAGTAATTTTTTTTACTTTTAAAACATTCGCGAGATCTCAATATATTTTTTATTAAAAAGTAACACATTCTTCAAGAAAATGTAACTTTTATGTATGTGTATTTAATATATGTGAAGTAATCTTTTTTTATTATTGAACTGATTTAAACTTATAACTTAAAATATTTAGTTTATCTCACATCGAAATATTTAACTGAAACTAAAACTTATAGAAAATTAATAACATTATTTAACATTTAATTTACTATTGGCTACAAAACGTTACATATTAGATAATTCGAGAAAGATAAATTTTTCGCCTCCTCCTTCCTTTCTCACATAACAGGAAAATTGAATGTGTTTGAAAATGATTTTAATGACTGAAATAGTATATGTCTGAATGTTGAATCGACATACAGTCATTATATGAAATTCGAGTTCTTTAGCTCGAGACATGAAATATTGACATAAAGAGGAGACTAGCTATTAATCGGGTCTGTAGAGGGCAATTCTGAAAGTCAAAGAATGAAATTCATTATAACAACAGTTTGTTGAAACTATTCACTTATAATAATAAAAAGCAATTCACTTATAATAATAATAATAAAGCCTTAAGGAAAAGAGGTATACTTTTTCGATTTAACCTAATATTTTTTACTGTAATTCTCTAAATGCTTTACAATTTTAGAAGCGACCACTATAACCGTTCTTCTTAATAATGATTTAATGAGACAGATACGATGATCACACTAACAAGGAGAGAGCCAATTTTGATAATAATAGATTTTGATTATTTTTATATATGTTGTAGTATAGAGGCCCCTTAGTCTCAGGTTCAATGTATTTTATACAAAGCTCCATAGTTCTCGAGAAACAGGGGGGGGGTCTAATATTATAATACAATTTAAGTATATACTTTGTATAACAATTATTATGTTGGCGTAGCTCATTCAGTAAAGTGTTAGTTTATTAATCCGCGGGCCTCGGGTTCAACCCCGGAATGAGCTACATTTGTTCTCTTATTTTTGTTTTACAAATGTGCTTGTAATTATAATTTAATAAACTCACTGTTAATTAAAAATTGTGTATCAGCTATAATTTAAATGTATTTATTTATAATTGTAATTGATCGTTGCATAAAACACCATAAAATGGTTGTTTGTTTAAATGACTTTTAAAATATAATTCATGTATTCTTTAAACTGTTAATTTTTAAAAAATTTCTTGTAAAATGTATTTTATATATTCTTTGTCGATGTAATGATATCTAATAATTGTGTCAATTCGTGAATTTAAAGAAACACCATTTATATATTGCCTCAATAAGGGAAATAGATAGGATGATAATACTGCTCTATTTTCACTTTCTTCTATCTTCAATAAAAAAAAAAATATTGTAAAAAAAATTTCGATTTCCAGTTTTCGACTGATTTACACGTTTTAGGGGTCAGAGATTCCAAAAAACATGTTTTTGCAAAATGTCTGTATGTCCGTGTGTCTCTCTGTCTGTCTGTGTGTCCGTATGTTGCCATTCTACGATCAAAAAATGCATGAAGATATGCATAGAATTGAAAAAAAAAATTGTGAATGATTTTGGCGGCGGCAAGCAGGTCTTCCGTCACTTTTGAAATATTCCGCCGGAAGGAGCGCTGCAATAGCGATTTTTTGTGTCATTTTCAATGTTGTACCGACTAAAAGTGTATGAAGTTATGCATCGAATTGAACCAAATTTTTTGAGAAAGTGTATGTCTATGGCTTGGTGCTGCTTGATTTTTTTTAAAAATCCGCTGGAAGGGGGCGCTATAATCACGATGTCTGTGCCATTTTCATTATTTTACCATAAAAAAATGTGAGAAGTTATGCATAGAATTGAAATAAAATATTTGTTTATGATTATTTTTAGGTATGGCAAGTAGGTCCTCCCTGAATTTGAAAAATTCTGCCTATCATTCTATTGTCCGTCGGCTCGTGCAGAGACGGAAACTCGTTTTTACTTCGATTAATTGACTGAAGCAGAAATTTAAGAGGAAAATCAAAGTTGGTATGCTATTGAGTTAAAATTATTAAAGCATTAACATGTGTAATTATTTTTTTAAATATTAAAATGTACGTATGAGATAGAAGAAAATTTTAGGATTGGCACGTCCAACTAGTTAAATTAAGAAACATAATTATATTAAAAAGTAGAATTTGAATTAAACTACAAAATCTTTTTTGCATATTTTATTATACATATTCGCATAATATATTTGCATTATGTTATATATATGTATATTTGCATATTTAATTTTGTAATATGTATATGCTTCACTTTGAATTATTTTGAGTTCACTTTTATCTTCTTTTTGCATTTATTTTTATTTTTGCTACAGCTAGAGTGCGCCCCAAAAAATTTTGGAATTTTTGCTAATCATAATAGATCCAATTTTTTTTCTTTAAATGCTGAGGAAATTTTAATAATGACTCAAAATCAAAAAGGTTAAATAAAAATTTAAATATTTAAACTGTAATTAATGTACGATTTTAATTTTTTAAACTGAGATCATTCAATTATAATTACAAGTATATTTATAAAACAATTAAGGAAAAAACAAATATAGCACGTTTCGATCATCCAGCATTTTTATCTAATTCATTTCCTTTATTAAGGCAATACATAAAGGATGTTTGTTTAAAATCAGGAATTGACACAATTTTTCAATATCATTACGTCGACAAATAAAAAATGAAATACATTTTAATATTCATTTTTTAAAAATAACATTCTATATAACGATTTATTTACAAATAAAAAACAATAAATACGTTAAAATTATAAATTACAAGTATGTTTATAAAACAAAATATAAAAAAACAAACGTATCGTTTTCTGTGATAGAATCCGAGATCCCTTGATCTATAAGCTAACACTCTACAGAAGGAGCTACACCAACGTAAAAATTAGTACTTAAGTGGTATTATAATATTAGACCCCTACTGTTTCTCGAGAACTAAGGAGCGTTGTATAAAATCCTTTGAACCTGGGACTAAGGGAACTCTGATCTAAGACTTATATAAAAATAATCAAAATCTGTGATTATCAAAGTTTGTCCTCTTCTTGTAAGTTTTTTTAAGGCAGCTAAATGGTACAAGTTAAATTGACTGGCTGTTAGGAGTGCTCATAATAGTTACTCAACAGATCAAAGCAATCTTGTAAGAAAATTTCTGAAAGATTAAATGCCTACAGCCATCTTTTTCGTAGAATGGATGAAAAATATTCTTTTATAATCTCATCAGTGTCATCTTCAGAATGAAAACGACGCTCAGACTTTTTTCCATTGAAAAATAGCTAAAAGAGCACACACAGCAAGACTGGAAGTATAGTGTGGATGTTCAATCACTTTGATGTTTTTAATATTCAAGAAATCTGACTGAAATAATAGCTGAAGGAGAAAATGCATTAGCCTACTAAAGCATGAGTCCTGTAACATTCAAGTCTTGAATAATTTTTGAAAGGCGTTTTAGTGGTGTATCAATTAGCTGCAACTGTCTTCTACCCTTTTACCTTTATGGCTTTAACCAGCCCTTTTTTTTTAAAGAATGTGATACTCATTATATTTTTCGTTGCACGTCGTCTTTTTACCATTATTGGTTTAAAGTCATCTTCAAAAACACATACTTCACTTTCTTGACGTTAAGGGGCATGAAGAAGAGATACAGTCGTGTAAAATAAAAAAGTAAACACCTCCTACTTATTCTTCACAAAGTTATTATAAAAGAAATTACTGGTACCAAACGATGGGAAATAAAGTCTACTTTTAAATGATGCATAAAAAATTGCTTGGGGGGGGGGGGGGGTATCTACATATTAAAACGAACCCTAACTTTGTTGGGAGGTTTTTTAAGCAAGATCCAATTTTTTTGACACCATAAATGAACTCTATACCCTTCAATTAGCCTAAAAACAAACTTTCATGCAATTCGCACGATATGTTTCCGAGAAATTAATTATTTTAAAACGAGCATACATTAGGGGCCGTATCCAAATTGAAGTTCGGTACAGGATTGTTGATCAAGAGAGCCCCCTTCTTGATCAAGGTATTTGAGGCGCCACTGGAGCAGTCATTGAAGACTGCTATATTACAGGATAACATATAAAGTTTCAAAATATCTAGTCGCTTCTTCGTAGATAGCCCCTTAATTAATCATTTTGCTGTTACTAAGCATAGCTTGAAAACTACTAGGAAGAAAATTTTGAATTTCCATAAAGAAGGACTTAAATCTAAATCCATCAAAAAAATTGTCGGTTGCAATTCATGATTTTTCGAATATTAATTTCATAATTCATATCATAATATTATAAAAATTGTAAATTCAACGTATTTATATTTGGGCATTTTAGTATTATTGCTACATGAAAAATTAGCACATTAGGAGTATCATTTCAGGAAATATGAATAAAAATATAAAAATGTAATTTAACATAAGAAGCACTAAATTTTGAATATTTATTATCCAAAAACTTAACATTCAAATGACTTGAAATTTTATATCTAGCAATTGTTTGAACCGAAAATTTTAAATATCTTGTTAAAATTGGGTATTGCAGTTGAAAAAAATGAAGTTTGGATTCGTTTTAATATGTAAATGGCCTCCTAAGCAAATTGTATATCTATCATTTAAAAATAGGCTTTATTTAAAATCGTTCGGTGCCAGTAACTTTCTTCTACGATAATTTATTGAGGAGTTAGTGGGGGGTGTTTACTTTTTTTTCCCCACGACTGTACGTATGTACGTAACGCGATAACTCTTGACAGAAATATCTGATTTGCTTCATTTTCTTTTTCTGGGTCCATTATGATAAGGCGCTTCCCTGATTAGTTTTGGGTGTTCTTAGTTAAGTATAAAGTGGGGTAATGGGAGGTGCTATATCCCCATATAAGAGGATTCGAGAAACAAAAATCTTCAAATTTTCTAAAAAATTTATTGCATTAAAAATTTTAGTTTATATTCTGCTTAAAATGGCGCTTAAATAATGTTTATTGAGGAGTTAGTAGAGGGTGTTTGCTTTTTTTCCACGACTGTACTTTCAATGATGTTTGTTTGAAAATATTCATACTTAAAAGTTACTTTAAAATACTTAAAAAAATTAGCATACTGAGAAACAATTTTCAAACAAATATCATTAAAAGTACAGTCGGGGGAAAAATGTAAAAACACTCTACTAACTCCTCAATGAACATTATTTAAGTGCCATTTTAAGTAAAATAAAATTATTTTTTTTTCACTCATGAAAAGTAAACCTACAGCTATTTCGCTAAAATTACATCAAAATTTAGAAACTTTCAGTCCTGATGTCTAATCTTGAAGCTTTCTTTGAAAAGAGAAAGACATAACTCATATAAAGATTTGCTAAATTTCATTTTGTATTTAATAAAAATCTTAGAAAAAATCGTATTTTACATAATTTTAGTAATATAAATTTAAAAGACTGTCGTTGCATTTAAGGTATTGAAACTCTTAGTTAAATGGTGTAATTAATCATACAACATGCCAACAAAATAAAAAATAATACATTACAACCGGCTGTATTTCAAAAAAATACTTCATTTTGTAATTACAGCAAAGTATTTCAGCTTTTAAAACTTTCATTTTATGGATGATAATAATAAGAATTAATTTCAGAAGATAAACAGTTTCCCCTCACAAGGAAGGTCTCCATACTGGGCATACTCAGAATATTTTGGAAAAAATACTAATTAAACAACTTATGTATGTAATAAAGGATCAGACAAATTTAGCAGCGGAAATATAGTAGAATGTTTGTAAAAAAAATAAAATACTTTCGAATATTTGACGTGAAAAGACGAAAGCGTCACGCGATTTGGCGAGCAGCATTTTTCCTCGCCAAAAGCAAACGATTTCCATGTACTTCAAAATTGTTTGTTCATAGATTTTCAAAATGCGTGTAAATTGTGTTTAATGAATTTAAACTTAAACAATCAGAGAGTTTATTGCATTACATGCATATATTGCTTCTTGCAGAAGTCATTTAATTTTAATAGTGTAAAAATAATTTTATATATAAAAAATATTTTCATATTGAAAGATATATTTTCATATATTTAAATATTACTCCAAAATAAAGGCTATATGAAAAGTGCTGCAGTAATACATTTCAATATTGGAGAAGTCTTTGTTTCTATAGCAACAAAATTGAATCAACACTGCTCAATTGGACTTAATTTTGAGATTGAAACAAACTTAATTAATTTAATTTTCGTTTTAATTCATAAAATTTCAGAGTTAACTTTCTTTATAAATATATATATATTACAAAATTATAGTTATAATAAACTAAACTCAACAAAACTAAAGTTATTTAAATAAATATTTTTAAAAGTAGTTCAGCATGAAACACGTTTACCTTAAAAGTATTTGACAAGAAAAAATAAATATATATATATATATATATTGAAATTTATTTTGTAGCCAACCGGTGATAAATTGTAAAATAATCGAAATGTTCATTATTTTTTATAAACGCTCTATCAGGGTTCCGCCGAAATTTTTTTATAAACATATATATCCACATAAGAAGAACATTCTGTAATTTTTTTCAGATTTTTCTGAGTCTGTCCATATGGAGACCTTCCTTGTTAGAATAAAACATTATTATTAAGTAATGTCATAATTATCAAACGATTTTTTTAATTATTATTACCTTTTTCCTAAATTGATTTCTTGATATAGAAACGTCTACATTAAAATAGATTTTTTTTTTACTTTAGAATTATTCAAATAAAGTACTACGTCATTTTATCACACATTTAGTTATGGTCTATACATATATGTATGAAAAAGATGCATTTTCTTCTTTGAATGACGTCAATTTTAAAAACAGCAAACATATACAGTTCATATTCAAAATATTAGAATAATTACCTTTTTTTTTTAAATTGAAAATATCGTTTGGTAATTTAATGTCTTTTAATGAAAATATACAAACGATATTTTTATTAAGAACTTATTGTTGATTAAACTTACTTGTTATCTTAAATTTAATATCATTTTTGAAAAGATTAATTGCAAAAAAAATTATTTTGAAAAGTCAAAATATTAGAATATTTATTCAAGTGGTTCAAAATATCAGAATATTTCACATTAATTCTCCTTTAATTATTACCAATTCTTAACTGGTGGCATCATTGATTAAATTCAGACTATTTTATTTAAAATCAGTATTCTTTTTTGCAGTTTGTTTCTTTTTCGTCTTAAAATGGGCCGTGTGAGTGATATTCCTGAATCTACTAAACTTCGTATGGTTGATTTATATCGGCACGGTAAAAATCAGTTTTATAGCGAATTATTTACATTGTTCGCAATCGAGCGTTAGTAAAATACTAACACAATATTCAAAAATTGGAAAATTTCAAAATAATCGCCGAAACGGTGGCCGAAAACCAAAAACATCTGCTAGAGATGACAGGAAACTGAAGCGTATAGTTAAGAAAAACCGTTTTAAAAGTGTGCGATTCTTGCACCGAAAATGGAAAGAAGAAGGAGTTGAAGTTTCTACATCGACAACATTAAGACGTCTCCATAAATTTAAATTTGAATCTCGTGTACCGAAAACAAAACCTCTCATGACTGCAAGACAAAAGCGTATAAGATTGAATTGGTGTAAATCAAGACGTTTATGGAGCAATGAAGATTGGTAAAATATATTATTTAGTGATGAAAGTATGTTTTGTGTTTCATATGGTAATCAAGGTATTCGAGTTTGGAGAATGAAGCAAGAAGCATTTGATAAAGAATGCCTTAAACGTTCCGTAAAATTTGCTGCTAGTGTCATGGTTTGGGGTTGTATGAGTGCAGAAGGACCTGGAAAGTTATGGTATCGTCTACGAAAAGGTTAACTCTCTGATATATCAAGAAATTTTAGAATATTACATGATTCCATCATCAGAAGATTTATTTGAAGGTGATTTCATCTTTCAACAAGATTTAGCGTGCCCGCATACCTCGGTGTCAACTAAGAATTGGTTCCGCCAACGCAACATTAAGGTACTTCCTTGGCCACTAAATTCACCAGATCTTAATCCCACCGAAAACTTATGGTGTATAATGAAGAAAAAACTTCAAGAAAATCCTCCTTCAAGTAAAACTGAGTTAGTGACACGTATAAAGTCTATTTGGGCTAATATTGATAGAAATGTTTGTAAACACCTTGTATATAGTATGCAAGATCGATTGTACACTGTTATGAAAGCTAAAGGGGATGCTACAAAATATTAACTACCATTTACTTCATATTCATAAGGTAATATTGTTGCGTAAAATAAAATATTCTAATATTTTGAACCAATCTAAATTTTATTCTAATATTCTAGTGTGTTTAAGGAAGCTGTATACCTAATTTATTGTGCTGTATTTTATATTTTATAAATGTTAAAATCTTATCTAAACATTCCAGATTTAATTTATAAGAAATTTAATTGCATTTACTTAGTGTAAAAAATAAATAAATGACAAATAATTTTTTCTTATTATTTTTTCTCAATTATTCTAATATTTTGAATATGAGCTGTAGTGGGACTGTTGTTAGCTTTCGTTTTTTCAAAAACTAAAAACTAAAACAAAATCACTTCACCTTTTTCATTCACGTATAAAAACATTTCATATTTATTTACTTAGAACAGGTGTCACAAATAAAAATTAAATTAAAAAGTTGACATGTTTCGGTTCATTCATAAGAACCGTACTCATAACACATAAAATCAGTAGAAAATTAAATGACTCATGTCATTTAGTTTTTTGTGTCATTTAGTTTTCTACTGATTTTATGTGTTATGAATACGGTTCTTATGAATGAACCGAAACATGTCAACTTTTTAATTTAATTTTTATTTGTGACACCTGTTCTAAGTAAATAAATATGAAATGTTTTTATATAGTGGGACAATCTGAAATTTTATCGGCTTACAAAACAAAGTACTTGAATTATCTTTCTTTAATTATTGGACAGTTTTTAGATGTGTGACAACAGGAAAGGCCTGAGTGTATTACAAAATTTAAAAGGAGATATTTTATAATGTTAAATTATAGAAGGTGGTAGAAAAGGGGGTAAATAGTGATCTGATCATTTTTTAAAGTTGACAGCGGCTGTTCTAAAACGTAATACAGCAAGTTTCATACAAATCAGTCAAAAATTAAAGATTTGTATAAGGGTAATTCCACATTTCATGAGCAAAAATTTTTAAAAAAAGCCGTAACCACACATAGTAACCGATTCTTATAAAATTTCGTATGCTGATTCAATTAATTTTCAAATAGAGCATTGCAAAATATCTGGACAAAAAGTAAAATATTTTAGCAGTTCTGGACATTTAAAAAACTTGATACATAGAATGGCTTATGTGCAATCGTTCAAAGTTGCAAGTTTGAAGTTCCATATATTAGAGATGATTTAAAATAAATTAAATCTTTTTATACTGTTCTAAACTCTGAAAAATTATCATCATATTTATTTAGTAACGCCACGATTAATCTTAAATTAATTGTAAAAATGGAAAAATTGTCAATTTTGAGAAAATTAAAAACGTTATAAAAATCAAAGGAATTAAAAAATATTTGTGAAATTGATGCCTGACATAGTGTTCCATATTAAGATCGAACTGTGCAAACTGCGATCTATTTATTTCATCCTCAAAACAGCTTAGAAACATTTTTCAAAGATTTAAAATCCTAATTTTTCCTTCTTTATATGCTTAAAAATTTAAATAAAGGAAAAGTCAGACATTAAAAATATTGAAAATGCCTAAAGGTCAATAACCTTATAGACATTAAAAAACGTTCAAAACTGTCTTGATTCCAAATATAAACTAGTCAGATGTGGCAATCCCAAAACTTTCTTCTATCTTATGCATGTTAATGCTTCCTGAAAAATGTAGCATAGTAGTGCCAAATACTTACTGAAAAAGGTAGCATAGCAGCGCCATCGGTTAGGGGATTTAAACCAAAATCTAGTTAGCAACGTGTAAAACTGAATGTAGGTTAATTACCGTAATTTCGGGTGTATAAACCGCGGATCAAACAATTCTTTTTGGACCCAGAAATCTTATTTATTGATAGAAGACAAATATTTACGGCGATCTAAGTAGTTATATTTGTTTCTTAAAAAATTCTGGGTCGAAAAAGAATTGTTTGATCTGCGGCTTATACACCCGAAATTACGGTAATATTTTTAATAAGAATTTATTAATAATTACCATTTTTAAAAATTTGTTTTTCAATTAAAAAAAAAAGCCTAGTTTATGTTTGAGTCCTTTCGCTGTATCGAATAAAAAATACTCTTTTCAATCAGATTTTTTTTTTTTTTGTCAAATATAAATCGTTTGTCAAGTAGATTTAACATTGGCATATTCGCATTTATCTATTAACATTATGGAAACTTAAGAAAAATGTATAAATGGTGCATAAATATATTTTTTTAAGTGCTGATATGATCCAAGGAACTCTATGTCAAAATTGGGTGTTACCTTTTGAAACTAGAATCTTACACAAATTTTAATATGTATATAGATTTCGGCCACTACTTCACGTATAACATTTAATAAGAGATGTTATTATCGATCCTTTAGTTCAATTATCATTTTTATACGCTTATTTTCGACAGATTTTATAAACATCTTTTTCTTTCAGTACTATACGTTAATAATAGGACAGATTCCTGTCTATGATTTCATTAATATTCTGAACGATAAAATCAGCATTTTTAAACTACATTTCTTTAAATGTACATCTTAAATTCTGTTTTGTTCTGAAATTTAAAGACTGCTTAAAGCCATGTGAAAACTATTCTATTTTTACTTTCCTTGCACTGACTAATTCTGCACCCCAAAGGACAATGAGAAAAATCCCACTATTTTTATCCCAAGTTCTAGTTAAATATGCCTGTTAAGTTGCACTCTTTTCACATGTATTTGCATAAACACTACAACCTGACTCATATACTTTTAGTGGCTCCTCTCCAGAAGTATTCCCATAAATAAAAGATCTTTAAGAGAGAGAAACCTATTGCGTACAAAGCTGAATTAAAATAAACCAATTCAGAAAAATGTCATATCTTGCACAAAAATTGTTTAATAATTAATTCAAAAATTCCACAACTTGCTCCATGATCCTTCATACTTCAATGTGTCATTAGGTGATGCTTCATTACGTGAATTAACCTTTAATTGATGTGACAGAAATTGTGACATAACTACTGTAAAGCGGTCTGTGAGACCGCTCCATCGAAAGATAAATACAAAGCACGATCAACTCATAGGATTGTGTTTTTATACAGGACTGTTATAATTAAAATTCACTTATTTAAAAGTGTGGTGATAGTCTCCAGACGAAACAAAATTTCGGTAGTCTTTGTAATTAAACTGAAAGTTTCGTGTTAAACTGTAAAAATTGAAAAAGCAATGATCTGTGAGGCCGGTAACATCAGTTTAAGATTAATAAAATAAATGTTCCTGAACTGAGTATGTAGACACAGTATTACAAGTAACTAGTAGCGGGATATTTCATCCTTTTCAAAGAAACTATAGCAAAACAATATTATTTTATTATCGAAAACTAACTTTTCTCATTAAATATAACATCATTTTCACTAGCAGAAACTATATTTGCTTCTATAGCATTTATGTGTTTGTTCTACTGTTAATCTACAATCCCTTTATGCATGTGAAAGAGCTTGTCTAACTACTATGAAGCGGTCTCTGAGACCGCTCCATCGAAAGATAAATTAAAAGCACGATTAATCCATAGCATTGTGTTTTTGTACTAAACTTTTTGTACAGGACTGTTATAATTAAAATCCACCTCTTCAAAAGTCTCTGATGACAGTCTCCAAACGAAACAAAATTTCGTTAATGTTTGTAGTTAAACTGAAAGTTTAAAATTAAATTGTAAAAATTGAAAAAGCAGCGGTCTGTGAGATCTGTAACATAAGTTTAAAATTAATAAAAATAAATGTTCCTAAACTGAGTACGTAGACACAATGTTACAAATAACTAATAGTGGGATATTTCATTCTTTTCAAGGGAACTATAGTAAAATAACGTTGTTTTATCATTGAAAACTCACTTTTCTCATAAAATATAATGTAATTTTCACCAGTAGAAGCTTTTTTTTTCCTTCCATAGCGTTTACGTGTTCAACTGTTAATCTACAATCTCTATATGCATGTGAAAGAGCTTGTGTGTACATTTGAGGAGGTGGTATGTTTTTACACATTTTTAGAATTGTTAATGTTAGCAATTTGGAAGCGAAAGGAAAACATTAATTTAAAATTTGCAGATCTTCTGAAGATTATGTAACTGCATGTTCAGAAAACAGTTTTCACATTAGAAAATATCAAAACATTATAAAATCCGTAATAACATAATTTTAAGGACAAACTTTTATTTTATAGAATTTCAAAGTTGTAACACAGCATCTATTTAAATTTTAGAATTAAAAAGAACCGGCAAAGTTGTATCTGAGGCTATTCAAAATTTGAATATCACGAAGAAAGTAAAATCTCAGATAAGAGAAAGTTGAATAACTCGTAAATACATTGAATAATATTGAAGATGTTATCTAAAATTGTAACTCAGATTATTCAAACAAGATTTGAAATTCAAAAATTTGAAATTTGAAACTATCCTTAAGCGTATATTGAGTTTCTCCCATCAGCATAATAAAAAGTGACAAAGTGTCGAATAAAAATATGAATTCGAAATAAATTATGAAAAAAAAAGACGTCGGTATGTGAACAGTTATGTAAGAAATGCCTAAGTGAAGTTAAATTGAGTTTACTCTTGATGAAACATGCTTTTATGCGAATGACATCAAGACGAAACTGTTTTGTATCCTTTCTTCAAAATGATAAATAAAAATAATTAGACTAAACTAAATAAAAGCTTTCAAAATAATTGTAGCATTCATATAAATAACAGTATCTTTAAACGTTGAATTGAAAATAACACTGAAAAAATTTAGAATAAAAGCATAATCAAACAATATTTAATTAAATCAAGTATGTAATAGCAATGAAGCAGAATTTGGCATTTAGTCACTTGTGTGATTTCTAGAATTAAATCATCAGGATTTCCATTTTGTATTCAGGAAAGAAAAAAGAAATTTGGTCCAGGTATTGAACCCACAAATTTTCGAAAGTGAAAATTTACAAGACTGGCGCACTGCCAAATATATCATTCGGCCGCGCAAGAATGTGTGTAATTTAGCCAATTGTGTACTAAAATATCAAAATTGGGTGACTTTGGGGCTTGTTTTTTAAGACCTTCTTGCACAATGCGTTTTATCCAAGTGATATGTTTATCTACTAATTACACTCTATTATTGCACAAAGGATCGTCGGATTTTGTGTCCTCACCTTCAAGTCCTCTTCTTGTCAACTTATTCCTACTAGAATTTAGAAAGAAAACCTTCATTAAAATGCTGATGCATGCAGCTGGTTATCCTGTAAGTTAAGTTTACATACACGCCTGTTATCTCAGAATCTGTGCTCTTGATAATATAACTGCATCATAGTCTAATTACAAAGTATTTAATTGACACTAAGCTTAAAAAAAGTTCCGGCTTAACTTGGTTTCCATTTCACGTTGTAAATGATAGGCTGCGAAAACCTATGTTGAAATTGCGCCCCTTTTGGCGGATTATACATGAACTTTCTGCTGTTCGAGACATATTTTTTAGAGTCCCGTTTGTTTTTATCCTCCAAAGTTCAACAATTTTGTTTTACATAAGCTTCATTCTGCCCTTTGAGATATTATGTCATTTAAAGCAATAAAATGGTCTTTTATTTGGAGAGCAGGATTTGATAAGAATTTACAAGTGGAATTAAAGAAATGTGTTATTTGTCAATAGAAGGCTTTAGCCTCTCTAGTAAAGAAAATTTCATAACCTATTCCATACCAAGCCTGAGAAGTATTCAAATCGATCATAGGGTAAAATGTTATTTATAAGTGTGGATGCTAAAATTGATTGTCTTGAAATTATAGATGTTCCAAATATCAATTTAGAGGTTACTATAAAGGCTTTACGAAATTTATTTGCCCATTTTCATCTGCAAAAATCCCTTTTCAACGGTAATGTGGCAGGGTTCTCAGTGGCTTTAACTAATTTTAGCAATTTGGCTAATCAGCAAAGAAAAGCTATAGTTAAGTAAAATAATGTTATGAAAATTTTCGTTGTGAAATGTAAGTGTTAAATGTTTTTACAACTTTCACAATTTGGAGATTTTAATGTTTCCTTTTATCGCCAAATGAAACGTTTTTTTAGTGATTTGGTGCATTGAAGATCGGCAACGAGAACCCTAGATAACGGGATTGGCTTCTGCAGCATAGAATTTTTTTACTTTCTTCGTCATAATGAAATTAGTTTATTAGAACAGCCCTAGATCATCAAAATCCCAGTGGTTTGGCTTAAAGAGCAGTGCGAACTGTAAAATCAATTCTTGAAAACAAGAACTTTTACAAAAAATATTAGCAATATGTTTAATAACAGAAATACTCCTATGACATATTTCTGTTCATCCCTGCATCTCCATGCCTATAAAGAGGGTTACTATAAGGAAGGCCCCGTTCTGTCGCCAAATGTCACCATATATGGCGATCAAATTTAGTCGCCAAAAGTTAAGCCAACTTGGCAATATCTCTAATTCACCAAATTCTCACAGACTTCCATTGTAATCCAATAGGGTTTACTTGCTTCCAGAAAATCAACAAATTGATATATTTTAATGCAACAAAAACTAATATTATCTTGTGAATAGAACCTAATTGGACTATTTACGTTATTTTTTAGCACAAACGCTATTTACAAAATACGTAAGAATATGTGAAAATGAATTAAATAGGTAATACACGAAAACAAGGAGGTCAAAATATGACACTATACCCATATTTGACAATCGTTGGTAGTGACATATTGGGAATTTCACATAGATTGCTAATATGAGTTACTAACAAAAAGAAAATGAATTTCAACCCAAACCAATAATTAGCAAACATTAATATAATCAAACTGAAATTACAGATACGTTCAAACATTTCAAAATCACTTGTCTTTTTCAAAAAAGTTACTTTTGAAAATGTAACCTTAAAAATATTCAACACATGCAAACACAACTGATGGAGCATCATTACTAAAATCGTTAGAATTAATGCGAAAGCACTGTACCCTGTTGAGTAAACTTGAAAAATTATTTTTTGAGAACTTTCTCACTAGAGTGCGACTTTTTCTTTAGAAGATATAAGGTGCTAGATTAGGGGACTATACCATATTTGGGTACTTTACCCTATAAACTTCATTTTGCTGAAATACTGTAACGTTATTAAATACATTGTACACAATTTTCCTCTGTAGACCATTATGTAACAGAATTAATTTGAATGACTCTGTAAATGAATGATAAATGCACTCAATACTTTATAACAATACTGTATAGCATGTATGTCTTACTGCACTTTGTAAATGAGTATGAATTTCATCATGTTTAAAATAGAATAACCTCGTTAAAGTAGACCGCAAGTGATTTTTTTCATTGACCATAATGTAGTGAGATTATTATAAGTTTTTCTGAAAACGAACTATAGATGCTACATATGCCATTTTCAATAGTAAACATGTAAATTTCAATAATAGGTATCAATTATATGACAATTCGAGTATAGTTAGAGCTAGAGCATGGACAGAGGGCAGGCAAACAAACCGAAGTAATAAATTTTCAACTGTATTGGAAAAGGTAACAAATGTATTCGAAAGAATTTAAAAGTGATAAAAATATTTGAAAAAATTTTAAATGGTTAATATTTTTGTTTATTTACAAATAATTAATAGTACAAATATTATTATAAATATATATACTGTACACTCTCTAGCCTCTTATCAATATTTTTTAGACAGTTTTATTCAGTTAGACGCATATTTCCAAATCCACGAGTGTTCCATTTGTTGTTTTCAGTCATATTAAAAATCATTAAAGTCATAATTGTTATTTCTCTAAAATTTATAAAATTAAAGTATTATACAGCTCCTGAGTACTATATGTTACATTTAGAAAATATTCTCCAGGCTCTAATAAGTAATAAAAAAATACTCGGTGACTGCCGCGGTAAAGCTATTGCATAGCATTTTTTATCAACTTATGCAAAAATATCGCGTCAATGTCTGCCGAAGTCTACCGAAGGATATCGTGCCGAAGTCTGCCGAACTGAAACGACGTTAGCCGGAGTGTTAGGATGTTTTCTCTTTACGGAATTTCTAGATTCGGTCGCCGCGCTCAAAGCCCGGGATAAAAGATATGCAATAGCTTAATAAATTACCAAACAAAATTTGGTCGCGCTACGAAAATTAGATCGCGAGTTGTAAGCATTTTAATTTTTTCGACCCTCAAAGTGGGGGGTCTCCTGTCACCAAAAATTAACGCTGTCTCATAATAAATTACCAAACAAAATTTGGCCGCACTACGAAAATTAGATCGTGAGTTATAAGCATTTTTAATTTTTCTACCCTCACCGTGGGGGGGGGGGGGCTCTCGTCACCAAAAAGTAACACTGCCTCATTATAAATTACCAAACAAAATTTGGTCGCGCTACGAAAATTAGATCGTGAGTTATAAGCACTTTAAATTTTTTGACCCTCACCGTAGGGGGCCTCCTGTCCCCAAAAATTAACACAGCCTCATAATAAATTAACAAACAAAATTTGGCCGCGCTACAAAAATTAGATCGCGAGTTATAAGCATTTTAAATTTTTTGACCCTCACCTTGGGGGGTCTCCTGTCACCAAAAATTAACACTGTCTCAAAATAAATTACCAAACAAAATTTGGTCGCGCTACGAAAATTAGATCGCGAGTTATAAGCATTTTAATTTTTTCGACCCTCACTGTGGGGGGTCTCCTGTCACCAAAAATTAACGCTGTCTCATAATAAATTACCAAACAAAATTTGCCCGCGCAACAAAAATTAGATCGCGAGTTATAAGCATTTTAAATTTTTTGACCCTCACCTTGGGGGGTCTCCTGTCACCAAAAATTAACACTGTCTCATAATAAATTACCAAACAAAATTTGGCCGCGCTACGAAAATTAGATCGCGAGTTATAAGCATTTTAAATTTTTCGACCCTCACCGTGTGGGGGCTCCCGTCCCCAAAAAGTAACGCTGCCTCATTATAAATTACCAAACAAAAATTGGCCGCGCTACGAAAATTAGATCGCGAGTTATAAGCATTTTAAATTTTTCGACCCTCACCGTGGGGGGGGGGGGTCTCCTGTCACCAAAAATTAACAGTCTCATAATAAATTACCAAACAAAATTTGGCCGCGCTACGAAAATTAGATCGTGAGTTATAAGCATTTTTAATTTTTCGACCCTCACCTTGGGGGGTCTCCTGTCACCAAAAATTAACACTGTCTCATAATAAATTACCAAACAAAATTTGGCCGCGCTACGAAAATTAGATCGCGAGTTATAAGCATTTTAAATTTTTCGACCCTCACCGTGTGGGGGGCTCCCGTCCCCAAAAAGTAACGCTGCCTCATTATAAATTACCAAACAAAAATTGGCCGCGCTACGAAAATTAGATCGCGAGTTATAAGCATTTTAAATTTTTCGACCCTCACCGTGGGGGCTCATGTCACCAAAAATTAACAATGTCTCATAATAAATTACCAAACAAAATTTGGCCGCGCTACGAAAATTAGATCGTGAGTTATAAGCATTTTTAATTTTTCGACCCTCACCAAAAATTAACACTGCCTCATAATAAATTAACAAACAAAATTTGGCCGCGCTACAAAAATTAGATCGCGAGTTATAATTATTTTAAATTTTTTTACCCTCACCTTGGGGGGTCTCCTATCACCAAAAATTAACACTGTCTCATAATAAATTACCAAACAAAATTTGGCCGCGCTACGAAAATTAGATCGTGAGTTATAAGCATTTTAAATTTTTTGACCCTCACGGTGGGGGGTCTCCTGTCACCAAAAATTAACACTGTCTCATAATAAATTATCAAACAAAATTTGGCCGAGCTATGAAAATTAGATCATAAGAAACATAAGTTTGAGACTTGATATCCTAATATCTGAAAAAAAAATCCCTGTCGGCTGGGCCTTTAGGCGGAGGTAGATTTCGAAGAGTGCTCATTTCAACAAAAAATATATATATATGATTAGAGACAGGGTTGGCTAGTTTCTTCCGCAGTGGAAAAAACCGCGGAAAAAACCATGGAAAAAACCGGCCGGAAGAAATAGGTTTCTTCCAAGTGGAAGAAATGGAAGAAACTGTTTTTCTTTAAGAATTTACCATATATTTTCAATTTTTGTAAGATATAATAAATATCTTCTTCCTATAATCTAATATAAATTAATTTCACTGGACCAAAACAAGTTTAACTAAGCATATATGCTAAATTAATAATTGCATCAGTTTTTTAGCCAAGATCACACACAACACTTATCAAGAGACCTTCAACCATTGGCTAAATGCAAAGAAATTTTTTCCAAAATACGCAAAATCAGTTAAATGTTATCCATTTCAATTTAACCAACATATTTTTTTATTATTTAAATTTTTAAACTAGTAGTAAATAGTGGAAATTCTTTACTAATGGTAGAATGAAAGCCATTTAAATAAAAGCTTTTAATTTACATCAATTTTATTGATGTAAAAAATGTATAATAGTTACTATATTAAATAGAGATCAATCAAAACTATGATTTTGTTTTTGGCCCAAAATCTGAGTTTTGCCAAAAACGAGGGCGAAAATTCGGCCAGATCGAAACATTTAGTATTCCAAAAATCTTGTTTCTTCCTTCGGAAATTTTCAATTTTAGTTATTGATTTGAATTGTATTGGCTCAAATGAATGTATTGCAATGAACTTCATTGTTTATATTTATCAATGATTTCATAGAAAATTTTTAGTTTAAACTGCATTAGATTTCAAATATTCTTTGAGAAAGTTCTAGAATAACAAATAATCATTTACAAAAATCAATATAGAAGAAAAATAAAGATGTGCATACCTAAAACTAAAATATTTTTTAATTAAATGAAATTCATATAATTAGAAAATCTTTCTGTGTCATGGATGAATTAATTACATATTATTGTAAATGAAAATAAAGTTTTTGGATTATTAACAGTTTTACATAATTAATAAATACTATACATATAATTAATTTCAATTATGTATATTTATGTATGTATTAATTACTTTAAAATGTACAATTTAACATTTTTTTTTGGATGTTACCATTTTCGGCCAAAAAGTAGGAAGGTCACCTAAATTCAGTTTTGGCTTTAAAAACCTGTTTCGATTTATCCTCAGTATTAAAAAAAAGTCATTAAAATCTTAGTTTTTCTTAGTATAATGCAACATAGTATAGCAAAAAAGGTTTTTAGCAATAGGATGCTGCAATCAATTTCTCAAATTAAATGAAAGCAAAAAAAAAAAAATTTTTTTTTTTTTTCAAGTCTCACTTCAGGATAGTTTAAAAGCATTTTGACATATCCATAGATGTTTTTAGAACACTAATCTTTTAAAATCAGCATTGCAATATTCATTCTAGATGAAAAATATAAAAAATTACAAACTTATTTATTTACTGTGTTGCACAGTTTAAAATAATGCACATTTACATGAAAATAATATATTTTTATATGAAAAATAAATAATTGTAGGTAGTTTCATTTTCTTTCTTTCTTTCTTTCTTTTTTTTTTTTTTTTTTTTTTTATAGATATAAATGGAACAATTAATAAAAAACCCCATTCCATAATAAAAAATCCCAACCTCTACAGTAGTAAAAAT
Organism: Maratus speculifer; assembly: GCA_964019185.1. Classification (NCBI taxonomy): domain Eukaryota; kingdom Metazoa; phylum Arthropoda; class Arachnida; order Araneae; family Salticidae; genus Maratus; species Maratus speculifer. The sequence goes on from OZ025299.1 coordinate 172,800,603, forward strand.
CCATCAACTGAAAATGTCTGCTGAACCTGAAGTTTGTTATTAAAAAAATTACTTATCTTTGCAAAAATAATATTTTTAATAATAATTAAATTTTCCAATTTAGATTTCATGTAATTATACTTTAATTCTTTTACATAGTTAATGTACTTTAACTTTGAGTATTTGTTTTGGTTTCTGGTGGTTTCTCCCAGTTTTTTCCATTTCTTCCAGTTTCTTCCGGTTTTTTCCAGTTTCTTCCACTGTCCTGGAAGAAATAGGTTTCTTCCGGAAGAAACCCAACCCTGATTAGAGATAAACCCAGTTTAATAACTTCATTTGGCCGTTTCTGAAAAATTTTTAATTTCATTTTTCTGCAAAAACTGGTTTTATCAGAATCATTTTAAGAAAAATTCAGCTCAAATACCCATTTTGACAACATATTTTGAAATAAATTCTGAATTTATTAAAAATTCGACCAAAACAGTACATTATACAGTTCCTAAGTAACAAAAAACTGTCAGTTGAATGCATTTGAGAAAAAAATTGAATTTAAAAAAGAGTCATGAAATAACCGATTTGTTGTTTGAATACATCCTTAATTCTCTAATCATGACTGCTTCGGAAAATTTTGTGCGAAATACTCACTTTGACAGCATTTTTAAAAACATATTCTATCTTTATCAAAAAACTGTCCAATGCGTCACAGTATATAGTTCCTAAATAAGAGGATCTGTAAATTGGATGCGTTTGAGAGCGAAAATGGATTTTAAAACGAGTCAAAAAACGCAATTTGCTATGTAAAAACTTCCTTAAATTTTCAAATCACGAAGACTTCTTGAAATTCTGTTCAAAATACCCTTTTTGGTAGCCTTTCTCGAAATATATTCTGTCTTTGTCAAAAAACCGATCAATGCATCACATTATATAGTTCCTAAATAAGAGGATCTGTAAATTGGATGCGTTTGAGAACAAAAATGGATTTAAAAACGAGTCAGAAAAAAACGCAATTTCTTATTTGAACACTTCCTTAAATTTTCAGTCCCGATGATTTCTGTTCAAAGTACCCTTTTTGGTAGCCTTTTTTGAAATATATTCTGTCTTTATCAGAAAATTGACCAATGTGTCACCTTATACACTTTCTAAATAAGAGGATCTACCATTTGAATGCGTTTAAAATCAAAAATGACTTTAAAAAAGAGTCAGAATATAAGCAGTTTGGATTTGAGGTTTTTTCTCCAACTCCTATTTTTGTTTAATTTCTTTTTGCTATACGAATTGTTCCTATGAAAATCTTGTCAATATAAAAGTTGTAGATATTTTGGAGAAGATGTAAAATAAATTTAATCAGATTTGATATCTTAAAAATTGACGGAGTTATGGATTTTTCTCCTTTTTCACCGCCCTTTTTCTTTTCGTTTTTATTTTTTTCATCGGTAAAAGTTGGTCCTATTAAAAACTTGTAAATACAAAAGTTTTAGATAATTTTAAGAACATTTACAAAAAATTTAGTTGGACTTGATATCTTGAAAATTGGCGAAGTTATGAATTTTTTTCTCTCCAAAACCCTGTTTTTTTCGCCCCTTGAGCCCATTTCTAAATTTATCAAAACTCTGTCATGCATAAACTTTTGGCCCATTTTTAAGAAGCAATATAAACTTTAAACCGATTCGATATCTACTTTAATTAAAAAGTTATGGCGTTTTTTCGGTTTTCACAAAAACGCCCTCTATTCCGACCCCCTTGGTCCGATTTTGCCCATTAACGAACTTAGCCGAGATTTTATCCTCTTTGATTTTATGTACCAGTTTGGTGGAGATTGGTGAAGAATTATAGAAGTTATCGTGTCCATAAAAAAGTGAGATATATATATATATAGATGATAGATAAACTGGTGCAATTGCAATAGGTAGTATTTCATACGAAATCTACCTAATACCACGTCAATGTCTGCCGAAGTCTACCGAAGGATACCGTGCCGAAGTTTGCCGAACTAAAACGGCGTTAGCCGAAGTGTTAGGTTTTTTCGTTACGGAAGTGTTAGGTTTTCTCGTTACGGAATTTTTAGATTCGGTCGTTGCGCTCAAAGCCCGCGATAAAAGCTATGCAATAGCTTAAAAAATCTTATTCTTTTACTATCTAAATTTACCAATTTATGTCATTTTGACTCCTGTCAATTTCAGCCTTCATAAAACGTCATACCTTAAAATTCTTAACTATCAAAGTATCCAAAATTTGTAGTAGAGATAAATAACTCGAAAAGTTCAGTATCCATGTCAGTTTTCATTTAAAAGTATGGGAATGAGGAAAGTTATATTGTTAAGTATCGACCAATTTTGTCCATAGTGTAATAGGAGGGATGCCTTCTGAAAAAACATCTTTGAAGGAACTCGAATTATCGTCCTCATACAAGGAAAAACCTTAAAACTTTGCATATTCATCCTACCCAAATCAAGCTGATATTCAGTGGTGTAATCGTAAAAAGACTAAGGGGTATGTGCTATAAGAATAAATTATAAAACAGAAAGTATACGCTGTAAGTCTGAGGAATATACCGAATTATCCAGAAGCTACACGGCGTTTATCTCCTTATACACTCCATTACATTCTTGCTAGTATTGTAACTACGAACATTGCCCTAAGCTTCTTATATAAGGAAAAGGCTAAAATCATTGCATATTCGCTGGTTTCGTAAGCACGAATATTGGCCTATGCACTTCTTTTTGTGGTCAGCATGCTAAACACAGGGCTGAATGGGTTCTTCATAAAACAAAATGTAATATACTAATAATGTAAAAACATAGTACAAGCAAAGTTACTGAGTAATGACACTTTCAATGTTATATTTACCACCAATAGCTGGCATTACAGTTCACTTTTTCCTTCATTTGCATTTAGTTTGTTCAGTAATGCAGCAAAGTTTAAAATGGAGCTCATGAATATAAATGTTTGATATGACAGCCGCCATTATTGAGAATGGTCGTGAGACGTTTCAAGACACTGTCGATGAGCTGTTAATGCAGTAGGTATAAAAAAAGAGTATAAGTTGTAATTATGAGGGATATACGGAAATATCCAAAAACTATACGATGAGCATCGATGAGCTGTTATTTTTTCTTCATGGTGGCGTGTGGTATTCATAAGCATAGCAAATGGCATCTGCCAACCTCTGTACATAGCCAAAAGTCACAGCTTGTAAGTCTAAAGACAAATGAACGTCTGAATGCTATGCGCAGTATCATGACATCTCTCTCAATTATTCTCATAAATGACCGTCATCTCTCTGAGCATTTTTTTTCCTAACTGCAATGCAAAACTTTTTGCATCACTATACCAACTGAACAATAACAGAACTGAAGCTCCTGTTGTCGGCAATATATATTTTTCATTATTTAGAAAACATTCTTCTTCAAACATTTACTTTTTCTTCATTATGGCAAGTAGTATCCATCAGCTTAGCAAATGGCATCGGTCAACCTCTATTCATAACCAAAAGTCACAACTTGTAAGTCTGAAGACAGATGAACATCAGAATGCTATGCACAGTATCGTGGCATCTCTTTCTGCCTTTCTCATAAATGACCGTCATCCCTCTGAACATTCTACATCACTGTACCAATGAACAATAACAGAACTGAAACTCTTGTTGTCGGCAATATACTGTTTTATTATTTAAAATCAATCTCTGCTCTTTAATATTTCTGTGAAAATGCATTGTGATATTATTTGAACTTTTTGAACTATTGTTTATTTCTTTTCTGACTTTTGAATAATCTGGTATGATATAACGTTGTAAGTTTTGATTACTTAACAAAGATTTTGTTGTTGTTGTTGTTGTTGTTGTTGTTTCGTTTAGCACCATCGAAAACATTTTTCTATATTTAACTTTAGAACTCAAGGACCGTATAAAACTTTAAATTTCATAACTTTTACTAAAATAACCATTGAAGTAAAAAGCCTTTAATATGATGTTGAACAACATATGAATTATTTTACGAATGAAAATAAATAGGGGAGACTAGGGCACATGCGAACAGTTTACATAAATGTAGCTTTTTCTCATAACTGGGTTAATTTCTGTAAACAAAAATTACTGAATATAGTAACCAGAAATTTTCTTTACACATAGTAACTTTTTTTAATCATCTTTACAGTTCTTCTTACTTTTTTAATAGTTTAATAAATTCAAAAAAATTGTTCACATATGCCCCACCAGTGGGGTAGTTATGAACAAACGTGGGGCACATGTGAACACAGGGAAAAAATATCCTTTGACATGCTTTTTAATCTATTATTTATTTGTCGTCCTAATTATTAGTTATAGTAAGTGCTAAATTCACTAAAAAGAAAACAATATGTATAAATTTCTCTTGTTTCTGATTGATATGTTTAAGCACAAGATTATAAAATGAACATGTGTATATTGGATGGGGAAGAAGGATTAGATAATTAATTAGTGTTGTCATAAAATAAAAAATAAAGACGTAAATCTAAAAAAAAAATAAAGCTTTTAAATTCTGTTAAGTAGTTTTTGTTATGGGCGATTTTAGGGAGGAGCATTTAGACAATATTTATCGGAAATCTTCCGAAATGCGAAAGACTCTCACACTCTCAGTGTTTTTAAATTATAAAAAAAAAATCTCGTCTACAGCCACCCCCAAATTTGACTTCTTTTGCTTTTGAAGGAGGGCATCCCCGCAATTGAAATTTTATGGTAATTATCAGTTTAAAAATTTTACTTTCTTAAGATATTACTTATATTCTATCTCCATTCAAACCATCCCATACATAGCTATTTTAGAGATAAATGTAAGGGGTGGCAATCAGTTTGTCGACAATCTCTTCGTCGACATATCATTTCGTCGACACCACTTCGTCGACATGTCACTTCGTCGACAGGTACACTTAGTCGACATATCATTTCGTCGACAGGTACACTTAGTCGACATATCATTTCGTCGACAGGTACACTTCGTCGACAAGTTCACTTAGTCGACAGGTACACTTCGTCGACATAGCAATTCGTCGACAAGTACACTTAGTCGACAGGTGCACTTCGTCGACATAGTATTTCGTCGACAAGTATACTTAGTCGACATGTATACTTCGTCTACATATATTTCTGATATGTATTGCACATAAGTATTAATGTATTAATCACGAGATAGGGCTGGTTTAGTCATTTCAGTAATGAACAACCTACAAAAAAAGTTAATTGTTAATATAATTTTATTTAGAATCAACACTTAGTAATGAAAACATACTAATGAAACAAAATAAGGAGTTTAAAAAAAGATTAGCAATTGGTATATCAATAACTAATAAAATAATTATAAGATTAAATAATTATTCAAGCTAATAATTAATTTTTCAAGCTAATTCTTAATTGCTTTATCATAGGATTAATATTTTAATTATTTTGCATGGGTTATTTAAAATGGGTGATTATTTAAGATGGGCAATTTTTAAGCGTTTTCGAATAAGAATGAAATTATGAATCTGTTAATAAATATCCAATTTGAATTTGAGAACAGCCTCTACATACATGGATTAAAAAGTAAAGGTCCCTTTAAATATAAAAATTTAATGTAATTTTTTATGGAGATTTTTATAAATCTTTTCTCAGGATACGAAGTTTATAAAACAGTAATTATAATAAATTATTGTTTCCTATTTGAATTAATTTTCAAACACTTTTTATTTTTGGAATATCTCAAACATTCTTTATGAAAATACATTTAAATTATGAATGGTTCTGTTATTAATGAAAATTATTTAAAATTATTGTTTTTCTAAACAAAATTTATCCTCCATTTGACTTATAATTACAAAAAATATCATTTTATAGAAATCATTTTATACGCTGGTGGAAAAGAAATTTTTCCATCAGCAAACAATGCGAAAGCTTTGGAATGCAAACGCCTATTGTGTACTAATCCGCACTCACGCCCCTAGGACAAAAGTACAAAGGTAAGCCATCAATCAGACAAGCATGGGAAAAGATTGGAGTTTTTAAAAGTTTTCTAAAATTCCTAATGTATTTAATGTATTTAATGTATTTAATTCTAATGTATTTTAATTTATATTTTTTTCGCAATGTAATTTATGTATTGTACTTTTTTTGTAATGTATTTTAAACAATAAAAATTTGATGGGGTACTTGCTCATACACCTCCTCGTGGTGTACCCTGGAAACATTTTTTTGGCTAAGGTATGAGCGACGTTAATATTTTTATTTCATAATAATTTACAAAAAATCCATGTGTTCACAAATAAATTATTGACGAAAGGTAAATTACATACAATGTGTAGACAAAATGCTATGTGGACGAAATGATGTGTCGACGAATTGCTATGTCGACGAAATGCCATGTCGACGAAGTGTACCTGTCGACTAAATGTACTTGTCGACGAAATGATATGTCGACGAAGTGTACCTGTCGACGAAATGATATGTCGACGAAGTGTACCTGTCGACGAAATGATATGTCGACTAAGTGTACCTGTCGACGAAGTGGTGTCGACGAAATGATATGTCGACGAAGTGATTGTCGACGAAGTGTACCACTCAAGCCATCGTATCAAGTTCGAAAGAAATGAAATAGAAAATTTTGACAAGTTGTTTAACGAAATACTTTTCGTATTAACAATGCTTAAAAAAATATTGTTTTTGAAAAATATTGCATAACATTATTGCATTTTAGAAAAAATTAAATCTATTTAAATTGCAATTAATTGTAGACAAGATTGTTGTTCTTTATGTGCTTGTCGACAGGTGTTTTTGTGGAAACTTCAGTACATAATCAAATATTGAACGACTAAAAGTCACATATTTCAGGAAAATTATATATATTAGAGCTGACATTATTTCTCATGAAGTTAACTGAAAAAAAACAAAATCACAGAAGGATTATTGGGGCACTTTTGAACTGTTCATATTTTTTGTTAATACATAATGTTATTATATTTAACTACAAGGTGACCGAAAATAATCTGAACATTTTAAAAGTTCAATAACTCGTAAACGGTGACAATTGTTGCAGTTATTCTTGTAGAAAATGAGGCGTTGATTTTAAAATTGGGCCAATCCATTTTATGCTATTTTTAGATATTTAATGGTTTGCATTTGAATGAGTTTAAAAAATAGTCATAATAAGCAATAGACTTATTTTACATCTTTTGTGGCCTTATTTTATGAATATTAATATTCAACAGTGGTTATTTGTGTTAGTTGTAAAAATCATGGTTTTGGTACGCGCCAGTAGGTTTTCCTTACTTTCCAATATAATGATTTATTGAAAACGTTGATTTTCTTAATTTAGAGCATAATTGAGGAACAGAGAAGCCAAGGGGTATAAGTGACAAAATTGGAAAAACTGACCTATGTGCACAGGCTTTTTGTAAATAATGCTATTTATTTGTAAGGAAAGAAATATAAGTTATTTTCTAATTATGTGCTGCGTTCTAGAGGTCACCTATTTAAGATCTTTTTAAACTACTTAACTACATAACACTTTAATCTCTACTTAAATAAAAAAAAAAAAGAACATTGCACTTCACTTTTCTTAATTGAAATAGGAGTTCAATGTTTGCTGTGAAATAAGCAACAGTTTCGTATTTTTATTCAGTCAGTTACTATTGATATTCTAACTTTGAACTCAATTTATTCCAAATCTAAATTATGTCAGTTGTATCCCTTGGCTTCTGTGTCTTCAATCATAATATATATACATATATATATAATGAATATTGTAATCTACATACTTATTTATTTATTGATTTTCAATGTTTATTTCTTCTATAGAAAAGTTTCAATAAAAGAAAAAATAATTTTATAAGAAAATATGAAAAAAAATAAGAAAGAAGTGTTTATGTGTAAGTCGTATACATACACTAAATGGCCAAAGGTGACCGGCCAATTGCGATTTTAGACATTTTGTTAAATATCTAGAAAAATACATGAGGAATTACCCTGAAACACTAAGTATGTAAACAGAATAGAACAGGTCATACATTTCGTGAAGATTTTTGTCCTAAACTCCATGGAGGACCGCCAACAAATTGAAAAAGAATATCTTTTGGATAACTCAGTCAAAGAAAAAGCGTTCAAACTGTAGATTATAATTAAGTGGCTTTTTGTAATAAACTGTGTTCATTTTTATGTGGGTAGTATGTGTACTCGTAGAGAAATTAAGGTTTTTATAAAAACAGTCCCAAATTTGTTCCTTTTTTTTTTTTTTTTTTTTTTTTCTTATAATTTGCAGTTCTGAATATAAAATAATGTTTTTTCCAGAAATATGACAAACAACATTGTATATAATACCTTATAATCAGAATTACAATATAATAAAAATTGTATAAAAAATGAGCAGGTTTATTAAATATTTTTTCATTGCGCATGCGTCAGCGTTATCAAAATTTCATTTGCATACTGTGTTAGCTAAATGTATAGAGCAACTTTTGTAAAAGTCTCTAAAACATAGTTTGAAAATTCTGAAAGTGTTCGTCGATAGAATAAACACAAAGTCCGTTGTTCCCAAAATGAAGCAAAAAAATGAGGGGTTGTATCCAAATATAGTAATAAGCTCCATATTTTGTATTATATATATTGTCACTAATCAATGGTGAAATGAATACAGCTCCTCATCTTTTTGCTTCATTTTTGGAATAACGGATTTTGAGCTTATTTAATCGACGAATACTTTCAGAATTTTCAAGCCATGCTTTTGACACTTTCACAAAAAATGCTCTGTACATTTAGCTAACACAATATGCAAATGAAATTTTGATAACGTTGACGCATGCGCAATGAAAAAATATTTAGTAAAAATGCCCATTTTTCATACAATTTTTATTATTTTGTAATTCTGATTAGAAGGTATTGTGCACAATTTTTTTTTTTTTTTTGGCAAATTTTCAGAAGAAAGTTTTTTTTTTATATTAAGAACGCTGCACGTTATAAGCAAAAAACTTGAAAAAAATTGAGACTGTTTTTATAAAAACCTTAATATCTCTACGAGTATCCATGCTGTCCGCAGAAAAATGAAAACGGTTTATTACACTAAGCCACTTAATCATAATCTACAGTTTGAACGCTTTTTCTACATTAGTTTTGACAGGGTTATCCATAAGATATTAGTTCTTTCTCATTTTGTTGACGGTCCCCTATGGAGTTTCAGGAAAATATTTTCACAGAAATTTATGATCTGTACTATTATGTTTACATACTTTTTGTTTCAGGATAATTACCTATGTATTTTTTTAGATATTTAACAAAATGTAAGAAATCGCAAGTGGACGGTCATCTTTGGCCATGTAGTGTAGTTCCAATTGCAAAAATGCTTTAAAAAGGTAAAGAAGTAGTTTTTAAGTGATTTGCGTCAAAAAATTTTTATTTAAAAATTACAAAATTTAAATTTTTATACGGTTTTCCGGTCCTATAAGTGATATTTATTAAAAAATTTCCATCACTCTAACAAGCTATATAAAAAAGGTCTCTTTCATCGTAACATTAAAATTGACCGTGTTATGAATTTTTAAATTTCATGACTTATAGAACTTTTCTGCAACTGAAAAAGGGTGAGTTGTACTAAACTTTAAGGGAACGTACGCTAAGTGCTTAAAAGACGTCCATTCCCAACGCTGTCCCATGGCTAATTCCTAACACATTCGCTGCCGACCACGCGCCAGCGCTTGATGTCGGGTGATGTCCAATAGCCAGTCACGCGCTGGCGCGGGAAAATCTTTCACTGATTCTTTGTTATAAAAGTAACAAAGGAAAAACACAGAAGTGGGTTAACAAAGAATTGGGTTCTGGGAAAAACCCACTTCTACAGTGCGGCATTAACTATCATCACATCTTCACGTAAGCGGCAGCGAACGTGTTAAACCATTTGTCACTGAACATAGAATTCCAATTACAAAAATGTTTTAAATGAGGTAAAAAAATATTTTCAAAGCAATTTAACTGAAGGTGCTGCCACCATATGAGCTTTGCGGTGGGGTTAATTTTAATTAATTAACTTCTAGATTGATTAAAATAATTGAAAATATGAGTTTCAAAAATCTCTTTATCGAGAAAATCGCGAAAACCTTTAAATGTGTCAATTGGTTTTCTTTATAAATTTGGTGATTATAATGTTACATTAGTGCAGATTTGTATAGACTGATAGAGAAAAGAAACGCGTAAAGGCGAGTTTTGAAATTCACATCCTCAATTGTATTTTTACATATGTTTTATTTTGTAAGGAAATGAAGCTGTTTCTTTTCATGACTATATTTTAAAAAGGTGTGTTATTTTGATAAGCATTTATTGTACTTATATCGTTCGTATGCATGTTTTCCTTGTTCAAAATTTTTATTCAAATTTTAATACACTTCCAAATATCCGATCGAGATACAATTCGTATTCTTATTTATATCCAATGACAATGTAATATTAATATAATTTTCGGGCGTACCATTTATTTATTTTACAGGACTACAACAAATTCTATTAGGTTAAGTAATCTAATAGAGTTTTAAATATGCATCATTTTGTACCGAATTGCGACTGTTGCCTTTCATAGTTTAATTTAACAAAATTTCTGTCATTTTTTTAATTATATTTTAAGTACAAGTTGTATATTTTGCTTTAATGTGTAAACATCAACATAAATTTAAAAATAATATTGTAAAAATTATTTTACTCTCAATATTTAATGTTAAATTTTATGTCTGATGTTTATTTTTATTTCCAGTAAATTTGTCTGGCCCCTATTTTGCCGCAAAAAAAAATGCTTCAACTTTAAACATTACTCAGTCAGTTTTAATCTCAGAGGAATGGGATTTTTTGTCTTACATGTTAGAGTAGAGGTGAAAATTTATTAAATATCCCTTTTAGGACCGGGGGACCGTATAAAAATTTTATTTTTGTAATTTTTTAATTTGTTTTACCTAAATTGATTAAAAAAATACTTCTTTTGCCTTTTTAAAAACATTTTTGCAATTGGGACTATATGTCTATGTCTAACGGTTTGGAAAATTAGCCATTGGTGCCGTTGAAAGTGAACACACTGTATAGCCATTAATCACCGGACACTTTCAATTTTAGACCTTTTGTCAAACATATAAAAATATACTTATCAGATTTTTTTGGAACTTAAGAACTATTAATATGTTTTACTTCTTCTTTATTAATGGCGATTTGATCAGTAGGACAATGATAATAAGGAGGCCAACAAAAAATTACAGAAAATTCATATTTGGGATTACCCTGTAAAATAAAATGCACGAAATGATTTATCGTTATAGCTTATGAATATGCGGATGTTGTACTACACGTGCATTCATTTGTGTAAGAATAGCACTTATATTCATGGAAATATTGTGATTTTTTTTTAAGTTCAAAAAATGCATGCAAGTTTTTTGTTTATATCATGCAGGATTTTTTTACCACATTTAACGTCAATTTCAGAAAATTTGACAAAATGTAGTCAAAACAGTATAGTGCAATTCGAATGATATATTAAACAAATGATTAAATATGAGCAATTGAATGAAGATTTTTTTTTATTTGCGCATGTGCGCACGATAACAAATATTTTTTTCATGATTTTACAGTCAAATATGGAACAGCTTATTAAAAAAAGCTCGTCAAATATCATGAAAATTCAGAATGATGTCGGAGCGACGATAGAGTGAGCTGTTTCTTAGTTGATCTAAGCTGCTGAGTGATGAGAGTTGTTCCGCAAATTGTCATATTTTATTTACTCGCTTTCTGCAAAGAAGTTTGTATTTAATGAATATCAACGCGTAGATTCAGAAAAAATACTTAGATTTTAATATTTCTTTTTTTTTTTCTTTGGAATAGGCTCGTTCTGGTGTTCTTCCTTGAGAATCTAAAACATCGTTAAAAAATTAAAATTAAAAAAAAATAATAAAAAGTCTCAATTTATGGAAAACCGTATCATTCAGCTATTTTTCGATAATAACTAAAAATCAGCTCACTCTATCATCGGTATAATTCTGAATTTTTACGATATTTGACTAACTATTTTTTTATCAGTTTGCTTTTTAGAGTTTTCTATTAAATGATGAAACAAAATATTTGTCATCGTGTGCACATACGCAGATAAAAAATATCCATACAACTGTTCATATTTATCAAACGTTTGATATATTTACATTCCAATTTCGCTATATCATTTCTACAAAATTTTGACAAATTTCCTGAAACTTGCTAGAGAACCCTGGACAATATAAACAAAAAACTTGCAGGAGTTTTTTCCAATTTAAAAAAAAAAAAAATCGATATTTCTACATGAATATACGTACTATACTTACACAAATAACTTTACATATTGTACAATGCCCATATATTCGTAAGCTACAATGATAGATCATTTCGAGCATTTTATTTTACAGGATGATCAGAGATATTATTATCTTTCTTTGGTTTTTAGTTACCCCTCCGCCCTCTTATGGTTTTTCTGATCAAATCGTTGATAAATAGGAAGTCAAACATATCTTCCTAATCCTGAAGTTCCATAAAATTCCGACAAGTATATCTTTAAATATTAGACAAAATGTCTAAAATTGAAAATATCCGGTGATTAATAAGTAATATAGTGCATATACTTTATCACGAAATCCTTTAAAGTGGAACATATACGTCCACATTTGTTGCTGATTGTAATGTTATATAAATTGAGCACATAAACCTACACACTTATAGACACATGAGTTTGTATTTTTGTCTGTGTCTACATATGTGCGTGAGCAATATGAAATTTTGTGTGGCTACAATAATTACATGAGCTTTATAATAACTAAAAGCTCAATATCATCTTAAAAGTTATTTATATAGATACTCAGTTATTAGCCTCTGAACGAGACACTGCGTGTCAGTGAGCAATCAATTTCTTGATCAATTAAAGACTCTCTTGACAAATCATACAGGTCACTGACTTGTCATTGTAAACGATGAAAGCATACATTCATCATAAAAGTTTCATTTTCTGATTAATAATATCGATATATTTTATATTACTCATTTATTAATATCTATTAAATAAGCCTATAGGTTAGGCGTTTCATCTGCTGAGTGTACTGGCCCAGGATAACGAAACTTTTTTTTAATTTAATTTTGACTACTACATGAATATTTGAAAATGCTTTAAAGATTTAATAACGGAAGCAAACGCAGACTTTAAAATTTTTGCTAACCCAATGTATGAAATTTCAACCCTTTGCCGAGAATGAGGTTATTTAATGTTATTTAACACGGGATGTCTACATAAAATGCGTGTTTATGCATCAAATGTGCAACACTCATATAGAATTAGATTAAATGAACTCCGATTATTACATGCATGCACTCTTGAACTGTTTGATCCAATAAGTAGAGACACAAATTACTTAAACTTTCATTCACATTTTTTGGTTTTGTTAAAGCAGTCTACATATATAAAAATAAAGAGTGGATTTGGTTTTTTTAAGAAAGAACTGAAATTTATTGGATCGCGAATGAGTTGATTTTTAAACATTTTACTCATCTTGATGTAAATTGTTTATTTAAATTACTACTCATCTTGATGTAAAGTGATTAACAAGGGGGGGGGGATTTTATTTCACTATTATTCTGCTCATAAGAGCACTAAAATGATTTGAAAGAGAATATGATATTTTTAGGAGGGGGGGGGGGGGTATTTTTCATTTGAATACGAGAAGAAGTAATAATTATGAATAATTAATAAATAATCAATTAATGATGCATCAGATAAAAGTAATTTTTTTCAGTCAAAAATAGGTGAAGACTTGCCAAACTCTTAATTTGTTCTCGTTTTCCAGCACTCGTGATTGCCTTACTTGGAATAATCTGTTAATATTTTGTTATTTTATTCTTAAATATACTGTGATTGAAGGTAAAAACTATAATTCAGTTACTTGTTTTTTAGTATGATTGATCATTAGTATATTATATGATGCTCAGATTATAAATAAGGAATGGATTTTTAAAACTTTGTTACTGCAGATATATTTTTGATTACACAATTTGCTTTCAATTAAAAGTTAGTTGATATCTTACCTCTGTTGTTTTGTATGTAATTATGGTAAAAAGAATTTTATTCTGTAATTTATAGTTGATTTAAAATTATGTTAAACATCCTACATCTCAAAAGCTGAAATTATTTTTACATAATAGAAATACATTGATTTTTTTTTCATTTGAGCAAGTCTAATTTATTAAATCTTCAACCGTAATAATCAAGCCCTATTTAAATTTGTATTGAATATTTAAAAAAACATCAAATTTCACTGCAGAAGAAACCTCTTGATTTTTGGCTTTATGAACACAAATCTTACGGTGATAGCTTTCTGGAAAGGTTTTTATTTTACATATCAGGTGCAGTATTTTGTGATCTCTTTCCCTCTGTAAAAATAAGTAAAAGTTTTATCTGTAGGAGGAAGAAAAGCTTTTGTATTATCTATATATATGTATCTATATATATATATATATATATATATATATATATAATAAGAAGTGTCAGTTTGCCTGCCTGACCGCGGATAACGCCGAAATTAAACACCTAGGTTTCTGAATGTATGAATTCTAACACCGTAAAGTGCACTTCGCAGCCGGATTTTTAAACTTCAATTTAGATTTTTTTTTAATTAAAACTTACTTGATAAATGGATATTTGAAGCTTTCCACCAATCCATGGCAACACAGTAGCCAGGTTAGGGGCTATTTGCAGTTAGCCACCAATCCGCGGCAATGAAGCAGACAGCCAATGTGAGCATGCGGTAAATATGGGATTTAGCAACTGCATTTCACGGCTGAATGCTAGCAACAAATCGCACACCGTATTTGTTAATTATTCCCTGATTGATTTACAATCTAGTTTCAAAATCCATCCATGGCACCATCCAAAAAAAGTAGCAAATTACGTAATTACTCCTTTTATGATTTCTTAGGGTTTGTTCAGATGTGCAGCGCAAGTCGCGCACGTGCTCAGAAGATTTTGCATGGAGTAGGTCTCATTGAAGAAAGGAATTTTAAAATATTTCTATTATTACATTATATTTGTGGTTCAAAATAGCTAAAACCAACGACTATATTTCTTTATCCTTCCAAAACATGGTTTTCGTAACAGAAATACATACCTGTGATCACTCAGATAAAATTTAAAATATTCTAAAATTTAAAATGTTCTCTAGATAAAATTTTATTTTTTTTTTCTATTTTAGTATGATTGGAGATTTTAAATATTTTAGATTTTAGATTTTAAAATTTGTGTGTAAACATCTATGGTCCCGTGCAACTCCGGGTGAATCAGCTAGTCTGTTATATTTGTATAATGTTTCTCTTTTTTTTTAAGTGCATCGAAATAATCTTCGAAAGAATAAGTTTGAGAGATATTGCTTTTATTTTAAAAGATAGTGTATGTGCATCAAGAATAATTTCAAAGCATGAATATTTAAGTTACTGACACAAAAAACAAGTCTTACATTTGTGAGATATGCTGTAAAGAGGTTTTTGAGAAATCTCATTTTAAGGACCATTAGCGTATTCATACTGAGGAGAAACCTTTCATATGTGATCTGCGTGTAATAAAGGATTTTCTCAGAAATGTAATTTAATTAAATACCTCCATAAACACGCTGGAGAGAAGCCAATATTTGAGAATTTTGTAATATAGGATTTTCTCAAAAAGCTCATTTATATGAGCATTTGCGTATGTATGCTGGAGAAAAATCTTTCATTTATAGTGTCTGCAATAAAGGATTTTCAATAAAGTATAATTTAAATGTGCATCTTCTTTGTCATACTGGGGAGATTTTTTTTTTAATGTTTGCAATGAAGGATTTCCCCATCTGATTTAAACAACCACCTTGTTATCGATACTGGTAAGAAGACCTTTAATTGTGAGGTATGCAATAAAAGATTTTCTAGAAAAATCTAGATTAAATGTCCACATTCAAGCATTCCATTTCAATTAAGTTTATAAATATTTTTTAAGTTTGAATTTAAACATTTTTTCACATATCTTTTAATTTTAGGTTCATACTTTTAGAAAAATCTCAGAAGTGTGCAGAAAAATATTTTCTGCTATATCTCAGCTTAATGTACATTATTTTACTGAAGCCAAAATAAACCTTTATGTCCAAAATATGAGCTAAAATTTCCTGAAATTAAAACTCAATTTCAGGATTTTTTCAATTTTGAAATGGGCTGTAAAA
Source organism: Maratus speculifer (assembly GCA_964019185.1). Classification (NCBI taxonomy): domain Eukaryota; kingdom Metazoa; phylum Arthropoda; class Arachnida; order Araneae; family Salticidae; genus Maratus; species Maratus speculifer. The sequence goes on from OZ025299.1 coordinate 172,816,803, forward strand.
ACAAAAGTTTAAAACATACACAAAATGCTATTACACCTAAAAATTTCAAGCAACAAAAATCGCCTGCGTTTTGTCGTTTTCTAAGAATTTGATTGGCTGTTCAAGAAGAGGCTTTGCCATCATCCGGATTTCCAAGCATTTGACTGGCTATAACTAGCGACTCGCTTCATTTCAGGCGTGAAAGACGCTCCGATACAAGAGAATCGTGCGTTTTCCAAGCGACTCCCCTGGTGCCATAGGATAACATGGAGACGCCTGGAATTTGAAGCGACTTTGACATCTCGTGTAATGGCACTTTTAGATATAGTGCATCATTGTAATTACATTAGAGGAAAATCTTTTTGTATGTGTAGTTCAGAATTTACTCAGAAGGATAATTTAAAGAGGTACCTTTATTTTGAACTATTATGAATTATTATGAATTATTTTGAATTATTATGAACTGTGTTCAGAGGGGGGGAGGAGGTTCAAATTTGAAATGATTATAAAAAACGGAAAAATTGGTCGATTCGTTTACTTTTTTCGCTAAAACTACTCTTTAAATCAGTATTTTCTTTAAAAAAAATTTTAAAGATAAATTTCAAAAAATGCCGATAGAGGGCGCCTTAGACTTTGGAGTACCGTATAACTATTTTTAACCGTTATATATTTTTTTTTAATCTCATTAAATGCTTGTTAAAGCTTAGATTTAAATTTTAAGCTTAAAATCTGAATTGTTGGGAGTTATTAAGTAACGCAAAATCGAACTGTGTTCGAGGGGGGGTTGAGTTAAATTTCAACTCCTGAACACAGTTCAATTTGCGCTTCTTAACTTCTCCCAACGATTCAGAATTTGAGCTCAAAATTTAAGTCTAAGCTCTTGCAAACATTTAATTAGATACAAAAAATAACGGTTAAAAATAGTTGTTGGTTACTCTTAAGTTTAAAGCGCCCTCTAAAGAAATTTTTTGAAATTCATTTTTAAATTTTATTTTCGAGCAAATACTGATTTAAAGAATAGTTTTAGAGAAAACCGCAAACGAATCGACTAATTTTTCCGTTTTTTATAATCATTTGAAATTTGAACCCCCCGCCGCCCTGAACACAGTTCAGTTTGCGCTATTTAACCACTCCCAACGATTCAGATTTTGAGCTCATAATTTAAGTTTGTATCTAAGCTTCTAAAATAATTTAATGAGATGCAAAAAATAACCATAAAAAATAGTTGTTCGTTGCTCCAAAGTCTAAAGCGTCCTCTATCGGCATTTTTTGAAATTTATATTTATAATTTATTTTCAAGAAAATACTGACATAAAGAATAGTTTTAGTGAAAACCGCAAATCAATCGACCAATTTTTCAGTTTTTTTTTAATGTTTATTTGAAGTTTTAGACCCTAAACTTTAAAGGCGCCTATCTTCTTCGGAAGACGTTTGAGACCCTTAGTTTTCGATTTAATTATGTTTGTCTTCATGTGTACTATCACCCCTTAAAGTTTTGGCCAAGAGTTTAGATACACCCTGTACAAATATTTTTATACTTCAATGTTATACATGGCATGTCTGAAAAATATCCGACCTTTAGCAGAAAACTATACATAACAGGGTTCCTACGCGACAGGAAAACAGAGAGTTGCCAATGAAAATGACAAGTGCTCCAAAAGTCAGGAGAAATTGCAATTTATTTTCTAAAACCCAGAAAAATCGGGGATTTTTTTATGTGTTATTATCTGTCAAGATTTTCTCAAGGACCGTCTGCAAAAAAAATCCGATTTTTAGCTTGCAAATGTAGAATTTTCGCTAAATTCACATTTTTAACATAAAGATGTTTTGGAGATATGAACATCTAAATAAAAGAAAATAAATTAATGAAGCAAGCAGAAAAGAAACAGAAAAAAAACTGTACAAGAAATTAAAATGTTAAAGCCAAAAAAAAAAAAGAAACTTAACAACAAACTGCTTCTGAAACAACGGAAATAAATTACATGATAGTAGAACTGTAAAACTTGAATATTTAACATGTGTAAATTCAGTTATATGAGTAAAAAGTTATTTGAATTCATCTGAGTTGTAATTTTTTTTTTTTTTAAATTTGTTACCCTCTTTTATATTTTAAATATCAAATGATGTAGATTTTTAGTTTCAATTTTATTTGTTACTTTCATTTTCTAAGGCAAGTTTACATTTTATTCAACTTAATGTTTCATTGTATTCTCTTTTGCTGTATGAGTTCAATCATTATGGTCTTGAATTGTAATTCACATTTCTAAAAATGTCGTGAATTGTGGTCAGGAAATTGTAGGAAATATCGTCTGAAAAAGTCAGGAATTTTTTTTTTATTCAAATAGAGTATGAGCTCTATATAAATTATCTAACAGTATTAGTACCTAATCCCATTCAAGGTAAGCCCCTTGTGCATCCAAACACTTAGCCCACCATTCCTCCATTATAAAAAACACTTCTGGAAAGCCTTTTTTATGGTGTTCAACCCCGCCATTATACCCTGAATATTTCCTCTCAGCCTTCAAAGCGGGGTCCTTTCAATGGCACCTTCAGTTTTAGAAACAACCAGAAGTCGCAAGGAGTTATAGCTAGCAGGAAGATTGACGAATGGCTGAAATTCCATGTTTGGCTAAGAAAGTCTGAATCAAGTATGATGAATGAGCTGGAGAATAGATGAATCTTACGAATTGATTCGCTTTGAGAAACAGCAAGCTTTGACAAAATTTGGTGCAATTTATTTGCTCAACCCATTCAGTCACCTTAAGAAAAATCAAAGTCCGACATACACGTATGACAGTTCCTCATTCAGCAACCAACAGGCAAGGAGTGGCTCACTAGAATTCGTGAAAAAAATCAAACATGCGCTTTAAACTGTCTTTTTCCAATGTGCACAGTGCCGCGCTGCCTTAGAGTCAGTAATTCCGCATGGAAAAAATGAATGTTTAATACTTATCTGACAGGACTCGTAGTCAGCTTAGCATATTCACTCCCAGGTTAAAATTAACTATGTTCCGTCAGATTCTCATGTTTATTATCACAGGTGGCATCAGTGGAATGTCCAGTAAGTAACCAAGTGATTCCATATATGCATCCTTCGTAGTGAATGCATTAAAAGTTATGTGTTTTATGATTTTTTTCAATCGAAGTTACTTTGAAATTGTTTTTATTTCTTTTACCTTACAGTAGAATAAAGTATCAAAATCGATTTTTTTAATGTATTTATACGTTTTAGAGGTCAGTGATCCCAAAACACAAACAAAATAAAATATCTTTGTCTGTCCATGCCCATATCCTCTTTATATCATTGAAATGAAATGTGTATAAAGTTAAGCTTAGAATTTAAAAGAAAATTGATATACTTACAGAACCATTTATGCGGAATGGTATTTTGGATAACTGATTGAATATTCAAACAACATCTAATTGATCAGATTTGTAGAATATGTGTGGCTATGATATTGCTTCTGATTTCAAATTATTAGATTACTCAGATTAAGAATCAGGTAAAAAAAAATTAGATGATTTAGAGTTTGAGAAAATGCAATTTGTTCGAATTCCTTGGTAACAAAAATTCATCTGTTTCTTCACTATAAAAATCAAAAAGTCCAATATCTGACTAAAGACTTCCATTTTAAAACTTATTGTTTGCATGAAGTAATTTGATGCAATGCACATGTAAAATTGGCACTATAAGGCACTTTAAAAAAATCCTAAAATCAGTCACTTGAAAATCTTATTCTGGATAACTAATTTTCCGGTTTACTGGTTTCCGCATAAATGGTTCCATACTGTATATACTTTGCTCTCAGCCAATAGATCCCAGTTGAATTTAGTTGACACGGAAAAAAATGCAAATTTATTTGAAACAATTTATTTGGTTAGACAGTTTGGTTAATGGACTCTATTCTGGTGACGTCAAAGTCGCGTGCTTTGGGGAAACATTCCCCCACATCATAGTCAGTAATTATGCAACGACTCCTTTCCCAACTCGTGGTTGTCCGTAGAATAGTAACGGAACATATTTTTGTGACGTGAGGTCACGTGTTTTGGGGAAACATTGCCGAAATCACAGCCTCGAACTCAAACGGAGAATAGGGTCCATTGTAGTTATTGCTTGGACTAATATATTTTTGTGTCATGTACAACTATTTGTTTGTATGATTCAAATAATTTTATTACTTTATTTAGTTGAATGCCATTTGTGAATTAGTTGGAACAACTCAACTCAACTCACCGGTCCTAAAGAACTTCTTACTACTTCTTACTCTTACTTACTTACAGAACTTCTTACTCCTAAAGAACTTCTTAGACCTTCTTACTAATTAAAGAATTTCAAATGTTTTACCGCGCATGCCTTCACCTAGCTATTATTCTTTGATTTTATGGTGAAACTGGTGAAAATAGGTAAGTAAATTTTAAACTGTTTTGTAGATTTATCGTGTTGGTGTGCACAGTTTACATAAAACATTTCTGTCACAATTATTATTTTTTATGTTTGTTATTTATTTGCTTCATCAATAGTTTTCTAGATTTTTTGATAGGTGAGATCAGCGAATGCTTTGATTATATTTTCATCGGCCATCTTACAGTAAGTAAACAAACAATCATTAGGTGGAAACGAATTTTACATTGATTTAGGGGAAAACATTATTTGAAAATTATTATATTAATGCATTGCAATTGCGCAATTTCTTAAAACTTCCCATTTGATAACAACTTCTTATGTTGTCTGATTCAAATTTATGTATTTATCCATAATACAGTGAAGTAATCGTCTTCTATAGAAGCGGTGAAGTGAGGATGCAGCAAAAGTTTCAATTGTTTAACAGTGTACCACATTTACAATAAAATTTATATTGTAAAATATGTGTTTTTGTTTTATTTTGATTATTTTGTAAAAATACATCTTTTTCTGCTTTTTAAAAAGCGGCTAAAAAGTATTAATTAATACTTCGTTATTTTTAAGTGGTATATTAACCATGATTCAAAGTTGTCGACTCATTAGAAAACAACAATTTTGCGTGGACTAATGAAGCTCGCCCATCAAAAATTTGCCAAACACTTGTGCATTGTCGAAGCACATCCGTTCAAAAACATTTAACATGATCATCCACTCAGCTTTTGAATTGTTATAAGCATATAATTCAACATTTTTCTAGACAAAATAAAAAAATTTAAGAGGCTACTTTAATCAAGTACAAATACCCGCTCGCTAAAGTTAATCCTATGGGAAAAATTTATTAAGATATCTCGCTTGAATTTCAGTATTTTTTATTTATTTATTTATTTTCGCATTGAATAGCTAAGATCGATCTGTATAAAAGCTGTTTTTTACGATTTTTTAACAGAGGACACTTTTATTTTTAGAATTGATTTCGAAAGTGAAAGCATCCTAATAAAAAACTCCGCAATCAAAATCGAAAAATTAAAAAACTGCCGTTGTACAAATCAACTTTAGATATCCAATGCCAAAAAACAATGAAATGCAAACAAGATAGCTTTATAAATTACTTCTTAGCGAAAAGTAATAGACAATTACACTCCAAGAATATACTATGATTAGATGACAATTAAAAATGTTCAATCCTTTAACACTAGAACCGCGGCGGCGGGTCATTTTGACCCGTATCATACGGAGAGATCTCGATTAGAACCAGAAAACTCTCAATAAAATAATGTAAATATATGCTGAGCGAAAATACGTTCAATAAATAACTTAGACAGTTTTAAATGTAAATGTCTTTCATAAAACTTGAAAGAATTTTCCCGCGGTTCTAGTGTTAACACTTGCAGCCTGAAAGTTCCAATTCATTCAGATGAAAATGATTTCAGAAAGTTTTGAGAAGCTTGGACATTATAAATAGATGAAAATTCAAAATCTGATAAACTCCTGATATAAAGGCTATGGAGTATACAAAATTTTTAAACCATTAAAGTTTATATTTGAATAATATACGCTTTTATTGTACCTTTGTCGGTTTTTTAAACCTGACACCTTGCGTCTCATTCATAGTTCATTGTGCACGGGTTTATATTTCCCAGGTGTCGGCTCTTCCCTGCACTTAGATAAGAATTCCTCGACAGTTTTGAACAAAATAAATTAATTTTTGTGAGAAAATCAACTTACAAAATAGATTATTGAGTTATAATTTTATAGCTGAGTGAATGAGTATCAAGAACAGGATTTGAATTAGGGACTTTTGGCTTAACCCATTTTCGGCCAAAGGTTCGTATACGAAACATTTCGATAAATATATTTTTTAACACTCTGACACATTTTTTTCAAGAATTTTATTTTTCTTCTATTTTTTAAGGCTTTTGAAGACATCCATAAAATATTAGTAATTCAATTGGAGTAAACACTTTCTCTTAAAAAAATTTCAAAATACGCTAGAGTTTTAATTTGAAACGCCTTTGACAAATTCGACTTTTTAAAAATATATTATTATTCCAATTGAAATGAATTATATGCTTTTAAAATAGATTAAAGTTGCAAATTCTGTATATGAAATAAGAATAAAACAAAAGTCATAAAAATATTATTCATATTCATATTATTCATTATAAAAAATAATATTTTATATTATTATATAAAATATTATTTCTTATATAAAATATTATTTTTCATGCACGAATCTTTTTTTGTGTCTTAATGTATGTAATTTAAGCATATTTCAATAAAAATAATGCTACATTTTATAAAATTTCTGTGCTTGGCCTAAAATGGGTTAAGCTGCCAATGTTCTGCTAATCGAGCTATCTTGGCCAATTCTGGAGTCCACAGTTCACTCGGATAACTTTTTTATAAGAGCAAAAACTATTAAAATCCAACTTAATCAAGAGTAATTATGTATCCAGCATGGCTGCCAACTACTACGCCAATTTACAATCAAATAAACATATTAGAAAAAGAAATTTTAGTAAATTATTAAGAATATGTATCGTAATGCATAATATTGAATATATTTGGTATACATTTTTCTAAAACATTTTTGTGGTTCCAAACATGTTTATAAGATTTAAATAGGCGTAGAAGTTGGCAGCTCTGTATCCAGCATTTACTTAGAGTTCCATCTCCTGATATTTATTTAGGTTAAACTCTTTCAGGTAACAGGCAAGATGCCTTTATAAAAAGGTTAAGGAAGTTATTTGCTGGCTCCAGCTTTATCCAGGATAGCTCAGTTGTCAGAGCACTGGTAGCTTAATCCAAAGGTAATCGGTTCCAATTCTGCCAGTTAATTTTTTCACTCAAATAAAAAATTGCAATTCATAGGATTTATTTACCAATTACAATAATTGTGTAAACCCCCTGACTAGCCGGCAAAAGGGTAAAAAATTGTAATGTTGTTTTCTCTTTAATTTATTAAAAATATTAAAAAAAAGATTTTTTTCCAACCTGATACAAAATATGTTATTATGTATAGGTGTATAATCTTTGAGAGTATTAATCCTAACTTGTTTTTTCAAAACTGGGTTTTATTTGATTTGTAGAATTATATTAATTTAAATATTGCTTATACTGCGGTGAAACCTGCAGGTTAGTGTGCGAAAAAATCAGCCAGCGGCAGTCAGGAGGTTAAAAACGCTATCAAAGTGATCATTGCAGGAATCGTCTTGGCACCGTAGGCTAATCGTATCATCTCGTATATAAAGCTGTTAAACATAGACCAATTAAATTTCCGGAGCTCATGTGTACAGTAGGAGTTATAAAAAATGATCAGGTGTTTCTCGCCGGCTAACAGTAATTCGACCAACAGTGACATCAGATGCCCTTTCCTTATTGTCAAATCTTATGAAAACTTTCGAAATGACTGGCATAATTTTAAATGTGTTAAATAAAATAATTTGTAAACAGATATGTTTTTAAAAAAAAACTTTATATCATTAAAATAATTATTGTAAATGCACCGAGATTTAACATAACATATCAGAATGATTTATTTATGGCACATAAAAATTTTACAGTTACCGCACAGTTTTAAACTGGGAAAAAAAGTAAAAAATGTGATATTTTTTAGAAAATTATCTTTATACATTAGGTATGAATATACCGTCACAGAAACTATACATATACACGGTTTATCAGATACATATTTCATTTAAATAAAAACTTTAAAGGCTTTAGTCCTAAAATAAGTATTTTAATAAGGGTGCTCACAGGGAGAGTGACGATCAATACCTTTGGTAACCAAGAGAGGCTAGTGACGAGGTCGCGAGCAGACATAGAGATGAAAATAAGCTACAATGCGACACGTCGACACCACAATGGCCATAGATAGTCAGAGACTGACACGCTGAAGGAGCGCGGCCATCAAAACCAACTCCACTAACGTCACCCTCTACTTACAAACAGCCACATCTTCACCCTCGCACACAACAACAGACACAAACACGGCAGGCCCACACAAACAGTACACCTAACTCAACAGTTACTCAAGACGACTCTATTAAATGCATTCAAATAAATCTTCATGGTGGAAGTAGGGCAACGGATTGCCTAAGGGGTCTCGCCGAAGCGCGGGGCTTCCAGGTGATACTACTGCAAGACTTCCATCAACACAAAAAAACTGGGAACATCACAGGGTTTAACCAAAAGAAGTGGAACATAACGAAAACACCATCCAACAAATCAGCGATAATCACCAAACTAAGAACTAAACCTATGACAATACTCGCGAAAGAATTCACCACTGCCATAACATTAGAAAACAAAGACAACCAATTTACAATAATCAACGTATACGCTCCCCCATCAGCGCACTTCCCGAACGTACTAACAGAGATCGAAGAAGCTCTGAAAAAAGCGGTGGGCGAAGTGCTGCTGACGGGGGACTTCAACGCACACTCCACAGCCTGGGGATACGAAGACACTGACCAAAGGGGCAGGGAACTCACAGACTTCCTCCTGCTACACTCCTTGTTCGTTCACAACCCACCAGACGCCAAACCCTCATTTAGAGTCTCACGGAGAGCTCCGGACGGGAGGCTGAGGGAATTAAGGGACTGGCCGGACTTAACCATAGCCACGGTCGCCCTGGGCAACGACATCAGTGATTGGCAAGTCAGCGACGAAACCTCACTTAGTGATCACTGCTACATTACTTACACAATCAAAAATCATAAAAACATAGACTACCAGAGACATGGTCTCCAAACCAAGGTAGGAAAACATGCCAAATTTGATAAATTCATTAGAAAAATAAGAAACAAATACATAAAAGAACTCAACAAAATGACAACAGAAGACCAACTGGACAACATTACACTGAGACTGCAAAATGAAATCACAACTATAGCTTTCACGTGCTACAAAAAGAAAAAAACACCAGTGATCACTGCTCCACCGTGGTGGACGGACGAAATCAAAACAGCCAGGAACAAGGTTAGGGCTCTCAGGAGGAGGTATCAACAACAAACTGACGAAAACCTAAAACTACAACAACACACAGCTTTCAAAAAAGAAAGGGCCAAACTCAAAAAACTGATAAATAAGACCAAATCAAAAACGTGGAAGGATTATTGCAGTAAAACAACGGACACCTACGGAACGCACTACAAATGCGCGAGCAACAAAACCACGGGACCAGTGAAACTCGTTGACATACTAAAACAAGATGGCACAACAACCATAAAACAAACATTATCAAACAAAACAAGGCGCCAGGGTACGACTACATAGACTATAACCTAATTAAAAGAATACACACAGCAGCTCCACAACTACTACTAACTCTGTTTAACACGTGTCAAAAACTAGAATACTTTCCCAAATCATTTAAGTTAGGCGTAGTCGTACTTTTCGAGAAACCAGGCAAAGACCCAACAAACCCAAAAAATTATCGACCAATCTGCCTACTGCCAGCGTTAGGGAAAATGCTAGAGAGAATAATCCATGGGAGAATTAACTACCACCTATACAAAGAAAAATATTGGAGTAACAAACAATACGGGTTCAAACAGGGGACCTCAACAGAACATGCACTAGAAAACCTATTAAAAACAGTTAAAGAAGACGGCAATAGTAATTATCAAACACTCCTAATAGCCATAGACATCAAAGGGGCCTTTGACAACATAAGATGGCCAATTCTAAAAAATAATTTAAAACAGTCTCCCTGCCCGGATTACTTAGTAAACTGGGTAGTGAGTTTCCTCCAACAAAGATTTGTTTCATTAGAAGAAAACGGTATCAAGGTGACAAAACAAACTTATGGCGGTTGCCCCCAAGGCAGTTGTCTAGGCCCGCTTCTGTGGCTACTAATCGCGGAAACAGCTCTCAAAAAACGCTGGGGGAAAAATGTAAGAATACAAGCCTTTGCAGATGATTTCATAATAATTCTCAGGGGTAGGTCAAAAGACAAACTAAAAAGACTAGCAAACAGAATATTAAAAGAATTTAACGACTGGATATAAGAAAACAACCTAACATTAAACAAAGAAAAAACTGAATTACTATATCTAAACAGGGGCCACTCATGGAACCTTCCACCAGCAGACCCAAACAGCATAGAGGGAATAGAGTTAAATGGTCAGGAACTACATGTCAAGGAACAAATTAAATACCTATTGGTCATACTCCATAAAAACCTAACACTAGAATTACGACAGGTGTCATTTTGACCCCTAACGAAGTTTTTTCTTCAATAACTTTTCTATTTTTTTACAAATAATTTTATCCTTTTTTGACTTTTCCTAAACCTACTTTCTTTACATGTATATAAAAATTTATCAAAATTGATTACTTATTTTAGCCGTAACAAATGAGTATACCTAAAATTACGGCGAGGTGTCATTTTGACCCCTCCTGAGAAAACCGAAACAGAAGCGTTTTTGTAACATTTGTTTTGCGTTGTTTCTTTTATACAAAAGATTTTTGATTTGCACCTGCCTGACAGATAGTAATGAAATAACAGAAAGGGGTGCGAAGCGATTGCTTCGGTAAGTAAACACCTGCCAGTCACGTGTTTCAGAACATTTGGAATACGCTTATCTTGTGAAATGACATTTGTGGTTGCGATACATGTTTGCTCGTATCTTATATTTCGTTCTTCGCTTTATTTAATTTTTCAATACAGTAATACGCAATATCTTTATAAATTTTTACATATTTTTTATCATTCTAATGGCTCGTAAAAAAGGGCTATCGCACGATGAAATCATCAAATTGTTACAAGAGTTGTCTAATTCCAGTTCTGGTTCTGAAATTGATAATAATGTTATAGAAAAAGAAGCAGGCGATACATCAAGTGGTTCGGAATTTATTGCACCAGGTGGTGCAGTTTCGTCATCCAGCTCAAGTGAAAGTGAAAACGTAATACATCCTAGAATTTCTTGTTCTGATGTATCTAAGAACGCCAAAGAAGGATGTAAGGGAGGTTCGAAAAAGAAAGTGAGAAAAAACAATGAAATAACTGATTGTGAAGAAATCGCTGGAGATGGAACTGTGTGGAAAGTAGAAAATTCTCCAAACATTTCTGGTAGACGAGCTGTGCAAAATATTTTGCGAGAAAACTCAGCCCCGACATCCTACGCTAAACGTCAAGTTTTTCCTAATGAACCATTTAGTGGATGGAGACTAATAATAAATGAAAAAAATTTACGTATCATAAAAGGGTGTACTGACGCTGAGGCAAAACGCAAGCTTCAAGATAACTCGTGGAATGTGTCATTAGAAGAGCTTGAGGCATTCATATCTTTATTGTATGTTAGAGGAGTTTTAGGAGCAAAAAACTTACCTATTCTTAGTTTGTGGTCTAAAACTTGGGGCCCAAATTTTTTTCATGAGACTATGAGTAGAGACAGATTTTTGGAAATTATGAAATATCTGCGTTTTGATAATAAATCGACAAGGTCTTTGCGCTTGCAGAATGATGAATTTGCTCTCATATCCGAAGTATTGGCTACTTTTATGGAGAACAATATGCTTTGCTACAAACCAAATGAAAATATTATTGACGAACAATTGTTTCCTACAAAAACAAGATGTCGTTTTTTGCAATATATGCCAAACAAGCCCGATAAGTTCGGGATCAAATTTTGGCTAGCTGTGGATGTAGACACAAAATACCTATTGAATGGATTTCCCTATTTAGGAAAAGACGAAACGAGACCAAATAATCAAAGTTTAGGAGAGAATGTGGTACATCGTTTAGTGGAGCCTTACAAAAATACTGGCCGGAATATCACTACAGACAGTTTCTTCACGTCGCTAAAGCTTGCAAAAAGCCTCAGAAAGAATGGATTGAGCTATGTTGGAACAATAAATCGTGCAAAAAGGGAAATTCCGTGTCGTTTCAAAAATTCGCGGAACGAACTTTTTTCCTCTGATGTAATGAAACACGATAACATAACTCTCACATCATATCAAGAAAAAAGAAATAAGAATGTAATTTTGCTGAGCACTCTTCATACATCAATAAAATTTGAATCAAATGAAAAGAAAACTCTAGATGTAATCCGGTTTTACAATTCAACAAAGTTTGGAGTAGATGTGTTGGATCAGATGGCGAGAAAATACTCTGTAAAAGCACCATCACGCCGCTGGCCAGTGTATGTTTTTTACAATATTTTAGATTTTGCCGGAATAAATGCATGGGTGCTGTTCAAGGAAATAACCAGAGAAAACATCAGTAGAAGAGATTTTTTATTGCGCTTGGCGGAAGAACTTAGAGAAGAATATATTTCTGGTAAACATAAGCTTGTAGTTCCTCCAATTAGTTGTATGCAGCATTCTAATTCTGCAGAATCAAAGAAACGGAAGAAATGCCAAATAATGAAATGCAAAGGCAATAAAACTGTTAATATTTGCAACAGCTGCAATAAAGCTGTATGTGGATACTGTACACGGAAAATAAGAAAAATAAGCTTGTGTGTTATTTGCTGTGCAGAAGAATGATCCCCCTATAAGTAACATATATTTTGGTTTTTCATTAAAAAAAAAAGAACTAAAATGTTTAAATGATTGTATTAATTAGCTTTAAACAGTTGTTTTATTTCTTAAATGTATGTAAAATTTCGTAATTTTTATAGTTTGTATTTCTGAGAGTTAATTGAAACAAGATTTTAAAAAAATCTTATAAATGAGCAATTATGTGCAATTCCTTAATAAATGGTATAAAGTGCTGTATTCTTTAAAATAAATGAAAATTTTTACAATAAAATTTATTTTAAATTAATTTTAGAAGCATCACATTTATTACATAAGGGTCAAAATGTCCCCTCGCCGTAATTCTAGGTATACGTGGAATGCCGTAATTCTAGTGCTATATAAAATACAATACTTCTGTATTTTCTTAATTGAACCTCTGTTCATATTAGACTATTAATTATTAATAGTATTAAAACAGTCATTCTAAAAGAATGAGAAACACGTAATATTGGAGATACATGTTTATTCAACTTAACTTGGCGTCCAGCCGCAGCTTAGCTTGCCGCTCGGCATCTGCATAAGGTTACAGTTACTAGTTAAGTTCTTCTAGATTATTATACAGAATACAGTTACAGTTATGTTATTATGTTACATCCTTTCCTCTAGTTAAAAAAAACAAAACAAAAATATCATTTACTTACAAACAATTAGGTTACTAATACAAGAAATAACAAAAGCACAAATTATGAACTTACATACAAACAAATATGAACTTATTAAAAAAAATACATACAGATGATGGTTTAATTGTTAGAAAATATACAAATATATATACAAAATTTAGATTAGGAACTCAATTTGTTATTCCATAATAAAGTCTTTGAATCTAGAGGGTTGTCTAACTATTCGCCCTCTTCGTGACATTTGAGGTAGTACTGCATTTTGCTGATTATCAATAATTGGCACTGAATGCTCATTGGTTTCAGGCTTATCACCTTTTTCTTCACCGATTGTATCATCATACACAGTGTTAAACCTTACAGAAGTTTTTGATGGTCTGATATGCCTTCTGTTTCTACGAAGGACATTACCATTAACATTCCTCACAATATAAGACCTTGGAGCTTTATGTTTTGAAATTATTTGCCCTTGATCCCACTGCCCAGTCTTAAAGTTAAATATCAATACATTATCTCCAGATTTTAAATCTGACAATGTATGTGCCGTCCTATCATAATAGAATTTTTGTCGAGCTTGTCGTGCCCTAAGTTTAGAAATTGGTTTATATATTTTAGGTTCTAATAATTTACTACAGATAGGCAATTTTGTTCTTAGTCTTCTGTTGAATAAAAGCTGTGCAGGCGATAGATCTAATCCACTTATTGGAGTATTGCGATATTCCATTAACCCTACATTAATATCTTTTACTTTGCGTAAAATATTCTTCACTATTCCTACAGCTTTTTCTGCCATCCCATTACTTTGGGGAAATATGGGACTGCTAAAGTTTAACTCAAAATCCCATTCTTTAGCAAAGTTAAGAAATAAATGACTATTAAAGGGATTATTATCACTCACCATCTCGTTTGGAATACCATATCGGGCAAAAGTATATTTTAATTTGGGAATAATTTCACTTGCTGTTTTATCTTTTAGCATAAAGCATTCAACCCACTTTGAATAATAATCAACTATTACAAGGTAATTTTGATTTGCAAACTGCATTACATCAGCTGCAATTTTTTCGAATGGCTTATTAGGGATCTCATGGGGTATGAGTGGTTCTTTAGAATTCTGCCTACTGAATTTTTCACAAATTTGGCATTTATTAACTAATTCCTCAATATTTTTAGTCATACCAGGCCAGTAAAAGATTTCGCGAGCTCTGTTTTTGCACTTTTCAATTCCAAAGTGGGCCTCATGTATCAAACCAAGCATCTCTTGTCTTAATGTTTTTGGAACAATTAATTTGTTGTTAGAAAATACTAATCCTTCATCTACATAAATTAAATCTTTTATTTTAAAATAATGTTTAAGCTCATCTGATAATTTTTTTTTACTTTTAGGCCAGGAATCTTTACAAAACTCAACAATTTTACTGAGATTTTCATCACTTTGTGTTTCAGTTTGAAATTGTTTGAATCTTTTCTCACTTAAAGGGAGAGTTTTTGTAATACTATGAATTACATTAAACATGTCGGGATCATCTTTATTATCTATCTTCAAAAATGCCCTAGAGAGTGTGTCAGCCAGGTATAATTCACTCCCCGGAACATACTTAATCGTGAAATCATATTTTACCAATTTTAAAATCATTTTCTGCATTCTTGATGAGATTTTGGATAATGGCTTATTTATAATGGACACTAATGGTTTATGATCAGTTTCCACTTTTATCTTATGCCCATATACAAAGTTATGATATTTCCCAAAAGCAAATGTTATCGCCAATAATTCCTTTTCTATTTGGGCATAGTTTTTTTCGGTTTCAGTCAAGCTTCTAGAAGCGAAGGATACCGGTTGCCCTAACTGTACTAAACATGCCCCAAGCCCATCCTTAGAGCTATCACACTGCAAAACAATTTCTTCCTGAGGATTAAAAACTTTTAATACGGGACTTTTTCTCAGGGTTTCCTTAATTTTTATAAAGGCATTTTCTTGCTGATCTGACCATATAAACTCAACATTCAGTTTTAATAAATCTCTGAGAGGAGCTGTTAATTCAGAAGTTTTAGGCATAAATTTTGAAACGTAGTTTATCATCCCTAAAAACCTTCTAATATCAGTTTTATTCTGAGGTGTGGGCATTTCCATTATCGCCTTAACATGGGATGGGTCTGCTTTTATTCCCCCGTTTGATATAATGTATCCCAAATACTTAACCTCTTCTGTCTTAAATTGAAATTTGTCCCTATTAAGTTTGATATTATTCTCCCTAGCCCTTTCCAGTACTTTTGCAAGAACTTCATCATGTTCTTTCCCATCCTTTCCTGAGACTATAATATCATCAAGATATAATTCCACCCCTTCTATATCACCAAAGAGTTGTTGATTTTTCTTCATGAAGACCTCAGGTGCTGATGCCAACCCAAAAGGCATTCTTAAAAATTTGAAACGGCCAAAGGGGGAATTAAACGTGCAGAGATCTGAGCTACTCTCATCTAAAGGGATTTGCCAGAACCCATCTTTCAGGTCTAAAACTGAAAATATTCTTTTCCCCTCTAATCTGCTTATGATATCATCAGGTGTAGGAATCACGTGATGCTCTCTTTTTAACACCCTATTTAGGTCTCTCGGATCTAAACATATTCGTAAGTCTCCATTTGCTTTTTCCACTACCACAAGACTCTGAACCCAATCGGTTGGTTTATTTACTTTAGAAATTATCCCTCTCTTTTCTAATGATTGTAATGTTAGTTTTAATTTATGGTTAATTGCCTGAGGAATTCGTCTAGGGGGGTGTACTACAGGACTAGCATTTTGTTTCAATTCAATTTTGTATGGGTCGCCAGGGAATTTACCTAAGCCATTAAAAACATCATCATATGAATCAATAATATTTTCCTTGTCAGATTTCACAGAATCAATTCTTTGTATTAAATGCAACTTCTTACAAGTTTGTAATCCTAGAATAGGGTTACATTCATGATCAACAACAATAAATTCAATTGGAATACAATCACTAGAATCTATATTACAATTTAAAATTACTTTACCATTAGGCTTAATTTGATAATTACCAAACGATAATAATACAGTATCAGTAGGTTCAATTTTATTATTTACATTCAACATTTTAAATTTATTTAAAGGAAGAATATTGGTCTCAGCTCCTGTATCTAATTTAAATACTACTTCAGTACCATTAATAAAAATGCTCTTAAGCCAAGATTTTGAAGTACTTACCAAATTGTTAATTTCCACCATTTCAATATATAGATCATCATTATTAATAACTTCGTGTACCTTTTTATTTTTAGATAATTTGCATCCAACTGCAAAATGATTTTTTTGTTTACATACCATGCAAGTCTTACCAAATGCAGGACATTCTGCCCTTCTGTGCTTTCTACCACACTTAAGACAGTCATATATATCAGTTTTAATGTTCGATTTCTTTACAGTTCGAGAGTTTTTATCTTTAGCACTAGTAATAACAGGTTTATTCTTACGAACTATGTCCACAGAAGCACGAGAAGTTGTAGGTCCATTAATCGATTGCAAATGTTGTTTACTTAATTCCGTCGTCCTCACAAATTCTGCAGCCTTTTGAAGAGTCAGATCAGTCTCTCGGAGTAGTCGCTCTTGAAGTCCGACATCTCGGATGCCTAGCACAACACGATCTCGGATCAGACTTTCCTCCTGCTCGCCGAATTCGCATGTCGCTGCCAGGGTCTTTAGAACCGTAATGTAGTTGTCGATGGATTGACCTTCCTGCTGGATACTGGAGAAGAACTTATATCTCTCGAAAACTACACTTCGTCTTGGAGTACAATAGGCTTCGAATTTCTGCATGACCGCATCATACTTGTCCACTTCATCTGCTTCGAATTTGAACGTATTATACACATTTACACCTTCATCGCCCAATAAATTCAGCAGAATGGCAATTTTATTTTTATCTTCCTTTCCAGTCCTTTCGGTCGCAATCATAAAGTTATTAAACTTCTGTCGCCACTTCTTCCAATTTTCGGCGACGTTGCCGCACGTAAAGTTAAATTCGGCAGGTGGCTTGAACAATTCCATTTTAGCGCGTTTAGTTCAATCTTGATCTTGATGCATCAAAGTACCTGGCACCATATAAAATACAATACTTCTGTATTTCCTTAATTGAACCTCTGTTCATATTAGACTATTAATTATTAATAGTATTAAAACAGTCATTCTAAAAGAATGAGAAACACGTAATATTGGAGATACATGTTTATTCAACTTAACTTGGCGTCCAGCCGCAGTTTAGCTTGCCGCTCGGCATCTGCATAAGGTTACAGTTAGTAGTTAAGTTCTTCTAGATTATTATACAGAATACAGTTACAGTTATGTTATTATGTTACAGCTAAACTGGGAACCACACTGTCAAACACAAGCCGACAAGGTTAGAAAAAACTTCCAAAACCTAGCATACATGACAACTAAAGGATGGGATCTTAAACCTAACATATTGAAAATTTGGTACAACACAGTAGTTGAGAAGACGCTAACCTACGCGGCCCCGATTTGGGGGCACAGCCTTACGAAGAGGTGTAAAGAAATCCTCTCGAGCTGCCAAAGACACTTCGCACTGGCCATCGTCAGGGCCTATAGAACGGCCCCAACCTCGGCCCTTTTGGTACTTGCTGGCCTGATTCCAATTCACCTTAAAGTAAACTATGAAGCGGCATACGGCACAGTCTCAAGATTAAGGAAGAATGCAACAATACACAACAAAATCATCTTTCACAGAGAATACGCTCAGAAAGTAAACATATGGCAAAACCACCCGGCAGAAACAATTGAACCACGTATAGGTCACAACCCAAAAGACACATGCATATATACAGACGGCTCAAAATTGGAATCAGGTGCTACAAGCTCGGCTTTAGTAGCTTTCAAAAATAATAAAAAAATAAAGACTTGGTCAGTGCCTCTAAGAAGTTGTAACAGCGTCTTCCAAGCCGAACTACTGGCTATACATAAAGCAGTGGAATGGGGCAATTCATTGTGTGAGCCATACAGCATTAGGTCGGACTGCCAATCAGCAATAGATTCATTAAGCAAACCATTCAACACCAGTGACACAGTCAACAAAATACACAACCTAATCAGAGATTCAAGAAACAATTTTAAAATCAGCTGGGTCAAGGCGCATGTCGGCATCCAAGAAAACGAAGAGGCCGATTTGTTAGCCAAACACGCAGCACTAAACCAGAACAATGAACGTGCATACTACCTGAAAAAACCTATTTCAAAACTAAAAAGAACACTAAAAGACTTAACAACTGAGCAGTGGCAGTTCGAATGGGACTATGGGGACACAGGCAGGGAAACTTACCAGTACTTTCCAAAAGTAGACAAAAATAGATTAGTTAGCGACTACCTACTCTCACAACTTTACACAGCTCATGGAGCATTCCCAGAATACCTCCACAGATTCAAGAAGGCGCACACACCGGACTGTGAATACGGTTCGGAAGGTACGCCCAAACACTACCTGCTACACTGCCCACTCACACAAGCAGATCACCTAGCAAACATAACAACAGAAAACGAATAATTATGGCATAAACAATTAGCAAAAAACAAACACGTACAGAGAAAGGCAAAAATCATAATAAGGTGGCTCCAAGACAACTGCGACAACATCACGTCACTCATACATCAGAACACATAGACAAATAACCACACTTACAAAAAAAAAAAAAAACTCAATCCTCTACTACAGCCACTAATCCTTCATGTACCCGAGCGCATTTTTGTGTTATATGTTATTAAATGTTTAAAAAAAAAAAAAAAAAAAAAAAAAAAAGGCCTAGGATTTTTATTGCCAAAAAAAAGTATAAAATAGTGTACTTTGTCTTATGTCCCAGCAGTGTGCGGTAGTCGTGCGATATCAGCAGTATCCAAGGCCCGAAACAGGTGCCCCGCAGGAACTTCCTGCATGCACGTCGCAAGACATGCGGATCTGCAAGTCGCACACTATGACATAGTAAAAAGCTTCACCCGCCTCCGGCACTGCTTGTCCGTCCTATATGTTATTAAAGGAAAAACGGCCTAGGTCTAAAAACCTACGGTCAACAATAAAAAATCATAAAATGTTAAAATAATGATATATCTTATGATCTCAGCAGTAAGCGGTAGTCGTGCAGTAACAGCAGTATCCACGGCCCGAAACAGGAGCCCCGCAATAATACCATTGCAAGCACGTCGAATGACATCTCGATCTGCAAGCTGCACATTATGACAAATCGAAAAGCTTCACCCGCCCCCGCCTAACTGCTTGTCCGTCCAGATCTAATCAACATAAGATATATATTTTTAAAAAAATCAAAAGGGAATTCACGGGGAGTGCTTGGGTTAAGTAAACTCACAGGTTAATTTAAGGTTAGTGCAAAGATTATCCAAACTGATAGCAGCTTGTGGCGGGAGTGATAATTAGTGTAATACTAGCTTAGCCACTCTAGCCACAAGCTCAGCCATTCCCCCACCTATCAACAGCCAAAAAGTCAACTATCTAATCCTCACCTCCATAAAAGCCAAATAGACAGCAGTTACAACTTAAAAAGCTTAACGTTAACAGGTTTCTCAGGTAAGCAGTACAGTAAACAATAGTATTGTTACTAACCCATTTACCTTCCAGGATTCCCTCCCCTTGGACCTGGCTCCCGAAATTTTCAAGTTGACCTATTCGACGCAGGGACTTAAGGGACCCTGTTGGTCCGAAGAGATTCGGGAGCACCAATCATGTCCATTGCACCAGAACCGTACAGGTTGACCTCATAGACGCAGTGACTCGAGGGACTCTGCCCGGTCCGACACCGTTCTGGTACCCCCTCCCTAGTGGACTAAGGCCTCTTAGGCTTTCAAGTTGACCTCATTAACGCAGGGGTCCACGGGACCCTGTGCGGTCCGATGAGCAATGGGAAGCAACCTACCAGCCCACCTACCCCGAACCGCACACGTTGACCTCATCGACGCAGAGACTCAAGTTCTGTGCGGTCCGAAACGTGTTCGGGTCTTTTTTCCCTTGTTTTTTTTTCTAGTGACAGTACGCCTTTTTATTAGGTGCATTTGGACTGTGTCCGCACGAGCTACCGAACCCGCTCCAATGGGACAGCCCATGAAGCTTTTTTTTTCTTTTTTTATGGTAGAAAGGCGGTATCTCGTCACCACCAGCAGCGATTCGACTGCATTGCATTTCGGCCCGAAAATCCTCCCTTCTCTGGCACTACTTAGCATTTCGGCCATTTTAGTTTTGGTTATTTATTTTTCTAAATCTCCCTCAAAATTGTCCCCCCTGTTGTCTGCTAAGGACATGCCACCGTCTCGGCTCAAAAATTTTTGCTCCAGACCCATTTCACTTGGCACGGCAAGTGGGAGTGATGTGCGGCGCCAAACTCAGTACTTTCAAAAAGGCAATAAACTATTAAGTCCAGCAACCGTTAGCCACAATCAGCCGACCTCGGCAATTGTCTGCGTCGATCGCCCCCACTCTGCCAGCTAAAATTCCATCATGTACGCTAATGGCACCTGGTGCATGTAAAATCCATCGTGGGTGCAAAGTCCTCCAAGTTACCTGTGAATTATACCTCTGGAGGTGCCTTGCCAGGTGAAGGTCTCGTCATCTGATCAAGGCTCTAAATTACGAGACCATCTTGCGGTTGCCATGTGCAGTACATCATTTGTTGCCGCTTCGCGGCAATTAGGCGGTCGTCCACCCCGTTACCAGGTATCTAACCCGTTAAGCTGAGATTATTAACTCGGCAGGTAGGCCTGGTCATCGGTTAGAAAGAAAGAAAGTATTTTAATAAGAAATGTGCAAAACCTTAATTATAAATAGTAAACGAGCTCAATATTTATTTCAAAGCATAATAGTTAAAAATGAAAGTAAAACAATTTTAGCACGCAGAATATATACGAATTTATATTTTTTCACCGAGATATTTCCCGAGCAGCGGGATTATGATTATAAAAAATTATGATCTTATAATAAGTTAAAAATTAATGAGGGCATTTTAAGTGTTATAAATAAAATAAATTGTAGGGGAGAGTGGGGATACTTGAGCCACCCCTATTATCTCTGCAGTTGGTCAATTTTTCTTTCTAAAACTGGCAACATGGTAACATATGTATAGTTGTAAGTAGAACATGTAAAAAAGAAATCGCATACCTTGGTACCATTTTGAAAGTATCGTGATTAACCCTTTGAGCTCTGCTGGTAGAATTTTCTACCACATAATTTTAATTCTGAAATGTCACAACGACACCAGAAAATTCGACCAAATTTATTTGAAAAAGTTTTAATGCATTTTTTCGCGTATATTGTAAATCGGTTTTTTTCTTTGCTGGTGCAAATACTGGTGCGAATGTGACATCTGGCTCAAGTATCCCCTCCATGGGGATACTTGAGCCACGGTGTAAAAGAAAAAGTAAAAACTTATTAGATATAGAAAAATAGTTCAAAATTAATTGAAAATGGTTTTCAATTGAAGAAAAAATATCAAATTTTCATTTTCAATATTTTATTTTGTTCTAAGAAATTATAAAAAAATTAAAAAAATTAAAATTTAAAAAACGGCTCAAGTATCCCATCTTTCCCTATTTGAAGTTTCTAGTTTAAGCAAGTTAACTCAGAGAGAGAGAATTTATGGAACTCTCTCAGAGAGTTCGGCAGCCTGGGATATTTTAAGTACCTCAGTGCTAACACTGTATTAAAGATTAATATATCTGCGCAGAAACTATGCACTCAACTTTAATTTATCAAAAGTGGGAAAAAATGAATAAATAAAAATTAACAAAGCTCTTTGAACCCTCGGAGTACGGTAAATACATCAAAAATTTACACAGACTTCTTAATAATGATTATTTTCTAATATAATATTAAAATTAATCCGTATTAATGTCAAAGTAATCGGAATATTGAATACTTAAAAATAATTTTAACTTAGGAAAATATTCGTTACTGTACTGCGTATCAGTGAATAACTTTCAGAATAAATAGTGGAAGGACAGACAAATTCATTTAAAATAAATGATATTTATGTATATTTAAAGAATAAAAAACATACACAATCATATTAATGAGTAGGTATTTTTCATTTTAAAAGAAATACATTCTACTTTACTCTAAATCAGAAAAGTGGATGATTTTAACGCAGCCAGAACATCCTCATAATGAAATAATTAACTTTCATTTAAATCATTCATGAAATATTACTAATTAATTAACTTTCACAAAAAAATCAATAAAATATCAGAATCGCATTAAAAATTGCATTGATTTATGTTATTTAATAAGAAGCGTTAGAAACACAATACTCAAAAACAAAGAAATCGAACTGCTTTGTGTCGAACTGCACATCAAACTGAGTTTTGTGTAAGACCGCGATTGTCACGTGACGTTCAACTGCGGTAACCCTCTAGTACAAGCGATTCTGTGTGCTGATTGGTTTATCGTTTGCGTTATCGGTATCATGTTCCGAAGACTGCCGAAGCAAGATCAGAGGGGGCGCTGAGATAAGGTAATTCAAAGCTTTTTTTAGGTAGACCGGCCTGGATAGTGTTTTAAGGATCTTTAAATAGTAATCGCTAAATTTAAGTTAGGAATCGCTGTTTAGTAATTTAAGAAGCGGACACCTGAATGTCTGCCTTGGAAATTCTACTACACTTGATATATCGAAGCGATGTGAAGGTATTCTCCTCGTCGCCATAGTAACATGCTCTTATCAACGGTAAATAACGTCTTCTTGCTCTTTCAATGCTGTGCATTTTGCGTTCGTTATTAAGGTTTAATAGTTTATTTATATTTAACAAGAATGAGTACAAGAAATATGATTCAGGTAAGTTTGTTGTATATTATCTTGATACTATCTTATCTCTTTATATTTGAATATTTTCTTAAGCTTTTTAAAAAATAATTCAAAAACAAAGCCCTAATAACATTTCTTTTATATGTAAGTTATTACTCCGAATATATTGTACATTTACTCTTTTGCTGATATACTATCTTTTCATTTTATTCTGGGGGTATTAACTTCATTAAATTTTTAAATTATCTCGTACTAAAGTATTTGCATATTATATTAAGAATTTGCCTTTATTACTTTAGTTTTGAAAAAAATAACCAGAAATAATTTTAATTTATCAAGCGAAAGGGAATAAAAAATGTTCAATATTTTAATGAATTTACAGTGTGAATTTTTAAGAACAGATTCTATTCAACAGGGTTAATTGTGGACCACCTAATAAATACAATTATTCGGTACTACTGTGTTATTCCGTCGACCAAAATACTATCGCCAAATTATAAGATTAAATACCAATAATGGATGATCGTGAATGTCAATTCAATGACATTAAATACGATACACGTGTTTAAAACGTCATTAAGTGATTTTTATTTCGACTTTTTATTTGTATTTTTATTAATATTCTACTAATTATTTGTTTTTTTATTATTTAAAATAAAAATTACATCAATATGTATAATTTGGCTATTAGTTTGGCGATTTGTATAATTTGGTGAAATCGGTCGATGGGATGACAGAGTAGTACCTATTCTTAAAGAGCTTTTCCATGTTTATTTATTGATACAATTTACATGGCATCAGTAGCAACTCTTCCACTAGCACCATGAGCATCTGACTCTCCACAGAAAAATGAAGAAATATTTTAACAAATTAAATAAATATATATATATTTTTTCTTGTCAATCTCCATACAGGTATCATTCACTCAGACCACCTCCCTCCTAAGCTAAATTTTACTTTTCAATGCTGTGCACTTAGCATTTTCTTGATTGCATATGTGAGCATAAAATTGCTCTTCAAGATCAGTTGATGCAGACAGTAAAGGGCAAAATTAGCACTAGCCACCGGCCACAGGGCCAGTACACGAGAAAAATTGCCTATCAGTGGCCAACTTCTGGTCACTTTTTTACAAAGAAAGAATACAATTTACTTACATTTTATTAAAGATTCTACTTTTTTAGGTTCCAATAAATTTTATTAACATATTTATTTGGGCTATTCTGTTTTTTTTATTAATACTTATAGAAATTTGACTGTTTAGTATTCTTAAATAAAAAAGTGGCCACTAGTTTAAACAAAGTGGCCACTTGAAAAACTAGTCTTACCGGCCAGTGGCCGCTGATGAAATTTCCCAATTTTGCCCTATAGCAGACAGTAGTGAAGAGACAGAAGCGAAGGTGTCGCACATTTTGTCGATAGTTTTCTTGTTTGTTTGATTTTTCTTGCGATTTGAATATTAAGTTGGATTTTTTTTTTTTTTTTACTATTTGTTAATCTGTCTGTTTGTATTATTCTTACTTTTATTTATTATATATTAGAAGTAGTTACAAAGTTAACCCTTAACTGGTGAGATGGGGTACTTTGCACCCTACAGAAATAGAATTTGCTATTTTGCATTAGTATATAAACACTGCAGTTTGCAGTACTTTTTTGATTGTTTTTATACACATAAATCAAGCAAAATTCATAGAAAATTTTCTTATTTCAATTCCCTAAGTTTTGTATCATACACAAAAAATCAAATTTTGGGATTATATGCACCCTTCCTCACCATTTACATAAAAATAAAATTACCTCATAGCTTAAGGGTTAAAATGGAAGATAGTAAAATCCCCTGTGGCAGAATTTTTTAAAGCTTTCTGCGTCAAGATTTTTTAACAGCAAAATTTCTCTATGACATGATACTTTTTAACAATAGAAATGAATGATAAATTTATTCATTTGACAGTTAGTTTAAACACACAGAAGATCTAATGAATCAAAAATTTTAAAACTGTCTGCACAACTTTTGAATAATCTTCGCTGACTAAAAAGAAAAATGTTACTATAATAATCTTTAATAGACGAACATTGAAAAGTATGAAGCAAAATAGACTTAAAATTATGATGCTCCGTTTGCGTAACTAAACAAAAGATTGTAAAATAAATAATTGCTCTATGCATTTTTAGGTAGATTTTGTATGAAATACTACCTACTGCATTGGCATCCATGTTGGAATTTCTGAAACATTTTTGCAGATTTACACTGATTATGACCCCTAGACCCCAAAACTATCATCAGTAAAAATGTTTATATACATATATCACTTTCTTCTAGACACGATAACTTCCATAATTCTGTTCAGATCTCCTTCAAACTTTTATATAAAATCTCTGCGAAATTCATTAATGGGCAAAATCGGACCAAGGGGGTGGATATAAGGAGGATTTTTGTGAAAACAGAAAAACTCCATAACTTCTTAACGAAAATAGATATTGAATAAGTTTAAAGTTTAGATTATTTCTAAGAAATCGGCAAAATGGGGTTTTTGGGAGAAAAAAATCGTCAATTCTTAAGATATCAAATCCATATAATTTTTTTTATGAATGTTCTTAATATTATCTAAAACTTTTGTACTGACAAGTTTTTGATAGGACCAATTCTTACTGCAAAAAAAGAGGGGAGGGGGGTGGAAAAAGAAAAAAATCCATAACTTCATCAAATCAGATTAAACTCATTTTACATCTTCTCAACAATATATTTAACTTTTACACTGACAAGTTTTTTATAGAACTATAGGACCTTATAGCTAAAATAAATTAAACAAAAATAGGACTGCAAGAAAAATTTTAAATAAAAATTGCTTATGTAATTTATTTTAAATGCATACAAATGACAAGTTATCTTATTTGGGAACTATATAATGTGACACATTATCCAGTTTTTAGATAAATATGGAATATATTTCAAAAAATGCTTTGAAAATAGCCTTTTTGGGTGGAATTTCCTGAAGCTATTGAGATTAAAAAATTTAGGAAGTATTCAAACAACAAACTGCATTCTTTCTGGCTCATTTTTAAATCTAATTTTGCCCTCAAATGCATACAGTTGACAGGTTCCCTTATTTAGGAACTGTATAATGTGACAAAATAGCCAGTTTTTTGATAAAGATAAAATATATTTCAGAAAATGCTTTGAAAATATCCATTTTGAGCAGAATTTCCTGAAACGATCGTGAATGAAAAATTCAAGAAGTATTCAAGTAACAAATTACGTTTTTTCTGACTATATTTAAAAATATGTTGTCATAATGGGCATTTGAGCCGAATTTCGCTTAAGATGATCTGATAAAACCAGTTCTTACAGAAAAATGAAATTAAAGGTTTTTCAAAAGCTGCCAAATGAAGTTGTTAAACTGGGTTTATCTCTAATCAAATTTTATTTTTTGTTGTTGAAATGAGCACTCTTCAAAATTTACCTCAGCCTATAGGTCAAGCCGAGAGGTATTTTTTAAAGTTTATACACGAAACTTGTATTTAAATTCTTTGAAAACAAATTTACTAATGCAAAAAAATTGCAGCAAATAAAAAAAAAACTCAGAAGAAATCGCTAAAAATGTAAAATTAGCAGAGGCAGAGGCGGATTACCCATTAGGCTGAGTAGGCTGAAGCCTAGGGGCCTAGAAGAAAAGGGGGCCTGGTGCTGAAATTTTCCTCATATAAAGAACAAGAAAATATTTGTTTACACTGGTCGGACATTAATATTTAATACAAAAGACAAAAGATATACAAAAATTTTTGTCGTAATCATTTATATTTTTATCGTCAATGATTTGAGTTAATGAAGCAAGCATGTGTTTTAATTTTACCAGTATATACCTCTTTGAAGGTGTGAAAGAGGGGCCTCAAAAAATCAAGCCTAGGGGCCCGGGTGTTAGTTAATCTGCTTCTGAGCAGAGGCTATACTTATTACTGTGGACATTAAAATAGTAATTTGTTCATGAATGTTGAAAAATCAACTCGATTGAAAATTATCTGTAACAAAAGAAAACATATGATGCTAAATGTTGAAAATGCAAATTCCTTTTACAAATGTAAATAAAATGCTACAGAAGGAGAAGAAATATTAAAAATCCCAAAAACCTCAAACATGATGATGTGCAGAATTCACTTTATTAGGGTAAAAGTTTGCAATGTCAAAAACATTTTCCGAATGTGGAAAAAATCACTGTATTAAAAATTGTGGTGGAAAAAATTTACGGTATTGTGCTAAATTTATAGTTAGGCTAGTTTAAAATCAAATTTATATCATGTAGAAAGCTATAAACAGAATTCTTTTTATGAATATAAAAATATCCATGAAACCTGATAAATCTCATATAATTTTGCATTAAAAATTCAAAAATCCATATGAAAAAAAAAGTAATTTTTTTAGGCTAAAAATTTAAAACCAAAATTCATTTCTGAATATAAAAATAAAGGACAAAAAAAATCTTGCTTAAAATTGTATTAAAATTAGGAGTGGATACAAATGAAACGTTTCCCGTAACAACTTGCGACACAGTCACAAATCCTACAAAACGGGATACAAATGAAACGCCAACCGGCTTCTGCCGTCACAAAGTTGTGATTGTTGTCATAAAAATTTGTTACAGCGTGAGACGCGTAGCAAGCTGTCTCAAGCTGGTAACAACTCCGGAAAACGTAAACAAAATATGTCGGCATATCACGTAATGCAGCGATTTTTGATCAAATATCAGCAAATATTGGAAAAATAATCTTATTTAAATAGCGAAAATTATAAATGTTGTGAATATTAAGTTTTTTTTTTTTTTTTTTTTTTTTTTTTTTTTTAAGAAGGCTAAAATTGGATCGATTTTATTTCTTAAAAATTTAATCCAAGCACATAGTTTTTTTTTATTTTGAAAGCAAATTTCGCCATATATTTTTAATTTTTTGATATGTAAATTTAAATAACATTTAACAACTTGTGTTGTTTTTTTATTATAATTTATTTACTAATGAAAGTTTGTTTGCTAAACTACAAACAGACAGACAGGGGAAAAAATATATAAATTTGTATTGCTTATAACTGAATGATAATTATTATTGATTTGAAATCTTAATAGCTATAAATAATGGCTTGAATTTTAAACCGAAGGTAAGATGCAAGATTAGTTTAATAATTTGTTATGTTAAAAAAAAGATAGAATTGAATACAAATATTTATAATTTTTAAATGATGATTAATAATAATAAATACTGTAAAAAGGAAAATATTTTTTAAATAAAATTACTCCTGTTTTGTAATAATTAGAACAAATCATAATCATACATAACCTTGATATTTAAAAAGTATAAATCTCATATTTATTTATAATTGTATAAATTGTAATTCTACTTTTTTATGACAACAAAGGGTAAAGTGGGGAGGACAGATGTATTTGAGAAGCCATAAAATATATTTTGAAGTACCTAACATATAACCATACAATACAACATATCCAATATAGTCTGCAATTTTTTTTTTTTTTTTTCCTTGAAGAATATAAATAGGATATTAATTTAGATTTTGTTTTACTTTAATCAGAACCTTACATGTAAGATTATTTTTAAACATATTAACATAAAATAATACCAAAATGTAACAAAATAAAACATATTAAAGCTCTCAAAACAATTTGGAATAGTTTATTATTTTTGTCATCAAGGGGTGATCATGGTTTTTCACTGTACTATAATATAGTATTTTTTTCAATAGTTTAGCATATGATTTTATTAATCTGAAAAAGTAACGAATTTCTAATTAAATTGTTTTTTATATATAAATTATTTCAGGGATATATTTAATCAAACTTTTTAATCAAATGATAAAAATTTACTTTAAAGATTTAATTTATCAAAATAATAATTAAAATGTTATCATTAAATTCTTACTTAATGATACTCACAATAAGGGGAAAAAACTATCTAGTTTTTATTTATAGCCTGAAGAAAAATATATAAATAAAATTATATGGTGGATAAATGAAATATTTTCACATTCAAAACATTCAGAATGTATTGAAATAATAGATCATGTCTAAAAAAAAAAAAAAAAAAAAAAAAAAAATCAAGCAATGGACAAGGTTTTGGAACAGATGTACTGTCTGCTATCAAAATGTCCAAAAAATACCATTCAATGCATCCAGTGCATATTATTGTTATTATTATTATTATTTTGGGGGAAGGGGGGGTTCAAATGTAAATAACCTAATCTAGGATTTTTTTTTTTTCTTTTAATCACGATTTCATGTACAGGACAATTTTTAAATATATCAATAAAAATAAATAAATAAAGCAAAATTCTTCAAAATTTATCAAAAATATCATATTAAGATCCAAAAAATGAGCTTCTACCATATATGTTTACTGAAAAATTGAAACAGTTTATTGTTCTTTTCCCTTCCGTTTAAGATAATTTTTAACACATGAATATAAAAAACAAAATATAACTAAAAATTATCTTCAACGAGTGCTTCAATTCTATTTTTTGTTATGTTTAATTTAAACAAATTGTAAAAAATTAATTTTAAGGGTTTTTTTTTTTTTTTTTTTCCAAACTCATTCAAGAACAATTAATTGAATTTTAAAATCTCTCAACAACAATAGACTTTCTCTCTTGTGGGAAATCAAAATGAAATGATTAAAAGTAAATTCATATAAATTAGAAATGAATAAAGGGTGTTCCACTGCACTAGAATAATAATATAGCCTATGATTTTTTTTTTATTACAAATCTAGAATGGAAAAGTATGTTTCGAATTAAGTTTTTATCTAAAATTTCTTTCATTTTTTTAATTTTATGAAATTTAAGATTTGTTTGCTTTCATATTTATAAAGAACATTTCTTTCAATTATTAAAATCTTTAAAACGTCTTATACAAATTTCATAATATTTGATTTTTTTTTTCCACTTAAGAAAATTTCATAAAAGGCAAAGGTAAAAAACTGTGATAATAAATTATCCTGCATGAAATACTACCATTATACTCAAAGGTGGATCCAAGATGTGAAAATACAACCCCCCCCCCCCCACCCCTCTATACACACATAAACTAAATCAATAAAAATAGCTAGAAAAGTATTCTTTTTGTATGCACAATCCCTTCCACCTTCACCCAATTATTTTACTAATAATTATATTGATTTTTTAAAATAAAAATTCACTATCATAGTCAGATTTTATTATTTTAGCTTTGATATTTATTAACAAAATAGCAAAAAAAAATATTGTGTTTTTTCAAGTAACTGTAACAAATTTATTTTGTACCTTGTAGAATTCACTAGAACGCAACCTCCATTTATTTAAACTCATTGCAAACCAGGGTTGTTTAGTTTAAACAATTTTTTTTAACTATTCCATAATGTTTTGATTTATTTTACACATTATTGATAAATGCAAAATCCAAGTTACACAGAAGCTACAAGCAAAGTTTTAGAAAAATGATAAATTAATAAATTTCTAAAATGACAAACATTTTTAATCAATCTAACTTTTTGTACAAGCTATAAATCTACAGGGCAGAATAATTAATTTTTAGCAGACTTATCTCATCAGTCATCATAAGACATAGTGAGTCTAGTCTGGGTTCTGTTAGTATGCATGTAGAATGCAAATTTCATGCGTTGATGAACATAACTGAAGCTCTAAATAAAACACATTAATTATGTAAATTTAGCAAAGATAAAGATTAAAAATATGCAATGTTTACAAAAAAACTGTTTTCCTTTG
This sequence comes from Maratus speculifer, assembly GCA_964019185.1. Classification (NCBI taxonomy): domain Eukaryota; kingdom Metazoa; phylum Arthropoda; class Arachnida; order Araneae; family Salticidae; genus Maratus; species Maratus speculifer. The sequence continues at coordinate 172,847,908 of OZ025299.1, forward strand.
AAAAACATAGATTTACAGTTAATAACATAAAGTTACATTTAATATTTCAGTCAAGCTTTGAACGAAAATTTTCTTGATTGGAGTATAAATTGGTTAAGTGTAAAAATAGTAAAAAAAAAAAAAAACTTATGATATTGAAGTCGAATAAGAAGATATTGAAAAAATTGGTGCTATTGAAGCACCTTTTACATTTAACGATTTAACTTAAATCTTCTATTGCATAACTGAACCCACTACTTATGCAAAAAAAAAAAAAGGGGGAGGGGGGGGGAGGAAAAAACAGTTAGGCATGCTATGCGGGTATACTGTGCTTTATTATATAGAGATGTAAACAATGCCTAGAAGCAGCATTTTTGTTTATACAAGAAGTTAGGGGGGGGGGGGAGGCCTAAACTATATGAGCCATTTTTATAAATATATAAGCTTTCAAAAGCTTTTTTCAGGGAGGGGGGATTTTATTTACAAATTTAAATACATTCAAAGAGATACCTTTGGGAAAAAAAAAAAAAAAAAAAAAGTAAAAAGTTCATTTTTAGTTTCTTTTAATGAAATACTTACTACTCAGAATGTAACACATTCTACTCACCATGTAAATATTTTGATTCTTTAAATATATTACTCATCTTGATAAATTCATAATTAAATAATAATATTTCTTTCTACTCTTTAAGCAAGATTTTTGTGATTTTTTAAAATTCAAAATTTAAGTTTAAAAGTACAATTTTAAATCAAAATATCCTTCATTAAATCATTAAAGTTAATAATTAGAAAAACTTATTTAAATTTATCTGAAAAAAAAAAAAAAATCATTCACTTGGTTAATCTGAACTGTTTTAAGCATATAAAAATATTGTTATATAGTAAAACAAAATAAACAGAAATCCAATTTAAAAATGTGAATTTACTTTTACTTTTGAAAATATTAAATAAATAAATGTCTAGTATTGTATGAGCATTCTCTTTACTAATAATAGCTACAATTTTACAAGTATCCTATCTATTTATTACCTTAACTTACACATTCTCTACTTATGATTTCATTTTAAAATGTTATGTTCAGGAGTAGGGAAATACATAATTTTATTCGCCACTGGCGAGTGAATTCTCTGATAGATCAAGTACATTTTTAGGTAATCTTTGAAAATTCCAAACTACAGAGATATGCCAAAAAGTTTTTTTTTTTCTCTCTCTTCTAGTTAGCTTATCTTTCTCAACTTTCTAAATTACACGATACAAAGTTTTATTCTATATTAAACTTTTCTTTCTTATATATATTTCTTAATTTTATGTATTAAAAAAACGAAAATGCATTGTAGTAATAGAAATTTGCTATTTTTACAGTGACATAACTTTTTTCATAACATTTTTCAACTATATGTTGCATTTTGCTGGGTGGTAAGATTTTCCGAAAATTCTCCACTTATGCTTGATTTTAATAACTTAAAAAAGCATTTCCCACTTTTAACAGTTACAATGTATTTTTGAACAAACATATTACAAGATATCTTGATAAAGATTTAAAATAGGTTTTTTTTTTTTTTTTTTTTTTTCTAAGTTAACTTAAATCATTTATTAATAGGAACATTTGAATTATGATTAAAATCAACAAATCCTGTCCCCCAAGTAAAATATTTATTATAACACTAAATATAATGAATGAATAAATATAAACTTTTTTCTTTAGCCTGTCAAAAAAAAAAAAAAAAAAAAAAAAAAAAATCACCAACTTAATTGGAGCATTTCCTCGATTCAATTATGCAAAAATTCCTGTTTTAAAAAACAAATGATAAAATATTAAAAAGTCTGTAAAAGAAGCTCATCCTGAAGGAGTTAAATGGAACAAAAAAGCATTTGTTTACATAAATAATGTTAGGTTGGTAGGAAGGGATGAGTATTGATGTAGTGGAATATTGAATTAGGGACTAAAAGCTTTCTAGAAATCTAACTTGCAAGCATTTTATTTCTTGCAAATGTATTCAGTACTTTATTTCTTAACGTTTCACAGAAATCATAATCATAATAATACATCTCCCACTTTTAAAGCTTAAAATGTATTTTTGGACAAACATAATATCTTTTACAAAATATCTTACATTGATTTAAAAAAAAAAAATTGTTGCAAAATCAATTTAAATATATTTTTTTAATTAGTTGATTTAAATTATGATTAAAATAAGCTAATCCTGCCACTTATTATAATGAATTAATAAAAAATATAAACTTTTTCCCTTACTCCATCAAAAAATCACTTCATCATTGCTGAGTAAATCGATTGAATTCCTCACCCCCAACCAAACACATTTTGGTTATTTACTTTCACTTTCAGAAGCCTACAAACTTCAGCATCAAGACAAGAAAACCTTCAATTTGTTTTTGTAAGCAATTTTTATTACATTGCACAATACTTAATAAACAATAAATTACTTTCTGGCTTTCTCTCAATCAAAACTGCATTTTTCTGTATACTATTGCATAAATAAAAGTTGCATAATTTATTCTTATAAAATGCACAAGTCACGGAAACTCAATGCTCCTCAGTTATTCAAAGAAGCGATTTAAAAATACTTGATGCTTTCATTTTTTCCCATGATTATACTTTCAAAAGAGAAAATAATATTTTACGATTTATGAAAGCTCAATGCATATTGTTTTCAGATAACAATCTGCATTATATTAAATTATTATAAGCATTAAATAAATAATAATTTTAAAGTAATCTACAAATTAAAAACTGATAACTTAATCTACTAACAATGATCATTTGAATGTTTAAAATTCCCACATTGTATTTTATTTTATTTAATTCTTCTAAATTGCAAAATGTACTGTTATTAAACAATGCTAAAGTAAAAAATTTCTCCTGCAACAGCAAGATTTTTCAGCTGTGAAATAATAAAAATGCATATACCTTACTTCCTACCTATTTAACAAGTGCTTACTTGGCATATAACATATTCCATAATGGAATATAACAATATTAAAGACTTGCTTCTGGTGCTGGAGGTTCATTTCTTTCATCTTCGATCAAAAATAGAAAAAACTGAATTTTTATTGCCAAAGTATGTGACATATTTAATCAACACATACATGAGGCAATATTTATTCAGGCAAAAGTTTGTTTAGCAAGAAAATACTCAGAACAATACACTTCAATAATCAGTATGCAGACACTCTGGAAGAATCTTTTCACAATAACTTCATTTAGATTGTAAAATTTAAATCATTTTATACAACAAAATTATCTTCGCAACGTGATTTATTTATAAACAATCCAAAGGCTACTAGCCAATCAAAAGAGCCTATCGTTGAAAATAATCGATACACGGTAACAACTTTGTTACGCCGCTATCTTCATTTGTTACGGTCACAAGTGTTACTTTTGTATCGCCGTTTTCATGCCCGTTGCAAATTTCAGATTTGTTACCGTCACCTGTTACAGCGTGAAACCGTTTCATTTGTATCCACTCCTTAGTTTAAACTTTAATAATCAAGAAGGAAGGTAAAATTTTTTAAACCAAAAACTTTTTCTGTATATTAAAAAAAATCTACATAGAACTAAAAATGGCATTACAAATCACTGTAATTCAGAAATCATGGAGGACAAAATGTACTGAATTAATCTAAAAGTTACAAACCAAATTCAGTTTTTGAATTCTTAAAAATCACCTAGGAACTCAGAAAGTCGCCATGAAAATACTAAAACTGAGAAAAACATTTGATTTCATTAACTATGCTGACAGTTTTTCACATGTACGAGTGGAAAAATTATGTGGTGCTTCTAAAAGTATTTTATAGAAAAGTATTTTTTATAATTTTTTTAGATAGGTACCTTATAAGAAATAAAATCGCTTATGAAAATTATGCAATTAGGGCAGCTGCTTAAAGAGCTAAATCAGATATGTAAACATGTTTTAAATTTTGATGTGTGCAAGACTCAGAAAGTATTTTGTTGAATACAAGTTATGACATTTTCCATTTCTTGACAAAAGCAGAGGATCTTTTAAAAATTTTATGTATCTAAATGTTTTAATACAATTATCGGGGTATGACAGTCTAGGAGAGGACTGTCATGAGGCTATAATTGGTTGTAACTCATTTATCTAAAAATGAAAAATGCCTTTTGATCTTAAATATCCATACCTATAAGTTTTCTGTTTTTTATGTATAAAAATGAATATGTGATGTGTTAGAAAATTGTGTGTTGCTCAGCTGGCAAGATTATTTTTCAAGAATAGCCTTAAAATTTTCAACCATAAAATGAAGTGTATTTCACACAGGGGTGATTCTTGTCCAAAATTTCAGAAAATTTAAGGCATCCTCTTCTGAAAATTTGAAACCGCATGGTTGCCAACTTGTACGGTTTTGCGCATGGAAAAAACAGTTACGTCGAAATGCAAATTTCATGAAAGGATCGTCGAAATAGCATACATTTTGTCAATATTTCGAGGAAAAACGACGATTTCGTGAATGTTTATGTAAACGACCTTTGTCAAAACGTGAATTTCCTGTGCAGATCGTGGAAAAAATGCCAATTTCACCAAATATCGCAGATAAAACATTGGTTTCTTCTGAAGACCATGGGAAAACACCAATTTCGTCTAAAGATTTCAGATATAATGCCGATTTCAGTAAAAAGTGGCAGTAAATCGCCGATTTTGCTAAACTATTGCTGATTTCGTCTAAAGATAGCGGGAAAATGCTGATTTTGTCCGAAAATCACTGGAGGGGGGGGGGGGGCTCACGACCCCCCACCTGCCGATTTCCGAAAATGTGATGCGAATTTCTGAAAAAAAAATTTCATCCAGAATCACCCCTGGGTCATTCCACGTGAAATCAACCAATTTAAGGAAAACTTGTTGCATCATAGTCACAGATTTTTTTTTAATTTTTATCATAGACAGACATAGTACTGAAACCCTCAAATCTGAAATTTAAAAGTAATTTTCACAATATTGGCCGAGATATGGCCATTTTTACAAAATGGCGGCCATCTTGGAATTGTATCACTATCTAAATATGGCCATAACTTGACAACTAATGGCTCAAAGTTTATATATCTGGTACCAATTTGAAGCTATTTGTACAAAGAATGAATATTTCACATCAAAACAATAATAAATTTTCATTTTTTTACTTTTTATTATGTGCAAAGTGAAAATTTCACCCCAAAAAAGGGCAGATTGTAATGGCTCATAAAAAAAATGAATCATCATGAATTTTTCTGAAACTTGGTAAAAACGTTGCTCCATCTGTGTGCTTTAAATAAAAAAAAATTGGAAAGGTAAAATTTGTTGTTTTAAAATAAATGGTTTTTTACAGATAAGGTGTCATTAACCAAATAATGATATTTTTAGAATCTGTGAGCATTCCTGATTCAAAAAATAATGGTTAAAATAAAATTTTCTAACATCTAAATTAATGTAAAAGTATAATCAAAACCTCATTTGTACTAATTTTGTAGAAATCTGCCTCCAGCCCCCCTCCCCCCCACCCAAAAAAAAAAAAAAAAAAAAAAAAAAAAAAAAAAAAAAAAAAAAAATTAGACAATTCAAAAAATTTTACACTGAAAAAGATAAGATAATAATTAAGGAATATAATGTATAATTATAAAATACCTATAAATGCTATGCATACATATGGTGATTTACTTCACATATAGGGGCAAGTGCGGTAGAATGGGACAGTAGGTTTTTCTCTTTATGTATCATTCTAAATATTTCATCAATCACATATTAGATGAAGTAATGGTACCCCAATCTTCAGTTGAAAAAAGTAGCTAATTTACACAAGCTTGCAATTATATAAAGAAAAAGATTATTTCAAGAATCAAAACATGAATTCAAAATTTTAAATTTTGAATTCAAAACATGATGTAAAAATTTCATTATGTTTCTATAAGCTGATGTAATATTGCATCATGTTCTATATAAGCTGATGCAATTTAAAGAAAAGATTGCTACTGTACCTTCATCTGCTTCTTAATTGGCTATAATCAAAGTATGATGCTATCTTGCATCATGTTCTATATGAGCTGATGCAATTTAAAGAAAAGATTGCTGCTTTACTTCATCTGCTTCTTAATTGGCTATAATTAAAGTATGATGTAATCTTGCATCATAATGTCCAAGAAACTTGAGTAATTCCTTTTAAATACCATATACCACTTCTAAAGTTTTCAATGAAGTGTATTTAGACATACAATAATTATTTTGTACTTATTATACAGTGGAGATGGAGTGTTTTGTATGTAAAAAACTCAATGTTTCTCTGAGTACTGATGTTATTTCTGTTCTTCAATTATCCCCACGGGATTTACATTTATTAAAAAAAAGGTTACATTATATAATCCCAGATGAAAAAAGTTTTTTGCATGCGAATATATGCAAGGTTCACAAGGATAAATTTCTAAAATTTTATAGTTTAAATCAGAGACAGTGTTGTGATCCATTTAATAAACATCCAAATAGTAACAGAGCAAAATCACTGAAAACAATTTCTTTAGATATGTCTATGACAAATCCAGACATCCTCATTCCAGGAAAAAAATTATGTACTTCCTGCTATTCATCAATAAATAAGATGATTTCTATTGTTGACATGAAAAGCATCTCTGATCCAGAATTTAGTGAACCCACAGTAGTAATGGAACAATTAAACAAAAGCTGTGAAATGTTAGAGTTATCGCCAATAAAAATGAATAGGCGTAGCTCAAAGAGGAAACTTGGTTATTTGCAGACAAAAGTTACAAAAATTTTGAATGAAATGAAATAAAAAGTACTGTAAAAATAAATATTTAGTGTAAATAACTGCAAATTGATATTTCTTTATTGAATTATATAATATAAACACAATACTTTAATTTAGATGCTAGAAAATTTCATTTTAACCAATATTTCTTAAATTAAGAATACTTACAGATTTTAAAATAATCATTATTTGGGTCAATGACATCTTATATGTAGAAAACCATTTTTAAAACAACAAATTTTATCTCTCTAATTTTACAGTATAATGTTCCATGTATAGAGAAACTGTTACATCTATGCATAATCAAATCATTATACAGAAAGCGTAAAAAGTATATGAACTAAATTTACTTTTCATTTTTGAAATAATCTTTTTCTTTATATAATTGCAAGCTTATGTAAATCAGCTACTTTTTTCAACTGAAGATTGGGGTACCATTACTTCACCTAATGTGTGATTGATGAAATATTTAGAATGATACTTAAAGAGAAAAACCTACTGTCCCATTCCACCCCACTCGCCCCTATATGTGAAGTAAATTATCATATATATATGCACTGCATTTATAGGTATTTTATAATTATACATTATATTCCTTAATTATTTTCTTATCTTTTTCAGTGTAAAATTTTTTGAATTGTCTAATTTTTTTTTTTTTATTTTTTTTTGGGTGGGGGGGGAGGGGGGGCTGGAGGCAGATTTTTACAAAATTAGTACAAATGAGGTTTTGATTATATTTTTACATTAATTTAGATGTTAGAAAATTTTATTTTAACCATTATTTTTTGAATCAGGAATGCTCACAGATTCTAAAAATATCATTATTTGGTTAATGACACCTTATCTGTAAAAAACCATTTATTTTAAAACAACAAATTTTACCTTTCCAATTTTTTTTTTATTTAAAGCACACAGATGGAGCAACGTTTTTACCAAGTTTCAGAAAAATTCATGATGATTCATTTTTTTTATGAGCCATTACAATCTGCCCTTTTTTGGGGTGAAATTTTCACTTTGCACATAATAAAAAGTAAAAAAATGAAAATTTATTATTGTTTTGATGTGAAATATTCATTCTTTGTACAAATAGCTTCAAATTGGTACCAGATATATAAACTTTGAGCCATTAGTTGTCAAGTTATGGCCATATTTAGATAGTGATACAATTCCAAGATGGCCGCCATTTTGTAAAAATGGCCAGTTTTCAAATGGCCATATCTCGGCCAATATTGTGAAAATTACTTTTAAATTTCAGATTTGAGGGTTTCAGTACTATGTCTGTCTATGATAAAAATAAAAAAAAAATCTGTGACTATGATGCAACACCCATTGGTTGAATTCATGTGGAATGACCCCCCTGATTTCACAAGTTGAATTACATTAAAAATCAAAAAGTAAAACTGATTTTAATGTTTTAAATTAGGGGTTTTCAACCCAGCAAGAGAGCTTTTGTTGTCTGTAGTATCAATTCCTATAAATAAGAAACAAATTTTATTCTTTTATTTTAAAAATTCTTTCCTTGCACATTACAATGGCAAATCCTTTCTTCAGACAAGAAATGACCAAATAAACAATATAAAAGTCATTTCATACACCATTCTTCACGCTGAAGAAGAAGGGAGAAGGAACACATGCAAAATTTAAATAAATCACATAATGTTGTCTCCAATTCATTTTGAAATTCATCTCTGAATTCATAAAAACTTTATATTTTAGGGAAGAATGTAATGGTGTGGGATACTTTTCGCAAAAGTAGGAAAATCAACTTTGTTTGACACAAAAATTTCAATTTATAGAGTACAAGGTGAAACACTTTTTAATATCCCTGAACAAAATAGAAACATAACATGTAAAAGATATTTTATAATTACAGAAATTGTAAATTTCAAAATGTGTCCCATACCATCCTCTTACAGGGAGGTATGGGTCAGCAATAAAACAAAGCTATAAGGCACAAATAGTCTAGTGTTGGCTAGATATACGATCAAATAAAGACTGTAAGTTAGTGACGGGCGATTCTGGGAATTTTGAGAATCGATTAAAATCGACATCGTATAAAGTGACATCGATTATAATAAGAATCGATTTCTAAATTCTAGAATCGATACTAAAATCGATATTTTTAGATTTTACACAGATGAGCTCAAAATTAGTAATTCTAAAACTTGGCTAATCAGCAGAGCCGTAACACCTCATACTCCTCACTCCCATTTAGGGAGGCACAGAAGTAAGCTATTACAGCTTTTAGAGTCGAATAATAAGGATTTATCTTTTATTATTTTTAGATACAATTTTAATAATAATTTATATTATATTTAACTTTATTTTTTTTAGAAAGATCTCGGTTAGATAAAAAAAAAATAAAAGGGAGAAATGATTTATATATATATATTTTTTAATCCGAAACACATGTATTTTCTACATACTCCTTCAACCAAACAAATGGAGCCTTACTTCCTTTAAACGTCATTCTTCTTAAAAATTCGCATATGAATAAAATTTTAAAAGCTCTAAATTTATTCAAAAAAAAATTTTTTTTTTCAGTCTTTTTAAGGGTGTGGGAAACGCAAATATTGCAAATTTTCTTTCAAAATAGCTGTGATGATTTAATTGCACAATCAGCACATGCTAATTATTAATTATCCACCAATTTAAAAGCAGAAATTCTGCTTAACCCTTTCCGGCATGGGCAAAATCTGTACTAAAATGAGAAATTACCGACTGACACCGGAATTCACAAACGATTTTTTTAAATATTTTGAATTCCTTAATGTAAGCTTTTATTCTAAAAGCAAAATTTAACTAAAATATTACTGGTGCCGTTTGCAAGTTTGAAATTAAAATTAGGTATCCCAGACTGGGCACAGTATGCCGGAAAGGGTTAAAAAAAAATATGTGACTAAACTTTTTTTCTCTTTTAAAATATATATCGCCTCATTTCATTTACAGCTTATAAAATATTATTCTTTTTTAACGTTTACCAAATTTTCAGCAGTTAACAGAAAAAAAATGTTGTTTTCATAAGAATAATTAACAGTGAAACAACATACTTTTCTCTGGTTAACAAAGAAATAAAAATACAGCGGAGCGTCGATTATTCGAAGAAGTTGGAAGCGACCTAAGTTCGGATTAATGGATAACTGTACCTTCAATGGTCGGGCAGCGCATAACCTATCATCGGCCACAAATCGGTTAATTCTGCACAAAAAAACCATTTACCTAAATTAACTGTTTACAAGCCGAATTAATATCACAATGTAATAATAATTTTGTTTTTCTCATATTACAACTTCAAATGTTTTGATTTATGCATAGAAATTTAAAAATGTTCTTCTTGAGTATTTTCTCGAATTCCAAAAACATTTAGATTCCTAGTGGTCAAATGTGAGTAATATAGAGAAACGATAAAAACAAAAATTATATTTTTATGTAAATTAAGGAATTTGCATACTCTTTATACCTGTGATAAATGCTTAAACATATTTTTTTTTTCAAAAGTTAAAATCAACCTTATATTTTATAGGAAAAATAAGAACATCGTAATTATATTGGAAAATATATGTTTTGCATTGCAAATAATACTATGTTCCTTTTTGGGAACATTGGCGTTTAATCGGTTAAGAAGAGTAGCCCCCAAATCCTTTTACATAACCAATGAATACCCAGAACAAATCAGAAAAGCACCTTATTAGAATGAAAATATATCCAAAATTTGAAGAAAATACGTAAACCCATGCCTGTGTTGAATTTTGTCCCTCCCCGTCCTTCACTCCTATGTGTTACTAAGGTATAATGGTCAACATTATTCGATTGCCATACCTTAGAATATCTTGACATCCGTAAGTCTTCAATAGTACGCCTAATATTTAAGTTTGAAATTTTTACTTTTAGGAAAATCTGGTTTGAAAAGAAAACCTTAATCCTTTCTTATACGAAATTTTACATCAATTCTACCAATCAATTCAAGATATTTGAAATCTACAAGTCAAAACCTTTAAAATGATACCCTACAAATTGAGGTAAGGGAAAAAGTAAAAAAAAGGCTTAAAAATGCCCACTGGAGTCTGAAAATTGAACTATATTATAAAGAGATATACAGATATGGATAGCCCAGGCCAAGACCTTTGCAATGATATGTCACATGACCCACCCATACCTGTATTGAATATTGCCCCCCCTGCCCCCCCCCCACCTCCTATGTGCTGCTAGGGTATAATGGTCATCACTATTCGATTGACCATATCTTAGAATATCTTGACATCCGTAAGTCTTAACCCTCTAAAATCAACGGTTCGCCTAATATTTGAGTTTGAAATTTTTACTTTTAGAAATATATGGTTTGAAAAAAAAATGGTAATCCTTTCTTATACGAAATTTTACATCAGTTCTACCAATCAATTCAAGATATTTGAGGTTTACAAGTCAAGATCTATAAAATGATACACTACAAAGTGGGGGAAGGGAAAAAAACCCCAGAAAGCTTTAAAATGCCCCCTAGAGTCTGAAAATTGAACTATATTATGAAGCGATATGCAGATATGGATAGCCCAGGCCAAGACCTTTGCAACGATATGCCACATGACCCACCCATACCTGTATTGAATATTGCCCCCCCTGCCCCCCACCCCCTATGTGCTGCTAGGGTATAATGATCATCACTATTCGATTGACCATATCTTAGAATATCTTGACATCCGTAAGTCTTAACCCTCTAAAATCAACGGTTCGCCTAATATTTGAGTTTGAAATTTTTACTTTTAGAAATATCTGGTTTGAAAAAAAAATTAGTAATCCTTTCTTATACGAAATTTTACATCAGTTCTACCAATCAATTCAAGATATTTGAGGTCTACAAGTCAAGATCTATAAAATGATACACTACAAAGTGGGGGAAGGGAAAACCCTTCCAAAAAAGCTTAAAAATGCCCCCTGGAGTCTGAAAATTGAACTATATTATGAAGCGATATGCAGATATGGATAGCCCAGGCCAAGACCTTTGCAACGATATGTCACATGACCCACCCATACCTGTATTGAATATTGCCCCCCCCCTGCCCCCCACCCCCTATGTGCTGCTAGGGTATAATGGTCATCACTATTCGATTGACCATACCTCAGAATATCTTGTCTTACCCCTCTAAAATCAACGGTTCGCCTAATATTTGAGTTTGAAATTTTTACTGCTACCATTAAAACAATAGAAAGGGAAAGATCGATTCAACCTGAAACGTAGATCGATTTCAAGCATATCAAAAAAGTAACAACACTACTTGTATCTAAAAATCGATTTCAATTTTAGTAAATCAAAATAAAATCGATTCTGACATCGACATCGACATCGATCTACTACACAAGGTTCTGTACTGATTCGATCTACTACAAAAGATCGATCTACTACTTGCATCCAAGATAGTCTTGCGATTTTGCATCTAGGCTTTATCACCTTGTAATGTGATTGGTCAGTGATTTTGCGTCTGTTTTTGACTCAAAGGACTGGCAAGATTTTCGGCGGGGAAAAGGAAACTGTGAAGATAGAGGATTTAAATAGGGTAGACGGGAAAAGGTTTGGTTTATTTTATGACAGCCGATTATCAACACGAGGGATATAGGTACAAAGGGCAGAAGATGTCCTCCATGGGGGGAAGGGGGGGCGAGGAAAGGAGAGAATCTTCTGCATTTTGATAGACTTCCTTTTTTTTATTATATATATATTATTATTATTATTATTATTATTATTTTGAAAAACTATAAAGAAGAAGATAATTACAAAAAAAAAAGACAATTCCCATTAACTTATTTAAAAACGGGGGTTAATTTAAAAAGGGTTATGTAGATTATTAAACATGTTTACACACCCATATATAATTCTAGACATTATATGTTGCTTATTTTCTTTAAAAAAAAACTTTTTTTTTTTTTTTTGTTTGTATGATGTTATTTAAAAAATAATAATAACCTAATGCTTACAAAATTCGAATATATTGTTAAATATAACACATTTTACTGTTTTTATAAATTGTCTGTCTTTCAGTCTATCTATTTGTTTGTCTCTTACAAAATTTTGTGGTCGCTTTATCTCAAGAACTAATGCTTGGAACCTCTTGAAACTTCAGATTCAGCTAGACTTTCATATAAATTGGTGCTGATTACTTATGGTAAAAATCGCTCTACAGGTGGCTCTGTTATGTTGTATTTTTCATGATTACTGCAAGATAGATACCTCAAGAACTAATGCACGTATTTTTGCCAAACTTCAGATTCGGTTTGATATTAACGTAAATTGTTGATGATTAAGTTTTGATTTAAATCTAACGGCAGGTGACGCTGCATTTTTCCTGATTTTTGCGATAATTGCATCTCAGAAACTAATTCAGAAAATTTCATCAAGCTTCACATTCATAAGTTTGGTGCTTATTAGGTTTCAGTGTAAATAACTATGCAGGAGGCGTTGCTGTGCTGCTTTTATCAGCAGTGTTGAATTCAGATATTTTTCACTGGGAGGGATTTTTATGTCTCCTTGAAGGGGCATTCTATACTTCAGAGAAGGGGGGGGGGGGGACTCTTGTACATGAAGCTTCAATATTTTCGTGAGACATTTCAAAGTTCCGGGGCGGAGATGTTCCTCTTCGGGCTGACCCCTGAATTCAACCGCTTTTTCAGGATCTACAAGATTTTATTGATCATATCTCAAGAGCTCCTGAACGGAATTTCATCAAACTTAATAGTCTCTTAGATATTATCATACGTTGTTCCTGATTAGGTTTTTGTGTAAGTTATATAATACTGCTCTGCTATACTGCATTTTTCACGATATTAGTGATATCTTAGAAATTATGCATGGAATTTAATCAAATTTCATATTCGGTTAAACTTTCACATAAATAGATTCTTATTACGCTTGTCTTATTAGGCTTGAGTGTATACTGCACAACAGGTGTCGCTGTGATGCTCTTTGAATTGCATACATTTCGGTTACAGACATCTAGCGGGGGTGGACCGAAATTCAGCGATTTGTTTGGAAAACGCAATGCTTTCTTTTAAAATGTTCATACTTCAACCTATACTTTTTAAATCTTCATGATGGGTATAAATAATTTAAATTTGACATTGACAATGTGTTAGTGCATTTAGAAGTTTTATCATGTATGAGATAGAAGACTTTTTGAGATTGGCACATCCGACTGCTTTATCTTCAACTTTTGAAGCAAAATAAAAATATCTTCTGAGAAATCGATTAAAAATTTTATAGTATCGATTAAATCGAGTTGACCATAATATCGATTAAATCGATTTAAAAAATCGAAATCGCCCATCACTACTGTAAGTTGATAATGTAAATGTCGCAATATAACATTCCAGTATCTCCATGACTGGAATAAAAAATCATCAATTCAATTTATTTGCATTTTGAAGTAAATTAATATACATTATCAATGTTACAATTAATATATTATCCTCTAAAAACATTTACATGTTAGCAATTTACATTTCATCTTATTAAAAAAAAAAAGAGGAATTGGACATGTCAAATTTCTCCCCACTTCCTTGTTTTGTGTTAAACTTCTTGTATAAACAAAAATGTTACTTTTAGACTTATTTTAAGTTATGGATGATATACAATATCCCATAAATAGAGAAATTATTAGATCTATGCATAAACAAGTCATTAATACTTTCGTGTCTGATTTTTCTTTTTTTCAGTGTTTAGAAAAATTATTTTTGCGTTAATAACATTAACACATCAACATTAACACTAGCTATCCAAATAGATTAATTAGTCTTTAATGACTATTTCATTATCTGAAAGATGATGAATGTTGTTATTTTAAAAACTATTCAATTAATTTTCATATGGCAATAAGCTAAAGAAAATTTTTTAGAAAATATTGTATTACAATAAGATTTATTTTATATTACAACTTTTTAATACTTTTTGCGCTTTATTACCCATGATTCTTTCTGGAAATTAACTTTTATTTTAAATTTAAAGAGTGAAATATGTGTCTAAAATAAAAGAATCACAAACAGCGAAAGAGAATTAAGCAAATAATAATTATTATTATTACTAATAAGCCTAAACATAAATGGAGTCATATAATGACTAGACATATACTAACATTACTACATGTAAACAATAGCAAAAGTATTTCTCCATCAAAAGACATGTACTATTAATAGTACTACAGACCCGAAAGGGTTAATATGCAAAAAGTATGTGAAGCAAATCTACTTTTGATTCTTGAAGTAATCTTTTCCTTTATACAATTGCAAACTTATACAGATAAGAAAAAAATTTTCAATTGAAGATTGGGCTTCCATTGCTGCATCTTGTGTATGATTGATGAAATGTTTAGAATGATGCATAAAGAGAAAAACCTACTGTCACATTCCTCTCATTGTCCATCTCCATCCCACGCTACCCTGTATATTTGTATTGTATGAGCATCCTCCCCCCTCCAAATATATGTATTTACATGCAACATACATACACAAATACATTCATTTTAAAGATTTCTCTGGATTTTTGTTAAAATAGTTTAAATTAAAACTGGCTTATGTTTATTTTTATTTATTTATTTATTTTCTGATGATGGATGTTCTTTATATTGTATTCCATCATTGCTCCAAATTTCCATTTCTTTAATTCAACAAGAGGATGAAAATTAAACTTCTCAAAATGTTTGCTCATTCTGAATAAATTAATTGCACATTAATAGAAATTTGTGGAAAAAAATGTTATTTTTATAACAAATAAAAAATGTGTTAAAATTGTCACTGGATTAATGTTTTGGGTGTCATACATTAATATGAGTGTGGCATTTTGTCTTTTTCTTTTATTATTAAGCAATAGATATGTTAACATGCTTTATGTGCTTTTCAATTCAATTTAATTTTTGTATAAAATTTTACTATAGTTATATATTCCTGTTCTTACTTCAGAAGCAAAATACCATCTTGTTCCATAATTTTAAGTGGCAAGATTTCTGAATATGTGGACTATTGCTGCTGTGAATAAAAAATTTGACGGGTAAAGTATACCTATGTACAAAATATTTATATTTTGTTGTGATGTTTTTTCTTCTGCCAGGTTATAAACTATATCAAAAAATGCAATAAAATCAAATTATCCACTTCAATTTAAAGCAAATAAAATCACCAAAATCCTTACATTTGAATTACAGCTCTTGGATACCAAACACAAATACACAGTGGCGTAGCTAATGGGCCGATGTGGGGGGAAGGGGGTCCACTCTGTGTGTCATCCTCTGAGAAGTGACACCTGACCTTTATTAGAATAATTTATAACACAATTATTCTATCGGTAAATTAATTATAACAGACGTAAATTTCCCAAGTGGGTGAAAAA
This sequence comes from Maratus speculifer, assembly GCA_964019185.1. Classification (NCBI taxonomy): domain Eukaryota; kingdom Metazoa; phylum Arthropoda; class Arachnida; order Araneae; family Salticidae; genus Maratus; species Maratus speculifer. The sequence continues at coordinate 172,864,022 of OZ025299.1, forward strand.
AGTCCGAGCCAGGATTCAAACCAGGGATGAATTGGCTGAAGCCGCCAATGCTCTTCCAACTGAGCTATCCCAGACAACCACTTAAGGACTATTTCACCCACCACCTAACCTTAACAATCATACAATCTGGTCTGATACTATGGACCAGCTCAACACAATAAATCGAAGGCTAGTATAAGAAACTGCAGAAAACTCTGCATATGAAATCATATTAGAATAATTTATAACACGATTATTTAATCGATAATTTACCAATTGAATAATTGTGTTACAAATTATTTTAATAATAAAAAATTAAAAAACATATAAGGAATTTGTCAAACACTTAAGCCAGCAACATAACACAGCGGTGTTTACGTGGCGAATGATGTCACACCTGCTTTTGTCTGCGATGCAGCATTTTCCTTCCAAAACAAAAACTGCAGTTTTAAAATTCATTTAGTGAATTATTAAAGTTTCAAATATACATAAAAATAGTATCAATTTTCTTCATTTTTTGTGTTCTTCAATATAAAAGTAAAAAGAAAATTGTGAAATTTCTCCATTTTCATTAACCAGATCGGCCTCATCCCTGACCAATCTTTGTAATCAATGCTCTGCTGTTCTATTATTTCCTTTGATAGTACGCTTTATTTCGCATAGTCGGGTCACAGATAAATAATTTTGTTTTGCTGCAGATTGACACAGAATATTCTGCTACTGGAGACTGTGGCTGAAATTCAAGTATGAGCATATTATGCCGATGAGAAAGAGGGAGAAAATTAGTTTGATTGCTGTTGCTAGTTTCTTTATTCAATATATCTTGATGAGAACCAAATTTCTGTGAAAGTGTTGAATCAAATTTTGCTTGTATTTCTTTCTCAAAAAGCACATTGTTTGACAAGTATGTCATTTAACGAGCAAATTCTACTACATGAATGAAATAACTTTTTTATGTTTCTATAATACTAAATTTATAAGGATTAAATTTAATTAAGTTTCTTCTTCTCTTTCTTTTTGTTCATTGTTTGCCTTTTTTTATTTTTTAGACCTTTGGGATCTTATAATGGTCTTACAGATGTGCACCTTGCTCATTTCTTTTCTCAGCCATCTCGTCAATCTCATCTGAAATCTGCAAAATTAGTAAGTTACTTTTTATGATTCCCTACAGCTTAACCCTATAAAGGGTAGTATAATTTTTAATATGTGATTATAGCATAACCCCTTAAAAGACTGTTGTTTTTTTATGTTTGAATGTACTTTAACCCCTTAAAGTACAGATTTATTTTTCATGTGTCATTATAGCTTAACTTCATAAAAGGTTGCGTTAATTTTTATGTTTGATTACAACTTAACTCTTTAAATTGTATTGGGATATATTTTACACCACTTAGTTTTAATCAAGAGTTTTAGAATACAATTTTACTGTTATGAAAAAAATAATCTATAAAATTGTATTTTATTATTTTCAAATAAAATGCTTTAAAAGATTTGATATCAATTCAGCATTATAGAAGACAATTAATTGCTCCTGAAAGGCGATGCACTTAAATCTAAAAAATTTTCATTAAAATGTATCCATAACCTTAACCTGAAACCATAATAAATAAACACATTTTATTAGACATAAGGTTCAGTTTCATGGTTAGACCAGTTCACTTAACTTACATAAGGATAGAAGTGTGGGAAAATATCAAGAGGTGGTCTCTGTTTGAATATTTTTTTATGAAAAGGTAATACCAATTTAAAAATAGCCTTTGTTAAATAAATATGGAACCTGTAAGCATTTGTAGGTCTAAAACATAAAGGGAAATCATAACCCTTTAACAAATAAATACTTCAGTCTCTGTTAATATATACCATTGATAAAGACAAAGAGGAAGGAGTTGTGGGAGACTTTGTAATCTTAGTAAATAGCAAAATTTTGCAATAAGATAATTATTTTCATGTCTACCTAATTTTATTCTTGATATGTTTATGTACAGTCATTTACTAAAATTCAATCATTATTTTCTTCCAGATAACAAAAGATGGATTTATTGTTCCAGAGAAAAGTGTTAAAGGAGAAGTACATCTTCATGAAAAAAAGAGAAAAGTGTATGATATTCTTGCAAGATCCATTCTTCAAAATGCTGTTCATGAAGAGGGATCATGGAACAAAAAACTTTGCAATTATTTAGAAGATATATCAAAAATGGCTGCTGTTGATAAAGCAAGGGTAAAAAAAATATTGAAATAACTAAAGTAGTTTCTATATTTTTGTTTGTTTGTTTGTTTTGTTTTCTTTTTTGAGACATATATAAGTGAATATGCAATTTTTACTCCACAGATTATATTGGCTACCATAGCATAAAAAAAATTCTAATGGGAGAGAAATAACTCAATATGTATACTAATAAAATAAAGAGAGAACATGTGACTGACCTATCAATGCAGAATTGAAACTATTTAAGTCAGGATCACAACATTTTAACAGCAGATTGCTGTTATGACCTAGGCAAGCAGTAAAAAAAAAGAATTTTGAAAATTCACCCCCTAAGAAGTTAAATGGTGGGGGTCAAAGATTTTAGGTCATCTTGCCATATCTCAACAGCAGTAGATAGCAATGTAAAATTCAGCATAACAAATCTACTAAAAACATAACAAATGTGTATTTTAGCAATTTTAGGAAGTCAACTACTAAGGGAGTTAAATAGGAGATCTAAAAGTTTAAGTCATTTTGCCATATCTCAGCTGCAATTTTAAGTAACAGCAAGTTTAACATGTATTTCAGTGATTTTAAAGCTATTTTAGCAATTTCATTTTGTATTTATTTTGCTTTGAGGTAGGCGCTACAGCTATTCGCCAGCATAACCTCCAATGATCACCAGAAACCATATAGAACACTTTATTACAGAATATCCCGTACATACATTTTCACAGGGACAACACAGACATCCATGCCGCTAGCTGGACTCGAACCAGGGACCAGCGGTGTGGGAGCAGCCTCCGCTACTATCCACGCCACTGGGTCGGCTGCAATTTCTTTACCAACATTTGCTATAAACCTGATTATGAAAGATCAGACAAATAAGACAACTATTGCTAATTATATATATATTTATATACAGTAGACTCTCTCAAATCCGCACAGCTTGGGACCAAAGGTTGTGCGGATTTTAGAATTTTGTGGATTTCTGGTCATTACTTTGTTGACATTTTTAAAAAAGTAATTTGAATTTAATTAATAATAAAATCAACAGTGTAATGAATGCTTACAATATACTAAAATATTAAAATAAGTAATAAATTAAAAAATAAGATATTTTTTAAAATGATTAAAATACTAAAAGCAAAGATCAAATTAATAATCAATAATGTACAATTAAATATTCATTATAAAAATGAGATGTGTTTTCCTAAATTATTCAATGAAACTTGCCTCATAAAGGTACATTACTAATTCACATCAAAATCATAAAATAACAAAGCTTTATTTCAGGTTTAGCCAGACTTAATTACTAAAAAAGCTTGATTAATACATAAATATATTTGGTATGATTGTGATTACCAATGATATCAGTTATATCTTGATTTTTTTTCAGAAATAAATTATTCTTTCTTCATAAAAAAAACATGAATTCAATAATTTTAACAAAAATTACAAATTAAAAAATATATGGAATCGATATAAAACTAAAAAAGTCGAATTTTGCACCTACATCTGAAATGAATGTTTCATTGTTTACATCCGTAAATTATGTGTGGATTTTAGAGAGTTGCAGATTTTAGGAGTGCGGATTTGAGGGAGTCTACTGTATATATGTATATATAAATATATATATATTGCATAAGCTATTTTTTTTTTCAAGATTTTTTTAATAATATGTACTATAGATACTATACAAAATAGTTTTGCTAAATCCTATGCTATTTGGTTGTTTTTTTATGTTGTCAGAAAAATTGTATATTTTTCTGTTACATGCACCAAAAAAAAATTGCATATTCTTTTATATAAAGCCAAGGGTTTTCTTATGATTGTGTCATAGTAAGTTCTTTTTTTTTTTTTTTTTTTTTTTCGATTACTTTTTAAAAATTTGTGAGAGAATATACAGCGTTCCTTTATCCCTTTAAGGCCGAAAGGTTTTTCACAAAAAGGAAAAGTTTTGGTGATTTTCTCTAAATAATAGGATTTGTTTGATTGAAAAAAAATATTTAATAAAGTATCTGATGTCAGGTTTTGCCAAGGGAGGATTCACATAATTCTGTGGTTGTAGGCTAGACTTTAAATCGAAAAAAAAAAATGTTTTTCCTTTAAGATTACCTACACAATTGTGTAGATCAGGTCTTAAAGGATTATTGGGTTTACCATATCGTTACATTTGTCAATAAAATGTTCAGAAAGCAAGATTTCAACTTTCCTATGATCATTCTTTTCCTATTGGAGGACATAATGAAAATTACAGTTATAGGTATTATATGGAAAGATCTTTCTTTCTCAAATCATTTGTAAATATCAATTTTCCTTTTTGAGTTATAAGCTGTAATTTAATTGTTTTATTCAGGCAGAAAAAGCTTGCTCATTTTTTGTAGCCTTCTACGAAAGTACTTATTTTTTTAAGAAAGCACATCACAACTTTTACACGATCTGATAAAATACATAAATTTCAAGTCTTTTTAAAGTTTTTTTTTTTTTTTTTTTTTTTTTTAAATATTACTTCAAAAATTATTTTTTTATAAACCTTTGAATTTTGTGAAAATGTACAAAATTGCAATTTTTGATTCCCTTCTAATCAAAGAGATTTTTTAGATTTAAAAAAAAATCAATAGATTTAACTTCTTTTTAGGTAGATTTTGTATGAAATCTACCTGTTACATTCTTGCCTATGTTGGAATTTTTGAAAAAGTTCTGCAGATCTACACTGATTATGACTTCAAGAACTCAAAATTGCCTTCAGTAAAAAACTTTATCTATTTATTTCACTTTTTTATGGATACAATAACTTCCGTGATTCTGCTCAAATTTTTTCCAAACTGATACATAAAATGAAGGGACATAAAATCTGGGTTATGTTCATTAATGGGTAATATTGGATCAAGGGGGTGAAAATCGAAAAAAAAAAAAAACATTACTTCTTAACTAAAATAGATATTGAATCAGTTTAAAGTTATTATTATTTCTAAAAAATGGGCCAAAAATTTGGGTGTGGCAGATTTTTGATAAATTAAAAATAGGCTCAAGGAGCGAAAAAAAAATAGGGTTTTAGTGAGAAAAAATCATAATTTCGTCAATTCTCAAGATATTAAATCCAATTAAATTTATTATAAGTCTTCTTAATATTTTCCGTAACTTTTATACTGACAAATTTTTTATAGGACCAACTTTTAATGCAAAAAAATTTAAAGCAAAAAGGGGAGGGGTGGAAAAAAATCCATAATTTTGTCAATTTACAAGACATCAAATCTACTTAAATTTATTATACACCTTCTCAATAACATCTACAACTTTTATACTGACAAGTTTTTGTCCGAACCGATTCTTATAGTTTAACAAAATAAACAAAAATTTAGAGCTAATAAGAAAAAAAATTGTATTAATGGTGTACTCAAATCTAAACTGCTAATTTTGACACATTTTTAAATTCATTTTTGCTCTCAAATGCATCCATTTGGCAGGTTCTTTTATTTAGAAAATATACAATGTGCCATATTGGTTGATTTTTTGATAAAGGCAAAATATATTTCAAAACTGCTGTCAAAGCATGTATTTTGAACTGAATTTCCAGAAGCTATCATGCTGAAAGAATTAAGGATGTACTGAAATTCCTTCATTTCTGACTCCTTTATAAATTCATTTTGGCTCTCAAAGGCATGCACTTGGCAGGTTCTCTTATTAAGAAATTGTATAATGTGTTGTATATGTCAATTTTTTAATAAAGGCAGAATGTATTTCAAAAAATACTGTCAAAGTGGACATTTTGAATCAAATTTTCTGTAGCAATAGTATTGGAAATGAAAAATATGGTCTAAAAAATAATTGTTTAGAAATCAAGTACTAATTAATAGAATGAATAATAAAAACACGAAGTCACTTTTAAACATCTTCAAAAATCACACCAGCAAGCTTCAATTTGTTTCTTTGAAAAACGAGTTTGAAACAGTGTTGGAAAATTTCGAGTTGTTGAGCACAGAAAAATCTTTCTCTTTTAATATTTCCTTAATGTGATTCTGATAAAACCAGCTCTTGCAGAAAGATGAAATTGTTAAAATGAGTTTATCTCTAATCATAATTTACTTTTTGGTTGGTGAAATTTGCACTTAACTTCAAAATTTACCTGCACCTATAGGCCGAGCCGGCAGGTTTTTTTTTTTATATAGGTTTCCACAATCAAAATATGTAGAAAATTGAAAATGAGCAAACAGTTCCATGTTTGTCAAAATACTGTGGAATGACTCAATTAATTCTTGATGGCATCATGTCTTTATTATAATTTTTAGTGATTCTGTTTTTAAACAAATTGATTGAGTTTTTTCAAAAAATATAATTTTTTTTCTTTTTTTATTATGTTTTATTTGTACAATTGTATTTAATTACAACTTCTTATACTCTGAGTAAAAAGAAATGCCTATTATTAAAGCATTAAAAAAAACTTCTTACATTAGAGAATTTTTTGTATGAAACTAATTAAAAGTTTGTATGGAATAGAATTCATTAAGTAACATTTTTTGTTCTTTTTTTGATAATAAGTTTCATGATTGTTGTGTAAGAGCTTTAATAATGTAAAACTTGATAAATTCAGGTAGCTGTCATTATAATTGTTGCTGATACTACTAGGTAATCTTTATTATAGCTGTTTTAGTTATAAATTACATATTTTTAAGGAGGGATACTTTAAATAAACAATATTGTTTTTTTTTTTTTACATTCAGCTTAGCAGGTTTCAGTGATAAAGTATAAGCTCAAACTTTCATCAGAAATTGCAATTTCATTTACAAAATAAATAACTTTCTTTGTGCATATATATTTTTAATTATTTTTAACCTACAATTCTTAGTATTTAGTGTTTCCTGTATTTTTCTTTTTTGAATACAATTATAAGCTGTTGTGTTGATTTATATATTTTTAAATTATTTCAGAAAACAATGAAAAAAAAATCCAGTAGATTTGCATCTGAGTTGTTACTTGAGCGTCCCTTTTCTTATAACATTGCATATGAAAATGACATATTGAGGTCTCCTTCAAAATCTACTTATAATTATATAAATCTTCCTAAGCCTCCAAATTCAGCACCTGTTACTTGTGGCTGTTTTGAAGGACAGCAAAAATTAAAGGTTGGTTTATCGTATTATTTTCTTTATACATATTTTTAAAATTTTTATCATAGTATAAAAGTGTTTATGAATTTGGCTTGTCTGAGCCACATACATATACCAGAATATTTATATGAGAATATGTGTCATGCAATTCATATATGTTATTGAGTTTTACAATGACATGTTTGGTATTAAAAATGAAATTTGTAGCATTTATGATTTGTTTACAAGGACACTAAAAAAAATCTGTTAAATTACAGAGTATGGTAAAAAATTGTTTGCAATGTATTTTATCTATTTACACTATTTCAAATGTATTGAAATTGTTTACATCAGTAGGGTGAACTACAAAAAGCTTGCTATAAAATATGGTGTACATATTATTCATTGTTCATTTGGAAAAACACACAAAAAAAATTGGTTACTGTACTGCATATTTAACAATATTTGCTGGAAGTGCATTTTCAGTTGTGGTAAGCATTTTTAAATTTAGCTAATTTTTTGCCTGTTACTCCATGTATATAAATTCTGTAGATCAGCACAAAAGATCTCAAGGGCATTTCCGTTTATTGCTAGAAATCACTGAAAAAAAGTTTTTAGCTGTGGTATGGGTTTGCTAGTTGAACTTTAACATACTGTGTAGTATGTATGCAAATCTATAGATCATATACAGAACTGCACAAAAGAATTTGGACATTTTTTGTTACTATTGATGGTATTTCATTAAATTGGGTTTTCTAATGTGGTCATCCCTTCACAGCCAAAAGTAGGATGGGGGGCAGATGGGGCATGTGCCCTAAGCACCTGGCAAAAGGAACACAAAATGAAGATTTTGTTTGTCAATTTTTCTCACATCTATGTTTAGCAAGGTATTTGTAGACAATGCATGGACCATTGTTAAAACAGTTTGTCTGGAAAATACCATCTGAGGATGATGTAGTATAAAGATCCTGTATAAAACAGAATTTTTTCAATTCCACTTTCAAAGTTTTAATGAATTATATTTGACAAAGCTAATTATGTAATTAAGTAAAACATATTTTATGATTATAAATTTTAAATAAGTCAGCTATTTCAAACTTAGTAAAATTATCTTTGTAAATTTAACTTTTGTAAGAATAAGGGGGAGACCAAAATTCACGTTTACCCTGGGTGCAAAAAAGACTAGTTTTGGCCCTGCATCCTTTGTTTAACTAGACTTCAATATTCATTTTACTAAACTGTGAAGTTTTGTTAGAGTGTTCTAGAAGTGTTTCATAATATATGCTTGATGCGTGATTTTTCATTTTTGTTATACTGTATACGAATTATTTTGTTGAAAATTCTATGCACAATTTCTACTTAGCTTTGAAGTATATTTTGAAACTTATTTCTTGTATTTAACAGGTTTTAAGTAAGATAACAGTTGAATTGAGAGCATGAAATTATTTATTTTATGAAATTAAATAAATTAAACAATAGCATATTTAATATGGCATTTGTATTCCAGCACATAACATATTGCATTAAATAATGTATTCCTAAAATTTTAAACTGTAATTTGTTTTATTGTGTGCATCCCTTTTGTCCAAAAATATTTCTATGTGGTATGTCAGATGAAAAAACACTGAAAAGTATAATAACATGGTGTGAAGAGTAGACTATGTAATGTATCAATAAAATCCATAAAATTGATATGAAATGCAAAGTGTCGTAATGATATTAACAAACCCTATGCTACTCTATATTGAGAATATCGTAATTCGAAAACAGAAGAACAAAATCAAGAGTAAGGTAAGTTTTGAAACACATTTGATTGTGGTTTGCAGTACAGGCAGATTTTCCTTTTTTTAATGGAGAATATAAAATTTATATTGCAAAAAAGCAATATAAAAATTTAACAATTATATTTCATAAAAAAATCAAAAATTGGCTTTAGCCAATTCCTGTCATGTGCATGAAAGCTTAGAAAAAGTAATCCATTAAACTATAATAGTTAAAGTGTAAACCATTAAACTGCAATATACATGAATTATGTAAATAAATAAATGTTATACATCATAGCTACCAAGTTTTATGCATTTTTCCTACCACAAAAATTTTATAGTAAATATTGTTTTATTTAATCATTGAAATCTTACGATTAAATAAATGGAAAATTTCTGTACAATTTTAGTGGTAGCAAAAATGCATAAAAGTTGGCAGCTATGTATACATCATTTAGACCATATTGATTTTTAACTAAATCCCCAAATGCTGTTTTGAAGTATTGTCTGAATCTTTAAAATTGTGAAATCTGCTAAAATATTTTAAAAATAGTTTAACAATTTTAACTTAATATTTAAGCTAAAGTATTCTTCATTTAATTATCTTTTACATATATTAAACTAATCTACAATTTTTATTATATTTTGTATGAGTATTATAGTGAAGTTATATGTTTTTGTGCATATAAGACAAAATATTAATTATTTTCCGGGGGAAAATTAAAATAAAAAAAGAGAAAGCAGGGGGAAAGAAAAATAGTCATGTAAGAATTATAATTGAACTACTTTGCGAAATTATTTTAGTACTTTTTCTTTCTTCTATCTTTACAAGAAATGTATTGGGCTCATGCAAAAATTTACCCTCAAGTTTTCTAGGGATTTATATGTTTTTAGTGCTGATCATGATTCGACTATTTTTGAAAATGTCTTATTCTTTGCATGTATGTGACACAAATTTTCCAGGAATAGATTGATGCCTTGATATATATTGGTGTAAATTGCCCAACAGGTAGTGCTGCTATGCTGCATTTTTCAATTTCCACAGTAGCTGTATCTCATGAACTAATGCACAGATTTTCCTCAAATTTCTGATTCAGTTGTACCTTGTGAATTGCTTTTGATTAGTTTTTGGTGTAAATCACCCAAAGCTGGCACTACTATGCTGAGTTTTCACAATTTCTTTAATAGCTCTATCTCAAGAACTAGTGACAGACATTGATAGACTGAATAGATTCAGTTAAACATTGACATAAATTTTACTGATTACGGTTTGATGTTAATTGCTCAATAGGGGATATTACAACACTGCATTTTTCACAGTTTCCACTATAGCTTTATCTCAAGAAGTATCATATGGATTTTCATAAAACTTCAGATTCAGTTAGATTTTGACATAACTTATTGCTGATTACATTTTAGTATTAATCGCCAATAATTGGTGCTGCTATGCTGCATTTTCTATTATTCCCGTAATGACTCTGTCTCAAAAACTAATGCACAGATTTCCTCAAACTTCAGATTCAGTTAGACGTCAGCATAACTTGTTGCTGGTTAGGTTTTGGTGTTAATTGCTCAATAGGTGATGCTGATATGCCACATTTTTCACAAATTCTGCTATTGCTTTATATCAAGAAGTATCACATGGATTTTCACAAAACTTCAGATTCTTATAGTCTGATCCAGTTGACATAACTTACTGCTGGTTAGATTTTGGCATTAATTGCCCAATAGGTTTCTATGCTGTATTTTCTATGATATTTACGATAGCTGTATCTCAAAAACTACTGCATGGATTTTAATCAAATTTCATATTCTGTTACAATTTCACAAAAATTGATCCTTATTGGGCTTGAGTGTGTACTGCTCAACAGGTGTTGCTTTTATGCTTTTTGCATTGAGAGTTGCAGACATCTAAATAGGGTGGATGTTGAAATTTAATGATTTGTTTGAAAGATGCAAAGCTTATATCTCTCTTTTAATTGCACACAATTTAATGAACCTATTTCTTTAGAATCATCATGATGAGAGATTGTCCTTTAGTTTTGGCACTGTGATAGCAAATTTTGAAGTATTAACATGTATGAGATAAAAGGAAGTTTTGGGATTGGCACATCTGAGTAATTTCTTTTACTGTTTATTCATTTACATTTCCTTATTTATATGTAGTTTTTATTAATCTATTTGACAATGAAATAACTTTTCTAAAATACATTAATCCTTAACCCTTTCTGGCATGAGCAAATTCTATTAGTAAAATGAGAAATTATCGAGTGTCACCAGAATTTACAAACAACTATTTTAGAAATTAAGAATCCCTCAATTTAAGCTTTCATTCTAAAAGCAAAATTTTAATAAAATATTATTGGTGCCGTTTGCAAGTTTGAAATTAAAATTAGGTATCCCATACTGGGCACAGTGTGCCAGAAAGGGTTAATGAAATATATAATGTACATTGAAGTTATGCACATATTATGAATGTGTATCTATACACAAATACATTTAATATCAATAATTTTATTATTTTGTTTGATTTCATGTGTTACCTGATATTTTACTGCTTTGTTCATATGTTGTACTATTGATATAATAGGATTTCATAAAACAAAGATACTGATTTATCATGAAATTTAATTCCAAACATTGTCCAGTCCTAGTGTAGAGGGGCTATTTTTGGTGCTGATATTTTTGAGTAGTATGATCACAGATTTCTGTGATTAAATAAATCAAAATTTACTATTCTGAAATAGTAGTACAAAAAACAAGTGCCTGTATGACACCCCTAAATACAAACACTCACAAAAAAAAAAAAAAAAAAAAAAAAAAAAATTAATAATAATTGTAAGTAAATGTTAGATTCAATAATGTTGAAATTAATTCTTAGGCTAATATTTTTCCAAAACATTTATCTCTTCATTTTTAAATCTGGCGGTGTCTAACATTCACCTGTAAGTTTTAATAATTTTTCTTGTATCAAAGGTGTGTATTATATGCTAAAATATGATATATAATAATAATATGATATGTTTGTATGCAGCATTTGGTTCATATAAAATGTGTATCCTTCATTCCAAAAAAAAAAAAGTTCAGTCATTTATATTTTTAAAATAAATTCTAATTTCTTAAATAACGAATTCTGTAAAGTTTTGATGGACATTGAAATCATTTAGATGTCTATTTAATATTGTTCTTTATATATGAAATATGTTCTTAAAATATCAGCCAATGAAGTAAATTTTAACTGTGCCTGTGAAGTATCAAAATTAATTTATTTCTATCGTTTGATAAATTTTCTAAACTGAATGCATTTGGTTTATTTCAAACAAACATAATAATAATAATAATAATAATAATATAATAATAATACAAGTTTAAGGGCAAAGGTATTTTAAATGTTAAGTTTAGTGAAGCTGGTAATAGCAAAAGAATTGATTGTGAGATACCATTGACAATTTTGTACTTTTAATGGAAAATATTCAGCCATTTATTCCCAAACAATGTGCATTGAATTTTAATATGTATTGTTAAATATTATTGCTACAATCCAGAAATATTGAATGTTAAAATTTATTTTTTTGGTCAAACTAAAAAATCTGTTTCAAAATAGAATGCCAATTCATTTTTCATATTTTTGGGATTTCCTGATGTAGTTTCACATTCAAAGTTGTGTGTGGTTTATTTAAAGGAACTGTAAAGTATTAAAAATATAAATGGCATTTCTCACAGTTGATAATTTATGTTATATTAACAATATTTAGCAGTCTATTTCAATTTCAATCATATATTGTTGAATTTTCTATTTATGTGCATCAGTCTGAGATATAAAAACTTTAAAAAAAATGTATATTTTCATTATAATCTCATTTATTATAATTTTGATATTTCAATTTTTTTTGCCTTTAGCGATCTTTATCTGCCAAACAACACTCACCTTATGGTATCCCTTTAATTCTGTCTGGATCATATAAAGAACAAATGCAATCCTTATTTAATACCAACAAAACTGTAAAGCGTAAAAAAAGAAAACAAAGAAAATTAATTAACTCTATTGGCAATTCAAATATTATGAAGAATATATTTTCTATAAATCCTGTTAAAGTAAGTAATTTATTTTACTTTTACTAGATTTATTATTAGTTTTATTAAAAGTAAGATCCTTAAGTTTAAGACATGTTGCAAAGAAATGCTCTGAAAGCTTTGTGTCAGTATAATATCATGATTTTGTTTGGTTGTTTGCTTTTTGAGAAATAGAATCATAATCTACTTATAATGCTAAGAAAAGACAATTATACACATATTTAGATGCCCCAGCATTCAAAAGTATACAGACATTTAGTATTTATTGCAAATGTAAGTAAAGCTAAATTCAGACTTGTAGCTTTACATCTCTTTTTTTGTATGTGTATAGCACAATTATGTTTATTTGTAAAATATAGCTTATTAAAGTTATCCTGTTACACCTACCTGTATATCTTCCTCAGATCATAAGATAAACTAAATGACACCATAGATGACAGAAAAAGTCTTTTTATGAATTGGATACTTTAGGAGACTGGTTATTTAGGTTCCCAAATATAAATAGTAATATTCTTAAAATATCAGTTTAATTATCAACAACTTAAATTCTTGCAATAACTAATTGAAGGACTTTAAACAAATAAATAATCTACAAATTCTCAAAATTTATTGTAAAATCTCTAAGTTATATAATTATGAAAATTTCTTTCTTTCTTCTTGGCCACTCTGTCTTGAAGGCATTTTGCAAACTCAGATGAAAGTAGCGTTTATTTTATAGGAAAATAAGCACCAGTACTGCCATTGATTAGTTTGGTTCCTAATGAAAAAACATTCAACTATATAGAAATGAAGTAAAAATGGTAAAATATCACAATTTAGTTTTTACAAGAAAACTAGTGAAGGTCCACATTTTTGTATCCCAAATCTTAAAAGGTTTTTAAAAATAAGATATTAACAACTGTTATAATTTTTTACTTATTATTACACGTATCATTTGACAAACACATAATAGAGTAACTGATTTGAATAAATCTCTCTGTGAAATATTTTATGATGTAAGGTTCAAATAAAATAAAAGTAATTTATTAAGGATATGTCACCCTTATTTCTTTAGTCTTTAACATTTTTTTTCATATCTGCATAACTATTTCAATCTGCATGACTAATCAATGGAGATCCTTTGTTTAATGTATTCCTGGTCTAAGATATAACCACACTAGCATAGCTGAAAGAAATACCATGTTCTACATATAGTTTACTAACTGTGTGTTCAAAAAGATGAGGGTATGACATCAAAGGTGTTAGGAGAAATAGCCCTTTGTTCTCCTCTCTGTGTTCAGTAACCTGTAACTACTCCCTGAATCCAGCATAAGGATATTGTATTCAAAATCATATCACTAACATTACAGCTCTGAACTGTCAATCAACTTGCTTAATCAGTGAGACAGTCATACATGCACCAAAATGGTCTTTCTTTTCTATACCTTCTTCAGAGATTTAAAAGTTAAAAGTGGTGGGTTTAACAGGAAGTTAAAAGTGCTTAAGAAATAGAAAGTGACTATTTCCAAAAAGTATAAAATTATCTTTATATGCAGGTTTTATTTTAAACCATTTATTTTTATAGACTGGTTCCATATACATTAAATTAATGAGATTTCTTCTAGGGCCAAATGAAATATTGTATACAGGTTTTATTGTATACAGGTTTTATTGTATTGGTGTGCTTTTTCTTTTTTTCTTTTCTTTTATGAGTTTGTAAATCTTATCTGTTTGGAGGATCATCGTGTTTTTTACAAATGTGTTGAAGTGATGTTTTGTTTACATAATATTTTCTTTTAATTACTATTCAGCAATAAAATTTAGAGAAGTAGTGTGACTTGTAAAATTGATGTTAGGTAACCAATGTTTAAGAACAGTTTTTACTGAAAACTTAAAATATCTGATATATTATCACAAAAACTATTCAGCTCTCAACATCAAGAGGATCAAACAATAAAACATATTCACTATTATTTTATATTATTTTTAAAAGGTTGCCTTAAAAATAATAGAAATAATTTTACCAACATTAATGTTATGAAATAGTGCAAAAAAGCTCAAAGTTTAAATGAAACATTATGTAATTAAATAGAAATCTAGCATTTCTTGTGTTAAAAAATTAAATACAGATTACTGATACATTGATAAATCAATATATTGGCTATATCGATATTTTCTGTCTAATATTTTTCAGATATCAATGTCTTTAAGACTGATATTATTAAATTGCTTTCCATCATTAAACATAACTGAAACATCACTTGTATATGGAAAATGTAATTATTCTGCCACCTAAATTATTATTATTTTTAAAATCTCATGCCACTTTGCACATGTTTGGGAAAATTGCATTATGTTAGTCTTGACAACAAAAAAACTCATAAAAGACATTTTATTGTAATAATAAAGAAAAAAACATTTAAACATTTCTTAAATACAATAAAGCTGCAACCATTGAGTTGGTGGACCAGATAAAATGAAAATTAAAAGAATGTGGTGAATGCAACTTAATGAAAAATTCACTTTATTTTTTATTTTATATGTATAAGTACTATTCACAGCATATAACTGTTTAATTTAAACTGTTTAATAATTTTATTTGTTCTTATATATTATGCAATTTTTTCTATAACATGTATTTAAGTGTTTACTTGTAAATAAAAAGACATAAGAAAGTACTTTGAAAAAAGGAAATGTTACATACAGTAATCTGAATAGTAATTGTTTTCTTATAAGATTTATATATTTTTTTTGTTTGTTTTGTTTTAGTTACATTTTTAATTTATGTTATTGAAGAAAGAATACAAATGTGAATTACCTTTAAAGTAGAAATAATCTTTGTGGTAAAATAAAAAACTAAGAAAGAGTGAAGCAAGGATTCTACTGTGCTGTATAAATACTAATATTGTATAAAATTTATATGAATAATATCTTATTCAATATTTGATTACTGTTAAAAAATGGTCTTTCTCTTCTTTTATTAATTTCATATATTATGAAAGTACCTGCTTGAAGAAGTACTTTTGAATAAATTTTCTGAATTATCTGTCACTTTGTTCTATTCATTTACTTTTTAACTTGCACTTACTGCTTTTGTATGTAAATTTTCATCCTTAAATTGCTTTGGTTAAAATTCATTCATGAATTAGAAATTTTGAACATTTTTTCAGGTGTCTGTTCCTTATCAAGCTTTAAAACTCAGCCAGTGTCAAATAACGATGCTTTATCATGGTCATTTGCATCTTATTAATTTTCAGAAATCTTTAATGCAAAATATATTAATCAAACAGCAGCATTGCGGAGGCACACCAGTAGTCATATATAAAGGGAAAATTTCTGCAAATGGTAATTTTAATGCATATTCATTATTTTAAACATTGGATGCAATGTCATCTCCTTTTTTGTACCATATCATATACATTGTTATTTAAATTATTGTGCCTTTTTAGAAATGAACATGACTACTGTAAAATTTAATTTATAACAGAATATTATATGTTACTTTTTTGCTTCATATTATCATATCATAAATCATTATTTCTGATAAATAGCTACTGAGTGGTTTGAGTCAAAAATGGAAAACAATTGCAAATGATTGTGAAAAAAATTAATCCTAAAATAAAGAAATAACTTTCAAATAAATTTTTGGTCAAAGAAACTAGGCATTTTTTTCACATTGTTCAAAAATGTTAATGAATCACTAACTCGGCTCATTTAACAGAATGTATTAAATTTAACAAAATAGCCTTTAACCAAATTTCATATATATTAATTTATAAAAGTTGTTCCTAAATGACATCCTTGAATTTTTTCTACTGTGAAAAAAGCCTTAAAATAAGTTGCTTTCTCTCTTTTTTCCCTGAACTTTGCATGTAATTCTTTGCTTCTATGCATCTCTGCTTTTCATAGATTAGATTGTATTCATATATATTTTTTTATAAGTTTGATTATTTATATAATAAAAATTCTTCAAAATCAGTTAAGTTATAAAAATCTTGAAAAATCACTATAAATCTTTTGTTTACAGGTATTTATCAGTCTAACCATTTACTGATAGTGTATTCCAAAATTTGAAATTGTGATTAGAAATGAATGTAGATTATTAAAAGCTGCATTTTCTATGTTTAATTTATTAACATAGAAAAATGTTAAACTGTTCAATTCTAATTTTATTTTCATGATATTACTGCTACATGTCCCATTTTCAAGTTCCTTGACTTCCTACAAAACATTTTTTTTCAATTGTGCTTATATGAAATTTCTGCTTTAGAATCACCATGCATGTATATCTGTATGCATATATTTTTCTTTTCATTTGCATGTTCTTGTCATTTTTATTTCATTTATTAATTTAAAGATCTGCTATATTTTAAAATAATTTTTAATAGAATAATTATATTAACCTAACAGTAGTATTTTTTCTTCCAGAGTTATTATCATTTATCACTTTAGATCATGAAGGTTTTTTCTTCAGTTTAACAATCTTTATAAATGGAATCAGAGAGTTGAAATTGAGTTCCTGCTGTGTGTTCAGATATATTCCAGGCAGACGTTTAGGTGGACCTAATGGTACATTTTCTATTAAAAAAATTGAAGGTGGAAAGCCATGTCTCAAGTAATTAATAATTTCAATGCATGATATAATTATCTTTACTAAAAAAAATGAAGGTATTGCTCTTACAATAATTTATCTAATGATTTATTGTGCTGGTGACTTGAAAATTCTGAGATAAGCAAGCAAATTATCAGTAGATATTCTATAGCTGCTGTTGTTTCTTGTTAGAAAAATTACTTAGTAGTCATATTTCTTTGAAGTTGGTTTCTCATTCATACTTCAACACAATAGAACAAATAATGATCTATTTTCCAGTTACAATTAAGAATGTGGTGGAATAAGGTTAAGTAAAAATGTGATATAGTTTTTGTAATGAACACGATCAAAAGTATAAAAAATACAAACAGTTATTTATCAATATTAAATCAAAATCTAACATGAAATTGAGACATTTGAAGTTGAAAAGTAATTGTCAGTATTTTGTGGCCTGTGTCTGTCCTTTTGTCTCCAGTCATTTTTAAAAATATATATATCAAATAATTTCATTCCTAAAAGATCTCCCACTTGAAAATGATAAGGGGGATGTATATTGGTGCTCTACTAGAACAAATATTTTAAATTCTATGTTTACTTTGATTTGTCGTAAAAGATCCTGAATGATAAGAAGCTAATTGTATTAAGTGACATTTTCTAGAAAATAAATTTGCCAGTAAAATTTCTTTAATAATTTGCCTATTGAAACATTCATTAAAGCAAAGGAGCTTCTACTTAATTATGTGTCATTTGTTGCCTATTAAACCACTGTATACTTTTAGATAATTGATTTGAAATCATTGATTTAGCTTATGGTATCATTCTATGTATATATATAATACACGAGTTAAACATTAGGTCCATGATCAGTCTGAATGCCTGTTATAAGAGTTATTTTTGGAGGTTCTATAAAGCAATTTCCATAACTTTATTTGCAAATGTATTACATACATTACAAAAGTATGAAGTAGAAAATTGATCTCATGTTAATTAGTAATTGGGCAACACTAAATGCTGAAGAAATATATTGAAGTCTTGGAAGATAATTTTTTCACAAATTAACTTCCAAATGTATTTAAAGACTCAAAAGCTTTTTTCAATAAAAAAAGTTATTAAATTTATTAGATTTTTAAATCACAAGATATTTTTTTTTAATTTTTTTACACCTCTCTCAAGTAATATAAAATTGTTTATTCAAATGCTTTTTTCAATATTATTATACTTGAGTTGTATGTATTCTCAGCTAAACTGAATTAATTTCAAATTAAACTTCATTGTTATTGTTTAACCCCTTTGCATGTGTACAGACAAGTGATCTGTACACGTGCTACAAAAAATGCTCAGAATCCTTGTTTATCTCCAGCAGTAAAATTTTACTGTAAAATTTGCCTTATTTAATCAGAGCATTTTCTCAATTTAATAAGGCATGAATTTCTGTTTTTAAAAACCGGTAACAAAACATTAAAAATTTCATAAAAGGCTCCCGTCGCAAAGGGGTTAATTGTAAATAATTATGTATTTAGTGACTTGTTCAAGTCTCTTATTGTTTTAAATAAGGTGTATGTTGATAAATGCAACATAACAATCAATATTGAATTCATGTACTTTCATCTGGGAAAAACTTCTGTGGCTCTTGGGGAGAGGGGGGGGGTAGGCATTATAAAAGTCTGGGGAAAATTGCACTTTTTAGGGTTCAGTACTTATAAAGGGAAAACAGAATCATTATAAGATCACTTCTGTATCTGTCTGTCCATCTGTCACAGCCATTTTACTCATAAACTATGAAATGTGGAAAGCTCAAATTGGGGGAAGTAATAAAGACTATTAAACCACATATTTACAGATTGTTAAACATTTATAAATATATTTAGGTGGGGATTGGGGTGCTAATTAAATTACTCTAAGGAAAAAAATATTTTATTTATATATTGTGTGGGGTATCTTGTGAAAGGTTTCGATATTGTGAACTCAAAAAATATTTCTTTTAATTTTATGAATTATATTTTCAGAGATATAGTCTAAAATATAGTGCAAAACTATCCCCCCCCCCCCCCATTCTAAATCTGAATCTACTAGAACTAAAATTATGAAAAAATTAGAGGTTATAGCATAGATGCCAACTTCTCCGGAAATTCCGGAGTTTCTCCGGAAAAGTACGTTAAAATACGGTAGTACGGTAATAAGGTAGAAAATACGGAAATTTGCGGCAAAAAGATCGCGATATTTTCGATCATTCGGGACAAAAAATAACGATCTTTTTCGATCAATCATTGCAAAAATTCGCGAAATTCTACTATAGGTCATTGAAATACATCGTAAATACATTTCCGTCAGTTGTTCGCCACAGAAGATCACGATTTTCTTCAGTTACTGTCCGGAAAAGATCGCGATTTTCGTCAGTAATTCGCGGTAAAAAATCTCGATTTTCGTCAGTAAGTCATGGCAAAAACCGCAATTTTCCTCAGTCGCGGTAAAAGATCGCGATTTTCGTCATTCGTGACACAAAATCGTGATTTTCGTCTATTATTCTCTGGAAAAGATCGCGATTTTCGTCACTCAGTCTCGGAATAAGATCGCCTATTTCATGAGTCATTCGCGACGAAAGATCGCGGGTTTTGTCCGTCAGTTTCGGAAAAAAATCACAATAATTTTGTCTGTCATTCCTGAAAAAAGATAGTAATGTTCGTAAGTCACTCTCTGGAAATGATCGCGATTTTCGTCAGTCACTCCAGGAAAAGATCTCGATTTTCGCCAGTTATTCGCGATAAAAGACCGCGATTTTCGTCAGTCATTCGCGATAAAAGACCGCGATTTTCGCCAGTCATTCGCGATAAAAGACCGCGATTTTCGTCAGTCATTCGCGATAAAAGACCGCGATTTTCGTCAGTCATTCACGATAAAAGACCGCGATTTTCGTCAGTCATTCGCGATAAAAGACCGCGATTTTGGTCAGTCATTCGCGTCAAAAGACCGCGATTTTCGTCAGTCATTCGCGTCAAAAGACCATGATTTTCGTCAATTATTCGCGTCAAAAGATCGCGATTTTCGTCAATTATTCGCGTCAAAAGATCGCGATTTTCGTCAATTATTCGCGTCAAAAGATCGCGATTTTCTTTAGTCAGTCTGTGGAAAGTATCGCGGTTTTCGTTAGTCAGTGTGTGGAAATTATCGCGATTTTCGTCACCTCTGCAAAAAATCCTATTTTTGTCGTAGGAGGAAATCACTTTGTTAGCAAACCAGTTGCGAAGAAAAAAATATTTCATGAATTTTACAGCTAGTATAGAAATCATGAATTTTTTGCTCTGTAAGGATAAAAAATATTATATTTGTATAAATTTATTAGATTTTTTTAATTACATAAAAAAGTGACAACATTTATTTTAATTTTTTTTGTATGAATAAATGCAAAAGCTGCCATTATTGAGGATTGAGAAAATATGTGTAAAAAATATTTTAAAAATACCTCGAAAAAAATTTGCAACTCCTGAAACAACTCCTGAAAGGTGACTATTTTACTCCTGAAGAGTGTCTAAAACTCCTGAAATTTAACTAGTTCACTCCTGATATGGTATTTACAATGTTGGCATCTATGGTTATAGATGTTACTTTTAATATTGCAAGAAAACTATAGCGATTACTCTGGATCACATAATTTTTTAGAAAAGCACATTTTTCTGCTACACACAAATTTTGATTTCTGGACATTGAACAAAGGTGTTGAGGAGCATTGGAATTACCTATAGTAGTAGAAGTATAAAAGCATTTTTGATCATTATTTTTGAAAAAAATCATAGGTAAATAACCGAGCATTATCTCTTAAAGACAGGGATGGTTTGGACTTAAATAATGACAGAGGCGACGCACTCTGCAGACTATTGGCTTTTAAAGCCTAGATAACATCTTTTAATAACGTATTTGTATAATGCAATACATTGGAGTAGTATAAAAGAGATAAATTTCCTACTGTTACAAACATACTAATTTAATTAGAATTAATCACACAAATCAGGGTTCTGGTATTAAAATGTCTAATATTTTTTTTTCATTTCTTATACATGCGAACCCATAATAAACCCATTATAAATACTATGGGGTTCACGACTAGTTTGCATTGAGTGGGTCTCTCATTACGACTCTTATGTATTTAAAAGTTAATTAAAAACCTATCTGAAAAAATGCGTCATGGAACAAAGCGGCTTTGCAAATTTGCGAGTTTCTTTCTACACAAGCTCCTTTAGCACAATGCCATATTCAATGCTTCCTTTAGCCATTGAACAAGAGTTTTGTGTTAGCTAATGTGGAAAAGGAAAAAGTTATTACTATGTTGAAATTGGTTTTGTCAAATGCCAAATGCATTGATGAAAAGTTTTAATATGCACTACCTTTTATTCTCAGTACCAAGTTAAGTTCCTTATAAATAGATAGGCATAAGATTAAAAAAAAAAAGAAAGAAAGAAAGTTTTACAAAATAGCAATAAACTCCCTCAAATCCGCACATCTTGTGACCAGAGGTTGTGTGGATTTTAGAATTTTGCAGATTTCTGGTCATTGCTTTGCTTACATTTTATTAACAATAATTTGAATCTAATTAATAATGCAATCAACATTTTTATGAATGCTTAGAATATAATAAAATATTAAAATAAGTAATAAATTAAAATATTAAAAATTCAGAAAATTTTTATAATGGTTAAAATATTAAAAGCAAAGGTGAAATTATCAATAGATAATGTAGAATTAAACTTTCATTTTAAAGATGAAATGTATTTTTCCTAAATTAAATTAATGAAACTAGCCTCATAAAGGTCATTACTTATTTTCACCAAAATCATAAAATAAGGAAGTTTTATTTTAATTTTAGCTAGACTTAATAACCAAAAAAGCTTGATTAATACATAAATATATTTGGTAAGAAAATTGCAATTACCAGTGATATCAGCAATATCTTAAACTTTTTCAGAAATAAATATATTCTTCCTTCATGAAAAAAACCCATGAATTCAGTAATATTAACAAAAATTACAAATTAAAATATGTATGGAATTGATATAAATCTTAAAAAATCAAATTTTGTCCCTGTATCTGAATTGAATGTTTCATTGTTTACATCCATAAATTATGTGTGGATTTCAGGAGTGTATTGTATTTGATATTATTTAGGCTTCATATCTCTTTGAACTTTTATGATATATCAATTTATATTTTTCTAGCATATTCAGCTATAACAACCCTACTTTGCATAGTTATTTTACAAAGTCTTATTACCTTTCAGCAATGATTTTCAAGGAATTTTTCAATGATTTCAGCAATGGTGCTGCTCTGCTGCATTATATACAATTTTTGCAGTAGCTATATCTCAAGAACTAGTGCATGAATTTTCATAAAATTTTTATATTTAATTAGTACTTAATACGTACATAGTGCTGATTATATTTTGGTGCAAATTGCTCAATAGATAGCGCCACCAGTGGCACAGCCAAGGGGGTGGTTTTGCGGTTAAAACCCCTCCCAGAGCTAAAAAAGATCGCTATAATTGCCACTTATATGAATCAAAACAAAATGTTTAAATGTTTCAGCGTATTTTGGATTCTGCCACTTTATTGAAATAAGATTCCATTTAATAAAGTGATTAGATTAAGTAGCAAAAATTTTACTTAAAACTGAAAGTGCATATTACATGGATTAGTTAAGTAAAAATTGATTATTTGAACTAAATCACTTTTCTGAGACATATTATGCTAAAAGAATGATGATTTCTTGCCACACAAATGCTTTTTCAGCTTATGTATTATACTGTGAATATTCTAATGAGTACTGATTCTATTAACCTGCGATTCAAATAACCGGCAAACATCTTTATCAGAAACTCAAATCCTCCCCTAGAACCAAATTCTGGCTGCACCAGTGAGTGCCGCTGTGGTGCATTATTCAGGATTATTGCAAAAGCTCTATCTCAGGAACTAATGTAAGAATTTTCGCAAACTTCAGATTCAGTTTTTCCTGATATAAATTAGTATTCTTCAATTTTTGAAGTAGATTGCTCAACAGGCAGCACTGCATTGCAGCATTATTCATGATTATCGCAATAGTTCTATCTCAGGAACTAATGCACGAATTTTCATCAAACTTCAAATTCTGTTAGTCCCTGATATAAATTAGTATTCTTCAGTTTTTGGAGTAAATAGCTCAAGAGGTGACGCTTCTATCCAGTTTCTTTTATGGTTTGTACAAAGATTCTATTACATATACTAATACACTGATTTTCAACAAATGTCAGATTCAGTTAGAACTTGAAATAAGCTGTTGCAGATTAAATTTTGGAGTAAATTACCTAACCAGTGACAGCGCTATGTTTCATTTTTTAGGAAGTATTAAAATGTATGAGATAGAAGAAAGTTCTGGTATTGCCACATCCGACTAGTTATTATTTTGTATCCTTATAAAAACATTTTTATTTTCTTCTATCTTACAAGAAGAAAATATTAGACTCATGAAAATTTTTGAAATCCGGTATTTGATGGATTTACACGTTTTAGGGGTCACAGAACCTGAGAAACATATTTTTGCAAAATGTCTGTCTGTGAGTCTGCCAGTCTGTCTGTCTGTGTGTATGTGACAAAAATTTTGTGGGTGCTGTGTCTCAAGAATTAATGCACGGAATTTCACAAAACTTTAGATTCTGTTAGACCTTGATATAAACCAGATCTGATTAGTTTTTGGTGTATATTGCTCAACAGGTGGCGCTGCCAAGCTGCATTATTCAAAATTTCAACAATAGCCATATCTCAAGAACTAGTGCATGAATTATCATAAAACTTTAGATTTAGTTAATACTTGATATAAATTGATGTAGTAAATAGCTGCTTATGTTTTGGTGGAAATCGCTCTAGAGGTGGCACTGCCATGGTGCAGTATTTGTGATTATTGCAATAGTTCTTTCTCAAGAACCAATGCAAGGAATTTCACAAAAGTTTAGATTCTGTGAGACCTTCATATAAACTAGATCTGATTAATTTTTGAGTGTATCATTCAAAAGATTGTGCTGTTAAGCTGCATTATTCAAAATTTCCCTAATAGCCATACCTCAAGAACTAGTGCATGTATTTTCATAAATCTTTATATTTAGTTAATACTTGATATAACATAATGCTGATTACTTTATTGAAAATCGTTCAACGGGTGGCACTGCCATGGTGCATTATTCGTGATTATTGCAATAGCTCTATCTCAAGAACCAATGCACGGAATTTCACAAAACTGTAGATTCTGTGAAACTTTGATATAAGCTATATCTCATTAATTTTTGGAGTGTATAGCTCTACAGATGGCGCTGTTATGCTACATTTTTTGCAATTTCACAATAAATGTATCTCAAGAACTAATGTATGGATTTTCATCAGACTTCAGATGCAGTTAGTCCCTGATATAAATTAGTATTCTTCAATTTTTGGAGTAGATAGCTCAACAAGTAGCGTTAATTTGCAGCATTATTCATGGTTTTTTCAATAGCTCTATCTCAGGAACTAATGCACGAAT
Organism: Maratus speculifer; assembly: GCA_964019185.1. Taxonomy (NCBI): domain Eukaryota; kingdom Metazoa; phylum Arthropoda; class Arachnida; order Araneae; family Salticidae; genus Maratus; species Maratus speculifer. Next base: position 172,889,216 of record OZ025299.1, read on the forward strand.
TTTCATGAAACTTCATATTCTGTTAGTCCCTTCTCTCTATTAGTATTCTTCAGTTTTTGGAGTAAATAGCTCAATAGATGGCACTGCTATGTGGCATTATCCATGATTATCGAAATAGCTGTATCTGAAGAACTAATGCACAAATTTTCTTTAACCCCCAGACCACCGAGCAAAAAGGCAAAATTGTAATGTTTTTTTCTCTGCAATTTATTTTAAATGCTAATAAAATAGGGATTTTCTATCATGACATAATTTTTTTTTTTTTTTCGTATATGCTTATAAGCTTTTAAAGTATCAATCATAACTTAATTTCTTAAAACTGGATTATATTTGTAGAATTATATTAATTTAAATAAAGCTTCAACTGCAGTAAAACCTGCAGCTTAGTGAACAGATATATCTGATCTCGGCAGTGGGAAGGCTAAACTTCAGGTTCTGTTAGTCCCTGGTATAAATTAGCATTCTTCAATTTTTGGACTAAATAGCTCAACAGGTGGCACTTCTATCCAGTTTTATTTAAGATTTCTGTGATGATTCTATCCCATATAGTAATACAATGATTTTCATCGGATTTCAGATTCAGTTAGGACTTGAAATAAGTTGTTGCAGAATAGGTTTTGAAGTAAATTACCTAACCAGTGATTCTGATATGTTGCATTTTTTGGGACGTACTGTAACGTATGAGATAGAAGAAAGTTCTGGTATTACCACACCGACTAGTTATCATTTTGTATCTTTATAAAAACATTTTTACTTTCTTCTATCATACCAGAAGAAAATATTAGACTCATGAAAATTTTCGAAATCCGGTTTTCGAAGGATTTGCACATTTTAGGGGTCAGAGGACCTGAAAAACATGTTTTTGAAAATGTGTGTGTGAGTCTGCCAATCTGTTTATTTGTGTGTATAAGACAAAAATTTTGTGGGCGCTTTATCTCAAGAGCTAATACACATAATTTCACAAAACTCTAGATTCTGTTAGACCTTGATATAAACTAGGTCTGATCAGTTTTTGGTGTATATCACTCAACAGGTGGCGCTGCTGTGCTGCATTATTCAAAATTTCCTCAATAGCCATATCTCAAGAACTAGTGCATGGATTATCATAAAACTTTAAATTTATTTAGTACTTGATATAAGATAGGGCTGATTACCTTTTGGTGCAAATTGCACTACAGCTAACTATGCCATAGTACATTATTCATGATTATTGCAATAGCTCTATCTCAAGAACCAATTAACGGAATTTCACAAAACTTTAGATTCTGTGAGTATTTGCTTAATTTTTTGGAGTGTATTGCTTTAATGATGGTGCTACTACGCTGCATTAATTTCCCCAATAGCCATATCTCAAGAACTAGTGCATGGATTTTCATGAAAGTTTATATTTAGTTAACACTTGATATAACATGGTGCTGATAACGTTTTAGTGCAAATCATAAGACAGGTGGCACTGCCATGGTGCATTATTCCTGATTACTGCAATAGCTCTATCTCAGAAACTAATGTACAGAATTTTACAAAACTTTAGATTCTGTGAGATTATGATATAAGCTATATCTGATTAGTTTTTGGAGTGTATCGTTTAACAGATGGCTCTGCTATGTTGCATTTTTCGGGATTTTGCAATAAAAATATCTCAAGAACTACTGCATGGATTTTCATCAAACTTATTCAGTTTGTATGTGATAAAAAATTGAATCTGATTTGTTTTTGGAGTACATCACCCAACATTTGGCACTGTTTTACAGTTTTTTAGATTTTACATTAGTTCTATCTCTAAAACTAATGCACGGATTTTCATCAAACTTCAGAATCAGTAATAAGTTACATAAGTTGTTGCTGATTGGATTTTGGTTTAAACCACCTAACTGTAGCACTGCTATGCTGCATTTTTCAGGAAGTATTAACATGCCAAAGATAGAAGAAAGTTTTAGGATTGACACATCTGACTCGTTAATTATGTGATTTTAATTCATATTTTTTATTACCCTCTTCGCTACTGGCGATTATTACAGTATTTTTAATTATTACTGAATTATTTCTTCTCTCGTTTGACGTCAGAGCGAGATTTTTGTTTTATTTTCATTAGCTCGAATCTTAGGATTCGAAACCTATTATTCTTATATTGAAATTTCATTTATTTTTGAGTATCATTAATAAAATGGGACAAAACTGATGTACCCATTTGGGTTCTCAGGGACTGAAGAGGTTAATTTCACTTTATATGAAATTAACATTTAGTTAATTATTATGTACTGTTGTTTCCATACAAAATATTATTTATAATAACATGAATATGTAAGTATATGTCTGTCTTTGGTGCTATAGCTGCAAAGTAAATGCAAATTTCCACACCAATTCAAACAAAGTTTTTATATCTAGTGGGTTAGATTATTTTTACTGAGAGAGAGAAAAAAAAACCTTATAAATAGTTTATTTCAATTAAATCCAAAATATTAAAAAAAATGAAAATCTTTGCATTAGTTAAAAGATACTTAATAATTAAATAACGATTATTCAATTTGTTCTTCATTTTAATTACATTGATAATTAATTATTGATACTTTTTTTGTTGTTTTATAAAAGTAATGAAATATAAAAGGTTGTATTATTATTATTTATATTTTGTTTTTTTATTTGAACCTTATACACATACACTTATGTGTATTTTTTTAGAAATGTGTTTCTCTCTACATATAAGTAAAGTAATTAATATAATTTTACATAAATGTATATGTGTATTAAATATTTTAAATTTATTTTTAAGATTGTTTTGATTTGGTTCAATTTCAGTCTTAACAATTTGAGTTTAACAATAATAGTTTAACAAGCAACTCTTAAGGAAAATTAAGTAAAGTTTATACAACAATGTTAATCATTTTAATAATTGATGACATTGTAGAGCAATCTTAGTATTCATAGACAAATATTTAAATCACAATAATTTAGAAATGTATTGCTATGGTAATGTAGCAAATATCCTTTCTATATTTTTATATTTGCAAGCATTCGGTTAATTAACATTATGATAAATTAAATTTGATACTCTTATATGATTTTAAAACAATAAAACATGTTCTATGTTGTCTCATTTTATAATTATACCTAATTATATCCCATTAGAAAATAGTTTTCTCTTAGTGATTATTAATTAGTCTCGATCAATAATTTATCGTAAAAGCTTTCCATTAATGTCTTTGTATCAAACTATTTTTAAGAATTAAAAAAATCATGATATTTTGGTATCCTGCATGGTAATTCTATCAGACAGATCTCAGAACTCTGGAAATTGGGATTTCTATGTAAATTGAGATATTTGGCAACTTGTAATTAAAGCTCTATATCATCTTTTGCTGCAGTTATTTTTTTTTTATCTAGTTCAAACTTTTAAATATCATTTGGACTTTTTAAGCTTTTCTTTTGATTCATTCTGTTATTTTCTTTTAAAATTATCTCATAAACAAATGGAGAAACTTAATAATTTTCCTTTTCTTTTCTCTTTAAAACCATTTTAGTGCTATGGATTACAAACAAAAAGCTTATTTTTAATTCAGATTGTAACTTTTATGCACATTCTTTTAGTTATATATTTAATAAATTCTTGCTTTAGTACTATGTGCTTTTTTCTTAAAAATTATTTTTCATGTAATGTTTGCTTATTTTTTCATTTTATTCAGATGCCAGTATCAAGAATATGAAAATAGTGAATTCAGAGTTAATTCTCAATCATCACAAATTTCTGTTGATAATTCTATAAATGTAGAAAGTTTGCATGTTTCTGAAAATGATGTTAAAGAGAATTCTGATGATAAAGGTAAGAGGGGTTTAATTATTTAAAATTGGCTTTCACAAAATAAAAAATTAGGCTTTCTGATTTAAATTGTTGAGTGTGATGTATAATATGTTATTTAATTGAATACAGTAGAACCCCGATAATCCGTATCGGGTTTTTCGCTTTTTTTTTTCAAGTTTGAGAAGGGATTGGCTAATTTCTTTAATATTAACTTGTTGCATCATCGTATTCTGAATAATAAAACAAAAACTTTTTCGCCAATCGCTTCTCAAAGGTGAAAAAAAAGTGAAAAAACCGATCCGGATTATCGGGGTTCTACTGTGCTTCCCTTTAATTGAGATTTTGGTGAGGTTAAAAGAGATCTTAGATAGGTAAGAAATTTTTTCACACGCATTTTCAAGTATCCTATTTATTGTTTCATGCTCATAATCAGTTTGCTTAATATTTACACAGTTTGTTTACCATATGAATTTACATATAAAAGTCACTTATCTATTATTATACACCGTCAGAAGTAATTTATTTAATATATGTTATCAAAAGTAAATTTTTACTACATACATAAACTATAAAAATACACTGATGTAAGAAATTAGGTGAATTTTGATATTTGATTAATGATATCCAGAACTACTGGACTGATTTTAATAAAATTTGGTGTGAACTTAGGTTGATATAATACAAACAAAATAAACATTCGACAGTTATAATAGACACACATGTTCATGCGTAACACTCATGGAAGTCTAAAGGTCTGAAACAGCAGTTGCAGAATACACATAAGAAATGGGTTTATAGGAGGTATGATCCCTTCTTACAGCTATACAGTCTTCGCAGTGTGATGTCATATTGGAAATAAGGCAGTTTATCAGTGCCTGTAGCAATTGGTATCACTCATTCAGAAACGCTGTTTTCAGTTCCTGGATAGTTCTCAGAAGGAGATTGCAAGCTGCAATTGCATCAACAAAACTGATTTTTTTTTTTTTTTTTTTTTTTTTTTTTGCCCGATCAACGAAATGTATGATTTTTCGTGCCGGACCGGCAAAATTCGCGATTTTTCTGCGCTTAATAGACAAAACTTGTGATATTTCTGTGCCCAATCAACGAAATTTTCTATTTTTTTCTGAGCCTCATCGACAAAATTCACTAGTTTTCCGCACTTAATAAATGAAATTCGCGATTTTTCAACAAAATTTGCCATTTTTAAATGGCTGACAAAAAATTTTTTTTCTTGCGGTAAATTGATGAAATTTACGGGTTTTTTTTCTGTGACCTATGTACAAAAATTGAAATTTTTTGCAGTTGTAAATTGATGAAATTTGCGGGCCACACGTTAACCCATCAGGGGTGGGGGCAAGCCACAGGTTGTGCATCCCTACATTAACGGTTGTAGCAATCCTGTTAGTATACTTCAAAACTTAAAAAGAAGGAAATATAATAAAAACACTATAACAATAACTTTATTTGATAAATTATTGGCTAGGTCACCCTACATTTGTATTCATAAAAAAACCCCTATATTTTACATTGTTCCTAAATATATATTTTTCTTTTCATATATTCAGTTTTAAATTTTGAACCAATATTAAAATTTTCTTTTGTGTATTTTAGCCTTATTTAGTTTGTTATATTGTAATAACAAACTTTAACTGCAAAACTAACTTTTGCATTATCTCACAATATCATGAATAGGTATCATAATTACATAAAATCTATAATGTCCTTAGATTTTGTAATGCTTATATAAAACATTAACTTTTTAATTCTTTATCTGTGGCATAATTAATATATTTTATTGCATTCTTCTAAGGTTGTTTACATTCAAACTGTAAGATAAAAGATATGTTTTCCAAAATTTTAACTGAACACTGTTCAGAGTTTCTCCCAGGCAGTTTCATGGGGAGATGGGTGCTTAATCCCCCTTGCCCTTTGGTTTACATAATAGCACCCCTTTTGCCCCTCATTCAAAAAAATAGCAGCTTTTGTGCCTCTCATCCAAAAAATTTGCACATTTCTTGCCTCTCAGTAAAAAAAAAGTGCCCTTTCTCCTTTCTGCACTAAAAAATTTGCTTGTGCAGTAAAAACTGACTCAATTTTGTCTTGAAAGGTTTTAAAAATCAAAAAATGCCTTTAAGCTTCTGAAAAATGCTCTAAAGAATCCAAAAATGCCCTAGAATTAAAAAGATGCTCTTTCTCACCAATAGCACTCTGCCCTTTTTTAAACTTAAGGAAAACTCTGCACTGTTGACTACTTTACATTAAAAAAAACAATAACAGAAATCTGCTTAATGGACCAAAACAAAAAGAATTAAGAAGAAGTTTAGTCTAAAACTTTTCGTTCAGCTAACAATAAATTGAAATCTCAGTTTATAAAATGTCATTGTGGAATTGAGAAAAATTAATTCCATTACATTGTCTCATTATTATACGTTTATTAAATTTCATATGAATGGTGATCAAAGATCAATGATTAGAATGTGTTACTATATTAAAATAAACATGTAACAATAAAATATATTAAGATCTAAAATAATAACTATAATTTAAATCCTCCTTTTTAAAAGAATAACTTTTATCTTTTTTAGCTTCAGGTGATAATTATAAGCCACCAAGTCCTGATGTAAGTATGTCAACCTTTATTATACTTTTATATTACAGTTTATTATTTATATTCTACTAATTATATGAGTCGATTTTTTTAAAATCTTTGTTTCAAGGTATTGCATGAATGTTTTCTTATATTAAGGTTTATGTGTCATTGATTTTTTTTTTTTTTTTTCAAAAACTTAATACATTATTTTTAATTGCTATTACTTTAAATCAGAGTTTTAAGTTTTAAAAAAATCTACCCTTCTTTTAAAATTGCTTTTGAAACTGCTATTGGGGCTACATTGCATACTCTTAATTTTATTTCACATTTTATAATTTTTATCAAAAAGAAACAACAAATGTTTTATGTGTATTTGATTTTCAAACTTTATTTTCATGCTGATAATTTTTTATTACATGTTATTGTCTGTGTTGAAAAATATGCAATTGATTAAATTATTTTGTGTGAAGAATTTGTCATTTGGATACATTTAATTGCCTACTTTTCTAATACTGGAATTATTTAAAAGTAATTGTTATTAAATTCTGAAATTGTCCTCGCACAAATTAACCTTCTCATCATGAATTATTTGCATGTAGATGAAAAACATATTTTGATCTTAGAATAGTTTTAAAATGGATTATTGAAAAAAAAAACAGATACTTTTAAAAATTTTTTAAATCTTACATTTATTACAAAATGACCCTGATATAAAGTTTGTAAGTGCTAAAAAATTATTAATGAACATAATTAAATACCATAAATATTCATATATATGTTGGGAAATTTAGGACAAAAAGTAAAATACAAAATGGGGAGGGGTCTCTTATACACAAGACCAAACAATATATAAATTATGGAATACATCTTTTCTTCAGTTGAACCAATCAAAATATAAATGCTAAATAATATTTGACATTACTGTTAACTAATGTCAAGATACTAAGTATAATATAGCAAAAATATAAATGCTATATAATATTTGACATTACTGTTAACTAATGTCAAGATACTAAGTATAATATAGCAAAAATATTGAAATAATATACAATCATATGTCTCTATTTAAATATTTCAACTTTCTCCTTTACCAAAAATGATCTTTACCTACAGTAATAATTTTAGATGAGACATTATTCTAAAAATGGTAAATTCCAAAATTGTGGCATTATTCATCGCCAGAAAATTGTTTAGATAAATGAGATTTTTTTTTTTTTTTTTTTCAATACAACCTCATATTAGATTTCTATGCATGAGAAGATTAAATTGATTGAAAAGTTTTTCTGTTCTGAATGTTCTTAAGAATTCTTCTACCTGTAAAGGAGGTGGGTTGATAAGGGCTATTTTTCGCCCATCATATACCCGAAAAAAAAAGTATCGAACTGCTATGATTGTTCTGTGGCTTTGCATAGTTTAAGATGTGTATTTTTGTTTAATATAAATTTTACGGGATAAATAAAATAGTAAGTCATGAAAATTATAGCCTGAAAGTAGAGTGTTTTAGCTTTTTTCTGCATTTTTGACTTTTTTTGTGTTTTTGAATTAATTTTTTATTAAGAAGCACTTGATGAACCAAATTAATTTTCATGTGCAATGATTCTAATCATTATAAGATTTTATATGAACATTATTTTATTTTGGTTCAGTGTGCGCTTCTACCTATTAAAGAAAAAATAATGTATCATGCGAGATAATCAAATGGACTACTAACGGAGAACGTTCAGATTTGTTTTGCTGTACTGAAAAAGTATTAACGTTGTTCAGACATCAATGTTATTTTCTAAACTTGTTTTTGTAAATATTTATTAAAGAAACTACTAATAAATAATGCTTGGATGTCAATATCATTGTTGTAAAGTCTTGCAGAAAATTTTTCATATCTGTTCTAACAGAAAAATTATGTTGATACTTAGATATTCGAAAAACTGAGATTTACAGAGTGGTAGTTACAGTAGTGGTTTAAATGCAAATATGTATTTCATGCTCTCCAGGCTCTAAATACTTCTATTTTTTTTCTGCTGATGTAACAATAAGAGATTATGCATCAATGATTACTGTTGATGAAACCACAAATAAGAAACCTAATATACATTTATCAGTACCTCATTTCACAACTTTAACACTTGTTGCACAGTATGTAAAGGTAAGAACTACCTTGTTATTGTACCAAAAGCAATGAAAACTCAAGGCTTTATAGAAACTAGAATCAATATTTTGTCGGGAAAATGATGCTGTAAAACTCATATTACTTGATTGGTAAATTGACTCCGCAAGATTTAAGTCCTGTAAGTGAGAATACATCAATGTATGAAATACGATGCATGAAAGTATTTAAAACAATATAAAAAATGTAGCAAAGAAGACCTCAATTTTGATACATTGGTACACTTTTCCGAAATCTATTATTATAATCTCATGGGCATATTTATGTTTGATTTTAACTATATCTTTAAACTAGTAAAGTCCAAAATATGTTCCTCAAAAAAGAGGTCATTTCATACTAGCTTTGCAGTGCTACTTGTAAAACATAGAACTGGTCTCTATCATGGTGTTCTGTCCACATTATTCAATATAAGAAAAATAATAATATCTTCTGTAAAATATGAAAATCAAGCTTTGTTCCAAAACATCTTAGAATGGAACACATCACCAGAACAAAAGTTATTGAAAAATATACAAAGCCTTCAGCAGGAAAATTGTTTTATCTGGATGACGATAATAATACTGTGATGATTGCTTTCGATAGCACATACATTTATATTCAGAAGAGTGTGAAGTATTCCTTTCAGAGACATTCCTTCTGGCTACACAAAGGAAGACCTTTTGTTAAACGTATAGTATTCGTCACTACTTCCCTATTACATTTTGGGTGTCTTCGGCCCTCACGTCGTGGAACCAAAGAACAATTACGCTAACATACTTACAAATACACTAAAAAAATATTCATATAATATAAGAGAGTATCTGAAGCCAAATGATGTTGGGAGTATTGATAGATTTTACTGGGATTGTTTAGAACTTCGGAACGAAATGGATATTGAACATGAAATGCCAAGATTCTTAAATAAGCAACAACAGTTTTCAACAGAGGATGCTAAGGGACACCTCTCATAACCAACATTTTATTGTTCAGGGCACAATTTCTAAAACCTATAATATTTGGATAAAAACACAGCAAAACATAACATATGGTACTGTCAGTGTAAAGTAAGCACAAGTGTTGTAGAGTGCTGAGTACATGTTGCTTTCATATTATGGTTTCTGGCTTACTTGTGCCATAACTCAACCAAAATTAAAAATTCAAATATTGAATATGTTCATATACTACAAGATGCGGCCTCTGGATGGTCCAGTAGTGATTTTGGTGAAGCAATCAATAAGGAAAATAATCTGAAACACATTGTCCAAAGGGTAAGAAACTGTATTATTATTATTATTATTATTATTATTATTTTTTGTTATTGATTATTTCTGATATTTCATATATTGAAATAATAATAAGCTCCATTCATCTTAAATTTGCACTTATTGTTGTATTTACTGTTGATTATGTGGATTAAAACTAATGACAATAGTGTTAATTGATGTACATAACATTTACTTAAATCTATATTTTATTTTCTCATCAATTATTAAACTTCATTCAAGATATTATTATTTTCTTACTTGGTATGAAGTATAATAATGAAAAAAATATATGACACATCTGGGTGCTGATGGGCGAAAAATGGCTCTTACCAGCTCACCTCCTTTTGGATGTGTATGTGTGTATATATTTTTATATTTCAATGTTAGCTATTTCAGTGTTTAGGTTAATAGTATGACTTTATTAGAAGGCTATTATTGAAGTAAATGATGAATCTCAAAAAATGACAGATACAGAAAGTCATGCAGATGATGAAATTGAAGAATTATTGGATGAAGGAGTAAATCAAGGTAATAAGGAAGAAGTTTCTCCAGATGATAGTATTGCAGATGAGCACAATGCTAGCTCAGATGAAGATGAAATAAAAGGTGTGTTATCAAACTAACATATTTCACTTGAATTATTTATTAGAAACTTGTTAACTTTGAAATTGTATGTACACACAAAACTGTTAATTATATATGTATATATATATTTGTTTTGAACATGTAGACTACTGCAAAAGTAGGCGCTAAAGAAAAAAAATTGCAACACATAAATAATCTAAAACTGCATGAAAATATTTCTTGAGCAACAAGTGCATAATGTATAAAATTTTAAAAAATCAATAAACATTGAAACAACATGAAAGTCACCAGTAAAATACAAGCCATTATTTATCAGCTGGTGGAATGGCTCTATACATTCCCCCCCACCATTAAAATATAAAGCATCATCAGCAAGTTTCGTATGATGAGACAAAATCTTTCATTAAATGTAAAGCAATATTTTTTAAATTGTTTTAAAAGTAGTATTTTATATAAAAAAATAAATAAATAAATAACATAATCAAAATAACAAACACTATTATAAATAAAATCATAATTAACCTTCATAAGAAAAAAATAATTTAAATTTATGAAATCTAAAATAATTACAATATTAAAATGTAAGCAATTGTCCCACCTCCCCTTGAACCTACCAACTAGCACAAAAAATAAAATTACTACATGAAAATGGCGTTATATGTCCAACTGGTGACAAAAAGCTTTAAACTTAAACAAAATCCTGACAGAAGTTGTAAAATCAAATCCATTTCATTCCACACCTATGTCTTCTTTCTGTCTGTTATATCATCTGCAACTATCCTTTCCCCTTTGTAGACTTTCAGATAGCCGCATCAAGCAACAAACTCCAGAAGTCACTAATCTTTTAGGCTACGCCTCTAATCCAAAGTGTTGCCAATTTTTAAACAGTAATTTTACATAATATTTCAAAAACTTGCATGGATAAATTGTTTTTATAAAACAAATTACCCAAAAACTTATAAACTTGCTTATTTACGTTAAAATTATTGTTACATATTTATATATTTTTATACATTGTTACATATATGTTTTTCTGAATCTAATAAATTAATTATAACAGTATTAATAAAAACTTTTTTATGTAAATTAGAAAACCAATGAGGTAAATTAATCGTATGAAAATCAAAACTATTTCTTTTATCATAAAGATCAATATCGATACTATTATCTGAAATACTAAAAGAAATATTTAAAAAAAAACACTCTATTGTTGATATCATTTGCCTTATTTAATTTTAAGAAACTAGGGTAAATTTTATTAGATTCAGTGTAGAAATCAAAATTATAAATTAAAATATCTTCAATATATCTATATGTATGTAGATGCTTATTATATTTAACAGTATATTTATAGTCATAATAAAATAAAAATAAATTAGCAGCAGTATTGGAATAATTGGTTCCCATTTCGATTCCACATGATTGGTTAAAAATACTCTTTCTAAAAACTACATAATTGTTATAAAAACAAAAATGACACAAATTCAAGAAAAATTCACGATTAAAATTTAACTCTTCATTAATACAAAAAATGTCAAAAATATTTTTCAGAACATCATACAATGAATCAATTGGTATATTATTAAATAGATTTTCAAAATCAAATACCAGCATAAAAAGAGGAGTGAAGTGTTTATTGTCCAAAATTTCAAAACTATTGTCAATTGACCAAAAATGGCTATTATTTTTAAACATATATTTAAGAAAACTGTAAATCCTTTTTAATAACTTTTGGAGTACAATATTAAAATCTCTATTAATAGTTTTAGTTGCACTACAAAAATATCTGAATTTCATAGGTGTTTTATGAAATTTTGGAGTCATAAATAAGAAGAGCAATGTATGATGACTAGACTGATTAAAATTATATGAGTATAAAGATTTACATTTCTTTTTAAAAGCAACAAACTTTTTATAAATAGGGTTTAAATTTTCATTAACTTTAATATAAAAACTATCATTTTTTAATTCATTATTTACCTTATCAACCTTTTTTTTTTTTTTTTTTTTTTTTACATGTAACAGCATAATCATTCGCTGCCTTATCAACTATAACAAAAAGTTGCAGGATAAATTTATTTTTGTTACAGTTGATAAGGCAGCAAATAAGTATGCTGTTATATATAAAAAAATTTATGTTTATGGTAATATTATAAATATTTTCGTCTGTAACCAGATCAGAAGACTAATTTATATTTGTTCTTTACAAGTTTTTTTAACTGTTGTATTAAAATTTTAATGCATTTAATTATCATTTAATAATAATATTATTTACTATGTGCCTAGTTCCTTTGCAAATGTAGATTCGTTTTGTAGTTCATATTTATAATTAAAAGTGATAAAGGTTTTAATACATTAAAATGCTATTTAAAAATCATTGGTTGGTTAATGGTTTCATGTTGAAACCAGTGAAAACAGTTTAATAATTACCTGGGCACTTATCTCCCTCTTATGGAACACTGATAAACTAATGGAATAAATTTGTAACCTCAATAGGTACTGTACAGTCTCAGCAAAAAAAAAAAAAAAAAAAAATCTTGACACTTGCGATTTCAGATGTTTTGTTAAATATCTAGAAATATATATGCGGAATGACTCTGAAACTCCAGATATATAAACAAAATAGTAGAGGTCATATATTTTCATGAAGATTTTCCCCCAAAATCCAATAAGGGACAGTCAACAAGTTGAACAAAAGCAAATATCTTTTGAATAACCCTGTCAAAACTAATGTAGCAAAAGCGTTGAAACTGCAGATTATGATTAAATGGCTTATGGTAATAAACTATGTTCATTTTTATGTGGATAGCATGTATACTCATAGAAAAATTAAGGTTTTTATAAAAATGGTCCCAATTTTTTTTCGCTTGTAATTTGCAGAGTTCTTGATATAAAACAACGTTCTTTTCAGAAAATATGCGAAACAACATTGTACCTGACACTCTTAAATCGAAATTAAAAAATATTAATAATTGTATGAAAAATTAGCAGGTTTATTAAATAAATTTTCGCTGTGCATGCATCAACTCTATAAAAATTTCATTTGCATATTGTGTTAGCTAAATGTAGAGAACAAAAAGATGAGGGGCTGTATCCATATTCCATTGATTAGTGTCTACACAATATTGCATGTATTACTGTATTTGGATACAGCTCCTCATCATTTTGCTTCATTTTGGAAATAACGGATTTTGATCTTATTCTATCAATGATAATTTTTAGAATTTCCAAGCTATGATTTTGAAACTTTAACAAAAGTTGCAGTATACATTTAGCTAACACAATATGCAAATGAAATTTTTATGGAGTTGATGCATGCACAGTGAAAATGTATTTAGTAAACCTGCTTATTTTTCATACAATTATTAATATTTTTTTAATTTCGATTACAGGGTGTTATGTATAATATTGATTATCATATTTTTTGAAAAGAACATTGTTTTTTATTAAGAACTTTGCAAATTATAAGCAAAAAACTTGGCAAAATTTTGGATTATTTTTATAAAAATCTTAATTTCTCTATGAGTATACATGCTATAATCATAAAAATGAACGCATCACAATAAACCTTTTAATCATATTTTGCAATTTGAACACTTTTGCTACATTAGTTTCGACAGGGTTATCCAAAATATCTTTGTTCTTTTTCAATTTGTTGACTATCTCGTATTGGATTTCGGGGGAAAATCTTCATGAAAATATATGACCTGTACTATTTTGTTTACACACCTAGAGTTTCTGAATAATTCTTTATCTATATTTCTAGATATTCAACAAAACATCTAAAATCGCAAGTGTCAAGATTTTTTTTGCTGAGACTGTTTGTTATATGTTATTTATTAATATTAATGCTTCTTTTTGTTGTACTGTTTTGTTTTACTATGTTCAGAGTAAAAAAAATGCAAAGGAATGCATTTTCATTATCTCAAGTCAAAATAAAATAATATTATTTAATTATATTTCCAGCTTCATTTATTCACCCAAAATACAATACTTTTCTATAGATGACATAAAATAAATAGGTAAATCCTTGTTAATGAAATGTCATAACTCAAACAAAAGTGTCACATGTCCAGAAAACAAATGGCAAAAGTTCCACAACCAGGGATGAGATTCTTCCACGGATCCGCGGTTTTCACCTTTTTTGTCATTTTTGAATTTCTGCTTTTTTCGGATTTTCCGATTTTTTTAAAATTTTCGCTTTTGTACGATTTATTTTTTATTTATTTTTTATTTTTACTTTCTGAGTTTTCAAGAATTTATTTCGTGCAGACAGGGGCCTCGCTAAGAAGGGGGGGAGCCTCCCCCCCCAAACATTCGCAAGTGTTGTTACACTTGGCAAATTTAATTAAAATTTTAATAAAAATTGTAGTATATTTTCTATTTTTGATAGAATTTGAAAAAGTTACAACTCTAATTGGGAATATTATTAAACTTTTTACAAATAAGAACTGTATTACTCTTTCTAAATGTGGTAACTTGGCAAAATTATAAAATGAGTTGGCAAATATGAAAATTTGACTTGGCAATTTAAGGTCTTCTCCCCCACCAATAAAAAGTCTTAGCGATGGCCCTGCGTGCAGACTTCCGTTTTTTATTCGTTTAAATAAAAAAAGATTTGTAAAGTAATTTTAATCCACATCAAACTATGCCTCTATTTCAACACTTCAACTACGAGGGGTCCTTTATCGCATCCGGTGGTTATCTTATTTCAACGCGATCGCCGAATGCTCATTGAAAAACATAACGGCATTGTCTTAAAACAGAAGACTTCAACATGTGCGATTGTGTTCCGTGTATATACCTCGGATTTCCGGATTTTTCGATCGATTTTTCCGTGTTTATGAGATTATTATATTTAGTGGAAAATTCGAATTTTAAAATATCACGAATTTTGACACATGGTCGCCGAAAAAAATCAATTTGTCGATTGTTCGCAGAAAGAAATTGACAATTTCGTCGAACGATTGCGGAAAAAAAAAAAAAAAAAAAGCGGAAATTTCACAAAGGATCGTGGAAAAAAAATTCTTTAAATGTTAAATGTGATTTTTGTCCAAAAATCGCCGGAAAACGGATATTTTGACACAAGATCACGGGTAAAACAGAAATATCGTCAAACAGTCATGGAAAAATGTAAATTTGTTAATGGGTCACACAAAAAAAAAATCCCACGAATTTAATTAAAGAATCGCGCAAAAAACTAATTTCTTTATAGAATCGCGGGATAAAAACGCAAATTTCGTAATAAAAAGATTTAAATTTCCTCAAAAATTGTGAAAAACGATCAAATTAGTAAAAAAAATTGCAGAAAAACAATCAATTTCGTCACAAAAATCTCTGAAAAAGGATCGATTTTGTCTAAAAATATCGCGAAAAACGATCAAATTTGTCTTAAAAACGCGAAAAAACGATCAATTTTGTCGAAAAATCGCGAAAAAACGATCTATTTCTTCAAAAAATCGCGAAAAGGCTATCTATTTCGTTAAAAAATCGCGATAAAACGACCAATTTTATCAAATAAACGCGAATAAACCGCAAAATTCGTCCTAAAAGCGCGTAAAAACGGCAAATTTCATGAAAAAACTTCAAATTTCATTAAAAAAAAATCGCGTAAAAACAGTAACTTTCGTCAAATAAGTGCGAAAAAACGGCCAATTTCGTAAAAAGATCGCGAAAAAAAAGTGTTATTGCTGGATTGGAATTTTCTGTTCCAAAAACTTTTTTGCTGCTTTAAAAACTAATTTTGTTGTCACATTTTTTTTTCCCCTCTCTGCTCCAAATCTTTTTGATTGAATGGGACCTTTGAAAGTGGTATATTTTGCATTTGATAATTTTCAGGGTTTTCTACTTTGCATCACTTAATTTTCAGGATTTTTCATTGAGCCACAAAACCCCTGATATTAGTAAAATAAATTTTCATTATTGTAATCAAATACTTTCTGCCTATTTCATGTTAATAATTCCTTTTTTATTTATGCAAAGCTAAATTGTAAGTAATTTATATTTATTAATAGCAATTGTATTTGTTGCGATTGAAATTCCTGTCATTGCTCAAACGTCGTTCGCGCAGTTTTCAGCTTTTTTGCTTTTTGATCAATCTCATCCCTGCACAACTCAAAATAATGAGTTACTCATTAGTCTATGTTGGTCAAAAAAAAAAAGAATTGCGACTCCAAAAAAGGGGGAAAGATTTTGGGGAATGGGATATTTTGTGGAATATTAGAAAAATCTGGAAGAATGACAATCTATCATATTATATGCACATTAAATATAAAAGAAAATATCAATAGAAAATGTTTATTTTCTCCCAAATCTACAAACTTTGTAAATCTAAGCTCATGCAGTCTTTATGAGCTTGTTGGCTTTTTAGGTCTCTAACACTCATTTACCTTTTTTGAGAGGATGGATAGTATAGAATAATTTAATATTTTACCTATCAAAAATTAATGTAAATTCTTCTCAATTAATTTTACTATTTTTGTATTATAGTACGATTATTTCCTTTTTCTGTTTCCCCTTTCAAAAATCTAATTGAGTTAATGCCTCATTTTGATTTTGTGCCAGTTATTATTTTCTCTTTTCAAAATTCCCTTTCAAAATGTTTCTTTTGCTAAGCTAAGAGAGTGAAAAGACTGTATTATCTAGTTTTGAAAAGGGTCATTTTACAACCTTTATTACTGAAAGTAAACAACCTGGTAATATTACATTTTTATGTTTAATTATGTAGAAAATCTTTTTTTACATATCAACATATTAAGTATAAAATAAATTTTCACAAGCTTCTTTTAATAATTTATAAATTATGCTATTAACTAACTTTTTCTTTTTGTCATTTATTTTTAAAAAGGTGTTCTTTTTTGTTTTTCTTTATGTAGAAAATGAAGATTCAGATAGCTCTGTTTCTTCAGAGGAACAAAGTGAGATTTCAGAAAAATTTACAAATGATGCACAAAAAAAGTATCAGTCTGTTGATACAAGTTCTGAAGAAGAAGGAGAAAATCATCACATAGTTACTGCATCTGTCCATAAAATACCTGACGATAATTAAATTTTTACTTTTTTGTAAGTCAAATTTTATTAAAATAAAATAATTTCAGTTTGTAAAATTATTATTTTTTTTTTTTTTTACGTCACAAATTCTTTAAAAGTTATTACTCATGAAAAAAATAATATAAAATACATACTGGTGAAATGCCTAAACTCATCTCAGTGTTCTCTTCTTTAAGCATCTCTATTTTTTTCTTAGTTTTCAAAATATCCCTAAAAGCTACGTTTAATTTTATAAGAAGTGTTAAATTTTACTCCAATTTTGTCAGTTTTAAAACATAAAATATTAAATTAAACAATGATTTTGGAAATATTTTGAGAAGTAAGAAAAAAAGTACATCTGTTAAGAAGAGAGCATGGAAAAAAGAAGTTAAAAATATTAATTTACTGAGGATATATTTTGAATATGAAAATACATCAAATGCCCTTAGACTTAATGTTGTGGAGGGGAATTCAGAAAATGAGTGCCCAGCAGCTTTACTGCTAAAATGTGTGGAGCAGAGGATTTTCTAATTACATGTAATCAGATAATTTATTTTCTATTTCATGAATTTTTTTTTGTTTTTGATGATTTTGTTTTGTTTTTTGAAATTTTTATAATAGAATAATCATTTAATTCCATGGTAAGGAAGTTCTTGAACACATCATAAAAAGTTAAACACTGCAACACGTTTCAAAAAATTTAATCTTTAATCTTCATATCCAAAAAGATAAGCTTCCATTATGAGAGCAGAGATTTTGTTTCCACTGTAGTAATAACTCTTTTTTTTTTTTTTTTGCTTTTATTTAGCTTTGTGTTGTATATGAGAAGATTCTTTCTGTGATATTGTGTTTCATGCTAATAATTATAGCCCTTCCTTGTAAATCATTATTTATTTATTTATTTTATTATTAATAACATTTTTGTAAAAAAGAACATTTTGATGAATAAGTGAAGAGTACAAGTTTTATTTATTTATTTATTCATTTTTTGTCATGTGAAAATCGACAGTTATAGTCCAAAGAACTTTTTCCAAGTGTTTTTCACACATTATAACCCAACAAACACATAACTTGTGGGCCACTAAAGGTGTCGTTAACGTTGGCCCAAAGTGTTTGGTGATGGCCCGCCGTTCTTTGCCATAACGGCTCCGTCAAAAAACTGTCACGCCGGCCAGAATGCGGCCACAAGTGTGCCATTAACTTTTTACCAATATATCAGACAGCCTCAAACTGGCCAAAGTTATTCTTTTACAGGCCATTAACAATCACAGCTAGCCAGAAGTTTGCCCTAGCCATGCCATTTGTGTTTTGTAAGAATTAAATTTAGCCAAAAGCTGCCCGCAAAAGAGCCTTTAATGATTTCTACTCTCCAAAAGCCTGCCACTGCCTTGCCATAAAAATTATTTAAGCATAAATTCAAAATTTGTTGAATAAAAAATATTTATTGAAGAATTGCTTGAATGATTAAATGTTTCTGCATAAAAAATAAATATATTAAGAATAATTTAGGTACAATAAATATATGTATATATAAATTTACTTTTCTTGAATTTTTCCAAAATACAATACTTGGCATATTGAACTTAATAATTTGTTTATTTATTCTATTATGCATTAAAAAAATATAGGTATAAATAATGCCATTTATAAACAGTTGCTTTTCATATACAATTTGAAAAATAAAATCAGTATGCCAAGCATAATATTTATAAAATGCTCAAGATAAATAAATTTATACATTTTTGAAAAATGAACCTAAATTATTATTTCTATATTTATTTTTCATGAAGAAACATTTGTCATTCAAGCTATTATTCAACAATTATTTTTTATTCAACACATTTTGAACTTACGCCTAAATAACATATATTCTTAATATGATTTATTATGTATTTTATATTAAAATAAATCTATTTTATATATGTATGTGGTGTTTAGTTTCTCTTATTGTTAAGTCTGTTAATATTTGATGTCTATTCATTAAAGTACATTAAATCACAATTATTTTTGCATCATTTTCAATTTATGAAAAAAATTCACACAGCTATTTAAAATAAATAAAAATAGAGTTTGATGTTTACATAAGTCACAAACCTTTTTTGTATATATATGAAAGGATAAAACCTATAGCCTTTTTAAAATTTAAAATTTAAATGCCCCTTCTTGTAACCTTAATTCTAATACTTAAAGCTAGTTTGCCCCTGTTAATGTTCTTTCCCAACCTAACATTTATTACTCTCAGAGATGATTTTTGGATGTTCTTTAAGATTAAAAAAGCTGACGTAAACGCAATTCTTAATTTGTAAGATCAGCAATAAAACCCTGGAAAACCGCGCCTAACAACGTCATAGTGCCCAGATATTTCTTAACCAATTAAATTTAGAGTAACACCCATTAGTTAGTATCGCGACCTGGTAGAAATAATGTGAATTAACGGCCTTTATATAGCGGGAGCGCCTAAAACAAGCGGCTTTTTTGACCTAACACTTGCCTAATAAAATGCTGCCCAAATAAACGAACTTTTAAAAAGAAAGCGTCAAGCTCCAGGGACCTGGTTTCTCCCAAAGATCTGCCAAAAAGGATTAATAAACCAGGCCCCAAGTGAAAATGTTGTGTCGTTATTTGTCTCTCAATCACACCTCATGATTCAACAAAAATAACGGCTTATCGATGGTAAAACACCAAAATCTTTCCCGGCCATTCGGACGATTGACTCGGCGCGATCTCCAAAGTCTCTCCCCGGCACCTACAAAGCTTGACGCGACGGATCTATGAGTTGTATCGCCCGAAGTCCCGCAGCTCTCCACGACTACAGTACATGAATTCCCTCTCCTCGGATCGGATGGTGACGGAACTCCCACGAACGTAAGGCCAAGACTCGGGTTCCTTACAAAGAGTCGGTGAGGATAAAAACCTGACAAGCGAAACGAAACCTGGATGAAAAAGCGCTCTGCTTCCAGGAACGTGATCGGCGGATACAAGCGGTACCAGATGTCCTCTCAGTCCGAAGACTAGCCGGAATACGGCATGATCTTTCGCCAAGACGCGATAAATACGGCTGTGTGGTGTAACGTGACTGTCGTTCTACAACCCCTGTGACTGCGCCGCGCTCCGCGATCAGCTGTGCAAGGATTTTGTTTCAAAGGGAAAGGAGAAGTATCGCGGATCGAACTCCGATAGTTTGAACATTTAAAGAGAAAAAAGAAAGGACAGAATGTGCGCGTTTATTTTTATTTATTTTTTTTCCCGCTCCATTTGTTTTCTATCAATCGCGGATTATTGTTCCAGGTAAGATGTTTTATTTAATATGAAAAGTTAGAAGGAGCAAATTCAGGCATTTTATTGAAAAAAAAAAAAAAAAAAAAAAAAGGAAAGTTGATTTTTTTTTGTTTGTACTTTGTGTTTTTATAAAAGTTATTTTTAGTATTTAGTTAAGATTTTAATCATAGAAAAAGAAGAGTGATCTAAGAATGAACATGATAAAATATTTTTATTTTATTTTTAATTTTTACTGTAAAGTTCGTTTTGCATTGGTTTAGTTCTGCTCCTTTCAAGTTGAAAAAGATAAATAAAAATTATCTTTTAAATTAAGATTCATAATTTGAGTTATAAAAAATGATTTAAATATCAGGTTACTATTATTTTACTATTTGGAATTATTTAATGTTATTTGTATGTGTTACTATGTGGAATATATTATGATTTTGTGAGATTTTATTTGTAAACATCATGAGTACTACCCCACAATCAGAGAAAGTAGGCGACCCCCCAAAAAATGATGGTGTGGTTCCCGAGACTCCGGAAAAGGAAATTAATGCAGCAAATTCTCAGTCCTCAGGTAATAGTGAAGGCACATGTCGAAAAGATCCCGAAATTGTGCCATTTTCTCCGGACTCGAAGATGTTATGGATTCCTTGGCTGAGATACTTTGAGTCAGTTTGTGTAGAGGAACACAAGGATGATTTGGGGAAAATCCGCAACATCCAAAAGTATCTAAAAGATACCGCGCTTACCTTATATATCAACAACTGTCTTCATGTCCTCCATTGGTCCGAGTTAGTGTTATTGTTCACTGAACATTACACTACTCCTGATACACTATCATTGACAGATTTCTCCCAGATCAAATTTAAATTTGGAGGTGACTTAAATGAATATTACCACCAAAAAACTAAAGTAGGACGCACTTTAGGTTTAGATCAGCGTTTCATTTTGGACGGTCTTACTGATGGACTGCCAGTAGAGATGAAACAGTTGGTAGTGACAAATGCGCCTGCTGATGTCAATGAATGGAGAGAATTAGTATTTAAATTAAGTAAATTGCAGTTAGAGCAGAAAGATAAAACAGACAGGAAGACTGAGCCCAACCCTCAGCATCCCCCTCAATATCGACAATGGAAACCTTTTAAATCCCACATTGACCATGGACAAAATTCCTACAGACCATGGAATTATCGTGTCCCAAACCAATCACCTCAATTTCGACATTTTAACCCAAACCCACAAAGAAATACATTCAGACCGATGCAACCAACTCCCACAAGATCTATGCAGACCGATCAACAACGCCCAAACCTACATTATCAGGCCACGTTGCCACCAACGCCGTGCCGAGTTTGTTTAAATGTGGGCATTTCGAATGCTTATCATTGGGTGCGAGATTGCCCTTTTCGTAAACAAACGCTGAATGTTACTGCCCTAGCACCAAATCCAAGTGTTTCAACCCATAATCTAGATCAGACTAATAATGAGTTTCCACAAAATACAGAAGAGAGCCAATGACAATTAATAATACCCGGGTATATCAAAACACATAATGGATCCAAACAAAAAATGAACAATTGTCAAACAGCTACTCATGTGAAAAGTGAAGACTCATTACCATGTTTGATAGATACAGGTAGTTCTATCAGTGTAATGCCATACCATTTAGCCCATAAATTTAATCTAAAAATATCTAAAGTTCAAAAGAGTATTTCAGTCGCACAAACTCAAGGTGTTCTAGCTTTGAAAGAAAAATGCCTTGTCAGTTTGCAATTAGGACAAATAACTCAAACCATTGAACTGTTTATAATTCATAACTCTTTACCATATGTTTTAATTGGGCTACCACATTGTGAATTGTTTAGATTAAATATTGATTGCTCTAAAATGCAAATCCATCAGAATAACAAAAAAATATCACTTATGCGTAATATTTCAAAAAAAATCATCCCACCATACTTTGCATTTGTCACAACCATATATCCACCCGCTAAAAGCAGAGATCCAAAATGCAGAGATATTTGAAGAAAATTTTGAACCGGAGTTGTTTGAAACTTCTGACCATGGGCCCAAAGTTCAGTTGGCTAAAGAACAACTACCTGCTCTTCTCGCCAAATATGTCTGTATTTTTGCAAAAGATAAGTACGATGTAGGCTGTGTGAATATAGAACCCCAAAGAATCCATTTAACCTCTGACCTTCCCGTTTCACTTAGGGCTTACCGTACATCACCCAAAGAAGAGGAAGAAATCCGAAACCAAGTCCAAAATTTTTTACAGGCAGGAATCATTAAAGAGAGTTGTTCCCCTTATTCGTCGCCTGTCACTTTAGTTTACAAGTGCGAAGAAGGGAAGAAAACTCGTTTATGTGTAGATTTCAGAAAATTAAACGCTATTACCAAGACAGACGCAGAACCCCTACCCCGAATTGATACCCTTTTGGATAAATTAGCACAAGCTAAGGTCTTTTCCACTCTCGATTTGGCCAGTGGATATTGGCATATACCTATCCACCCTCGAGACACCGAAAAATTGGCATTTGCGACCACTTTCGGTTTATTTGAATGGTTGCGATTACCTTTCGGATTAAAAAACGCACCTGGGATATTCAACCGCACACTCCGAAGAATCTTTAATAAGTACAAAATTAATTTTGCCTGTAGTTATTTTGATGATGTTATTGTATTTTCTCAAAATGAGGAAGAACATTTGATGCATTTAGAGACATTATTTAATATTTGTGTCCAAGAAAATCTCAAATTAAAGTTATCAAAGTGTAATTTTGTTAAATCAACAATTAATTTCCTTGGTTATGAAGTTTCTAATGGATGTATTACCCCTGACAATCCAAATGTAGAAGTTATTAAGAAATTAAAACCACCAACCAATGTAAAAGAGTTGCAACGCTTTTTGGGATCTATTAATGTCTATAATAAATTTATCCCTAAGTATGCCGAAATTAGATATCCTCTCAACCAATTGTTAAAGAAAAATGTCCCCTATGTATGGGACCAAAATTGTCAAGATTCTTTTGAGAAACTAAAACAGGCTTTGATTGAAAAACCTATCTTAAGATTGTTTGATCCCAAAGTGCCTTGTGAACTGTTTGTAGATGCCTCAAGTCTTGGAGTAGGGTGTGTTGTGAAACAGGTAGATGAAAAGGGAAAATTACACCCAATAGCATATCACTCTAGAAATCTTCGAGATTATGAAAAAATTATGCAATAACGGAATTAGAATGTTTGGCAATTGTGGATGCCTTGGATAAATTTTATCATTATTTACATGGTCAAAAATTTGTCATTCATACGGACCATGCGGCACTTACCTGGCTCAATAATGTTAAAAATTTAAGAGGTCGTCTTTTCCGCTGGTCTCTCAAACTTAGTATGTTTGACTATGAAATCAAATACCAAAAGGGCTCCACTAATGTTGAAGCTGATATGCTATCAAGACAACCTGTTTCAGAAAATGTACACCATGTTATACATCTCCTTGACTTGAATGAAGTAAGAGACAGCCAGAAAAAGGAAAATGTAACAGCAGATGGTAAAAAATACACTGAAGTAAATGATGTTGTTGTAATTAAAAAGAAAAGTTTGTATAAGATTGTTGTCCCCATGTGTTTACGGTTACCCCTCTTAGAAAAAACCCACACACAATTTGGCCACCCTGGTATTTATAAAATGATAAATTTAATTTCCCCACAGTATTATTGGCCTAATATCAATCAGGACATTGAAAATTTTGTAAAACATTGTCATACATGTCAAATAAACAAAAAATGTAAACAAAAAAGATTTGGCATGTTACAATTGATGCCCCCAACAGATATACCTTTTGAATGCTTGGCATTGGACTCTGTTGGCGGATTTAATTACTACAATTCTACGAAAAAATATTTGCATTTAGTGGTTGACCATGCAACTCGCTATGTGTGGGGCTTTCCTTCAAAAAGTGTAACTACTGAAACTTATACAAACATTTTGAAACAATTATTTCAACTACAAGTACCAGAAAAATTGTTAACTGACAGAAATGGAGCATTTACCGCTTCCAGATTTAAGAGATTTCTTCGTACTTACAATGTTAAACACAGATTGACAAGTAGTCACCACCCCGAAACGAATGGAAAAATTGAACGCCTAAATCAGACTATTGTAACCAGATTAAAGTGTAAAGTTAATTCTTCTTCTAAGAAAGTACCCTGGACTAAACTGTTAGATGAAGTCTTAGTTGAATATAACAATACTCCTCATTCTGTAACTCAATTTACCCCTAGTTATTTATTGTTAGGAAAATTGCCATATGATCCTCCTTTGCCAAATAATAGTTATTATCCTCCAGTTGATGAAGCTAGAAAATTGGCTAAAGAAAGAACAATTGCTTACCATAAGAAAAATAAAGTCCGCTATGATGCTCGTTTCCTTCCTGTAAAGTTTAAAGTTGGTGACCTTGTAATGTATGAAGAATTTCATTATCCTAATACCCGTAAATTAACTTCCCCATATTCTGGACCATACACCATTCTGAAACAACTTTCTGAAGTCACTTTTGAAATTGATAAACCCAGCCCACATTTTAAGAGAAATTCTGAAATTGTCCATTCATCCAAGTTAAGATACTACCATTCTCCTCAAAATCTCAAACTCAACCATGAATAAACCCCATCTATCTCTTTCATCTTTCAATTTTTTATTTTTGCTATTCTATCGTCCCTCTATCATTAGTATTTGGAAGAGGACCCAGCTGGATGTTAACCCTCAACCCCCAGCGGTAAAGGATGAAAGTTACAGTTTAAAAGCACTGTTAAATTTTTTTTTAATGTTATTAGTATATGATGAAATGTGTTACGTCAATAAGGGTCCTCCGCTCCTTGACCACCCGTCTTTAGCCGGACTGTTTTCCCAGATTCTCTTTCCAGGTTGAACGGAGAATCTGGCAAAACTGCTTTGCTTGCCCTTTGTAGGTGAATGTCAGTTTCCCACTTTCCTTTTCTATAGTGCAAGTGGCATGTTTTTTTGGGATGACCTTTCACCACAAAGTATTGAAACCCATCTCCCACTAACACTGGGCATGGTGAAAATTATAGCAAATTTATATTTTTACTTAGTAGCTATAGTTTTCAGAGGTCTGACATTTTTGTATTTTGGAGTTAGTCTCGAATTAAGCCTAAAACTAGATACTGTACATAGTTAGAAAAGATGCAACCTAAGAATTAAGTAGAAAAAAAAAAAAGTTTTTATAGTATTATAATTAGTATTATGTTATATGTGTTTTCTTATATAGTGATTATATTATATAGTGTTAAAATTGTGTTGTGTTGTAATTACTTTTGGTGATATTTCAGTGTCAACATACAGTATTTTCAGAAAAAAAAAAAAATGTGCATTTATTATACAATTGTATTTTGCTGATAATATTGAATATCATATTTTTTGAGTATTTTGCTATTTTTACCCATGTTTAATGTCAATAACTTGTGTGTGTTTTAGTATTTTATTTTTGAATATTTTATTATATTATATAGTATTCCAATTTTGCATAAAGAATGTTTCCAAAGGACTTTCCTTCATAAAAACTTTCAACCAAAGGAAACATCACAGACATTTAGAAAACTGTTTAGTGGGAAAAAAAAAAAAAAAAAAAAAGTTTATTTTTTAAATGTTATGTTTTTTAGTCAATATGTGTTTCATTATTTTAAGTGTTTATATTTTGATTTTGGTTAATGTTTCTTTTTTGTTGTCCTTCTCGAGAATGTCCCTTAAATGCTGCAGCATTTCCATAGCATTATTCATCACACATTATCAGTACCATTATTCATAGCATTATCCATAACATTATCTGTAGCATTATCCGTCACAGTGTCAGTACCATTATTCATCACACATTATCAGTGCCATTATTCATAGCATTTCCATAGCATTATCAGTAACCTTATCCGTAATATTATCAGTTACATTATCTGTAGTATTAGCATTAGTGTTCATGTTATTCAATGCCAAAATATTGACAAATCTTTTGTTGTAATATAGTGTTTTTTATGTAAAGAATAATGTTTTCATATAACCTTTTTCATGTAACCTGTAAATAATGTAGAAACTAGGTCCACCTGGCTTGACGTTCTAAAACTGAGGAAAAAAAAAAAAAAAAAAAAAAAAAACCACTTAATAATAAAGAAGAAACCCAGGTAAAATATTTAGGGGAGCTGAGACCCACAGACCTTGCAAGCAAGATCTGTGGCTCTTGTTTTAGTGGGGGCGGATATGAAAGGATAAAACCTATAGCCTTTTTAAAATTTAAAATTTAAATGCCCCTTCTTGTAACCTTAATTCTAATACTTAAAGCTAGTTTGCCCCTGTTAATGTTCTTTCCCAACCTAACATTTATTACTCTCAGAGATGATTTTTGGATGTTCTTTAAGATTAAAAAAGCTGACGTAAACGCAATTCTTAATTTGTAAGATCAGCAATAAAACCCTGGAAAACCGCGCCTAACAACGTCATAGTGCCCAGATATTTCTTAACCAATTAAATTTAGAGTAACACCCATTAGTTAGTATCGCGACCTGGTAGAAATAATGTGAATTAACGGCCTTTATATAGCGGGAGCGCCTAAAACAAGCGGCTTTTTTGACCTAACACTTGCCTAATAAAATGCTGCCCAAATAAACGAACTTTTAAAAAGAAAGCGTCAAGTTCCAGGGACCTGGTTTCTCCCAAAGATCTGCCAAAAAGGATTAATAAACCAGGCCCCAAGTGAAAATGTTGTGTCGTTATTTGTCTCTCAATCACACCTCATGATTCAACAAAAATAACGGCTTATCGATGGTAAAACACCAAAATCTTTCCCGGCCATTCGGACGATTAACTCGGCGCGATCTCCAAAGTCTCTCCCCGGCACCTACAAAGCTTGACGCGACGGATCTATGAGTTGTATCGCCCGAAGTCCCGCAGCTCTCCACGACTACAGTACATGAATTCCCTCTCCTCGGATCGGATGGTGACGGAACTCCCACGAACGTAAGGCCAAGACTCGGGTTCCTTATATATATATATATATATATATATATATATATATGTGACGATTTAAGGAGAACTCGAATTATTTCCACTGGTTAAAAAGAAACACACAGTCATGGCAAGCGAGGGAAAAAACAAAATAAAATAATAAATGTAGAAGATCCAATAATTAGTCATGGGCTGCTGTAAATTCATTTATTAAATTCGTAATAATGAGGAAGGAAAAGCTCCTTTTGCAAAAATTCCATCATTATTTCAGCGAGCTGTCCTCATCGAAGAAGCAACCCAAGAAATCTTCTTTTTCATCTCGAGACTTCCACCTTCTAAACTAAAAAGAAAGTACTGGAACATTCTGTAACCTCCAAACCATCATTCTTTTATGTAAACAGAATTCTTGTCCAGTTACGAGGCTATTTTAAACAGACGATAAATTTATTTTTAAAAATATTATTTAACCAATTTATAATTGACTCAGAATTTTAAATATCTTACGCAGACGATTTTTATAAATGATTAATTTTAAGAGAAAAAGAAAAGAAATGAATTTATTAATATGCACACATCAAAGGTTGACGTAGGAAAAATAAATAAATAGATAAAATAAAATAATGATATTTTTTGAAAGGTATGGTTTTGGAATAAATTTAATAAGACTTTCTTAAAAAGGGTTGATAAAAACATAGAAGAAATTAGTTTTATTTGGAATATTAAGAAATAAAGTTTTAATTAAGAATATTTTTAATTTAGAGCCATCTTTTTAAATTTACGCATACTGGAATAATGTTTTTTAAGGCAAATTAAGAATTTATATCGTCTGCATAAGGATTAACAGATTAGATTTAGAAACAAGATTTTAATTTAATAATTTGAAGTAAGTACGGAATATTATTATAAGAAAATTAAGATAGTATAAATGTTAGTTTTGGCGAAAAAATTTTAAATTTGTAATATTATCCCCCCTCCCCAAGACTTTGTATGAAATTGATAGTTAAATAAAACTACAAGTTCAGACAACAGAAATATAATAATTTAGAAAAGTTAAATTTTGGAATAAAACTGTCAAACTCAGGAAGCCAAGAGATGGAAGAAAAGAAAATTAACGCAATATATAAAAAATATTAGCAATTAAAATAAAATAGTTAAGAGAAAATAATTCTGAATTAAATTTAGGTAGGAGCATTTCCCTGAAAGAAATACAATAATGTTACAACATCACTTACCATTTGTAAGTGCAGAGGAGATAATACATATAATAACAGTAAATAAGTTATGAATATTAATAAGCAAGAGATAAAAATATAATAAAAACAATAAAAATTCGTTCTCATGGAAGTTTAAATAATTACAATGACTTAATGCATAGTTTATTTTAAATAAGTCCTTTAAATGAAACAAGTCTTTCAATATATATAAAAGAGTCTTTTCCAATGTTCACTGAATACAGTCCTTGTAGGGTCTTTAAAGGCTACCTAAAACATTCTTCTCAAACTTAGTTGACTACATACAGTCCTTCAAATGAAAAGTCTCAAATAGTTTTAAAAATGCAATTCTTCATTGTAGTTCGCTAGATATAGTCTCTTTAATTAAAGATCTTTAAACCTAGTTTAATCTTTGGTTTTAATGTTATGTTGGATCCAACATCTTTCAGTAATATATCAATTTTTCAATAATAAATAGCATCACTCTCAATATCAATAATAAATAATATAGAAAAATTTAAATAATGACAATAACAACAATAATAAGTAATAATATAATAAGACTCCATATCCTAATATTTTTCAATAAGAGTATAATTAATACTAAACTTCATTATAGAAATCATAATAATAATAATAATAGTAAAACAAGAGTATAATCAAAAGAAAATATCACTATTTGTTTATTATTGATAGGGAAAAAACTGGTTGAGGATAAAAATAATTACATAGCAACTAAATAATTTTCTTATCTTCTAATAGCATAAGAAAGTATTTTTTGCTAGCCGAAAGTATAAATAAAAAAAAATCATAATAATGCCAAAATCCAAATAAATTAAATCTAACTATTTAGAAAATGGACTCTCAACCAGTATTTCCTTACAATAATTCCTCTCTGATACTCTTTTACAAAATTGTCAAATTTGGTTATAAGTTCTCAAATGTCAAATGTAGAATAATGTTTTATCTACACATGGTTTATAAACTTCAATAATAGAATACAAATAGGAATAAAAGGTGTCATTCTTAATTGAGAAATGGAAATAAAAATAGTGTGCTTTTTTGAAAAACTTTTAATAGCTGTAATTTTCACAATCACTGAAAATCACATATTATGTTATAGGTTTGAGTAGAATCATTAGATTTTATAACTGTTATAACATAAATATCTGCTGAATAAATAGAATAATACTAAGGTCAAATACATGAGTAAATATAGTTAGACTTAAACACCCTTAAATTTAATTTATCAACATCAATTTGAAAGCTTTTACAATCAAAGTGTTCACCTTATGCCTGCATAAGGAGCCCAATTTAACCCCAAAAACTCCCAAAAACAAGTAATATTCTTGTAGGCCTCCAAGAACATACCTGCTAATGTTGAAAATTATGGTGATAAAATATTTAAAGACTAAGAATTAAAATTTAATCTATTGTCTTGACTTTAGTTTGATCTAGTGATTGTGATTGTATTTGAGGTTTTGTTTGTTTTTTGGGTTGCTCATGAAACAGTTTAAAATCTTCGGGTGAAAAATAGGGTCTTAATTTAGAAACATGCACAATAACGGAATTCTGTCCTGTCTCATAATTAAATTTATCTATTTCATAAGTTACATCAGAAAGTTTATTTATAATTTTATATGGTCCAGAGAAAGTAGGTTCTAATTTTCGAGTGTTAGGGTATTTAAATTCTTCATAAATTACAGAGTCTTGTATTTTTAATGGGCATTCAACAAAATTTCGATCATAGAGCCTTTTACTTTTAAGGTGAAATTCATGAGTTCGCGCTTTCGCAATTTTGAGGGCTTTGTCTACTGGAGGTGTATGCATTTTAACTGCCTCACACAAAACCATTACCCTCCATTTTAAAAATCTGAATCAAAATTATCGTGAAAATTATAACTATATTTAGCTGCTAACTTTAACCAGAAATTTTATCTAATAAAAATAGAAATTGTAAATATCATAGTTATACCTTATTATTACAAACTTGCCTTTAATCGTGCATAGAAATATCATAATAGTCTTAATAAGTAACAGTAAATATCTTAAGAACATCATACTCCTCAATTAAATCCTTAAGAATAAAAATATTTCAATCTCCAACACATAATAATGATAATAATAATACTCATAAATAGGTAAGTAAGTAAGATTCACAGATAAATAATCAAATAAATAAACCTGACAAACAGAGAACTATCTACAACGAATGGTAATTTATAATTATTTGTATATCCATACACAATTAATAGTCAAATATTATGAGAATTATTTTGTGAGCTACTTGGAAGAGTATCAGAGGATGGCAACTCACTCCTAAAAATACATTCTCTTTCCCAATGAAAAGCATTACTGACACCCCTATTTGTGCATATCCTACAAGGTCTTGAAGGGTATGAATTTTGAATATAATTATTTTGACAAACTCTAGGTCTTTGAAACTGAGATTGCCTTTGGGGAATCCAATTCCTAGGTGTATTATTGGGCCTAACTGGCTGAATCCAGGGCCTAGTTGGTTGAAAAGATTGAAAATTTTGTCTAGCTGATGGTTGATTTATTACTTGGTTTGAAACTAGTGGGGTGGAAACTTCCACGAATTGTTTGACAACCCGGTACCATTCTGTGGTACTACTAGGAGGATTTATAATAATATTGTTTTTGAATTCTGGTTTTAAACCATCAGTTAAACCTTGTAATAGTATATTTTCACTAAGATGTAATTTCCTACCAATTTCCACTTTTTTACGAAAATAAGTTTCTAAATTGTCTAAATTATCTAATTTCAGATTTGAAAAATCAGAAAAACTCGGGATGTCTAATTGAATGAATCTTTCTATCAAAATTTTCTTAATTTGTTCATAATCCGTACAATTTAAACAGTCATTGATATAAATTTTTTGCGCTTCCCCTTTCAGATAGTGCGCAATAGAATTAAATTTCCATTCTAGATTTTTCTTCTCCTTTTCACATGTTGTATCAAAATAAGTTAACCACGACAAAATGTTCATTCCAGAACTCGGGTCAAACGGTACGAACTTAGGATCTTCCATAATTTTTTGATTCTTACTAATTAGAATAAATGAAGCACTTCTATTTTCTTTATTAAATCCTGATCGTAAAATCATTCGCAATAAATTTCAAAGTTAATAATTTCTATCAATTACATATTTTTTCAAAATTACTATATCAGATCCATCCATAACATACAATAAATAATAAAATAATAAATAAATTAGTAAATTAATAAATTAACTTCAAATTACTCTCATCAATAAAATAATAAATAAATAAATAAATAAATAAATAATAAATACTTTCCATCAATCATAAATAGAATAGAAATAATAATCAAAACATTTAATAAAATAAACTTACAGTTCACGAAAAATCTTCAATAAAATCCATTCTTCATTAAATTCCTCATCAAATACCTTTCGCATACTCAGCACTTTGAAGTAATTAATTTTCAAAAATTTTCCTATGACCATGAATACTCAATCAAAATTTGTGCGCACAGATCAACATCAAGCGTCAGGAAATCCACATCAGACTCGAAGCAAGTACTAATTCTTTCCAAGCATAGCTGTGAAGTTCTTTAGAAAGAGCATTTCTTTTACTTTAATTGAGTAAGAAATTACGGCGATTTAGGCACAAAAACATTCACGAGAAGTCGATTATCGGCGGTTCACAAAGCTATCATCATTTCGTTCCACAGCAGATTTCATTAGCAAGCCGAAAATACCATATAGAATGTCCTTCAATCGAACTTCGGCGATAGCATACTTTTCTTCGTTCCATCGCAATTTTCTTTAAATATCCAAAAACGGCAGCACAGATAAATAATCCTGTCGACTTTTCGATTAGTTGTGACGATTTAAGGAGAACTCGAATTATTTCCACTGGTTAAAAAGAAACACACAGTCATGGCAAGCGAGGGAAAAAACAAAATAAAATAATAAATGTAGAAGATCCAATAATTAGTCATGGGCTGCTGTAAATTCATTTATTAAATTCGTAATAATGAGGAAGGAAAAGCTCCTTTTGCAAATATTCCATCATTATTTCAGCGAGCTGTCCTCATCGAAGAAGCAACCCAAGAAATCTTCTTTTTCATCTCGAGACTTCCACCTTCTAAACTAAAAAGAAAGTACTGGAACATTCTGTAACCTCCAAACCATCATTCTTTTATGTAAACAGAATTCTTGTCCAGTTACGAGGCTATTTTAAACAGACGATAAATTTATTTTAAAAAATATTATTTAACCAATTTATAATTGACTCAGAATTTTAAATATCTTACGCAGACGATTTTTATAAATGATTAATTTTAAGAGAAAAAGAAAAGAAATGAATTTATTAATATGCACACATCAAAGGTTGACGTAGGAAAAATAAATAAATAGATAAAATAAAATAATGATATTTTTTGAAAGGTATGGTTTTGGAATAAATTTAATAAGACTTTCTTAAAAAGGGTTGATAAAAACATAGAAGAAATTAGTTTTATTTGGAATATTAAGAAATAAAGTTTTAATTAAGAATATTTTTAATTTAGAGCCATCTTTTTAAATTTACGCATACTGGAATAATGTTTTTTAAGGCAAATTAAGAATTTATATCGTCTGCATAAGGATTAACAGATTAGATTTAGAAACAAGATTTTAATTTAATAATTTGAAGTAAGTACGGAATATTATTATAAGAAAATTAAGATAATATAAAGGTTAGTTTTGGCGAAAAAAATTTAAATTTGTAATATATATATATATATATAACTGTCTCTCGTTCTTGTGCACATTTTTAGTTTGTTTATATCAAATAATATTAGATTTTCCTTTCGAAATTGAGCAAAATAATTATAATCTTTTCTCAGAAAAGTATTTCGAGTAATTAATACTGCGTTTTATCTTTACTCTATTTCTTTAGTACATTAAAATTATTTAGTTATTGGTTTTAATGGCATTTTCACCAAGGAGAAATTATTATCCGCATTTAGAAAGGGGGAAAAAATCCTTTTCTTTGAAAGTTGTATATATATATATATATATATATATATATATATATAAATAAAAAAACACATGGAAGCAATTAATTTTAAGTAAACTAAAATGTTAAAAAAGTAACATCGAAAATTCACAATATTTAAAATCGATTTATATAATTCCAACAATAAAACATTTCGTGTAAAAAAAATACATTTAATGATACAAACTAAATGAAATTTTGAAGAAAACTAAATTTAATAAAATTAATAAATATTAAATGTTATTGTGCATTTGCGAAAACCAAAATATGTATTAATACGGTTCTAATATAAAAACAAATACAATAAAATGATGCAGAAATATTTTAGAGTTAAAAATCTTTAATGAATAGACAAAAATTGAAAAGACTTACAATATTTTATGTGTAAATATCCTCAGAGATAAAGACTGCAGCACCAGTGTGCCAGCTAGCATCAGGTGTGAAGTTAGAATAAGGAATGACAGAGATAATTGACAAAGACGGAAACGGGAACGGGGGAGAGGGGTGAGTGAGTCAGTGAAAAACTGCTAGGTCACTGATGTGTCCTTGAAATTCCTCAGAAAAAAAGGGATAAAGATAAGGAATCTTTTCACAGATATAGTAAAATAAACGTCTATTTGATGTATCTGGATTTAAAAATTATGTCTATTTAACGATACATTCTTACAGCCCGGATATATTTTTATGTATTTTAATGTTTAATGGATTTTTTTTTAAGGAGACGTTTTGCAAATTTAATGACAACTCTTCAGGATTTTAAATACAGTAAACTGTGTAAGGCGAAATAGATTTGAATCGAGAAAGTTTCCTATCGTAAACAATATTCCGCCATAAATAAATTTTACTCTATTTCAATAAATTCGCAGAGACTTGAAAATCTTTGCGAAATACATAGATTTCCGTCTTACACAGTGTTTTACTGCATTTTAATCATTTTTTCATAAATAAAAGATTGTATGATGTTTTTGAAACAAAATGAAAAGTCATATTACAGAAATTTAAGTTAAAAAATATACATATCGATAGAATACTTTTATCAGAGTTTTAGGCATTTACTTCTCTAAGAAAGAACTTTAAGAAATGATTGTACGATCTTTAGTAATTTTAAAGAAATCATTGAAACTTTTTCGTTAACTTGAGATTCTAGTGGGCTTATGTTTTTAATTTTTTTTTTTTTAAGCATATTTTTTTTTAAATGTGTTTTTTTTTTTCGCCCCTTTCAATGTCCTGAATCTTTTCTACACATTTTGTGATGTATTTTTAAGCGCAAAAACATTAATCTTGACCAAATGATTATTATAGCGATTTGTCATTGAGCAGTTTTCGTTTCATTTTTTTTTAATCTAGGCATGAATTACAACTTGTAAGCGATTGAATTTTTATTATTTCCGTTTTTTTTACCATTTCCCGTGCTCTCGCGTCCAGCTTTTTGGTACAAAACATCAAACTTCACAGCATATTCTGAAAGATCTGCTACCTTTACTGAAATTTACTTTTATATAAGGACTTTTTGTTTAAATATTTATATTAAATTATTTTAATCTATTTTTTTTTTTCATTTTCAGTGTCCCGAATCTTTTCTACACATTTTGTGATGTATTTTTAAGCGCAAAAACATTAATCTTGACTAAATGATTATTATAGTGATTTGTCATTGAGCAGTTTTTGTTTCATTTTTTTTTAAATCTAGGCATGAATTACAACTTGTAAGCGATTGAATTTTTATTATTTCCGTTTTTTTTTACCATTTCCCGTGCTCTCGCGTCCAGCTTTTTGGTACAAAACATCAAACTTCACAGCATATTCTGAAAGATCTGCTACCTTTACTGAAATTTACTTTTATATAAGGACTTTTTTGTTTAAATATTTATATTAAATTATTTTAATCTATTTTTTTTTTTTTTTCATTTTCTTTCAGATTTTTTTTTTATAAATGATGAGTGTAAAAGGGCGCCGGTTAACAAAAATGTATGGAAGTGTGGATACCATTTCAGATATACACATTCATGAAAAATGAAAAAAGTTGTTCGATTACAAAAGCAATTTTTATTCATTTATGTACAAAAATAATGAAATGTATCAGAAAGTAATTGATATAACAAAATGTGTCAAAAGCATGTTTTTACACAGGAAAAAAGTAAAACACTTTTTAAACAAAATGAACAAAAGAATTTTTAAAAAATGTACTGTTCTACAGAAAAATTATTCATTTTAAGGGAGAATTATTAGCCCACAACCTTTGTCTTCCACCAACACTTGCAGAGGCAAGGAAATTGAAATGTATTTCTTTTCTTTCTTTCTTTTTTTTCTTTCTTTTTTCATTTTTTCCCCCCAAAACAACCTTTTTTATTTTTAAGAAAAAAAAAATCTTTCCTTAAAAAAAAAGTAATTTGGCTTTTATGCCAATTTTAGAAATATTGTAATAGGCAATTTTAGAAATATTTATGCATTTACAACTAAAAATTATACATGTATGTATGTATACGAGAGTTTTGCATTACAGAGTAGGTGGGGAGAGCAGACAGAGACTGATTTAGGAACAATCAAAAGACTTTTTCTATTTTAATATTTATTTTAAATATCTTTAATGTATTTTAAACATTTATTCATTTTCTTTTAGTTATTTTTTATAAATAATGAATGCAAAAGAGCGCCTGAAGAAATTATTTGGAATACTGTATACATTTTGGGAGCAATTTTTATTATTTATAAAAAAATATTTTGAAACTAAATAAAAATATGACATCTATATTACTGTTTTAAATATAAAACTTACAACATATTTATATGTTTATTAAAACCCAGATTTGAAGTAATTTCTGAAAGAAATGAAGACACAAAAAATACTCTCTCTTTCTTTAAATAAAAAAGCTGGTTAGATTATAACGGCCCTTTGCTTTCTAGAGTATGATACGCCATTAGATTATTGCCGGAAACTGACCCTTAGGAGTTGGCCGGCAAAGTAAATGTAACTGTTCTCTCATCGCCGATCCGTTACTGGCTCGGCTGTAGCTGCTGCAACTAGCGGCGGGTCATTTGCGGTACCGCATTGTTTTGTTACAAATGGCCTTAAATCCTTCTGGCCGCAATGAAATCGTCTGTAGGCTGTAAGTCATGTGTTTGTTGGGAAGATTATGAAGAACTCAGCATTTGTAATATTCTTAATTTATGAAATCTAAAGAAAAATGAATGCGGTTAAGGGATGATGGTGGAGTCCGTCTCAAAAATTTAGGCATAATCAGAAAATGTCATTTTTTTCTAATAATGCAAAATTAAATAAAAATGTATTATATGCTTAATGGATTCTGTATAAAATTATTTAAATAAATCATATACTATATGGCCAAAGGTGACTGGTCATTTACGATTTTAGATATTTTGTTAAATATCTAGAAAAATACATGAGGAATTATCCTGAATCTCCTAGTATGTAAACAAAAGATTTCAGGTCATATATTTTGGTGAAATTTTTTTCTTGAAACCCTATAAGGTACTGTCAGTAAATTACAAAAAATGAATATCTTTTGAATAATCCTGTCAAAACTAATGTAACAAAAGTGTTTAAATTGTAGATTATGATTAAGTTTCTTATTGTAATAAACTGTGTTCATTTTTATGCGGATAGCATACATACTTGTATAGAAATTAAGTTTCTCATACAAACAGCCCCAAATTTTGCCAAGTTTTTTACTTATAATTTACAGAGTTCTTAATATATAAAAAAAATGTTTTTCTCAGAAATTATGAAAAATAACATTATACACAATACCCCGTAAAACAAAATTAAGAAATAATAAAAATTGTATGAAAAATGAACAGGTTTACCAAATAATGTTTCATTGTGCATGCATGAAAGATATCAAAATATAATGTGCTTAATCTGTTAACTAATTGTATAGAACAACTTTTGTGAAAGTCTCAAAACATTACATGGTATCGTATACAGTGCCAGCAAAAAAAATCTTGACACTTGCGATTTTAGACGTTTTGATAAATATCTAGAAATATACATGAGGAATTATTCTGAAACTCCAGGTGTGTAAACAAAATAGTACAAGTCATATGTTTTCATGAAGATTTTTTCCAGAAATCCCATAGGGGACTGTCCACAAATTGAAAAAGAATGACGATCTTTTCAATAACCCTGTCAAAACTAATGTAGCAAAAGCATTCAAACTGCAGATTATGATCCAGTGGTTTATTGCAATAAACTGTTTTCATTTTTATGAGGATAGCATGTATACTTGTAGAAAAATTAAGGTTTTTTTATAAAAATGGTCCCAAATTTTGCCAAGATTTTTGCTTATATTTTGCAGAGTTCTTAATAAAAAAACAATGTTCTTTCAGAAAATATGACAAACATTATACACAATATACCCTGTTATCAGAATTAAAAAATAATAATAATTGTATAAAAATGAAAAGGTTTTCTAAATAATGTTTCACTGTGCATGCATGAATGTAATCAAAATATAATTTACATAATGTGTTAGCTAAATGTATAGAATAATTTTTGTGAAAGTCTCAAAAACATAACTTGGAATTTCTGAAAATTTTTGTCAATAGAATAAGTTCAAAATCTGTTATTACCAAACTGAAGCAAAAAGGTAAGGGGTTGTAACCATGTTCCATTGATTAGCGTCAGTATAGCATATACACAATATTGCACATACTACTATTTGGATACAGCCCCTCATCTTTTTGCTTTGTTTTGGAAACAACAGATTTTGAGCTTGATGATAATTTTCAAAATTTTCAAGCTATATTTTTGAGACTTTTATAAAAGTTTCTCTATACATTTTGATAACATATTATGCAAATTATATTTTGATTGCATTTACACATGCACAGTGAAACATTATTTAGTAAATCTGTTCCGTTTACAGAATATTATGTACAATATTGTTTGTCATATTTCTGAACAGAGCATTTTTTTAATTAGAAACTCGGGAAATTATAAGCAAAAACTTGTGCCCGCTTTTTAAGAACCTTAATTTTTCTACAAGTTTATATGCTATATTCATAAAAATTTACACAGTGTCTTACAATAAGCCACTTATTCTGAATCTGCAGTTTGAATGCTTTTTGCTGCATTAGTCTTGACAGGGTTATCCAAAAGATCTTCATTCTTTTTCAATTTGTTGATGGTTCCCTATGGGATTTCAGCAAAAAAAGTCTGCGTTAAAATGTATGACTTGTACTATTTTGTTTACATGCTTGGAGTTTCAGAATAATTTCTCTTGTATATTTCTAGATATTTAACAAAAGTCTAAAATGGCATGTGTCAATTTTTTTTTGCTGGCACTGTGCAATGTTGTTCATCATATTTTCTAAAAAAACATCTTCTTAATTTTAAGAACTGCAAGTTATAAGCCAAAAACTTGGGCAAAATGTGGGACTGTTTTTATGAAAACCTTAATTTCTCTATGAGTATATGTGTTATCCTCATAAAAACGAACAGAGTTTATTACAATAAACTGCTTAATCATAATATACAATTTGAACGCTTTTGTTACTGTAGTTTTGACAGGGTTATCCAAAAGATATTCATTCTTTTTTGATTTGTTGACATATCTCTATGGGGTTTTGGAAAAAAATCTTTGCAGAAATATATGACCTATACTTATTCTGTTTACTCACATGGAGTTCATGATAATTCCTCATGTTATTTTATTAGATATTTAACAAAATGATGAAAGTCACAAGGGAGCAGTCACCTTTGGTCATATAGTGTATCAAAATGAATATGAATAGGTTCATTTAGCTAAATTAATTTATAATGGGTTCATTTATGTAATATCAATTAAAAAAAATTCATAAAAGAATAGAATTATATGGAGTTTCAAATGTTAGGACACAAAAAGAAAAACACATAATTCAACAATTTTACATTTATTATTAATAGTTGGCTGATTCAGAATAATTTCCAATTATTGTGTTTCTCTTGAATCAATAAATTTTCTTACTATTAATAGTAGCATACTTCTGTCTGTCATAGACATCTATATTTGAATTCTGGGAGACACGCAAGAGGTATCGGAAGGTGTGTTAATTTTTTCTATGCTGGTATATGTCTGTTTGTGTATCTGTCATTGCAGAGATATGTGAGAGGTGTCTAATACATACAAAATATTTCCCAAGAACAAGTTTAGTTTTCTGTAGAGGTCCATGACTATTAGAGTGAGATATTAATTTAAAACCCTGATTAAAAATATACAGCAAAAGCATTCACTTTAATCTTTTATAAAACCAAAAATAACCTCTCTATCTCTTCGAAAAGCAGGTTATAAGAATGTTAATAAAATTGCAGCATTGCTAGAGCAATACGAGGTCATGGACCGTAAAGATGGTCCTGTCTCAAAATCTACGGGACCTAGGAACTCGAAAATTGAACAGCCAAAAGCAAAAATTCATCTTTTAGAAATTATAAAATTTGCTCATGTAGGTTAGTAAAAAGTTTTAAAATCGAGACCCACCCGTGGCTAAGATTTCTGCTCTCAAAGCTGGTAGACGGAAGATGCTGATTTCGAACCCAATCACAGCCATCGGCCTAACTGTTCAGAATTTTCTATGGTTTTCTTTGGACCTAGGAAAACCTTGTGTAAATAGGGTTAGGTTCCCTTAGAAAGACCCCCCCCCACACACACACACATAGAGGGTAACCCCCCTAGGGCCTATATCTCTCATGCTTATAATCTGCCATCATGAATAACATCAACACCATAATGTATCAATTTATACATAAATTGTCTTTTATTTCCATTAAGCGAGAGCGAGATGCCATCGAACACAGAATAATTCATATCAAAAACTGTTGTTGCATTTGCAGACATCTGTCACCTGGGTGTGCTGAACTTTATTTGTGGCCTGTAAAATTTTTCAAATATTAAATTTTATTTATTTTTTGATTTTTATGCATCCGTGTGTAGTTTTTTCACTGATTAGAAATATGTAAATTATTTCATCATGATTTCTTAATTATAGCATTAGGAATTAATTATTATAGATAACTTGAATAATTCCTTTCAAAGCTTTATTTTAGATGGCCGATATATGATCTGGAATTAAAAAGTGCAGTTAATTTTTAAACAAGGATTCTTTTAATGGTATCAAACTTTTCATAATACATTATTTAGCGATTTTAAACCTATGCATCTTGGTCTATCTTTAGAAACTTATTAAGAATACACTATGTAAATTTTAAAAAATTCCTTTTTATTTTATAAAAAAAAATCATTTTTTAAAATGAAAAAGAAATGATTTTTTAAATATACACTGGTGTCCAAAAGTTAAGCATAATTGGTAATTAAGTAATTATTTTTAAGTAATGAAAGCAATATGAATCGGAATGTGCTGAAACTCCAGGTGTGTAAACAAAATAGTACGCGTCACATATTTCCCCTAGGCTTCAGCCAACTCAACCTAATGGCTAATCCACTCCTGGAGTGTGGGTAAAATTTAGAAAAATGCACGAGTCCTTTTCCTCCTTCCATTAAACTCAACACACCATTATTTTTTAAAATTTGTATAATATGTGTTTGTTTGAAAGTTTCAAATTGATCGGTTAGTTAATTTTCCTAATTCTAACAAATTTGCATTCATTCTACACTGGTGTCCAAAAGTTAAGCATAATTGGTAATTAAGTAATTATTTTTAAGTAATGAAAGAAATATGAATCGGAATGTGCTGAAACTCAAGGTGTGTAAACAAAATAGTACGCGTCACATATTTTCGCGAAGAGTTTTCCCCGAAATCGAACAGGGGACCATCAACAAATTGAAAAAGAACGAAGATCTTTTGAATAACCCTGTCAAAACTAATGTAGCAAAAGCGTTCAAACTGCACATTATGATTAATTGGCTTATTGTAATGTACTGTGTTTATTTTTATAAGGATAGCATGTACACTCGTAGAGAAATTAAGGTTTTTATAAAAACAGTCCTAAATTTTTCCAAGTTTTTTGCTTATAATTTGCAGAGTTCTTATTATAAAATAATGTTTTTTTCTGAAAATATGACAAACATCATTGTACACAATACCCTGTCATCAGAATTTAAAAATAATAAAAATTGTATGAAAAATGAGTATGTTTAGTAAATAATTTTTCATTGTGCATGCGTCAACGATATCAAAATGTCATTTGCATATTGTGTTAGCTAAATGTATAGAGCAACTTCTGTAAAAGTTTCAAAAACATAGCTTGAAAATTCTGAAAACGGAGCCTATAGAATCAACTCAAAATCCGTTATTCCTAAAGGAAGTAAAAAAATCAGGGGTTTTACCTAAATATAGTTGTACGTGCAATATTGTGTAGGCACTAAACAATGGAATATGGATACAGCCCCTCATCTTTTTGCTTCATTTAGGGAATAAAGGATTTTGAGTTAATTCTATAGGTTCCCATTTTCAGAATTTTCAAGCTATGTTTTTGAAACTTTTACAGAAGTTGCTCTATACATTTAGCTAACACAATATGCAAATGACATTTTGATATCGTTGACGCATGCACAATGAAAAATTATTTACTAAACATACTCATTTTTCATACAATTTTTATTATTTTTAAATTCTGATGACAGGGTATTGTGTACAATGATGTTTGTCATATTTTCAGAAAAAAACATTATTTTATAATAAGAACTCTGCAAATTATAAGCAAAAAACTTGGAAAAATTTAGGACTGTTTTTATAAAAACCTTAATTTCTCTGTGAGTATACATGCTATCCTTGTAAAAATTAACACAGTACATTACAATAAGCCAATTAATCATAATGTGCAGTTTGAACGCTTTTGCTACATTAGTTTTGACAGGGTTATCCAAAAGATCTTCGTTCTTTTTCAATTTGTTGATGGTCCCCTGTTCGATTTCGGGAAAAACTCTTCGCGAAAATATGTGACGCGTACTATTTTGTTTACACACCTGGAGTTTCAGCGCATTCCGATTCATATTTCTTTCATTACTTAAAAATAATTACTTAATTACCAATTATGCTTAACTTTTGGACACCAGTGTAGAATGAATGCAAATTTGTTAGAATTAGGAAAATTAACTAACCGATCAATTTGAAACTTTCAAACAAACACATATTATACAAATTTTAAAAAATAATGGTGTGTTGAGTTTAATGGAAGGAGGAAAAGGACTCGTGCATTTTTCTAAATTTTACCCACACTCCAGGGGTGGATTAGCCATTAGGTTGAGTTGGCTGAAGCCTAGGGACCCAGAAGGAATGGGGGCCCCTGTGCTAAGATTTTCTTTCAAGGGTTTTTTTTTTAATATTAGCCTAATATTTAATACAAAAGTGAATTGGTGTGTAATATTAATTGTTTCACTCATGTATTGAATCATGAAAGATATTAATAGATATAGATTGTAGCCCAAATGCAAATACACTTTTAATTTCCTCTCTTGAAATTTCTTGGCTATCAGTTGGGGAAAGGTTTACAGAGAGGAGACTTTAGTTGCCATGGTGGGCTAGTCAAGATTATGACAGCACTGCTACGAATGATATATTTTTAAAAAGATTCTAAATTTTAATCAAGAATTTGTTTCATTATAATTCCTTACAATTTAGCCTCCCCCCAACCCTTCATCTCTAAAGTCAGCCCGAAATTTACATATTCTGAGATATCTTAAATATGATTTGATTATATTTACAAAGATTTCTATTGTCTGTTAAACTTGCATGAGTTCTAATATAATTAAAGCATAAAGTATCACTACTGATGATATAAACACGCTTCTAACTGCAAAAGTTATAGGTACAACCTTTAGCTATGGCATTTGTTTTAAAAAAGCAGTCAGTAAGGTTACATGAGGCAACTGGGCCATGATTTTGCAATGTTATTCTGGAGATTCTGGCAATTCGGCTTCCAAAAGTTCACTATAATTACAGTCTGAATCTTTGTAAATGTGTTCGGTTAGGTTTACTATAGCAAACAGTAATTTTCAAAATTACATTTTAATGTCTAAAAATAATATATATATATTTAATATTTCTTTTTTCATGGGTTCAGTTACCCCTTAAAAATAGGGCAACTGTATCAGACAAATCTATATTCCACAAGCCTTTATTTATTTATTTAATATAAGGTATCATGTCTGATGTCTGTTTTAAAAAGTGTAAATAACTTACAAAAAAAAAATAAATAAACTGGGTGAATCATATAAATTATACATCATCTGAAGAATATGCCATGTAAAGGAAACCTTTGCTGTCAAGGTGTCTAAAAAAACACTAAATGTGAAATTATTAGATTTATTTTTACAAAAACATAAGAATTGAATAAGTACATATGTACTTTAGTATAGGTAATAAGTATAAACGTTACATGAATATTTTAGGAAAGGAAAACAAGATAAATCAATGAATATAAGTGTAATACATAAATACTTATCTATCTCAGTCTCTTTT
Source organism: Maratus speculifer (assembly GCA_964019185.1). Taxonomy (NCBI): domain Eukaryota; kingdom Metazoa; phylum Arthropoda; class Arachnida; order Araneae; family Salticidae; genus Maratus; species Maratus speculifer. The sequence continues at coordinate 172,933,551 of OZ025299.1, forward strand.
TTATTATTACAATGAAAGTTCAATAAGGCCAGTTAACCTGTAGGGATCATAACCATGTTTTTATATTGAACAGAACTATTTTTTATTGGTTTCGATAATTTTCTAATAACATCATTTAGTCTTAAATGCTCCTCTTCATCTGTATCATAAAATGTCAAGTTTTAGCTATCTCACTTAAGAAATTTGGTTTGATGCTCACCAACATGCTTTTTAAAAATTTAATATGTAATTTTATTAATATATTATATAATTTCATCTAATTCAAGCAAAAAAACAATGGAGAAATTAATTTCTTGTAGTAAAAAATGCATATATTTATAACTTTCTTTCTTTACGACTTCTTCTAACCGATGACCAGACCCCTACATGCTGAGTTATCTCAGCTTAATGGGTTATATACCTGGTATCGGGCTCGGGCGACCGCCTAATTGCCACGTAGTGGCAATAAACCTGATTTCTTTGCTTTGCATGCCATCATTTCTGCACTACTTGCTTGTCGTTGATCATACTTTGTTTTGCCTGTTATTTAATGTTACATCCTGTTGTTTGAACTGCAAATGGCTACTCAATATGATCTTGTAATTTAGAACCTTGATCAGATGACGAGAATATATTTATAACTGTTGGTTAACTGGATCCCACATGGTCAAGTTACTCCTAATATATGTGCCTGTCATCTTCCATTCTTGAAAATTTTTTGAAGTAACTGGAACACTGGCCTTACATTTGAAACATGAAGTAAATATGTATAAACACTTGGTAATATTAATGTATTTATTTACTTCTAAAAAATATTGCTATATATATTACTTACTGTACTTTAATAAAAAATAGAGAAAGTTCAATCGTATTCATGTTTGTAAAAAAAAAAAAAAAAAAAAAAAAAAAAACTGAATTTTTGTAATTTATTGCAATCTATTGCAAATTAACTTTCAGTTCATGCATTTTTCCATATTTCTTATGCATCTGGTGCTTCCTAAGGTATAATATAACAGTGTCTTCAAACTGAGTACAGGCTAGAAACAATCCGTTCTCTTCTCTAATGTTCGTAACTTGCACCAAACATTTTGTTAATAAAACATTTTATATTTGCCAATAAGCATGTATGTATGTGTATGTATATATATATATATATATATATATTTATATACATATGTGTGTGTGTGTATTTAGAAAATAAATAATCCACAACAAAATTAATTATAAATTTTTAGCTACTTTGTATTGATTTTTTTTTTAGTGCAAGGCCCTGCACAACCTCACCTGTCACACACTCCTAAGATAGGCTCTGTTGGCAAACAACATGGTAATCTTTGTTTGTTCGTCGATGCTTCCTTTTTTCTAGTTTGATTGGTTGAGCGATAATATTGATTAAAAAACTGTGATTTTGGTAAGTTAGTGAAAAATTGATCGACATGTGGTCATGTGGTTCAAACTTATTTTTATTACTGGGACAGCCAATTTCCACATATTCTAGATGTTATAACAATAGTCTCCAGCTTAGATAACCTCCCAACAGAGTGGAAGAAAAACATTCCATGATGTCTGCATTCTATATGGGGATAAAGGAAACTTAATGACAAAGAAAAGAGAAGACATTGGGTAGTTAAAGTACATATAATCATATATTCACTTGCATACAGGTAACCTCTCTTCAGGGGTGATTCTCGTCCGAAATTTCCGAAAATTTGAAATTGGGTTATCAGTTGCGCATAGTTGCCAAATTGTACGGTTTTGTGCGAAGAAAAAACAATTGCTTAGAAATGCAAATTTAGTGATAGGATCGCCCAAATAGCATACATTTCGTCAATATTTTGTGGAAAAACGACGATTTTGTCAATGTTTTTGGAAACGAACTTTGTCAAAAGATCGATGAAAAATGTGAATTTCCTGTGCGGATCACGGAAAAAACGGCAATTTCACCAGATATCGCAGATAAAACGCTGATTTCTTCTGAAGACGGCGGGAAAACAGTGGTGTAGTCGAGGGGGACAGCGTCCCCCCACTTTTTTATTTTCTTTCAAGCGTCCCCTTACTTTTTTTTCTCAAGGAGGACGCGAGGGGATGCAGATTTTCTTAATTCATTAAGTGATTAACATTGAAAAAAATTTAAAAGATTAACAATTTTATAAAATACAGAATTGATATTTTAAGCCATTTTAGTTTTCTTTAACAACGGCACCCCAAAAAAGAAATTCAAGGGAATTGGGAAGAAAGATGTTTACTTGCTGTTTCCTTATAATTACCAGTAGTGAAATACTGCGCTAACATTAGTTTTTTCAAAGGCATACATTAGCTTTACTTGGAAGTCTACTATTGCCTTTCTGTTCCTAACAGAAAGATCACACAAGCTTCCGAAAAAGATCTTGGACACACCGCAGTCTCAGTTTAAAAAATATCCAGATGTTCGATCTTTGAAAGCCTGGTCATCTTTTACTCACACAATTAACAACAGCATGGTTACATTAGTCAATAAATAAGTCTTTAAAGACATTCAGGGTGATTGTCATAGCTGTCACATACTGTTATTTAATAGGGGTCATCAATTGGCCGGTACTTGGTGTCTGCAGTGTTGAAGGCTACGAGCATACACAACTACATTTTGAGATTAAAAATCGGCGTGTTTTATTTTCGCAGGCGGCGTGTTTGATATACAATGACTTTTCCAGTTCAACTTCAATCACACTGTGGGAGAGGGACCTTTCCTTTCAGTAGGATTGAGATAGTTATATCCCGAACCATTGTAATATTCCCGTTTTCTATCGTCAGTAAACCACAGAAGAGAGGAGAAGAAAGAATTTCCTGGAATTCAATTTAATTTGAGCAAAATAAACGTGTGCTCGGAGCCTAATACAGACTAAATCAATAAAAGGACATCAATGCGGACCGACAACTTCTGATACTATTCAATGAAGGAATCCCCAAGAATCATTATCTTCCCTTCTCCTGTTCATATTGACAATTATTTCTTGATTAGATACAAGCATTGGACTAGTTTAAAGGCGAGTGAGTACCTACGAGCTGCTTCTTTTTTTCTTGCTAAAATATTATGTATTATAATTTTAATTAATAATGAAACGATGTAGCCAGCAAAACATCAAAGTTTTACAGTTTCTTCCAAACGTTGTCGTGCAGAAACAGATGCGAAATCACCGACCGCAATTGCAGATCAAAAGTCCGATCCAACAGAATTGTAAGTATTTTTTGAGTTTTGATCAATAATGTCTTAAATTATTTGCTATATTTTGAATTTTTGATAATGGTTATATATTTGCCAAATATCAATAGGTTTTTGTTACAAAACTATGTCTTTTACTGAGCGGGATTTATAAAAAAAAAAAAGAAAAAAAAGGCAGAAAAGAAACATGGGCGTCATTAATGGTGGTTGAGCAGACTTACCCCTCTAAATTTTCAAATTTAAATTAACTGAATTTTCTTTCTCTCTCAAAATTTTCAAAAAATAAAAAAGCTTGTTTATCTCAGAGGATTTAAAGTAACTGACCAGTAAAAGAAAGGATAACCAAGAATTATTCATGAGAGAGTAGTATTGTCCCCCCTGAATCTCCCCTAAAAGATTATTTTTACTTCTATTTCTCTTTTACATTTGCATACTTTTTTTTTCTAAACCCGAGATTAAAATACATCAAGTGTTCAGAAGAAAGAAAAAAAAAATAATAATCAGTTTCATTACTTTATTTTGTAAAAAAAGCTGATAGAAACTTAATTTGGAGTTTTTAATATACAGTAAACTCCCTCAAATCCGCACAGCTTGGGACCAGAGGTTGTGCGGATTTTAGAATTTTGTGGATTTCTGGTCATTGCTTTGTTTACATTTTTTAAACAGTAATTTGAGTGCAATTAATAGTGCAATCAGAACTATAATGAATGCTTACAATATAATAAAATATTAAAATAAGTAATAAATTAAAATAATAAAAATTTAGATATTTTTAAAATAATTAAAGTACTAATAGCAAAGGTCAAGTTAATAATCAATAGTGTATTTATTATAAAGATTAAATGTATTTTTCCAAAATTATTTAACAAAACTTGTCTCATAAAAGTGCATTGCTACTTCACATTAAAATCATAAAATAAGGATTTTTTTCAGGTTTATCCAGGCTTAATAACCAAAAAATCTTGATTAATACATAAATATATTTGCTAAGAAGATAGTGATTATCAGTGATATCAGCAATATCTTGAATTTTTTCCAAAAATTTATTCTTCCTTCATGAAAAAAACCTGAATAGAGTATTATTGAGAAAATTACAAATAAAAAATATATGGAATTGATACAAAACTAAAAAAATCAAATTTTGTCCGAAAATCCGAACTGAAAGTTTCATTGTTTACATCCATAAAATATGTGCGGATTTTAGAGAGTTGTGGATTTCTGATAAATTCTTATTTCTGATTTCTGCGGATTTGAGGGAGTCTACTGTACATCTTATTTGATATATTTCTAAATACAGATTTTATTGAATTACTGCAATATTGTTTAAAAATGTCTGCAATCCCTATAAACTTTGCAGCATCTTAAAAATACAAAATTAAAATAAAACATTTTAAACATGGATTGCCACACTGTATATATATATTATTATGGTTTATTACTATTTACTAGAGAGATTCCTTAATGCAAATTAAGTATGTAGCACTTATAGCTCCTTTACAGGTTATATAGAACTATTTCAGTAAACTATGCTATACAGAAAGAAAATTCTTTGCATTCTGTTTAATGTTGTTACACGGCTTCAAACATAATAAAATTGATATAATCACTGAAATGCATAACAATACGCTTAATATAAAATAAGGATTTAGTAGCTTCGTTCTATTGCAGGGATATACAAAGAAATTACATTGCATTACTCTCGGCAGTGGCGTACCAAGAATTTTATTTTGGGGAGGGAGGGGGGCTGACTTAAAAATCCATAATTTTCTATATCTGACGATACACATTAATCCTTTTTGACATTAAATTCATATCCACTGGAAAGGAAGGAGCAGGACGGATTGTGTTCCGAATTTTCCGAAAATTAAAAAAAAATTTGCCATTAACCCAAAATTTTGGACTTGAAAAATTTAGGTACTACTTGGTTATCCCGTCTACCAAAAAACTTTCGCCAAACTAAGATTACATGCCAATAATGGATGACTGTAAATGTCACATTCGCATGACATTAATTAAGATACGCGAGTTTGTTACATCATCTAATGATTTTAAAGTCAACTTCTTAATTATGTTATACAAAATTTATTTGTTCTTCGTTTTTTTAAAATAAAAATTATATAAATTTATACAATTTGGCGAACAGTTTGGCGATTTGTATAATTTGGCAAAATTGGTTGACAGGATAACCAAGTAGTACCAAAAGTTATCATGATTTCTGACAAATGATAAGTGAAAAAAATCAATTTCGTCAATTGTTCGCAGAAAATATCTCAAATTTTGAGTAAGAATCGCAGAAAAAACCTGAATATTGTGAAAAGGCCGCTGATAAAAAGCGAATTTTGTCAGAGGGACATTTCAAAATATAATTTTTTCATAGGATCGCGAAAAAAGACAGGTTTCGTCAAATGATCTTGGAGAAAACGCGAATTTCATCAAACGATCGCGAAGGAAACACAAATTTCGTCAAATGATTGCAAAAGAAACGCCAATGATCGTTGAAAAAATACGAATTTCGTCAAAAGACTGCAGACAAAACACGCATTTCGCCAAAGAGTCGCGGGAAAAAAAGCGAATCTCGTCAAATCATTCCTAAAAACCGCAAATATTGTACAAGGGACGCGGTAAAAACGCGAATTTCGACAAAAGGTATAAAGAAACAAGTATTCCGCCAAAGGGACGCGGTGAAAAGGCAAATTTATTCAAAACACTGTTAAAAAAAACATGAATTTCCGAACCCGGACAAAAACGCGAATTTTGTCAAAACATCACAAAAAACGTCAATTTCGTCAAAAGGCAGATAAAAAACAAATTTTCTCGAAGGGCCGAGATAAAGAATGCGAATTTCGTCAAAGGATAGCAAAAAAGAAAAAAGCAGGTATTCCACCAAAACACAGTAAAAAACGCGAATTTTGTCAACATGCCTTGATGAAATGCAAATTTCATCAAGGGTCGTGGAAAAAGTACAGCGAGCTCTTTAGAAAACAGAACACGTACAACTATGTTTATTATTATAGGTATGCTTTTTTTTTAACCTGAAGTAATATGCTGGGGGAACTAACTTTCAGTTAATCTGGTCTGATTAACCCGACCTCAATTGTTAGAAATCTGCACTTAGCCTAAAATTGACCTGAAATGAAAACAGAGTTAACCCAAACTGCACCAAACATAATTAGCATTGGGAAAGGATTCTCTTTTCTTCCCTCTGCTATAAACGTTTAGAGAATTTGCTATGAATTTCGATAAAAGATCGCAAAAACATGAATTTCATCCAAAAATCGCAAATTTCGTCAAAATACCGCAGAAATGTCAAAATTTTAACAAACAATCGTGGAAAAACGCGAATTTCATGTAAGAACCACGAATAAACGCGTATTCTATCAAAGGCCACAGAAAAATGTTAATTTCGTCTAAAGTCGCACAAAAAAGTGAATAGCGTAAAGCATCGCAAAACAACGCGGCTTGCATCAAAGGCCGCTGTGAAAAAGCTAATTTCGACAAAATATAGCAAAAGAAAATCCAAAGAGTCGCGGAGAAAAAGCGAATCGCAGAACATCGCTAAAAAAAGCGAATTTTTTTCAAAAGACAGAGGGAAAATGGAAATTTTGTCCAAGAGCTACAAGAAAAAACGTGAATTTCGATAAATGTCTCGAAAAAAATTCCGCCAAAAAGCCGTGGGGTAAAAGCAAATTTAGTCAAAGCATCCCGAAAAAAATGCGAATGTCCACAAAGAACCGCGGAAAAAGGATCGCAAAAAGCGCGAATTTTCTCAAAGGACAGCGGGAAAGTGTAAATTTCACTCAAGATTCACGCAGAAAAGCGAATCTCATCAAAAAATGGTAAAACAATGCTAATACCCTGTTCACACCACAAACTTAAGATATCTTAAGATCGCCGTGTTTGAAGTGGACCCTCTCGGAATTGGATGCCTGTTCACATTGAAAAATTTACCTAAGATATCTCAGCGAATGTCACTGTATCTCTGAACTGAACAAATATAGCGTATGCGCATGCGCTTGAAATAAAGACGGCCACAACAGCCAATCAGTAAAAGCAAAACTTTGTAGCCAATGAGAGTAGGTGGTTGTTCCTGTATCTAGCTCGAGAGAGTTGAAACTCTCTGAGAGAGTTTGTAGAACTCTCTGAGAGAGTTCCAGGCCTGAGATATCTTAAACATCCGTAGTGTGAACAGGGTATTATACCCTGTTCGCACTGAGAAAGTTAAGTCACTTAACTTGAAGTTTTTTGAAGCGGTCGTACCCGGAATCAAGATTCTCACTTAAGCAAATTTCTGAAACTTGCTCAAGTGAGCTTGCCATGGTAGTACAATATCTCAGGTAGAGGAACGCCATGTATCAGTTTTGATCAAGCGGGAAGTTCGAATGATGCATGTACTTGCCGCAGCGCCATCTAGTATCATCATTTGAAGTTAGAAACGAGATTCTACTTTTTCAACATTTTTTTTAATTCTATTATTGATTATTTTTAAATCATTATTATTATTTTTAAAAAATCATAAAACAAACTATTCTAAAATTTTTAAATTATTCATAATACATTTTGTAAACTGAAAATAACTTCCTTTTTATCAGCTGTATTATTTAAAAGGAACAAAAAATATTAATTTTTGTTCATAACAAGTCTAAAATATATTTTTCCCCCTTTCTAATTTTACTATATTCATATTATTTCAAGTAAGACTTATTTAAATTAAGAGTATCTAATAAAATTTGTGTCCTAAATTTGGCATGTAAAATTTTTGCAAATATTTTAAAGATTAACTTTAAAAAAATAATAATAAAATAAATGCTGCAATATTTTTATTTGTATTTATTATTTTGTTAATTACTCCCCTCTCCCGTGAAAACAGAGATTCAGTTTGGGAACTTAATAAATATTCGTGTTAAATTTAATAAACTGCGAATAACCAAAAACTTTTTTTTTTAGCTGTATTACTTAAAATGAAAAAAATGATTCCTTTCCATACAAATTCATTAAATATTCATAGTTAATTTGACAAATTGCAAATACTAACTATTTTTAAACTAAAATAAATACTCCAATGTTTTATTTGCATTTAAAAAAAAAAAGCCATGAAAACAATAATTTAGTTTATGAATTTGTTAAATATTCATAGTAAATTTGACAAATTATAGGTAAGTAAAAGTCTATTTTATTGTTTATCTGCATTATGTAAAAGTTTCACAATATGGATAGAAAATATTAATTCTTACTTAAAAAAGTAAATATAAACAGATTTATTATGTAAATTTATTGACAAGTTTTTATTTTATTTTTTAAAATCAAAACATAAGTTGATGTCTGTGTATTGCACTTAATTTAAACTTATGTGTTTGTGTGAATATATTTGAATAAAAATAACATAATAAAATGCACGTCGTCTTTATTTACGAAATAATTAAATTAATTCAAGAGAATATTATTTAACACAAGAATTTAGAATATCAAATGAATGTAATTTAACACAGTATTGTTTATATATCGAACAACAGATGGCAGCTCTAACGAAATTTCATACGATTTCACCAGAAGTTATTAAAAAAAATACAGATTATTAAATATTTATTTAATATATAACACAATTAAACATTTTAATGACAAATTTGGAATTTAAATTTCACTAAATGCTAGTTGTAATGTATATATATCAATCTTTTATTTATAGAAATGCGGGTAGAAAATTCGTTATCAAAAATGAGACGTCTTCCACAAGGGAATTAATTTTTTAAATTGTTTCTTTCCCAACTCTTTATTCTGTTTTTCGGCTTCACATAATCCGTGTCACATCCATACATAAAACATTTCCGCGCCACATCAAATTATGATGCAAAAATATGAATTTATGAACAAAATAATTACACAGTCGTATAGAATGTAATGTTAAAATGATGCATGTAGTGTGCACAGCGCCGCTATGCGGCCACTTCAGCGTTAGTGTCAAGTTTGGTTGAGAGTTGCCATAGGAGAAGTTTCTCCTTCATATATCTCCCTGGAGCTTGCTCTCTTAACTATGAGTTGAGTGGAAATCTGCCTTCTGAATATTTAATTATTATTTCTGAATTTTAGAATATTTAATTCTGATTAATAAATTAATGAATTTGAGTCCTACAAATAATTATAAATTTTTTCAAGTTGTTATTTGTTTACTCCAGTTGCTCAACACGTGTGTTTGTGGGGTGTTTTTGTAATCAAAGGCCGAAAATGGAAAACGTGGAATCTGTTATTTCCTCCCACAAAAGAAATTAATTTTTTAATTGAAATAAGGCAGGGTAATTACTGTGTAAATAAAAAAGTTAAAAGTTGCAGTTACAAATTTCAGAACTTATGCGCATGCTCAGATGCCAGTTTGGCCAAGTTAAGTCACTTACAATGTTTAGTAAATGCGAACAGGTGAAGCCTAATTCCGGGTATCCCGCTTCAAAAAATTTAAGTGACTTAAAGTTAAGTGACTTAACTATCCCAGTGCGAACAGGGTATAATTTTATCAAAGAACCGCGGAAAAACGCGAATTTTGACAATGAATAGCTAAAAACGTCGTATTCCGCCATATGGCCGAGGAGTTAACACGAAATAAATTAAAGAATTGCCAAAAATCACGATTTCTTCAAAGGGCTGAGGAAACATGAGAATTTAGTAAAAGAGTTGCGGTTATAACGCAAGTTTCGACAGACGGTAGCGGACAAACATCTGTTCCGCCAAAGGGCCGAGAAAAAAATTAAAAAATAGTCAAGTGAATCTTGTCAAAACATCTCAAAAAATTTCGTCAAAGGATAGCGAAAACACATGAATTTCTTCTAAAAGTCGCAGTAAAGAAATGGATATTTCGACAAAAGATAGCAAAAAAAAAAAAAAAAAAAAAAACACTATTCCGCCAAACAGCCGCGGAGAAAAAACGAATTAAGTCAGAACATCGCTAAAAAACGCGAATTTCTTCAAAGGACAGGGACAGAGGAAAAATGGAAATTTTGTCCAAGAGCCGCAGAAAAAAACGCGAATATAGCTAAATATTAGCAAAAAAAAAAAATCCGCGAAAGATTTAGTTAAAGAATCCCGAAAAAAATGCGAATGTCTACAAAGAACCGCTAGAAAACGCAAATTTCTCAAAGGATCGCAAAAAGCGCGAATTTTGTCAAAGGACAGCGGGAAAATGCAAATCTCGCCCAAGGTTCATGCAGAAAAAGCGAATCTCGTCAAAACATTTTAAAGCAACGCTAATTTTGTCAAAGAGCCGCGAAAAAACGCGAATTTTGAAAACGAATAGCGAGACAAACTCGTATTCCGCCATATAGCCGAGGAGAAAAACCGAAATAAATTAAAGCATTTCCAAAAAAACGCGCGCTTTCTTCAAAGAGCCGAAGAAAAATGCAAATTTTGTAAAAGAGTCGCGGTAATAACGGCAATTTCGACAAGTGGTAGCTGACAAAATTTTAATTTTTAAATGTAAACGTAAATTTAATTTAAAATTTCATTAATTTTTATATATAAATTAAATTAAATTTTTTTAATTTAAATTTAATTTTTCAATTAATTTTCCCTGGAATTCACAATTAAGTTGGCCCTATGGGTGATAGAGCCTAATGTTCGAGAATATGAGCGTCCCCCACTTTTTTTTCCAGGACTACACCACTGCGGGAAAACTCCGATATGTCTAAAGATTGCGGATATAACGCCGATTTCGTTAAAAGATCGCGGATATAACGCCGATTTCGTTAAAAGATCGCGGGAAAAAACGCCGTTTTCGATAAAAGATCGGTAAAAAATATTTTGTCAAAAGAATATTTGAAAAAATACGACGATTTCATCAAAAGATCACGGAAAAAACGTCGATTTCGTCAAAAAATCGCGGGAATAAAACACCGTTTTCGAGAAAAAATCGCGTAAAAAAGCAAATTTTGTCTAAATATCGTCGAAAAAACATGGGAAAACGCCGATTTCGTCAAAAGATCGCGGAAAAACGCCGATTTTGCTACAATATTGCTGATTTCGTCTGAAGATAGCGGTAAAACGCCGATTTTGTCCGAAGATAGCTGGAGTCCCCCCACTCCCAGCCGATTTCCGAAAATGCGATGCGAATTTTCGAAAAAAAAAATTCATCCAGAATCACCCCTGCCTCTCTTGAAGAAATGAATATTTACTGAGTTGGTAATCCTTGAAATTGCCACTCTCTTAAGTTAAAAAATGCTGTAATGGTTTAAATGATTTTAAAACTTTTGATTTTTTTTCAGTGATTCAAAAGTGTGCATTGTATGAGTATATGAGAGTAGCGACATGCGTATAAAGTCAGATACCGACTCCCCAGATCTTAGGTCTATTAAGAACCTTGATGTGTCTTAAGCACAAGGTCGCAGAGCATATCCCTTTCTCAAACCCTTTTGAGGGTCTCTCAAACTCTTTGGGGTCAACTGCACTGTTCCTTCACACCGTCAGATGCCAACTGGTCTTATAACCATGTGCTGCCCAGGCACACGCCCACTGTTTCCAAACTTAGGACGAATTGTCGATTGCGACAGTCCTCATCACACAACACTCAAAGAGATCTGAATGGTTCCTTCTCTTGGTACCTCCCAGGTCATCCCTACGACCCGCAGGGCAACGGCACCTATTGAGACGCAGAGGTCCACGAGCCAATGCCGAGGATCCCGAAGAGGGAGTTACTTTTCGACTGAACACCCCACAATCAAATGCAGAGGATCCCCAAGTGGGAGTTACTTTTCGACTGATCCCCCCCCCACAAACAAATCCTATGACAAAGGCAAGACATTTGTTGGGGCCAGACAGGAAGGAAAAAGGAGACCCTAGCAGAAACCCACGGGGGATGGGGACTGCCCCCCTGACTGCATTGTCACGGTCTCGCTCATGGGTTTTTTGCCCCAACTTCCAAGACGTTACTAAGTGTGGAACAACTCTCTAGGAACAACCCTTAGGTTGAGTCTGCTGCGCACCGCCCCGTGAGATAGGACTAGAAGCTCGTAGCTGAATCTAAAGAGACCGAGAAAACACCCTCTCGACGGCACAGACAACGCCCAGCCTAGGTTTTGGATTAAACACCCTTCCCACTCTCACAGAACTAACCCTCACGTGGGGGTCTGAGTTGAAAACCGGCCTCATCATCATACAAGCGCTACGGTAGCGGTCCCAAGTAGGCTGGAAAGCTCCAACTAGACGGCATAGACAACGCCTCGCTAGGGGATTAGAGAGTACAGAGTTGGGAGCGCCCCGCTCGGATTTTCCAGTCCTCCGTCCGGGGAAAAAGCGAGGCCAATGAGACCCCGACGTCCTCTTCCTTACCTCGAATGTCCCCTCCCCGTACAATGAGGAAAGATGAAGGTACCTCTAGCCACTGAGCAGAGAAAACACCAGTCACGCAAAAGAGCGCCTGATCCAGATCGGACCGAGAGATCCTCTGAGAAGCAATGCGCAGGGCCCGACTTAAACAGTAAGGGGCCCTCTTCTAACTTAATGATGGCCCGGTATGTCGGGCCAGCCTTTAAATAACTCTTAAACATCGGCTTTCTAAAACAATCTTAAATTGAAAAACAGAGTAGTGGAAGCATAAGGCAAAAAAAAAGAAATGGCAGAGTGACAGTGTGTAATAACAGACAGAAACGTAATTAAGTTTTACAATAAACTAACGTTTATTCAAAACAAAGAACACAGTTAAAAAAAACAATAATTAAATAAATTTAAATAACACATAACATAGAAAAAAAACCTTACTACCTTTACATTTCATCTTCTAGTTAATAAATTAATAGAAACACCGGCTTTGGCAAACATAGAACAGGTAGCTTAAATGTACTTTCATCAAAATACTATCTTAAATTTCCAGTCTTAACAGGTCATATTTTAATCACTTTTATAAAAAAACTATTTCTACTTTATATTCCCCCTGCATAACAGCAGGTGTTTGATGAAAAAATATATCTTCCCGAAAACCACCACGACATCCTTCAAAGAAAAACAACAACCAACTATTAACACAATTTTTCAAAACGAACTGCCGATATCTCTCTCCAATCAAAATCATCTGGTTCCATAAATTTGCATACAATGTTCTCTTCTTCCTTTTAGATAAGCAGACGATCTTTGAAAAAAAAAGGAGAAACCACGGACATTGCCGGGATGACGTCACTTTGGAATGAAATGATGTAATAGAAACAGTATGACGTAATACTGTACTTTGACCGTTCAAACGAAAAATAAACGGAGTGAATCAGATGGGTAGATTGAAAAGAGATAAACAATGTTGTTTTGATTTGTGGTTTGGAAGGAAAGTTTAAATTAAAGAAATGAATAACAACAGAATAAATTAATAGTGTATAAGTGTCAAGGAAGGTTTATTTATGCTGACAATCCCCCCCCCCTTGTCACTTATACTTTCTCAGTAATCTAATTTAAAACAAAAAGAGAATACCTATTATACATTATTCATTTCTATCTTACTTGATAGATGTTAAATTACAGTAAAAATAATCAATTTCTTCTTTTACACCTATAAAAGAAACCAATCTGCCATTTATAATAGCTAGTAATTTAAATAATAGAAAAAAAAACACTTTTTCACTATAATACAACTCATTTTTTTCATGAGATTTACCAAGAAAAAGTCTTTCATACAGAAAATTTCAAAAAAAACTTTCAAGTTATAAAAATCTGAGATATATATATCAGTCCAATTCTTTTCCTTCTTTTAAATTTAAATATTCACAATACTGGAAAAAATTTTTAGACTTTAAATTTGGAAATTATACATGGTAAATTCTTGTACATAACGTATCTTGAACTTTGAACCTGAAATTTCAATAACAATTACCTCACCATATAACTATATGGTTACTTTATACCTTTATACAATGTACAATGCATTAACAATAAAATTCTCTTTTTCAATATATGTATAAACATCAAATATTATAATATGATCATATTATTTTTTTCATACATTCAATTCATTCAGCTTCCATATGTGGGCCCACATTTTTAACATACCATTCATTCAACAATATGATATATAAATATTGGTCAATTTGAAATTTACTTCATGAACATATATTTACACACTTATGACAAGAAATTTGTATTAAATACCTTTTTATGATAAATGCATGTAAATTCAGAAAGTTTAACAATATATAACCTTTAAATTTAACAATAAATTTAACAAAAATTTCATTACATCTAACCTTTTCCACATGAGCGGGACATAAGTGACACTTCCATTATATTAAAAATAGGGACTTACAGAAATAAAAATAACGAGCCCGCGACAGGCCTTCCTGTGGTCGGAACATCCACGATAGCCGCTACCCCCTGCAGGCCACTCTGGCTGATTACATTTTCACCCCTGCGCGACGCTTCTTGGGGCCGCTCGGACCCCGGAGGATGAACTATCATGGAGTCCGTACCACATTCCAGCGGGAAATTAATTTGCTCATTGGCTAAGGAAGAGTAATAAAAAAAAACAAACATTCATATATTATACATAGAAACACACAGGTTTCCTGGAACATTCTGTAACATCTAAGTCAATAAATACAAAGTTTAACTTAAAAAACTTAGATATATGTTTACATTGAAAGATATATGAAGTTCAAAGGAGGGTTTTAATGGTTTTAAGTTTTACAATTTTAAAGTTAAAAATATTATTTCTATAAATCGCTGCAATTCAAATTTTGTGAGAGGCTTAGTAAATATATCGGCTAGATTATTTTTACTACTTATATGTTTAACTGTGAAAATTTCCTGATTCAGTAAATCACGGACGAAGAACAATTTAACATCTATATGTTTGGTCCTGTAGTTTTCAATGGGAGATTTTATGAAATCAATAGCAGCCATGTTGTCTACTAATAGAGTAGGTTTAATCTTTTGACCTAAAAATATATGCCTTTTATAACATTCGTCAATTATTCTGTTGAACCATAAAAGTTCTTTTGCGGCTTCGGTCAAAGCTACGAATTCTGATTCCATTGTAGATAAACATATTGATTTCTGTTTAAATGCTCTCCATGTTATAGGTGATTCGTCTAATAAAATTATTTGACCCCCCATTGATGTTCTATCGTCCCGATTGGATGCAAAATCTGCATCTGTATATGTAATGAGGTTAATTTTATTACATGTTAACTTAAGTTTAAAATGTTTTGTGTGATTTACATATCCTAGAAGTTTTAACAGGCCATTCCAATGGACAATTCCAGGGTTACTTTGGAATTGGCTGAATATATTCACAGCATATGAGATATCAGGTCTGGTTCGGTTCGTAATAAATGATAAACAACCTAAGACACTTCTATAGGGAAATTGAAGCATTTCATTAATTTCATCATTTGTTTGAGGACATTGATTTTTGGAATAAACCATTCCCTTACTAATTGGTAAGGAAGATATAGGAAAATTAAAGTCTTTGAAGCGGGAACATACTTCTTCTATATATTTTAACTGGTGGATAGATATGTTACCATCTATTTCCTCAAATTCTATTCCAAGTAATTTTTTGGTTTTTCCCAAAATCTTTAAGTCAAAGTGCTTCATAAGGAGATTAACTGTTTTGTCAATACATTTTTTTTCTTTACCAAGGATTACAAAATCGTCAACATATAGTAATAACACAATATCATCTTTAAATATATAGACACAATTACTCCATTCCAATTTTACAAAACCCAAACTGATTAAAACCCTGTGTAACTCAAAAAACCATACACGGCCGCTTTGGTGCAAGCCATAAATTGCCCTGTGTAGGCGACAAACCAAATTTTCTTTTCCTTTTTGTACAAAACCTGGGGGCTGTTTCATGTAAACTTCATCTGATAATGGAGCATATAAATAGGCTCCTTTTACGTCACATTGCAAATGGGTCCATCCCTGACCAGAAACTAAGGCTGAAAAGAAGAATCTTATTAAACTAAAATTTATAACGGGACTGAATGTCTCGTCATATGTTTCCCCTTTTATTTGTTTGTATCCCTGTGCTACCAGTCTGGCCTTGTACCTTGCAATTTTTCCAGTTTCATCATGCTTTATTGTATATACCCATCTGCACCCAAGTGGTTGTATTCCCTCGGGTAATTGTGTTAAATGCCACACTTGTCTCTTTTTCATTATGGCAATTTCATCCCCCATTGCACTTTTCCATTGTTCCCATTGCGGTGATTTAAGTGCCTGTTTGTACGTGTTTGGTATGGTTGAGTCGGCTAGTCATATATCAGCTTGGTTGTTTTCTGGGATTTGGTCATAGTTTGGATTGTAACTGGGACTGGAACTTGAACTTGAACTACCTGTGGCACATCGGACTATACCTTCATATTTATCAGATCCTCTGAAACTAAACAAATATGGCTCAAATTTGATACCATTTCTCAAACAATACTCCCTTACATCTTTTATTGATCTTAATCTGTTCTTTTTACCTTGTTCATAGTAATAAACATCCGTTCGCCCCCCTATTGGTCTAGTTTTAGTTTTTCTGATCCAAACAGCTTCTCTTAATGTTCGTGTTTCCTCGTCACCTTTCTGCTCTTCTTCAGAAGAAGGATCTGTAGTATTATAAGGGTCAATTTCAGGTGTTTTTGGACTTAAGATGTAGGTAGGGCCCAGCTCGTCTCCGTTGCATTTTTCAGGGACATCAAAAGGGTCTTTTAGAGTATAGGTAGGACCTTGTTCCTCAATGTTACAACGTTTTGGGATAGTGGCCTCCTCATTAAATGATACGTTTAATGTTTCAATTATTTTATTTGAATCTGGGAGAAAAATTCTATAGCCTTTTGTAGACATAGCATACCCCACCATTACACCTTTCTTTGCTTTTGCATCAAATTTGGACTTTCTTAATTGTTTTGGGACACCTACATATGCTTCTGTACCAAATGGTTTTAAGTGACGTACAGAAGGTTTTCTATTATAATACAGTTCAAATGGTGTTTTGCTTTGGAATTTATGGCATACCCTATTCCAAGTATATACAAAGTAAAGAACAGCTTCTGGCCAGAATTTTAAGCTTAACTTGCTTTCACTCAAAATGGAACGAGCACCGTCTGCTATTGTTTGATTCAGACGTTCCGCGACCCCATTTTGTTCCGGACTATACGTGTTCGTGTATTCGTGTTGTATGCCATGTTCCTCAAAGTATTTTTGGAAATTATCGTTATCAAATTCTTTTCCGTTGTCACTACGTACAGATTTAACTTTAAGATTTAGAAATGTTTCCGCTCTTTGAACATGGTTTCTAAACACTCTAAATACTTCGGATTTATGTCGTAATGGATAAATTGAGGTTTTTCTAGAAAAATCGTCTACAATAGTTAAGAAAAACCGTTCTCCGCCTCTACCTGATATATTAGTAGGACCCCACACGTCAGTGTGTAAGAGTTCAAGTGGGTGCTTTGATCTAATTTGTCCTATTGGTTTGAATGAAACACGCCTATGTTTATTGATTTTACAAGTTTCACAATGAAAATCTTTATTTGTGATACGTGGCAGCCCTTTTACACCATTATTTTTATAAGTACCCGCAATTAACGTAGGACTTATGTGTCCCATCCTCCTATGCCATAGCTTTAAATCATCTTTATGAACTGTGGAAGCCTCAAATTGTACTCGTTTATTTTTATTTTTAGACTCGGGATAAATATAATAAACTCCATTTTTAAGAGTTGCTCTAAATAAAGTGTAATCATCCCTATAGGCTTTTACTCTCCCATTACCTCCTTTGAACTTAGTTCCCCTGGAATCTAATCTTGAACCAGAGATAAGATTCCTTCTAAGACTAGGACAATACATTACATCGCCAAAGCGAACTTTTTCTCCTTCTAATTTTAAATCAACCATGCCTGTTCCTTCAATAGGAAAAGTGGCACCATCAACTGCTACAGCCAGTTCATGATTATGAAGAGGTTTAAATGTTACATATTTGTCTCTGTCCTTGCAAAAATGGTGTGAAGCGCCTGTATCAAAGATCCAGGCGTCTTCATCACCTTTAACATTACTAAGGTTGGATTGAACAAAAAAATGTACCTGTCCTTTAGGATCCTTACGTCTCTGCTTGAATTTCACCTGGCTTACTGGTGGTTTCAGGGGCCTCTGGTAGCGACATCTAGGTTTCTCAGTGCTACGTCTCGATATGGATGATTCTCTCGATGCTGTCGTACTCGATGGAGATGTTTCTCTGGAAGTTGACTCACTGGGTCTTCCAACACTATCTGGCAGGAATTTGTAAGACTTGCACTGTCTCAAGTGATGACCTGGTCTTCCACATTTGTGGCAAGTTATTTTCTGTCGATATTTTGGTCTGGCATACTGCACATGGGCACTCTGTTCTCCACTTTTGTCGTTTTCTCTCAGTAGAAGTCGGGATTCCTCTGCCACCAACTCTGTCAAAATATTTTGGAATGTGAATTCGTCATCTGTCCATCGAAGAATAGATTGTACCATGTTGTCAAACTGGGGCGGTAAGTACCTAAGTATTTGAAATGATAGGTACTCTTCTTCCATAGGCTTTTTCATTTCTGTTAATTGACCGGCAATCCTTTGAATACGGGCAGCGAACATGTCTATTGATTCATCTGGCTCTATTCTGGTAGCTAGAACTTCCGAAAAAATCTGCATGTGACGAGCTCTATTGTCAGGATAAAAATGCGTTTTAAGTTTTTCCCATACAGCCTTTGGATCATCCAAACTTTCTATAATTCGTCGGAATTCTGGCTCTATATTTAGGTACAGAATGGATAATGCAGACCGTTCTCTAGCTTGAAAGTCCTTTAAGGCCGTTGTTTCCGTATCTGCTGGTTTGGTTTCCGTTCCATTGACAATAGACCAGGCATTTTTGTCCAGTAATAAAAATTTTACATCTGAGCTCCAATTTCCGTAGTTATAGGCATTAAGCTTTGTAATGCTCACCTGTATAGTTGCCATAGCCGTAAAATTTGGAATAGTAAAAAAAACAAGCTCAAATTTCAAATTCCTCAAAAAATTCTAAGGTTTTTTTTTTTTTTTTGAAAAAAACTAATTCCAAAGATAAATATTCTAAAGTTTACTATCTAATATTGTACCAAAAAAACACGTACGTAAATAAGAAACGTATCGAAAAAAAATTTCACTTTTTTTTCAAACTTCAAAATTTTGACTAAGTCCCCAGAAAAACATTAAATTCCTTTAAAAAATAAAATAAAAGTTCATTAAATGTCACTAAATAAAAGAAAAACTGCGCCCCCCCAACTAAAATTCACTTGGAGGTCTTAATGAGCGCTGTCTGAACACATCTGCCAACGTACTCTGCCGGAGTTATGGCCCTCAAAGGGTTAAATTCGCCAAAAACGGGCGTGGCCCATAACCCGTGATGGCCCGGTATGTCGGGCCAGCCTTTAAATAACTCTTAAACATCGGCTTTCTAAAACAATCTTAAATTGAAAAACAGAGTAGTGGAAGCATAAGGCAAAAAAAAAGAAATGGCAGAGTGACAGTGTGTAATAACAGACAGAAACGTAATTAAGTTTTACAATAAACTAACGTTTATTCAAAACAAAGAACACAGTTAAAAAAAACAATAATTAAATAAATTTAAATAACACATAACATAGAAAAAAAAACCTTACTACCTTTACATTTCATCTTCTAGTTAATAAATTAATAGAAACACCGGCTTTGGCAAACATACAACAGGTAGCTTAAATGTACTTTCATCAAAATACTATCTTAAATTTCCAGTCTTAACAGGTCATATTTTAATCACTTTTATAAAAAAACTATTTCTACTTTATATTCCCCCTGCATAACAGCAGGTGTTTGATGAAAAAATATATCTTCCCGAAAACCACCACGACATCCTTCAAAGAAAAACAACAACCAACTATTAACACAATTTTTCAAAACGAACTGCCGATATCTCTCTCCAATCAAAATCATCTGGTTCCATAAATTTGCATACAATGTTCTCTTCTTCCTTTTAGATAAGCAGACGATCTTTGAAAAAAAAAGGAGAAACCACGGACATTGCCGGGATGACGTCACTTTGGAATGAAATGATGTAATAGAAACAGTATGACGTAATACTGTACTTTGACCGTTCAAACGAAAAATAAACGGAGTGAATCAGATGGGTAGATTGAAAAGAGATAAACAATGTTGTTTTGATTTGTGGTTTGGAAGGAAAGTTTAAATTAAAGAAATGAATAACAACAGAATAAATTAATAGTGTATAAGAGTCAAGGAAGGTTTATTTATGCTGACACTTAAAACTGTTCGTGAATTATACTCAAGTGACTAAAATTAAAATTCAAACCTATTATATATTTGTATAAATTTCGTACCAAATACTATTCACATATATATACATAATAGCAGAAGATAGATAATTTTAACTATTAGCTTCTTTTTATAATTAACTAGTACTTTAAGGGAGCGTGGGGCACTCAAACAGAGGAGATAAGAGAAAAAAGGCCCCTTAAATCTGAAAAAAAAAGAATTTTAGTCATGTTTCGCCATTTTTTTATCATTTGACACTCTTTTAAGGAAAAACTTTTCTCTCCTTAGGGGGGGCCCCCTCAAGCCGGGGGGCCCAAGGCAATTGCCCCGCATGCCCCTGCATTAGTCAGGCCCTGGCAATGCTCCATTGCTTTAACCGGTGAGCATCCGACTCAGTTCTCTGCGGGGGAGGATCATGGAAGCTGACCCGTCGGCCGACCGCCAGTGCCCCAGTGGCGAACCAGTGTCCCAGCTGCAGCGGACGCAGAGGCTGAGTTTCCTGACGGAAGGAAGTCACACCAGGCACTGGCCAAGCCTCTCCCAACAGTAATTCCGTGAGTCGCTGCATAGGGAAATCCAATATGACGTCAGGAACATGACCGCCTGAAATTTTCTGTCTGCGCAACTTCATGCACATATTATTGGCATCTTTCAAGTGAATGTATGGTTACCATTTTGGCTGCTTTATCGCACTTAATTTAATTGCCAAATGCTTTATTTAAATTAGTTTTAATCATTTGTTTTTAATTGAAAATTCAGAAATCTTTGCGCTATCCAGACTTGAATGTAAATGAAAGAAATATATTACGTAAGTGTTTTGTAATTGTTTTCTATTCAATAATCTGTCCGATTACTTCTTGTTCAATATTTCGTATAATTTTTGTCTGTTACGTGAATACTAATATTTCTAGTGCTAGAATCATGCCTGCTTTTCAAATACTTGTAAACTTTTTGTATATTTTTATATTAAAGCTTATTTATCATTATGATAAGTATACTAGAATATTTTATAGAAAAGACATTGTATATTTTGAAAAATATTTGTGATATACATGCTTGTCGATTTTTTTTCCTTTCAATCAATACGCAACTACAATATTTCCTTCTAGTTCCTGCAAGATATATTCACAATCCTTCACAGAAAATATATATTTAAAAATATTTTATTAGAGTTTTTTTACTTTTAAAACAGTCAATTTTGCAGACCTATTAATATGAAAACATGTATACAACCGTTCCTGCGAGTCCTGTCGATACTAGAGAGTCCCTACGTTTTGTTCTACAAGGCCCAAACCCTCATCTCAGTCAAATTTGGTTGTCAAGGTCATCAGGGCCTGATTAATGCACAGGCCTCCGGGGCCTTGGCCCTGGGCCCACAGAATATGTGGCTAATTTTTTTACTTAATCAAATACTTTTCAAATATTATTGTTTTATAAAATATGAAACATAAAATTTTAATATTCTGAAAGACTCAAAAAAAATTTTAGAAGCTTTTAACCTAGGCACTTTTTACTCAAACAATTTTGTCAACTCGGCAAATAAACCTTTTTTTGTGAAAGTGTCGCGAAAAATGGGTAGGTAAGGGGGCCCAACTTTTTAACAGGCCCTGGGCCCAACTTCAGCTTGATCGGGCTCTGAAGGTCATAACTCCTTAGTTAGCCTTTGTCCAGGTCACCGCGCCGGCCACATGAGACCAACACCTTGTTTCTCCAAGAAGAACGTCAACGTGTTTATCTGGATACTGATCATCACAATCAGGCCGTTTATCTGGACACTGGTGAGCTGACAGGATTTTAAAGAGTTGCAGGCAGAAGGGCTTGATGATTGTTTCCTATGCTGATTATGGTGTCATCATCGAGGGTGCAGACACGCGCTGTTTTATAACATAAAATTAATACCAGTGTTCAACACTTTTCGAATATCTGCTCCGATCATCAATTACAAATTAGTGCAAAGAAATCAGCCTCAATGCTGTTTGGTAGCCATACTCTCAGTAAGAGAAGATTATTTTTTAAGCATAAAGACAATTATTATTGCAAAGGAACCCTACAGACAGCGCCGTGCGAAAGGGGGGGGGGCGAACGCCCCGGGCTCGGAAATTTAGGGAGCGACAAATCTATACTACCAACGTCATTTTTGGGCTGTCACAAGAAAACGTTGGGGGAGGGGGCGCCAAATTGAAACTTTGCCCCAGGCTCACTTTTCTCTTTGCACGCCCCTGCCTGCGGACAACTACGGAATACATGAAACCATGTTAATCCATGGTTATGTTTAGAGCAAATAAGTTTATTGCTTATGTAATTTTTAACCGTTGATTTCATACAATAAAAAATAGGTAAGATATTTTTTATGTCAGCTACAATTCGCCAATCCAAAACGTCGAAGGTACCACTGATATCAAAAGAAATCATTGCACAGTATTCTGATAATGTTTCTCTGATGATATTCCTTACCGTCGAAAGTGCTGTCAGGGTGCTCCGTCCCTCTCGAAAGCAATGTTGTCCATCATCAAAATAATTAGTAGACTCCACCATTGTATGCAGTAACTATAAGTTTCAAAAGTCTTTCATACATTATATAGCCAAAGGTGACTGGCCGCTTGCGATTTTCGACATTTTGTTAAATATCTAGAAAAATACATTATGAATTATCCTGAAACTCTAAACATGTAAACATAGTAGTACAGGTCATACATTTCCGTGAAGACTTTTTGCCGAAACTCCATAGAGGACCGTCAACAAATTGAAAAAGAATGAATATCTTTTGGATAACCCTGTCAAAACTAATGTAGCAAAAGCGATCAAACTGCAGATTATAATTAAGTGGCTTATTGTAATAAACTGCGTTTATTTTTATGCAGATAGTATGTATACTCTTAAAGAAATTAAGATTTTTCTAAAAACAGTCCGAAAATTTTCCTAGTTTTTTATTTCAGAGTTCTTAATATAAAATAATGTTCTTTTCCGAATATATATGACAGACAACATTGCACACAACACTCTGTAATAAAAATTAAAAAATAATAAAAATTGTTTGAAAAATCAGTAGGTTTACAAAATAATTTTTTATTGCGCATGCGTGAATACTATCAATATTTCATTTGCATGTTGTGTTAATCAAATGTATAGGGCAAGTTTTGTGAAAGTCTTAAAAACATAGCTTGAAAATTCTGAAAGTGATCGTCGATAGAATAAGCTTAAAATCAGTTATTCCCAAGATGAAGCAAAAAAGATGAAGGGCTGTATCCATTTATCTATTGACTAGTGTCAATATAGAATACACAATATGGCACGTATTACTATATTTGGATACAACCCTTCATTTCTAAAAACGTAGTAAACCTTAGAAAAAAGGACTTCATCTACACCAAATCCTGTCTTAACCCATTTTAGGCCAAGCACAGAAATTTTATAAAATGTAGCATTATTTTTATTGAAATATGCTTAAATTACATACATTAAGACACAAAAAAAGATTCGTGCATGAAAAATAATATTTTATATAAGAAATAATATTTTATATAATAATATAAAATATTATTTCTTATAATGAATAATATGAATATGAATAATATTTTTATGACTTTTGTTTTATTCTTATTTCATATACAGAATTTGCAACTTTAATCTATTTTAAAAACATATAATTCATTTCAATTGGAATAATAATATATTTTTAAAAAGTCGAATTTGTCAAAGGCGTTTCAAATTAAAACTCTAGAGTATTTTGAAAATTTTTTAAGAGAAAGTGTTTACTCCAATTGAATTACTAATATTTTATGGATGTCTTCAAAAGCCTTAAAAAATAGAAGAAAAATAAAATTCTTGAAAAAAATGTGTCAGAGTGTTAAAAAAAAATATTTATCGAAATGTTTCGTATACGAACCTTTGGCCGAAAATGGGTTAAACATAAAAATTCCATGATTCCGGCGAAAAAAGTGACATACAAGACTATCTGCTAAGACCTTTTGACATTTTTTTTAAATACTAGAATAATTTATAACACAATTATTCAATTAGTAAAATAACTTTAGGTGAGTGAAATAGTCCTCCGTCTGGCGTCACACACTAGCAATCAACTGTAAAAAGCTGGTGGGCATTCTGTTACTTACTGATTTTTGTAGATTTTGATTGGATATAGAGCACGGGCACGGTTGCAAGTAAACTGTTATTTTCACTGTTTGGGTGGCAGAAACTTCACCGTTCCTTGTTTGTCGTCGTTTAAATTCATAGCAATCTTTCCGATATGACGACTTTTCGTCCAATCACGATTATTTTTGGAAAAATATAGTCCTGTCTGGCCATGCTTAATCTTTTTCTAATGTTTCATTCATTCCTCTGCCCCCCCCCCCCCCCGATGTATAAAAAAAATTAAACATTTATTGTTGATCTCTATAGTTTAAAAATTTTGTTCCGTTTAGGGCTTTTTACTGATAATAAATCAATAATGAATAAAGCAAATTAGGTTCCTTCCGTCAAAAATTACACTCTCCATCCCCCCCCTCTCATCATATACAGTTTCATATTTTTAAAACTCTTTATTTTATTTAAATAAAATTTGCCGCATTTGTTTCTGACTTATCACAATAAATAAATAATAATCTAGATTATCTCCAGCTTATCCTAAATATGTACGCTTCCATCCTTAGCTCCCCCCCCTTTCCCATCATGCAAATAAGTTCAACATTATGTATATATAGAAGCAGGAGAAGAATTTGCAAAAAGGCTATCCTTACTGTTTTCCAAATGTCTCAAGAAGTCAGATGTACCAGAAGATTGGAATAATGCTGTGATGGTGCTACTTTACAAGAAAGGAGAGAAGGAAAACATAAAAAATTACCGTCCGATCAGCTTACTGTCAGTGATTTATAAAATTTTCACCAAAGTTTTAACGTCAAGACTTGAATCAGCTCTGGACTCAGCTCAACCTAGAGAACAAGCAGGATTCCGAAGTGGATTCAGCACAATGGATCATATCCAAACAGTAAGGGAACTTATAGAAAAACATAAAGAATATAATTTACCTCTCTGCCTTGCCTTTATTGATTATGAAAAAGCATTTGATTCCGTCTACACATCAGCTGTGGTAGAATCTCTAGAGGACATTGGTATAGACAAACCTTACATCAATATCATAAAGAAGATTTACAAGAAAGCAACAGCAACCATCCGTTTAAATAAAGGAAATGCGAAGATCAAGCTCGGAAGAGGAGTAAGACAAGGAGACACCATTTCACCTAAGCTTTTTAATGCTGTCTTAGAAAATATCTTCAAGAAGCTGGATTGGGAAAACAAAGGGATCAGAATAAATGGGGAATATTTAAGTCATCTCCGGTTCGCTGACGACATTGTAATTTTCAGTAACAGTCCTGAAGAATTGGAAATTATGCTAAAAGATCTTGCAGAAGCTAGCATCAATGTGGGATTAAAAATAAATTTAGAAAAGACTAAGGTGATGTTTAATTCATTTACATCAAAAAAGAAAATTGTCTATAAGAACACTGAGATTAAAGAAGTGCAAAGTTATGTGTACCTAGGACAGGAAATATCATCGGATAATAATATCATGAATGAAATCAATAGAAGAATAAGAAATGGGTGGAGTGCTTTTGGGAAGAACAGTATTATTCTGAAGAGTAATATGCCTCTTTGTTTGAAAAGAAAAGTGTTTAATCAGTGTATTTTACCTGCATTAACTTATGGAGCAGAAACATGGACACTAACAAAACGGATGATACAAAGACTACAAACAACACAGAGAAGTATGGAAAGATGTATTCTAGGCATAACTAGAAGAGACAGAAAGAGGATAACCTGGATAAGAAATCAGACAAAAGTTTTTGACATCCTTGAAAGAATCAAACAGCTAAAATGGAAATGGACTGGCCACATTGCAAGAAGACGAGACAATAGATGGAGCACAAATTTACTACAGTGGTATCCCAGAGATGTAAAACGACCAGGAAGACGACCACAAGTAAGATGGAGTGACGAAATTAGAAAAGTGGCTGGTGTAAATTGGATGACAAAAGCACTAGACAGAAAACATTGGAAAAATCTGGGGGAGACCTACATCCAGCAGTGGATCGAAAACGGTTGATGATGATGATGATGATATATATAATATTTTCTTTCTATATATATATATATATATATATATATATATATATAATATTTCTATTTTCTTTCTCTCTCCAGTGACAAAAAATAATCAAAAATATCAATACAAATATATCGATTTTTTTATCATCCTTTTTATTCCGAAAAATTTTCTTCCTTCGGTCCCCCCTCCCCCCCTCCAGCAGAATGAGTTTTAAAACTTTAAAATTCTTTATTTGAAAAGAACACTGAAATATTTGTTGCTCACTAATAAGAATAAATAAATAATGATTAAAATCTCTTCCTAACATTCCGAACTTACGCTTTTCCCTGCAGCCCGCCCCCCATCCGGAATACAAAAAAGTTTTTTTTTAATCTTTATTTTACATAAAAAATCTTTTCAATTTATTGTTCCGTAGTCGCAAAAATAATTAATCATATAACTTATACTCTTTTCCTGAAATTCTCATCCCGTCTTCTCTCTGCCCCCCCCCCACCCCCCCAGTTTGCTGATTGTCAAATATTTAAAAATAGTTATTTAAAAATATTTATTTAATTTTAAAAATATTTATTTTAAAAAATGCGAGGCCTGTGTGTCAATTCATGAAAAATAATCTTAATTTTCTTAACGTACAATCAATTACGCTCCCCTCCCCCTTTGATACAAATATATTTGAATGCGAGTAGGAGAGAGTAAGAAGCAAATTGTGATTTGTTAGGTTTTAAAGTTAAAATCTAAGAGTTAGTTTTATTTTTATGGAAAAGAAAAAAAAAATTGTTTTGTTTGTTGTTCTGTAGCGACTATAAAGAAATAATTAGTAATATAAATAATCCCCATTACTGAAATTTCCGTTTCCCTTTCTTCCCATATCCCCCATATAAAATTCAAAATTTCAATGTAAAGCGTATTCGTTGATATCTAATAACAATAAATGTCTCCTTTCTCCCCCTCACCTAAAAAGTAATAATTCTGCGCCCCCCCCCCCCCTCTCGTGTGTTTTGCCACAGCACACTACAAAAAAAGTGCACTAATAACTCTAATAAATTTTGTAAATATTTCAAAGTAAAGATATTTGTAAGAGAAGTCTGTGGTAGTAATTACAATGGAAAAGGAATCGTTTTTGCCACCCAAACAAGCGAGCAGCTGAAGCGTGACGTCACATGCGCGTGCTCTGTGGTCACATGGATAGAACGGATTCATGTGAAGCGAAAAATCTACCCTTTATCTGCCGTTATTATGATTTTGTGGATTGGCAATAGAAAACCACTTCTGCTTTTGTTATTTAATTTGTGTTGATGTTTATGTAAATGACAAGGAATGCATATTTATGATTTTTAAAAGTATCATTTGACCATGTGGCAAAAATCAAGGCATCATAGTGTTCCTATAATAAATGATTTATATGAAACTGATGCTGCGAAATTCCGATTTTATATAAAATAATATGTAAGGATGAAAACTCAATTTGTTACTGAGACATAGCATGAAATAAGCACACATGTGAGCTTTTATACTATTATTTTGAATTATTACAATGTAAAAACTGTATTTCGAGTATACTCTTCTAGTTTATTGTTCTGTTTTGATTATAGACTTTGCAATCTGGGAAAATTGTATCTATGTAAAATAGCTTACCCAAAATTTTCATTAATAAACTCTTTACATCATGCATATTAATTATGTGAGTCTTTTCACGTATTTCGCGAATTCTTATAGAAGCATAAAAATATTAACCAGAATTTCAGTATAAAAAGGATTCATTAATCTGGAATCATAACCCTGTTCGAATTGAGCAAGATTTATGGTAGATGTGCCAGTAATGGACGTCCCTAAGGAATTTATTTAAAAGTTGTCTTTTAATTAATAGTTATTATAGTCTAGTTTGATCAATATTAAAATCGTCTATCAACAATATTTCGCCATTCTTATAGTCTTAATTCCCAATATAAATTGAAATTTAATTTTAAATAACAGAAAAATGTCAAAATATCCAAAAGCCCAGCAATGGACACCCCATAAAAAGTAATAAATATAATTGTTTTATGACTGTATTTAGAACAAGAATTTAATTTAAAAACTTTTAAACAAAATAGTTTTTTTCAAATAAAGTTTATAATTAGGATATAAATAATTAATAAAATATTCATGATAATCATATACACTATTTGTATCAATTATTATAATTATCACAATATCAATATTTTAATTATTTTAAATGGATAATTTCAAATATTGAATATAAGACAGTGACAGTTATCAAATTATTGAGACAGTGGAGGATTAGAAAAGGTAATAATAATAATAAAAGTTTTGGAGTATTATTTTATAGTTTGGTCTCGCTACTTTTAACTATTAATCTTCCAGAGGCTACTTGATATATCATTGAAATCTATTAATAATAATTATTGCAAATATGAAAGAAATGATATTGGGTCATTCCATGTCAAATCAACCAATGGTCTGAACCTTGACGTCTCAGAAATTTACAATTTTTGGTGCAGTGGTAGTATCAGTCAAGTGAATAAGAAAAATCAAAATTTCTGATTTTTTGGACTTTTATTTTTTGAGTTATTGACTTTCAAAAACTGAAAAATTGCTGAAAATTGACTCCACTTTGACACCTTTAAACGGCTGTAGACAAAAACCTATTTGACTTAGAAAGCTCAAATTGGTGTCATTCTCTTCTGCTTTTTATGATCTTTAAAATGATATATGACATGATTAATTTATTTAAAATTTTAACTTTTTATAAAAAAATTTAAAATTTAAATTTTAAAAACACCCCTTTTAATTTTTTTTAAAAAAATATATGTTTTAAAGACATTAACTGACTATGTGTATGCCAACTTTCATAATGGGATGACCATGGGTTCCTATGCAAATTAATATTTTTGTATCATCATGTATGCTAAATTTGCTATACTTGTTTTCCCATGTTAAAAAAGTAACTGTAAATTCATTGATTAAGGTTTGAATATTACTATTAATACATAAAGCAGTTTTTGTAATACAATAAACGTGAATATTAAATATAATATCAGGTAATAACAGTTTGGGTTTTGTTTATGACGGCCATAGAGATGCCAAGTATTACGATTTATCTGTAATTATTACGGATACACAACAAAGGTTACGGCGTTATGGGCATCAAATAAAAATTACGGAGAAAAAAAATTTGGAATTTCATCAAAAGATTGCTTTAAAAAAATGTGAATTTCGACTTAGGATCACGAGAAAAACTTGAAATTTCGTTGAAATATCATGTAAAAAAATGCTAAATTCATCAGAGTCATGAAAAAAGCACAAATTTAGTCTAAAACTCACAGAAAAGTGCGAAATTAGATCAAAGGATTGCACAAAATATGCGAATTTCATCCAAGGTTTTAGTAAAAAATATGAATTTTGACAAAGATTTTGCGTAAAAGCGAGAATTTAGCCAAAAGATCACAAAAAGCATGAATTTAGTCAAATGATGACATAAAATGTTCCAATTTTGATAGATAATCGCAAAAAACGAATTTCATTAAAAAATCATGAAAAAAAAAACATACTTTTCATCAAAAAATGGTGAAAAACGCACAGATTTCATCAAAAGGTCGTTAAAAACATGCAATTTTCGTCTAAAGATCATTAAAAAATGCATGGTTTTGATTAAAAAATCTCGTAAAATATGCATTTTTCATCAAAAGATCACTAAAAATATGCAAATTTCGTCAAAAGATCGAGAAAGACGTGCAAATTTCACCAAAAGATCACTGAAAAACGAGAATTTCATCAAAAAAGTAGCAGAATAAATGAATGAATTAACTTTTGAAAATTTGCGATTATTCCCTCCCCTTTCCCCACTTCATCCCAGAACTCTGATTACTGGTAACTTTTAATGAAACTTGGCACCCCTATGGCCAATTATCAGCATGTGGGATATAGGCCCCCAAGGGATGAGGGTACCCTCCATGGGGGGTCTCCTTTAGGGAATCTTACATAAGGTTATCCAAGGCTCAAAGAAAATTGCGGAAAACTCTGAACAGTTAGGCCGACGGGCGCAATTGGGTTCGAACCCAGCCCCTGCTGTCTATCAGTTTCGAGGGCAGGACCCGCAGCCACAGATGGGGCAATAACAACTTGGGAAAAGCTGGTTTACTTAATGATAGTAGTAGGGATGCACAACCTTTTCAAGAGAAGGGCCACTTACAAATATGTCTGGGCAGTCGGGGGCCACATCAATAACTTGGAGGTAGTTCGATTTCAAAGGGGATCTATGGAATATAATCGAATAAAAAATATGTTTTCAGAGGAAAATGGGAAAATACTCCTTTAGGTTTCACTTAATCAGTCAAAATATCCATTTCATTTGGTAAGGCTATATCAACAGTTTTTATGTTTGTGCACATAACAGATATAACAAGGATTATTCTCAAGATGTAATATTATTCCTTGTCTATATTCAGGAGAGTAAATTTTGTTTTATTAAAAGTGCTGAAAAACAAAAATAAGTGGCTGGTGCAAAAGAAAAAAAAAAAAAAAAAAAAAAAAAAAAAAGATGTGATCTTTATGAACAAAGGAGAGGGAAGGAGCCGATCAGTAAGATTTTTCTTTGTCTCATCACTGAAATTCTTGATTTTTCAATGCCTGATCAGCAAAATTTGCAGCTTTCCATGCATGTCGACCAAATTAGGGATTTTTATGAAAGTGATCAACAAAATTTGCAATTTTTATGAAACTGATTGAGAAAACTCGATCTTTCTAATCAACAAAATTTGCGATTCTTACGAAAAAGATCAAGAAAAATCACAATTTTTACTAAACCGATCGATAAATTTTGGAATTTCTACAAGGCGGATCGACAAAAACATGATTTTTTACAAATTCATTATTTTTACGAAGCTGATCGACAGCATTCGCGATTTTTATGAAGCCGATCGACAAAATTATCGATTTTTACGAAGCCGATCGGCGAAATTCACAATTTTTACGAAGGCGATTGATGAAATTCGCGATTTTTACGAAGTTGTTCGGCGAAATTCGCGACTTTCCTGCGGCTGATCGACGAAATTATCGATTTTTACAAAGCCGATCGGCGAAATTCGTGATTTTTCTTCGAATGATCGTTAAAATTCTCGATTTTTCTTCGCATGATCGATAAAATTCGCAATTTTTCTGCGGCTGATTGACAAAATTATCAATTTTAACAAAGCCGATCGGCGAAATTTACGATTTTTACGAAGCCAATTGTCGAAATTTGCAATTTTTACGAAGCGGATCGACGAAATTCGAGACTTTACTGTGACTGATGGACGAAATTATCGTTTTCTACGAAGCCGATTGCTGAAATTCGCGATTCTTACAAAGCTGATCGACGAAATTTGCAATTTTTCATCGCATGATTGATAAAATTCGCGATTCTTCCATACCAGGTCGACAAATTTCGCGATTTTTACAAACCTTATCGACAAAATTCGCAATTTTTATAAAGCCGATTGACAAAATTCTCAATTTTTACGAACCTGATCGATAAAATTTGCAATTTTTGCAACGCCGATCGACGAAATTCGCGATTTTTCTTCACCTCATCAACAAAATTCCGGACTTTTCCACACCGTATAGATGAAATTTTTGATGATTTTATTAGAGCCTGATCGACGAAATTTTCAAAATTCCTGTGTCCGACTGACAAAATTTGCCATTTTTGGAACCTGATCAATAAAACTCGCGATTTTTCCGTGTCTGATGATCGACAAAATTTGCGCTTTTCAGCCTTTAACTGACGAAATCTGCATTTTTTCCGCGACCAATCAAGGAAATTCGTGAATTTTAATTCATTTTGACGAGAGGGCATTTTTTTACGTGACAAGATGAAATTCGCGATTTTTTTTCTTTTGAGAAACTTACAAAAACTCACGATTGTTTCGTAGCCGATCAACGAAATTTCCAATTTTTCCGCGCATCATCGCAAAATTCGTGATTTTCTCGTGCTTTATCAACGAACTTTGCAATTTTTTCGCCCCTGATCGACACAATTCGCGATTTCTTTGTGTTCGATCAACGAAATTCGCATTTTTTTTTTCACGCTGTAAACCTAGAAAACATGTGAACTTTCTCGCAACCGATGAGTTTAATTTGCAATTTTTTCGTGCATCATAAACAAATCTGACGATTTTTTCTTGGCTGATCAATGAAATGTGCGATTTTCTACGTCTGACCGACAAAATTCGCGATTTTCCCGTGCCTGATCGATAAAACTGGCGTATTTTTCGTATCCGATCAGTTAAATTTACTATTTTTTTCCGAGCCTCATGGGCGAAATTCGCGATTTTTTCATACTTTATGAACGAAAAGTGCGATTTTTCCGCACTTGATTAATGAAATTCGATTTTTCCGTGCCCTATCTACGAAATTTGCGATTCTTAAGTGACTGACAAAATTTTATATTTTCTCACGGCAAATTGACGAAATTGACGACTTTTACCTGCGACTTTTCCACAAGAATTGAAATTTTTTCTAGCTGTAAATTGACGAAGTTCGCGGGCCACACGTTAACACATCGCGGGCCACTTTTGGCCCGCGGGCCACAGGTTGTGCATCCCTAATAATAGAGTAGGATACCATTAAATGGTTTACTATAAAAATAAAGATATGCTAAAGAAAAAACATTTTTCAGATTCTTCATAAATCATATAACATAAAATTATCTCTCCATAATGAATTTCAAGTTATCCTAAGTTAAAATCAGGTCTAGTTTCAGATCACTAAAATTGCATGAATGTTGTACATATTATCAATCTTCCATGGAATTTAAAGTTTCAGGTGTAGTCATTGAAAGGGGGGAGGGGGGAAATTAACACCTGGAATCCAATTGAGTGTAATTCATGACTCTTCATTGCACATATGACTTCACTAATTTAAAATATTAGCTTCACAATTAATATTTCATATTTTATGTTGTTAAAAATTAGAATTTGTTTATAATTAAAAATTAAATATATAAATATACAAAAAATATCAAGGACTTTTAAGATGATAATTTTCCAAATAAAGTGAAGACAATTTCATTTCTCTGTCATTTACAGTATAAACCCTCATACACCTTGTGTGTTATTAAAAGTAACTTATTTCAAATAATTCACTTTGAGAGAACATTAATTAACTGAATGAAGTCTGAAGCCAACAATCAAGTGATAGCAAGTATAATAGTTATTCATGTTGAGAGTATGTTCCTTTCATGTTAAAACTTGTTATTCTGTTGAGACTTGTTCTTAAGGGTGTTCTTAAATCAAAAAGGGCAACTTTGTGACACATGCATTAATTTATTTTTGTTCGGAAATGCATGAAAATAGCAGGTGTTGTTATTCAGAAACTGTCTAATTGCACACATTCTTTTGTTTTTTAAAAAACACAATAGATTTTTCATAACAAGCCTTCAAAGTGGACACTTTTGAGCCTATTTCCCAACGAAAGCAGAAAAACCGGTCGAAAAGGAGGAGAAAAACGGGCGATTGCGTCATCGAAATAGCTTATAACTCGATAAGTACTTTAATTATCATAAAATGGAAAAATAAGTTCAATTCCAAATCACTTTCATAATCAGGCATTAAAATTTTATAACTTTCTGATAAAAAATGAATTTGTAAATGTGTTAAAACGTTTTTCGCTTGTTGAGCGGATCAGTTAAGAACACCCTTAAGTATAGGAAATTTAGCATAAATGATGATACAAAAATATTAATTTGCATAGGAACCCATGGTCATCCCATTATGAAAGTTGGCATACACATAGTCAGTTAATGTCTTTAAAACATATATTTTTTTCAAAAAAATTAAAAGGGGTGTTTTTAAAATTTTTAAATTTAAATTTTAAAATTTTTTATAAAAAATTAAAATTTTAAATAAATTAATCATGTTATATATCATTTTGAAGATCATAAAAAGCAGAATAGAATGACACCAATTTGAGCTTTCTAAGTCAAATAGGTTTTTGTCTACAGCCGTTTAAAGGTGTCAAAGTGGAGTCAATTTTCAGCAATTTTTCATTTTTTGAAAGTCAATAACTCGAAAAATAAAAGTCCAAAAAATCAGAAATTTTGATTTTTCTTATTCACTTGACTGATACTACCACTGCACCAAAAATTGTAAATTTCTGAGATGTCAAGGTTCAAAAACATTATTTTTTTGGTTGATTTGATGTGGAATGACCCTATTGTGAGTTGAATATTTTAAATACTAAATAAAATAATTTCAAAATAAAACTGCAGAACTGATCTTTGAGGTTTGCTAATCTGTAGATTTACTAGTTTCATAATTATTAAATTATTATAATTTTCATAATTTTTAATATATGTATGATATTCAGGGTGTATCTAAACTACTGGGCAAAACTTTAAGGGGTGATAGTACACATCAAGACATTAAATGGGAAACCAAGGATCCCAAATGTCTACCGAAGGAGATAGGTGCCATCAAAGCTTAGGGTCCAAAATTTGAAATGATTATAAAAAATGGAAAAATTGGTCAATTTGTTTGTGGTTTTCACGAAAACTATTCTTTATGTCAGTATTGTCTTGAAAATAAATTATAAAGATAAATTTCAAAAAATGCCGATAAAAAGTGCTTTAGACTTTGGAGTAACAAATAACTATTTTTTACCATTATTTTTTGCTTCTCATTAAATTCTTATAGAAGTAAAGACTTAAATTTTGAGCTCAAAATCTCTGGTTAAGTAGCGCAAACTGAACTGTGTTCAATGGGAGTGGGTAGGTTCAAATTTCAAATGATTATAAAAAACAGAATTGGTCAATTGATTTGCGGTTTTCACTAAAACTATTTTTTTATGTCAGTATTGTCTTGAAAATAAATTATAAACACAAATTTCAAAAAATATTGATAGAGGGCACTTTAGACTTTGGAGTAACGTACAACTATTTTTTACCGTTATTTTTTACATCTCATTAAATTTTTTTGAAGCTTAGACATAAACTTAAATTTTGTGCTGAAAATCTGAATCGTTGAGAGTGGTTAAGTAGTGCTAACTGAACTGTGTTCAATGCGGATGGGAAAGTTCAAATTTCAAATGATTATAGAAAATGGAAATATTGGTCGATTTGTTTGCGGTTTTCTGTAAAACCATTCTTTATGTCAGTATTTCTTTGAAAATAAATTTTGAAGATAAATTTCAAAAAATTCCATTAGAGGGTTGCCCAGTAATTTAGATACACCCTGTACATATATATGTATAACCGTTAATTGTAAAACAATATATAAACCATTGAATTTGATGCAAAATTACCACATTGAAACATGGGAAAAAAATGAATATAATCGAAATTTATAGAACTAAAGCTGAATTGTCAGGCCTGCAAGTACTTTGGAATTACAAAAAAAGTGTGTGGTTTCATCTTAGATATATTATTATTATTATTTATTTAAATGCATTCTAGTTTCAAAACTTCTGTAATCCAGAATTATCATAATTGCCATGATTCCAGCAGATTAAAGAAGTTATACTGTAGTATCTTTTTTCCGTGTCATAAATGTGTTTCTGGTGTAAATAATTCATGGAAAAAAAAAAGTGTCCAATGTTTTTTTAAGCCAATATATATACAGTAGACTCCCTCAAATCCGCACAGCTTGGGACCAGAGGTTTTGTAGATTTTAGAATTTTGCAGATTTCTGGTTATTGGTTTGTTT
Source organism: Maratus speculifer (assembly GCA_964019185.1). Lineage (NCBI taxonomy): Eukaryota > Metazoa > Arthropoda > Arachnida > Araneae > Salticidae > Maratus > Maratus speculifer. The sequence goes on from OZ025299.1 coordinate 172,969,768, forward strand.
ACATTTTTTAAACAATAATTTGAATGCAATAAATAGTGCATTCGGAACTATAATGAATGCTTACAATATAATAAAATATTAAAATAAGTAATAAACTAAAATAATAAAAATTTAGATAATTTTTAAAATGTTTAAAGTACTAACAGCAAATGTCAAGTTAATAATCAATAGTGTATGATTAAACATTCATTATAAAGATTAAATGTATTTTTCCAAAATTATTCAACAAAACTTTCATAAAAGTACATTACTAATTCACATCAAAATCATAAAAAAAGGATTTTTTTTTTCCAAGTTTAGCCAGGCTTAATAATCAAAGTATCTTGATTAATGCTTAAATATTTGGTAAGAAGATTGTGATGACCAGTGATATCAGAAATATCTTGAATTTTTTCCAAAAAAATTTATTCATCTTTCATGAAAAAAACATGAATAGAGTATTATTAAGAGAATTACAAATTAAAAAATATATGGAATTGATACAAAACTAAAAAAATCAAATTTCGTCCCAATATCTGAACTGAAAGTTTCATTGTTTACATCCATAAAATATGTGCGGATTTTAGAGAGTTGCAGATTTCTAGTTTGTGGATTTGAGGGAGTCTACTGTATATGTATATATATTTAAAAAATTTATTTTAATTATATCATATTTTAGTATTGAAATTGCATTATTGACATAAATCATGCACTTTGTTTTTACAGAGGGGGGGGGGGGTCATAAATATATATATTTGACATATAAACTTAAATAGATTCAAAATTTGGAAAAGATGAATATTTGTAATCGCTGAAATCCCGAGGGTTTTGGAATTTTCACTGTAATTCTATAAGTCTACATCATTAAATTAGGATTTTTAGCTTATGTGATATTTTATTATGTGTTTCAATTATATAGCATAGAATGGATTATTATGTACCAAAGTTTTATTTTAATGGGAAAAAATTGTTTTTTGTTTGTGATAGTTACTCATACTTATAGAAAATTAAGTTATGATTATATGTTTAAAAATTGTCATTGGGAAAATGAAAAAAAATTTTTTCCCTTGGAGTGGTGGGTGCTAAACTTTATGAGTGATGCAATAATATTAAGACATATATTACTTACGTTAAAGTTAAAATTATAAAAAAAAAAAAAAAAAAAAAGTTGTTTTTTTTCCAAGTGTTTTTTTCAGGAAAAAAAAAAAAAAAAAAAAAATCCAGGTTTTTTGGATTGGGGAAAATTATAACAACCCTAATCAAAATGTATATTAAGTGTAATAATCAAAGTGTAATGTTTAACTGCAATTTGGATATCATTTCTCCTTTTTTTTCCAGATTATGGTGCTTCAGACAGATCATAATCGGAATACAACTTGTCTTAGTTGTGCTAAGTGCCATCTTATATGTCCTGATGCCAAGAGAATAACATGGGATGAATCACTGCCTGTGCCATCATTTATATTGCCATGGTCTTCTTGGATAATTTTTTTGGTTTCAGTCTTGTGCTTTGGGAACAGTATTTATGGAGATTTTGTTTTTGATGACTCAGAAGCTGTAATCAACAATTCAGATTTAAAACCTGATGCTCCTGTATTAAATATTTTTCGAAATGATTTTTGGGGAACAAAGCTGACACACAATGCAAGCCATAAGTCCTATCGCCCTTTAACAGTTTTGACATTTAGGTACAAACTTTTATTTTCTGCTTTCATTTTATTGAGTTTTTTAGATATCCCATTCTACAATTATTATACTTTTCATGATCAGTTTTGGGGATTGTGCCATATTTACAGTCAATGCTCATTAATTCAAACTTATACTTGCAAAGAAGAAAGTTTTAATTATTCAGTTCTAAACTGAGAATGACTTTTTATACTGTTATTAAAGGAAAAATACTTTTGTTTTAACTTTGAAAAAGAAATTTTTTCTATCATCTCAATTGAAAAAATATATATATTGTAAAAATTCTTAGTCTGAAATTAAATTTTCAAAATGTATTAAACCTAAGAAGTCAAAAATGTCTTACAAGTATCTTAAGTGGAGATATTGTTTAAAAATATAATTTAAACTGTTCTTTCTGGATGATATTTTAAATAATATACTTCTACTTAACAGTGCAACTGAATGATGAATAGAACAGTTTTTAATAGAATAAAATACTTTGAATACTATGAATAAAACTTATTTAACTCAAACACTCTTGGCCAAAAATATTAATACATTTTTGTTTTCTACAGGATTACATAAAGTAAATTAAATTTATTTGTTGCCACTCTACACAATTAAAACAAAGATAAAATTATATCAAAACTATAATTGTGTGACGGTGTATTCTTGACCAAATATAATAACTGAAATAAAGTAGTAGAAATTGGGATAAATGTTTTATGAAATAAATTATGTCTTGTAAAAAATTATGTTTTTGATCTAAAAATTAATTTATATTTCTATTGTTTTTCTGCTGAAGATTCTACATGAATAAAAATGTTTAAAGTACTTATCAATTGAATCCATTACAGATTTTTCATTAGGATGTTTAACTTTCCAGTCTGATCTTTTATTGCTGTAGTGACTGCCAGACTTGTATAAAACCAAAAACTTTCTGAGCACGTAATGTTGGGTCAAAAACTTTCTGCAAAATATTTTAATGTTTAATAAAATGGTGCATTATATTACTTTGAATTTTCCGCATTATATTATGAAATTTGCTTTTATTACGCAATTCATGGTTGTTATTCGCATTTTTTACGCGATTTATGGACGGAGTTCGCTTTTTAAAATTTGCTTTTTTTTGTAATTTGCGTTTTTAAGCGGTTGGTCGACGAGATTTGCGTTTTTTTTTAGTGATCTGTCGACGAAATTTGTGTTTTTTTTGAGCGATTCATGAACGTAATTTGCGCTTTTTGTATGCAACTCATGGACGTATTTTGAATTTTTTTAGCTTTCTGTTGACGAAATTTTCGTTTTTTAGCGATCTGTTGACGAAATTCGAGTTTTTTTAGCGATCTATCATCGAAATTCGCATTTTTTAGCAATCTATCATCAAAATTCGCGTTTTTTTTTAGCAATCTATCATCAAAATTCGCGTTTTTTTAGCGATCTATCAACAAAATTCGTGTTTTTTACGTGATTTATGGACGTAGTTCGTTTTTTATGTGATTCATGGACGTAATTTGTGTTTTTTGAGTAATCTCTCGACAAAATTCACGTTTTTTGAGCGATTCATGAACGTAATTTGTGTTTTTTGTACAATTCATGATAGTAATTCGCTTTTTATGCAATTCATGGACGTAATTTGCATTTTTTTTAGCTTTTTGTTGACGAAATTCGCGTTTTTTGAGCAATTTATGAACATAATTTGCGTTTTTATGCGATTTATGAACATAATTTGTGTTTTATTTATGCAATTTATGAACACAATTCGCATTTTTTGCTTATTTCATGTACATAATTTGTGTTTTTTTACGCGATTCATAGATGTAATTTGCATTTTTTATGCGATTCATGCACGAAATTCGCATTTTTTACGAGATTTATGAACGAAATTTGCGCTTTTTTCGAGATTCATGCATGAAATTTGCATTTTTTACGCAAATTATGCAGGAAATTCACGTTTTTTACACAAATTATGTTCAAAATTCGTGTATTTTACGCAATTTATGGATCTAATTCACGTTTTTGTCGCGGTCTCTAGACAAAATTCTTGTTTTTTATGCTGTCTTTGGAAAAAATTAACGTTTTTCACTCGGCCCTTTGTCAAAATATTCGTTTTTAACACAATTTTTGGTTGCACGTTTTTTTTACGCGGTTCTTTGTTGAAGTTCATGTTTTAATGTGATTCTTTGTTGAAATTCATGGTTTTTTTTTTTCGAAGTCTTTTGATGAAATTTGCCTTAACAATAAATAATTCGTACGTAAAATTGAAGGAATATTTTTATGTTTTGGTACTAAAAAAATTTCAAAAAAAAAAAAAGTTTATTTTCTAAAATTTTCTGCAAAAATCATGAAAGTTTCTGCACACGGTGTGCGCGCGTGCGTCTATGTTATACAACTCTGGTGATTGCAATGGATTGGTATACTTAATTTGTTTTCGATTAAAAAAAAAAATACTCCAGATATTTTTTTTTCTTTTATCTAAAATTCCAATCCATCAAACAAATCATCAAACGAACCATCATTTCAAAACATATTTCCACATATTTCAAAACATATACAGTTGAACCTCGAAAATCCGGAACCGTCGGGACTGCGGCGATTCCGGATTTTGGAGGTTTATTAAAAAATCTTTTTTATGGCTATATAATACCGTAAAATCCCGTTAATCTGCTCTTCCCGATCAAACGACCTCTCCCCACTTTATAAAGAATTTGAAATTTTCAAAAAATCCCGAGAAAGCGCCCTCCCTCCCGATTCTCAAAGGCGATTGAGAGTGAGACGAATCATTATGAAATGAATGAATCATGAATCTTTGATGAAATGTGCGTTTTTTCAAGATTTTTTAATTGATTTCATGCTTGTTTTGGCTTTCTTTTTTTTACAAATTTCTCCGTTTTTTCTGCATTTTTTCGACAGAATTTACGTTTTTTTTAAACCCAAATTTTTTCAAGTATCAAAATTCATGATTAATTCAACGATTCATTCATTTCATCATGATTCATTACTGTAAATTTTGTTGAATGCTTTTTAATTTTTGTAATAATAAAATCTTTAATTAACGGTAAGTCATTAGAATATTAACCAGAATATATCTATATATTTTTTTAGTATAGTTATCAGAATTTAACTGCAGTTGATGAAAATTACAGCTATGTCTTATTTTTAGAAATTAATAAAACTGAAATCGGAAAAATGTCTGGATTTTAGAGATTTCCGGAATTTGGAGGTCCGGATTTTCGAGGTTCAACTGTAACACAAATTCCAAATCTAGAAACAAATGATTTTCAAGTCAATGTTTCCACGTTTTGACTAGGCTGTATTTTAGTGACTTCAACTTTTGTTTTGGCACCATCTATTGGCATTAGAGCTGCACAGTATCCAGCATTAAATATCATGATAAATCTGCATTTTTACATCATAATTTTCTAATATATTGATATTGTGACTGTTAAATATATTAATTGCATGATTATATCCTCCATGTTTACTTATGTAAAATAGCCTCCATTTATCACTGTAATATACTAAAAGTCAACAGTGACATATAAGCAAAATAGTAAAATATCAAGTAAACATATGAAACAGAAAAAAGTAATTAAATGATTGATATTAAATGCATATAGAATCATTCCATGTCAGTTCAGGCAGGTCTGTAACTCATGTCACAGATTTTAATGAAACTGCCTGTGTTTGTTCTTACCATTAAGATATGATCACCAGCATTTTTTTTTAATTCATTAGTAAAATAGTTTCTGAAATCTTTTTTGAATAACTGCCGTCATTTGACATTCTTGACTACCGTATATACTCGTGTATAAGTCGAGAAATTTTAGACAAAAAAAGAATTTCAAAGTAGGGGGGTCGATTTATACGCGAGACCTAAAAAAAAATCTTTAAATAAAATATCGGAAAATAGTTTGCTAGCGAATCAGTGCTGCAGCAACCCATTGTTTGTAGAGTACAAAATCGAAAACAGTTCCAACCTCGACGATTCTGTATTTAAGATTATTTTTACTTTATTTTTCAAAAAAAAAAATCTACCCTATCCTGTTGCAAAGAACAAAAAAAAAAGTGTATGATTTATGTCAGGAACACATTTCCAATACTAAAAAATGGAGATGGGCAAATTTGTCCATTTTAAAGAATCGTTCACCGAAAGCGAGTCATTCGAAGTCGTTCCGATAAAAGGACGTATCCAAGAAAAATGAAACATATCCAAGAAAAAAGGAACGGGTCAAGAAAAAAAGGAACAAATCCCAGAAAATAGAGCGAATTTGAGAAAAAAGGAACAAGTCCAAGAAAAAACGGAATGAATCCGATTTTTCTTCGCCATTCTCCGATTGCGATTTATGACATTAAGCATGATTCTTCAGATGATACATTTTGGAATAATTCTGAGGAATCGTTCCTTTTTGGAGTTGTTTAATTTCGGAACGTGTCTGAGGAATCGTCCTTTTCGGAGTCGTTTCATTTCGGAATGATTCAGAGGAGTCAAACTCTTTCGGACGATTCCGAGGATCGATTCTTTTCAGAGTCTTTTCATTTCAGAACAAGTCCCAGAATCGTTCCTTTTTGGAGTATGAACGAATCCGAGGAATCGTTCCTTTTCGGGGGAAAGTCAATCAGTCTCCCCTTTTGGAGGAGGGTCGACTTATATGCGGGTTTTGAATTTTTTCTTATTTTTAACAACATGAGTTAGGGGGTCGACTTATACGCGAGTATATACGGTACTCAGTTTTCAAATGTATCATGTCATAAATATTACTATATGTAAATATCTATTGGACAAATCATCTTCAAATAATTTATGCATAATAAATAAGGTACGCATCTTATGAAAAAAAATTACTGTTATGCTTATAACATTTTTAAAGTTTGTCTAAAAAAATTTTTAACTTTGAAATCATGATTTTTTTATAAAAAATAATGAATTAACAGATAAAGCATTATCACAAAGGTGCAATTTTTAAAAAAATTATTTCTGCTGGGAATTGTACTTAAGTGTCCCTTAGCTGATTATGAAATACAAATAGTGAGATTTTGGGTAAGCAAAGTCATTGCATGCTGTTTCCTTTAAGCCACTGTCACAGATTTCAATGAAACTGGATATGTTTTTTTACAGATTTTAAGACATAATCACCATTAATTATCTTGAGCCTGATTAAAATATTTTTTAAGATAAAAAATATAATTTTTTGAAAACTATTTTAAATTATTTTTAATGACTTTCTATGTTCAGAAAGAGCTCATTGAAAGAACTCATTTCAATGTGAAATTACTAAAGAAGTTTCAAATAATTTATGTGTGACAAATAATGTATGCTTATTCTTAGTTCTTGTTTTTGTTATATTTAAAGCACTAAGTGTGTCTATGATTTAAATTTTGTTTTAAAATTAAGAATTTTGTGAAAAATAACATGTTAATAAAAAATTTATAATTAACCGAAGTCAGGATGCTATTACTTCTTTTTTAAATTGTTTTAAAATAAAAATAATGTGAAATTTGAGTTATTTTAACAAAATTTTGATAAAATAAAATTTTTAATCATTAAAGCTTTTCACAGTGGCATAATGATCATGAAAGTTACAATTAATTTCAGTTTATAGTTAAAAATAGTTATTTTTGCTGATTTATCACAAAAACGAGTCATTTGCATTTTCAGCGATCAATTAAAAAAAAAAAAAAAATGAGTGGTGGAACAGATTGCCCAATTGCAGCATCAGGGAATTCAAAGTGTTGACAAAGATGATACTTTTCTGTGGATTTCTCTTTTATTTACTTTGACTTTCACAATTTCTGAGATCAGTGCTAATTTGTATAAAAATTTATGCATGCATGGCAGCTGGGAGGGAGATACGTCTTTTTACAGATGGATAACAATTACAGTAGTCACTACTTACATCAATTTTTTGTTCAAAATAGTTAACCAACTATGTAAAAAAATCCAGGTTTTTGGAGATTAGTCTAAAAACGATTCTTGATTTTCATTGACTGGTCACGAAAAGTCTCCATTTATGTCAATATGCCATGAAAAAAGTCACAAAATAACCCCAAATTGAAAACAATAGAAACCTCTGTTGCATTACTGAGCAAATGCCAAAAGTTGCTAAATGTATGGAATTTTGCAATACTATAAAATCATAGTATGTCAGATATGCAAAGCTTACTCCAAAAGTTTTTTTGCACAATGTAAGTTCTATATTTGTACAATTTTAATCAACTGAATTTTATGTTCTGATATTTTAATATTTTATGCTAAATTATTTAGGAGGAATGGGAGTTCAAAAGTGTGAAAAATTTTAATGTGCATAAAAATGTGTTTATCGAATTTTATTATTTAATGTTACTTATTCTGTTATTTTTCTTTTTTTTAATGTGTGTGTATAATGTAAACCATTTTTAAGATTAATACAAATTTGTATAAAAAATTGTATATGTATGGCAGTGAGGCAAATTCAGCTAGGTGGGGAGGCCTACTATATGGCTTGAGCTAAAAGGGAAGTTGTGACTTTGTACTGATGCATAACAATAATGAAAGTTGTGATCATTTTAAATTTATTGTTAAAAGTAACAATTTTTGCCCATTCATCAAAAAAAAAAAAAAAAAAAAAAAAAAAAAAAAAAAAAAAAAAAAAAAGAAGATTGATTTATGACCTATCAGTTTTTCTTTTGACCTATTGCAATTTTCATCAATCACTAATGCAGAAACCAAGATCTTTTAGTAGCTTGGTCAAAGTGTTTCAATGCCTGAATTTGCTCTCATACAGTAGATTTAAAAATTATTCCCATTCTGAAAATACTGTTTGTTTCTCTTAATAGGAGGCTTCAACCTAATCATGTTATTATGTATTTTTGTTTATTTTGTCTTATTTTTTTCATAATTTTGTCTATTTGCTTTTCATATTTCTCTATTAAATGCTTTGTTTTTAAAGTAATTCATTTCATCAATTTAATGCATTTTCAAGATTATGGATATATTCCCTCAAAGAACATTCTGAATATCTATAAATTTTTTATCTATTGAATGTATGAATTCTATCATATCTGCTGCCTGATTGTATTATCTTAATTTATTCTTATGTTTATGTTTTGCACCTTCAGACACTCATGTTTTCTGCTTTAATTCTTGTGTTCATCAGTATAATGTCAGTTTGCTTCATCAAATTTTGTTTAGTATAATCATGTAATGGAAATGGTAGCATTTAACATTATATTAACTTTGTTAACTAATAAATGAAGTAAAACGATGAAATGTTTACTACATTTTATAAATGTATTTTTATTTTTATTTATTACTCTTCAAAAATTTTGAAAATAATATTATTAACATATTTGTTTTCTTTCTTTTCAGATTGAATTACTTTATCACTGGACTTGAACCATGTAGTTTCCATTTTGTAAATATTATATTACATGGCATTGTTTGTATTCTCATTTTAAAGGTTATATCTGTTGTTCTTTTAAAAATTCTAGAAAATGAATCACCCAAAGCTGCCTTTATAAGTGCCTTGCTTTTTGCAGTGCATCCTATTCATACAGAAAGTGTAAGTACTCTCTATTTACTCCCTTTGTCTTTTAGTAAAAAATAAAATAAAAAATAAAAAATAAAAATAAATAAAAAAATAAGAAAGTTTATGTTATTTAAAATCAATAAAGTTGTATATTATCTCTATTAATGCTTCATATTGCTGTTTTATACAAATGTATTATATGTAGTCATCAAGTTTCCAGGAAATAATTTGTTCCTTGTCATTTTTTATTAAATTTAAATAATTATAAGAATTTTTATTGTTTTTTTAATCAAAATTTTATTTTGTCTAAGTAAACTATTTAGTATGTCATAAACAGAACAGAATGTATAAAAATCTTTAATAAAAGACAATCTGTTGATATTAAATTTTATATAAATTTAATAGAAAATAAAAGTAATGCAGTACTAATAGAAATCTTGATTCTTTTTAAATATTGGTATAAATATCTTCATCTTATTTTTTAAGTATTTTTTTGTAGCAAAACATTCCAAAATAATTATAATAAATAAAAATTCATTAATTTTTATAAATCAGAATTGAATAGTAACCATGAAATTAAAACAAAATGATTTAAAATGTAGAATTAACAAAAACTAGGGCGCTTTAGATGAAGCTGTATGTTTGAATGTGAAAGAGAATTATGTTATTTTTTTCAATATAAAGGATAAAATTATTAAAAGTAGATATTTTCAAACTAAATTTAATATGGTGCTGATATCAATAGTGATTGTAATCTTTTTACTAAATTCATTTATATGTTAATCAAGGTTTTTTTCTGATTAAGACTGGCTAAATATTAAATAAATTCACAACTTTATAGTTTTAATGTATTATTAGTGTAACTTTATGAGGCAAGTTTCATTGAATAATTTAAGAAAAAAAATTTCTTCATTTTTATACACATTTAGATATGCATTAACAAATTTTATTTACTCATTTTTTTACTTTTGGTATTTTAACCATTTTTTAAATTTTCTTAATTTACAAAATTTTCTTTACTTAATTATTTTAATATTTTACTTTATTGCAAGCATTCATTGTAACATTCCAATTACTGAGTACATTATTACATTCTAATTGCTGTTTTAAAAATGTAAACAAAGCAATGACCAAAAATTCACAAAATTCTAAAATCTGCACAACTTCTGGTCTCAAACTATGTTGATTTGAGGGATTCTTCTGTATTTTAATCACCAGTGTTGACTGTAATTATTGAGTCCTGACACTTGTCTTGAAATTTAATGAGAAATTTAACTGTGATATTTACTTTCATTTATTTATTTGTTTATTATTATAAAATATTTTGTTTTGTTAATGAAAAATGTAAATTACTGAAAGCATGTTTTAAAAAATGCCGATGATTTGAAATATGAATTCATGCATGTGTTGAATTCACAGGTTAATCAAGATATTTTTTCATTCTCTATTTAAATTGAAAATTTAAAAAAAGAAAAAAATCATTTCAATATTAAGTGAATTAATAAAAGAAAAATAATAATCCCTGTTATTTTCTTTTACTGCCTTTTATCAATTACAATGTAGTAATTTAGCTGACACCATTACAGAAATGTTATTAAACCTTAAAGTAAAAAGTAACAAATAAACAAACAAATAAAAATAACATCTTGTAAATGAATTTAAATTTATGTAGTTATTATGACTCTCTTGAACTCTTATGAGTAATTGGCTTTTTTCTGTCATATATTATCATTGTATGATTATATCATTATAGGAGTAGATGTTCAGTGCAAACTCAGATTGTAAATATAGTTGATACCTACTTGACTAGGTTTTAGACAATAAGATTTCCCTTTGCTTTTAATTTTATTATTATAGATTATAGCCATGTAAGTGTATATTCATATTATTATAACCTTACAAAAAAAAAAAAAAAAAAAGAGAGAGAGAGAGAGAAATTAGATTTTTTTTTTTTTTTAAATCTCTCTCATACCTTTAAATGCTTCCTTTTAAAATTATTTTTATTTCTTTTAGGTTTCAGCAGTTGTTGGTAGAGCTGATTTACTATGTGGATTATTCTTTCTGCTTTCATTTCTTCTATATGTACATTCAGTACATGGTAAGTAAAATGTAAATGCATCATCATTTAAAATTACATTTTAAAAATAATATAAAACATTAATAATACTTAAAATATGTATTTTTGCATTTTCGTTGAAGAGGGTGGTTTATTTGCTTAAAATAAAATAATGAAATAAGGCTATTGCTTCAAAATTAAATCTTTTTGAAAATAAATTCCCTTGCATAATTTTTACTCAAACTGAACATTGTTTGCAGTTTTTGTAAATCTTGCAATTTCTCTGTTTCAAATGTTTAATTAATTATTTATTTTTTTAAATATGTTTGAATTATCTTTTCTGATGCCAAGTACACCGATACCAAAATAGAAGTTTATTACATACTTTATATTTCCAATTATTTTCTTTGTTTTTGAGTTTTACTAAAATGTTCTTTGTTGAGGACAAACACAAACTTAAAAATTTAAATAAAGTTTATTGCATTCTTACTATTTTCAGTACCATTAATTAAATTGAAAGAAACATAGGTAATTTTGAATTAAATCTAAAGGGAGTTTTATTAATCATTGCTTAAAATTTCCATTTTTTGCCTTTCTTTCCAAACTTGACTCAGTCATAGCTAATAATAAATTATTAAAGCAGACAGACAATTAATTTCTATCTAAGACATTTAATATTTAATTTTAGAAGATGTGTTTTTTAAATTAACTTCTACATGCGCACTGTTTCTATAAATAGGATTCATATATATATATATATATATATATATATATATTAGCAGCTAAGCAAGAAATCCCTTTTAAATTGAAATTTATTGGTATGTGGGGGGGGGGGGGAGGGATCACTTTTTTCTCTTTATTTTAGGCTCTGTAATCTGTGTTTAATGGCATATAGATTGTAAATGAGATTATTTATAAAATAAAAACAATGCATGATCACACAATAAAATGACTTATAAAATAAAATTTGCAGTTTTGACATTGATTTGATATGTACAAAATATCTATAAAAGGTTACCAAAAATTAAGTGTCTGAATTAATTTTCATTCACTTTAAAATATGTTTTAATAAAATCTTTAAGTAAAAACAAATGAAACTAGAAAGCTTTTCTTATACTGTAGACTCCATTAAATCTGTATATCATATTAGATTTTTCACTGAAACTTACAGTTAAATTGCTGGAAAAAAAATTCAAGATGGCTCACAGTGTGTAATTTTTATAATCTAGGGGAACATATTTCCAAATCACAACCTATGCGCGACATAGAAATTAACACGTTAATATTAAACTAGAACGTCCCTCACAGAAGTATCATGGCTTATATTTTGTTAGTCGCCGCGCGAACAGTAGAAATAGCATGTCGGAACTTGTCCGATCAGAGTTAAAGGGGTTCCACTCAAAATTTACTGCGTCATTCGTTAGCATATGCACGACGAGCGCGCAGTGTTGTGTACCTTCTTTGTTATTTTGTGTGTTTATTGTGATCTTACATGTATGCAGGTATGTATTCAGTATTTATATATTGCTTATTATTTAAATTACTTTCAAAATAAGGTTTATTGTATTAAAGTCAATAATCTATTAACAAAATGGAAGTTTTAGTTCATTATACGTATTTATACAATGTTGTCGCCACTTTAAAAATATATATTTACTTGTATACTACTTGAAATATGAGAAATCGTTTGCGCATATTTGCGACACTCATAAATTTTTTTGTAAATTCCAGAATGAATCCGAAAATCCTTAAAAAAGATATATTTGAGATATGGAGGACCACCTCAAAAAAATCAAGGACTGAAGCGATAACACAATACATATTGGAAAATTTATGCAGAGATACTGTACCAGATGACGTAATTAGCGGCATTAAGGTCACTGTTAGAAGCTTATGTCAAAAAATTGAACAAAAATGGTCCAAATCAGGAAGACATCAAACACGCTTTTTAAAAGAAAATGCAGCGTGGTTGGAAGGAACAGTTTCGTTTTCGAAAAAAGTTACACAGGCTGTTTCGAGTTCTCAAGCAGACTCAGACACTAATAAGAAGCTTGGTAGACCACCCAAAGATTTTTCTGCCTGCAGCAGAAAAACAAAAATACGAAAAGTACAGCGTTTGGTCGAATCGACAAGCCAGGAAGAGTTAGACATGGTGGCTGAAATAAAGCTGTTAAAGCAAGGCAAAAGAGACTCGGCTGCCATTGTAGAAGAACTCGCTGAAGCTTCCCCCGAACGTGATACCACGATAAAAAAAAACTCGCAGAGCTTTGGTTCCTGAGCATAAGACAATGTCTTCGAATCAAGCGCTGGCAGTTATGGTTGATTCAAACCTTTCAACACACCAATACAAGGTCATACGCCAACAAGCAAAGAGTATGAATTGCAGGTTGTATCCACCGTATTATAAAGTAAAAGAAGCTAAAGAGTTATGTTATCCTTCAGATGTCAGTATTACAGAGATTTCAGCCGAAATAAAGTTACAATCTTTAATTGGCCATACCACCAGACGACTGTGCACCGTACAAGAAGACGTGATAAAGTCTTTGCCCGATGATAGTTTCGATATCTTCATAAAATGGGGTTGTGATGGTGCAGACCAAGAAAGATATCGCCAAAAGTTTTTGAATGAAAATTTTAATGATGAAAGCTTATTTAGCGTTTCTATGGTACAAATACAAATTTATTCTGTAAAAGATAAAAAAATAGTTTGGAAAAATTTGACACCTTCATCAACACGATATTGCTGTCCAATAAAATTTATGTTTGCAAAAGAAACCACGAATCTAATAAACACGGAAATTGAACAAATCAAAACCCAAGTTACCACTTTATTGCCGACAAAAATACTCTTTGATGATCACGAAATTACAGTAACCCCGAGAATGGTCCTTTGTATGATTGATGGAAAAATATGTAACGCGGTGGCATCATGTGCCTCAACCCAGACCTGTTATTTATGTGGGACAAAATCCCGTGATATGAACAATATCAATGCTCTTTCAAGAAAGCAGGTGAATCAAGAATACCTATCTTTAGGGTTATCGCCCTTGCACTCATGGATAAGATTCTTTGAATGCATTTTACATATATCATATCGCCTTGAGATAAAGACATGGCAAGTACGAGGTGCTGAAAATAAAAATAAGCTGGCGGAAAAGAAAAAATATATTCAGGATCGATTTAGAAAAGATCTGGGTATACTTGTTGACATGCCTAAACAACAGACGGGCAATACTAACGATGGCAATACGGCCCGTAAATTCTTCAGAAATCCAGAAAAGTCTTCTAAAATAACAGGAGTAAACCTGGAATTGATTAAACGATTCCATATCATATTGGAATGTCTGAACTCAGGATATCAAATCAACATCAATAAATTTGAAGAATTCGCAAAAGATACGCGAGAACTATACATAAAAGAATATCCTTGGTACTCAATGCCAGTAAGCGTGCACAAAGTACTATTCCATGGCAAAAATATAATTGTGTCCTGCATTCTACCTATTGGCCAGATGTCGGAAGAAGCCCAAGAGGCTAGGAATAAAAACAGTAGAAAATTTAGAGAATTATTTACTCGCAAAACCTCAAGGATTGATACAAATACTGATTTACTACATACATTATTAATTACATCAGATCCAATTATTGCTAGTCTACGCGCAGCGCCGAAAACTCTACGTGGAAAAATGTCTTTGGAAGTGCAAGATCTGTTGGAACAATCTCTTCCAACTTTAAATAAATCAGAAAATTTAAATGCAAGTGAAGATGATGATGATGATGACGGCGATGATGACTAAATACACTACAATACTACATTATTTTAACTTAACTTACTTTTTTTAGCTTAGATAAGCTATTGTAATACGGTAATAAATATAAAACATTAATATCACAATACTTGTTTATTATTTTCTGTTTTCATATTTTGTCCCCCTAGATTATAAAAATTACACACTGTGTGGCTCTTAAAATCTGCTGTGATCACAACACTCTTTACTAATTTTTTTCTAATCTTCCTCTTCTAACTATTAAAACTGATTAATTACTAAATAAAATTATATTACTTTGCATTTTGATGTAAATTAGCATATCGATAGCAAAAATTTGCGACATTGTAGGACCTGCACAAATGTAAACTATAATTGAATTGATTATTGTTATTTTTCTGACATTCATTTCTCCATGGTTCAATTATTATTATTATTTTCATTATTATTTATGCATTTTAATATGCAGCTCTGGTTAATATGACCATACTCAATCTTATTAATGAAGAAAATCTGAATTTGTTTATGAAAAAATTAAGATGGCACTTGCATAAGTTGTGATAACTATATTTTTTTTTCTAGACTTTTTAAAATTAATTAATTTTATACAGCATAACATTAGCTCTCACACAATATCTGCAACCAATTGTAAAAGTTACATTCTTTTTGTTTATTACTTTGAGTTTGTTTCTTCAATATTTCTTTTTATTTTTGCATGATGTCATTTATAATTCTGGCTAATATAGTTGATTCCAATATTTCTAAAAGAAAAAAAGTTAAAAGAAACTGCATTAGTTTGACAATAATTAAAAAAAGTAGAGATCATAAAAAAGCTAGAGTACATTTATTCATTTTTAGCACAATCATGTGTGATAAGCCTTAGACCATTCTGTGATTGGGGGAAAAAAAGGGGGGGGGGGAGTGAGAGAGAGAGAGAGAGAGAGGTGTATGAGCAATGACCTTAATGCTGGTATTGTAGAGAATTTATTTTAATATTTTAATCTTTTTCTAAATTTTTGTTATTTTACATAATTATTTTAAATAATTATTTTAATGTTTTATTTAATTATTTTATGTATATTTATTATATGAATTCATTATAATTTCCAGTGCTTTAAATAAATCCAAATTACTTTTTAAAAAAATTTAAAACAAAACAGTAACCAGAAATTCATAAAATTCTAAAATCCATACTATCTCTGGTTTCAAGCTGTGCAGATTTGAGGTAGTTTGCTGTATATATATATTGTATGGTATGTTTTATAAAAATGTAATAGAAAAATATTCATATTATTATGTAACAAAGGAAAAAGTTTACTGCTGCTTATTATGTTAGTGATTGTATACATTAATGTCACTGACAATTATTAGGACCTTTAGAGGATGGGAAATTATCAACACGAAGACTCTGGGGTTGTATTATACTGGCTGGAATTGCTATGTTGTGTAAAGAACATGGGATAACTGTTATTGTAAGTATTTTTGTATCTTTGTGCGTAAAGTAATTCTAAAACTTCCATAGTATTTATTTGATTATTAAATAACATTTTTAATGTGATTAATATGTTAACATTCTTTTTTATAAATTTGAGCGATATTTATTTTCTTAATTCTCTCTATTTGAATGTCTTTTCAATGTTTTTGATTATTTTTTATTTATGAAAATGTTCTGGTAATTATTATGATAATGCACTAACACACCTTTTCCAAAAATAAATAAATAAATAAATAAATAAATAAATGTATGAATCTTAATTACAAGAAATTATGTGTATAAATCTTAATTCATTTGTTATGTTTTTTTGAAGACCAGTGTTAGTATTTATAAACACATAAATAAGGCTTCAGATAATGCCTACCTTTATTATTTTTACTTGCCAAACTCACTTTAATTGTTGCGATTTTATGTATGTCACAATTTCTCATTTGTTTTAGCAACCATGTTAACAATAATATTGTTTCTATTTTTATTTCTTAAGTCAGATGGGGATAGGTACATGTAAAACACTTTATCTCTATGTTAACCACTAAAATAAAATAAAAACTGGCTTTCTGTGAAAGTGTGAAATTGATTAAACTACAATATTTGGCTTCTGGAAAAATGTTTTAACCTATTCTTTGTATTAAGCTAATATGAATCTGAAACAGATCAATAAACTATTATGTCCATCGTGAAGAAATGTGAACTTTTAGATACAATCAAAAAAATGCCTAGTTTTTTTTAAAATACATTTGAAAATATATCAGAAAAAAAATAGCAGATAAACAAATCTTTGGATATCAGTTATGGTATGGCGTTTAAATTTTCATAAATCCTACTTAAGCATTTTAAAACTTTCTTGGTACAATGTCTTATTTTGTTACAGGTGCTCTTGAAGCGCATGTGGTAAGGGGAAAAACTTATGCTAAAGTACAAATAATAGCATTTATTGAACAAGAAATAAAGTGAAATAAAGCTAGAAATCAAATTTTATAACTAGGCATAATTTTGTGGCCATGAAATGCAATAATTTAGTTGCATTTGAACTTACATAAAGTTATTCTTCCTTGTGAAGCAGTTGTTGCTTTACCATCATAAGAGTGAGAAGCGCCAGGCTAGATATATCCTGGTAACTCTGTTGGCAGAATGTTGGTCTGCTGAACCAATGACTCAGGTTTGAACCCTAGTCTGGATAATTTTAGGTAGCTTTCATTACAAAAAGTAAAAAACTACCTATTGCAGCCATCCGGAGGAAAGAACTTCCAGAAAATTTTGGTATATTTTCAACGATCATGACCCACAGACCCCAAAACCACCCTCCATTCAAACGTTGACATATATATATCTGATTTTTGTCATGCTGTAACTAACATATTTATGAACCGATTTGAATGAAACTTGGTATGTACATAGTACTAGACTGAGTCTAGACTGATCTAGACTGAGTTTATTGTCCAGCCTTTTTTTAAATGTCACCAATGTCTAGACTGAGTTTATTGGCCAGCATCATCTGCCATTTTGTTTCAAAATGGCGGCCATTAAAAAAATTAAAAAAATTAAAATTTAAAATTAAATGCAAAAAAATTAAAAGTTGAAAAATATTTTTCTTATGTGTTAGAACTTAAAATAACGATTCCAGAACACTTTTTATTTTGTCTATATCTTAAAAAATGATTGAGTTATAGCAGTTTGAATTTTTCTTACGGCTGACATTTTGAAATGATCTGATTTTAGTCACGTGATAACACACATATTTCTGAATCGATTTGGATGTAACTTGGTGTGTACATAGTACATAATGAAGCCTGGACCGAGTTCGCTAGCCAGATCCATCCGCCATCTTGTTTCATAACGGCAGCCATTTAAATTTTTAAAAAAAATTTAAATTTTAAAATTAGGTACACAAACGTGAGAAATTGAAAAAGATTTTTCTTTTATGCATTTGACCTTGATACAAAGATTCCAAATCATTTTTTGTTTCGTCTGTATCTTGAAAAATGACTGAATTATAAGCACTTCTTATTCTAATGTTTCTCACATTTTGAAATGATCTAATTTTCGTCACATGATAACACGCATATTTATAAACTGATTTGGATGAAACTTGGTGTGTACATAGTACATACCGATGTCTGGACAGAGTTTGCTGACCAGTTCCATCCGACATCTTATTTTGAAATGGCAGAATATTAATTTTTTTTTAATTTTAATTTTAAAATTAAGTGCAAAAAAGTAAGAAATTGAAAAAGATTTTTCTTTTGTGTGTTTGACCTTGATACAAAGATTCCATACCATTTTTTGTTTCATCTATACCTTGAAAAATGGCTGAGTTATAGCACTTTCAATTTCCAGTGTGGTTGACATTTTGAAACAGTCTAAAATTTGTTACACAATAATACGCATATTTATAAACTGATTTGGATATAACTCCTTGTGTACATAGTACATACCAATGTCTTGATCGAGTTCACTGGCCAACTTCATCCGCCCTCTTGTTTCAAATAGGCGGCCATTTAAGTTTGTCAAAAATCTTTTAAATGTATAATGATGTACAAACAAAAAATTAGAAATCGAAAAAAGGTTCTATCTAAAGTATTTATCTTATTAATTGATTCCAGAGTATTTTTTGCTTTGTCTTTACTTTAAAAAACGCCTGAGATATAGCAGTTTGAATTTCTAATGTGGGTGACATTTAAAAAAAAATCAATTCGCCCGCGACAGCACTCATATATATTAATCAATTTCAATATGAGTGTGCATGTGCACATAAATTAAGATTTCGATCAAACTCATTGGTTTGTTTTATCTATCATGTTGCTTTAAAATGGCATACATTTTATGATATCGTGGAATTTGGCGACTCATTAAATCGCTTAAAATAAAACCAGGTTGAATAAAAGATGACTAATTTCTAAAAATTCCTATTAATATTCAGTGTTGACAAAAACTAGTATTCAATTTTATATTATCGGGTTTCACTAATTTGAGCTTCGTATGTTTGAATAGTGTAACTTAATTTAAAATAAATAAATAAATATATGAAAGCTACTTCTTCCTCCCGGCATTACTGGTAGGACTTTTTCACTCTGTTGTTTCTATGCCTTGTTAGAAATGTGAATTAAAAGTTCAGATTTATTTTTTTCTTTGGCATAATTCATCATTTAAAAATTTTAATATATATAGATTAACCAGAACCAGGCCTTTTTTATGTTTTCTACTTATTAAATTACTGTCAAACTAATATGTTATGTCAAATTAATATATCTTTTCCTGCTTTTTTCATCAAAAATATTGATTGGAATTAGTGAGAATTATGATGGAATCACAATAAAAATAATAATAATTACAAATTTAAAGATTTAAAATTTAGCTTAATATTGGAGAAACAAATGAAAAAAGTAAACAATGTGGCTTCAACAGTTACAGTTTGATACAGATACTGTGCAAAAGCTAATGTTGCACCACATTTTTATCTTAGATAAGAAAACCATGTACACTAGAGTAGTAAAATAGCAAAATTGTATGTTTTGTTGATCCAGATTTTACTAAAAACGCTTGATTAATTTTTTAAAATGTTGTAGAAAACCCATTGTGATTGCCACTGTTGATCTAACGATTTTTATCACCCAAAAATGTTCAAGTGCATATTTGTCCTCATTTATACCTTAAAAGAGTAATGCAAAATATATGTTCCACACTTTCCTCTGCGTGATCCAAAAGCTAAACTACAACTTTTCTACCATACATTATTGCTTCACGCATCTATTGCATCTAAAGCATTTTTTCTTCCGTTCCTTTATAACATTAGACAAAAAAAAACTAACATTTTGTTGCTTCTTTTTTCTTAGCATTATTATTAAAAATAAAATTAATTTTATCTAATTTTTTCAAGTTTGTATCCTTATCACTATCAAAAATAGTTTCTTTAATCCTCTGACAGTCTAGAAAAATAGAAAATTGTACTGTTGTTTTCTCAGGGAAGCCACTTTTTTGTCAAATGGCGGATTTCCACTTTATTTTAATTTTTAAGAATTCGCAATTTTCGTTAAGCGATCACAAAATAAAAAAATGATTTGCATCTAACGGTCACAAAGTAAAACAGGAATTTTCGTCAAATGATTGCAAAATTACACAGCAATTTTTGTCAAACGATCGCAAAATACAACAGCGACTTTTGTTAACAGATCGCAAAATATAACAGCGATTTTTGTCTCAAAAGATTGCAAAATAAATGGCTATTTTCATCAAACAATCTCGATATAAAACAGCAACTTTCATCAAACCATCAACAAACAAAACGGTAATTTTTATGAAACGATCGCAATGTGAAACCATGATTTTTGCCAAATGATCTCGATGTGGAACTGCGATTTTCGTCAAACAATCGCGATGTGAAACTGCGATTTTTGACAAACGATCATGATGTAGAATAGGGATTTGCGTCAAACGATCGTGATATAAAACAGCGATTTTCGTCGGATGATTGCAAAATAAAATGGTGATTTTCATCAAATGTTCATGATGTAAAACGGCAATTTTTGTCAAACGATCATGAAATAAAACAGTTATTTTCATTAAATGGAAAAACAATGTGAAAAAACCCCCCTGCAAATTTTTACTATTTACTCGCAGAATAATCATCAAATCTATTGCTGGGTTACTTAAATTGATTTACTATGATACAATACATAAAATTCCTCACTGAACCTGTTGCTGGGTTACCTTAATTGATGTAAAATATTCTGGACTAAAGAAAACTCATTTTTATTTACTCTTATAAATTAAAAGTTTACAAAAAATGTTGTAATTCTTTATTTAGTTTATTATAAAGAATATAGTTTACAAAATTAATGCATAATTGTTGCGAAAAATTTCATAAATTTTATTTTACGCATAATTTCCTCTTTTTTGTTTTTTTTCTGAGTGGCATCCTTGTTTCTGTATTTTGTTATAAAGGCTTAAAGATCCTTTTAACGTTATATTTAAAAAACTTTATTATGAATATGAATGCACTCTTTTTAAGTGTTAATCATTGTTAAATTGTTAAGTATTAATCATTGAATCAATAGAATTCAGTGCTTAAATTTCAGGACGAAATGGCTGGATTTGCGCCCAAACTTTTGAAATCCTGCCCAAAAGAATAACGTGGGCGGTAAGCTCCCGCCCAAAAAATTCTTCCATTTTCCAAAAGATTTTGCAATTTCAAACTACAATCAACTTTCATGACGGTTATGCAAATTGTGTGATATTTTCGTGCAGCTGATTGACTATTTTTTGCGAGTTTTTTACTGCGAAAGATTATTGAAACTCAAGACTTTTTCCGTGACCGAAAGACAAGTTTCGCACTTTGTTTCCAGCGATATATTGGCAAGTTTCGTCCTGTTTCCCGTGGCAAAAAAGGGGTGATTCGTTCTGAATTTAGAAAGAAAAAAAAGACCGCATTCGATTCCAAAATATGAAAAATCAGTTATCAGACCGGAAATGTGGACGTACAGATATCGCGATTTTTGGCAAATGGTTGCCGAAAAAAAATTTTCGTCAATTGTTCACAGTAAATGGCAAATTGCGTCGAAATAGCACGAAAAAACTAAAATTTGGTCGAAAGATCCAGAAACAAAAGCGAATTTCTTTAAAGGTTTGCGCCAAATTCGTCAAAGGATCGCTTCAGGGGTGATTCTGAGTGAAAAAAAAAACCTAAAATTCTCTGAAAGGTTTCTGCAGAGTGTGTGTGTAGAGGGAAATCTAGTTTAGACAATATGTGTTTTTTTTTTTCCGTGGCCCTTTGACGAAATTTATGGATTTTTCGAGACCTTTTGAGGAAATTTGTTGATTTTTCACAATTTTTTGACAAAATTTCTAGATTTTTAGTGATTTTTTGATGAAATTTACAGATTTTTCGCATTCTTTTGGTAAATTTGCTGTTTTTTGCGATCCCTTGTGAAATTAGTGTTTTTTCCGCGATTGCTTGCTTTTATCCATGATTCTGTAATGAAATTCATGTTTTTTCTCGATCCTTTGACGAAATTTGTGTTTTTTCCGCGATCTTCTGACGAAATTTGGGTTTTTTTTCCCGCAATCTTGTGACAAAATTTGTGTTTTTTTTTCATGATCTTCTGACAAAATTTGCATTTTTCACAATATTTTGATGAAATTCGAGTTTTTTCACGATCTTCTGACAAAAGTTGTGTTTTTCCAGTGATTTTCTGACGAAATTCGCGATTTTTCTGCATGTGATTTAAAAAATGAATTTTTTTCAGTGACCATTTGTCTGAAATTAGCAATTTTTTTTTTTGTCCGGAATTTCAAATTGATGACATTTTTTTCTTTAATTTTCGAAACCAAATACCTTAAATTTTTGGAAAATTCAGAACAGAATTGTCCCTGGGTCGCTTAATGAATGTGAATTTTGTCTCACGATCGCGGGGAAAAAAAATCGACAGAGTATCGTGAAATAAATGTTTGAATTTCACAAAAATGGTGAATTCTGTCAAAGGGTCACAATAAACACAAATTTAAACAAATAGCCACTAAAAGGTCTAATTTCGTCAAAGAATCGCAAAAAAATGTGAATTTCGTCAGAAGGTCGCAAAAAATGCAGCCGTCTCCTTAGAAAATAGCACACACACAAACATAAGTATTTATTATTATATAGTTTTTAATCAAAAATAATGTTAAGCTATCTTTTGTAAAATTTGGTTTAACCCAAACCAACTTGCAGGAATCTACAATCAATCTAAAATCGAGCCAAACCAAAAATTGAGTTTACTATATCTGTAACAAAAATAGTTAGCAACGAGAGGGAATTTACCACATGTAAAAACTAGACAGTATAATTTTTTTAAACATATTTTGCATAATTATTCTGAGTTGCTGATAAAAATTGATTCAGTGGTATCTTGTCATGTCTGTATTCTTTTAATTCTTTAATAGCACATAAAATAATAACGGGTTTTAAAGATTTTTTTTCTCCCTCCCAAACAGCTAAACTCCCGTCCATTTATAAATGTTGGTAGGGAGACTCCCCTAATTTCAAAAACTGAATTTCAAACCCTGGAATTATATTACTTTGAATAATGCTTATACTGTAGTGAAACCTGGAGTTTAATTAACATATTACCATGGCCTTTTCAAAGAGAGGGTTAAAATGTCTGTCTTATAAAATTTCATGTAGTTTAATATATGATTTTTTAGAAACTACTGCTGCAGAAAAAATAATAAAATGAGACTTTAAAATGACGAAAAAAAGGGGGAATTTTCTTTTAGTTAAATCCATCTGAATAAAAGGATGTAGTAATAAAAAAGATTTAAATTTTAGAGTTCTGTCTTAAAGATTCAAACTCACTGTCGTTTGTATGGAAAACAAATGCTATACCACTACTCTATAGGCACTCAGCGAAATATACTGATATTAATATTATGTTTTGAAATCGTAAAAGTACAAACTCATTTAATTAAAATAATGAAAGACTTTTTAAACTTTTATGATTTTTGATATGACAGGACTCTATGTAAAAAGAAAAATGAAGTCTGTAGCTTAAATGGTTTCTGAGTATGAAGCTATGATGGATAGACAAAGAGCAAGACTATAGAAGCTCCGTGAGATAAATGAAACCCTAAAAATATATATGTTGAGATGGATATTATCTCCAATATTTTGAAAATTCAGGAAACAGTAAAAATTTCATGATAAATGTTCCTTCTTTTTTAAAGGGACTTTCATTATCGATTCATGTAAACTAGGGGTGCACAACCTTTTCAAGTGAAGGGCCACTTACAAATATGTCTGGGTGGTCAAGGGCCACATCAATAACAAGGAGATAATTTGATTTAAAGGAGGTGATATGTGGCCTATAATTGGATAAAAAATATAATTTCAGAGGGGACTGGCGAGGGATGGGGGTGTTACCTTTTTTAATTTTCTTACCCAGTCAAAAAATCTAATTCACACGGTAAGGATATATCAGCAGATTTTAATTTATTTATAACAGATGTAGCAAAGATTATTTTCAAGATGCAAAAATATAGTCTCCTGACTTTTTTCAAGAGAGTAAGCTTTGTTTTATTAAAAGTGCTAAAAAACAGGCATAAATTGCTGGTACCGAAAAAAATGTAAACTTTATGAACGAAAGAGAGAGAAGAAGAGACGATCAACAAGAATTTTCATACCTGATCAACAAAATTCCCGGTTTTCTGTGCTCGATCAATGAAATTTTAATGCTTCCACGCTTGATAGACCAAATTTGCTCTTTTTACAAAAACAATCGACAAAATTTGCAATTTTTATGAAGCTGATCGAGAACATTTGCATCATTTCCTCGCCTGATCAACAAAATTCGCAATTCTTATGAAACCGATCGAAAAAATGCAGGGTTTTTCCACACCTGGTCAAAAAAATTCGCTATTTTTACAATTCAGATTGACGAAATTAGTGCTTTTTCTACACATGACCAACGAAATTCGCAATTTTTTCCGCACATGATCGACTAAATTCGTGATTTTTATGAGCTTGATCAACAAAATTCATGATTATTACTTAGCAAATCTAAGAAATTCTCGATTTTACTTCATATAATCGGCGAAATTCGCAATTTTTCTGCACATACTAGACGAAATTTGCCATTTTTCCGAACCTCGTCAACAAAATTCATGATTTTTACGAAGTCGATCGACGGAATTCGCAATTTTTACAAAACCGATCGATGAAATTCATGATTTTTCTTCGCATGATTGACAAAATTCGCGATTTTGATTCGAAGCCGATGAAATAGGCGACTTTTCTTCACATGATCGGCAAAATTCGCAATTTTTACGAAGCCGATCGAAAAAATTCAGGATTTTTCTGCTCCCGATCAACAAAATTCGAAATTTTTACGAAGCTGTCGAGAAAATTTACTATTTTTCCTCACCTGTTCAACAAAATTCGTTTTTTCTACAAAGCTGATCAATGATATTCGTGATTTTTCAAAGTTGATTGACAAAATTCGCGATTTTCCTCTCATGATCAATATAATTCAAACTTTTTTTTGAGTCTAATGAATAAATTTCTTGAATGCCCGTGTTTCACCGACGAAATTTGAAATTTTTACGCAGACGATGACGAAATTCGCGATTTTTCCGTTCCAGGTCGGCGAAATTCTCGATTTTTCCGCGCCTGATTGACAAAATTCATGATTTTTACAAAGCCATCCGAGAAAATTAGTGATTTTTTCTCGCTTGATCGACAAATTTCGCGATTTTCCATAGCTGATCGAGGAAATTCGCAATTTTATTAGTTGCCTGATCGACTTAGTTAGCAATTTTACGAGTGTGATCAAGAAAATTAGCAATATTTCCGCCTCCGATCAACGAAATTTGCGATTTCTCGGAATCGATGTATGCCACTCGCAATTTTTCGCTGTTTGAACGATGAAATGTGTTTTTTCCCCACCCTTAATTCACGAAATACGCATTTTCCGTGCCAGATCAACAAAATTCGCTATTTTTGTACAAACTGACTAAATTTGCATTTTTTTACGTGGTAAGATTAAACTCGTGATTTTTTTCTCAGGATAAATTGATAAAATTTACGATTGTTTCGCAGCCGATTGATGGAATTTTCATTTTTCCTCGTGTCATCGATAAATTCGCGACTTTTCAGTGCCATAACAACGAAATTTGCAATTTTTTCGTCCGTGCTCAATCAATGATATTCGCGTTTTTTTTTCATGCAATAAACCAAAAAAAACATGCCTTTCTTTTCTTTTTCTTTTTTTTTTTTTTTTTTTTGCAGCCGATGAATTTAATTTGCAATTTTTTTGAGCATCATCTACAAAATTGATGATTTTTTCTTGCCTGATCAGCGAAATGTGTAATTTTTTGCGTAAGACCGATAAAATTCACGATTTTTCTATGCCTGATATACAAAACTCTTGATTTTTGTGTGCCCAATTGGGGAAATTTGTTTTTTTTCCTAATTTCATGGACAAAATTCGCAATTTTTCAATATCTGATGAGTGAAATTTGCAATTCTTGCACTCCTCATCGACAAAATTTGCTTTTTTCCACACTTAATCAATTAAATTCGCAATTTTTCAGTGGCGATTAGTGAAATTTGTGATTCTTCAGGGACGAAATTTTATATTTTTCTGCAGAAAATTGTAGAAATTTACGATTTTTTCTTGTCATGTATGTTCAAAAACTGCAATGTTTTCCAGTTGTAAATTTACAGAACTCGCGGGCCACAAGTTAACCCATCGCGGGCCAAAAGTGGCCCGCGGGCCATAGGTTGTGCATCCCTAATGTAAACTATTATGTGCATTAATACAGTTTGTTTTAAAATATAAAATAACATGTAAAGACATAAAAAAATTGCTGGAAAAATAAAATGGATTCATGTTAAAAGCAATTTGTATGAAGCATGTTCACATTAACCATATCTTATTGTATTGTAGTTTACATAGATATTTGATATCCGATAGATCGTCATATTTATTTATTTTGCTTAAGACTTTATCAGATAGAAACATTTATTTTGGTCCTGAAATGCATTTTCTTTTGCATCTAAGCATTTTTGTATTCTTTATTCTAGGGTGTCTGTTGTGTTTATGATGTAATATTTTGTAAATTTGATATGCTTGATCTGTGTTCTGTTATGCTGAAGCAGAAAACTTTGAACCTCAATTCTGTAGAATTATCTACCAAGGTATTTATTTTATATTATATATTTATTTTATATTATTTTTAGGGATGCACCGAATAGTGATTTTGGCCGAATACCGAATGCCGAATATTCGGCCAACAGCTGAACCGAATACCGAATATTCGGCAAGCCGAATAGTAATTGTTGGGCTGAATACTGAATATTCGGCCAGCTGAATAGTAACTATTCGGCCGAATACCGAATATTCGGCTTTCCAAATAATTTTTATATTTCAAAGTTTAAAGTTATTAAAATGTTAATTTTTAAAACAATTTTACATAATATTTAATAAGAGAAACTTATATTTTGATAAACAAGAGCTTTTTATAAGAATATTTAGTATTGAAAAAATTCTGCCTTTATTTATTTAATAAGCACAATGAGAATTTTTTAATTAATAAAATTTTAAATTTCAAGATTCCTTCTACAAATTGAAATAAACATTTTAAAATCAAAGAGAAATAATGAAAAAATGTTTGAAGAAAAACTGTACAGTCTCATAATTGTTCTTTTTAAATAACTCTAGGCAGATTTTTTTCAATATAAAATATGTATATTTTCAACTTAATTATGAATAAAGGAATGTCTAGCTCATAGTTCTTTTCTTATGAATGGTGGCATTTTCAATCTTTACCATCATATCATATTTTACAGAAATCAAAGCATGTGAGTTAAAAATATAGTTATGGTATCCTACTTATTGTTAATCCAAGAAATGAAAACACAAGTTTGACCTAGAGTGAGATAAAATACAATGTACTTATTACTAATCTCAAAAGTTTTTCTTTCTTGTTTAAGGACTTTTATTTGGGAAAAGCAAAAAACAGATTATTTACTAAATAAAATTTAGGAACTTGCATCTGCATTCGCATCATTTATTCCTAAGTAGAATTCTAATAAATCATCATTTTAAGCCTTCTCATGGTCAATTTTCTTAAGTTATACTTTACGAACAGCAAATAAATAATGTAAAAACATTCTATTTTATTTAAATATGATTTTCTTTCTAATTATATTAAATATATTTATAAATTGATAGTTAAAAGTAGAAATCGTGAAAAGTTGTTAAAAATGTGTTTTAAAAGGCTATACTAAGTATTGGATTCGGCCGAATACTTTGGTATTCGGTCAAACCGAATATTCGGCAGGCCGAATATTCGGCAGGCCGAATAGTTTGATATTCGGCCAAGCCGAATATTCGGCTCAACCGAATAGTTTGATATTCGGCCAAACCGAATATTCGGTAACATGGCCGAATAGGCCGAATACCGAATAGATACCGAATATTCAGTGCATCCCTAATTATTTTATATCTTTTTGAAAAGCCTGTCTGACCTCACCCTTTGAGAAAAATTGAGCTTGAGCCTGGTCTAACAAGAGGACCACCAAACATGGTGCTCACGAATTTTGATGAATTTAAAGTATATTGTGGAGTGCTTATCCCTAATTACATTGGTCAAAGGCTTCCTTCAAATGGGTCTTAGATTTTGAGAAATTGGGAGTCAAAATTCCCCATACACTGTAAAAAATTTTCCCGTTAAAAAATGGAAATAGTTCTGGTAATCTAGACGCCAGTACTATTTCCGTTTTTTAACGGAAAAAAAATTTTCCGTAAATTCCAGAAATAGTTTTGTTTTTTCACAAAATATTTCCGTTTTTTTTTATATTTTCTCATGCAAAAATTTTCGTTTGAAAATTAAAAGAATTTTTCAAGGACAAACTAACACCTTTGTGATTTTTATTCTTTACTTTAGAAAGACACGTTAACATCAGGAACATATTGTATACATTTAATTTAAACAACAGTGAAGAAATGTGACTAACCTTCCATGGGGATCGAACCCGGGAGCTCTTCGGTCGTAGCCAGTAGTGTAATACCATTACTCCAGGATTACACAAAACACTCTTTCAAATATCTTTAGTTATTTCGGATGCATTTCATAAAGTAAAGACAAGATTTTAAACGCGGGTTTATTTTTGAAGAGATATTTTTTAAAATTATTATTATTATTGAGCGGATAGTTCAAAATCATATTTTACAGATTTTCTTTCTATAATTTCTAATATTTAGCTTTTTAATTTTAGCTTTATAAAAAAAAGTTTAGCCTTTAAAATATTACATGCATGAATGAAAGTATTAAAACATTTTGTTTCCTAATTTTTTGGAAGAGTTTTAAAGTTCTATTATAATATTATTCATATTCATTTATTTATTTTATAAAAGGATTCTAACACAGTTTTTAAAAAAGCATGTATTTTAACAAATATTTTGTATGACGATCTATTGTAAACTCAATAAAAATAGTTACTATAGTAACTATTAATTATAGTAACTATTAATTTTAATAACCCATATATGGGTTATTAAATTTAATTACATTTATTGATTATTATGACTTAGGTAATCGCCGAAATAATAATAATTTTGGTAATATATTTCGATGTATTTTAAATTATATGTGCGAACTTTTTAATTTGAATATAGATTCAATTATATTTTTGATATAGATTCAATCTAAATTACGCAGTGGAATCTGAATGTAGTGGAAATGTAAACGTGGAAGACTTATTGAAAAGGCGTAAATTTCAACAACAAATTTTAATGAGAAAACATGATTATACAGCAAAACTTCAGCATACTATGCCGAAAAAATAAAAGGTTAAAAACATAAATAATTAAAGGTCTTAAAACTGAAGCAGCATCATATTTCAACTAACTACATGCCGTCATGACAAGGCATAGACAGACCAGCTGCTATCAAAAAGACAAAACGTGCTTCATACAATCATAACGAAAAACATGGGGGAAGAACAAAACTGCATCTCTTCGTTTTATACAAATCTGTTCTTGAATATTTACATATTTTCCACAAAGTCCATGTTGCCACTATCCGAGGAGAAAAACCTCTGAAAATATCAAAAGAAAAACTACGTACGCCAAGCGCCATTGGCTCATTAACTATGACGTCAAACATCGACCGCGGCAAGGCCGTGAACGGTGATTCACAGTGATCCAAAATCACAGTAGAACTAACTTTACAGGATCACTCTATTTACTTCAGAACGACGATTGAATCAATGGCGCCGTGCGTACTTTTCAAAACATTGTTTTGACTTGGGGATGATAAAAACACAGGTATGTCATGTTAAACAAAATTTAATAAACTAACAAGTTAAACATAACATGACATAACAAGATTAAAAAATATATATATTAAAATTAAAAGTAGATTTTTTTCTCACTAAAATATCCTACACACTTTTTGTACTGTGATTAAATAAACATTATTTTAAAATGATACTGAAAAAAAAAATAATTTTCCTTAACTGTATCAAACTTAAAAAGAATTAATAAATCTTATTATTACTATTATTAATTTAATATTGTAAAAATATGCTATCTTTTTATTATTAAAACAGAAAAAAAGAGAAATGTTGCTATAACGTTTTTCTCTATTTTTCTCATACAGATGGCGCCACGACACTTACCAGTTAAAAATACCAATAACATGTGCTGTTAAAAACGGTAGGTTTACTGTTTTGGAAAAATTAACGGAACAGTTCCGTTTTTGTAACCGCAAAGTGGGAAATACGGAACTACTACTGTTTTCTCAGAAAAATAAAACTATTCCGTAAAATTTTAGGGAAAAGTTTGTGTATATTAACGGATATTTTTTACAGTGTATGTTTAAAATACTCATTAGTTTGCAACCTATGATGAGTAGTCTGTGGCATGATTGCAGAGTGCTCGTCTACCAGCTGAACAGCCTGGGTTTGATGCTACCTCTTTCCCTCCTTTTTTCTTTTTTTCTTATTTAATCAATTTTATATTAGGACATTTTACAACTGTTAAGCATAGTTATAATTGCTAAAACTTTGATTTTTTAAAAATATTTTCTCATTTGTAAACTAGCATCTCTACTGCTGAAAATCCAAGCTATTTTATGTGTAGATTTTTATTTATTTATTTTTTAATCATTATTTATCATAATATACTTTTATATTTTAAGAAAAATTCAGATATAATTATATATATACATATATGTGTGTGTGTGTGTGTGTGTGTGTGTGTTTGTGTTTGTTTGTTTGTTTTATGGAATTTTAAGTGAAAATTTATTATTTTGTGTAAATGATGAATAATAATTTTGATATCAAGTGTCCAAGTGTATTTATTTTTAGATGAATAAAAATAGACACATTATATTAAAAACTATTTTTTCACTGTAAGGAAAAAAAAAAGCAAAAATTGTCGATTGAAGATGTAAAAATTATCTGCCAATCCCACATGACATATGTATATTTGTCTGTATTTTTAAAAAAATCTGTAGCTAGTGTTTCATTAAAAAAAAAAAAAAAAAAGAAATTTTATTTTCTTTGCTAGTTTTTCATAAAAAATAAAATTTAAAAAAATTATATCTTTTATTTTTATTTTATTTTTATTTTTATTTTTTTTTTGAAGACAAGTACTATGTAATTTTTTTTATATGACAATCCACAATGATACTTTTATTCTCCTATCTTTGTTTGAGTGGATTGAAAAGTGAAATATAACTATCATCTGATGTTTGCAAACTTTTGACTTCACCTGTCAATGCTCCTCTCAGATAAAATAATCTTTCATTCTCCTTTAAATTTGGATTGTTATTTATTAGCTCATTAAAAGTAGTTTTAAATATGAACCACTCTTCAAATTTTCTGCTGAAAACTGGCAGTGGAATCTTAGGGAGCTTTTTGCTTAGTCCTGCTCAATAGATTTGCTATTAAATTTGTAAACAGATTTCTCATTTTCATGATAGGTATTAATAGATAATTTTAAGCGTATCTCTAGTTTTTGAATATCCTCATCTAATTGAGAAAGTATTTTTTCTGTTTCTTCCAATTTGTCGTCTTCTGTTATCCTGTAGGATTCCTTCTTGATAATTTAAATTTTTTCTTCTGCTTTTGTTAGCAATTCTAAGTGTACTTTCCACTCTAAAACATTAAATCTCTTGCCTTCTATAGGATTTAGAATTTGTGTAACTTGGGCTTTGATGTTACCGCAATGTCTATTTCACAAAGTGATTTCTGCAACACATATTATTCATCTTGTTGACGACGAATTCAATTTGATTTAATATTTAATATTAATGTCAATCCTTAAAAGTTTTTTTTTTTTAATGGCAGTAATTTAAACAAAAAAGGGGGAGGGCTGCCTTTTTTTTTTTAATTTTGCAAATTTAAATAAATAATTAATCAATGAAAAATTATACTTTTTAGTGGTATAAGCTCCAGCAAAAATGATTAGGTTTCTTTTAAATATAAAATGAAGGAAATCAGCCAAATAATTGTTGGAAAAATGGTTTTCTAGTTAGAACATTGTTTCAAGAAAAAAAAAGTAAGTTTTACAATAGTTTTACATTTAACGAGCTGCATTATGTTCAATGAGCATAAAATTTGTGAAGAAATAAAATTTTAAGAAAAATTTTTGGTGTAATAATCTGTGAATTTAGGGCAAAAAATGCAAAATAAAAATACTAGAAAATTTTAACCCAAAGAAGTAGAATCTACCCTTAATGATTTATCTGCAATCAAGTCTAGTAGTGCTTAAACTTAGTTTATTTGGTTCTAAAAACCTTTGAGACTGTTTCTAGTTTTCTTTTTTTTTTTCTTTTAAAGCAAACTTAGGTTTAAAATATCAATGAACACTTTTAATAAATCATAAACTTCTTAAAAATAAAAAAAAATTATATATATTTTTGCATATGTCTTATTTTCTTTTAGAATTAATATATATATATACATATATATATATAAACATGCACCTATTCAGATTGGATATATTAAATTGTATGTGTTTATGTACTCACATGAATATCCTGAAGATCTAAGTTTTGTAATAAAGTATTCCTGACTATTATATATACACTGCTCAAAACAATTGGGAAGCACATGGTTCTAATGAAATCATGCAAATATTTTCATCGATAAGTAACATAAAATAAATCATTCATAATTTAAAGCTTAGCAGGAAACAGAAGAAGAAAACTTCATATGCAAATCAAAGTTCATGATGTCAAAAACCAGAAAAAGAACATAAGGGCAGAAATTGAGATTTTGCAGGAACATCTGTTTCACTGCTTTAACTCTGTTAGATGTCAGCCACGCACTACTACAGGAACTGATGACTGGTATATACTGTTGATAACTTGTCAAAACAGAACAGCCAGTACTACTCAGCTGCAAAGACAGTTGCTTGTGGCACCAAGACAAAGGGTTGTCCAGCCAAACTATATGTAATAGGCTTCATCAAGAAAGTCTCTATGCCTGTTGACCAATGTTGTTTGCATTCCATTGACCTCAAGCCACCATGTGGCCCGAAGAAGATGGGCTGCTGAACATAGAGATTAGGAGCAACAGCCAAATGCTGTTTACAGATGAGTTCCAATTCAGTATGGCGTATGACACCCAATGTGTTTTTGGATATGGAGAGAAAGGAGCGCTCGAAATAACCCCACATTCGTTCCTGAAAGGCCAAAATACAGACTAGGTGGTTTGATGGTATGGGATGAAATCAGCATAGGTAGACATACAGACTTGCATATCATTCGGAATGGTACTTTGATGGCCCAAAGGTATACAGACGAGATACTGAGACCTCATGTCATACCTTATTTTGCAGCCATTGGAGATTCCTTTGTTTTCCAGCATGATAATGCCAGACTGCATACAGCTCACTTCGTGGAGAACGTGCTTGAAGCTGAAACAAATAGCCTATGAAATGGCCAGTGTGCTCTCCTGACGTGAATCCGATGGAGCATGTTTTGGACATGTTCGGATGATGCATTGCTGCAAGACCAAGGCCTCCGTTTACTGTCCAAGACTTGGAGATTACACTTTTTGAGGAGTAGAATAGTATTCCTCAAAGTCTTATCAATAACATCTTTAAATCCATGGAAAACAGGTATGCAGCAGTCTTAGTTGTTCGTGGAGACCACACGCCATATTAAAAATCTTGCATCATTTCTAAACAATACTTTTTTTTTTTTTTTTTATCATTTACAGGTAACCAAATTGTTGCCCTAAATCATCTTTTCATGTTTTTTCCATCTTTTCAAAGAATTAAAGCTTAATTACAATTTTTTTTTCTGTATTGCGCATTGATAGACATGCACTATCCATTTTATGCCAATACATGGCTGTCTCATATGGTTTTCTTAACTTCTTTGCTTGTTCCCCTAATTTTTTTAAGCAGTGTACTCCTGGTTTTATACTGATAAAAAATTTTAACTAATGCATCCTTATTAGTAAATTTCATGATTTTATTTAAAAATTCTGTTTATTTTATTTATTTAGTTAGTTATTTGTACTGTTATTGTTAGATGTGCTTTCTTAAGAAAGAGTAGTTATTCTGTTTGAGACATTAAATTTGTGTGTGACCTTCTTTATTTTTCCTTTTTAAAAAATCTTCAAATGTCATAAGTGATTTTTTCTTTAAAAAAAAAGTTTATTTAAAGAACTATCCTAGAGCTATGAGTAATTTTATATAAAATGATTCAGAAGATTGTGTATAGTCAAAAATGTTTTCACCTTATTTTCATTTTATTGCATTTTAACAAATCACGAAATGTTGAAATTATTTCATTTTAGATTGTTTTTAATTTATTTATACTTATTAAATAAAACTCATTTAATTTTAATCTACTCATATATTACTAAAGTATAAACAATTATGTTGACGTTACTTTTACTAAAATTAACATATGCTTTTCAGATAAATATCACTCAATTTGTTGTAAGACAGTGTATAATGATTGTGGGTGGCTCCTTGTTATTTGCACTACGCTGGTACATAATGGGTGCCTCTACTCCTGTTTTTCAGCAAGTGGATAATCCTGCCTCCTTTGCTGAAAGCTTACTTGTTAGAGTAAGTAATATGAAAAAAAAAAATGTTTTACAAATTGTGATATGAATATAAAATTGTTGTGTGTATTTTTCTTTAAAAATAAAAGTTAATCTTATATTTTAAATCATGTTATTTGATAGAAAAAAAATCTAAATGCACGGTTATAGTTAATTTTATTTTAAAATTCTGTGTTTGCGATCTAAATTTTGAACATCATTCTAATAATTTTGAATCTCATTATCCTTCCTCATATTATACAGTAAATTTCAAAATAATAAATCTATATTAAAATTTAAAGATTTCTATTGAACACTCTTGCACTCTTATAGCAATAAATTTTGCTAAAGAAAATGTTATAGCAAATATACAGTAGGGCACCAATTACCTGGATCTTTCGGGACTGGTCCTAGCTTGCATATCCAAAGTGTTTATGTGCACAAATAAATGCACTCTGTGCAATATAACTACTCAAATAAATGTACTCTGTACATTTAATTGAGCTTTATTTATTACTTGAGATTTATTTATTACAACTTAAAAAAAAAAATATATATTGTACCACATCTGTAAAATATTCAAGTTACAACAGGAATCAGTTGTTATGTTGTTACAATTATGTTGTTACAATTACTTGTTAAAAGTTACATCAATGGTTTTAAATAGAGTTTGAAGGTCCAGGCTGGCCATTGTAAGATTGTGTACTACATTACATATACAATTTAGGAAAAGCTTTCTTTGTATTATATTCTCCACACAGCGCGATTTCATTAGTATTAAATTAAAAGCTTCTGATGCAAGATATAAAATAAACTTTAATGCAAAACATTATCTATGATTTTCTGTAAAGTTTTGTTGAATTACTACCTCTAAAGGTATTATTATTCTATTTTGCAGATCATAAATTATAATTACATATATTCTTTGAATGTCTGGTTGCTTATTCACCCCTATTGGTTGTGCTTCGATTGGTCAATGGGTTGCATTCCTCTTATATACTCTTTAAATGATCCACGCCTGCTTATTGTGATACTATTTTGGATTTGCTTCAGCTGTCTTCTCTATAGCATTTCCACTTACAGTGATAAAAAAGTTAGAAGGTAAAAAAAAATATAGAGAGATATTTATATATACATCTATGTATAATATATTTATATATTTAAACTGTTTGAAGAATTTTTTAATGGAAAGTTTATTTTATGAATTAGTTATATTTAACATGATAGCTTTATTGCATTTTAATCCATTGCTTATTTTATTACTTATATTTTTTGTAAAATCTCATATTGCTATTCATACTTACATAATATGTTAAAAATAACAGTTATGGTTATAAGTTTTTTTTTTTAAATTATTTTGTAGTTTATTTCTTCTCTTTTTTTTTTTTTTTTTTTTTTTTTTAAGAAATCTTTTATTATATTTTACTTTTTTTTTTCAATGTGATTAGTGTATTATTGTTTGAATAATTAGTATAATGTATTCTATATGACTGTTTACTTTTTAATTAAAAGCATATTTTAATTAATATTTTATAGCATTTTTATTTTATAAAAACATTATTATTGCTAATTTAAGCTATAGTAGCATAGCCAGTCAATGCAATGTCAGTATGATAAAAATTGTCTCAAGAGCAAACTCTAGTTTTGACTTCTTTGTCACAATATCATCATATCTACTGTAAATTAATTGTGTTTTTTTTATACATTTATAACTCATAAGAAAAAAAAAAAAAAGTTGAAATCACAATGACTTGGAGTTGACTCTTTTGTCACGTGATGGCAATAAAAGTTACACTTTGGTGATATATTTGTCTTGATAAATCCACATTTGGTCATATATTGGTTACAGTGCTATTAATGAATGTATTTGTTTATGAGTGAAGGGATTA
Organism: Maratus speculifer; assembly: GCA_964019185.1. Classification (NCBI taxonomy): domain Eukaryota; kingdom Metazoa; phylum Arthropoda; class Arachnida; order Araneae; family Salticidae; genus Maratus; species Maratus speculifer. The sequence goes on from OZ025299.1 coordinate 173,006,665, forward strand.
CTGTCTATTAATGTTAACCCTCTGAGCATCTTGCAATAGGGTGAAATTGTATGTTGCTTTCCCTGAATTTTATTTTAAATGCTCAAAAAAATATGATTCTTTCAGCATATGAAAAAAACTTAATTACAAATATGAATGTAATCCTTGAGAGTATTTATGATTCTAAAATGTATTGGAAATTCATTAAATCTATAGAATTATATTATCTTAAATATTGCTTATATTGCAGTAAAACCTGGAGCTTAGTGAACGGAATATTACGTTCCAAACACTTAGAGGGATAATCATTAGTTGTTTAAAAACTGGCCATTGTTAATATTTCTTTCTGTTAATTTTTATGTTACACATTAAGAAAAATCTAAATTTACATGTCTTTTCAGGTTATTGTATTTGTCTCTGATGTTTATCATAGTGCCTTTTCTGCCTGCTTCAAATTTGTTCTTTCGAGTAGGATTTGTTGTGGCTGAGCGAATACTATATCTACCTAGTATGGGGTTTTGCCTCCTTGTTGTTGTTGGTATGAAGCATCTTAGTACAGCAATTGGACAGAATAATTTATGGGTGAGAATAATTTTTTTTATTTGATCTCTCTCCCTCTTTTTTTAAAAAATGCTGTGTATAAGATCAAAATATGATATTCTGTTCTTATTAGCTTAATATGTTTTTAAATTAACATTATGTAATTTATGCGTGATTTGACCAAAATATCATATGAAGCATACATATGTACTTTTTAAAAATAAAATTCTGAACCTGAATATTTGGGTGTGCAGCTTACAATGGGAATATTTTTTATACCCATTTGATACCACATATGTATCACTAAGTTCATTTTAGTTTACTTGATAAAATTGCATAAATATAGAATAATTATTATATTATAATATTGCATAATATATTAATAATTATAATATTGCATAAATATATAAATATATAATATTACCACTTGTGCTGCCAATATTTATATACTATGATCAACTGTATTGTAATTGTTCAATTTTCTATCACATCCAAAATGATAGGGAAAAACAATGAAATAATCTTTAAAAACTTTTAATTGATGATGTTTCTCTCCCTCTTTGGATTAAATCTTTTTTTTTCTTTTTTTATTGGTTATGAGTGGCTGGATTCTCATATGTTATTTTATGTGTTGCAAGTTTACTTAATTTATTACAATTTTCTATTTGAATTTAATTGTTTTAATATTTTTCTGAATTATGTATTATGAATTAGAACTGTAAAAAGTTTGATTTTTTTAAAAACACTTTAGGTCCTGCAGTGTTGCATTTTTCTGTTAGTTACTGTATTTGGAATGCGATGCATCCAGGTACGTATACTTTCTAAACAAGCTTTTCAGTTGATAAATGACTTTATTGTTTTACTGCATTAGGGTGTGAGCAATTTTAATCAATTGATTTAAATCAGCTATGAAATTGTCATTTTAATCAATTAATTAAAAAAATCACTGATTTAAATGATAAATTTTCTAAATGTTTAAAATGCATAAAAAAGTATTAAAATCTAAGAAGAATATAATTTGGAAAATTTCCACATATATTTTAACTAATGAATAACAAGAAAAAGAAATGCTTTAATCTAAGGTTAATTCCCAAGTGCTGTAAAAATTTAAGTACAATAAGTTTTTTAAAAGCATAATTTTAAACAGACGTAATTATCACTTGATTTAAAAATAATATTTAATTTAATATAATTTGCAATCTCACAATTTCCTTCAAATAATCAAATTATTCATTATTTTATATAAAATAAGCATAGCAGGTAATATAAGTTTCTGTAAGTAAAATAATAAAATAGCCAGAATCTTATTTTTTCATACTACTTTTGCAGCAATAAATTTATAGCAAATATTGGAGCTAAATAAGAATGACATCTGCTGAACAGTTATTATGAAAGAATGTATAAGGGAAAAAGAACTAATTGGCATAAAAACCATAAGCAGAACAAAATTTTACTGTGCATTTTTTTTAAATCTTGCAACTTACGTACAAGAAATTAAAAGAAATTCTTTTTTCTTTTTTATCATTGCAAAGCGAAAGCGTAATGTATACACATACGGACATGCTATTTTTTAACAGAAAGGTGGAATTCTGTTTTTACAGTGATAAATTTTAATACCTCTGGGATCGATGCAAATATGCATTAAAATTTTTTGACATTTTTATGAGGGTGGGGGTTTTGATGAAATACAACAAAAATGCCAGTACAAACCTCACTATATTGGGCAAATTTCTTCAAAGGATTGCTGGAAAAATGCAAATTTCTCCTAAGGATAAAAAAAAAAACTAAATTTGACAAACGATAACAAAATAAACTTTTTTACCAAAAATTGAACCGACTTCAAAAGCTACTGCAAAGTGAAAAATAATTTTTTTACAGAATAGTAATAAGAAATTAAATTAAGAGTGTAGTATTTATCATGTGTATTATTATATTTATGTAGATTAATTTGATTTTTTGAAGTCGGTGCCAGCCAAGCCAAGTTACATGTAATTTTCCAATAGACATGTATCCAAGTATCTACGAGTTTTTTTACGATTTAATATTTAGTTAAAATTTAACTTTATTCTTTTACGATTTGCATTGGATAATTAATTTTAATTTTGAACTTGGCTTGGCTGGCACCGACTTCAAAAAATCAAATTAATATACATAAATATAATAATACGCATGATAAATACTATGCTCTTAATTTAATTTCTTAATACTATTCTGTAAAAAAATTATTTTTCACTTTGCAGTAGCTTTTGAAGTCGGATCAATTTTTGGTAAAAAAGTTTATTTTTCTCTTTTTAGTTAAAAGTTAACGATTTTTTGAAGTCAGTTAATAAAAATTATAATACGGGAAAAATCACTGTAAACCATACACATATTTCAGAAGTGGGGTTCGAACCCACGATCTCTTTCAAGAACCAGAAATCAAATCTGCTGTCTTACACCGCTCAGCCACCTGACTGCACTCCATTCTGCGAGCTTAGTTATGGTCCATGTTATTTTTAGTTTGCCAGAAATCACTAATTTTATTAGTTTTTACTTAATTACTAAAAAAGTACTGAACCAATTTCAATGAAATGGAAGAAGTACCAATGGAAGAGTAGCCTCTTTCATTTAACACAAAAAACAAATTAATCGGTTGGATAGTTTCAGAGTAATCGGTGAACATACATAGAAAAAAATACATTCGCGCCGAATCGATAACATCCTCTCCTTTTTTGAAGTCACTTAAAAAAATATATAACACGGAAATTTTTTTTGTATATGTCCGGAGTGAGGTTCGAACTGACACTCTCTTTCAAAACCAGAGATTAAATCTGGTGCCTTAGACCGCTCGGCTGTCCGGACTTCATTCTCTTCAGAGAACTTATTCAATGTCATGTTACTTTTTGCAAGTCTATTCTCTTTTTGAGTATTCTTTCACTGATAAAGTATTGAGTTAATAAAAATTCTCTGATACTCTGTGGTAACAGTTAAATACAAAATATTCCTAATAGCATAATTAGTATTTAACTTGTTAAATATATATTTAAAAATTATAATACTGAAAAGATTATTGTATACACGTACGTCAGGAGTGGGGTTCGAACCCACGCTGCTTTTCGAAAACCAAATCTTAAATCAAGCGCCTTAGACCGCTCGGCCATCCTGGCATCGGTAAATTTATTCGACATCCATATTACTACTGATTTGCAAGAAATCACTAATTTTATTAGTTTTTGCCTAATTACTAAAAAAGTACTGAACCAATTTATATGAAACGGAAGTGGTACCAATTCAAGAGCAAGCTCTCTCATTTAACACCAAAATCAAGTTAATTGGTTGGATAATTTCGGAGTAATCGGTGAACATACATAAAAAAAAAAAAAATACATACGCGTTGAATTGATAACCTCCTCTCCTTTTTGGAAGTCGGTTAAATATACTATTTTCTTCAAAGGATTCCAGGAGTTAACACGTTTTCCGTCAAAGGATTGCTGAAAAGACGCGATTTTCATAAAATGATTGCAGGAAAATATGTGATTTTTGTAAAAGGATTACAGGAAAAACGTGATTTTCATGAATAGGTTGCAGGAAAATTCTCGAATTTCATCAAAGAATTGTGAAAAATACTCTAATTTTGTAGAAAGATCAGGGTAATTACTCGAATTTTGTCAAAAGATCGGGGGGGGAAATAAGCGAATTTTGTCAAAAGATTGAAGGAAATACGTGAATTTTGTAGAAAGATCGTAAAAAATACTCAAATTTTGTAGAAAGATTGTGTGAAAATGTATGAATTTTTTCGAAAGAAAAGGGGAAATACCTGAATTTTATAGAAAGATCAAGGGAAATACGCAAATTTTGTCGAAAGATTGGGGGAAATATCTGAAGTTTGTAGAAAAATTGTGGGAAAATATGTGAAATTTGTCAAAAGATTGCAAAAAATACAATAATTTTGACGAATGATCAAGAAAAATATGCAAATTTTGTCAAAAAATCACAAAAAAATGAGAATTTTGACAAAAAGCGAGAAAAAAAGGACGTATTTTGTAGAAAGATCATCAAAAATACTTATTTTGTAAAAAATTGTGGAAAATATGAAAATTTTGTCAAAAGATCATAGAAAAATCATGAATTTTGTTTAAAGATCGGGGGAAAATACGTGAATTTTGTCAAACGATCGAGAATAATATGCAAATTTTGTTGAGAGATCGTGGATAATACGTGAATTTTGTCAAAAGATCGTGAAAAGTGCATGAATTTTGTTGAAAGATTGCCAAAAATATGCAAATTTTGCCAAAAGATTGCAGAAAATATGTAAATTTTCTCAAAAAGGGGTATGAAAAAACGCGAATTTCACTAAAGGATCGTGGATAATTGCAAATTTCATTGAAAAGACTGTGAAAAAAAGTGCAATTATCATCAAATGGTCGCAAAAAATGCAAATTTTGTGAAAACGCTGAAAAAAAATTGTGAATTTTGACAGAAGTCTCTGAGGCCATGAAACTTCGCCTTTTTTTGGCTGAGCTGTAGCATGTCTATATATATAAACATTAAAATTAATTCCAAATATACATCTAGTAGTGTTGACTCTAAGCCATTTTAACAGAGTGCAGTACCCGGGGGCCCTTTTTAACACTTCTTATGCTACCTGTAGCAATTCAATTGATCTCGGGAAAATATCGCATTAACAAACCAGTTCAAAATATTTTTGGTGAACAAAGTACAAGTGTGCCGTTTTTGAAAAAATGTATTTTTCTTTAGAATAGTGTTCTCTTTTTGAAAAAAAGTTCTATTTTTAGTATAGAGGAGGTTAGGGAGGGATGGGTCATCTGCAATAATTCTGAAGATAGCTTCATTTTAATTTTTAATTCTTCTACTAGATGGAATAATCATTTCCTTATACTTGCTATAAATCTTTTTATATACAACCAACTATGAGTTTGTGACTTAAAAAAGCTATTTTACAATATCAAAATTAAGAATTACTTCTATTTTTAATGTACATTTTCAATCTCATTCTTTGTTACTAATTGTTTTTAATACTATGTAAACTCAACAATATGTCTTTTACAAAAAAACAGTTAAGTTAAATCTAAAAACCCCATGATTGTTGTAAAAGCCTATTTATTTTTATGTTGCTTTAAGTGAGGCATGGGACATGTCCCAATCTTCCTAAATGATATCTCTATCCAAATAATTATGCTTAATAACCTACATTTTTTTGGTATTTTATATTTATAAAACTATTTTATTTTGAAATTGAATAATGTAACATATAAAACTTATTATTTTGAAGTTCAAAAATAAAAAAATTAAAATGCTGGAAATTTTTTATTTATTACTCATTCATTATTTTGCAATATCGATGTTTAATATTAAATATTTACATTTAATTTTATATTACAAATTTCTTTAGTTTTTAAATTAAAAATTACTGTTTTGAAATGTACTATAAGAAATATATAATAATTATTGAACTCAAATTGCAAACTTTTATTTTTACATGGCAATTACACTATTTGTATTAAAAAATGAAAAAGAAAACAGAATGTTCATCTTATCGCAAGAAACTGACTATTCCATGATTGATGAACAAGATATAATTGCAAATCTACATCCACCAAAATTAATATGCACCACTAGACAGGCACAAGCATTTTTTTCATTTGGTTTTGATTTTACAAAGTATAATAAATAAACATTGCAATTTACAATAAATCTTTGAAATGTAAATTTGCATTTTTATCAACATTTCTAAAAAATTAAATATGAATTTTCATTTTGAAAACATGTCATGGGGGAGGGATGGGACATTTTTCATGTTTATTTAATTAGTTTATTAATCTAAAATAAAATTATAATCATTGTAATCAAAGTGTTATTCTGATGTTGAAGATGTTATTCTGATAATTTCCATTTTGTACTAGCAAAACATAATTAATGAAAAAAAAATTCATAAAGCTTGTCCCCCCTCTTCCTTTCTCTCTCTCTCTCTCTCTGTGTGTGTGTGGGGGGGGGGGGGGGGGAAGGGAATATATGCTACTTAAGTTTTTAATTTAAAAGCATTTGAAATAACTAGTATAACATTTTTTGTCAGAATATTTCATTTTCAATTGTAAAGAACTACGATTTACATTCTTGTTTTTGTGCTACAGACTGTACAATAATATTATTACAAAAATAAGCGGAATTAATCTGCTTTAGATTTTGATTCTGACACAAAACAGGTTCAATTAGAGCTAAAGCTTTATTATATACCTTTAAAAAATACTTAAAATCAGAATTAAATGTGGATGGATATTTATATAAAGCTTTTCAAATAAGCGAAAATTCTATAACACCACATACTAAGAAGGCAATTATCAATAATTTTTAAAGTGTGATTTTAATATCCAAAAATGAAGTGTAAAAATGACTAGTGATTGGTAATTTTTTCAAAATTTAATTCATCAACGATAACCTCAATTTAGCAATTTTCAAGGGATTCTTAATGATTTTTAAATTGCGATCTGATTGTGTGTGTGTATATATATATATATATATACATACTTTTATAAATACATCCAAAGTTATTCAATTTATTTTTTTTTTGCATAATTTTGTAGCTATTTATTTATTTCAGAGAAGTTCTGACTGGAAAAATGAAGAATACTTATTCCGTTCAGGCTTGAAAGTCTGCCCTTTAAATGCCAAAGTAAGTATCTATGTATCTGTATATGGGGGATCAAGAAATAAGTTGCCCATTTCAGAGAGCTTTAGAATGCATCCTATTGTTCCAAATGAGGTCAAATGTGGACTACAGATAATTCAAATGATGCACTTGACATTTTTGTACAAAAAATTTAATAAAAATAAAAATGCAAATGTCACCACAAGGGGGTACTGTAATACATCTAAAATATTTAATTTGGTTTATAAATAATAATGTTAAAAAAGCGGATCTGGTCAATAAAAATGCAAAATCTACCATAAGATTTCCAGTACAGTGGAATACAGTACAGTAGACTCCCTCAAATCCACAAACCAGAAATCCGCAACTCTCTAAAATCCGCACATATTTTATGATGTAAACAATGAAAATTTCAATTCAAATATTGGGACAAAATTTGATTTTCTTTGTTTTGCATCAATTCCATATATTTTTTATTTTGTAATTTTCTTAATAATACTCTATTCATGTTTTTTTCATGAAGTAAGAATAAATTTTTTTGGAAAAAATTCAAGATATTGCTGATATCACTGGTAACACAATTTTCTTACCAAATATGCATTAATCAAGATTTTTTGGTTATTAAGGCTGGCTAAACTTGGAAAAAAAATCTTATTTTATGATTTGGATGTGAATTAGTAATTTACTTTTATGAGGCAAGTTTTGTTGAATAATTTTGGAAAAATAATCTTATCTTTATAATGAATATTTAATCATACACTATTGATTATTAATTTTACTTTTGCTATTAGTACTTTTATCATTTTAAAACTATCTAAATTTTTATTATTTTAGTCTATTACTTCTTTTAATATTTTATTATATTGCAAGCATTCATTATAGTTCCGATTGCACTATTAATTGCATTCAAATTAGTGTTTTAAAGATGTAAACAAAGCAATGACCAGAAATCTGCAAAATTCTAAAATCCGCACAACCTCTGGTCCCAAGCTGTGCAGATTTGAGGGAGTCTACTGTATATCAAGCACTCTGGAAACAACCATGCAGAAACTGTGAGAAATAAATTGCCCACTTCAAAGGGCGCTAGAATGCATTTTATTGGTCTGAATGAAATCAAATTTGAACTACAGATTATTCAGATGATGCGCTTGATATTTACTAAAAAAATTACAAAAATTAAGATTAGAACATTTCATTGCCAGTGTTTAAATGTGGTTAAGTGTATCACAACGCCTCCTAACAGCAAAAATGTGAGTAAACATGATATTTATTAACATTACTAAAATTACGTCTGTACTTTTGAAAGGAAATTTAGGTAAAGAAAAAAGATTTACATAATTTTCTGAATTCTATTATAAGATAATTTGAGGTAATAAAACCACAAGTATTTTCATACTTTCCATTTTCCAATATTTTAGTTTGACTATTTAGAAATTATTTATTGTAATTTTCTCTTGTAATAACTTTCCTTCAGCTTCAACAAATCTGTCTGCTTATGGTATAACCGATAAAGCGATATCATTGATACTATGATACATGATTTCTTTACCCTGAAAATTTCTTTTTTGTGTTTTGTTGAATATAATAGTAAAAGAGTAAATGGGAGAAAGTGCAAGTGAATAAAACACTTCTTAGGTATTAGTATAAACAGTAACATCTGCCAAGAAAAATAATTGTATGTGAAGTATTTTCATGCTTTAAAACATAAAAGTTATATATATATATATATATATATATATATATATATTATAGTAGAATGCTCTAAAAACCTTAAAAAATAATTATTCTTTTATTAATTATTTTTTTTATTAAAAATGTTACATATACTTATTTCTCTGTCATTTTTATTTCAATTCTCTTCTTATTCCAATATGTCTTTCAAGGACAATTAATATTATAAAAATATTAAAAATTCATGTATTTATTATGCACCTCTTACTTTTAGAACTCAAGGAATGATTAAAACAGTTTGCAAATTAATCAAGTATCTAAACTAATCAATCCCTCTTCTAAAAAAATTCCTACCTCTGTTCCTCCTGATCACAATTTAAAATCTATAACTCTCTGTATTTTTCGAAAAGCTTTCTGCTTACTTACTTTATTAAAAAAAAAAAAAAAATCTAAATCTCTCCCCCCCCCCCCCCACACACACACACTTTTTTTTTTAAACACACCAAATTTAAAGTTTTTTAACTGTTTTAATTTTTAATATCTTAATTTAAACCATCCATATTCAATGTGCAATCTGTGGGCCGCATGTATCATGGTGACCCTTTATGTCGTCCCCAAGACACATGGACATTAATTTCTGTTTATAAAATTGAGATGCACACACACACATGCACGCACGCACACACACACACACACACACACACACACACACACACACACACACACACAAAAACAAACAAACAAACAAAATGATCTTCACTGTTCTTTTATGTATTTTTGCAAAAATAAAAAATCTGCCCTGTTATTTACTATGATTATGAATTTAAAATTATCTTAAACAACATCTTAAATACCATTTCTAAAATCAATTTTTTTTTTTTTTTACATGTAGTTCTATGTATGTTATTGTGGTATATACATATCTTAATCTTTAAAACTTATTACTGTTTAAAATTAACTAAATTTGCATCATACTTTTTTACTTTAAAAGAAAAATAGTTTTTGCATTGAGATAACAGCTGATTTATTGAAGAAAAATACTTGATTTGTTTCTTTAGAAGTTGAAAAAGGCTGCATTAACTGTTAAGTTTTATACTCATCATATAAAAAATTATTTTTAAAATGTTTTATAGCACCATTTCCAACCAGCAGTTTTTGTGGTATATTTCTACACCATTTGCAATCGAAATACTATGAAGCATATTGTTTAGAAATACTTGTGTTACATTTTTTTGTAGCATTTCTTTCATAACCCATGTTTAATCCAAATAACATTAAATTTTTATGTAGCTTTGTACTACTTTTGTTATCTATTTTATTTACCCCTTTGTTGCATTACTATATCAGTGTGTTGCAACCCACCAAATGTCGCAAACATGTGTTTGTGGCCTGTGAGAGAAAAAGGTTGAGTATGACTGATGTTGACCTTTAATAATGTTACATAATTAATGAATATTCTAATCAACCTCCTCTCTGCCAAAAATTCATGATTCTCTATCTTTGTCTGCAACTGACAAAGCTTAAAATCTTTTAAGCTCTTAGTTTTTTTTTTTCATTTATTTTCTATTACATTATTTATAATATCAATAGTCACTCATCTAAACTCCCCTTCTCATAGAAATTTCACTCCCCTGTGTGCCTGCCCTCCTACCACAAAGTTGAAAAACTTTAAAACTTTTTAATTTATTATTGTTTTACCTGCATTATTTGTAACTCTGTTGCAATGGTGAATGAGTAATAAGTCATATAACTGAACTTTACCTCCAAAATTTCTATTTCTGAACCTTTACCTTCCTTTCAACTCACATTAGTTTAAAATCCTTAAAATTTTACCTTTTTGATATTTTATTGCTTATCTATTTGTTACTTTTTGAAACACTAATGTAAATTTCTTCTCTCCTCTGAAATGTCCACTCTTCTCCCTCCTCTCCTTTTTTTGTTACTGTGTAGTTATAATAAATAACATATCATGCAAATTTCTCACTCCACAAAATTTCTATTGAACACAAAGAAAACATGAACATTTTTTCTAGTTCTGGAAAGGCGGAAGATAAAAATTTTCATCTTTTTGCAATTTTATTGTTCTTACGTCTATTCCCAATTCAAGGCCTTTAATTGTTTATAGTCTCTGGCTGCATTATTCAAATCAACACAATTTCTAAAATTTCCTAAAATCTGCAAGTAATTTTTAAGTTTTTTAATCAGTAATGAGATCAAGGCATGTCCCTGGCACACATTCTTCTCCTGTCCTTGAACTTAAAATGCTCTTTGTAGATGATTTGGAATTTTAAATTTGTTAGTGGGTCAATTGCAAATTGCCTCCCTGGAACTCCATAATGCTGTAATTTTGATTTACATATTTTAACTTCTAGAAGTCTATTTCTGTTAAATTCATAAATTATAATTCATATTTTTTCAAAAATTAATTTTGAAAATATATAAATTTTGAAATTAATTAAAAAAAATTAATTTAAAAAATAAATAGTAATAATGAATTGTAATCTATAAATATTTTACAGAAACATATCTAGAAGTTGTAAATAAGTAAATTCAAAGTTAGAGCTCATTTAGCCAAATAATTTTTGAATTACGCTTAAAAAACTACCAAAGATGCAGTTTGTTTTGCATTTATTAAAATGAATTTGTCATCAGAGCCTATAAAACAGGAGTTACAATTTGGCCAACTCTACAGTTTAAATAGCTCATTAAAAAGGCAGCAAAAATCTCAGTCCCAGTCTTGATCTTTTCCTTTGTGTACCCAATGGTATATTATAAAGTGCTCTCTTATTAAATAAAACCTTAAGAATGTTAGGCTTTGCAAAATATTTAGTTATTAGGTGTTATTTTAAAATACTGATAATCTTGTAAAAACTAAAACATCTTTTATTTTTTTATCTCTAGATACATTATAATATTGCCAAAAATGCTGCTGATCATGGAGATAGAGAAACAGCTATTCATCGATACAGGGAAGCTATACGGTATGTTTTCTGATTTCAGAAAATTGCTATGACATTTAAAAAGTATATTAAGTATATTAATAGTGCAGTGGCGCCAACTTTTAAAAGTATTGAATTGGCTCAAAAATATTTTAGTAAAATGGTACAATCAGTTTTTCTTTGAAGGGTGGACAGATGGTGAAAGATGAAAATTTTAAGTCAAGCTATCATGTTTTAATAAAGTTGCAATTTTATTAAATTATATCCTTATGCGTTTTTCTTTATAAATATGCTAATTTTTATTCTAGTATCATTATATAATGAATATGATTATGAATTGAACTAGCAAAAAGGTAAACATAAAGAAAAACATTTCAATCATTTGAGATTTATGGGTGTCAGTCAGAGAATTAAAACACATGGTCATTAGCAAAATAAATTTTGTTCTAGAAAGAAAAATGAATTGTAAAATAATGATGAAATAAATAACGAAATAGAACAATGAAATTGAGTACAGTATGATTCAAAATTATTGGGTGGGCTCGGGCCCCACGAGCCCATATAAGTTGGCGCCACTGTACTAGTATTTTAACAGGAATGCCACACCTCCACTTTTTACTAGATTCCTGTGGAATCAGAGAAAAAAAAATGTGCTGATGTGTATTGTGAATGCTGTTAGGAACAACAGCATTACAAAAGTCATGCTAAGAAGATAATTTTACATCCCTCTAAGTATATTTGTAGCTTAGGAGTTATTTATTTATTATTCAGAGATGTTCTTAGACCAAGACACAAAGTATGTGCATGCTATTTTCCATGGCTTAAAAATCTTTGACCACAGAATAAAATTCTGGCTTTTGTGAATTGCTAATATACATATATATATATATATATATATATATATATATATATGTCATGATACGACGACGATGTTCTATAATAGTGTATAAGCTTTAGTAGAATACCATGTTGGCTGTAGAATACTACTATTCACTAAGACTTAATAGCGGGTTGAGCAGTCGTTCTGGTAAGTGGATAAGCCATGGATTTGTTCTCGTAGGAGTTTCTCCAATAACAGTGCAAGAAAATCAGTTTTTTAGTTCTTTATTATTTAGAGCACGAACTTAAGTTACTCCACAGATCACCGTTCCACACATCTATCACTACGGCCTTCGCTCTCTAAGCTGCAACATTCCAGCATTCTACATTCTCGGAAAAAATGACATGGCGTCTGAGCAGTTTAAAGGAAAGATGCATTCTAATGCTCCTAAAAAGCAAAATGAAAAAAACATTTTCACAACAAAACTAGCTCCCTCCTACTCCGCGTCAATCATTTTAAAAATTAAATTAGGATTAACTCCAGTCTCAACGAAAAAAAATTATCAGTTCTGATTGGTCTTAGCAGGCATGTCCTCGGCAGGAACTATATTTTTCCTCGCAAGTAACAAGCCTTTTAACAACACGCATTAACACCTGTCACGCGATGTTAAATAAAAAATAAAATTAAAATCCTGGGAATATTCCAGAAAGTAACAAGTTGGAAATTGCACGTGAATGTAGCAAATGAGGTGCGTTCGTACGATAACGAAGTTTTAAAAATATTCAGATCTTGCTGATATACTAGAGCGTACTTCGGATACAGTATAGTAGTCGAAATCTTTGTGTTTCTGTGAATATGCAGAAAGTAATTTTTATTACACCTCAGAAACGTATATCTTATTCATAAAATGTGAAATAGTTGAATATAATTAAAACACGCCCCAAACAATGTTTCTCCATATAGCATTATGTAGTGGAACACTTTTGTGTGGCCCTGTAATTTAATAATAAAAACTCTTTGCATCACAGATTGTACAGAATGCATGTTTTAGTATATATTTCATAGATTCATGCCAATTCTATTATGTTCGAATGAGTGTAACATTATAAAAATGCATTTGAAACATTTTTCCCATTGACCGTAATGTAATGGAATACTTTTGATTGTCCCTGTAAATGATCTATGCATCCGACTTTCATAACATTTGAAATAACTCGATAAAATTACCTAATAATTATATGTTTTAATTTTCAAACGATTAAAATGCATTTGAAAGTTTTTTCCCTATTGACCGTAATGTAACGGAATCCTTTTGATTGTCCCTGTAATTGATCTATGCATCCGATTTTTATAACATTTGAAATAACTCGACAAAATTATGCAATAATTATATGTTTCAAATTTCAAACGATTAAAATGCATTAGAAACTTTTTTCCCCCATTGACCGTAATGTAACGGAATCCTTTTGATTGTCCCTGTAATTGATCTATCCATCTGATTTTCATAAAATTTGAAATGACTCGACAAAATTACGTTATAATTATGTATTTTAAATTTCAAACGATTCGGTTGGGTAGTTTTTGCGTTGTTATATGCGGACAGACAGACAGACGGACGGACTGAGCGACAACAATAGGTGCTACGTATTTACATAATTATGAACGCACCTAAAAAAGTTATGAAATACCTCCTGCCTTTTTGAGAAGCAAGCAATAATTTATTAATAAATAAAATAAGAAAAAGAATTTTAGCTGTTACAAGTTAATACATTACGAAATTAAGATTGAAATATGTTCCACAAATTTAGAATTGAAGCTAAGAGAAAACGAAATGGCGCAAATTTTTATTTTATTTTATTACAAATCCCCCCTCCCAGAAAGACGGGTGAAAATGTAGGTCTGAGACCTGCAATTTCACAGAAAGGGAGATGATGCAGACTTAGCTCACGAAGTTGTTGATATAAGTAATAATAATTAGATACTAAATAAAAAAAAATTTTTTTTTATAAATATAGAATTCAAATTTAGGAATACTAAGGTGATGTGTGGTATAACTTTATATTTACATACAATAAAATAGGCATCAATAAAAATACAAGATATGATCTTGTTTAAAGTACACATCATAAAGTAATTTGAAAATATAAGCAACTACTCATAGTATATTTTTAACATAAAAATGAAAAACAATAATGTTGAATCTTCCTTGACAATAATGAACCTAGATAGAATGGAGAAATTTAATAGAAATTCATGAAATCAAATTTAAAAGTTTAGTTCATAATGTCCATCTAAAAAGTCACATTTGGAATTGAATAGTTCATTACCTCCTTTCAAGGAGGTATAATTATATCATTATAGACCATCCAATCTTCATCATCTAACATCATGCTATTAGTTCAGTTTGTTTTTGTAATAAAGTCCTAGAATAAACATGATAGTTCTATTTTTGAAACTTTTTGTGAAAATATTTCTTATAATCATATTTTTAGATAATAACACATTTTATAATATAGTAATACAGTAATAATAAATTTTAACAATGTCATAAACAATCAATATAATAAAGAAACGTAATAAGGAGAAGTATCAATAATAATAAATATCATAATTAGTATAAGTAAATCTCATAATGGGTATAAGTAAATTTTTCAATAAGTAATAGTAAATATTTCAAAAGACATTCTTTAATTTCTAAATTGTATACTTAATCTCGTTTATCTCATCTCATATTTTTGGGATGAAATATAGAGAGAAGTGAAATAGAATAAAGAATATAATCAATTATGTAATCATTTACTTAATCTTGTAATTCGAGTGCAGGATTAAGTAGGAATATGTACAAAGAAAAAATTAAAATATAATATGATAAAATAATATAAAATAAAAATAAATAAAAATTTTGTTCATGTTTGAGAATGCACGTGACCTTTAAACTACTAAGATTCTTTAAAAAGAAATATTAATAAATAATAAAAATAAAAGACAAGATTATTCATGTCAATTCATGTCACATAATTACGCAATAAATATTTTCTCGGTGTGATAAAGCATTGCAAGATGCAAGAAGGAAAGAGAAAAATAAACAAATTAAATTCTAATTGACATGTACTAGGACTGGAATGCAGAAGCAAAGAAAGAGAGAAAAAAAAAAATTAAAATAAAGTGATAAAATTTTGTTACTTGGCAAATAATTAATTTAAATTTAATATTACAAATAGGTTCAGTTGAAAAATAAAAAACAAAATTTGACTTAATATTTACTTGTTACTATATTATTCTAAGTTATAACTAGAGTAATTCAATACAGAATAAGAAATTTTCACTTTGTCCGTCTACGCTGGCATAAACAAACAAATATAAAAATTTCCAGACAAGTGACACTCTCGCTGCAAAATTTACTTCGGATAATTTAAGAATTTTATAAGGGCCACTAAATACTTGTGATAACTTCCTAGTATTAGGGTACTGAAATTCTTCATAGATAACTAGATCTCCTATTTTAAATTTTGGTTTGATATAATCTTTATCATAATATCTTTTATTTTTTAAATGAAATTCATCAGTTCTTGCTTTAGCAATTTTAAGTGCTTCATGAACAGGGTGATAATAATTTTGTTGTAAGGGGGAGTCATAGGTTAATTGGCCAAAAAGCAAGTAAGCAGGTGGAAATTTAGTAATAGAATGAGGTGTATTATTATATTCATTAATTACCTCAGTTAAAAGCTTAGTCCAGGGAATTTTAGAGGTAGTGGAGTTTACTTTACATTTTAATCTAGTTACTATTGTCTGATTTACTCTTTCACATTTCCGATTTGTTTGTGGATGATGGGCAGTGGTCAAACGTTGTTTAATATTATGATTTCGCAGGAATTTTTTGAATCTTGAAGAAGTAAAAGCAGCATTCCTGTCAATTAGCAATTTTTGAGGGGACTGTACACTTGAAATCTTACTAAAACAGAATAATTGTTGAGGGATTTTGATATTGAAGATTTGTTTTAGACCAGTGGTTCCCAAACTTTTGGGCTCGCGAAGCCCTTTTTAAGAAAATTTTTTAAGGCGGAGCCCCTGGACCTAACTATACTCTGTGGTTTACAAATTAATGCTTTTTATGCCTATGGAGCAGAGAAAAATCTGTTGAATAAAATTCCGAGCTAGTAATTTCTGACATTAGACCAAGGTTCTCAGTTTGGCGATTTGCTGATATAGGAATTCTGAATTCATACTAGAAATTTTAAACATCAAATTTTTTACTGTATAAAATTTTAACAATTTTATTTCATATTATTATTGTTGGACACAATAAAATAAAAATAAGGATTAAAACCCTCTTTTTTTTGTAGTGAAATATCTACCTTGTTGAATCGAGATATTTACTTCAAACACAGCAAAAATTATAATTAAAAATTTGTGATTTTTGAAAGCGCTAAGTAACGAAGAAAACAAACTTTTTTGCCCGAGCGATGTTCAGCAATCCTGTTAAGGGGTTAATGACACCAAATTTAAATATAAAAAATATTCTTGTGGGATTTCCAGTGTGAACTTGGAATTAACCCTTTCTGGCACGGGTAAAATCTGTTAGTAAAATGAGAAATTATCGACTGACACCGGAATTCACAAACGAATTTTTTAGATATTTTGAATTCCTTAATTTAAGATGCTATGGTAAAAGAAAAATTTTACTAAAATATTATTGGTGCCATTTGCAAGTTTTGAAATTAAAAGTAAGTATCCCATACCGGGCACAGTGTGCCGGAAAGGGTTAAAGATCAAAATGGTAAACCATGTTTGTATTATGCATTGCATTGGAGCTTACGTAAAACAATTATTATTTATGGCGAAAACCACACGGACACAGAACAAAAGGGTAAGTTGTACAGTTTTTGTTAGCAGAGAGGTACCTTTGTTGATTCCAATAGGCTACTCCCGAAAAAAAAAAAAAAATGCCTAGTTCCAGTAACCCATGAGTAATAATGTAGCACGTTTTTGCTTAGTCCCGCCTACCCGTAATAGAATCAATTTAAGTGGGCGGGACAAAATCTATAATCTTTATTGTTTGGTGCAGCATTGATCACTTTTTTGGATATTTTATATAAAATATTTGGCTGTTAATTACAGTTTTGAAAGAAACTTTTTTTCGTCATTGTTTTTTCTTTAAAACAGATACGCAATTAAAAACTACACATGTTAATCCCTTGAGAAGCAAAGAAAATGTCTGTATAATATTGAATTCTCACCGGAAAAATCGAAAAGTTTTATTTTAAAAGACAAAAAAAAAAAAGCAATTTTTCAAGAACTTGCCGCCAAAGTTAAAAATATGAAATTTCGTTAGAAGTTTCTGGTGAGAATCTCATTTAAATTAGGTGGGATTCAAGGGGTTAAAGGAACTGCAAAAAAACTTTTCTAATAAAATGGGATACACGGATGGGATTAAATTTATATCAAGGTGTGGGTATTCATTGACAAAAAAAATCTAAGTAAAAATTGGAGCTAAGCAAAATTTTAAATTCTTAATGTGATTAAAAATGTAAAGAACCAAGATGTATTTTTTAAATTGCTACATACTTATGATTGGAAAATATGACAGAGACCAATTAAAAGAAAATTTTAAAAAGGTGTTGTAAAAAGATACATGATGCTAAAAAAAGAAATGCAGCTTCAGCATTATACATTGCTGTACAATTATGTAAAACACCATAAACAATTTAAATAAAAAGATAATATTAGAAATAAATTTATAGAAATTAAAAATTTATAGAAATTAAAAATTTATAGAAATTAAAAAGATATATAACAAACAGATTAAAGTTACGAAAAGAAAAAATATATATACACAGCGTACATAAATATTAAATAAATCTAATGAAAGTTTTCTGAAATAATACAAAATATTTTATAAAGTGGGCATTTTAATCGACAAATATTGTTATACAGAGAAAAACAGTTCAGAAAATTTAAATATTAAAATAACATAAACATATTAAGGAATTTAAATTTAAATATAAAAAAAGAAATATATATACATAATGTACACAAATGCAATATGGATTTAATAAAGGTCTTTAAATGATAGAAGGTAAAAAAAAAAATATGTTTTCAGCGACAAACACTATTTTATTATTAAAACAATTTAAAAAAAAAATAAAAAAATTAAATAACTAAGAATTAATACCAGTAACATAAACAAAATTTAAAAAATTAAACTTATAAAAATAAAAAGAAATACACTGCTCATCATTGAAAATGCAACACCAAGAAGGAGTGGTCAGAAATTTATGCAAATTTTAGTGCAGACGCACGTCACTGAGTTATGCGAATGATGTGAAATGCGCAGGTCTCCGACGCACGTGATGTAAAATATAAGGGAATGAACTTGAAGAATGAGTAATATTCGTGTCATTATTTCTGCCAGACGAATTATCGAAGTATTTTTCTCAGAGGATACATGCATTGAAGAGAATGCCAGGCCGCCATCAATGAAGGCACAGCAGATAGACGATTTTACAAGAAGTATGGGGGTCGGACTGAGAAGATCCTTACGTCAAATCGCTGCTCATGCGAGCACGGTGCATCGGCTGTGGCGAACATGGTAGGAACAAGAAAATGCGGCAACATTGAAGGGTGCAGGTTCAGCCAGAGTGAAGTCAGCATGTGTGGATCGACAAGTTTTGGCGGATCCGCAAGTCACTTGTACCTCGATTCTGCAGCATGTACAAGATACCCTGGATGTTTCTTATTGATGTCTTGAACGTGGCCTGCACTCACGGCGTCCATTAAGAAGACTACCATTGACTCGAAAGTATAGACGCCAACGATTGGAATGGTGCCAGACTAGAGCGACGTGGATGACAGAATGACAAAACATCGTGTTCTCAGATGAATCACGCTTCTGTTTATCCAGTGACAGTCGCCGCACACATGTTTGTCATCTACGTGGAGACAGACCGAATCCGGCAGTAACTGTGGAACACCCCATCGCGCGGCATAATGGTTTGGGGCGCTACTGCATATAATTCCATGTCACCTCTAGTTCGTATTCAGGGATGCAATATTCAGCAGGATAACACCCGACCGCACAGTTGTCGCATGTGCCAACATGCTGTGCAAGGTATGCAAATGCTTCTCTGTCCACTGTACTCTCCTGACCTGTTACCAATCGAACATGTGTGGGATGGGATTGGAATCTGCCCTTGCCTCGATCAGAAGACGAACTGTGGCAAATGGTTGAAAGGGAATAGAGAGCCATCCTTCAGGACACCATCCGCAATCTTATTGACTCTATGCCTAGATGTGTTTCTTCGTGCATCGCTGTCCACGGTGGTCCTACATCCTACTAAGCCGATGCCGTTCTCGTTCTGTATTCTGACTATCATTTTGAAACAAAGATAATTTAATGCTCCTTGCTGTCTCTCTCTTTTTCCTAAATTTCATCAATTTCTGACCACTCCTTCTTGGTGTTGCAATGTCGAGCAGTGTATATACATGCATTACACACAAATGAATCTAGTGATGGATTTTAAATGACACAAGATCTTTTTAAGTAAAGATTTTTTAAGCGACAAATATTGTTTAAAAAATTAAATACATTTTTGAAAACTAGGATAGAAGATTTAAATAAGTAAACTTTAATAAAAATAAACATTTAAGGAAATTAAAATTCTAAAAATAAAAATAATACAATATGCAACATATACAAATATTAAATGCCTGTAGTATTTATTTATTCTTTTGCAAAAGTTTGACGAATGATAATATATAAAAGTTTAGTGAAAAAAATGTGGTTGGATTATTTTGGACAATTATTTTATTATCTGGTGCAATTTACGAAAGTATCAAGCGAATATCTGGTTCTGCATTTAACCGTTTTCTGTATATTGTTTTGATATTTGTATAAATGGAGAATCCAGCTTCACACAAATATGTCTTTGAAAATGGGAGTAAAATTAACTTTGTATTTATCTGTCAAATGACACCAAGATTCAATGATACGCTTGTTTTGAAAAGAGATTTCTAGATCGCTTTGAGATGTTAAATCAGTAATAGTTTCGTATTCCTCAGAGCTTAAGCTGTGTGGTTTTGTTTTTACACTGAATTGATTTACTATACATTTAAAATCATCCAGCATCTTATTTCAAGTAGCTGGAACGTAACGCTCAAATGAATTTTATAATTTTACTTAATGGTCAAATAAATTTATCAGAGCTTCAAAATTATCTTGAATACTTTCTTACATTTTTTTCAAACTTAATGTTATGGTCATTTAAAAAAAATTTAGTAAGAATTATTTATTTAGTAAAAATTAAGTATAAACGTATAAACAGGCACAGCTCTAAAGAACTAAACAGTTCTCCCTTTTGTTTGGAGAGTAGAGTTAACAGCACTGGTGCGCCTTTTCTGTTTCGTTCCACGTTGTGCATTCAATTCAGAATACTATTTCTGGTAGCTTATTTAAAATCGAATTTTTAAAACACATTTGAGGATGAAGTATAAAAAAAAAGTAATTTACACCAAAAATATTATACAAAAAGTAGATACATGTATAATGCAAATGTTAAACTATCTTTGAAATATATCATTGAATTTTTCAACCCATTATAGATACACTTATTTTTGACACACACAAATGCTTTTGAAAATCTTTTACTTACAATATACTAATTTCTTTCATGTTTCGTTCATTTTCCTGAAATGCCGCGGAGCCCCTGGGAAGTTCAGGCGGAGCCCCAAGGGCTCCGTGGAGCACACTTTGGGAACCTCTGTTTTAGACAATTTGTATAAGTTTCTGTAGTGACACTTTTGGAAGGAAATGCCCAAACATATCTTGTGGCATGGTCTATTATAATATGGAGATTTTTTTTTGTAGAATTATAATAATTGAACCCTCCTACAGTATCAACAGACAGACAGTCAAAAGGTTGATCTGTAGTGGGCTTAGCTTGTAATAAGCCAAGTTTTTTCTGTCTAGGTTTTTTATTTTTCTGACAAATATCACAGTATTTAACAAAGTTGGTAATGTCTTGGGTCATATCTGGCCAATAATAGTTAGGAGAAATTAAATTTTGCATTTTTTGAACACCAGGGTGACCAAACTGCTCATGAGCAACACTAAGCAATTTTTTTCTTAGGGACATGGGAACTACTACTTTACGAAAACCTTTTCTTTTAACTATAATCAGTCCATTGTCATTAATATAACTTGATCCACACACATTTTCATTTTCTTGCATCTCAATAATCTCTTTAACGTCAAGAAGAAAAGTAAGGGGTTTACAAAAATGAGAAATAGGGTTTCTTGACAACATGTCGGCTTCGACATTTGTAGATCCGTTTAAGTACTCTGTTTTGTAATCGAACATACTTAACTTCAATGACCACCTAAATAATCGACCTCCTAAATGTTTGACATTTTTTAACCAAACAAGAGATGCATGATCAGTATGGATGGTAAATTGTACACCGTGAAAGTAATGATAAATTTATCTAAAGTATCAATGATAGCAAGACACTCTAATTCGGTAATGAAGTAATTTTTCTCATAACTTCTCAATCCTCTAGAAAAATAAGCAATCGGGTGTAAAAAGTTATTATGGTCGGGTTGTTTAAGAACTGCACCTACCACCACCTGAGAAGCGTCAACAAACATGTGTAGGGGTAATTTTGGGTCATAAATCTTTAAAATTGGTTTAACAATGAGGGCAACTTTTAATTTTTGAAAAGAGATTTGACATTCAGTATTCCATTCCCAAATAGTATCTTTCTTAAGTAATTTATTTAGGGGGTGTCTAATTTCAGCATATTTGTCAATAAATTTATGATACACATTTATAGAACCAAGAAATCTTTGTAATTCTTTAGTATTAGTAGAAGGTTTTAGTTTTTTAATTGTTTCTATATTAGTATTAGCTGGAATTAAAGTTCCATTTTGGATTTCATACCCTAGAAAATTGATTTGTTTTTGAGCAAAAGTACATTTAGATAATTTTAATTTAATATTTTCTATTCGGCATAAATCAAAAATTTGGATGATATGCTGTATATGTTCATCTATTGATTTAGACAAAATAATTATATCATCAAAATAATAACAAGCAAAATCTATTTTATATTTTGTAAGAATTCTTCTAATTGTCCTATTGAAAATTGGGGGGCCTACCTTTACACCAAAGGGGAGAACATTCCATTCCAAGAGCCCACAATTAGTAGTAAAGGCTAACTTTTCGGAATCTGCTGGGTGAATAGGTATATGCCAATAGCCTGAGGCTAAATCTAGTGTAGAGAAATATTGGGCACCACTTAATTTGTCTAAAATTTCATCTATTCGGGGCAAAGGTTCAGCGTCATTTTTCATAATAGAATTTAATTTTCGGTAATCAACACACATTCAGGTTTTTTTTGCCTTCATCTCGTTTATTTACTAATGTAACTGGGGAAGAATATGGGCTATAACTTTTTTTAATTAACCCAGCAGCTAATAAGGATTGGACTTGCTGAGATATTTCTTTTTTATCAGCAATGGATGTACGATAAGGCCTCAAGGATATTGGTAGGTCAGATTTAAGATAAATACGCTGAGGTTCAATATTAATTCTCCCTACATCATATTTATTTTTGGCAAAAATATCTAAATAATCCCCTAAAAGTTCCCTTACATTTTTATTTTGAATAGCATTCAGATCCCCCAATAGATTATAATCATCATTATTAGTTCGCGGCAAGGATTGAGGAGTTATGGTATTTCCATAATCGGGTTGCACAGTAGTATCATTTTTTATAATATCAAAATGAAGCAATTCTAAGTTATCACTGGATATGTTGACATGTTGGTTTAACATAATATTGTCTTGTAACACCTGGCTTTTTGCACAATCAATTTTCTATTTAAATTTGGCACAATCAAGTAAACCTAAAATAGCATAGTCCAAACCTAGCTTACTTACTAAAAAATTAACATACCTCTTTATATTACCAAATTTAATTAATAACCGACAAGTTTTATTAATTGTAAGAGTTCCTTGTGCCTGTCTAATAGTAATAGGTGAAACATTATGTAAATTGTCATTTAAATATCGAACAAATTTGAGAGGTAAAATTGAGACAGTTGATCCACTGTCAACCACACAATACACTTTTTTATTGTCCACATATCCAGGAATAAGTAATTGTCAAATGTTATTAGTAGGGGGTAGTTGTATATGAGCAGGAGTTTGAGATTGCAATGAATTTATGTTAAATATACAACTTCTCTCCCAATGATAAGCATTTTCTATCCCTCTGTTTAAACATATTCTGCACGGACGACTTGGGTAGTTATTTTGATAATGAGTCGTAGGCATTCTAGGAGTGAAAAATCTAGGATTAAAATTTTGGGTTGGGTTGTTTGGAGTGGGTCGAGTCCAATGTCTGGGCTGAGGATTGGGATTGTGCATAGGTCTAGTTGGTTTCTGTTGTTGTTATTAGGGTTGTGAGTTGGAATCGCTGCTAATTGTTTCACAATGCGAAACCATTCACACGTATTAGAAGGAGGGTTAACCATTAAACAATTTTGATACTCCGGCTTAAGTCCATCAGTTAATCCCTGTATAATTAAATTTTCCCCAAGCTGAAGTTGTCTTCCAATCTCAACTTTCTTTCTAAAATAAGAATCCAAATCACTTAGATCATTTAACTTTAAAGAGGTAAACTCAGAAAATTTTGGAACTCTAATCTGAATGAATTTTTCTGTTAAAATCTCAACAATTTCCTCGTAAGTAGCACAATCCAAACAATCATTTATATAAGCTTTTAACGCTTCCCCCTTTAATATTTTGAAATATTGTGTTTTTTCCACTCATTATCTTTTTTTTCTCCAAAACACTCATTATCAAAGTGTTTAAACCACTTAAAAATATCCATGCCTGACTCAAAGTCAAAAGGTACAATATCAAGTTTATTTTCTGACATTTTTTCTTCCTTTACTAATCCTGATCTTAATAACATAAAAGAGGGATAATTCATATGAGAAATATTTGAATGCTATACTTCAATTACTGAAATGCAATTACTATATTTCAAATAAATAACAATATTAATAATAAATAATAAATAAATAATAAATAAATCAACCCTTTCTTTGTTATATTAGGAATGTTTGTTCTCTTTGAATTCATGTGAAATAAATAAATAATAAATAAATAAGTAATAAATAAATAAATATCGGTTTTTCATACATAGGAAATACACAACAAATAATTTTAAGAACAAAAATACTTTTCTTTACGTATTGATAATAAATTTAGCAACAGAGAACTTTTTAAGAACAAAAGAATTCCATCTTTCGTACTAAGAACACCTTTAAAACTAAATAAAATTTCTATGAGCAGAAAATTTCAATTAATTATAAATTAAGAACAAATTTATTTTTTAATATCTGTAATTAAAAAAAAATCAAGAATTTAAACAAAGAAATTATTATTAAAATTTCGTAAACAATAATAAAATAAGATAAATAATAAATAATAACTTACAATCTTGTTCTCTAAAAAAGAATAATGGAACCTAGACTTTATTTGGAAGGAAAAAGAAAGAAAAAAAAATTATGGTATTCAGTTAGAATTCGCGGCCTTTGAACAACATCGCTGAAGAAATTTCTTTATCAAAATGATTCACTGCTCAGATGTTCTTTATCTTGATAATCATCAGATAGTTTCGTAGAGGTTAATTATATATAAAAAATACTGGAGACATATTTCACAAATGATGGATTTCCCACCTGTCAATGTCAAACAATATCACAAACAAAACTTTATAAGATGATCCCTTTTCACAGCTGAAAGGTTTATCATTGTATGCACATGATGTTGTTTCAAGTTACTTTTATAAGAAAAAAAGTTTTCTAGCATATCTTACAACTGAGCGTTTTCTCGTTCGAATGCTACGCATATTTCACAATAAAAAGATCACCCATATGTATGCGAGAGAAGGTTCACCTTCAATTTTCTTTCTCTGAGGAAATTTCTCATTTACTTTTCTCAAAAGTCGTATGCCAGTTCATTTTTTATCCTGCCGGCTAATCGATGTCCTGATACGACGATGATGTTCTATAATAGTATATAAGCTCTAGTAGAATACCATGTTGGCTGTAGAATACTGCTATTCACTAAGACTCAATAGCAGGATGAGCAGTTGTTCTGGTAAGTGGATAAGCCATGGATTCGTTCTCGTAGGAGTTTCTCCAATAACAATGCAAGAAAATCAGTTTTTTAGTTCTTTATTATTTAGAGCATGAACTTAAGTTACTCCACAGATCACCGTTCCACACATCTATCACTACGTCGCAGAAGAGACTTGTGACTTTTGTTAAACAGTCGTGGAATAAAATTTACAAATATGGCTAATAGGTCATGGAAAAAATCCTAAATTTTGTCAATTAGTCTTGAAAAAACAGACATGAATTTTCATCAAACGATTGCGAAATACAAGTCTTTTTTTTGTCAAGTGATTGCGAAATATAACATTAATTTTCGTTAAAAGATCGCGAAATATAACAGATTTTTGTCAAAAGATCTCAAAATAAAATGGCTATTTTCATCAAACGCCAAATGGTCACGATATAAAATAGTAATTTTCATAAAACGTTCGCAAAACGAGGTGATTTTCATGAAACGATCGCAATGTGAAATGACGATTTTCGTCAAACAATCGAACGATCATGATGTAAAACGGCGATTTTCGTCAAACGATCAAACAATCATGATGTGAAACGGAGATTTTCGTCAAATGATCACAATGTAAAACAGAGATTTTTGTAAAACGGAAATTTTCGTCAAACGATCGCGAAATGAAACAGTGATTTTCGTGAAATGATTGCAATGTAGAACCGTGATTTTTATGAAACGGTCCTTAAATAGCATTCCAATTTTCGTGAAACGATCGCTAAATAAAACAGTGATTTTTGCCAAATGATCATCAAATAAAACAACTATTTTTGTCAAAAAAAAAAAAAAAAAATCTTGCAAATTTTTGCTATTTACTCATGGAATAATCATCGAATCTATTGCTGGGTTACTTAAATTGATTTAAAATTATGCGATACATAAAATATAAAATTTCTCACTGAACCTGTTGCTGGGCTACCTTAATTGGTGTATAATACTATGAACTACTCCTTTATTACTTACTCTTATAAATTAAAAGTTTACAAAAAAAAGGCTGTAATTCTTTATTTATTTTATTGTAAACAAAATAGTTTACAAAATTAATGCATAAATGTTGTGAAAAATGTCGTAAATTTTACTTTACACATAATTCTCTCTTTTTTGCTGTTTTCTGAGAGGCATCCCTGTAAATAACATTAGCTTGACCTGCAGTGATCCAAAAATGATACATTAATAAAATTTTCTTCAGTATATGACCTAACCCATTGGTTTTCTTATAGCGCAAAATGATACCATACAAAGTTTAGTAAGAATTGTTTGAGTTATTTTTTAGATATAACCAGCTTGACCCTGACCCACAGTGACTAAAAATGACCCATTAATTGAACTGTATTGAACATGTGACCTAGCGCAATGGTCTTGTGTCTCAAAATAGTAAAATACAAAATTTATTCAAAATTGTTAAAGCCATTTTTAAGATAAAATTTGCACACACACATACACTAGAGATGAGATGGAAATGGGCTTAGCTTAAACCTGAAAGCCCGGGCTCAATTCTTATACTAGTCTTTGGGCTCGGATGGGCTTGGATTCATTCTTTCTGATATTGACGATTTTATTTATTATCATATTAAAAAAAAAAAAAAAAAAAAAAAAAAAAAAAATCTTAAAAATTACTTATTTCAGTTCAAGTCATAAGCTGTTTTGATCAAAATAAAGAGGGGAAATAGAAACTTTTTTTTTTTTGGTAGCATTAGAAGGTTATTTTAAAAGAAAATTTGAGTATTTTTTTATGTCTCACATAGATGGCGACGAGAATGCTGATTATGGCACCATTAAGATAATATTTAATTGGAACATTTATTTATTACTATTTTTTTTAGTGGGAAATAAATATTTTCTTTTGCTTTTAGTTAACCAGCATTAGCTTTAGGCTTGTATTGTGTGCAAAACAAAGTAATTATTTATTTGAAAACAACATTAATTTCATTTGAAAACATTAGTAAAAGTATCTGATCTTTTAGACAATGCTATTATTATATTTTTTTATTTAAACTAATATTTAGGAACATGATAATTACAAAATATTGTTTTGAGGAATGAATCAATTATAATTTAAAATGTACATCTTTTATTGTAAATAGAACAATACAGAAACACATTAGCAGTTATTTCCATGTAATAAGTTTTTTAAAAAAGAGATTTAATTTAGAACAATTATTATATTTAAATATTATGATTTTTTTTTTCGTATATATATATTTTTTTTTTTTTTTTTTTTTTTTTTGTATTGCAGTACTTTCAGTATCGGGCTCGGTTATGATTGCACAGAATGTTTCGGGCTCAGGTGGTCTCAAATTTGAAATCGTCAGGCTCGACCGAGTCCAGGCTTCAAAAAGTTAGCCTGAACTCATGTCTAACACACCCACACACATAATTTCTGCTCATATTATAATTACATATTATAGTGCTCGTAAGGTAGGAGATATGAGTAAAAATACTAAAAGTTTATTTAACTTTGAGCTTTAAAATTTTACCTCTTTATAATTTCTAAATTTGTTGACAAAATGGCTTTCTATTTGGTAAACAAGGCTAAAATTTACTCTAGAATTCAAATGTTAAATCAAATTTGGATATTGATATTAAAAATATATAAGTTTTTTACTATTTCAACATGTTGGTCCTCTCTTAAGCTTATTTTTTCTACATAAATTTAAGTAAGACGTGATTCTTAATCAAATGGCTATTTTCATTTTTATTTTTGATGATTTAGAGATTAAAATGTATGCAATTTTACTTTCTCTCTCTTTCACTCTCACTTGACCAACTGGGCATGCAAAGTGAGAATGATAATCAGAGCTGCAGCAAGGATGGTGCAGATGATGCCCTTGCACCTGATGCTATCAGTTAAGATCAGTGCTGATAAGTTTAATTGGTGCCAACACTTATAGCTACTGATGCAGATATGATCAGTATAAAAACACCAGATGTCAGATAGCGCTACTGCTGTGTTGATGATAATTAACAATATTTTAGAAAGAAAATATGTTTTTGATTCCATCCATTTAGCTGAAACAGAATAAATTATTTGAGTGCAATGCAAGATGAACAAGATTCTGTTTACTAAAGTTAGAAAGATGGATGTTAAAGAAAGATTTCTTTCGAGTGATAAAGGAAAAGTAATTTTTTATTCCCCTAAATCTTGTATTTTTTTCCCTTAGGAGAAGGAGCAACATACTAAAGCTAATCATTGAAATATTTTCATGCAGTAGCTGTTCAGTAAATATAAAATAAATAACATTCAATAATAAAAAATATTTTGTGATTATACTGTTGTGTAAAATTGTAAGTGCATTAATAGTTGCATTTTGTTTTTATGACATATAACTGTTTAGCATAACCCAGACATAATGCTATGTGTTAAATCAATTTGTACATGCAATAATATTCTTAACTTTTGTTTATTTATATTGTTTTATTAAATGTAAGTTATTCTTATTTATTCTTACATGTTTATATATTTATTTTTATTATTAGGTTGAATCCTTTATATGATCAAGCTATGAATAACTTAGCCAATATCTTAAAAGATCAAGGCAAGCTATTAGAAGCTGAAAAGTTACTTATGTCTGCTATTGAAATAAGGTATGTTTCATAAATGTATTCTTAACAATGAAAAATAACTGGTAAATAATTGGTATATTTACTTGTTACTTTGTAAAGAAAAAATATATATATTCAGCACTTTTGAAAATTTCATTTTAACTTAATTTTCAGAGTGTATGACGAAATTACTTAATTATATTTTAGATCTGATTTTGCTGCTGCCTGGATGAATTTAGGTATTGTACAATCAAGT
Source organism: Maratus speculifer (assembly GCA_964019185.1). Lineage (NCBI taxonomy): Eukaryota > Metazoa > Arthropoda > Arachnida > Araneae > Salticidae > Maratus > Maratus speculifer. The sequence goes on from OZ025299.1 coordinate 173,036,252, forward strand.
TTGAAGAAAGTGAAAGATGCTGAAAAAAGTTATCTTATGGCTCTTCATTTTCGAAGACGATATCCAGATTGTTATTATAACCTGGGAAATTTGGTTTGTATTAAGTTCTGTAGAATATATTTTTATTATTTATTCTTTTTTATGCAGATTTTGTTTTCTTTGAATATTAAGATTTGTACTCGTGAAAAAACAATTATACCTAATATTTAATGAATACATTTAAATTATTCAGTATTTGATATTACAGAGTTCGTACATGTTCCGTTATTTTCCAGATAAAATATCACTATTTCTTCATTAAAAAAAAGTAAATCTAGTTCAAAGGCTCAAAATTTCACCTCATTTGAAGAGAAATTTTCTATAAGAAAATACTAGTACTGAAGAACTTTCTGGTGTGAAAATTCCAGGACTTGTACAAACCCTGTATTATTTTTTCCTTAACAGCTGAATAGTTTAATTGCTTGTTGCATAGTCAATTTTGCTGCTAATTGTGCTGTGATCCGTTTAGTTTTAAATTGTATTTTAAAAGATTCAATTGTTGATAGTTTCAGTTATAATCTTAAATAAGTAATATAATATAAATTATGCATAAATAATATTATAACGGTGCAATTAAATAATATTGAGATGTAAAGCAAATATGATGTTATTGAAGGAATTTGGACATATTCAAACAAACACTGATATACTGTTCTTGAGTGGCTTAAAAAATTCAACCAGAAGTGGCCTTTTAAAAACCATAATAACTATGGATTGTTTGGCCAACATGACAATTTTATTATGCTAAGCCCACAAACAATGGTTAGTAAAGAAGTGTAATGTTGGCTAAAATATGGCCTAATAAAAACTGAACTATGATAAAAATTTCTAAAATAATAGTGTCTAAGCATCTGGATAACCTGGAAAATTGAGGGAAATTTATATGGACTCGGAAAGTCAGTAAATTTTACCACTCCTGAGGAAAAGTCAGGAAAATTTGAATATCTAAAAAAAAGTCAGAGAAATTTAAAACTTAAAAAAAAATTAGAGAATCTTTTTCTGATTTCAGAATTTAGGATTTGACATTGCAGTACAAGTAAAATCTAACTTTTTCTTCATCAGTACTGTTTCAATCTCTAGTGCAGTTCATTTTGTTTATGGTTTTTTGATACTTCCTTATGACTGAGATTTTCCAGCTTTATCGAATCTTTGTACAGAATGTTGTAGGATTGATTAGGTGATTGTCTGGTTTCTTGTTTTTGTTTAGGAACTGAACTCTTGTCTTTTTTATTAAAATATTGTGACTAATGTGATAAAAAGTTTCACCTAACTGGATAAAAAAAGGGTTTTCATTAAGAAATGTGTTATGCAATTCTTAACAATGAAACAAATGTCTTAGTGTTCAACAATTGATAAATTTTGCAAAAAAATGTTTAAAAAAATCTGTAGTTTCTGCTTTAGAATCAGTTTTAAAAGTTCCATTCTTAAATTCTTAGCTTTTAAAGTTTTTTTTTTTTTTTTTTTTTTTTTTTTTTTTTTTTTGTGTTGAACTTACGAATTCTTAATACACGGAATTTGTTTTTATTGGTATGGAAAATCTGAAAATGTCAGGGAAATTTATTGTTCATCTGAAATAGGTACTCTGAAAATAAGTCAGTACAAATAAAAATCCATATTATAAATAATTGTATTAATGTAAATATAATAAATAACATGATGTTGTATCAACATAGCAATAAAGAAGAAAAATTACATAACAGCTTCTGTTAAAAAAGTCATTCTACTGATCATAGCAGCAGCATTCAAAATTCAGTTTTCAGCATAAAAAAAGCACAGCATCATTTAATAAATATTTTGAAAGGGAAAGTGATTTTTAGCTCACAGGCTATCATAGCCTGAGAGCTTATGTGCCCGCCTGTTCTGTATGTACGTTCGTACGTGCGTAACGCAATAACTCATGATAAAAGCATCCTATACACTTGAAATTTTGTATACAGGTGTATCCTGATAAGGCACTTCCCTGATTAGTTTTTGGAGTTCATTCGATAAGTATAAAAGGGGGAACAGGGGGCTTTTGCCACTCCCCTTAATTGATATAAATTGATTAGTTTAGGGGGTTCAATGATTAAGTATAAAAGGGGGAAAGGGGAAGCTGTTTCCCTTTCCTTTGATTTTTTTTTCGATCGGAAATAACCCTTGAAAATATAAGTCTGTGATGTGCAGTTAGTATGCGTAGACTGTGAGCTCAATGCCATTAGTTTAACTGGGCAGTATTCTTTTTATTTAATATATATATTCAATGTGTTATTGCCATAAAACTGTTGATGAAAGCATTTACAAAGTGACTTTTGTTAGGCAGCAAACTTTTTAATATAATAAAAATTTATATGCTAATATGCTATTATTGATATTCAAAACTGATTCAATCTTTCACATTAATTCTGAAGACAGCCAATAAAGATTAGCTATATCTTTACATGGAAGCTTGTGTCTCTGACTTAGTGATGGGAGATTCTGGAAATTTTGAGAATCGATTAAAATCGACAATGGCATTGACAAGTGGCATCAATCATAATAAGAATCAATTTCTAAATTCTAGAATCGATACTAGAATCAATATTATGATATTCACAGATAAGCTCAAAATTAGTAATTCTAAAATTTCGTGAATCAGCAGGGCCATAACCATCACCTTCCATCCCTCACCCCCATTTAAAGCAGGGTTGGCAAAGTGGGTCCAGCCCAGAAAAACCTACCCAGGTTCACCTACAAAAACCCATCTGGGTTTTTGTTAAAAGTTGGCTTTTGCTAAAAATAATTTCTGAATCTGTTAATCCCCCCCCCCCCCTCTACAGTATTTAGAAATACAAAATGCAAATTTACCTTTTAAGCCTAAAACCTAAGTGGTTTCTTTTATCAAAATTACATTTAAAAAAATTCAGTTATATTTGTGGTAATTAGGTAGTAGTTTATTTCAGAATATTTATTTTTTCAATTTATTTATTTTATAAAGATATATTTCAAATACTTTACACTATGTAATGTATTTAAAATATTTATAATTGATCTTTTTTTATAGTTTACTAATCAAAATCTCATTAACTTTGATTCTTATAGTAATATTTATATATATTTACTAGTTTTTTACACTGACCTAAGTGTAGTCTGTTCTGTAGTTTTGACTATATGAATCCAAATGTAGAGAAAATCCTCTTAATGGAACAGAATGCAGAGACTGGAAAAAACCACAAAAATCATAATCTAGCTTGTTTTTCTTTTTATGTACTTTTCTTTTAAAAATTCCCTACCATTTTTAAGCTGAAAATTGTGACATAATATTTTCTGAAAAAAGAGATTTAGGAAAATAGTCTGTCTTTAATTTTAAATGCCAATATTGCAGGTAACCACTCTGAATGATACTGCATTATCCATGCATCAGTTCCTTCCTCTTCTGTTAAATTAAACCTTTCCCCTCTAAATTTTGCATCCATTATATTATCTAAAAAATGTGCGGTCCCTATAAACTATTTGTAACATTTCAGCACAATTTCCTTGTGCTGTTTTATTTCTTCTGATTCCATGAAATTTCTCTAAATCTTAACAGTACATAACAGTGTGGTTGTATCTTTTTGCAGTTCAGCAAGAGCTGAAGATATAATTATTAGTTGCTTGTTTAAATTCAAACACTCTTTCCCTCAAATTCTACTATTTTTTATTATTAAATTTTGTAAAAATCTTAAATTCTTGCTTGATCTGTTTCAAACTCTAAGATAGCTTAGCTTATAACATGTGATAAAAATTTAAAAAAAAAGAATGTGGCATTAAATACTGCTATTTTCTAATAGTAATTTCTGCAAAATTTTTAATTCTTTGCCTTAAAACACCACTTTTTTGACTTATATATCTATAGATAGGTTGCTTAATGGAGTTTTGTTCAGATATATTTTTGTTAAGAATATAGCGTGCTACCTGGTAGTGTGTGTGCAGCATGCCTGCTATACGGGTTTGTAGGCAGCTGGAACCCGGTTCGAGGTACGTTCAGCATGACATTTGCATATAAGTTGCAGATTCGGTTGAAAGGAATGAACCTTCTGTATGTGCGCTGTACGCCTGCTACATGGTGCCGTGTGCAGTGGGGATACGGTTTAAGATGTGCATCTAAATTAGAGATTTGTTTGAAAGGAAGCCCCCTGTAGTGTGTGCTTTTGGCCTATTATGTGGTGCCTTAGGCAGTGGGAATGCGGTTCAAGGTTCGTTTGCCTCAAGATTAACATATAAATAAAAGATTCTTTTTTGAGATTTACATATAAAAGGAGCAGCCCCGCTAGCAGGCGAAGCCAACTAGTTTAATAATTATAGCAACTTCAGTTATTATGGTACAAAAATAAAATTAATTATTCCTTGTGACGACTAAAATGTATTTAAAAGTGATAAGAACTCACTTTTATCACTTAAAATAGCATTCAGTTAATTATAATATTAATATTATTGATAATATTAATAATAATCAATAGTATGTTATGGGCAGAATCGATTTTATGTTTTTACTTTCTTTTCTATCTTTACAAGAAGAAAATATTGGATTCGTAAAATATTTCAACTTCCGGTTTTGGTGGATTTAAACATTTTAGAAAATTCTGAACACAATTTGATGGTTTTTAGAAAATGTGTGTGTGTGAGTCTTTGTGAATCTGTATGTGACAAAAGTTTGTGACTGCTCTATCTCAAGAACAAATGTACGGAATTTCACAAAACTTTGACTTAGTTTGACCATGATATAAACTGAATCTGATTAGTTTTTCATGTATATTGCTAGACAGGTCACTCTGCTATGCTGCATTTTTTAATGATTTATGTAACAGCTATATCTTAATAACTAATGCACAGATTTTCACCAAACTTCAGATTCAGTTAATAATTTACATGAATTGATGTTTACAATTTGGTGTATATTGCTCCTCAGATGGCGCTGCTATTCTGCATTTTTCACACTCTAGCTTTATCTCAAGAATTAATGTACGGACATTCACAAAACTTTCGATTCAGTTAGTCCTTGATATAATTTGATGCTGATTACCTTTTGGTGGAAATCACTCAAAAGGTGTTGCTGCTATAATACAGTATTCATGATTATCGTAATAGCTCTATCTCAAGAACTAATGCGCGAATTTTCATCAAACTTCAGATTCAGTAAATCCCTGATATAGATTAGTGTTGTTTAGTTTTTGGTGTAAACTGCCAAACAGGTGATGCTGATATGCTGCATTTTTCATGATTTCACAATAGCTGTATCTCACAAACTAATGCATGTGTTTTCATCAGATTTCAGATTCAGTTAGTATCGGATAAAAATTGTTCTTGATTAGTTTTTGGTGTATATCACCCAACATGTGATGCTTTTATGCAGTATTATTTAAGATTTTGCTGTATCTCATAAACTAATGCACAGATTTTCACCAAACTTCAGATTTAGTTCGAAATTGACATAAGTTGTTGCTGACTAGATTTTGGTGTAAATCACCTAACTAGTGGCACTGCTATGCTGCATTTTTCATGAAGTATTTGTTAGGCCGTGGATCATTTCTATGTTGATGAAACCCTATGTTGGTGAATCATGGCAAGAGAAAAATATTCAAAATTTTTCAAACTAAATTTCTTTATTTAAACTATGTTAATTAAATAAACTATTTCATAAAAACTTGCTAAAAATGAACTAAAATGATCACAGTTCATATCTGCCTCTAAGGCACACAAACACAAAAACTTTCTTAAAAACACTCATCTCCATCCATCTCTGGTAAAAAACAATTCTCATAAGTGCTATTCCATTGATGCTACCATCACTACTGCCATACTAGTGCTACACTATCTCACCAACAGCTTGGTCTTTAAATACTATCAAAAATGAAAACAGTTAAAGTCAAAGTCAACTTGATTAATTACAGTTACAGTCAGACACAAAAATTATGCAAAAACTAAAGCCAGTTTAACTGGACACACCCACTTACCATGTCAAAGCTACAGTTAATTATTTACAAGTCCAGCATTGCAGAGTTTATAAACCAGCAGTGGCAACAATCATTGTTTACATTTGACAACCTGTCACGCCACAGTATGTTGCAGGCAACACTTACAATTACATTTGCTTTAATAAACATATTGCATAATTTATCTTAAGGAAACTTTAGCTGCTATGCTTTAAATCTTTTTATTCAAAACAGTTTATGAAACTTCATTAAATTTATAAAAGCACTTTGAAAATAAATAGCATGTTTTAAGTAAACAAACATTTTTTAAAAACATGCATGCTAATTGGTTATGGAGAGAACTGGGAAAACTAATTGGGATAAAACATTTTTTCCTACTTTATTATATTTGCATTTATTCTACTTTATAATTATAATGAAAAATGGTTAGAAAATTTTTAATTAAACATAACAGTGTTAACATGTATGAGATAGAAGAAACTTTTGGAATTCAGACATCTGACAAGTTTGTATCTTTTTTTTTTCTTTACAAGAAAAAGTATTGGATTAGTTAAACATTTCCACTTCCGGTTTTAAGAGAATTTATCGTGTTTGAAGGCCCTGTCTCAAATACGATTTGACTATTTTTATAAATTGCTGTCTGTCAGTCTGTGCATTCATTTTTGTCTCTGACAAAAATCTTGTGGGCACAATATTTTATTAACTAATGCCAGGAATTTGTTGAAACTTTTGATTCAGTTAGACTTTTCTATAAATTGGTGCTGATTACTTTTTGGTGAAATCGTTCTACAGGTGCTGCTGTTATATTTCATGATTGCTTTAAGATTGCTATCTCGAGAACTAATGCAGAAATTTTCATAAAACTTCACATTCAGTTAGACATTGGCCGTAAGTTGTTGCTTATTAGGTTTCAGTACAACTCATCTAACAGAAGGCATTGCTATGTTGCTTTTATAGGCAGTGTTGAGCTCAGGTATTTTTCTCCAGGAGGGATTTCTGCATCTCTGTAGAGGGACATTCTAGACTTCAGAGAAGGGGGATAGAACTTTTTGTATATTAGCATAAAATCTTATACCTTTTGGAGTGATATTTCAATGTTCCACAGACCGCTTGGGGATATTCCCTGAATTCAACTCTTTTTCAGGATACAGACGATTTTAGGGATCATATGTATCTCAAGAACTAAGGAATGGAATTTCATCAAACATAATTTTCTGTTGAACATTGCCATAAGTTGTTCCTGATTAGGTTTTTGTGTAAATCACATGACAGGTTACGCTGCTGTGCTGCTTTTTTAAAGAGTGTTGAATACAGATATTTATTTATTTTTTTTTTCAGGAAGGTTTCTGCTGTTCTGGAGAGAGAGATTCTAGATGAACATAATTTCACCAAACTTAATATTCTGTTAGACATATTAGAGAATATTTCAAGAATTGATGAACATAATTTCATCAAACTTAATATTCTGTTAGTCATAAGTTGCTCTTGATTAGATTTTTGTGTAAATTATATAATTGACTGTACTGCATTTTTTCTGGTATTTGTGATAGCTATATCTCAAAACTTATGCATGGAATTTAATCAATCTTTCTATTTATGTTGCACTGTAACATAAATAGATCTTTATTAGACTTGAGTGTATACTGCCCAAAAGGTGTGGCTTTTATGCACTTTGAATTTTAAATTTTGATTGCAGACATCTAAGAGAGTGTGAACCAAAATTCAACAGTTTGTTTGGAAAATGAATTGCTAATATTTTCTTTTAAAATGCACATACTTTAATTAACCTATGTTTTTTAATCTTCTTGATGAGCATAAGTTATCATTTGAATTTGACACTGTGATAGTGAATTTTGAAGTTTTAACATGTATGAAATAGAAGAAATTTTGGGATAGGCACATTTGACTACTTAATCTTCGATTTCTGAAGGAAAATGAAAATATTACTTCCAGAAAAATCAATTAAAAATCTTGTAATCAAATCAATTCACTTCATTCATTCATTGACTTAACCATAAATGGCTGTTGCATGTTGTCACACAAATCTTAAATAAAGAGAAAAATGAAACATGAATATTAATATAAAATTATTTGATTTATCGTTATTTATTGAAATTTTTATGTTTAGGAAGTAATGTTTTCTCATACTTATATAATTTATCAGTCTTAACATTGAATAACATATTAAAATTGTTCATATTGCTTTTTCTTTGAATAGTATTTAGAGCAGAAGTTGTATGAAGATGCATATAAAGCATGGAGGAATGCAACAGCAATAATGCCAACACATTTAGTTGCTTGGAATAATATGGTCATCATGCTTGATAGTTTAGGTGACTGTTTTTTCTATCACTTATCTGTCACTTTTGAAAAATATTCAAATATCATTAAATATTCAAATATTATTAAGTTCTAATGTTAGTTTATAAAATATACAAGGCATCCATGAAAGAACTCCAGGGTTTTAAAAAATCATATCGAGTTAACAGTATGATTGCTGTTGGAATAATGATAATGGTCTGTTAATTTTGAAGAAATCAGTAGCTAATCAAAGTTTGTTTTTTCAATACTCCATGTCATTGACCTGAAAGTAACATAACAGATGCTCATTCCATCCTGTTAATTCAGTGTGATAACAATGCCACAACAAAAGGCTCAGTGTATTATCTGGATTATAGAAACTGGATCTGTTGTTACCATTGTACAGGGAAACTTTCGGCACAAGTATTGTGGTAATGCACCTATGAACAAAACATTCGTGAATGGCTATGTGCATTTAAAGAAATGGGAAGTGGATCTGATTCCATTAAACTTTTTTTTCTGAGGGCATTTCATGAATCTTGTTTATGCTGAAGAAATTCAAGATGTAAACCATCTGAGGCAAAGGATAATCAATTGTGTGGCAATTATCACTCCAGACATGTTGGCCTTGTCATGGGAAGAAGTTGAATATTGTTAGGATGTATGCCATGCCACAAACAGGCAAACCTTGTAATCTACTAAATGGTAAAAATCTTGATAAATTTACCTTTAAGTACATATACAGTGTGTCCACTCTCAACAGTGGTCAATAGCTAATTCCTAAACTGTTAGTCACAGACATACAGTTCCAGTTACAAAAATGTTTTAGATGAGGTAAAGAAGTATTTTAAAAGCAATTCGGGTCAATAAAAACCTTTCTTAAAAAATTACAAAATTTACATTTTTATGCAATCCCTCGGTCCTATAAGTTATATTAATAAAATTTTCCTCTTATACTGACAAGTAAAGAAAAAAAAGTCCCATTCTCCTACGATTCTCAAATTTAGTGGAGATATAATTTCTGAGATATATTTAAAAAATGGTTGAGAGTAAAATTAACATTGCAATATAAATTTGAAATACTTTATCATTCTGACATATAAATGCAAAATATACAAATATGCAAAATATTGTTATATGCCTATAAGGAAAAAACAGAAATTTTGTTAAATAAAATTATGAAAATTAGCTGCCTCCAAAATTACACATATTTAAAAATGTTATTAGATAATGTTAGCCTGCGAAAGTTGGATTACGATATGTTTTTCAGTTTTTGATAGTTAAATCTTATGTGTTCTGTACCACTGAATCTGAAATTTACTTTCATTTTTAACCATTGTGTAAAGATTTTTGTGCAAATCATAAATTTTAAAATTAAAAGGAGAAAAAAAATAGCAAAAATTTGATGTTATATAATAGATGTGTTTATAACTTTTGATAATTACATTTTATGTATCTTTTACTGTTGAAACCTAAAATGACCATTTTTAACCATCGCATCAGGATGTTTCCCAAATTATGAATTTCAAAGTTCAGATGTTCAAAGTTAAAATTGAATCTCCTCCCCTACTTCACTAAACCCCTCAGCTGTTTAGCTGTAAGGATCTTAGTATAAATTATTGAATTAAATAAAATTGAAATTAATAAAAATAGTTTTACTTTTTTTATAGTATTAAATTTTAATTATATTTTAACTTTGATGCTTACAATTTACAAAAAAATTCTGACGTGATGACCTAAAAATGATGCATTTTTTAGATTCAGTGTTAAAAAATGTACAAAATTCAAGCATCAAAAGTTAAAAACACAGCCATTTTCTTTAAAAATTGGATATCATACTATCCAATTTTTGTTATTTTTTAACTATGACAATTTATGATTTATGAAAAATCGTGGCATGATGGTTAAAATTCAAGGTAATTTTCAATTTCAGCAATAAAAAAAAAAATATAAAAGTTAAAAACACACAAACCTTGTCTTGTGTTACCTAATCTAAAATTTTTCTTAAAATTCTTGGAGGTAATCTATCCAAAATTAATTGTTTTATCCTGTAAAATAAGTATAAAAGGTAACCACCAAAAATCATAATATTAGATTGCCATCAGATTTATGACAGTATGTAAAATTTAGTCTTTTTCCGATATTTGCAAGTGAGTTAAAGTTAGAGTACAAATTTTAAGCTGAAAATACATACTTATGATCATTGAAGTCAGATAAAAACTTATACAGTAACATAATTTCTGTTAAAATAAATTATGAAAAGAAACAGTCTCAAATCTTTACAAAATAAAACATATGTTGAAATACAATTATTTTGGACAATCTGAAACTTAATAAAAGTTAATTCAATCATAATATTTATATGATTTTTTTCAAAGTGCAGATACATATGAAATAAGATCTTTGAATATTGTAAGCACTTGGTATATGATCCCTCAAATGGTGGTTGAACTCATTTGTTTTCAATGCAGGAAAGTGATATAAGTTATGTATTTTTAACGCTTCATAACTCGGTCAATTTTAGTGTTATATAAACAAAAAATTTTTTATCTTATTTTTTTAGTGTAATAGAAAAAATTGCTAAATGTAACTTATAGGACCATTGGACCATATAAAAATTTTAATTTTGTATTCTTTTAAGGAATGATTTTATTGACTCAAATCGGGTTTAAAGTTTTTCTTTGCCTCATTTAAAACATTTTCGCAATTAGAATTATTTTTCTATGACTAATGGTTTAGGAATATGCCACTGGCCATTGTTGAGAGTGGACACCCTGTATGTAACATTATTCTAATTTTATGATTGAATTAAATATTTTTGCTTTTAAACAAAGTTTGCTAGAGTTCTTTTGTAGACACCCTGTATAAGTGAGCTTAAATTTGTTCTTATTTTTACTGTTTATTTGATTGCAATTGTAGCATCATAAAGAAAAAACTTTTGAATGGCATTTGGTATTTTCATGCCTAGTCTTTTATTCTATTTTTCTAATCTGGTGATATGCAGGCTATTGCTGAAATATTATAAGCTCTTTCTGGTATATTTTGAAAATTTCTTTAATATTCTAAAACATTTAATCTCAAAATTAGAGTTTTATACTGAAATTTTTATACTGTTTTTCTTACTTTTGTTGCATGTTGTTTTTAACTTTTTATTTTGTGAGTAGAATTGCAACAGCAAATGAATCTCATTAACATATATTGAATGAATTTTTCTTGTCTTAGGTGATTTAGTTAAAGCCGAGGCTGTTGCACGTGAAGCTCTGTTATATCTGCCATCTGAAGCATCTCTGCACTTCAATTTAGCTAATACCCTTGGTAAAGCAGGAAAGTACTATGAATCTGAGAAACATTTTTTAAAAGCCATACAATTAAATAAAGAGAATCCTACATATCACACTAATCTTGGTAAGTATTTTTTTTATTTGTTCATTTTTATTATATTGTCTTAGTTTTGTCAAGGTTGCAAAACAGAATTGAATCATTTTTATTTTCTAAAAAGATTATTACTAAGCATCTAAGTATGGGCAATAGTAGCTTAACTTAAAAAAATAATTTTGCAAATTTTTCAGTATGAAGTATTGGAAATTGTGTTTTGGGAATACATAAATGTTTAGAATGTATTATTTAATTCATTTGGCAAGATTGTTAATTATTACTTTATCATCATGGAAATAACTTAATTCATGGTACATTTTCTAAATCTGAAAATTAGGTCATTAAAAAGATCAATTGGGGCATCTGTAACAATACATGACTGCTATTTGCAATTTGCTACAAAAGTGCTATTAAGAGCAACAGTTTTCTGCATCACATATTACTATTACTATTTATATAGGTACTATTTTAGCCCAAAACTCTTCAAAAGTGACAATTTCGTAGAAAAACAAAAAGAAAAAGACTATTTTCCACTCCTAGCTGCTAACATTTTTTTCTCCAGTCCCAGGACTGCCAACTCTTACTTTTTTTCTTACCCCGGTAATTTGGCATAATATTTCAGTATCAATTTCTTTCTCAAATTCAGTCTTTTATTCATGGTCTGTAACGTTCCATTTGAAATAAAGCAATTAATCTTTGCAATCTTAAATAATGTATAAAAATGCCAATCATCCAAATTCCTGTATAAAACTACTTATCTTTACTTTGGCTACCACCCATATTCTATTTAATCTAATTTTTTGTTGTCCTTTTACTGCCATACAAACCGTATACAATTCACTGTGCTGCATGAGTCTTGAAATTTGTTCTGATCTCATAACTCATAATTTCTATATGCTTCATATCACACATTTGAATTAAAACAAGTTGAAATAAATGCAACTTATAAATGTATAGATGTTTAAAATATATCTTGAGTTGTAAGCAAATTCACCACACTGACTAACCAAACATGGTGCTATAATTTCAGGTAGATAAGCCATGGCTTAAACATGTTTAAAAGTTCATTTTTACCTTTTCCAACTTATATGAAGCATTAGTGATTTTTTTTTTTTTTTTTTTTTCAGCCATAAATTAGATTACATTATATTATTGAGTGAAAAACTGAAAAACAATAATAAAAATCCTTTGCAGATTAGAAAAAACAATCACTCAAAATATATAAGGAATTTTATGATGAACATTTACACAATACTGTGAAAAATACAGAAATAGCAGTGGGCAAAAGTGCAAAAAATGTTTGAATGAATTTATTGAAGTGGAACTTTCTTTTTTGCTATTATCAGGAATGAAAATGGTATATAAATCAAGTTTGTTTTTCTTGTTCTGTTTTTCATTTGAACAAGAAGTTGTTATTGCATAATTTTGGAGTTTATTTTCACATAAAATAGTATGGTGTTTGAGCTGGCAATGATGACAACTATGTGTTGAATTAATCTGCAATATGTAATGTTTATCAGATAGTCAATTTATGCACAATTTATTTTTTTAACAAACTGTATGCTATCTTTAACATTTAATTCCTTAAACGTAATAAACTTGAAAAGTAAATGATTCATTTTGCAAAATAAACATTAGGATATTGAACATTAGGTTACTGAAGAAAGAGTTAGGAAAACTAAATTCCGTTTCCCTTTTACATAAACTTTTATTTTCATTATTATACAACTCTAATGATAAATATTTGCCATTAATACATTGAATAAAATGATCTAAAAAAGGAAAATCATTTTTTGATGAATATTGAGCCCATTTGTTATGGAATCAGCATTATTTATTTATTTTTGTTCAAAATCATACAATCAGCCATGAACAATGTAAGAGAAAATTGACTTGAAATGACATTTTAATATTTTTTTTATTGCTCATTCACATATAATTGTCTCATGTTAAAAAAAAAAAGTTTTGATGTATTTTGTGGCAACTTATATTTTTGTCAATTTCAGAGAGAAAAAAAATTGCTTGTATCTTGTTTTAGTTAATTATTATTGTTAAGTTTTGTGAGTTCTTTTACCTTATGAGTTGTGAAATAGATATTACAAACATGCGAGCATAAAGGTGTTAATGTGAGTGTTATTTGCATTTAAAATTTAAAGTTTAAAAAAGTCTATTATTCATTGAATTAAAGTCAACATAAATCTGCTTTCATGGTATGTTTAGTAAATTTGTTACATATATTAATGGTGTGTGCAACAGGACTGCATTTAAACAAAGTTATCAATCATATTTAGTTTAAAAGTGTTAATAAGAAATAAATGAAATAGAGATTTCTCAAGATGTTTAAATTTGTTAGATTTTAAATGGGCCAATTTGATCTTCTTAGCTGAGCAATTGAGTTAAAAAATATCACCAGTCGCTACACTTTTGGTGCTTAAAGATTTAATTTTGAATTGTAAGGTGTATAAAGATGATACTAAATTTGTACAGAATGTTTTAGAAAATGCTGTTTCAGGAAGAAAGGTAAAGGAAAAATTAGAAATACAAATAAAGGAAAAAATGAAGCATTTAATATAAAAAAAGAGAGATTTGAACAAGCAAAGACCGAAGGCAAAAAGGTAAAAATGGCGCATGAATTAGAATTGGCAAAACTTCAGTCATCAGTAAACAGCCAAAGTGAAACTCTTAATCCAATTAGTGATAGTCATGCAATGAGAAGAAACATTACCGAAATTAGAGCTCAGTAAGTTTGCAGTGAAATCATTGACTGGTTACCATTTTGAGGTCAATTTAGACTAATTGATGAAGATAGAGAAATAGCTTGAAGATAAATTTCAGTATCTGGTGCAAGTGACAATTGCAGGCTCCTTTGCAAAAGAAATGGTAGAGAGTTTTCTGCCAAGTGGAAATTAAGTCAAAGCAATTGCGAGTTTAAAAACATTAGGTGTCACAACTGACAAATATGCATCAATCTTATATCCACTAGTAGAATTGTGTTTTCCAGCAGAATTTTTAAAAGTGTAGAATTGCGCGAACATATCGACTGAGAAAACTGAGGCACAGGGCAGATTATATAGTCTGATGCAGTGTTTGTGAACTGAAGTAGAAGGTGAAGAAAGGTTGTCACTCGCAGTAGCTGGATTTGGATTAGCTAAAAATGAAAATTGTAAATATGTCGCAAAAAAGAATTGCATTAATTTTGTACATAAAACCATTAAGACTTCAACAGCAGCAGCTCTCTTGACTATCTCTTCTGTAACAGACAAAAAAGGAGTCTGCATTTTTAATCAGGGAAAACATGCAAGTTTGGAATGTTTTTCTGCAAGAAAATTAAACTTGGCAGAAATACAAAAAATCGCCAACAAGAAGAGATGCTGTTTCTTATGTTTAGTACCACAACATACGGCTAAAAAATGCTGAGCAATGGTGAAATGCATT
Organism: Maratus speculifer; assembly: GCA_964019185.1. Taxonomy (NCBI): domain Eukaryota; kingdom Metazoa; phylum Arthropoda; class Arachnida; order Araneae; family Salticidae; genus Maratus; species Maratus speculifer. The sequence goes on from OZ025299.1 coordinate 173,051,329, forward strand.
ATTTGTAATAAGCGTCATGTGCCAGTATTGTGTGATCAACATAAGTCATTCGGTAAAGGGACTCGAGGGAGCTGAAGAGAAGTCTAAAAGAGATGAATTAAATATGACAAATATTAATAAAAAGAGTTCTAAGGTGTTCTTGCAGACTTTTGAAGGTGAAGCTAGTTTCTGAAAGTAAATAAATGATTGTTCGTTTATTGTTAGGTTCAGCATCATAGAAATCGTATGTATTAAAAAGTGTGCCAAAAGAAATTAATTACAAGCCTATTCATCAAAAAAAGATAATTTATTCTTTATTTGGCAGAATTTCCACTCAAGAATGCCAACACAACTGTTACAAAATAAGAGTTAGAGATTTGAACAAAGAATTCCAGTGCAATTTTGAAGTACAAGATCAAGTTAGTACATGCACAGATATTCAACCCATTACACTTGGGCCATGGTTACAAGAATTAAAGGAAAGTAGCATCATGTTAAGCAATATGAGTCAATGTTGTGGTAGTATATAAGTTTTAATTGGAGCTGATGTTATGGGAAAAATTTTAGCTGGTCAAAGAAAAATATTGTCTTCTGGTTTAGTCACAGTGGAACCATATCTTGGACGGATATTAATAAGAAAAATACCATGTGATAAGCCATGCTCATTGAAAACTTGGTGATGACAATAACATCAATGTTTGGAAAAGAAGCAGATATCTCAAACCTATGGAGGCTTGACTTAATCGGAATTACAGATCCAATAGAAAAGAAATCAAGAGAAGAGATTATTTGCCCAAATTAAAGAACATTTTTTAGAAATAGTAAAGATAAATGATGAAAAGTGGTATGAGATTTGCCTTCTTGGGCTGAAGACACAGCAATACTGCCAGATAACTTTAATTTAGTGATGAAATGTTTGGAAAGCACCACCTCCATGTTAATTGCCAAGAACATTTTTCAACAATTTGAGAGTGTCTTTAATGGTTAGATGAACGAAAGAATTATAGAAGTTCTTTCTTGCAAAACAAAATAATATGGCAATTACTTGCTGCATCATCCAGTCATAAATAAGAGTAGTACTACAACTCTGATCCATCCTATATTTGATGTGTCAACAAGATTATCGAATCATCCATTCTCTGAATCAATGCCTACAATATGGACCCAACTTGATCGAGCTCATTCTAAATGTTCTCCTATGCTTTCGAGAAAGACAGCTTGGTGTAGTTGCAGATATGAGGAAAACCTTTTTACAGATCAGCATTTGTGAGAAAGATAAAAATTTCCTTTATTTTTTATGGTGGAAGAACTTAAAGAAAAAGAAATTAATGATATTAAGGCATACCCAAGTTGTACTCAGTGTGAAATGTAGTTCATTTCTCTTTTCATCTGTTATCGAATATCACATTCGTAGGGCTCCAGATTTCACTGAAAGTTTTAAAAGTGGACTGTTGCACAGTTTTTATGTGGATAATGTTGTATCTAGTGTAAGCAGCAAAGAAAAATTGAAAAGTTTTATTAAAGGTGCTTGGATGCTCATGGTGAAAAATAGTTTTGATCCTAAGACAGTGGGAGTATACAGGTAATCGCCAAGAAGCACCAAACACGAATGAAACTAATGTTTTGAGGATTCTGATATGTTGAAGATCAACTTAAGTTGGTTACAAGATTTCAACACAGAAAAGATCATTAAACACAGTATGTTATCAGCTGTGCATAAAATATTTGATCCATTTGATTTTACATCACTAGTCATGATTTATCCGAAAATAATGTTGCAAAGATCCTGGAAATTAGGTATCAAATGGGATGAAAAGATAACTGGTGAGTTACATAAAGAATTTTTACTATGGTTTCAAGAACTGACAGTTTTGAAGGCTATAGAGATCTCAAGATACATGAAAATGACTCCGGGATACATAGAACTGTGTGCACTTTACACATTTGTAGATGTAAGTAAAAATGCTTATGCAACAGTTATATTCCTTAGAAGAGAAATTGAAAGCCAAGCCAAGTTAGGTTTTATAATAGCCAAATCAAGAATTGCAAGACTGCCACAATATAAAGAATGGAATTATTGCCGACAACTATGGGAACTTGTCTGGCCCAAACTATTGTAGATGCTCTTGGTTGGAAAAAAATGAAGAGCTATTATCGAGTGATTCATTTACAGTACTTGCTTGGATATCCAGAGATGACAGTTGGTCAGTATTTGTATGAAATAGAGTTACAGAGATCAGAAGACTGAGCAATCCATCATGGAACTATGTGCTAAGAAGGGTGCAAAAGAATTATGATTTCGTTTTTTAAATATAAAAAAAATCAGATTTTTTTATTTGAATCAGATTTTTTCGCCTTTTTTCTCAACATTCAAATTATATATATAAAACCCCTCCATGTGTAACAATTCCGGGGTTAATCGATCCACAAAAAAATAAACTTATTGTGACCACATTAGGCTTAGTATTCCAAACTGTTCACAAATATTTAGTGTTCCCATTCTGCATTTTTCAAAGGGCGCCGCACCCTGCTGCCTTTTTGTATATAACACGCACCCTATCCAATTTTATAAGTGAAAAATGCACCCTGCCCATTTCTCAAAACATGTATTTTGATCCCCGTAATTTCTTGAAAAAATGTCTTATTTTCCTTTCCCTTATGGAAAAAAAAACCATGTACATGCTTGAAAACACAAGTCATTCAAATGTCGTAATTACTTGTTCATGATAGGTGACTATAATTGGACAATCGGACCCTCCCCACTCTACGCGTAGCCGAAACAGATGCCCCAATTCACTGTTTATTCAAGATTTCAGCATTCCCCATTGCATTCTGTTCAATATTTCCAGATTACAACACACCATGATTATTTGTTCACAAGTGACGATAATCGGACAATCAGACCCTCCCTACGCAAAGCTAGAAAAGGTGCAGGAACCCCAGTTCTTCGTGTATTCAAGATATCAACATTTCTCACTACTTTCTGTTCTGTATTCCCAGATTCCAAAGCATCATTTGCATTTGCAGTTTTAAAATTCCCCCTCCCCCCAGTACATCACGTGCTTGTTACATACATTTCATTTAGATATGCCTTCATCGAACTGTAAGAGAAAATTATCAAAAGATGCAAGAAAAAAGGAAAGATAATCTTTTTTTTTTTTTTTTTTCTGTTTTATTTTACTTAAATGTTTGTGTTGAAAATATGCATAACTAGCTTAACTTTTATTGCATTATATTTACAAATTATGATTCTGATGGAACAAACATAAATCCTTTCAACATGGCGAAGTACATTATCAGATGCAAGCTGGTAACGGCCTGTTCTGTTATTTGAACAAATAAGCTGCAGTTGTCTTCTTTTTATCCAAGTAAACTTAACAGTGTTGGGGGGGGGGAGATTAGAGGGTTCTAATTACCTGAAAACTTGTTATATTTTAATAGAAATTTTGAAAGTGGCCTAATTTATTATTATTTGAACTCGCTGAAAATTTGAACGCAATTGGATAATTAACAAAAGATATGCATGTTAATAGTATGGGAAAGAAATGTTAGCTTTCTGTTTTTTATTATTATTACTTACCCATCATATTTTGTTTAAGATAAATCTTACAATCGTTTTGAAAATCAAAAAAAAATATTTTTTTGAAAGATTTATACGTTTTAGACACTGCGGATTCCTGGATAAACTTTCTTTTCCGAAATTATATTTCAAAATTAATCTGTAAAGGAGAAATAAAAAAAAAAAAGAAAGAAAAGAAAAGAAAAACCCTTTCTAGTTCAAATCGTCTGAAAACCGTGTGACCTATATTTTTTCTGCTCTCCTCTGCAAAGTGCAGAGATAACAAGACCATAAATACATGACTCATGTAAACTAAACAAACACATTCACGTGCAGGCTCATAGCTCATAGACTTTTATTTTTTTTTCTTTTATTGCTTTAGGTTTTGCAATCTGAAATGAATGAAGTAAAATAATTAGAGTTAGAAAACTTTTCTTTCAAAATATGTCTGTTAGAGGTCTGCACGGGCTGAAATTTTCAGGTCTGATCCACACAAAAAAAATCGGCCATCTCGAATGAAGAATATTGGCACGACTGGGCCCATAGAGAAAATTTAGTGGCCCGACCTAGTCTGGTGTAATAGCTAAAAATAAGGCTTAAGCTCAACCCGATCCTGAAACAAAAATTTAAATTTCGGCTCGAGTAAATTTCTGCAGAGCATTAATCTTTACTCTTATGGAAGAATTTGGACCAAAAAAATCTTATCTTAGTATTTTTTTTTCAAAGTTTATTATCTCCATTTATCCGGAGGTACTGTAGGCTGCGATATTTATGCTTTTAATGAACCTTTGTTTGTGGTACGTAACTGTCTCAGTTATCATTAGTATTTTTAATCCATGTTCCATGAAATAGAGACAAAAATCTAAAAAATGGTACATGATGAAAGGTACATCTTCTAAAACGGAATAGCATTGAAAAAAATAAAAATACTTTCCCTTTTTAGCAGAAGTAAATGTTTAATATATTTTTTTTTTCTCGCGTATTATTGTATTCATTTTGCATGATTGAATAGTTTATAAGAAATTTCCAGTTTTCAGTTTAAAAGAAAATTCCGTCATAGACAGTTCTTTTTCATGTGTTTAACTCTATTTTATAAGCCTAGAAATCTTTTAAAATAAATTCTAATGTTTAATAGTAGAATAATAACAACTTAAAAGTATATGCCTTTTTTGCAAAAATTTTTGGACCAAACTAAGTTTTACGAATTTTTGAACAGACTTGGCCACACCGAGAAAAGGATTTTCATACCGGATGATTCAACTGGAACTGATTATTTTGGTCCGTGAAGACTAGGAAGAATGAAATCAGTCCCAGCTTCATGCGGAAAAAATAAGTTAGGCCCGGCCCGAAATGATTAGCGACTATGCCCAGCCCGAATGACGTTAATGGAAATCGGCTAGTGGATCGGCCCATGCAGATCTCTTGCGTCTGTAATGTGAGATTCTTTTAAAATGTACTTAAAATGATTTATTGATTGAAGATGATTGACTTAAAATGTAGAGAGGGGTGGGAGGGGACATGGATGAAATTACACTAAACACGTTTTGCAGCAGCCAAAATCTGATTTTGGAGCAATGAATCCATTTTTTTTCTTTAGAGCAACAAAAATTCGATTTTAGGGAAGTAAAATCCAATTTTGTGAAAGCAAAAATCAGATTTTGTAGTCGTAAAAACCATTTTTATTGCAACATAAATCTGACTTTGTAGTAGTAAATATGAATTTGTAGCAGCAAAATCAGATTTTTCACTATCTACTGATGAAATTTGCGTCTTTTTCTGATTTTCTGACAAAATTTGCGCTTTATGGTGGTCTTTTAAAGGAATTTATGGATTTCTTTTGCGATTTTTTTTTTTTTTTTGTCTGTTTTTTCACGAAACTAGCTATTTTTGACAAAATTCACCAGTTTTCGTTTTTTCCGCTATCTTTTGATGAATTTGCGCGTTTTTTTTTTCTTTTCTTTGCGATCTTTCTTGCAGAATTATCTGTTTTCAGTTTGTGAAAAAAGTTGCTGTTTTTTTTCGCGATCTTTTGACGAAATTCACAACTTTTCGCGATCTTTACCCAGACATAGTGTTTTTGCAATTCTACGTCAAATATGACATGTTTTTTGCGATTTTTGGATGAAATTCCCATGTTTTTTGTGATCTTTTGACAATATCCGCATGTTTTTAGCTATCTTTTGACGAAATAATCTGCGTGTTTTTCGCGTTTTTTTCATATTTTGATGAAATTAGAGATGTGTAAAAAGTTAAGAATGGAATTTTTCTTTGTTTCTCAAATTGACAAAATCGTACAACATTTTTATTTTAGTACTAAGTACATTTCGGCGCAGATATGCTTAGCACCTGGGAGCAGAGATGTTCATTTTCTTGCACAACTGTTCTTTTTTATGAAAAAAAAAAGTGCCCTTTTCCTTGACAAAAAAGTGCCCTTTTCACTAAATGCCCCCTGTCTTTTTTCAAAAGAAATGTGAACACTACGAATATTCGAATTGTTCAACTTATGGAAATATACATGTAAAAGATTTATTTATTACTCATTTTCTTTAAAATCTACAAAAACTATCTAATTATAATGTTGAAGTTCTAAATAAAACAACCAGCAATTACGAGAAAAACAAACGATGTAAGCAAATTATTGCTATTGTCATTCAAGAATGACAAATTCCAAATCTGTAAAAAATATTGTGAAAAGTTACCTCTAATTTTAAAGGCTATCTATTTTCTGACCAATGAAACCGTTCCATAGTCGTAATGGAGCATTCTCATTGGTCAGATTTACAGTGGGAGCTGTAAATGATGTCACTAAATTTTACAGTGTTTTGAAATCTTTCCACGATTTCAAAAACAATATTTAATTAAAACTTTTTATTTATAGAAAGCGAAGGTGCGGTTTAAATGCAATATTGTTAGAATTTTTATATTCAGGTTGCTTTATTTTTTTTTAAAGCCTTGAATGACTCTTAAGAATGACTCCACTGTCTCATCACAACTCAAGAGTGATGTTTGTAGATTGAAATTTGTTTTCAATCTTATAAAGTGTTTTCTTTTAAGTAGTACTTAAAAAATTGAAGTTTTACATTGTTATAATTTTTTTAAATGCAATGAGCAAGGACGAAAGTCCCATTGCAAGAAGACGATGATTGAATAATCAGTTTTAAAATAGCATTGTTAGTATAATTTGCATGTTTTTGTGAAATAGTTACTCTAATTTTATGAGTGAAATTCATTAGCTGCATATTCTATGCCATTATTTTACCAATTCAAATAATTTTGGCTATTCTGGCATATTCATCTGGAAATGGCCAAAATAGAATTTTTTATACATTTTGGATATTTTTATTATTTTCTCTCAGTATTTTTATAGATTTTTTGGCTGTTGTTTCACAATATATTCTTTTATAATTATTTTTTGTCTTACTTTATTCTTTTAAAATTTACGTATTTACCATTTATTCATTACAATCCCCCCCCCCCCACTCCATCCACCAGATGATTTTGTTATAGTTTTGAATGCAGATTTATGTTGAAATTTTCTTTTTCTCTTTTTTTTTTTTTTAGATTTTTTTCTCCAAGTTTAATTATTGTATTTTTCAAAATTGTTTAAGCCTAAAGTAGCTATGATTGACCACAGTTGTTGTAATTTTTTATCATCCTTTTAAAAATGCAAACACATCATTTTGACGGGCTATCTTCTAGTACTGAATAGTTACCAAGAGTTTTGAGGTACCAAAACAGTTAAACCTCTAATTGCTAATCAACCTAAGTTTCTATACTTTAATAGAATTATAATTATTAGATAATAATTACAGAAATTATAAAAATTGCAAATTAGTAGTTCCATTTGTAGCATAAATTTTGTAATAATTATGCAAAACTATATGAAATACTAGTGATATTTGCATTTATTAAGATTATTAATAATTACATTTAATACTAAATTGTTAACACTGCTTAAAGTTAATAATTATTCAACAATTAACTCTGTAATTAGGAACATTATATACATTTTTATGCTTTAATTACTAAATTGATAATTAATAATTTAGGCTTTATTCTAGAAAGAAATAGGGAGAATGCTAGTTCAAAAATAAGACACTATTTCCATGAGGAAATATATTAGTAATGTGTTTAGTAATTATATAAAAGAAAAAAGTATGTAGTTTCTTAGTATGATAAATAAACCTTCATTAATTTTAATAATTTTATGAACTATAAATGGAAAAATACAATTAAATAGCATGTTAATTTTTTTCCCAAAGCAATAAAATTCTAGCTTTATTGCAGGATCTTAGACACATTGATTAAAAAAAGTGGAAGTTTTTTTTTTTTCAAGAGATCTCTATCTACAGTAGATGAATTTCAATACTCTTTTTTAAAGGCAGGGTGCATTTTATTAATTTCAAAAGGGACACTTTGCAGCATCTTAAAAATGTGGGTTAGAGAAAACAACCAGTAACGACGGAATTAATAAAAACTACAATTAATTTCATTAGTTAGTAGCACAAATAATAAAACTAATGAATATTATTTGCAGCTTATTTTGTATTTGTGCTATCAGTTGCCTAATTCTAAACTTTCACACAAATATGCATATATTAATCCTCCAAAACTATGAAAATGTGTTGCATGCATGTGTTGAAAATGCATACACACATCCAGAGTAAATATAAGGAATAGCCAGTTATATCTGAAATCCTCAAAACTATAAACAGCATTATTAGCACTCAGTGGGGATTCTCAGCATTTAATGTTTCAAACAGTTTTGCCACCATTTCAAACCCTTACAATTTTTATTTGGTGCATATGTGATAAAAAATTAAAAAAACATTTATTCGACTTTGCAGAAGAAGCTCTTGTTATGTTTAACAATTTATAAATATAGTGTTTTTTCTTTTCATTACAAACATTCAAATATTCTTTTACAATAATAGTTCAGCCAATGCCAATTTTTCATTCTTCTTTAGCTGCAGTATTCAGTATAAATTTATTATTGCAAAAGTATAATGAGAAAATAAGATACAGCTATTTAACTCTTTTACTTGCAGAAATTTATTAAACTTGCTATGCCTCTTTTTATATAAAAGAATGAATAATTTGATTACTAAAAGGAAATTATGACAGTATATGTTATATTAGATTTGAATATTACTTTTAAATGAAATGCTTGTGCTTTTTTAGATAAAAACTATGTTTTTACTACCTACTATATATTATATTTTTACAATACTCAGAAATTAAGCTTGGAAACAATTATTTTAATATTTTTTTGTGCATTCATAAGTCACTAAATCTGTAGAAACTTTACAAATTATGTTTATCATAGATTTTAACACTTTTTATGTTATTTTAAACATTTAGAAAATTCATGATTTTAACCAATGATTTTTTAAAAGAAATCAGTTAATTTAAATCATGATTTAAATCACATTTTAAGTCAACTGAAATCGTTGACACCCTAGTGCTAAGGAAAAAAAATCCTCTAGACTTGCCAACTCGTAAATGTAAGGCAGGATAGCTGACTGCCAGGAGATGGTGGGAAGGTCCAGCTTGCTTGAGAGATTCAGCAGAGTTTTAAAAACATACCGTCTCTAATAATCAAGACTATTATGAAGATGAAATTTGGAAGGAATGAATAAAATCAGTTTCCATGGTAACGAATTCTGATGTTAAACAAGATGGTTGATATTACAGATATTTTTTGAGTTATGTAAAAATCATATGGATGGTTGCATGGCTATTACATTTTATGTGTAACTGAAGAAGTACCAAAGTGAAAAGAGAAGGAGACCTGACGCCATCTGAATTTAGAGAAGCTGAATTAAAGACTTTACGTATGATCCAGAAAGAAGCTTTTTTTTCTGAGAATGATAACAGATTGAGAACTTTACAAGCATGGAAAGACAAACAAGATAAATTCAACTAGAGACTAAAATAATGTACAGGAAAGATACAAAAATTTTTAAACCTATATTCCTGCCAGCAAAACATGAAGTTGTAAAACAACTCATATATCATGTACATGTAAAACAATGGCAATGCTGATTGCATATCCTACTTAATTTATTGCGAGAGAAATACTGGATACTTAAAGGTCATAGAAATGTAAAATAAATGTGTTGTCTGCAAACGATTCAGTGGAAAGAGTTTATGGCAAGATAGTGCATCTGTACCAGAAAATAGAATAAAGGACACTAACATGTTTCAGATCATGGATATGGAGATTTTGGGTCCATTATACTTGAAGAAAATTGAGAAAGGTTAGATGTTGATGTTTCCTGTGAAATATATAGAGCAGTCCATCTAGAGTTAGTGACCGCTGCTTTGACAGAGGCATTTTTGATAGGACTCAGACAATTCGTAGCATGGAGAGGAAGGTGTGCTGTAATTTTTTCTGATAATGACTCAAACTTCACTGGATCAGCTAACTTATTCAAAAGCCTAGATTGGTCAAGAATACAAAAATACAGTTTGGTCAATGCTGTTGACTGGAATTTTAATGCACCAACCACAGTGTGTTGGGGTGGCTTTCGGAATAGGCTTATTAAAATAATGAAAGATTGCCTCAAAAGAGTATTAGGTCATGCTTACCTCATCTATGAATAAATGAACACAATTTTGGCAGATGTGGGAAGTGTAATACATGCAAGACCATTAACATACCTTTCCTAAGACACAACTGTGAAACCTATTTCCTTATCTAAGTTTCTGTAGAGCATAAAAGAATACAGTCTCCCAGACCTGGATGTTGTGGAACGAAAATCATTAAGCATGAGACTGAAGTATCAGCAGCCATTCCAAAAAAGAATTGAAAGATCACTTCAGGTCCAAGTATTTAGGTGCATTAATTGAACAAGCAAAGAACAAACACCAAGAGCAAATTATAGCTGTTGGTGTATTTTTTAAAAATCTCAACTGTATAATATTTGTTGCATGTTGCAAGTTTACTTTTTATCATTTTTTTAGAACTTTATAACATCAACAACCTGTTTGAGTAACCAGTGTGTAAATGCTAACTTTGTTTAATTTGTAAAATGATACATGTATCAGCACCTTCCTATGAAATTATCCTGTGCCAGATTCTTTCCCATAATTAAAAACACTGACTTTTATAATAATTATTCCTTTGAAAGTTTATTTATCTATTTTATCTTTAAAAGATTCTAGTCTGTTTTGATAAAGTTTTAATTAAAAATATTTGTGATAATTAAATCTACCTACCAAGGTATTTTTCATCATTACAGATCAGTATGCCTTCAGAATCAATCTATCAAAGCTCCTTTACAGTTGATGTTTAGTTACATGTTCCTTTAAAAAAAAAAAACATATTCAGTATCAAACATATCAGATATCGTAATAAGGTTAAACAAATAATGATCATGGCCAAATATCAAATATTTGGCATACATCTAAACTGAATACAAATGTTCATATAGCCAAACTAAAAATTTAAGATATTAAAAAGATATTAAAACAATTTTACATAAGGTACCCTTGGGTAATAACACCACATTAAGGTTCTACCAATTTTCACGGCTCAGTTTTAGATTGTATTTTTCAAACAAATATATGATTTGATATAGCAACTCATTGACTATCTATATAAAAAAATAATTTAACAGATATGTATTCATAAAATGTAATGGTGTGATTTCTTGACCAATTCTATTTGGTGTTATTACCCACCTATATGGGTAATAATGCCATGCAAACAAAACTATGAAATAAGATGGAATAATTGCATGTAGATTGCCCAATTCTAAAAATACAAACTCTAAAAACTTAGAAATTGATAAATTGCATTCTAAGCTATTGAAAATGTTCAATTTCTTGTGAAAGTGTTAGAAAAATAAAGGTGTGGTGTGAGGGGGAGGATGAGGCAAAAGAATATCAGACCGTGAGCTTCTTTTTGCTTAAAAAGGACCGCTTAAATAGAATTATTAGAAACATTGCACAGTTTTAATTGTGTTTATTTGAATCAGTATTTAGGATGTAGCTCGGCCACTGTAGGGAATCAACCGGGGTATTAATGCCAAGGATTGGTGTTATTACCCCTTTATAGTTATTGCGCTGTACATTTTAAATTACAAATTATCTCGAAGATATCCAAAATCTTCAACAACATTTTCAAAGTCCATGAAATGTACTACAAATTTATGTAATTAACAAAGTATTTCCGGATAAAAAAAAATAGTCTTCAAATCACAAAACGTATCTCCCAAATTTTGAATCAAGCGTTAATTTTAGTTGCTTGTAAAAACAATAAGACCTAAAAATGAAACAAATTAACTTGAAGCTGTTTTTTGCGATTTATATGACTCAAAACCCTTCTGCGCAGAGCACATGGGTGTCATTTACCAGATTATTTCATAATTATGCATAATATTAGCACTTGGCGTTATTACACTAGACCACCTTAATATTTAACACAGATACTTCTATTTTGATAAAAAGACATTTTTACAAGTAAATTTTACACACACACTCACAATTTTTGGTTCCTCTTTTCATGATATCATATTTTACAGAAATCAAAGTTTGTTGAAAATGTAGTTGTGATAGAGTAGTTAACGAAAACTAAGTTTGACCTGAAGTGAATGATATATACTATATTTCTGAATGAATAAGTGTATTGTGATATTGGTTTCTTGGACAAAAATTGTCTGTTTTAATGTTTATTGTCACCTCTGAATTTTTTTTTCCATTTTTTTTTAAACATTCTTTTTGAGAAAAAGCAAAGGACAGATTATTTGCAAGACATTGTTTAGCAATTTGCATTTTTGCATCACTTTTTCTGATTATTCTGAATACCATAATTTCTGGAGGAAACACCGCATCGTGAAAAATCACTCAAAAAATTTAAGGTAATGGCCATAAACACTGCAGGTGAAATTTCCACAGTAATCGCAATTGATGTACTAAACAGAAACACATTAATAAGCTGAATTAAGAAAGCATAAAAATGAAATTATTAATTAGAAATAAATATATTAAATATAAAATTCGAAATTAAAAAATTATTTAAATAATATAACTATAAAGAAAAAATTGCACTAAAATTGTGTAAAATTTGCAGTTTAAATTCTGGCATATGAGGTGGGTGATAAACTGCAATTTTACCTTGATGTATCGTGAATTATATAGCAACAAAAAAATGTATTAAACTGAATTTTAGAAACTACAAGCACATAAATATGAAATTAGTAATTTGAAATAAATAATGTATGCACAATATTCAAAATTGTTTATTCTTTATAAATAATATTTAAAAGAAAAAATACTTACAGAATTGTGCAGACCTTTCTATATACCAAACAGCATTATGAGAACGATTGGGCATTAGCAGAGTATTAACTTTAACTTAAATATCTTAAATAGCATGTTTGAATGGGATAAAAAGAGATTTATTTTCACCATGGCATGTAATAAAATTATTTACAAATAGATAATAAATGTGCTAATTTTAATATTTAGCACTACATACAAATAAAATAACAATTAACAGTTATCACATCCCATTTCATCAATTGAATAAGATATAAATTTTCTCATTTTAATAATTTCTAAAAGAATTTGTCGATCAAAAATACAGGCGCTTTCTGTAAGCGGAGGGGGCGATTAAAAAGAAAATTTGTGCAATAATTCATCAAAATCTGGTAATTTAAACTTATTTTTAAATGGAAAAGCATGGAATCTGCTGCCTTATCTATTATAGTGATTTGAAATAAAATGTTTTTTTCCACTTTCGATAAATGTATTATTATATCTTAAGTTATAAGCAACTGCTATTTGGAGATGATTTTCCTGAGCTATCTCATCTGAAAATTCAGCTCAAAAAATAAACTTCATGCATTATTAAAATCTTTTTTCTTGTATCAAAAACTGAAAAAAAAATGTTAATTAATTTCATTAAATATTAATAAATGCATCAGTAATTAATGCAATTATAATATAAAATGACTTATAGTGAATGCAGCCATTGTTTATGCATATGTGTGTTTTATAAGAATAATAAAGTTTTCAAAAACAAAAACAAACTTTTTATTTAATTCTAAGCGGTTGTGCCACGAGAAATTTCATGATGACCTTCTTTTATTATTTATCTACGTGTGGAATGATAAAGATTGTAAACATTGTATGATTCATGATAACTATGAAAAGATATCACGTGTGATCCTAAAGCTGCCTTTTTTTTTCTCCCACTTCTATTGCTGTGTTTGGTGCATTTCAGCTGTCACAATCTCAAAGAAATAAACATAGATTTCAATTAGAAAATTTTGTTTCAATAGCATTTGTCCACGAAATGATTGCCAAGAGAAAAAAATACTTATCACTGTGCTGTTTCTTAAATACAAGATATTTTAACAATGCAATTAAATTTGTTTTATTTTCTGGTCATTTTTTAAAATATTTAGTGATATTGTAAATATTTGAAAAATACGTATTGCATGAACATTTTAATGTTGTATTTTATATTTATTTCAATCACTTGGTACAAAACAGAATGCTGTATCGGGTCGGGCCTTAACTGAAGTACGGGTCGGGTTAACAAAAGTACGAGAATGGGTTCATTGGGGTATGCAAAATATTTTTATAAATATGTATAAAATATTTCTTAAATAATTTTAAATATAGGATTATGTTGATTCAGAAGTAATCTGATATTCTATGAAAAATGGAGTCTGGTTACACCGAGCCTGGACTTGATTTCATTCTTTTTTCTTGGCATGGGGCAGAATTTTAGCATTTATATCAGGCATGGCCAATATATTTTGTTCGCCTGAATTATTTGAAAATTGATTTAAAAATTTCGGCTTGCACACATTATTTTAAATTTGGTGTCTGAATTTTTGGGACAGGGATGATTCTGAGTAACAAAAAAAAAAAAAGTGATTCAGAACAAATTTTCTGAAAGGTTACAAAAGAGAGGGGAGAAGAGGGAAATCCACTTCCGGCACTTACTATGTGTTTTTCCTTGCCTTTTTGATATAATTTGCGTTCTTTCGCGATCTTTTGTGAAATGTACATATTTTTTTATGATCGTTTAATGAAATTTGCTATTTTTTTCACAATAGTTTGAAAAAATTGCCTTTTTTGTGATTTTTTGACAAAATTGATAATTTTTCTTTGAACGATTAGCAAAATCAAATTTAATTTGTTTTTGTGATCGTTTGTTGAAATTCATGTTATATTATGTCTGAATTTTCGGATTTATCACTGATTATTTTTTAATTTTCGGAAAAATTTGAAACAGAATCACATAAGTAAAATAAAATAAATGCCACATCAGTAGAAACGCTGCATCGCATGTCATTTTAGTCTTAAACATAAATGCCATGCTGTTTCTTCCAAAAATTATGGTATCTTTATAAATTGACTCTAAGTAGAAGTTATCTAAGGTTTTCAAAAATATTTTTCAAATGATATTTTTAAGTATTAGGTCTGACCAAATATATTTATATTCGGCTAAGCTGAACTTTTAGGAAACTGAATAGTTTGATATTCAACCTATCTGAATATTCAGTAACATGACTGAATATTATGTAGCTGAATACTGAATAGATATTGAATATTTGGTAAATCCGTAATCTTAAATCTCACTTGCTGTAATTTTCTGAGAACAAACTATTAGAATATCTTTTAGATTACCCATGTGCTGCACTTTTTCAATAGAAGCTCTCTGTAGAATATTTTATCTTAGCTTTTGCCTTGCTGAATCATTTTAGAAGCTGCAGAACTTTATTTCTGAATTAATCCTTTAGAACTAGATCCTTTGTGATGTTATCTATGCTCAATGTGCAGTCAGGCATGATTGTAACCACTGATACTCTTCCCCTGTGCTAATTCTTGCTTCAAATAAAAAGTTTATTTTATCTTTTGTCTTAATTTGTTGCATATCTGCAGCATACTCAATAGTCAAAGTTAATTATACAGTAGGCATAAAAGATTATTTTATCTATTGCTGCTAACTTCCAGCATAACAGTTAATCTGAACTATTTATAGAATTCCCAACATACAGCGATACTCAGTTCACTTTTCATGTCAAAATTTTATTTATATTTGAGCAGTTTCACATCATTACTGCTAAAAAGAATTTCATAAATTTTGTAAAATTAAAAAGGCTAGAGATTCCCAGAAATTGATGTTTTAGCAAAGATAAATTCTAATATCATATAATTTTGTATTAGAAAATTATCGATATTTATGATAACAATCTAATTTTTTTGTTTATTGCAAATATTGAAAAAGTATCATTCAGTGAATTTTTTTTTAATGTTTTAAAATTATTTTTTACAGTACAAAGGCATTACACAGATTATAAAGTTTCTTCTCAGTCTTGGAGATTTTTTCACGGATAATATGAATAACAAACTAAAAAATTAGAATGATCACTAGCTTTGGGCATTCTGGAAGTATTAACCTATTAAATATTACAAATGCAATAAATTTTGGACTGATATTCTGTATTTTATATTTGAATAGAAAATTTAGATGATTAAGGAATTGAATGCATTTTTGTTTGTAAATAATTGGCTTTAGTTTTTGGCATACTAAAGAACTAACAGAAAATTAAAAGAAGTAAATAAGATAAATAAATTTCATCATAAAAGAAAAGAACGAACAGTTTCTATCATTTCTAGGATAACTACTCTTTGCTGCTAATGATGAGAATTGATAATTGTTTTCAAAATTATATTTGTATTCTTTAATCATTGTATAAAAGAAAAAGAAAATTACTTCTGTTTAAAAAGTTTGCATCTTAAAATTCAGTGCAAAGTAATATTTTCTCAGCCATCGACTTTTCAATCATTTAATTTTTCTGAGCTTCTTTTCCTTTTTAAATAAATTGTACAATTTGCAAAATTGCCATTAATTTAAACAATTTGCTCTCTAAATCAGTTTAATCAAACTTATGTAATAAAAAAATTACTTTCTTAATTAATTTAGTAAAATGAATTAAGGCTTCTAGTCATTCAGCTTTTGAATTCCCCTTACTAATCCTAAGTCTATGGGGCTGGGATGCATTGATATATTTAAAATATCTCCTCGGGAAATGCTTCTTTTTAATTGCTTTTTTATTTGTACTCTCCTCAAAAGATGTCTCTTTTTTCCTTAGTTCTCAAAATATTTCTAAAACCTATGTTTAATTTAATA
Source organism: Maratus speculifer (assembly GCA_964019185.1). Lineage (NCBI taxonomy): Eukaryota > Metazoa > Arthropoda > Arachnida > Araneae > Salticidae > Maratus > Maratus speculifer. Next base: position 173,068,023 of record OZ025299.1, read on the forward strand.
TTTTATATGTTAAAAGCTATGAATTGTGAGTAAGATTTTAATCTTCGTATAAAATTAAGTATAAATTTTAGAAATATACTGAGAGCTAAGGAAAAAAGAGACATTCTTCAAGAAGAGTGCATAGAAAAAAAGTTTAAAATATTGATTTCTTGTGGAGATATTTTAAATATATCAATACATCAACCATCCATAGAATTAATTTTACTGAATGAAATTTGGAAGATGAGTGAATAGCAGTTTTCAGTTACATTACTTTAAATTTTCTGATTTGTAATTAGAACTGACATTATTTCAGGTGTCTTGTATCACAGATGGAAAAAATATCCGTTTGCAGAAGCCGAATATAATTATGCTTTAAAATTGAAGCCTGATATGAAAAGTGCACAAGATAATCTTCGTCTTTTATACAAGACATTGAATCGAGTTTGAATTATGTAAATTTTAAATGTTAGTTAAACTGGAAAAATGTTCTTTTTTAGCAAATATACTCACAGACAGCTTTAGAGAGGAATGAGATTGGGTGAATGTATGGTGTATCAGAAATTACAGTAAACACTTGTACTGATGCAGGCAAAAAAATGTCAGGATCTACTGCTAAAGCTGTCTCTGAATATGTATACTATTTCAATAACTATGAAATTGTAATATAAAATTATATGACTCATTATTCTGATATAATGTAATTAAATATAAATGTATTTTCAGAATTATGTAATTTATCTTTTGCACCAATCTGCTATTAACTAAATCAATGTTTATCCCAATTAACATCTTTTCAAAAACTAAAGTATTTTTGGCAAATTTGAATGAAAATGGTTTCTTTGTTCTACAATACTTCATTAACTATTTTTGTAAAACAAAAGAAATTACTCTGAAAAATTCTCTCATATTTTTAGAAATGTTTATAAAATGATGCAATGTATTAAAAAAGAAAAAAAATGCTTTTACAAAGCAGTTGTAATATAAATATTATATAGAAACATTTTTGCATATTAAATTTGTGATTAACAATTAATGTTTTTTTTTTTCATTAATTTAATTACTTTGTGTTTGATTCAGCTAATTTTATAAGTTTTGTTGTAGCTAAATTTATTTTTGTTTCATTAATATTTTCATTATTTTAAATACTTTTTGTGTTCCTTCAGGTTTTGTGCAATTTATTATTATATAAAAATAAATATTATTAGCAAATAAATACACTTATGCATTGATACATTTTATTGTGAAGTAATGTAAAATTTTAAATATTTAATCAGAATCTTTAATAGCACATTTGGTACTATTATGATTTTCATGAGCATAAATAATGATAGTTTTGTGAATTGCCTCATTCTTACAACTTCTATGAACATGCTTGAAAATATCAAATTGTATATCATTGTAACATCATACTCTGTAAATTTTGAGATCAGTATTTGTCATTTGTGAATCCGTCCATTTATCTGGATAAATCCAATGCTAATATGTATAAAGTATAAGAGGAAATTATTTTATTCTACATGAACTAAAAAAATATATATAAATACAAGTTTGTGGCTTTCAAAGAGAAAGCTTGATTAAAGATTTATTCCTTTTCACAACCTAAACATAGTCTTCCATATTTTCTCTTTTTGACTTTATTGGCTAACCAAAGTGCACTGAGAAATTTGAAAATTAGATTGATTTTGTGACTTTTAACTGCCTCAAATTTTTCAAAATATTTTCTTCGTAATTGATTTCTTTTATGTATATATGTACACTGGGACTACCAATTCTGTTTTATCTTTGCTTGATCACATAAGTAAAATAAAGTCTAACATCTTGTACTTGTTACTATACCAATATATTATTCTGTGCATCAATTGCTTGTAATTTCATTTATTAATCATCTTGTTCTTCCAAAAGCATCATTTAATACTGTCTGAGTCAAACTCGTTTCAAATTCTAAACAATATAACTTTAAAGAGAATTTGCTTTCTCTCTGCTTTATCTAATCTGCTGAACAAAAACAGTGCTTTACTTTTTTTATTTTTCAATCTTCACACTGAAAAAATCCAATTTATAACTTTGACAGGTCAATTTTGCTAGAGTTGTTGAATTTCCCTTTTTTTTTTTTTTTTTTTTTTTTCTTTTACTGAATTTTCTTACTATTCACACTCAAAATCTGGAATAATCAGTCACTTTTAATGAAATAAATTTCAATTTTTTGGTGTCATATTTTTATAGAAGCAGCTGTTTTATTCCAGCCACACATATATATTCTATTGGCAGGTATGTAAAAATAATTAACTGGTCCAAAGAGATTTAAACACATAATATTGAATAACATAGGTTAAATCAATCAGTTCACTAATTAGTTCATCATCAATTAGTTCATCAATTATCATCATTAGTATCAATTAGTTCATCAATCAGTTATGTATTAATCATAAGGTGTCTTTTTTAAGTTGGCAGTTCTGATATATCTTTTTAGAACTGGGCCAAATACTATTCATAATTAGTTGGTTTTGACATCTACTGAATTTTGTATTTAATTTAAAGCAACTCTGTGAAGAGTTCATTTAAACTGGAGAAAATTAAAGCAATAGTAGATTGAAAAACTTTATTGTATAAATTAGTTAAAATTTTGCACTCTCATTTCTTGCATATTTCTTAGCGTGCTGTAACATGTCACCTAGTAGTTATTTTCATGCTGCACTTCATCAGACTATCAAGACTTACAGCTGATTATCAAATTTGCATTCTCTTATATATCATAAATGTTTAATAATTAATTGGTTTGATGATCAAGCTATGGAAATACTTGATACGCTAAGTAATCTCTCAGTGAGGTGTTATAGAATATGATAACAATCTACCGTGCTAAAGAAACACTCAACATAATCAGTGCTGAAATATGCAGTAGGGAGATTTTATTATACACTAACTGACCCAAATGATGTTGCTGAGGTCCATGATAATAATTTCTAATGTATCTTAATTCAACATTGAATGATTTTATTTAAATAAAAATATTTCTTTTAAATTATCTTAGTGATGGGGGACCTATTACCTTTGGTAGCATCATCCTCACTTTGTATGATTTTTTTTATATTTTCAAATGGAAATCTTTCTAAAATGCTTGCAAAAAGTTTTTTTACTTTGGCTTATTTAATTGTTAAAAAAATAGATGTTTATGTCCAATTTTTTTCAAAATTTTATCTGTTATAAATGTAATAATTTTGCAACCTACGTCAAAAAAAAAAAAAAAAAAAAAAAAAAAAAAAAAAAAAAAAAAAAAAAAGTCTGGTTGTAAAAAAGTTGTTTTTTGTTTTCGCTTTTTTATATCAGGTCCTTTAACATATGGAAAAAATATATAGTTCTTGTCATTCAAACTCTTCTAAATTTTTATCAATTATAAATAAATAATTTCAAAGCCTGCATAAAAAGTTTGTGCAAAAATATGGATATTTAGTCATTAAAACATGAACCAAAGCTGCCTGTGTGTTCATGTTCTTACTGAAAATTTCACAGATTTTATCTTATAAAAATTACATTTAGTCATCTGAATTTATTACACTTTTATAGATGAGTGTGTGTGTCCAGTGTATTAAGAACATGTAAAAAGACTGTGTTGAAATAGCAATATTTAGTGACTTTTAGCATAGGAAAAAGTGTTGCCTGTAGATGCACAGTGACCTGTAATCATGATTTTTTTTTTTAAAGGATTAAAATTTGCATTTTTGAAAACAAATTGCACCATCATCAGGGATGCCACTTTTCCGCCTTTTGGCGGATTTCCGCTTTTTTTAATTTTTAAAAATTCGCGATTTTCGTTAAGCGATCACGAGATAAAATAACGATTTTCGTCGAACGATCGCGGAATATACCGGCCTTTTCCATCAAACGATCGCGAAATACAACAGCCTTTTTCGTCAAGCGATCGCGAAATATAACATCGATTTTCGTTAAAAGATCGAAAAAAACGGCTATTTTCATCAAACAGTCGCGATATAAAGCAGCAATTTTCATCAAACGGTCGCGATATAAAGCAGCAATTTTCATCAAACGGTCGCGATATAAAGCAGCAATTTTCATCAAACGATCGCGAAACGAAACGATGGTTTTCTTGAAACGATCGCAATGTGAAACGGCGGTTTTTGTCTAACGATCGCTAAATGAAATGGCCATTTTCGTTAAACGATCGCGATATAAAACGGCGATTTTCGTCAAACGATCGCGAAACGAAACAGTGATTTTTGTGAAACGGCGATTTTTGTCCAAGGATCGCGATGTGAAACGGTGATTTTTGTCAAATGATCATGATGTGAAACATCTATTTTCGTCAAACGATCGCTAAATAAAACGGCGATTTTCGTCAAACAATCGCAATGTAAAACGACGATTTTCGTCAAACGATCGCGATATTAAACGGCGATTTTCGTCAAACAATCGCAATGTAAAACGACAATTTTCGTCAAACGATCGCGATATTAAACGGCGATTTTCGTCAAACGATCGCGTAACGAAGCGGTGATTTTTCTGAAACGACGATTTTTGTCAAACAATCATGTGAAACGGCGATTTTCGTCAAACGATCGCTAAATAAAACGGCGATTTTCGCCAAACGATCATGAAATAAAACAGTTATTTTCGTCAAATTAAAAAAAAAAACTGCAAAATTTTGCTATTCACTCGTGGAATAATTGTTGAATTTATTGCTGAGTTACTTGAGTTGGTTTAAAATGATGCGATACATAAAATTCTTCACTGAACCTGTTGCTGGGTTACCTTAATTGATGTAAAATACTGTGAACTAAAGAAAAATCATTTTAACTTACTCTTATAAATTAAAAGTTTTCAACGAAAGAAAAGCTGTAATTTTTTATTTAGTTTATTATAAACAATATTTTCAAAATTCACACATAAAGTTGTGAAAAATGTCGTAAATTTTACTTTACGCATAATTTCCTCTTTTTTGCAATTTTCTGAGTGGCATCCCTGCATCATAGAAAGGGAAATTTCTGCCTTAAGTGGGGATTTTTGGTAAATCAGTATTTCTGAAATTGAGCTGTATGTGGCCTTTAGTAAAAGATAATTCCGAAATCAAATTTTTTGAAAGGTGTAATCTGTAATACTAATATTCTTTCAAATCAATTGCAGCATTTTAAATGTAAAAGTATAAAATTGAGGAATATGTTGTCAGTTTTTCTGTGTTTCTAATGGTTCAAGAAAAGACTAATAAAAAAGAGTATTTGGTTCTTCCCTGCTTCGCAATCTGGAGGTCTGATCAGCTGTACCTTGGCTATGCTGATGTAGCCAATGCAATTTTTAAATAATATCTTAGCTAATTATCAAAAAATTTGATAAATATAGACCTACCTTGGACCATCCTCAACCAAATTTTTGAACTTCTATGTATGATAGATTTTGCTATCTACTGCCAACAAACACACACACAGATAGAGCACAACTTATTAGTATAGATTACCAGACAGTTATAGAAGAAAAATTAAACAATAAATACTACCAAACACTTCTTGATATGTAACATTGTATTATTTGTGTATGAAGGGTTATTCTGTAACTTATCTGCTTGTGCATGTGACAAACATTGCAATGCAACTAAAAACCTATTTTTGAAAATTTATACACATATTTTTTCAAAAATATGACTTTAGTTTAATTGCAATGCTTATCACATGGCCAAGTACCGAAGTTACAGAATAATCCTACATATATACCATAATACAATGTCACATACCAAGAAATGTTTGGTAATATTTATTGATTTTTCCTTCTTCAACAGTACATTTTATTTGTGCTTTACTCAAATTTTTATATTTTTTCTGTTCTTTTTGTAGCTCTTGTCATAATGCTAATAAAATTTCAATAGCTGATATATATTCTTCTTGATTAAGAATTGGGCAAGGTAAATAAAATGAATTTATGGTATATTTTCAATACATTATAGCTCTAAAAGTGTTAAAAAATAAATATATTTTTATATCTTCCTATTTAATGAATGCTTTTTGTAAAATCACTTTCAATTGCAATTATCTAGTATATTGGATTTCAAGCTTTTGAGTCTAACATACCTTTCAAAATATTATATGCATCTGGTGTACCCCTTATTTTCATTTTACTTCTAAAAGTTATGAATAAATAGGAAGTGTGTGCAAATAAATATAATTTTTTTTTTAACATCGCAACACTTATTTTTAATATATATATTTTACAACATACAAATTATAAAGAGCAAGTTTTTTTCATCAGGTAGATTTGTTTACTCTGCTATTTTTTCTGAATTTTTTGTGTTAATTTATGACAATAGAGTCATAAATCGTTATCAACTTCCAGTCTGTTTCTATACAGAGTGTACCAAAAAATACAGAAAAAAAGCTTTGTTTTTTATAGGTTAAAGATGCTTGGGCAGTGCTTGTAACAGTGTTGAAAATAAGTAAGGATTTAAGATTATATTGATGACATACTTATGCTATTAATTTTCAAAGCATTACATTAAATATATATATATATATATATATATATTGTGATTAAGTCATATTAGTCATTTTTAGAAAAATATTCTCCATGCTGTTCCTGGAAAAATTCCATCTTTCTATGACCCAAACTCACCAAGATATGATACTTTAAATTTTATGAAATTTCAGAAGCTTTCTGGTACTAAAAATGGACAGACTTTTTTTAGTGCTGGTAAGATTTGAATTTTTATAAAATTTAATGTATTATAACTTGGTGAGTTTTAGTAATAAATGAGATGAATTTTTAATGTTTTTCTCGGCAGTCTGAAGAAAATATTTCTAAATATAACTAGACTACATAAAAATTTAAAAAGTTTTATAACAGATGTATTTCACCAGAATAATCTTAATTCTTACCTTATTTGGATACTTTTGCAGTTTACAATGACTACATAGCTTTGGCAGTTAAAAAATTAAACCACATTTAAATTAATGACAGATTTTTTTCATCTACATAATCTTAACGCCTACTTCATTTTGGAATCTTTTGCAATATATATTGCCTATATATCTTCAGCACTTAAGAAATTAAACCACATTGAAATCTTACTGGGATATCCTGTATTTGACTCTCCCTGCATATTCTAACTTGAGAAGTACTATCCTAGTATATTAAATAATGTATACAAAATACTTTAATGGATCATTTATAAGTTACTTTAGAATTTATGTGTTTTTGAATGTCAGCATGATCATCTTACTAATGAATTATTAAATTTGTATAAGATGTGATTAATAGTAACTTAAGATTGTCAGCAATCTATTGTAATTTTACTTCAGTTGTAACAAGTTACTAGTTTGTTGCTCTTTTAACAGCCTGTTGCGGTATATTGAATAGTTTATAATGAATATAAGTGACTCACTTTGCATTAATTTGTAGAAACTTTTTACTATGAAATCTGTTTAATTAACTAGAGCTCTCATTTTTTACTCATTTACATTATTCAATGTTTGTCACCATAGGGAAATTTTTTAGCAATTTTTTTAACTTTATTTTGTTAAATTTCTTACTATTAAGAGTATAACCTATTGATTTTATGGTGCATAATTTTAATGGCTAATCTTTTTATGTATTTTTTTTTTTATCAGAAAAATAAAATAAGTTCATTTTTATACTGTATTCATACTATGTTATTTTGCAATTTGTCATGTTTTGGATGTATTCTACATGGATTACAGACTGTTAGCTTCATAAAATAATTTTCCAAAAAATTTTTTTAAAGATTATACCAGACACTGAAACATGAAAGGTTAAAAAAACATTATTTTAATTTTTACAACTTGCTCGCATTAAAAATATATTTAATGATGAGTAGCAAAAATAAATTAATAGATACATATGTAGTATTTAAAAGAGAGACAATTCGTTAAATTTATTTGTTGCTATTCTAACAACTGATTTAAGAAAGAATATGTGTAGTTAAATAGAAATTTTCAATGTAAAAGACAATATTGTTGAACCTCATTTATATCCTTACCATCAAATATTTATCAACTAGTGAAAAAAAAAAGAAATAATGAACAAAATACTCAATCTGAATTATATTTATACATATTTTTTTCTGCTATCAGCTGTTTAACCTCAAACAAATTTTTTTTTTCTCACTTTGAGATAATTATCAGAACAAGACCTATACGTGTTATTGTATTTCAATCCAATAATTACTCTTTAATTCTTCCTTTTTTTTTTTTTTAGATACATATGCAGTGAAAATGATTTAAACAAAAAATGATTTTTTTCTGCTGTCTTGTTAACATTACAGTAAAAATTGTTGTTGAATGAACTAGGCATGAAAGAGTTCCTCCTAAAGGAGGAATTCCACTTTTTTAAAAGCAATTTTTGACATTCTCTGGTTTAATGCAAAAAGGCCAAAAAAAAAAAAAAAAAAAAAAAAAAAAAAAAAATTAGAAGGATAATGGGGGGGGGGGGGGGGGCTGGAAAATTTGGTAATCTGACATTTTGCCTACTTAAACCCATATTGTTCTTCAATTTTTGTGCAAAAGAGACAAAATAAAAAGTGAGCTGATATCATATAAGCATCTGAAAGTCATGCAAATTAAATTTCTCTAAGTGTCTTTTAAAAATGATTTTTTTTTCTTACTTCAAAAATTTAAAATGAAAGGAAGTTACTTTTTGGAATAGAATATTTTATGCTATTTATACAACACTTTTGGGTAATTTCTGTGATTTTTTTTGAGATGTATTTCTGATGCAAAGATCAATTTAGCAGGGAAATTGTTTTCTTTTGAATAAAAAAAGGGGTGGGGGAGGGATTCAATAGCTGTAAACCATTCAGAATAATATTTCTTTTGGTAAATTAATGATTATACTTCATATAAGTTGATCAGATATATTTGGATTTATATCTTTAGCATTGTTAGTACTTTTTAAATTAAAAAAACAGTCATGTGTGCAGTTATATTTAATTTTGTTGTATAAGTAGTTGTTAAAATGACACTTAAATTATAAGAGTTTGGCATTGCTCTATAGATTGAAAAAAATGTCCACCTTTTTTTCTCATTTCCCACTTTTATGCTTGATGAACAGAAAGACTCATTCTTAAAATGTAGTTTGTCCTAGTTTATTTATTTATTTATTAATAGTAACTGCAACATAACAAGAATATTAATTTCCTCTATAAAAAAGTAAGTATTCTATTATCTGTGCTTCTGATAATTCTATGAAAAAAAAAGTTATGTCAAACATAGTTTTAATTCAAATGAATTTTTTACTTTGAGAGTTAAAAGTGAAAAAAATATAATTATTATATACATTTAGCTATGGAAATTCAATCAGTGTTAAGCCTCAATTTTACCTTGCAGCAAAACAATGTAATTAGTTGTACCATTTCACAAGCCCAAAATATTCATCAACACAATAGTTAATATTCTTCTCAAACTCGTAAAATTGCATTTTTTCACAGTAGAAAAATTATACATTATTTTTCAAAATTACTTGATGACAGCCTTTGAATTTAGATATAATAGAATATAAAAGGAGATTGCTATTTTCTCAAAAATAAATTTGAATGAATATTTTTTATGAAAAGCAGTAAAAATAAAAAATGATATTGAAGAAGCTTTGTGTCTGTATCTAAGTAGAACTACCACTAGGTACTATTTAAAAAATGTTTTCCTAAAGCCGAATTTCTTGCAAATTTCAAAAATAACTTTCATACCAAATAAATTGTATTGAATTTTTATTTTTTTGTTTTTGGAATTGAAGATTGAATAAGTTCAATTTTTTAAAGGTTATTAAAGTATTTCTGAAATATCAGATTTACTTGAAATTGCAGCCTGTAATGAGAAATTTATATATGCACACATTTTAGGCACCAAATAAATAACCAAATTAGTTAAATGATTTAGAATATCTAGAAGTTAATATTTTCAAAAATGCTAAATTCAAAGTTAGTGTTTTTCATTTATTGTTAAAAACCTCAATGATTGTCTTGAGATAAGTCAGGGATAAAAGCACTGTTTTCTTTTACTTGTTGATGAAGTGGTTAATGTAATAACAAAAGATGCATTTCTTAAAGATTTTAATAAACTGCTTAAGTACATTTTTAGGAAAGTGTAGAAGACTTATTTTATTTTTCATTAAACTCTCAAATTTTAATACAATAAACTTTGTGACCAAAACAGATTTTCTTCTATCCCAATTTGTTAAACCAAGAAGCAATTTTTCTCTTCTTAAGTTCTTATTACCTATTCTTCTTGAGAGTTAATTTGAAGATACATAAATTTTAGGACTTGGTAATCAAGTCCCCTTCTGACATTCCATAGTACTAGGATTGCCACAAAATCAAAACACTTTTTTGCACTCATAGTCATTGCTCTAAATAAATAGCTAAATTGAAGGAATGAAACATCAGTAAAAATGTAACAACAGTTTTTTAATAATTTCATCAACTTGGAATCAACATTGTGTTGCTCAAATGTAATTGCAGCTTTGCCATTTTATGTAAAGGATCATTATATAGGACACGGTTCAAGACTTTGAAATGGCAATGTCCATCTAAAATCCTGGTATAGGTATTGAGACCTTCATCATCTAAAAATGTCCAGCTTTACCTGAAAGATCCTTGAGTAACACAACGAAACTTTTAGATACTGGGGCTGCTGTACTGATGATCAGGTTTCTGGAATGGTGTATACGGTGCATTTGGGGATCATGTAATCTTGAGTAGTGGCAGTGGTGCTATATACCAGCTTGGAAGAAATGTCTGATTCCCCATAAGCTGGATTTCAGTATGTTATAGGATATTCATACCCTGGATCAGTGATGCGATATTCTAGTCTATACTAATACATTAGCAGAAATAGTTGAACTAGTTATAAGAACTATATTTGAAGGATGACATTTTTGGATATATATAGACTAATGTTTCTGAACAGAAACAAACTTTTTTTTATAAGATAATGCAACCATGCACACAGCGCTGTGCAAAAGGGGGGGGGCAAAGGGGGCAGTCGCGGAAATTTAGGAGGCACCAAATTTATACTATCAATGTCATTTTTGGCCTGTTACAAGAAAAAATTGACTGAGGGGGGTGACAAATTGAAACTTTGCCCTGGGCACAGTTTTCTCTTTCACGCCCCTGCATGCACATATAAAGTAAAGTATAACTGCAAAAGGAATGAAATAATCAGTGAGCAGCTGATGTTTCTTAATGACTATGTCATGCATTGAATTTTTATTTTGTGCACATCATTTAGATATTTATCTCTCTAAAGTTTATTTAAGTTTTAATGCTAAAGCAAGAGATGATAAATCCAAAAGTATTTTATTTTTCTTAAATAAAACTCAAAATATTTGCTACAGTATAGTGTTGACTCTAGAGAAAAAAGAACCATCAGGTGTTAATTTTTCAAAAAGGGAACACTATTCTAAAAAAAAAAAAATACTTTTTTCAAAAAAAAAAAAAAAAAAAAAAAAAAAAAAACATTATTTTAAAAAAAGTACATTTTTTACAAAAAGGGAAGATTATTCTAATGAAAGAGCACATTTTTTTTTCAAAAAGGACAGATTTGTATCTTGTTCACCAAAAATATTTTGAACTGGTTTGTTTCCCCTAGAATTTACAATATTTTCCCAGGATCAATTGAATTGCCACAGAGTGCATGAGAAGTGTTAAATAAGGAGGGTTTAGAAGAACCGCCACACAGTGTAAGATTTTGTGAATCTAACAGGTCAAAATTCAATTATTAAAATTATCGATATTAAAGCAATAAAATTGATTTTGCTAGAGATAAAATGGCTATGTATTATGAAAAAATATATCTTTACATATTTTATTGCACAATTTGCATCATGTCATTCCATCATCATAATCATACTAAAAAGATGCTTTCTCATTTCCATTTGCATAGTGTTATTGTATTCAATGCATATTTTTAAAAATATAGTATATATTTATTTTCAACAATAAGAGTTTTCTTGCATTAAAAAAATTATAATTCATTAATTACATATTGCTATCGATACCAGTGTTGTCATAAAGTGAATCACTGGTCATTTTTGTCGTTTGCTATTCTTTTATTATTTGTATTAAAGTATGAATGTTAAAACTTCAAGGGGAATTTAAACCATTCTATAGTTTTACTGAGATTTTAATGTCATGATTTATAATACTTAAAACCTAATATATTTATCTTATAGCCACATGTAATGCAAGATTACATAAAATCTGTACCTGAAAAATTTTTTTTACTTATATTCAAGAGTTGCAAATAGTTGCAGTTGAAATTGATTTTTTTGGTTATCTTTATACATTCATAATTACAAAAGAAAAATTATATTGCAATGGATCGGCGTGGACAAAATATTTGGTGGCTTTTAAAAATTTATCATATGCTGTTAAATTTTCTAATTTTTATATTGACTTAAAAAATCATTTAATAACTATCATAATTATAAAAGGCAAAGTATCTAAAGAATCATTGTAATGATTCCATTATATCACAAAAAAATATTTATAAAATAAGTATGTTTTCAGCCAAAAATATCAATGACAACTGTATCGATCGCCATTCTAAAAAGATTAAAAGAAAAATCTGGTTTTTGAGCCAATTTTTGATAGTGTTGTTGTAGAGTTAGACTGCTATCACTTCACCTTTTTTTCCCTCCAATGTATTAGATATTATTTGAAATGTCTAAAAGTTAAATTATGGCAAGTCAATTTTTGAACTTTTTTCCTGCCAGATTTGCAAAATTGCACACTGTGTGCCGGGTGCTGCACCCTGCTAAAATGGCTTAGAGTCAACAATACACTAATATAGTTAATGATAATATGGATTTTCAAATTAAAAAAAAAAAAGACAGGAAATTCAACTATCAACAGGCTATTAACAACTAGTTTCATCTAAAACATTTTTATGTGTAAAAAAAAAAAAAAAAAAAAAAAAAAAAATCGCTTTGACAACATTAAAGAAATTAAAAGACAAAACATTTTGATTCAATGTTAGATATTTTAAATGGATATAATTAGTAGAATTCTAACATATTTTTTACTATTTCTGAACATCTAAGGATGAAGTGTTTGAAATTGTTAATGCTGAACTGCATAAATTATGCTCACTTGAAATAATAATAAATCTAATAAGTAGCCATTTAATATAATAGATTTTGGTTTATACTGTAGTCTTAAAATAGATGATTCATTCTTCCAAGAAGTATATTTTTTAAAAAGTTTTCTTGTTATTGGATTATATTTATAACTTGTTTACATAGTACATTGTTTCTCCAAAAATGCCATGCAATCTGAAAATAGAAGTTCAACTTTTGCATAAATTAACAATTTGTGTTTGATAAACCTTTAAATCAAATAAATATATATAGTTTTTTTTTTATATATATAAAAAGGTTCTTATTTTGTGTATTTTTCAATATTTTCTTTAAATTTTTTCATGTCAGTTTTATACTGCTTTATTGTTGGGGAGAGTCATACAAAACCGGGTAGGCAGATAAAACCCGATAGCATAGATTCCTGTTTGATTTAAACTTTAACTGTCGGCTAAGAAAAGGAATTGTTTGTGTCACTATGGTATTTGTAGTTCAGTGGAATTCTGCTGTGTGTGGTTACTTTTTCTGTGAAGGGTTGTGTTTGAATTTCTCTTAAAAAATGTTTTGTTTGAATCTACATTTTATGCATATATTAACTATCTGTCAGCATATTAAATACCGGTTCTTACGATATGTAATGCTTTGCTTTCTTGCAAGTATTATAACAGCTTTACTCTTTTTTTTTACTATAAGATTGAATGTTGTGATGCCATGTTTTTAAATTTGTGTGATGTTGGAGGCTTATATCCCTAGTGTAGATAAATGGCCGGCATAAATACAAAATTGTGTGATGTTGATGTAAAACCAGGTACTTGAGAGTGGGTCGATTTTGCATAAATCTGGTTTTGCCTTACAGTCATGAAATGATTTTTTAATGTAACATGGAGATTTAAATTACAATTTAATAGTATTAAGTACTGTTGACCCTTTAAAGTATCATTTATGATATCTTTGAACTCATACTACAAACAAGAAGTAGGGAAGTGATTACTCTCCATTCCTATGTGATCAATAACAAAAATGTAGAAAATTTGGTACAGATTTTTTTTGGCAGATGGAAGAACATATGTGGATTTTGTTTTGTTCATGTAATAAGAATGCTTTTGAATGAAATCAGTTTTCCAAGAGTTTTGAATTGATGCCTGGTTTTACTCAACCAGTGGAGTAAAACTGGATTTTTGCAATTTCTTAAAAAAGCTATTTTTTCATATAATCTATTATATTTTTTATCAAAAAGAATGTTTTATTATAGACAAAGATTCACTTAATATTAATAACGATGTTGAGAGTTTGATCCCATTTGATTGCATTTGAGAAACAACAAAGATTTATGGCATCCGATTTTGCCCTACTCATTTGTTCAACTTCTGAATCACTTTCTAGATAAATAAAATACTCCTGTATAATTCAAACAAAGTTTCTTGTAAATAGAAATTCAACTATGTTTCTTAAACTGTATTCAGCCAAAACTGTGCACTTTGAAATCAGAATCCCTTAAGAGCTAGGTTTTGACTAAATTATAAGTCTGTAAGAGAGATAATCTGTAAGAGAGATATCTAATTAATCTTGTTTTTTAAATTTTATCAAATTTCTACAAAAACTTTAAAGTTTTGATTTTACTGAATTTACTGATAGAGTCAAAAAACAATGACAAATATGCACCAATGTATATATTATGTAACCATGAACAAATACTTTAATATTTAATTCAAGCTACCTGAGAAAATTTCAGATTTTATACTCCTTACAATTATTGGAGATTTTACAACTGAATAGTGTAATAACTTGAAATGCACTTTGATTTAACCAAAAAGAATGTTGTGGATATTATTATTTTCAAAAAGAATTTTTCTGCTTATTTAATTCCAGAATTATGTGATTAAATAAGGGAAATTTTTCTTTAAAAATACTGGCATCCATACCCTCTTCTTCTGGCTAAGCTACTAGAAGTGCATATACTCATAATGATTAAAACTAAGTCATTAAAAGTCTTTTTTTGTGAATATACAATATTTGCTGAATTAAAGCAGTATATTGAAGTCACTTAAAAATTTATACAGTGTTTTGTAAAAGAGTTATTGTGTAGTTGACATTCCTGTTTATAGCTTCTGTATGAATAGGAATTATTCCTATATAAGCAAATATTTTTAAAAGTAATCTTTATGAAAATGCAAAATAAATTCATTCTGAATTTCTTAGCAATATTTATGTCTTGTTAAATCCATTTGCAAACTTTATTTTTCTTGATAGTATGCACCCTAGAGTTTTATAACCTGAAACTTGCTTATTAAGAAAATATCAAGCTCTTGTGCATTTTTACTGCTCATGAGAATGTGTATGACATTGATTTGTTTATTAATATATAATTTATTGGTGTATTGTTAATGTTGTTTAACAATGTAACTGCAAAAGCTTTTAATGTGTGTTGTTTGATACTAATGTGTGTTTGAAGTACTTAATGACAATCATTCCAATACCTTAGGCTAATTTGTAGCCAGTAATTTGTACTGTATGTCTACATTATCAGATTTAATTAAAGTCTTTAATGTATTCAGTAAACAGAATTTGGTTATTTAATTTTACATTATATGGGGGGGGGGGGGGAGTAGTTACAGCTGAACCATTGCATCACTGAAACCATTACTTATTATACATTTAACATTGAAGGGAAGAAACGTCTCTTTTGATACATTTAATCATTATTAGTAAAGATATATTTTTTAAAACAACTGATGGCAGTTCATAAAATAGAAATATAGATCTGATGAGTCCCCCAAAAATAATTGTTTTATCATATTTTGGAGGACAAAAAGGGGACATTTTTTAACTAGGGAGATGGGAAAATTCAAACTTTTTAAGTAGATTTTTTGGAGTATTATTTCTTATGTATCTTTTAATTCTGAATTGAAGGACATCATCCACAAGCTGGTAAGAACATTTTTTACAAAGTTGCTGTAGGTTTTATGAATATAACAATAAAAAATTATACTTTATGCCAGTTTCATCTCAGGGATTATTTAAAGGAGATTCACAATCACAATATAAAAATTATGAAAATATGATTTGTAGGGAAGGCGTAACACATAGGTTAAAATACATTTGTGCAGCATTGATTTCATAATAATTTTTTTTTTTCTGGATTAAATTATGCTGTTTCAAAGAAGGCAGTATGGATTTCGGGGAGGAGGGGGATTTTTCCCTGGGCATCCTCTGAATTCATCACTGCTTTTTTTGTGTTTGCAAATTTTAAAAGTTTTAATTAAAAGAAATAAAAAAGCATACATATGTGGAAAATTTGTACCTACCATTTTATTTTCTATAAAGGAAAGTTGAATCACAATATTGCTTATAATTTACCTTTAAGTGTTACTCAAGTATAATTTTTTAAATTAAGCTTAAGCAGTTTCGTCAGTTCTGAAATATTGGTTTTGCTAACATCATTTTAACTGTTTGGATCTACTTCTTACATATAATAATAAAACCAAAAACAAATAGACAGATTAACAATTAGTAAAACTATCTACCTAACTTAATATTCAAACCACTAGAAAAATCAAACATACAGGAAAATTATCTCTAAAAATGAAAACCTACCACACATTGGAGGTTGCACAAACAGAAGGCTCAAAGCAAGGTGTCCCACTGGCCTTAATCTATTGTGTTCCTATCTGCATAGGTGAATTTTAAAGAGCATTTCTCCACTCTCGCATGCGATCAAGAAATGGCAGGACATGCTTGGTGTTTCGAATTATCTTATTATCTTCAGTAAGGGTTTATTATGAATGTATCTATAAAAGGGAGAGGGCAGGGCAGGAAGCGTGAATAAATGATATTGCATTGGAGATTAACAAAACAAAACAAAAAGAATTTTTTACATGATTAATTTATTTATTTTGTTAAATTATTTATTCAATTTCCTTTGGGGGTTCCCGTGCTCATGGTTGCCAATGAAAGAGCCACCACTGTTTTATGCAGATAATGTAGTTTTTTATAGTAACAACTGATGTCCATTCACAAAAATTTAGGAAGTACATAATTTAGGCACTAGAAGTGATGATCCAACAAATCCCCCCAAAATAAACCTTTTTTTTTGGGGGGGGGGGGCAGTTTAACTTTGTAACAAATGATGGTATCATTTGATTCAGAATTTTAAAATAATAATAAATGTTACCACATTTGATCAAATTTTAAAAAGTTGAATTATCCCTCCAAAGGTAAAATTTCCCCCAAAATATGGTAAACAAACTTTATTTTGGGGAGGGGGGGAGTCTCATTGGATCTTCATTTCTACTACTAAATTGATATTTATTCCAAATATTCATGAATGGCCATTGTTTGTTGTTTTAAAAACCTATTTTACCTGCATAAAGTATAGTTGTCATTTTTGTATTCATAATACCTACTGTAACTTTTTTAAAAATGATGATATTGACTTGTGAATGGTGTCATTCAGTTCAAAATTAAAAGATACATCTTGACCTACTTGAAAATAAAATATTCCCCCCCCCCCCTACTAGAGTTAGAATTCCCTTCCTTTTTTGCCATCCAAAAAAGCAGGGTAAAACAACTTTATTTTTTGTGGACTCGTTGGATCTTTTATTTCTAGTACACAAAGTTTTTCCAATTTTTTATAAATGGGCATCAGTTGTATTTTATTAAATTTTTGTTCCATTTTACATGTACTAAATGACAATTTAGAAAAATAGAATCCAATGTATATAAATATATATATATACATGCATATATATAAATATATATTTATATTACAGTTGGAATCTGTTAATACAAGAAGCAAAAGGATTATAAAAGCCTTCTTATTAATTGTAATTGGAATATCTGGATATCTGGGAAGATAATAAAAAATATTAAAAACAAACACATAGTTAAACTGATTATTTTTAGAAATTGCTCTAGTTATCTCACTGCTAAAATTAACATTATATCATAAAGTTAACATAAAACATTGGGTCTTAGTTTTGTTAGTGTCATTTTCTTTTGGAAGGTCTTTTCTATAGGCAAAATCACTGTACTGAAGTCAAAGCTTGTAAAGAACTTATATTTTCAAAGTACATGGACAGCATATAATAATACTACAACTACATTTCTCTTTTTCCCAGAAAAACTTGGTCAACATTGTAATAGTCATTGCAATTTTTGATCTATTGATTTCTCATATTCTTTTTATTTCAACATTGTAGTAAGATAATAATTTGAGAAAGCATAATATCATAAAATTTCAGTTTTAAAAATTATATAATGCCATAAAATCAGTATGATTAATATACACTTTATTGCCATTGATTATTGGACACTTGCAATTTTAGACATTTTACTAAATATCTAGAAAAATACATGAGGAATCATCTCGAAACTCTTAGTGTATAAATATAATAGTATACGTCATACATCTCCGTGAAGATTTTTTACCGAAACTCCATAGGTGACCGTCAACAAATTAAAAAAGAATGAATATCTTTTGAATAACCCTGTCAAAACTAATGTAGCAAAAGCGCTCAAACTCTAGATTATGATTGAATGCCTTATTGTAATACACTGTGTTCATTTTTATGCAAATAGCATGCATACTCGCAGAGTAATTAAGGTTTTTATAAAAATGGTCCCAAATTTTTCCAAGTTTTTTCCTTATAATTTTCAGAGTTCTTAATATAAAATAATATTTTTTTCAGAAAATATGACAAACAACATTGCACACAGTACCCTGTAATCAGAATTAAAAAATAGTGAAAATTGTTTACAAAATGAGTTGGTTTACTAAATAATTTTTTACTGCGCATGCGTCAACGATATCAAAATTTCATTTGCATATTATATTAGCTAAATGTATAGAGCAACTTTTGTGAAAGTCACAAAATCATAACTTGAAAATTCTGAAAATAATCGTCAATTGAATAAGTTGAAAATCCGTTATTCTCAAAATGAAGCAAAAACAAGAGGGGTTGTATCCATATATTCATTGATTAGTGTCAATATAGAATACACAAAACGGAATGTTACGACAACTTTTGGATAAAATCCCTCATTTTTTTGCTTCATTTTCGAAACAACGGATTTTGTCCTTTTTCTATAGACGATTACTTTCAGAATTTTCAAGCCATAATTTTGAGACTTTTACAAAAGTTGCTCTATACATTTAGCTAACATAATATGCAAATGAAATTTTGATATCTTTGACGCATGCGCAGTAAAAAATTATTTAGTAAACCTACTCATTTTTCATAGAATTTTTATTATTTTTTAATTCTGATTACAGGGTACTGTGTGCAATGTTGTTTGTCATATTTTGTGAAAAAAATATTACTTTATATTAAGAACTCTGAAAATTATAAGGGAAAAACTTAGAAAAATTTGGGGTCATTTTTTATAAAAACCTTAATTACCCTGCGAGTATGCATGCTATTTGCATAAAAATGAACACAGTGTATTACAATAAGGCATTCAATTATAATCTAGAGTTTGAGTGCTTTTGCTACATTAGTTTTGACAGGGTTAATCAAAAGATATTCATTCTTTTTTAATTTGTTGACGGTCCCCTATGGAGTTTCGGTAAAAAATCTTCACGGAGATGTACGATGTTTACTTTTATATTTATACACTAAGAGTTTCGAGATGATTCCTCATGTATTTTTCTAGATATTTAGTAAAATGTCTAAAATTGCAAGTGTCCCATAATCAATGGCAATATAGTGTATTGTAATTATACTAATTTTCTATGTTAAACAAATCCATGTAAAACAAAAACAAATGTGTAAAACAAAACAACATTTACAAATATGTAAAACAAAATAAAAAAAAATACTTTCACACTTCCATAAAAGCTGCAGAACAGACAATTTACAAACATCATTTCATATCTGAATTTTTATATAGAAAGCTAAAAGCACATAATATTCCAAAATTGTTATTATTTGTTCTTTTAATGTTTATTATGCATAAAAACATGATTTTTCTTTAGTGACACATTTTAAATTGGAGGCAGCTGATTTAATGAGTTCAGTGATGAATTTTTTATTCATTTATTATGATTTAAAAGAAAAAGAAAAACTACATAAAAATAGAAATGCAAGAAATGTGCTGCAGTTTTGTTTCCTTTTAGATTTCAAGATTTTAATGAAATAAATTTTTGGATATAGTAGGAACAAACAGCATAAGCCTTTGACTGAAATTTGATCTGAGGCCTTTTTCATGCTGTTGACTTTTATTGTGGCTTTCTCATTTGTGACTGACTGACCAAATCCACCGTTTTTTCATGACATTAAATACGTTTTAGTGTGAGTTTTAGAAATATTGTTGGAATTGTGTAATCTTGCATTCTAAGCACAAACCTGGGTTCATACGGTGCTTGAAAGTTCTTGAATTTTTAGGAGAGAAAAAAGGTCCTTGAAAGTGCTTGAATTTGTTTAAATTTTAATGAAGGTGCTTAATTTTAGATTTTTTTTTTTTATATATAGGTGCTTAATTTTTCTTATTCACATGTTAAAAAAACTTAATTAATCAGGTGAATATAATTTTTCTGAAATCAATTTCCTTTTAACAGGTTAGAATACAAGTATTTGTTCTTCACTTTGTACCAATATACTGAACTCAATCATTTGACACGTGTATGTACATTGGTCTTTGTAACAAAGAGTTTTTCATCTACATTTTGTAGATTTGTAGTAGTAATTATTCTTTAGGATATGCTATAATTATACCTGAAAAGTGTACTTTCAATAAATTGTGGATGGATAAGAAAAATGCAAGTATTGGTTAGGAGCAGTATCAAATAATGTAGAAAATGCATTAGTTTGTCCTATTGCATTTTCCACATTTATACCAATTTTGATGCAAGATATTCTGTGCTACTCAGAAATTAGAGAATATGAGCAATCTGCATTAAAAAGTCATACGAGTGGTATTTTCCATAAAAGTAAATATGTAATTCTGATTTTGTAAAAGGTAGGAGGATTGGAATTGATACTATTGTTATTTAAGTGTTATGAAACATTGCTACTAGCAAAGGCAAGCAGGAAAAATTGTATCTCTTGTTAGGTTATATATATATATTTTAAAGTGAAATTTATTTTTGTTGCATGATTTTGTTTTTGATTAATCAAATAATTATTTATTAATAATGCAACATTTGAACTCCCTCCCATCAAAAGTACAAGTGTCCTATATCTAAATTTAGCTCTCATGTGGCCCACGTACTGATTAGATTAATGTTCATTGTTTTTAATTGCATACTAACTGATCCACCTGACTTTGCTTAGGCCCTGATCGAATTTGTATTATTTAATATTTTTAAACAAAACAAACCTGTGATTGACGGTCCCACTGGCTTTATTAAAAATTATAATGAAAATTCATTATAATTTTTATTACATTATTACACTAAAATCACTGTTTAAAATTTTAAATAAAGAAATGAGCAAAAATTCTCAAAATTCTAGAATCCCCACAATCTCTGGTCCCAAGCTGTGCAGATATGAGGGAGACTACTGTATATATATACTACATGGCCATTGATGACCGTCCACTTGCGATTTTAGACATTTTGTTAAATATCTAGAAAAATACATGATGAATTCTCCCAAAACTCTTAGTGTATAAATATAATATTACAGGTCATACATTTCTGTGAAGATTTTTTCCCGAAACTCCATAGGGGACCATCACAAATTAAAAAAGAATGAATATATTTTGGATAACCCTGTCAAAACTAATGTAGCAAAAGTGTTCAAACTGTAGATTATGATTAAGTGGCTTGTTGTAATAAACTGTGTTCGTTTTTATGTCTATAGCATGTATACTATAAGAGAAATTAAATTTTTTTTTAAAAACAGTTCCAATTTTTTTCAAGTTTTTTGTTTATAATTTGCGAAGTTCTTAATATAAAGTAACATTCTTTTCTGAAAATATGACAAATAATATTGCTCACAATACCCTATAATCAGAATTAAAAACTAATAAAAATTGTATAAGTGCGTAGGTTTACTAAATAATTTTTCACTACGCATGCGTCAATGATATTAAAATTTCATTTGCATATTGTATTAGCTAAATGTATAGAGCACCTGTTGTGAAAGTCTCAAAATCATAGCTTGAAAATTCTGAAAGTAATCATCTATAGAATAAGCACAAAATCCATTGTTTCCAAAATGAAGCAAAAAAAATGATGGATTTTATCCAAAAGTAGTAGTATGTTCCATATTGTAAATTCTATAATGACACTAATCAATGAATATATAGATACAACCCCTCTTGTTTTTGCTTCATTTTGGGAATAACGGGTTTTCAACTTATTCTATTGACGAATATTTTCAGAATTTTCAAGCTATGATTTTGCGACTTTCACAAAATTTGCTCTATACATTTATCTAACATAATATGCAATTGAAATTTCTATGTCATTGACACATTCACAATGAAAAATTATTTAGTAAACCTACTCATTTTTCATACAATTTTTATTATTTTTTAATTCTGATTACAAGGTATTATGTGTAATGTTGTTTGTCATATTTTCAGAAAAGAATATTATTTTATATTACAAACTCTGCAAATTATAAGCAAAAATCTTGGAAAAATTTGGGACTGTTTTTATAAAAACCTTAATTTTTCTACGAGTATTCATGCTACTGACATAAAAATAAAAACAGTTTATTACAACAGGCCGCTTAATCATAATCTACAGTTTGAGCGCTTTTGCTACATTAGTTTTGACAGGGTTATCCAAAAGATATTCATTCTTTTTTAATTTGTTGACTGTCCCCTATAAAGTTTCGAGAAAAAATCTTCACGGAAAAATATGACCTGTACTATTATGTTTATACACTTAGCATTTCAGGATAATACCTCATATATTTTTCTAAATATTTAACAAAATGTCTAAAACCGCAAGT
Source organism: Maratus speculifer (assembly GCA_964019185.1). Taxonomy (NCBI): domain Eukaryota; kingdom Metazoa; phylum Arthropoda; class Arachnida; order Araneae; family Salticidae; genus Maratus; species Maratus speculifer. The sequence goes on from OZ025299.1 coordinate 173,090,990, forward strand.
GGACAGTCATCAATAGGCCATGTAGTGTATCTTCATTCTTTTTAGCCAATTTTCATTGTTCACCTTAAAAATTCATAAGATATTGAAATATGATACAATACTTTTAGAAATCTGCAGACATACTTAACGTGATTTACATAATTAAAAGAACATAAAATATAACAGCGTGTCCCCTTTTATAATTATAATTATGCAGTAGCTAATTCTAAGCTATTGTCTTTATATATATTTGTCCAATTACAAAAATTTTCCAAATGATGTTGTTCATCATATCAAAACCACTCAATAATGTGTCAAAATAGTTTCTTCACATTTAATTATCTATATCATACCTGGATAATATAAGTTAGATTTAAAAAATTTTCTCTATGTTCTAACTAGTACAAGGGTAAAAACTCCATTCTTCTACCACCAAAACTTACCATGTTATGCTTTAAATTTTATGAATTTTCAGTTTTCTGTCTTTAAAAATATTATCAGCATGGGAAAATGCTGAAATTCAAAGTATGATACCTCAGTAAGTTTTTGTCATAGAAGGCTGGAGTATTTACTGGCTTACTTGTTAGGACATGAAAGTTTTTCTAACTATGTATAATGGTAGGCAGAAAAAATCGCCCTGGAAGAAATCGCCCCGGTAAAAATTACCCCCGAAAAAAATCGCCACGGTAAAAATCGCCCCCAGGAAAAATCAACAAGAAATAAAGGGCTCACATTAACTAAGGTGTAAAGGTCCTAGTTTTTTTTAGCGTAAAGGGCAGGAGAGGGGAGCAAATGTTTTAACAATTTCAACACTTTTTATTCTACAAAGTAGAAACTGAGGGTTCTACTGGGGGCGGGGTGTTAAAGAAATACAGTTTATAGATTCTTTCAACTTGTTGCATTGCTGATTTATATATAAGCAAAACGATGCTTTATATATTTAACTTTAATCAATAAAGGAATTTGGGTGAAATGGAGGGGAAAGGGGGGGATTACATACAGAGCTTTTAAAGAAATAAAATAAAGAGGAAGAGAAGAAGAATTTTCTTTAAGGCAATTTTTTCATTATTCTGCTTTTTTAGATAAGGTTAAAATTTCAGGGGATAATGGAACAGATAAATACTTACCCATTGTCTGTTCAGGTGGGCGAATATGGACAACAGGGACAAACTATAGAAACCGTTATGTTTGGATAACAAAAGGATTTGAGTTTCAGTTACAAGAATGTAAACTTGTATTGTGATTTTAACAAGCTATACTACATAAATAGAGAGACCTTTAGAATAAAAATTTGAGCTTCATTCCTGTCCTTTTGTATTTGAATAGAAAAAGGGGGTTTGTAATCTGTATCAATGAAACTTATTGCACCTAGGAATGCAATACATGTTGAAATACACATAAAACCTCCTGATTTGACCCAAAAGATTCAGCAAAAGAATTTTCGTTTGTATTTTTCAGAGAACATTATAACATTTAATAATATATATCAATGTAATGTTTTATAGTAAATTCAAGCCTCCTCATCATATGCACTGAAATAGTCACCTTACAATTCTTTTAAAACTGGAAGAATATTAATGGGTTCTTTATGTAAGAAATTAAAACAAGTTTTCAATAAACTTACAATAGTTGACAAGTGGTAACATTTCATATCTTTTCTGAAATTAAAATTATTGTTTATGACAATAATATACATAGTTTTTATTAACACTTTCCAACAAAGTTGAAAAGTGTTTATTCATTCGGTTTGTCTGGCTGTCTGTCTGCGTTCTAACTCCTGCAAATGTGCTGGGATTGCTATGAAAATTTTACATGTTATTGATGTTTACCCTCACGAACCGTATTGAAAATGAAGTTTCTACTTTGATTAGTTTATTTACAGGGATAGTCAAAAATTATCCGATAAATTACGGCCTAAGGGAAAAAATCATTTCAAATGAATTTTAAAGGTGTTACACCCTGTCAAACATATTCAAATTTGCATGGATTCACAAAGTGCACTAAAATATGCATTCTGTAAAATATGCAGTGAAAATAATAGCTACTATTCATTTCCAGGATCACTCAAAAGAATTCCATTACACAATAATAAAGAAGGGGGGAGGGGTTGTTTGCGACATATTTTAATTATGTTAAACAATTTCAAGTAACATAAAATTTATATATGCCGCTGAGACTTAATATTTAACGCATCATATGAAGTGCATAGCATTTACAGGGACACACAAAATATTTCAAATCTTATATTGTTATCTGAAGTACTGTATATTATCGATGATAGCTAATGGAAGGATGAGCTCATTTTCAATTATGATATGCGTTTATAAGTTTTTCTAAATGTCTCCAAATTATATGGTGTATATAAATATTATAGTTGATATACAGGGTTACACAAAAGAGCTCATAAAAGTTACTGAAGGTGAGGGTAGTTAATTTAAATGTAGTTTTAAAATAAGTTATGCATTTTTACGTTGTATTGCTTTCAGTTTACTAAGAAATGTTTGTAAAATATAGATAAAATGATATACAGGGTCATGCAAAGAATTAGCTACATAGTCATGCATAAAACATAATTTTTTGGAAATGTGATTTAAATAGATTTAAAAGTGTTTTTCTTTGAACTAATTGTAACAAAATAAATGGCATGTAATAAAGGTACTAAATAAATTACAAGGCTGAATAAAAGTATTCAAGTATTTTCCATCTATTAGAATAAAGTGCTGAGACAGAAATTTCAACCAGTTAGGCATTTTCTTGCTAAACTAAATTTTTCTATTCTATAGTACATATATATCAATTGACGGATCAAATACAGGGCTGTTCAAAAGTATTGGAATACATATTTGGCTATGGACAGTAGCATCTTATTTCCCTAAATAGTAAAGTTTTTTTTAAGATTTCAGAAAGTGCTGGAAAGTGTTTCATAATCTATGCTTGATTTTTCTTACTTGTTTTTTAAACAAATGACTATATTATATATATCTGTTAGTTACAAAATTTGTAAAAAATATTTATTCTTTATGAATAATGCTTTTTTTTTAATTGAAAAAAAATTATGGCGCCATCTGGCATAAAGCATGTTTCTAGATGAGAGTTAAATAAATTTACAAAAAAAATTTGATTGTAATACCATAAATACCAAGATTTAAATTTTTAAAATAAAATTTTAAATATCATTGCAAATGGAAACTGTTTAAGCAAATTTCTTTTCTACCGCATTTTTTAGAAGCATTGTTTGAACGTCTGAGCTAACATTTCTTGATGTTAATAAAATTCTATAATTTTGATAGAAATTTTTACAAATGGAAGGTTTTGATTTAGGGAATATTTGAAGAAATATTGTAGATTGAAAAAATGTATAATAAAAAGAGATAACAACAATCTTGGAGGAGATAGAAAAAAATACATGTGCTTCTATATTTTTTGGAACTTTGGACAAGAATGTTGTTGTGGGGAGGGGCAAAAATACAAAGAGAGTGAGAGATTTTAAAGCGCATGGTAAAAGGTGAATAAATGAGAGTTTTAATTAATTTTTTTATCATTTGACGTTTTTTAAATGTGATAAAGGTTTAAAGAACTAATCATAGGCATAACCAGCCTTTTGAAAGGGGGGGGGGGGGTGCCCAAGTTTTTTAACCTGAACATGTTGGGTACAAACAATATCTTATGTAGTAAAACCTAATAAAATGGAATCCCATAAAACCGATCAAATGTCCATTTTAAACAGGTTTTTATTTACGAAAGGTATAATTATGTGATACTTCTTTTAAAAAGGACCCAAACACAATTTTTCATTGCGTGAAGAAGGATGAGAAGTGGTGCAAAACTAAATCTAATGGATAAGAAAAAGATATATAAACATAGATAAAACATGATAGGTTTTAAACAAAGATATCCGTACCATCATTTTGATCAAAGTAGCATTAAAATAACTTGTAAAAGGAATACATACACAATTCAATGTGGAAAATAATTCTTTCAATCTTTTCTACACATGAATATATAAAATTTTCCGATTAAAAAAAAATTAGCTCGTCTCATCTCTATAACATGTTCTTCTTATGAATTTCAATATATGGCCGCAAAAAACGAAATTTAACCAACCAACCAACCTCCATATCAATTTGAATTTTGCGTAGCATTATTTCTTATTTTCAAAGAAAGCAGATTTATATAATAGAGATGAGTCCGGGCCCGCCCGAGCCCGAAGGAATTTTTGTCATCAGAACCCGAGCCCACCCGAGTCCAATAACAAAAGAAAAAAAGTGCATGATATTTAAAAATGGTTTCAAATGTGATGTCTCATTTTTAAAAACTTCTTACACAAAAATTAATGTTAAATAAAAAAATAAATTCAATCTTATGAAAAGAGCATTTTGGTATCAAATAAAAATATACTTTATATTTAAAAGGATTCCCGAATTTTTTGTCCTTTAACAAGAAAATTTGATGGACCCATTAAAGAAGTGTAATGAATAAATAGATAAAATTTGGAGAAATTACTATTTGTATGCTGAAGAATCGAACAACAATTTCAATTTCCTATAAAATATGTACATTTTTTACTATATGACTGATGTGAATCTGAAAATCCACAAAAATTAAAACGTTGATATAGTTACCTTAAAGGCCCGATGCTTTTAAAGGAAGAAAAATAAACACTCATCGATTGTTTTCTATAGGAATTACATGGAAAATATGTTTACTATCGAAGGAAAATCCTTAGCATAATCAGAATTCACAATGGAAAACAGAAACTCGTGCACAATTAAATAATTTGCAAGCTTCAATTTTCTGGTCCACATAAAAAAAAGAAGACATCATTCACCAAGTGTTATATCAAGTATCACTCTCTAAATGTTATACATAACTAACTAAATAAATAAACGATCGAATTAAAAAATATCTTCTATCACAAAGAAAAATCCAGCTAGAAATTAATTTATTGCTAATAATTATTTTGACTGGCACCTCATCAATAAAATGTCACTGGAAATGCAATAGACATAAATGCCAAGCATCACAAATTTTCTTTTGAAACAGCAATAAATTATATTAAAATACAAAAACACGATTTGTGTCCCCCTTTCATTTTGATTAATAGCATTGAAATGGCTTGTAAAATAAACCTATACATTCGAGACCTGCGCGAGCCAAAGTTGATGATATAAAATTAATATTTTTTTAATTAATCAAGCTTTTTTTGTTTATTAATAAAGGCAAATATTTTTCTTAAAAGATTGATTTCTCCTCATCATTATTTACATTTAGTATTGCATCTTAATTAATTACTTTATTTTAACATTTTTCTAAAATTTTATTTTACTTATTATTGTTATTTATTTATTTATTTATTTTTTTTTTTTGTAATAATAACTTATTTTTATCTATTTATTTATTTAAATATTTTACTTAATTATTTCAACGTTTCAATTTATCGTTTGCATTGATTACAATGCTTCTTAACAATCAAATTAATGTTTCAAAAATGTAAACAAATGAATGACCAGAAATCCGTAAAATTCTAAAATACGCACAACCCCTGGTCCCAAGCTTTGCAGATTTGAGGGAGTCTACTGTAATTTAAAAGGGTGGGGGGGGGGGGGGGGAGTGTTCATCATGTTCTACACATGAATAAATAATTTTTAGGTTTCCAAAAGAATGGTCCCGAGACCACCCGGGCCAGAATTCTAAAATGAAAATAGAGCCCGGGCTCGGGCTGAGCCCGTCTCATCTCTATTTCACAACCCAGGGGCGTGCGAAGAGTAACCTGCGTCTAGGGCAAAGTTCAATTTGGTTCCCTCACCTTCCCCAACTTGACGCTAAACCTCCAAAAATGATGTTGATAGTATAAATTTGGCACCTCCTAAATTTCTGCGACCAGGGCGACTGCCCCCTTTGCCCTCCCTGTTGCACAGCGCTGCTAATCACATGGTGGAATTATCGTTTCACATCTGTATTTCCTTTCTTTTTTTTTTTTTTTTTTTTTTTTTTTGCTCCTATCTAGACTTTAGATTACAAAAGCAAAGATGTAAATAGTTTCTATACTTTTCAAGAATTTACGCTAATTTCTTATGGAATTGCAAAAACATGCATAAGAAAGAGCGACATTAAAAACCCCCCTCAAACTGGGATTATAAAACCAACTTTTTAACTTACTGTGACTAATACAGATTCTAGTATATATTCTAGTTTTTAAAAAGATAAATAAAATAAATTTCTTAAAAATAAAATAATAATAATGTGGGTCTCTTTTTTATAACATTTCAAAACATACTGTTTGTTTTGATTAACTAATTGAACTAACTTGGCTTTCATTTTTCTTTTGTAAATTTCAAATTTTTAAAATAATCAAGCTTGGATCTGTGCGAGCAAGGGGGGGGGGTTACGTGCATGCTAATAGATAAAATAGTGAGATAGTAAATAAAATATTGAGATATGTATCATCGCATTATACTGAGAGAAAAGTTTATTTATTTTTTCCCTTGCAAGGAGGAAAATTTCTGCTTGTGGGGGAGCAAATGGCGGGATTAAATAAAATTTCAGATTCTTCCAAATCGTTACATTTATATACTATACATAAGCGTAGGAACTGGGGGAGCTGGGGGAGCTTTAGCTCCCCCTGGAATATTTTAGACGGGCTCAGCTCCCCCGGGAGAAATTCTCCCACTACATCTGCTTACGATGCATTGTTGAATTAAGAAATAAAGTCTACTTTTCTAGAAAATTTACACAATACACTGAGGTGACAAAAGTCATGGGATAGCAATATGTAAATATATAGATGGCAGTAGTGTTGCTTACAAATTGTATAAATGGTCAATGCCTGGGAAGACTTTCATTTGTGTTCAAATGCTCCATCTGAGAAGGTTGTTTATGTGATTATGACCACACGATGAGAATAAACGGATTTCGATCGCGGTATTCTAGTTGAACCTAGAAGCAAGGGATGCTCCATTACGGAAATCGTTAAGGATTTGAACATCCTGAGATGCACAGTGTCAAGAGTGTGCTGAGAATACTTAAATTCAGGCATAAGCTCCCATCATGGACAACAGAGTGGTCAACCGGCAGCACTTAATGACTGTGATCAGCGATATCTGAGTAGACTTGTCAGTGTGAACAGACAAGCAACACTGCATGCAATAACTGCATGAATGAATATACGACATCTAACAGGCATGTGTTATGTAAGTCCAACGAAGCTTTAATTGTCAATAGCAGCAGAAGACCGACTTGTTTGCCATTACTAACAGCACGACATTGCCAACAGTGGCACTCCTGGGCTCGTGTCCATATCAATGATTGTAGGAATTGGAAAAAAGTGGCTTGGTCAGATTAGTCATGATTTCAATTAGTAAGAGCTCATGGAAGGGTAAGCGTGTGGTGCAGACCCCATAAAGCGATAAACCCAAGCTGTCAACAAGGCACTGTGCAAGATGGTGGTGGTTCCACAATTGGTGTGGACTGTGTTTACAGTGAATGGACTGGGTCCGCCGGTCGTTTATTGGAAATGATTACGTTCAGCTACTGGGTGACCATTTGCAACCATTCATGGACCATGTATCTAAACAACGATGAATTTTTAAAGGCTGAGAATGCGCCATGCCACCAGGCCGTAACTATTCGCAATTAGTTTGAAGAACATTCTAGAAAATTCCAGCGGATGATGTGGCCATCGCGATTGCTCGACATGAATTCAATCGAACATTTGTGGGACATAATAGAGAGAGATCAGTTCGTGCACAAAATCCTCCACCAGTAACACTGTCAGAATTATAGATGTCTATAGAGCCTGCATGGGTCACTATTTCTTCAGAGGACTTCCAAGGACTCGTGGAACACATGACACTTCGCCTTGCTGCACTTCACTGTACAAACGGAGGATCAACATGCTGTTAGTAGGGTATCCTATGATTTTTGTCACCTCAGTGTAAAAACAAATAGGAGAAAGAGAGGGGGTGATAAGCACATGTGTTTGTGCCTTCACCCTTTTTTCATCGTTTACAATCCTCTCGATTCGCAGAAAAAAAGGGAACGATTTAGGCGTTTCCCTTACTCCCCGCCTTGAGCTCGCTTTAGCGTCCCTTGGCCTTTATTAGAACGGTGTTGTAATCTTATATTTTATTTGTAATCAATATTTCAAAGATCAGCGATTAGTTCTTATTTTGTTTTGCGTCTTATTCTTATTTGTTTTGCCTCTGTGTTTTCTTCACTTGATGCTACTGCATATTTATAAAGAGGAGGTTTTAAAATTGATTTGGAAGAGATCTGCAATGAATTCGCCCGCAAAGCTTTTGGTAAATGGGAACGGGATTATCCTTAAATTTGAATATTGTATTCGGGATGCAAATTAACATACACTCAATGTCCCAGCATGCTTTTCACCAACATCCGTAGACAAGCGCTTCAGGGAAAAAATGAACTTCGAACAGCTTGCAAGTCAAGTTGCTTCGATTTTTCATATTTCTTCCATTTGATGCGTACATCTTGTTTATGGAATATTTGTAAGAATGCGAGTGCGAATTAAAAAAATGCTTATTTCACCTCTTGGAAAATTATACATGCATTATGAATGTTGTGTAAGCTGACCTTTCTTTTTCCCAGCTAAAGTATTTATTTGTGAAGTTTTATACATACCATGTGCTGTCATCTAGTATTAGTACACAAATACAATTATCACCTGAATATGAACAATGCATGGGCGGAATATATGCATGCGTATAATATTGTGAAAATTTAATTTTATAAACCCATTCTAACTTTTGCCTTTCTTTTAAACGATCGTAATAAATTAGTGAAATTTCACAATAATCAACTTAGTTACTAGTTTACAGTATGCTATAATAAGTGCTTTGTTGCTGTTTGATAACAGGTTAAAAATATCCAATAATGGATACAATCGCCTCTCCTCAGAGTTTTTGGTTCATAAATAACTAGGAAATAAAAATTTAGCCTTTACTAATTTTCTTTCTGAATCCTCCTTGTATACGCTACGATGCAGTTATTGTTGAAAATCTTGATTAAACCAGTCAGGAAGCAGAATTTATTTGTCATAGTAATAGAAAACTTTGAATTTTATTTATGCTGCCATTTACAAAATTGTATTTATTTTAAAGATTTCAAGACCAGGATATACATTAATGGCATGCTCACTTACTTTTCTTTTATGAACTACTACCGAATTTATTTTCAAAAAATTAAAAATTTTACTTAATTTCGAGAAATTTGAAAAGTAAAAATCTAACCATGCTCGTTATTGAATTTGTGGTATTCTTGCAATTATGCATTATTCCTTTAGAATGTACTTTGTACAATCAATGCTTAACCAACTGTATAAAAATAAATCCTTTATTTTCTGAAAATTTAAAAGAAAAAAAAAACAATAACGAAAAACCATGCATCAGCACTAACTATGAAACTTTTTCGAACACTTTCAGAATACTTTAACAAAATTTTACAGTTTATTAAGCTGAAACATGATACCTAAATAAACAATTTGAAAACCCAATTTCTGCAATTATCATCAACAATTTAAAAAATATCAGGGTTTTTCTGAACTTCCTGTGTATAATCTATATATGTGTATGTTTGATACATAGTATGCTAAAAGTTAATTTAGTTAAACGCTTGACAAAGTTGAAAATCTCCTTTAAAATTGCCGTCAATGAACGAAACTGTACTTGCAATTTTTTGTAGAGCTTTGTATGTTTATAATATATAGAGTTTCTACACCCTCAGTAATACGAAAAAATAAACAATAAATAAAATAAAAATGTGCAGCACAATCAAAATCGTACTTCCAGTAATTATTATTCGCGGAATTATAATTAATAATTGTTCTAGTAATTATTATTCTGTTGTCAAATTCTTTTGAGTGTCTTTGTAAATGAACAATAAATTCTTTGCACACCTTATTCTACCGTGAGCACCTTACAGTACTCCTCATATGTATATAGATTACAATATGTTTAAAATAATGTAATACCATTAAAAATAAAACACACTGCAAACAATTTTTTCACCACAGACCGTATAAATCGGAATTCCTTTTAGTGTCCGTGTAAACGAACCGTAAATGCTAAAAAATATTTATTTTCATTAATGAGTATTTCATCGTAAATCCAAAAACATGTAGGAAAAATCAAGTTTCGTAAATAATTTTGGAAGTATGTTGAAATATCTTGAAAAACTATATGTCAACGATTATTTCAATTATTTTACCTTCATAACACTAGAAATATGCAGTTTAAATTTTTCAGCATCATCTTTTACTTTGTAACAGTATAATCTTATAGTAACAGCATCAGCATTCAACTTAGTCTAATCAAAAACAACTTGTATAGACTAAATTAATCAACTAGTTCAAAAGAATTTTCTTTGAAAAAAAAATCTTTTTCTTGAATATTTTTTATTTAAAATATTCAAGTTACGTAGATATACATATTTGCACATGTAAACTTCAAACTACGGTACTAGAAAAGAATATAACTCTGAACGTATGCACGTCGAACTTTATTTTTTCGCCAAAGCGTTTGGCTAGAGGGGTTGATGTGAAGCGCGCTGGGACGTTGAGTGTTCGCGAATTTGCATTCGAGATAGTCTACAAATTTAGTCTATGTTTCTAGTCTATCTAATAAAAATTATTTTAACAGGATTAAAGAGTTGGTGATCTTTTGACATGTTCCTATTTTATATATCATTTGTAAAAAGTACAGCACTATGAAGGTATCCTCCGAAATGTATGAAACGAAACCTGCCACTAGCTTTTCGCAGCCCGGGCTCCCCCTATGTGGACAAAGTTCCTACGCCACTGATACTATATGTTATACATCTATGGTTATTATATATTTCTTTTAACTTTCAAGAAGAATGATCAGTGGAGAGATAAGAGGAGACAATAAAGTAAGAATAACTGAAACCTTTCTTATAGAGTCCGTAAACTCAATACATCAGTAGCTTGTAGATTGCAACATTTAAAAAATATATATGAGCACAGAAGCAACTTTACTTATATATGTAAGCTATAGTTGTAGAGAGATGAAAGAATCTATAAATTACATTTTCCTTTAAATTAATTCTTGTCCCCCCCCCTCCCACCTACACACAGAAAATCCAGCCCTCCCAACCAAATCCTAAGATTTTATCCCATATTTTTCTGTTTACCTCCCTTAAAATCAACCCGTTCCTCACCTAATATAAATAACGAATTTTTTTATTTTTTTTTTATTTATCTATATTACAGTCCTTTAAAATCTCTGCATGTAACGTTTATTTTTTCTTACTTCTTCAAGCAGCAGTATATATAAGCTGTCCTATATATAAGCTACCATGTAGCAAGATGAAAGAAACTGTGAAATCTATTTTATTTTCTATAGTTATTGTAAAATGTATCTCTGACCCTGCCCTAAATCTTACAATTTGAAAACATAATTTTCCTTTAACCCTTTGAGCTCTGGCGTATAAATTTCTTCAAAATTCCAAATGTCACACTGGCACCAGTATTTTGCAAAGAAAAAAAAGGTTAACGATAAACATGAAAAAATGCATTAAACCTTTTTGAAGTAAATTTGGTCAAATTTTCTGGTGTCATTGTGACATTTTGGAATTAAAATTATGTGGTAGAAAATTCTGCCAGCAGAGCTCAAGGAGTTAAAACTGTTTTTAACAGCTGTAATGAATAGGTGCAAAAAGTTTTGACATATTTAACAAATTCGTTTTTTAACGGAAAGATATAAAATTGCAAAGTCTGATCATGGAAGCGATTATGAAACGAACTGTGTTTTTCATTTTTTCAATCATTAAACTACGTATTGAGGTATAAGCAATTTTGATTACATGACAAACACATTTTCATCCCTGTTTGTGTGGTTATTCATCTTTCGCGCGGAAATTTGATTCAAAATGCTTTTTTTGACATTATTTTCCAAAAAATCTATTGGTTTTGAAAAAAAAAATGGAAACATGAGTTTGTGATTGATTAGATGGTTTCTAAACATCAACACCTGCTAATTTCATGAATTTCCAAACAAAAACAAATTAAAACTTATGTCATAAATTTGTCCATTTGGATTTATAAACTGTCTTAACATTTAAAACTCTCTTTCCTCTTTATCCTCTTATTTTTGAAACCCGATAATTTAAAAAAATGTTTCACTGTTTAAGAGTTTTCCCTTTGTTCGTTTCTATTACACAAATAAAAGTAGGATTTAAAAGTGATACGAACTGAAATGTAGGTTTGTACTCTAGTCAGTAATCAGTTATCAATCACTGAATAACAATATTCATTATCTTGAGTGAAGTACTCAAATGAGGGCATCCAAACTGTCTTTGTAGCTACAAATTGTATTAATGAAAAAAAAATTACATATACAATCAAGTCTCTCTATAACGAAACTCTATCCAGCGAATTTCTCTATTTAACGAATTTTTTGTAGGAACAGTCAATTTTTTCCATGATTACATTAAAAATAATCTCCATATAGCGAAATATATATCTCCATTTAACGAATTTTTTCAAAAATTTTCTTTCATGTGTTCAGAAAACGCTTCAAACTATCTGTAGAATAACTTTTTCTTGTTAATTTCTGGTTTATATTTCATAGCTACATTCCTCTACCTTTTTCCTTATGTCCAAAAAAAAGCATTCAACCTCCCCCCTCTCTCAAAAACAAACATCCTTTTTGTATGGTTACACTTGACTTTGTTTTAGCCAAGACGAGCATGCGTTCTTGGAAAAGATTGAAACATTTGCTTGCTACTGGAGAGATTTGCAATAATCACAAAGCACCCTGGAAGATAAAACTATTCCATTGTCGTTTTGAAAATATTGTTTGTTCCTTGGTTTGGATAGTAAGGCAGGAATAAGGAAGAGGTAAGGGGTCAATTGCAGAAAAGGTCATTTTTTTTCAGCAGGTTTTCATCTACCTAAACTAATTCTCATTACTTTTAGGATTTAGAGTGGATGTTTGTTGTTTGTGGTGACTCAAGCATTTTTTATTGTGAGAGATCATTTGAACGAGGAATTGTTACTAAATGTCATCAATGCAGATGTTATCTTCTACTGTATCTACAGAAAATCGCTTTTAAGATAAGAATAACTCTTTCTAAAGTAAATAATTTTGAAAATAACCAATAAGACTCTGGGGAGAAAAAGGAAGTGGCGAAAATGTTTGAGATTCTGGAAAAATTCAATTAAATATTTCAAAAACTTAATTAAACACCCCAAAAACAAATCTATTTCAAAATTTAAACATTAAATGAAATCTTTTTGCAGTTTTCTATTCAACGAATTTCTTGACTGAACGATTGATTTCATTATATAGAGACTCGACTGTATATATATCCAAAATTTGAGTTTGGAGAGCCCGAGCAACTTTTCTGTTTGCCTTTGCGATAATCATTGAAGTAGGACCTTATTTGATATAGAGGTTTTACTATTAAACGATATATATATAATGCCATAATTGTTTCCAGTAGAAATGCATGTAATTAGAACATGATTAGATTAATGGGTTTACTTGAAATTATAATTGCCATAATCAAAGTCTTCAAATCTTTGTTATTCATATGTGTGGGGTCTTTTCAATCTTAATTAAAACGAGCCTTATTTTTCAGGGGCGATTTTTTCCGGGGGAGATTTTTACAGGGGTGATTTTATCTGGGGTGATTTTTTCCATGATTCATGTATAACTAATATGGCATATAAAATATATTAAAAAAATAAAATTTTGTAACTTTAAAAAAAAAAGACTATTTTGACATGAATAGTTTTTTATAAGATGAACAAATTTTGTAATTGAAACCATACATCTAGTTTATTAATAAGCTATTAGAGAGGTATATACACCAAAGAGCCATTACATTATGACCACTCTCTATCGGTGACAATGAGCTCACCCAGAAAAAAAACACTGTGCATGCATGTCAGATGTTGTAGTATATAGGGTGAGTCATAATTACCAAAACAATAGGCTATCTCCTTAAATATTGCCCCTAGGCACATATGTCCATTTGCAAAGTTTCATAAAAAAGGTGCAAAATTTGATGAGATATATTGCAACTCCATGGGGGGGGGGAGGTCTATTTGAGAAAATACAAAAATTAAATTTTTATAGGGCCCCAAAGGATAAAATTTCTAATTAGGAAAATTTTCCTTATTCATTTCTGAATTAAACAAAACAAAAAAAAATCATCTCGATATCTTAAGATCCTGCAGTGATATTAAATTCGAAAATTCTCCAAAATTTGACTTGCACCACTTTCTCCTGCTTCTGAGTGGCGAGTTTTTGACACCATTTTAATGCAAGATAAGGATCATTCACAAACTGTACTTTAATAAAAATTGATTTAAGATAGCACTTCTGTTTTGTACATAAAATAGCAGTATATAGATTTTATGTTAAACCTGCTTTGAAAATATGTTGTGGCATATGCACGGGTCGAACTATCTAGATCTGGTCCCAAACCAGGAAAAAAGTCCGTCCTGGCCTGGAAAAAGTTTGTATCATAGTTCAGCCTTGAATTTCTACATAGTTTTTTACTTTGATATGGTTAAAAATTGTTTCGTGTGGAGGAATTCTGACCAAAAAGCTTATTAAATGTTTTTCATATTTATTTTTTTAATTATTAAACAAGTACCAAAGACTGTGATATATTTATTTTATCAATGAATCTCTACTTATAACTTTAATATCGTTTATCTATATTCCATGAGTTGAAGACTATGAAAAATGCTGTACAGTAAAACCTTTTAAGATGAAATCCCATAGGAAAGAAAAAATCATGCTATAGACAACTTCCCTATTTACCAGATATAAATGCAGTTTGTTTTTCTCAGGTATTATTATGTTCATTTTGCATGGATGAATCTGTTTTCCATTTAAGACAGAATTCCATCATAAGCAGGTATTTTTCACTGATTTTATTGTATTTAATTTTTTTTGCCTTTGAATTTAGTATTCTTTAAAAATATTAATTTAAATTTTTTTTTTTGGTAAAATAAAGGCAATTTTAAAATATATGCCTTTTTAGTAAAAAATTTGACTGAGCCAAATCTTGCTTATTTTATGTACAGATTAGGTCAGTCAGAGACAATGATTTTAATACATGTTGTGTCGAGATTGGGATTGAAAATTTCATCCCATGCAGACCTAGGATGAAGGAAGCAGTCACCTCCGATATGAAAAATACATTAGGTTTCAACCAAGCAAGGCTTCAGAAAAAAGTAACGTCTCGGTCCTGGCCCGCCCTGGGCCCAGAATAGAGATTTTTTAACAACCTCATCGAGACATTAAAAAGCCTGAAGTTGTGAGAGCTAAATTTAGGAAAAAGCTCTTAATATACATGTTAGAAAAAGCATTGTTTTAAATAATTGACGGACATTTAAACAGTACAGAAAGGAGGTGGAAATGGCAAAACATAAACTGATTCAGAAGTTTAAGCTACAGAAGGAGTTTATTTTTCACTTTCAATTTTTAAAAAAAGCATTTAAACATTTTATTAGGAGCCAAACTTTGTTTAAAACTTTAAATGCATTTTTCTACATGATGGATTTTATCCCTACCATTTCTCGTCTTTAAATTATTAAAACTCAAGAATTGTTAAGAATATATTTACTTTTGAAAATATGATTTTTTAAAAAATGAGTTACATCATTTTTTAAATAAATATTTTTAATAGTTTTAAAATTAATGTTGAATTAAAAAAAAAATAAAAACTGAAACAAAACTAAAATGAGATTTTCCTTTTTAATTAAATGAAAAAAATTGAAATCCAATGAATGATATTTCGAGTTGTAACAATTTTTAACTATCTCATTTAAAACAATACTAATCATTTAAAATTTTTATAAACTTTATGAGAAATTTTAGGTTGTGATTTTGTTTGCAAATTATATGGCCAACCATCACATCACAAAGAAAGAAAAAAATTCAAAATTCTAACTCAATGGCTATATTTTTTACATGCTTCCTAGAACTGTTAAAGTAACATTGTTTATAGAATTGCATGCATTTCAATTTGTGTCTAATACCTTAAAACTTGATGAATTATTTAAAAGGCTATGACTCTGTGAGTTTTGTAGAATTGACGATGCATTTTTTTATGCTTGATTCAGGACTGGATAAGGAAAGTTTTCCTAATTGGAATTTTCACCCTACGGGGGCCTTTTTAAAATTAAATTTTTGTATTTTTTCAAATAGACTCCTCATGGAGTTGCAACTTATCAAATTTTGCAGCTGGAAGTATGTACCTGGGGGCAATATTTAAGATAATAGCCGTTGTTTCGATAATTATGACTCATCCTGTATAAATCGTCCATATATTACATTTCAAAACATAGCATGATTTGTGACATAATGAGAAAAGCGGCAGATTTATCTGACTTCAATAAAGGTAAAATCATTATATCTCGGTGACTGGAAACATCAATATCAAAACAGCATGTTTGATGGGCTGTTCACATGCAGTCATTGTGAACACTTATCAAAAGTGGAGTATGGATCATGAAATGACAAGTCTCTGGCCAGCTGTGTGTCGCCCACAGCAAATTGATTTAAGAAGGGGTCGGAGATTGTTATACATTATTCGTCATGACCAAAAAGCTGCAACAATCAAAATCACCAACACTACAATACTGGCGACCCAGACAATGTTTCTCATCACAAGGTATTGCATGCACTGTTGTGTATTGGCCTATGCAGTCAGCGGCCTAAGTATGTTCTTATGTTGACAGCATGTCATCACCAGCAGCACCTGCAATAGGCCCATGAACATTGTAATTGGACCATAGAAGAATGGAAGAAAGTTACATGGTCTGCCAAATCAAATTTTCTTGTCCATCACATCGACGTATACATGAGATTTGCTGATTTCCAACAAAAACCCTGGCAACCATATGCATAATTGATTTGAGATAAGCCTGTGGAGGCTATATTATCATGTGGGTGATGTTTTTATGGAGTACATTATTGCATTTACCAAGGTGATAATGTGCAATGTCATATGTCTCGAATCGTCAGAGAGGGGCATTCTAGTATATATCAAGTCATGTCCTGGCTTCCAAATTCATCTGACATAAATCTAATAGAACATTTGCCACTCCACCTGGAAATCCAGATACATGCTGCCACGCAACAGCCTCTCAATGTGCAAGAATTACAAGACCAGTTGTTAAGCTCTTGGTATCAGATATCTCAGAATACCTATTAGCACAACAGTGGTGTAGTCATAAAAAAAAACACAGGGTATACACTCAAGGCAGAAGGTATACTCTAAAGCAGCGGTTCCCAAAATTTTGGGCTCGCGGAGCCCTTCTTGGCAACAAATTTTAAGGCGGAGCCCCTGAATCCAACTATACTCTGTGGTTTACAAATTAATGTTTTTTATGCCTATGGAGAAGAGAAAAATATTTTAAATAAAAATCCGAGTCAGTAATTTCTAACATTAGACAAGTTTCTCAGTTTGACCCTTTACTGATACAGAAATTCTGAATTCATGCTAGAAATTTTAAAAATCAATATTTCTATTGTATAACCTTTTAACAATTTTATTTAATATTACTATTATTGGATACGATAAAATGAAAATAAGGAATTTAAACCCTCTTTTCTTTGTATTAAAATATCTACTTTGTATAATTGAGGTATTTCCTTCAAACACAGCAAAAACTATAGTTAAACATTTGTGATTTCTGAAAGCGTTTAGTAACGAGAAAAACTCTTTTTTTAACAGAGAAATATTCAAGCAATACTGTTAAGGGATTAATGATACCCAATTTTAAAATAAAAAATATTCTTTGGGGATTTCCAATATGAACTTGGAATTTAAGATCAAAATGATAACAATGTTTAAATTATGCATTGCATTGGGGCTAGCATAAAACTATTATTATTTATGGCGAAAACCACATCGACACAGGAAAAAAAGGTAAGTTGTTCAGTTTTCGTTACCAGAGAGGTATTTCTGTATAATTCCAATAGGCTGCTCGAGAAAAAAAAGGAAATGCCTAGTTCGAGTCACCCATGAGTAATTATGTATATCACGTTTTTGCTAGTCCCGCCAACCCGTAATAGAATCAAGCAATTATGGGATATGTTTTTTCATTATTCCTTAAGTTTCTGGTACTTTTAACCATGCAACAAAAATAAATCCTATCCTAGCTTTTTTTTTTTTTTTTTTTTGGAGCCAATTTAAAAAAATACATTTAGAATTAGGTGTATTATTTGTATCATTTTAGTGTTTACGTAGGCGTCGCAAAATCTATAAGCTGTTTTTTTGGCGCAGCATTGTTAACTTTTTTTGATATTGTATTTAAAGTATTTGTCTATTAATTACAGTTTTGAAAGAAACTTTCTTTTGTCATTGTGTTTTCCTCAAAACAGACATGAAGTTAAAAATTACACATGTTAAGCCCTTGAGGGGCAATCAATAATGTCTCTGTAATATTGAATTCTCACCGGAAAAATCGAAAAAATTTTGTTTAAAAAAAAAGCAATTTTTTAACAATTTGCCGCCAAAGTTAAAAATATAAAATTTCGTTACAGGTTTCTGGTGAGAATCTCGTTTAAATTAGGTGGGATAAAATGCATCCCACCGCCCTGCAAGCAGTTTAACGAACTGCCCCTAGAAAAACTTTTCTATCAAAATACGATACATGGGCGGGTTTAAATTTAAATTAGGACGGGTACTCATTGACAAAAGTCTAAGTAATGGTTGGAGCTGAGTAAAATCTAAAATTTTTAATGAGATGACAAATGTAAAGAACCAATATATATATTTTTAAATTTCTACAGACTTATTTCTGATTGGAAAATCTGGCAGAGACCAATTAAAAGAAAAATTTAACGAGGGGTTGTAAAAAGGAACAAGATGCTAAAAAAAGCATTTTTTTTGACAGTTATTTTATTATCTGGTGCAATTTTCGACAATAGCAAGCGAATGTCTGCTTCTGCATTTAACTGGCTTCTGTATCTTATTTTGATACTTGTGTAAGTGGAGAATTCAGCTTCACACAGATATGGCTTTAAAAATGGGAGTAAAATTAATTTTGCTCTGTCTGACAAGATTTTGTATTCATCTGTCAAATGACACCAAAATTCAGTGATACGCTTGCTTTGAAAAGAGATTTCTTGATAGCTTTGAGATGTTAAATCAATGAGAGTTTTGTATTCCTCAGAGCTTTAGCTGTGTGGATTTGTTTTTTACACTGAATGAATTTAGTATTCATTTAAAATCTTATTCTGAGCAGCTGAAAAGTAATGATCAAATAAATTTATCAGAGCTTCGAGAGGATCTTGCATACTTTCTGACTTTTTTTTCAAACTTAATGTTATAGTCATTCAAAAACATTTTTGTAATAATTAGGTATTTAATAAGAATTAAGTATAAACGTATAAATAGACGGAGCTCCAAAGAACTAAACTGTTCTCCTTTTTGTTCGGTAAGCAGAGTTAACAGCACTGGCGTGCCTTTTCTGGCTTTTTCAAAAGGTGAATACCTTGTGCATTCGATTCAGAATTGTATTTCTTGTAGCTTATTTTAAATCAAATTTTTAAAACACAAATTAAGGATAGAAGTATAAATTTAAACAATTGGAACCAAAAATATTATACAGAAAGTAGATACATGTATAATGCGAACGTTTAAATGGCTTTGAAGTGTATCATTGTCTTTTCAACCCAGTTATAGATACATTTTATTTTTGACACACATGCACACAAATTCCTACATACTTTTGAAAATAATTTACTTACAATATGCTAATTTCTTTCATGTTTTGTTTATTTTTTCTGGAACGCCGCGGAGCCCCTGGAAAGTTCAGGCGGAGCCCCAAGGGCTCCGCGGAGCACACTTTGGGAACCTCTGCTCTAAAGTGTATATACTAGGGTGTAAAAATCTTTTTTTTTTTTATTAAAAAAAATTAGATTTTTTAAAATTTAAATTGGATTTTTTTCTTTTTCCCAAGGTTCAAATACTGAATAATTACAGAGTTTTGGGTTACCAAAACAATTAAACCTCTAATTGCTAATTAACCTAAATTTTTATTGTATACTATTAATGTTACTGAATTCATATGTTTTCATGAAGAAAGAATAAATTTATTTCTGAAAAAATTCAAGATATTGATGATATCACTGGTAATCACAATCTTTTGCCAAATGTATTTATGCATTAAACAAGTTTTTTTATTATTAAGTCTGGCTAAACCTAAGATAAAACTTCCTTATTTTATGATTTTGATATGAATTAGTTGTGCACCTTTCTGGAACAAGTTTCACTGAATAATGTAGGAAAAATGCATCTCATCTTTATAATGAATATTTAACTACACATTATCTAACAACTTTTTGGTTTAATCATGCTCCTTTTAAAAATATAAAATTTATGAATTATTAGATAAAAAAATGTACTAAAATGCTACATCTTTTTAAACGGTTCATTGTGTAAATGTTTTAAAAACTTTAATGGACTTGGTTAGTTATTTCATGAAATAATTAGGTATTTTATGAAATAACTGAATTATATGCTTTGACGGTAACATATATAAATGGATAAGTGATTGTATTAACAAAAGAAAAAGGAAAATTTTGTTTATTTCTCCATTCTAATAATTTATATGAATAATTTATTTGTCATAAATAATCTGATATATACAGGGTTATTCTAAATGATGAACCCATTTTCAAAAAATTGTATTTATCAAAGTACAAATCCAAAATGAACAATCTTTATACCAATGAAAAGAGGAAGTTCCAAAGTTTTCTTTAAGACATTATAAATGTTCAATGTGTCCACTGTTTGCTGCACGGCAAACATCTACGTGATAGCCAAACACATTCTACATGAGAAAGCGTATCCGTTGTTACTGAGTGCACAGCTTTCAAAATGATGATAGTTTTTAGAGCTGTATCACACGGAGAAAGATTTTTCGGCAAACATTTTACAAAACATGATCGTTCATTTTGCTGAGTGTTCTGTAAACAGGTTTTTCAAACTTGTCGCGGGGTTATTTAATTTCTCGCTCTGCTCCTATTGGTCAGTTGATCAGCGCTGAATGAATGAACAACTTTTTCCGTGCAATGCGGGAAATGCTCGGTAAGTGAAAATAGTGAGCAGATTCAAGGTCAGGCAGCATTTTGCTGATTGTAGTATTGTGTAGGGAGAAAAGTTCAGCGAAAGACGTCCGTGTGATACTGCTATTAGAAGTGGCCAGTATAGGCCTTGATTTCATTTCACTGTCAATTGTTAATGATACAGCAGATAAACTTTCTCGTGTGTGGAGTGAGTTTGGCTACCGCGTAGATGTTTACCATTGAATAAACGATGAACACATTGAACATTTATAATGTCTTTAAAAAAAGCTTTAAAACTTCTTTTCATTGGTATAAAGATTGTTCTCTTTGGATTTGTACTTTTAAAAATACATTTTTTTGAAAAAGGGTCCATTGTTTAGAATAACCCTATGCCTGTACAATGGAAGGAAATTGATATAAATGTTTTCCCTTTGCTAAGGTAGCAACATGTACATTGGAATAAGTCATTGAATAAATTCTATAATTCTGATGCATTGGTAGACAATTTGAATAAATATGAAAATCATGATGTTTTGATACATTTAGGATAAAAATATCACCTTTTATAAATAGAATAATACATATGCCAGTAAATTGTATATTTTATTCTATCCCATTTAAATTAGAATTATTATTTTTTTTTTTTGGATTAATATGTTTGTGCGTTTTACAATAAACTTTATTTAACTGAAATGGAAATTTCTTAATTGAATAGAAAATTTACAATCCATATGTTCTTGTTTAGAATTATAAAATATGACGGCATAATTTTTTAGATATTGAATTCTTTTAAAATTCAAATCCTTAATAATAACTATATATACAATAATAAACATAGGTATAATGATTTAGAATAATTAATATGGTATAACTGATATTTGCATAAAGTAGCTGAATTTAATTAGTAGCAGAATAAAAATTCTGGGAAATTGATAGAATTCTTTCAAAATTTTAGTATAATATTTTAATTGTTTAAATTAAAATGAGTGTTTTGATTTCAAAATGACATCAATTTCAGCTGCATATTTATCCCTTTCTGAGAGATTTGAATAAAGCTCTATAATTCGTAAATTACACTTAACAAATAAAAAAATATAATAAAATAATTATGCATTTATCGTTCAATTTATATTTCTTTTATATACATATATGTATTTTGATTAATAGAGTTGTGGCATCTAAATGATATATTCATGCATTTGTTGACAAAATTCTTGAATGACTGAAGTATATTTTTAATAGGAATACATTTTAAGGTACAGTCAATCAGGGCTACTTTCTGTCTTGGTGGAATCTTGACGAATTATTTCCAATGAGCTGCATAAAGTAGCCAAACTCACACTTGTGCTGCTATCTATATTTTGAGACCAAAACTTTGCCATTAACTCAAGTGATGTAGCAGATTTAATCTTTTTTTCTCTCTTGGCCTAAAGTTACCCTGATTGACTGTAACACATTCTTAGAATTTTTGTTTTAATCTTACTATATTGCTTTTTAATAATGTTCACTTTAATATTTTTCAACTATAGAAAATAGATAATGGTGAAATTTTAATTCTTTTAATGGAATGTCTGTTTTACGATGTAATAAAACAAGTAAATTTTGCAACATGGTTATGCTTAATTAGGGTTTCATTGTATTATAATTAACAGAAATTCTTATGTTGTAGGTTTATAAATTAAATTTAAATACAGATGATTTCAGATTGCATATATTTCTATGGTAGAAAATTTTAGAATTGTATCTAAAGAGAGAAACGAAATGAAAAAGAATGGTATTCCAAAAACAAAGATCTTCCTTTAAGCAAACTAAAATGTATTAGCACTTAAAAACTGTATAAATGCATTTAAGAAAAAAAAAAAAAAAAAAAAAAACCCAAAAGATTTATTTATTAAAGATTATATTTGACATCAACATACAATTATCTATAAAAATAATTCAGATTTCGTGAAAAAATAAGTAAAATTGAATTATATGAGAAACTTGAAAAGTAGAAAACCTAAAATGAACATTCAGTCTCTTTTTAAGTCTGTGCTTATTTTGTATAAATTAATATAAATTTCGAATATGTAAAATCATTGGTTGAAAAAACTGCCAGGATAAAATTCTTTCTGAGTTTATTAATGAATCACTCTATAGTTTGTAGGACTGCTTAAGCAATACTTTTGAATCATTTTAAAATAGTTCCCTGCAGAAGACTTCTTCAAATTAGCACATAATTTACGGGTGTAAACAATGAAATATTCAGTTCAGATATAGGGACAAAATTTGATTTTTTTAGTTTTATAACAATTCTATATAATTTTTAATTTCTCTTCATATTAGTGAAGTCGTTTTTTCATGAAAGAAAAATAAATTTCTTAAAAAAATTCAAGAAATTGCTGATATCATTGGTAATCACAATCTTCTTACCAAATATATTTATCTATTAATCAAGTTTTTTTGTTCAATAATTTAGGAAAAAATGCATTTCATCTTTATAATGAATATTTAATCATACATTATCGATTATTAATTTGATCTTTGCTTTTAATATTTTAATCATTTTAAAAATTATCTAAATTTTTATTATTTTAGTTTATTACTTACTTTAATATTTTATTTTATTGTAAGCATTCGTTACAGTTTCGATTGCATTATTAATAACATTCAAATTACTGGTTAAAAAATGTAAACAATTCAACGACCAGAAATCCACATAACTAAAATTTGCAGAACCTCTGGTCCCGAGCTGTATGGATTTGAGGAAGTCTACCGTATTACGTATTATTAGACATATTATATATTTTAAAAGTTTATAGCATCACTATTAAATTATTTTTTTACTCCTGTTGTCTTTCTTTTATCTTTTCTTTTCTGAATAAAAATGGAATATTTTTAATGCAAATTACATAGAGGAGTTATATTTCATCAAACGCAACTCCTTGTAAATCATCTTGCCAAGCCACAAATTTAAAAGGTCAGTCATTAAAAGAAGTGATATCACATAAAAAGAAGCAATATTGAAGTACATACTTTAAGTACTGTGTAAAAATCTATCACCACTCATAATGTTTTCAAAGGACTCGGAGTGAGATAGTATTGAGGAACTGTTTGGTGACCCGAAGCTTTTATGATGTATGTGTATCCTGGAATTACGTGACTATGTTTATTTTATTTTGTATTACTGTTCCCATGAAATTGTAAAAAAATGAAGCTTTTGTGTTGCATGTCCTTTGTCATTTATCATCTTGTAAAATATATTTTTTGATTTTATTCACCATTATTTAAACTAGAAATACCACTTTTACAAAGAGGATTCTTTAAATAAACGTGTAAAAATTTTGAGTTTATAATATATATATTAATAAAGATGCACTTTATAATAAATATTAAGTAAGTCGATATATTGCAGTAAAGCTTACATAAACAAAATCACATAAGACTGGACAAAAATTCCTTCAAATTAGGCCGTTATAGTCTCTTTTTTTAATAGTATTATTTAATATTCTTTAAGTTGGAAATGTGACATTTTTTGTTCAAGAAATAATTCTGTCCATTTTTACCAGTTTTCTGTTAGAAACAGTGTTTTAACCTAAAATATAATTATAATAACAGATGATTATCACACTTACATACCATTTCCTGCTTTTTTTTCAACTCTGTTTTTTTACAGATCTCTCTCATATAAAAATATTTATAAAAGTGATATAATACGAATCAAAAAATTTATTTTTTCGATTTTCAAAATTGATATACTGTATATATTATAAAAGTCTGCAGGTTACCAAGTAATTTTCACATATTGTACCTCATTCAGAATCCTTTGGAGACATTATAAGTGACGATAGATTTTTACACGGCACTCAGAGTATGCACTTCTATGTCGCTTCTTTTTATGAGTGACACTTTAAATTTGTGGCTTGGTGGGATCATTTACAGGTTATTTTTGATAAAATTATGGATGTTGAACTCAGATGATGTTGCTGATAACTACCTAATGATCCATAGTGAAATTATTAATGCTGTTTTGCAGTCACAAGATGTGACTGATGATCATTCTGATGCTGTACAAGATAATGGTAAATAGTTTTTTCTTATGAAGGTTTGGTTCCAGGAAAAAGATATCTAAAATTTTTAGAGCAGCAAAGCTGTATAAGTGACTAAGAAATAATGATAATGTATATTATGAAAAAAGAATCCTCCTCAAATTGTAATATCCAAGACTATACAACAAATGTTTGGAAAATCAAAAACAGTAGAGCCTTTATTAATCGAGGTTTCTGTTAACTGAGCCAATAATAAAAACTGATTTTTCTTTTCTTTCATATTTTTGTGAATGAGTCTTGAAAAAGACCATACTTTTTATGCTTTTTGTTTCACTGTCTGTGTCTCTAAAATATTTGAAGAAAAGAAGCGATGTTGCACTAATAGATCTGTTGCTAGAAAATTGGCATAAATGGTCCACTACTGATAGAAAAGTTGAGCTTTTTCAAAGAGAGATTACATATGTTTTAAAAAAATGATGTAAATTTAACAAATTATTATTATTTATTTATTTATTTTTTTTTTTTTTTGAAAATGCATCTTTCAATATTTAGTACAGCTAAAAATTTTCAATTTGAATTTTAAAATCTACTATTAGTAGTTAATTTCCTTCTTAAATTTGCCAAGCTGTTAAACATAGCTGTTTTACTTTACCGATATGTTTACTTTTATCATTTAAGAAAGTTCGATTGTTTATTATTCTGAGATATGTTAAATTCACAAGCACAACTCATATTTACACAATTTCTATTAACCGAGATACTAGAAGTCCCAATTAGCTCGGATAAGTGTTAAGTATGACGACAGATTATCTGCAAGAGGCCTATAAGCCCTAGAGAGAATGCCCTTTGTTGGGGTCTTCCTAAGGGAACCTAACCCGTATTTACGCTAGGTTCGAAGAAAACCACAGAAAAGTCTGAACAGTTACGTCGGTGAGCACAATTGGGTTTGACCCCAGCACTTCCATTCTACCAGGTTCGAGAGCAGAACCTCTCAGCCACTGGTGGGGCTATTTGTTTGGACATTTGAGGTTGCACTGTAATTTGTGTGTTTTTCGAATTCCTAGCTTACTCATAAAATTTCCTTCTGGTTTCTTACAAGCTAAAATTAAATAATATATGGTTTCTTTCATTAAGTATCTTAACTATATTTACATTATTTTCATATGTTTTTTATTGTAAAATAGATGTGCCAGTAATGGATACACCTCAATGTTTTGGATTTATAAAAAAAAATAATAATAACCAATAAAAATTACTTACACATTATTATAATTTTTACTTACACATTTAATTACAAGTTTCACTTACACATTATTATAATTGTTGTATCCCTACAAGATATGAAACGTATTTGCGATGGATTGTGACTTTATGTGAAAATACTATTTCGTTTCCTATGCCATTTTTAGATTCGAAAGTGATTATAGATGCTGGTTGCCATATCTACATCAGTTTTACAATGATTGATATTAGGCTATAACTAATACGAATTAATTGAAATAATCATTATAATATTATAGTTGTAGCATAATAAAACTTTCAATGGACGCCTGCTATTGTTTGTATCTTGCATAGCGGTGGTAATTTTTGCCATGTAAGATAGTTATTTCATAGTTTATTTCAGCTAAATGATTGAGATTGCAATTTTTGAATGGATGAGTTGAGAAATGTTCATAGAAATATGTTGCCAAAAGGCTAAGAAAATATAACAAAAATTGGAAGCCACTCTTACTAGCACGTATAAGTCTTTTGCAAACCAATCATGAGCATGTACATGAATGGTCGATAGCAGACAATTATGTGATAGCTGTTTACATTTTTATTTTATGACTGCCAGTAGAAACTGGATATCTGTGGTGATATTGTGCTTAAAAAATTTTCAACAGATAAAAAAAAAAAAAAAATCAGATATTTCACACCTTCCTCCTCCTCCAAAAAAGTATTATGCCATTGTATTCTTTGAATATACAATTTCTTGTATCTTTCCTGCCTTCTCAGATTCCAAAACGATCTATCTGCTCACGATTTCTAATTATTTTCTGACAGAATCCATGAAAACGGTTAAAAATCTTTGTAGAAAAACTTTTAATGCATTGTCTACAAGCAAAATTATATAAAAAATAAGATTTATTAAGAATGATCTATCAAAATTTTTTATTTCAATTATGTAGCTGTAAAAAATATTAGTTACCTGTTTCATCTTTTTTTTTTTTTTTTCAGTAGAACTTTTAATAGTACTCGAAATCCAGAGGTCCTCAGTCCTGAGGATTCCAGATAATAGGTCTCTACTGTACTTGCTCCCTTACATTTTATTGTAGTGTATCCTACAATAACATAGTGTGATAGTAGATTTAAATGCATTAATAATGTTATTTATATTATTGGTGTTAAATAATGTCAGTAATGATAGTTGACATGAGGCATTCTGCTCATATCGTTGCAATTTTACTTCTCAGCTTACAATGTGAGAAAACACGTGTTTCAGTATTTGAAAAACAACATGCTGTGTTTGTATAATTATTTTTGCTTTTTTTAATCATGTTATTCTGTGATTAAATAATGCAGACATTAGTATATAAAAGTACTCATCCTGAAATTAAGTCTGCATAAATCTAGTCCTCCTTTTTTAGAAAATTTTGTGCAATATATTCTCTTGTATCAGCTAATTTCTAAGTGTCCATGACAGTCATGTATTCTAATTGTTCTATTTGTCATTTCATTTCCAGATACATATATGTTAACTGCATTCACTATAAAAACGTTTCATTTTAAGAATGAAATAAAAACAGATTTTCATATATTTTTTATTTATTAAAAGTAAATGCTATAAGACAAACAAAGTAGATCCACAACTATATCAAAAAGATTCAAGAGCCACCAGAAAGCTCTTTAAAAAAATAAACCAACACTATTATATAAAAATATGATTATTTCTTACAATATTTTTTGTTGCTGCATGAATATTACACAAATATTCAGCAAGACTTTTTTTTTCTTTTAATGATGATAAAGTTCAATAATACATTTATACATGTTTGTAGACTTAGATGACACTTTCATTTCCCTAGTTAGAAAAATATATCATAGGATATAATGATAAAAATGTATTTTATGAAATGCACAATATTTTTTGCAACTCTTTTCAATAAGAAAAAAAGATGCACACAATAACAATGCTTTAACATTTGCAATGGTAATTTCTCATGAGATTATGACTGTATTAAAAGTGCAATAAGATTTTGTGAAGATTTGAATGAAGTATAATAAACAAAATTCATTGAGTATTAATACAGACATGAAAATTTAATATATATACATATATACAAATACAGTTAATTTACTAGTCAATATTTTATGACTTAAGAAAGAAAAAAAAAGGGTAAATTAGTTATATTAGGGATGTGTAAATCATTAACCATGGACTATTGAGCTACCACTATTTTAAAATCGAATAATATGCCTTATTTAAAGATAGAAACTTTAGTGATTAAATAAGGCAAATATTACTATTCAGAAATTATGATGACAAATGATTTTCAGGCAAAAACGCTTATCAGTCACAAGTTACATTAAATAGGGTACATAATTTAGTTTATTTCAATTTAATCCTTCTTGCTGTTAAAAATTAAATAAATCAACATTACTCTTAATTAATAATGTTAAAAAAATTCTTTTGTTATTGCAAGATTATCTGCAATTTTTGAAAAGAAAATATTGTTTTGGTTTGTTTAGTTTTGTTAAAGTGGGTTTTACATTTTATTTCAAATAAAACCTCTATATTAAAAATGGTTCATAATTCATAAAACTTCATAAGAGTTTTGTTGAATAGAAATTAAAATTCACAATGCATAGAATTATTATTCAAATAACCACTTAAGTGAAATATCAATTTGTAGAACAGAACAAATATATATTATGTATATATAATATTTAAATGGTATAATCGAGTATATAATAAACCCATAAATATTGTCGTTTGTAATTAGTTCATTGGTAATTTTTATATATTGTTAAAATCAAATTAAAAAACTATTTAAAAATGGAAGAAGCATAATATAATATTTCTCTAGTAAAATTATTATTAGATTTTCTTCTCTAAAATGCCATCTAACAAATTACTGTAGAATGTTATGTTATTAAGAAAAAAAAAAACATACAATTATTTAAATTGCAAAAATATAATTATTACAAAGCAAAATATTGCAAACATAAAAAAGTAAAAATCCTAAACTTCCCACATAGAGCAAGTTTAGATAAAATCTACAGTTAACATCTGCAATAACTCGGCATAATAGTGATTATAAATATCACAATATTTTATTTTACTTGTTCTAAAACAAAAAAGATTATAGCTGCACCCGATTTTTGTTCTAATTGAAGTAATATATAAAAATAATTTATTAAATTTTCACTAAAATATACCACAGTCAACAGAGAATTCAAATTTGAATCAATTATGAGAAGGAAGAAAAAGGAAAAATATTTTTACCTTGCATTGATTTAGAGAAAAAGAAAAATATCTATTTATGCAAAATAGATTTGGATACAAAAACAAAAAATGGATCCATATCTCTAAATTATAAGAAGCAGTTAATACCATTAAAAAGTCATTTGTGATAATTTATATTTTTTATTACACCACTTCTTCTTATTATTATTTATATGATTTATTTACTGTCATCACTTTAGGGATGAGAACAGCCAAATTACAAGTAAGGGGGAAATTTTTGCTTACATTTCACATCTAAAAATCTTCTTTTTTTACTAACAAGGAAGGTCTCCTACGGGCATACTCTGAAAGATCTGAAAAAATTACAGAATGTTCTCCTCGTGAAGCTATATACATTTACTAAAAAAAAAGTTCGGCAGAACCTCCTTACCCTGTCCGTAAAAAAATAATGAAAATTTTATTATTTGGTGATTTATCATTGGTTGGCGATGAAAAGCAACTTCAAAAACTTTTTTTTTTTTTAAATTTTAAATGCGTTTTAAAAGAAAGTTTTATGTTCAACGTGTTCAGATTAATTAAAGAATAAGAAGTATAATTTAATTTAATAAAGTATAATTTCGTTATATTGATATTTATATGCATTTATATTCAAATTAACCATAAAAATTTGAGTTTTAAAACAAAATTCAAATTTAAATTAATTAAAATTGTTTCAAGTTCAAAGTCTAGTTGAGCATTGTCAATTCGATATTGTTCCTATGGAAACATTTAGCTTTTATATTTGAATACACTTAACAGTATGAAAATAATTTTACTGAACAAGAATTTTTTATATGTGAAAATATTTTTTCCAGAGGTAAATTAAATAACTACAGCAATAAATAATAGATATGTATGCAGTTTATTATATATATGTATGTATATAATACATTAAACTCTCCCATTGCTTGTGTTTAAATTCTTTAAATACCATTTACACAAATTCTAAAAATCCAAATGCTTTCAGTTGCATTAAAATTGTTTGCTTTTGGCGGGGAAAAATGCTGCTCGCCAAATCGTGTGATATTTTCATCTTTTCACACCAAACATTCGAAACTATTTTACTTTTTTACATATTTTCTAGTCTAATTCCACCGCTAATTTTCACTGATCCTTTATTACATACATGAGCACTTTAATTAGTATTTCTTTCAAAAAAATCTGAGTATGCCCAGTATGGAGACCTTCCTTGAGGCAAAGAGAAAGTGGTAATGATCAACAAACATTAGTCACATCATCCAATATCACAATGGCACTTATACATAAGCTTCTTATTATGCATTCCTGGTTTCCAATGTTCATGTTTTCTTCATCATTAGAATATTATCCATTTGATCACACATTTGCAATGTCATTTGATATAGACATATAGCTGATCAGCATTCCAATTTTCCTCGCAATCATTGCAAGTTCTACCCAGTGCATGTGATCCATTTCAAAGGGGGACTTAGATGATTGATTATTATTTATTTAATGTTACTACTGAATAACAAATAAATATACCCCCCCCCCCAAAAAAAAAAAAGATACTATGAAGCTAAAGAAGGAAGGTAGTAACTTACATGATTATTTTTTTTTTTATTGTTAGTACAAAACTAACAAACAAAGCAATTTTTTTTCTTTTTTCAAATAGGCTTTGAAAATTTTTCAAACTTTGTATGCTTAGATATTTGAATTGTTCATTTCAAAAATCACATAAGTAAAATTTTCCCAAACACATTCTTTTGTTTTATACTACTTTAATTAATCATAAATAAAAGTTATTCAATATTTACAAACTTTGAAGTCTAAACTCTATAATTAGCTTAAAAAGATCCATAAAAATTTGTTTATTTGTGAATAATTTTAAATTTGTTTTGTTTCTAATTTCTGAAAAGTGACATGTCGTTTTTGAAATAACTGATTCATTTATACTCATACATGATTTATTACAATTATATCTATTGTTACTAGAAGGTAACAAACATGACAGAAAAAATAAAGGAATTAAAGATTCTAAGATTTTTGTACAGGAGGAGAAATCCAAAATTTTGAGGAATGAATTTAGAGGGATGTTTTTAAAGCAGAAATCTGTCAATAACACAATTCTTATTGCAACATCATTTCAAAATTCCCCATCATTTTGTATGAGCCTAAATACTCTTCCAATTCTTAAACTCTTATTTTTTTTAATATGTTTTTACAATCAAAGAAAAAATTATAATCAGCAGCCAAAATATGTGTCATAATAGCATATTTGAAGCTATATTTTATGTAGACATTGAAAGGGAAGAAAGAACTTTTAATTCAGAACATTTTTTCCAGCAATTATCTGTGATATTAAATTTTCAAGATTTATGCTACATTTATATTAGAACGTCTGGTGTATATATAATTCGTGGATTAATGTTTCAAACCAGAAAATTTACTTGCAAAATTTAGTCTAATTTCTACCCAATAGAAATAAGTTACTTATAATTTATTTTTTAATATTTCTGGTTTTTTCATCTGCAGATTATATAATGGAAATTACAGTTTATAAAGTTCATCTTCTACACACAAAAAAACCTAGATTAGTAAAATTATATAACAAGAATTTATCACTGCAAAATTAAACAAATTTTTATAATTTTGATATAGAGACACTTCAAGTTTAAGAGTCTAATAGACTGATAAGAAAAAGACATAGACTGTTACAAGTTTTACAGTTACTAAAATGAGTGCCTTTTTTTAAAATTCTATATAATGTGAGTATAAATAGCATAAAGCACTTTACTATCATTCAACAATTTAAAAATAATAATAAAAATAATTTTCTAATACAACTGATTACATATATTCAATATACAAAGGCACAAAAAAACTGATTAAGTGTAGAAAAATATTAATTGTGTGTCACTTTTACACCAGAACCGATACACATTATTTCAAATACAAATATGAGAACAAAGGAAAAAAGATGTTCCTGAAACAGAAAAACAATAAATTTGCAAAAAGCTTTTATATAAAGAAGCAAACATGTATGGTATAAAGGTAACTAAAATTTCTGTAAGATCCATATTCTCACAGAGAGTCACTTGAGGGCTGCACTTACAATTATGAAGTCAAGTCTGTAAATTATAATGAGATAATTATCACATATATTAATACATAAGTATTTATTTTAAATGTGAACAACTAAATAACAGTGTGGTGGATAACGTTGTAATAATTAATGTAAAATATTGCATATGAGGAAAGCTTTGTTACCTTCTTTCTTGCAAGTTTGACAGCTTCCTTTACCAATTAAAAAATATATATCTATACATCAAATTTTTTGCAATGACATCTTTGCATTTTATCATTACTATTTCATATCACAAAACTTGGAAAGCTGCCAATCAAATATTATAATAATTTATTATATTATATAAGAATATCTTATTTATTTATTTTTTAAAACTTCAGGCCAAGTAAAAACATGCTGAAACAAATTTTAGTGTTATGACATGCCCATTTTCGGATTAACAATTAATTGTAATATATACAAACCCAAGATAACTTTGGATAATCAGGCAAGCAATTAACAAGTGTGAATTTTAGAAGAAATTGTATTAATTTTTGAATGAATCCTTTGGTGGTGTTATTATTATTATTAATTATTACACAAAAGAGCTTAGCTGTAAACATAATTCATTGTGATTTTGTTTCTTCTTTTCAACTAATGCAAGAAAAATTTTATTTGAATTATTTAACTCAGTACTACAATAATGTGTTGGGGGGGGGGGAAGGGGGGATAAATGCAACTGCTCATACTTAAAAATATATAACATATAGTATATATGTGTACTTAACTCAGTAAACCATATTTTATTTTTTAAATTTTTTCCATGCATAACTAACAGGCCATTTGGAGTAAGCAATAGGGTCAGATGGGGTAAAATGGGTATAAAATTCACTATTTTTAGATTTTCAGTCAAAAGTTTCTGGTAAATGTTAAACAATTAAAACTTTTTTAAATATTTTCTTTACATTGCATGTTCTTGGAATGAAAATGCATTAATTTTATCTATTAGGCTACAAAAGTACGTCTATAACAGAACATTTAATAGATGTGTTTTCTGTACCCATTTTACCACACACAGGTGAAAATGGATATAGTGTGAGGTAAAATGAGTATATAAAAGTTTAATAATGAGTACTGTATAAATAAATTTACAAGAGATTATATAATGAAGCAATATGGAAAACAATGTTTTATATATATCTCTTTATAAATGTCAACTTTTTTTTAAATATGAAATTCAAGTTTATAAATAAATCAGAGATAAAGTGTTCTTTATCTCTGACTCTGCCCTTATGTGCCCTATATGCCCTTACGGACACATGTTGGTTTAGCTGATGATGAGCTATTATT
Source organism: Maratus speculifer (assembly GCA_964019185.1). Lineage (NCBI taxonomy): Eukaryota > Metazoa > Arthropoda > Arachnida > Araneae > Salticidae > Maratus > Maratus speculifer. The sequence goes on from OZ025299.1 coordinate 173,124,935, forward strand.
GTTGTAGCTTGAAACACATCCAGCTTTATTTTTCATTTTATAGTGATTCTACAAAGTGATTTACATTATTTATTAATTATCGCCAGTGTTTACTGTGTTTTTTCACCACTACAGGATGTGTCAAAGTCATGCTGTTTTTGATTTTGTAGACAATTCTGATTTTCTATTTCCCAAATCTTTTGACAACTTTTTCTAATATTTCAAATCTAATCAGTACCTGATATGCCATCTAGCAATGGGCATCATTTGACTAACTTATGTACAATAAATTTCAAGTCTTCCATTATTGAGAAAAACATAATGTGCATTATGAACATTTTAAAGTATTTCTAAAATTTATGATTTTCTAATTTCAGTAAAATAAAGAATTTTATTAAGAAAAATTTAATATAACACCTAAAAAATACAACAAATATTAAGCCTAACACTATACCCATTTTATCAATTTTCAAATAAAACAAAAGACAATTTCTTGTGTGTAGTTTGGAAAAGCATGAGAAGTGATTAACCCCTTAACGCGCAGTGTTGCCGGATCGGCAACACCTAAAGTTCCCCCTGTTTAGAGACACAAAAACTCCGTGAATATTTCAAAAACTACTCTAATGGCTACTTTAAATCTTTCTTATGAGTTCTAGATGGCAACACCACAGAGATCAAACTCTACTGTTTTTAAATAATAGGTAAAATGTTTTACTGTAATACGCGCTTCACAGCAATGCTCTTCTCACTGTGCATATCAATGCTTTACTTGTGGGAGGTTACCACTTCGGCAACAGCTATATAATTAAAATGGTTAGTGCAATCTTTACAAAACAATACCTGTGTATTCCTCTAGGCCTAAATAGATTGCCTAATTTTTTATTTTCTTTAAATTCCAACTTTAAAGAGTAGTGCGCCAGAAAGGGTTAATGAACAAATTGATGTCAAATAAATGAGTTTATGCCAAATATTATAAGCTGCAAGAAGTTTAATCAGACCACATGTGACACAAAATTGTTCTCAAAAGGTTTTACTGTTGCCACACAAATAGAACAAGCGATAAAAACAAAAATGATGTAGGAGATAAAAGCTAAAACATCAAACAATCATGTATAATTTTGAAAATTATAAAAAAATAAACAATACTTTTTGACTATTCATTTTACCCCAACTAACTCTATGAAGTTCACACCAAGATTATATTTTTAAAGAAATACATCATTTAATTGACTTTTTTAGATTAACTATTTGCTACACTAATGCAAAGTACAGGAGAGGATTAAATCCACTTTAAAGATAATAATTGGCATATTACAGAAAGGTACAAGCATTATAATTTGACAAATTAACACACAAAAGGAATACATCTCATAAGTGCATGATTCCTTTATTTTACAAATACAGTGAAATAGAAATTATGTAAAAAATATATGTATATATAGCTGCATTGATTAGGGTAAATACACGGTGGAATCTCTGAAAGACATGTTCATAATCAGATATATGTTTATTTAAATTAATGTAGATCTGAAAGTCATGTAACATTTTTAAAACAAAATTTTGAAAGATGATTGAAATGTCTGCAACACTGATAGTTAGGCTAATAGGATAAACATTGATTTTTAGTTATACTGATTGGGCATGGTTTACTAGACTTTTCACCTCTTTGTGGTTAATAAAATGAGTACTAACTCATTAATTGGAAACTAAACACCGTAGATTCCACATCAGACTAACTACTTGATCAGGACATAGGCAATATTCAGCACCACAGTGATCATGGTCAAAAAAGCTGAATTGGGGAATACAAACCCTAATTCTTCATAAACTATAGCATTGTGGAGTTTAGCTTTAGTGATACAGATTAACACATTAATGCTGGCATGTATCACTGGTGGGTCACACTCAATGGTCTCATTGGACAAAGAGCATCAGTGGGTCACACTCGACTGTACCATCAGATAGTGTCATCCATGGGTCACACTCAACTGTTTTAACAAACATTACGCATTACCAGTGGATCATGCTCGACTGTCCCAAAAGATGCTTGCATCATTGGTGGGTCACACTTGACTGTCTCATCAGACAGAGTGGGTCACACTTGGATATTAAAAAATTCAATAATTAAAAACAATTTAATATTATAAACTTGGCATAATTGTTTATTTATTTCGATGCATTTTTTAAAAAAGCATTCTAAACAGAGTTTTTTTGGCTGGCCCTAAAATGGTTACAATATGTCATTACTAATTTGACATCATTATGTGATCGATGTTTGGCTAATCATACATATTTTCTAAATTTTTCTAAGATTTTTGTCAGATTGGTAAATTTATGCATAGGCGACAGTTGAATTAAATTCTTTTAAGATGTTGGCTGAAGATGAATTTAGTGAAGAGTTATTTTTTATGCCCAATGGATTTGATTTAAGAAAATGCAGCTTTATGTTTACCATGTATAAAAAGTAGGAAAGACTTAATTCAGCTGTTTCTAATAAATGAGTTAAAGCAATTTTTAGTTCTCTTAACTATCAACGTTAGTCTAAAAGTGCTATGTGGAGAATGTACTGCCTTGAGAGCCCACTTCAGTCACAAGAAGATAGGAAAACTCTAACTTTATAGGAGCATTATTTTCAAATTTTGCGCTTTTAATGTTTTTGAATGACTTTTTGTCCACAGGATAGCTGAAGATACTTTACAACCGGGCTAGATTTTACTTTTTCGATTCTGATAATCCCCACTATCAACTATGATTGTTATATTCGAATTCAATAAATATCAGATGGTGTGGGGGGGGGGGGGGTCATCCCACAGTGTCTGAATAAGTAATAGTACTGTACCGCCAGATGAAGCGAAACATGAATTTGAGTGCCGTCTCACAGCATGAAACATGAATATCACTGAGAGCATAAACATGATAAGTCTTAACAAGTGTTATAAAATCAGCAAAACAGTTTATTCACTTTTTGTTAACATAAGAAAATCCAGATTAGTGTTACAGCAAAAAGAGTTTTTGAATACTGCAATAACTCATACACTTGCATGGGTAAATTTGTTTTGTGGAAGTGTTATGGAAAAAACGGGACAAGGAACTGGTGTCCTCTAATGCAATGAAAATGAAGGGAAAATGGAAAGAGGAACATTACATATTTATTTATTTAAGCAGATCATGATAGTAAAATTTAAAATAGCTACATGGTCAATTCATTAGCAGCATCATTAGAGGCTAAATATTGATAATTTAATTTCCATCTGTTTTTATAGTCAAAGTACATGTAATAGTTTATTATTATATGTAAAGTAAATTAAGTTTACAGAGTAATTTTATAAAATGACTAAAAATTGAAATTATTACATTGGGTTCACTTAAATTGCTATACATTAGAATGCAAAATCAAAGTTGCCAATGAATGGGGTATTAAAAACTTTGAAGATGAAAAAATTGATCTACATGCTCTCAGAAATGTCAGCAATCATACCTATCATTCTAGGAAAAGCTTTGGAATACTTAATGTCTTTGGCTATAACAGTATTCAGCAAATGAATAATAGCAATATTTTTTATAACTTTGAACTAAAAATAGCTGGAATAAATTGAACATTCTAAACTACATTAATAAAACTAAATATAAAATATACCTATGTATACATAAATTTAAAAAGTAGTTTAAGAAAATATATAAACTCACTACATTTTGCTTAAAAACTTACTAAATGGACTTTTTATACAGAAACATATAAAAATAGTAATTTATCAGAAACACTTGATGTGTTAAAGTAACAAATTGGGGAAGGAAAAAAAGGTTCATTAAAATAAAATTATTTCTTCAGAATTTTCACCATCACAGTTCAGTTACAGGAGTCATTTTTAATGATTGATGTGCTGTTTGAAGAATAGTATTTTCTTCTTCTGCACTGGTTTTTTGATATTGTGGCTCCTTTCTGCCATGTCCCCATTTTGTTTTCAATACTCCAGCAACTTTATCTCTGTACCTAAAACCTACCATTATAATAGCAGCAGACACTACTGCTGCAGCCAAAACAATACCAATTACAATTTGTCGCTGGGTGTCCATTGTGTAACAATCTAGATCAGTCTCTGATAAATTGGGAAGGATTGTATCTCTTAATTCAGGAGGGTTTGCACAGACAACTTGAGTAGTATCACTTAAATCTTCTGCAGAAGAATAATTTTTAGACACAAGAAGCCTCCAAAGCCATAATAAACTGCAATTACACACAAGAGGATTATCTCTTACATCTAATGAATATAACTCATTCCATGGAAGAAGATTAACTTGAAATGTCTCAAAAGCATTTGCTCTTAGACTCACATGTTTAATGTTTGGAAGATTGTCAAAAGCACCATCTTCAATGTGCCTTAATACTTTGTTTTGATTTATAACAAGAGTTTTCAAATTTACATTATCAGTAAACACACCCTTTGCAATAAATTCTAAATTAGGAGAACTATTAATCACAATTGTATGAAGAAGCTTTAATCTTTGAAATGATTTAGCTTTTATTTCTTTGAACTTATTTTGACCAATACGTAGTTCTTGAAGATTTGTTACATCAAAAAATGCTTTTGTAGGAATTTCACTTAGTTCATTATCATGAATATGTAAAATTTGAAGGTAATTAAGCCATTTAAAAGCTCCATGTGATATGACTTCAATACCACAACTATCTAATGAAAGCACACTTAACTCATTTAAAAAAGAAAAAGAGTTTTCAGGAATGTTTCTAAAGGAATTTAGACCTAAATCTAGTTCATATAACTTAGGAATATACTGGAATGAGACACTAGGAATGACAGATAAATAATTTCCACGCAATATCAATGTCTTTAGGTTTTTTAACCAAAAGAATGCTTTTTCATCAATAAATGAAATTTTATTTCGAGAAAGTTCTAATACTTTTAAATTTGACATCTGTTTAAATATTTCATTTGTTAAATTCTCAAGGGAATTTCCATTTAAATACAATGTTTCTAAAGAATTTAAGGTTATAAATGTGTTATTCTCCAATACAGATATGTTATTGTTACTTAGATAAAGATCCTTTAAATGGTGAAGAGCATCAAAGTTATCCTTATTTAAAGACACTAAATTGTTTGAAGAAAAATCAAGATACTCTAAATAGCTATAAAATCTGAAAGAGGATCCAATACCACCTATATGATTATTACTTAAATGTAACCGTCTCAATTCTGGATTGAGAGTAATTGGCACAAAATCCAAATTTGCAGAATCACAAATTACTGTAAGAGAATCATCATTGCATTCACATCGAATAGGGCATAATCCTGTAACACGACTCCAAAGACACAAAAAATAAAATAATAAAACGATTATGTGAGGTGATCCACGAAGCTTTTGCATGGTGAAGATAAGCGCTACATAAAATCTTTGACAATCCTGTAAAAAAAATCATAAAAATAAACACAAAAATATTTTTAAAATCATATAAAATATATATTAATTAGTGTAAATGCCTGTTCTGGGTAACAGTTGCATTTTACGCTTAAAATTAAAAACTGATAATAATAATTGACAATATGGAAATGTTTAGATGAGCAAAGTTTGTCTAGTTTATGTTCTAATAAACACACTGTTAGCATTTGGGTTATTCTCTATAATACTGCAAATTTGACCAAGCAGTCTGACTTGAATGTTACATAGGTAAATTTTCATAAAAATTGGATAAATTGTTAGTAATTGGTCAATTGTTGAAGATTTTAATAGCAGCAGAAATCGTTATAAAATTTTAAACAAAAGTGCATATTCCCCATTCACTTATCATTAACTGATAACAATAAATGTGAGGGAATGACGAGTGAGGGAATGATGAAATTAAGATGTTTTTACTAATTGTCATGAAAAATGCAAAATTGTGGAAAAAACCAAACTGATTCCTTAAAGAAGAACACATAATATATAATGTATGATAAAATTAAAAATTTTGAAAATTTCTAAAAATTTAGCATTCTGTGTGAGGGAATGACTGCTAATAAAAATACTCCCTGATTTTCTGATTGAAAAAAATTTCTAGAAAATTAACAAAAACTTATCCCACCAATTTATGTTGCTGGACTGACAAGTACTCAAATTAGCTTCCTCTCTGTAAAGAATGCTAGACTGCTGCTCATCTTTAGTGATAGGATATTTGGGATAATAGCAAGGTGTGAGGGAATGATGGTCTAACATGGGGAGACTTATAATTGATTGAGTAGACTACATAATTACAGTGAAAAAAAATATTTTTATTATTTTTTGTAAGGTACCATTTAAGAACTTTATTTTGCTTAGGGTGTTTTTAATTATTTTTATTTCTGAATGGAAAAAATCAGGCAGTAAAGTATGGTAGTATGGGTAGGGGAGAGGTGAGGGAATGATATTTGCATGATATATCTTACATTTTTAAATATTAAATTTGTTTATTTTTAAATTTTACACCCTGCCCCTAATAAACAAACTTTAGACCTTCTAATAAAAGTATAAATAAATAAAAATAAAATGAAATTTAGAGCATTTATATGGCTGGGAACCACTTTTTGCACTATTGCAGAGAATAACCCATTTACAATACTTCTGGGTAAACCAGCTTTTCTGACTAAAATATCATAACAAAATTAAGATTTCTCAAAAAACACAAATATGCAATAAAACAACATAATTAAAAAAATAGTCAAAATAATTTTATATTAGAATTTTAGTAAAAGGTAACTATCAAATTAACAGAATTATTAAATTTTCCACTCTTTAAAATTAAGCCTTATCCTTCATGTTTGTGCTGGTAAGGACATAAAAAAAGTGCATTTTGTCAAATGATTGTGAGAAAAAAATGTGAAAAAGATCATGAAATAAACATGAATTTAGTTAAAGTGCCGCTGAAAACACATAAAATTCCTCAAAGGATCATGAAAAAAACAATTTTTATCAAAGAATTGTGATTATAAAAAATGAGAATCTCGCTAAAGGATTGCAGAAACACAGGGTTGACAACAAATCATGACTTTTTTTTATTAACATTATTTGTGTACTTATTTATGTACCTACATGTATTTATTTATTTAATTTGTATTGATTTACACATTTCTATTCATTTCATTCAAATTCCAAGATGGGAGTCCAAGATATTTTAAATAAAAATTAAAAATTGTTGCAAATTAATTTAAAGGATTCGCTTCAAACTTAAAATTTTATTAGTCTACTATTAAATGTAAATTATTATGCATATATCTATGTATGTTCTGTGTATGAATTTCTAGTTAGTTATTATTTATTTTTTTATAAGTGTATTATTCAAATAACATATAAACATAAATTCAGCAAAAAATGCTAAATGTATATTTGTATTCCATGAGATTCAGAAATTTTCACATTAATTGTAAGCATGTTTTACTATCTTGCTATAATCCTCATCATTTTATCACTATATTTTTTGCATATTGCTATTACACCTTTCCAAAAATAGCATTTTTTCTGTAAAAAAGTGCCACATAGGATTTTTTTTTCTGCATACCATTTCTTTTATACATCTATAGATCCAAAAGCTCTCTGTAACTGTACTTAGTACTAGTAAATATCATTCTTGTTTCAATTTGTGATTCACACTATACTTTATATAATCTAATGATTGACAAAACAGTTACCATAAGAAAAATAATCACTTATCTGAAAGCCTAAATCTATCAATTGTTTGTGTTATGTTGCACTCAGGTGTTGACAGTTTCAACAGTCAATAAGACTTACTATACAGTAGGAATAACTGCTCAGCTTAGAAATAACAAGGATCTGTTTAGGGAAAAATCAGGTCCTTTAAAGGGCTTTTCACAATTGTTTGAATATTAAAACAGGACACTTCATATAAATTTTCATAAATTAATTAATTAAAAATAAAATTTAGCTTGTCACAAAACAGCTGAGTTCAACAAAGTACCTATTACATCAGCGATGCTGGATGCACTATAGTACGCAAAAAAAATCGGCAACTGGATCCAAAAAATTGCTCTTACATGTCCCACAGGATGTGTAATTTCATCAAACGATTGCGAAAAAAAAATGGTACATTTCATTAAAAAATTGAGAAATAACGACTAATGTCTGGCAAATTTCGTTAAAAGATTTGCAAAAAATGGCTAATTTCATTATAAAATCCTGAAAAAAAGACAATTTCCTCAAAAAATCCCAAAAAATGACAGATTTCATCCAAAAAAAGGCAATAAAATGGTACATTTTATCAAAAAATTTGAGAAAAATGGCTAATTTCATTAAAAGATCACAAAAAAGGCAAATTTCGTCAAAAAGTCATGAAAAAACACAAAATACATAAAAAAATCCTCAAACAGCAAATTTGTCAAAAGACTGCGAAAAAATGCAAAATTTATCAAAGGGACACACAAAAAAAAGTTACAGCCAGGAAGGAATTTTCTGTTCCAAAAACTAATTTTCCTGCTTCACAATCTGTTTTTGACTGCTCTAAATGTTTCTCGGTGAATGTGATCCCTGAAAGCACCCATTTATTAAACAAAGAGTATCTCTTTACTCAACAATTATTCTTTTTTTCAGCAAAAATGTCTTTTTCAAAAAATCAATCTTGCTCCTTTTTAAAAGAAATACGAACAATAGTGCTATAGAACTACACTGCATTATTTCATAATTACCGTATTTTCGGGAATACCCGCCGCACCCACCGTAAGTGCCGCACCAATGACAATCTGTTAAAAAAAAAAAGTACATCGACGTAAGCGCCGCACCATCGTAAGCGCCGCACCCAAGCTGCTGATATTTATACAGTATAAATCTCTAAATTCCGAAATCGTTCGTAGACGCGGCTTTTAGTTATTTCCGAATTTTAGTGATCTTCAAAAAACAACTTTAAAATGTAAGTAAAAATTATTGAAAATCATCATTAAAAAAGAAAAAAAATCACATATTTATAAAAAAAAATCATAAATGGCACATTAAGTTATTTAACAGCAAAGCCAAGCATTTAATCTTATTAAAATTAAATATACACAGAGCATTTTCACGATTACGATTTTATTTATATGTTAGTATTTAGTTGCTTTAATTTAGGCCTACTGGTCATTACTTTTTCCCCAATTACAATGATATTAGCTCAATCTCTGTAATAAAATTCCTTTGTTCCAGGCCTAATATTTTATATAAACTGTTTATGAATTTTTCTGTTGATATTTCTTTGTTTTCTTATTTTACTATATCAAGATAAATAAACTTGGAAATGAATTAGAAGAAATGATTGGTACGGCCATCTGTCGGCAAAATGCAGAATATAATCTAGATTATACTAAAAAGTTAAATACATTTTTGGTGCTGCCATCTGTCGATAAGATAGGATAACTGAACTATATAAATATAAAACATTTGATGATCATTTATGCTATCTGTATTTGAGGTTTCCAGATTTTAGAGACTGTTACAGTATATAAAATATTTTCACTTGAACAGTTTAAAAAAAAAATTTTTTTTTCACTTAAGTGCCTAAAAAATATATTTAAAATGTAAAGAAATATCGTATAGAGACACTGACGAAAAAAATAAAATAAATAAAATAAGCTGTTGAAGAAAAAAATCATTGGACGAAAGACACTTAGATTTAATGTATGCAAATGCCTTAAAAACTGTAGTAAAAATATTACTGAAAAATGTGATGTAATAAAGCGTATTGCTATAAGAAAATATTTTTTAAATGCATACTAGTTTATGTTAACTCCTCAGATTACTGCAAAAAAAGCAACATTTTGTCACTGGATCAATAACAAACAGAGAAAAATATAATAAATATCAGAAACTTATTTATAATATTATAATCTTACCTGTAAATATTGCAGAATCATTTTTCCCTTGACTGTTGATTTATTATTATTATGTATTTGTTTTTCAATTTAATAACGTTTCCTATCACTGATCCGTTATAAATAGCAGGTATGTAATTTTAATATTAAGATTTCAATTTTTTGTAATATTTATAAAATTTTCTAAAAAAATATTGGATTACATATAATAAGAGAACACTACTTCAAAATATCTTTAAAATATGAAAAATTATTATTGGAATGAAGTGAAAATATAGAAAAAAATATATACAAGATTTTATCAACATGTTTAAAAATCTTCAAATCCATCAAAATCGGAATTTTCACTGTCGGAATTAAATAGTTCTAAAAATTGTTTATCAGTTAATACGTCACAATTTTCATCTTCACTATCATCAGATTCAGATGAATCATCACTAACTGTATTTTCTATGATATTGGCTGCTTTGAAGCCCGACATAATAGTTTTAGCACTAATGTCTTTCCATGCCGATGAAACCCACGACGCTACTTCTTCGTAAGTGGCTTTGCGCATTTTTCCAGAATTTGTAAATGAATGTAGCCCTTCCATCATCCATTTTTCCCACAGTTTTCTTACTTTGGACTTGAAAGATTTATTCACAGCCAAGTCAAGAGGCTGTAAAACTTTAGTTAATCCGCCAGGGATTATTGCTGGCTCGGCTGAGACTTTTTTCAAAGCAGTTTTTACGGAATCACCTTTGTGGGCACTCATTGAGTCCATAATAAGAAGCCCACTAGGCTGAAAAAAAGAATTTTTTCTTTTCCTCCACACTTCCGCCAGCCACTCATACATGATTTCCTCCGACATCCATCCCTTTTCGTTACACCGTATTACGACGTCGGAAGGAAAATTTGCCTTAGGCATAGTTTTGCGCTTGAAAATAATTAGTGGTTTTAATTTGTCTCCATTCGCAGCGCAAGCTAAAACACAGGTAAATGAGGTTCGCTCATTACCAGTTGTTACGATGCCGATTGTTTTTTCCCCAATGGTGTTAACAGTTCTACTGGGGGGGCAATCAAAAGTTAATGGAACTTCATCCATATTAATAATCTGTGCTGTTGAAAAGTTGTTTTCCTTGATTTTTTCAGCGACATACTTTAAAAAAGATGCTTTTGTCTTTTCCCAATCTGCAGGCAGTTCTTGTCCCACAGTTGTCCTGGTTCTTACAGACAAATTATTTCTCGACATGAACCTAAAGCACCAGTTGGGACTACCTTTAAAATTTGTAAATCCCATGTTCGATGCCATAATCCTCGCTTGAAACCGTATCTGAACAGTTGAAACGGGCATTCCTTTTTCCCTTTGCTCCTTTACCCACTTGGCTAAATTTCTCTCCAGATTTGGCCAAACAACAACGCCACTTCTTCGTGCCCTCTTAGATTTTGGCATTTCCTTCAAAATAGATTTTTCAGCTCTCCATCTCCTTACGCAACGCTCATCAACTCCATATTCTCGTCCTGCAGCACGATTACCTATTAGCTCTGCCTTATCAACCACAGCAAGCTTGAAAGCGGCGGTGTAACTTTTTAACTTTTTGGGAGCCATTTTCACTTGAAAAAAAAAAAATAAATTGCTTAAATAAGAGCGTCAGACAAAAAGAGCAGAACAGTACCGTAAAATAATTCTCAGCTAAAAAGAAAAAAAAAACGTGTTTGTAGTACGCAATTAAAATCCAATCGGAAATAGGCGCAATTACTTGCGCCAATGAGAGGAGCGCAGCAGGATGCTAGCTTCCTCCCTAGCATCTTTTCCTAGTAGCGTTCAATTCTAAGTGCTCTTTCCACAGACTTCTAGTTCTTTCCACAAAGTTCTAAACTTTTCTTCGAATCTTGGTCATCCTTGTGTAAATGCGGTTTAGGTTCCCTTAGAAAGACCCCCCACGGAGGGCACTTATCCTAGGGCCTATATCCCTCCTGCAGATAATCGGCCGTCATAAATAACACTATTAACACCACAAAGTTCTAGTTCTTTCCAGCAAAAATCCGTCAGATTTTCGATCAAAGACTTTTTCAAATTAATTTTAGTGTAGGATTTTTTTTTTTTTTTTTTTTTTAAGTTAAGATATTATTTCAGTCACACACAAAGACCTCCTTAATGCTAATCCTATGGATGAAATTTATAAAGATATCGTGTTTGCATTTCAATATTTTTAAATGATTTTTGGGCATTGGATAGTTCAAGTCCATCTATATGCAGATCGTTTTATACTTTTTCGATTTTGAAGATTGTTTTCACTTTCGAAACCGACTCCCAAAATGAAAGTGCCCTCATTGAAAAATACCTGTAAGCAAAAAGCGAAAAATGTTCTTTCTACAAATCTATCAGAGTTAATCAATGCAAAAATCATTTAAAAATATTTAAATTCAAACGAAATATCTTTATAAATGTTTCCCATAGGATTAGCATTAACGAGCGGGTCGCTTGACTGAAGTAGCCTCTTAACGAAAATATGATACAGTTGAACCTCAACATTTTAGAATCAGCGGGATCACGGCGATACCGTATTTTCGAGATCTGTTAAAAAATAATTTTAAAACAATATCATGCCCCCCCCCCCCCCCAAAAAAAAGCAACTTTTTCCTCAGTGTAAAGAAATGACGATCAAGTAAATTGGTGAAGTAAATAATAAAATACGAATTACATTGAAACACAGCACATATGCTAAAATTAAATTACACATGTTAAACCACAATTGATTAATAAATATATATATAACCATTGTATAATACTACAAATCATTATCCACAGCGAATACAATCCACAATTGTTTATCATGCCTGCGGCAAAAAATCGATTCTTAAATAGCTTACAGCACTACAAATTCCTTTATATAAATATATACCTGCATATCTTTATTTAATATTTTAACTATTGATAATTGATTTAATGATTCCTTTTGTGGTAGATTAGTTTATTTTTTATTTGGTACATACGCATCTATCCTTGTTCATTTACAAAAATTTTGTAAGTTTAAATATTTCTTGCTCAAATTTAGACTTTATATTCATCTTAAGTTATTTCGATGATTATATTATGTAGATATAAATTAAGAAAAGAAAAAAAAAAATCCACAAATCCACTTAGCGTAAAAAAAAACTATTTTCGTTCTTTTTTTTTCTACTGTATTCAAAGAAACAAAACAGAAGTAATGCGATATTAGCCGACTTACGCATCAAGGTCAAAGGGCAACATGTCCGCACATTGAGTCATGAAGAGGATGAGGAGAAAAGGTGACTTTAAATAACCAGTGTCTCTCTCTCTTTTTTTTTTTATTAGCAGAAACAAGAGATAACAAAATTGCACGTTTGCTTTATAGTTATAAATACTTACTTGAGTGCTTTTATTAGGCACTTCTTTAAAAATAAACATAGTAAAAGGAAAAAAAAGGATAAAATAAGTAGTTTTGTTCAGAACTTTTCGTACGAAACAATTTTTAACCATATCATAGTAAAAATTAATCTATTGAAAAAATTCACTTGGATGATGCGGATATTTTAAATTTTCCGGGTGCCGGATTGTTATTTTTATTTATTAATTATTATTATTATTTTATATGGGCCGGACCGAGCTGATCCCCCCCCCCCCCCCTATAGATCGGACTGCTTCACTCAAGTAAAAACATCTACTCGCTAATTTTAATCCTATGGATTTTTTTTTTTTTTTTTTTTTCAAATGCGTTTGCATTTCAATATGCTTAAATGATTTCTTTGTATTTTATATCTGAGATGTTGATCCCTAAGAAGACACCTTTTCGATTTCGTTTACAGATGTTTTTAGTGGTATACTTTGACTTTTAGAACCAGTTTCGAAAGTGAAAGTATACTAATAAAAAAACCTGTAAACAAAATCGAAAAAGTAAAGACTCTTTGTGGAGATTGACTTCCGTTATCCAAAGCAAAAAATATCATTTAAAAATAATGGAATGAGAATGACACTTTTTTTTTTCTTTGAGATTAACATTAGTTAGCCGATGTTTGCACGTGGGTGAAATAGCCCTTAAAGTTGCCAAGTTAACATCGACTCGTGTAGCACATTTAAACTTATTCTTGCAAAGTCATATGCATTGAAAATTGTTTATATTCTATTGGCTTCTTTTAAATGTTTATCACGGAAGTCGGCCTTTTATTATTTTTTTATTATTCGCCAGGCCCGTTTTTGTTGTTTAGCACCTGAATTAACTCATTTGGGGGAAAAAAAACTTGCTGATTCGACCGGTTTCAAAGTTTGGATTATTTTTGCCGGATAGAAAAAGAGTGAGTTATTGAAAAAAATAAAGAAAAATCTTGCTCTCTAAAGTTTTTACTATGTATAGGAAGTCTATTTCAAAAGAGTTCTATACCGGGATTTGAGCTCTCTTTGGGCAGTTTTATTTTCTAACTGGAAGGAGGATCATTAGAAGAAAAAAATGTGACAGCTGTACATTCCAATATCCTACAGGTAAAATCATTAATAGATGAGGGGAAAATATAATAATTTTTAACATGAGAACCGGTGAGACCAACATTATTTTTGAATAATGTTGATTGTTTAAAAATAAACAACTAACGCATCACGGACACCTGCGGTTGAGAGACGTTTTCAAATGTTTTGATACCAATTTGAGAGCATATAATTGTTGATTAAACGAAAAAAAAGTGTCAAAATCATTTGACAAAAAAAAAAAAAAAAAAAAAAAAAAAAAAAATCATCGTACCCGCCGCCCCGGCGTAAGAGCCGCACCTACAATATTTTATACTTTTAAACTCGTATGCGCCGCGGCTCATACGCCCGAAAATACGGTAAATTTGTATCTTACACATTTATTTTTGAAAAAGTAAAGAAAATTTCTTTTAATAGTTTAAAAAAAAATTATAAATTTTAATTAATTTACTTTTAATTAATTATTTATTATTATTAAAAATATAATTATTGGATTTCATTTTTCTTTTGCAAATGAACAAGTTCAATTTTTTATCTAAAAATATGACTTATTATCAGTGGGGACCTTCTTTTGTAAAAAAGGTACCCAGAATTTTAGAAATCCCAGGTCCTCGGGACCCAGGATTTTTCAAGTCTACCAGCATCAATGTACATACTTTAAAAAAATAAGAACTTATATAATGATAAATTCAAATTCACACAATTATAATTAGATTTTTCAATAAAGAAAATTTATAAAAACAGGACATATAAATCCTGGACAGACCCATGAATAAGGTAAGTAATATTCCTTATTTTTTCAACTGTAAATAAACAGTGAATTCTAGGAAAAGAAAGGCAAAAAGGATTAATCAGAGCTACTGAAGTACTTTCAATTATAGAAGAAAGATGAAAATGGAATTCTATAATTTTGTTCAACGACCAGTCGAAATATTTATTATAGTCCAAGTATTGATCATATCATTTGATGAATGTATAAATCACTAACATATAGGACACAGTAATTTGCAGGTTTGAGCAATTAAGTATGAAACAAACTCATGAATTGTGTGTAATCAGCTTCAGAGAAAGCAACTGTTCACCAAAAGTATTATTATATTTAATAACTTGTTTTAACCCCCTCACTGATAACCGA
This sequence comes from Maratus speculifer, assembly GCA_964019185.1. NCBI lineage: Eukaryota > Metazoa > Arthropoda > Arachnida > Araneae > Salticidae > Maratus > Maratus speculifer. The sequence continues at coordinate 173,140,332 of OZ025299.1, forward strand.
TTTCAGCTATTACGGAAATGAATACAGCATCACCTAAAGTAAAATAGTGTAGCAAGAAAAATCAGAGACTATTCAACTTTTCTTCCAAAACTGGCAGCTTATTTTGACCCCCCCCCCCTCCATCCAATTTGTCACAGTAGGGGAGATATCGGTAATGACCTTGGATCCGGGAGAGAAGAACTGACTTTCTTTAGAAGGTCATTCATGTTTCCTATTCCTTAGCTTTCGATGCAATAACTTACATAGTATTTCCGTCAAATATAGACTGAGTTTTTTTAACAGATAAATTTCAAACCCATAGATAGATTAGCAGCTTTAAAAATTAGCAACCTTAATGAAATCTCATAATGATAAAAAAGGAAATATATATATATAACCATTGTATAATACTACAAATAAACATTTACAACGGATATAGAATAACACAATGTAACAAAAACAAATATGACAAAACTATCAAATGGAATCAACAACAGTATATGCAATATACATATATGTGTGTGTGTGTGAATGTGTGTATTCAGGAAAATTCTAGCACTAAAAAATGGAATTTTGAAGTTTAATTGAATGGAATGCTGATTCGTATATTTTATTGTTAAAATGTTTTGTGTGTATGTGTCATTTCAAGTTTTTTCTAGAAAGATTCACACGAAAGTTTTGTAACTGTCCTTGATTTAAGTAGTTAAAGGATTTTTATTATATTATTATTATTCAAAGTCAACCAAATTATAAATTCATTTTATGAATCATTTTCGATGGATATGACTTTTGCGAGAATAATCATAAATGTGCTGCACAAACCGATGGTAGTTTCACAATATCAATACAGAAATACAAGATTTCCAGTATAGAGGTATACATTCGAAAGTTACATAGCATAAACCCGAGCGTAATTTCTTTATGTTTACTTTTTTTTTCTACACATTCTTGACGGGATTGAATTGGACTTAATTGTTCACATAATGTGTCAAAAAAGGCATTTTATTTTTATTTATTTTTTTTTAATGCAAAATTATATTAGCAATCAGGGATGAGATTGACCAAAAAGCAAAAAAGCTGAAAACAGCGCGAACGACTTTTGAGCAATGACAGGAATGTCAATCGCAACAAATATAATTGTATTAATATATAACGTACAATTTAGCTTCTGGTAAATTAAAAGGAAATTATTAACGTGAATTGCAGAAATTAATTATACTTACTCTAATGAAAATTTAGTTTATCAAGATACAGTACATTAATAAAACCCTGTTATTGGCATGAATATTTTTTTAATTGAAATTTTCTTTGTTTTTTAGCTTTGCTCTTGCACAAGGTAAATTTCTTTCTCCTGCTTTTTTCTTGGATATTACACATTAAAGGTATCTAGTGATGTCGCTGGACTTTAAAAACCCTGAGTCTCCAGGACCCAGAACTTAAATTCTGGGTCTCTTTTTTACAAAAGTGGGTCCTAACTGATGTCATTTTTAAATGCAAAAATTGAACTTTATCATTTGGAAAAGAAGACTGAAAAAGCAATAATTTTTGTTTTAACAATAATTAATGCATAATTAAAATCAATATTATTTTTTAAAAATTTTGAGAAAAATTTTATTTTAAAAAAAATAAATGTGCAAGATACAAATTTAATTATAAATTAATGCTTATTTGAGTGTAGAAGATAACATGTATCACTATTGTTTTTATTTCTTTTTAAAAAGGGCAAGACGGATTTATTGAAAAAAACTTTTTTGTTGAAAAAAAGGATACTTTTGTTGAATATAAGGGTATTTTTTATTCAATGAATGGGTGCTTTCAGAAGTCACATTCATTCAGAAAGATTTAGAGGTTTCAAAAATAGATTTTGGAGCAGGAAAGTCTGTATTTGGAGTGGCAAAAAAATAATTTTGAAAATTAATTTTTGGGTTAGTTTTTTTCAGAGTCGCTTTGATGAAATTTTTAGTTTTATCACTATCTCTTCATGAAATCTGTCATATGTTGGAATCTTTCGGCAAAATTTAAAGGTTTTTTTTTTCAAAAATTTGCCATATTTTGCGAATATTTTGACGAAATCTGCCGTTTTTTCGCGATCGTTTGACGAAATCAATCGGTTTATTGCGATCGTTTGACGATATCTACCGATTTATCCTGATTTTTTGACAAAAGTTGTGATTTTTCGCAAAACATCTTGCGAAATTCGCGATTTTTGGACGAAAATTGACGTTTTATCGCGATTTTTGACAAAATCTGCCGTTTTTTCGGTATTTTGTGACAAAATTAACCATCCCTTCGCGAATCTTTTGACAAAATTGGCCGGAAATTAGTCGTTTTTTGGCGATCTTTTAAGGAAATTTGCCGTTTTTTTGCGATTATTTTGACGAAATTACGCGTCCTGTATTTTTTTAGTAAATCAGAAAATTTGAAAATAACAAAAAAGCTGAAAACCGCGGATCCGCGGAAGAATCTCATCCCTGTAGCAATAATGGATTTTTGTTTAACGGAATCATTTGAATTACATTTTAAAGTAATTCTCGAATTCAATGCTTAACATTTTAACTGTAAATGCATAAAAGTACAGGTCTGGTTAAAGAAGCGATTTGGAATCAAATAGCGCTTTCTAAATTATTTAGAGAATTTAAGAAATTCTTGACACGTAATGACAGTTTTTCCTCTTTTATCGCGCTGTCGCATCTAGAAATACAATTTAAAATATTAATTTTGTCAGAATTTTCTGAAAATCTTTAAATTCTTTTTTTTTAAATCTTTAAACTTTATCAAAAAAAAAAAAAAAAAAAAAAAAAAAAAAGTTGATATAGTTTTTAATGAATTTTATACACTTCAGAACAAAAATAAATTCAGAAATGTGTCCCAAAGAAAGTCTTTTGATTTAATAAATTATAGAAAAATACTTACAAAATTCTGTTTCTTACTATGCATCTTCACAAATTGTTATGATGTTTTAAACCCCCCCCCCTTTTCTTTTCTAAGCTAATTTAATTGTTTAATGAATCTTTATTTGAATGCTATAAAATATGAATCTAGAGATTAATTTTGCTATTGTTTTCCTCATGTGAACACAGTGATCTAAAATATATTGTACAAATTCCCCTTACATATACTATGCACAGTATTATTTATAAATATATCAAGTGTATCTTAAGAAAAATCCGAATTTTATTTTTTATTGAAATTCAGTCGGAGTGGACTGGGCCATTTCATTGGATTTTTAACGACCTGTGCTTTAGATAGATTGGTCCTGCTCCCATTGATTTTTCTAAGGGCCGGGCAGTACCGAACTGAAATTTTCATTTTTTATTCGTGCCGTGCCGTGCCAGAATTATGATTGGAAAAACCGGTCCATGCTGATGTTTTTGAGAGTTTCCTTTTCGGTCTAAAATAGGAAGGTTAGCGCAATACTGTTTCCATTTCAGTCTTTAAAATCTGTTTCAGTCATTCTTTACTTAAATTACTGCAAAAAAGATCAAGTGGTGCATATAGTTATTAAATATAATGGGTTGAAAATAAACAACAAGAAACAGTTGATGATTTAACAAACTGATTAATTAAATTAATGCAAAATCAACTATTTCTTTACTAACTAAAAAAATATATTTATTATCCGAATGGGCGTACCCAAAGGGGGGCCTGATGGGGTTACTACAGCCTGTGCCGAGATTTTCGAAAGTGATATGAAAAGATTTCTGATTTTTATCTTTATTTTTTGGAAATTTAAAAAATAATAGTTTCTAATATACAGCAGATGAAACACTCTCATTAGTCACACTAGTCTCACTTAATCACACTAGTCTCACTTAATTACTAATCACACTTAGTCTCATTAGTCCACATCGATACCAAAGAAGAAAAAAAGGGGGGATGATGTGATTACACCTCTCCCCCTCCTCTAGAAATATTCGAAAATTGAATGGGAAAAAAAAGCATTTTTTTTCTTACATTTTTAGATAAATCTGTTTTTTTTTTTCTTTGTTATACAGGGAAATAGACATTCTAGATAATCCATAATAATCCACATTGACATCAAAATATGCTCAAAGATCGGGAGGGGGATGATGAAATTACAGTCCCTCATCACAAAATAGTTGAAAATGAAAGGAAAAAATAGTGTTGATTTTTTTCTTTCTGTTTGAGATAAATTTGCATCCCCATCCTATCCTTCAACAGGCTAGCTGCTCACTTCGTTTTAGTTCTATGTTTGTATACATTAATATCACATTGTACCCCAAAAAGTGGAAGGGGGTTAATGAGGTTCCAGTCCCCTACGATTTTATTTAACTGTAAAAATGATGCAAAAAAATTTTTTTTCTCTCTCTCTTTCAGTAAATTTGTGCTGAAAGGCACTTTATTAAATTTTTAAATACATAGTCAAAGCCAAGATTTTAAATTCAACTGAGGTAGAGCAAGGAATTTGATAATCATGAACAGAGGGAACAACCAACCCTCCATTACAGGGACCAGAGAAAATTTGAGAAAATTTTCTCAAAATTATTTTATTTATTAAAATTTATTAAATATATTATAATTTAATTTATTTATTTATTATTAGATAGTATTAGATATTTTTATTAAATTAATTTTTCTATTATATTTATACATTAATTATTATATATATATATATATATATATATATATAAATATGCAATCTAATACATTTACATAATATATGAACTATTATATGTAATTTATTAATATATTATTACATTATTTATTTATTCATTATTATTTATTAATTACTTATACATATATTATTTACAATAAAATATTATTTTTTTAAATAATATTTGTAGATGAGTATAATTTTTAATTTTAATTTTATCTATTCATACATTTATTCTTATTCATTTACTGTGAGTTAATCAAATATTATCATTTTTCTAAAAATAAATGTTTGTTAATGAGTATAATATTTAATATTTAATTTTAATCAGTTATATATTCATTTTTATTGATTTACTATGAGTTAATAAAATATTAGCATTTTTAAATCCATTCTTGCCAATGAAACTAATTTTTAATATTTAATTTTATGCATTTAAAATTCATTTTTATTAATTTACTTTCAGTTAATAAAATATTATAATTTTTAAAGTCAGTTTTTGTTACTGAAACTAATTTTTTATTTTTAATTTTATTTATTTTTACAACTATTTTTATTAATTTACTATCAGTTAATAAAATATATAATCATTTTTAAATCAATTCTTAATGAAATTAAGTTTAATATTTAATATTACGTAAGGGTTAATAATTTAAAAGAAGTATCTATTTTAATGCAATAATAACATTTTGTTTTTTGATATTCCCATTATTTTTTCTATTAATAGCTGAATATATTAATTTGAACATTTTTAAAACAAAACGCATTCTTCGTTAAAAAATACACTATTCATTACCACTTATTTATCAACAAAGTTAAAATTTATTAAATCTTTTTCACTTTCTTTCCAGTCATTTTTTTTTCTGCTTTTGTTTTCTTGATCATCTTTTTCCAATAACTTATTTTCCAGTCTTTGTTTTCCCGTTTACTCTCTAATATAGGCGTGAAATTTTTAAGCTTTTTTTTTCTGGAATTTTTTTTATGTCATTGTAATTGTTTCTGGGAATAGTAAAACTGTATGAAGAAATCATGACCCACAATTTTTACTTTTGGAGTAGGGGTAAATAAAGTTGCAATGATGCTATATTTATGTGCTTTTCAAGTTCAAATTCTCGAAGACCATCAGAAGGTAATGTCTGGAGGAAAAAAAAAAATCCCCAAAGAAATGATTGAAAATGGAGGTAACGACCTGAGGTGATATTGGTTTCCGGTGTGAATAATAGCTTATCAGTATATACACAGCCTACGTGCTGACGCAAAATTAATTATTTCTTCTTGGGAGGTGATAAAGGTCACACAGGACTTCCTTCTTACTAAAATGCCCAATTACATTTGGGAATACTAATAACTAATCCTTTACTTCTATTTAAAAATAATAATAGGCTCTAAAGTTTTCTGTGAAAAATAAATAAATAAATAAAAATAAACAAAAAATATTGGGAATGTAATTAATAATCTATTTGGAGATCTTCCTCCTACCTCACATATACATTTTTCCTTTTTTTCACCAGTCTGTTTATATGGAAATAAGACATTAGAAATCCCTTTTTAGAATTTTTAAAAAAATTTTAAACTAAGAAATTGACAAACTGTGCTAAAAGCACACACTATCACAAACAAAAAATGCAATTAAAAAAGGGGGGAAGGTGTGCATGTATTGGTTTATTATAGCATTTTATACATTTAGGGTAAATTAGTTTCATAAAGTATATTTCGAATTTTGGAGTGTATTTTACACATTAAAAAAGAGAAAAATGAAAGAAAGAATCTGTCTTCAGCATAGATTATGAAACACTTTGTCTTTACTGAAACTTCACTTTTCAATAAGGGGTCATTCCATGTCAATTCAACCAATTTTTCCCCCATTTGTAACCCGACCAACAGGGATTTGGATGAAACTTTGTGTGCACACTAATTTTATCATGAAATGATTCCATCAGGAATTTTTCCTTCCCAGACCTTATAGTTTGAAAGATATGGGGGGTCCAATTTTTGGGTTTTTCTCAAATCGCACATTTCTGAGTCTGTATTTTGAGATTGCAGTTCCATCTTCAAAAAATTGTTTCTCTGGATCTAAAACATGAATCACCCTAAAAATATCACTGTAAGAAGATAAAAAGATGCAGATTTTAATAAAAAATATTTGAAAAATTTACTTGTAATATTTAGGATAAAAAAAGTCAGCCAAAGTTGAGAGTAATGGTTATTTTTCCAAATTTTTGTGACTTCACGAAAAAGGCTGTACACAAAAAGGCAAATTAAATTTCCAATTTCTTTTTGTTTTAAATAAAAGTTTACACTTTGAGCTTTCTATCTATGAAATAAAAATGATGTGTTTCGCATGGCTTATGCAAAAATTTTGGGTACTTTCCAATTAGCCAGATAAGTGCTTTATTTTTATATATGACATATGCACACAAAAAAGCAAATGAAATTTCCAATTTCTTTTTGTTTTAAATAAAAGTTTACACTTTGGGCTTTCTATCTATGAAATAAAAATGATGTCTTTCGCGTGGCTTATGCAAAAATTTTGGGTACTTTCCAATTAGCCGGATAAGTGCTTTATTTTTACATATTACATATGCACACCAAAAAGCAAGTGAAATTTCCAATTCCTTTTTGATTTAAATACAAGTTTAAACTTTGGGCTTTCTATTTGTGAAATAAAAATGATGTCTTTCGCATGGCTTATGCAAAAATTTTGGGTACTTTCCAATTAGCCGGATAAATGCTTTATTTTTACATATTACATATGCATACAAAAAAGCAAATGAAATTTCCAATTTCTTTTTGTTTTAAATAAAAGTTTAAACTTTCGGCTTTCTATTTGTGAAATAAAAATGATGTCTTTCGCATGGCTTATACAAAAATTTTGGGTACTTTCCAATTAGCCGGATGCGTGTTTTAATTTTACATATGTACATATGTATAGATCTATATAAATATAGATGTATTATACATGTACAGATTTATGTGTATATACAGTATATTGATATATATGTATAACACTGGTGCGCGTCTAACCGAAAAGTACCAATTTTTGCCTTGTTTTGAAAATTTGCACCAATTAAGGGGGGAAAAAATCTGACTAAGTTTAGCTGTGGTACTTAAATAATTAGTGAAGTTTCTATGAGTTATTGAATTTAATGTTATTTGATACAAAAACAAATTGGAAATTTCATTTGTCTTTTTATGTAGAGACTTTTTCATAAAGTCACAAAATTTCGGAAAATTAATCATAATTTTCAACTTTGGTTTACTTTTTCGGCCGTATATAAATCTCTATTAACTGCCCTAATTGCTTTTTTCACTTGCTTTTTATGCTGCTTAAATGGATCTGCACATTTATATTGATAAAATTCATATTTCATTAAGAGCCAAATTTTGTGATGCTCACATATATTAATCAAACGGTTTTCACTTAATTTTTGTCTTATAAATGCAATAGTCCTAACTAATAAAAGTTCTTTTTCTGAATAACAGAGATTATCAATGTAGTCTATATCTCTTTTATCTGAATAGCTGGTTTTGTGACATTCTAAACCAGTTAATATTACAATACTGCAAGCCTGAAGACTATTAGAAGGTTTAATATCAGGCTCCATATTAAAGCAATAAAGTAAAAAAATATTTATCACAAACTATAAAATATGTAAAATCAAAATATATTTTTAGTAGCACAGTAAAAGTTAGATCATTCTTCTATGATAAGAAACAAAATAATGACAATAATTTGATTAAAATGATTTCAAAACATATGCTTTCACTACGAACATTACCCTGCCTTTATCAGAAGTTCAGAAGGTGTTTTTACAAGGCAGGTGCAATTAAATCTTTTAGACTATAGAAACAAATTTAAGTTCTGTTAAACATTTGTGTACTTAAACTTGCCAATATAAATATTTAAACTGATTAAAATTAACCAAGGAAAGGAAATACAAGGTTTTGAACAATTTTAAACACAAATAATTAATATATAAGCATTCGAAAGAAAGAATGGAAATGTGAGGAGAAAAAATTATGCCCATTATTAAATAACTAAATGAAATATATGGACCATTCACTAAATTTAATGGGGAAACATATTACAGTCAGATTTTTTTTTTAATCAGAAAAAAACAAAGCCTAAACTTTACTTTGCAAATAAAAAAAAAAACATGCATCAAATAGCATTAAATTCAATAACTCATAGAAATTCCAGTAATTATTTAAGTACCACAGCTAAACTTAGTCAGATTTTTCCCTCTTAATTGGTGCAGATTCTCAAAACAAGGCAAAATCTGGTGCTTTTCGGTTAGACGGGCACCAGGGTGATACATATATATATCACTATACTGTATATATATATACATACATTTGTACATGTATAATACATCTGTATTTATATAGATCTATACATATCTACATATGTAAAAATAAAACACGCATCTGGCTAATTTGAAAGTACCCAAAATTTATGGATAAGCCATGCGAAAGACATCATTTTTATTTCACAGAAAGAAACTTAAAGTGTAAACTTTTATTTAAAACAAAAAGAAATTGGAAATTTCATTTGATTTTTTGTGTGCATATATAACATGTAAAAATAAAACATGCATCCGGCTAATTGGAAAGTACCCAAAATTTTTGCATAAGCCATGCGAAACACATCAATTTTATTTCATAGATAGAAAACTCAAAGGGAAAACTTTTATTTAAAACAAAAAGAAATTGGAAATTTAATTTGCCTTTTTGTGTACAGCCTTTTTCGTGAAGTCACAAAAAATTGGAAAAATAACCATAACTCTCAACTTTGGCTGACTTTCTTTATCCTAAATATTACAAGTAAATTTTTTAAATATTTTTTATTAAAATCTGCATCTTTTTATCTTCTTACAGTGATATTTTTAGGATGATTCATGTTTTAGATCCAGAGAAACAATTTTTTGAAGATGGAACTGCAATCTCAAAATACAGACTCAGAAATGTGCGACTTGAGAAAAACCCAAGAATTGGACCCCCCATATCTCACAAACTATGAGGTCTAAGAAGGAAAAATTTCTGACGTAATCATTTCATGATAGAATTAGTGTGTACACAAAGTTTCATCAAAATCCCTGAGGGTCGGGTTACAAGGTCTGGTTGAATTGACATGGAATGACCCTAAGGTTAAAGAAAATCTCAATAAACGATAATAAATAAAAATTCAACTTATAATGCATTTTAAAACCAAATTTCAATAGTTACAGTCCGCAGTCAGAAATTCAGACAAAATATTCTGTGCAGCCGTGAATTTAATCTATATTATTTGCACATATTCTACATAGTATGCTAAAACTTGTTTTAGTAAAAAATGCATAGGAATTTTAAAAATTACTTTCAGAAAATTGTATCAATAAATGAAAACATATGCTTGAATTATTTGGTACAGCCTAATGCATTACCAAATTTTTTTTTTTTTTTTTTTTTATGTGTCACACATTAAGCTCAAATTTAATTCAGGCTAAAATATTATTAAAACTACTCAGTTCACACTATCAGAGATTATCATTCTTAATAGTTCATGTACCCTGGTCTTTAGATGCCCCCATGCATGATTATTTAGTCAACGCTCATTATAACGACCACTCATTAACGACAGCCCATTATATTGCAACCGTTCCGTTATAACAAGATATGCAATGTGCCTGGAAATATATCTCATTTATGTTATGTTATTTTGAAATCCAGTATAATTATGAACAACAGCATATTTCCAATACAGCAGCCAATTTAACCTATCCTCTTTTTTCCCCAAGAATATATATATATATATATATTCAAGGACTGATTTTTAGATCCATTGTAATACATTACCTCTAACTGTAATAGTAAATTTTGAGGGGAAAAAAAAAAAACATTAATTTGAATTAATAAAAACTAGTCGTTTACAATTTGCTCAAAATTATTTCACCAATCTTGGCTTGATAAACTTTAAATGCTCGCTCTATTACTCATATACGTTAAAGAAAATCCTTATATCTCCAAAAATAAGAATACTTATTTAAAAGTTTACTGGGTCAGATTATATGTGTCATTTCTAATTGAAATATATCTTTCAAGGGAAATTTTAATGATTTACAGAGTCATGAAAAAATCAAAGATTGTGTAAAACAAGATTACAAACATCTCAACCACTGATTATCCGGTCGACTTCATTTTTTATGCAAAATTTATGTTTATGTACCCTTTTTTTAACGAATATTTCGAGAATCTGAAAAAAAAAAAAAAAAAAAAATAGTTGTGGATAATCGAAGTTACTGAAATTCATGAGGTCAATGAAATTTTTCCTTCCATTATCACATACAAAAATTCAAGTCTCATTCTTAATTTATTTTTTAGAGCATTTACGGACATACAGGCAGATGGACAGCAGTTTTTTAATCTAAAAAAATGCTTTTCAAAACCTTCAGTATCTGAAACGTGTAAATCTTTAATTTTTTTTCGATTTTTAAAACGATTCAAGATTTACCCTATACAACGTATGATGGGTAAGTAAGAAACCTTAACTTTTATTCGTGATTTGACATTTATTTTGAATTTTGTTCCAGAAATTTATTATCATTCTGTTAAAATTATTTATATATTGTCAATATTTAATTGGTACGAAAGTGAAAAAAAAATTTAATAAAATTTTATTATGTAAATTTCTATGAAACCCTAATTTTCCTGCACCAGATTAAATTTTACTATTTTTTTGTTCAGTTTCATTATAGCGATTTTTTATTATAAAGACCCCCTTTTTTTTTTGGAAAGCAAAAAATCATTATAACGAATGTAGAATGTATTTATATTATATAAACAATTCTTAGTGTACTAAATATAGCTCTAATTACACTTAACTGAAATAAAAGCCACCTTTGCCGTTCATGTTGATAACCCGTAATTGTTAGGCTTTTATTTTGCCCCTTATATGATCATTTATAAACAGCACATAATAAGCAAAAATATATTAAGACTTAAATACGCATACCTTAAATGAAATCTAATTTTCAGCATTTATATCTTATAGACAATACTGCAGATGTAGCATATTGTATCAAAATCTTTTACGTGTCCCTGTAAATGAGATGATGAATGCAATGCAAAACATGCTATATAAGAAGTCACAGTAATGTATATAAATTTTATTGTATTTGAAATAGTGTAAAATGACTAAAATAAGCTGCAAAAAATTTTTCACACTAGACCATTATGTAAAAAAAAAAATTGTCTAAAGCATTGCTTATTCTAGTAATCTGCATTTTTATTTTTATTTTTTCGAAATAATTGACGTTCTTCATCCAGAATTTTTGATATACAGTAGACTCCCTCAAATCCGCACTCCTAAAATCTACAACTCTCTAAAATCCGCATATATTTTACGGATGTAAACAATAAAACATTCAGTTCAGATGTAGGTGCAAAATTTGACTCTTAGTTTTATATCAATTCCATATATATTTTTTTAATTTGTAATTTTTGTTAAGGTTATTGAATTCATGTTTTTTCATGAAGAAAGAAAATTTTATTTCTGAAAAAATAAAGATATTGCTGATATCATTGGTAATCACAATCTTACCAAATATATTTATGTATTAATCAAGCTTTTTTAGTTATTAAGTCTGGCTAAACCTGAAATAAAGCTTCATTATTTAATGATCTTGATGTGAATTAGTAATGTAACTTTATGAGGCAAGTTTCATTGAATAATTTAGGAAAAACACATTTCATCTCAATAATGAATATTGATTGGAACATTATTGATTATTAATTTGACCTTTGCTTTTAGTATTTTTCATCATTTTAAAAACTGTATAATTTTTTATTATTTTAGTTTATTACTTATTTCATTATACTTTTGATTTCATTATTAATTACATTCAAATTACTTTTTAAAAAATGCAAACAAAGCAATGACCAGAAATCCGCAAAATTCTAAAATCCGCAAAACCTCTGGTCCCAAGCTGTGCGGATTTGAGGGAGTCTACTGTAAATACCAAAAAACAAATTGAACACGCTTAACGAAAGTATATTTAAATTTACAAAGACGATTTCAGTTTTGTTAGATATTACTATTGACCCAATCAAAAAAAAGTCGATTTAGGATTTTCTTTTTAATTGCTTGCTTAAATCGCAAGCACCCAACTAGATTTTGGTTTTCGGTCTACAGCCATTTTAACATCAGATATCAATATTTTAGCACTAAATTTAAGAAAAAGGTTTGGAAACATTTAATTTTTGACTCGTGACAGTTTCAAAGTGTTCAGACAGTAAAAAATACATTTAAAAAAAGTTTATTATGTATTCAATGATATGTGAATAAACAAAAAAAAAATCACAATGTATATAAACTTTTTTGTTTACACTAGTACTAAAAGAGAAAGTAACTTGATAGTAAAAAAGAAAAAACTGAAAACAAAATCAGAAATATAAATACTAATATGCATATAATTTAACCTCAGCTATTCTAAGAAATAATGATGATAATAATAACTATCATTTAAAACTATTAAAATACAGGCGAGAAATTTTAAATAGAACACACTTCCATAACATTAACATTTAACATTAGCATTCCAGATTCACAGTCTGGGCTCTTTAGAAGCCACACTGGTTTCGCAAAATCACTTGCACGCTAATGTTAAATGCATGGGAATCTTATTTTACAAAATCTTGCATGAATTTTAATGTAATATATACATATATATTATGTTTCTATGAGGTGATTTTTATTCTCATTAATGGTATTAATATACAGATAGATAGATAGGTTGATATAGGTATATGGTACTTAATATCCGTACGTAACCTTATGCAAGTGTTCTTTTCAATTTTGATTACTTTTGCTTAAAAGTTTTTTCTTTTATTCCAATTTTAAAACCTTTTCAAAATTGAAAGTGTTCAGTTATTTCAAAACTGCAAGTAAATCTGAAAACATACAAGCATATAACATTAGATATTGACTTCACATATCCAAAGAAAAAAAAAATATTTACATGTACTAAAATATAAACAACATATTTTTCATGAATATTACTACAGGTTTAATATTATTCAAGAATCTTTTTGTGGGATTAGAGTAGTCTCTTAATCAATGTTACTATGACTTTAATGTTCCAATTGTAATATTACAGCTATCGTAAAATTTTTGGAAATACAATATGTTTATAATGACATTCTGTTGTAAATATATATATAAAAAAAGTATCCAATAGATAAGAGTACCAAGAGTTATACCTTCTAATATGTAAACCGGAATAAAGCGAAATATATTTTGAATCCCGTCGATTCTGTTTTTAAATTGTATTTGTGAACGGAAAAGGAGAAAAGGGTAAAATCCTTTTAATCCTCCATGAAATCTATTACCGACTAAACTTTTCTGAACAAAAAAAAATAAATAAAAATTTGCATTCATCACATTTTTAAACTAATTTTTAATATTTAGATTCAATTCTTGAAATAATATTGTAGAAATAAAATGATAAATATGTAATGCAAAAATAATAATAATAATGTTCCATAGTCTGGAAAAATAAATTCCCCTCTATGACAAAACTTTTACAAATCTATGAAAGCATTCTCGAACTCGCGAGATTTCGCTAGGCAGTCACTAGACTCAAGGTCTACTATCCTGCTGTGGCACTACAGGGAGAATTTTTAAGAGAGATCCCAGGCGAATCATCCCAGTGGGTGGTGGGGATACAGTAGCAATTAAGTATTGTTGACAAATGTATATAAGGTAGAGTGGTGAACAATGCTGGGGGAAGGCACATTTACCAGAGACGTCCTTGCCATTATTGAAGCCATATTCTTTGAACGACTTAAGATGGCAGTGCCTGTTTCGAATTCGCTTTGCAGAAACGCGATAATTTGGCCTTGCCAGTTTCAGAGCAACTTTTGGCAAACATCTATAGACGTTCTGGTCAGTGAGGGGGTTAAATAGATTTAATTATAGCTTAAGCATCAAATTTGCAAAAAATGAAGTGATCATTTCAAAGAGAAAAAATTTAAAATGAGAAAGCATTGGTCAGCATTTTTTGCAAATGCACTATGGATAGATAATATTTTTAATACAATTCCCTTTACTTAAAAGCATTTTGAACATATAAAAGTTTTATTGAATATTATTAAAAGGCATTTTTTAATCTGAAATGAATGATGATTTTTCTTATAACATAAATAATGAATTTGATTCTTATTTAATCTATAAATATAAATGTAAAAAAAAAAAAAAAAAAAAAAAAAAACTGATTTAAATATTTAAAAAAAATTATTTAATTTAAATCAAACAACCCTGCGGAAATGTGTGATTTTTCACGAATTATCGCAAAAAATGTAAATTTCACCAAAGAATCATGAAAAAAATTTTAATTTCTTTAAAGGGCTGTTAAAAAACACGAATTTCTTCAAAGGGCAGCAAAAAAAAAGGCCTTTTGTAAAAGGGTTGTGAAAAAAATCACAAAGGTCATTTTAGAAAACAGCACAACACACAAATTAAAGATGAGATGGGCTTCGGCTTAATTTTTATACTAGCCTTCAGGTTCATTTTTCATGCAAATAATTAAAAAATGAAAAAACATGAGATAATGCAAAAGTTTTTTTAAAAAATATAAGAGAGCATAATGATACATTCAAATAAAATCTAAATTTAGAAATTCAGTATCCAACTTGCACTAATTGTCCTTTTTTTTAAACCATTTGGCGAAATGCATGTTTTTTTTCTTGCGATCCATTGACAAAATTTGCATTTTTCTGCCATTTGATGACATTTTTGTTTAGAAATTTGGTTTACTTGCGATTTATTACAAAAATTCACTTTATTTTATTTATTTATTAATTTATTTTTAAATCTGCTGACAAAATTTGATTTTTTTTTTTTTTTTTTTTTTTTTAATCCTTTACCAAAATTAGACTTTTTTTCACGATCAATTGCCAAATAATGCATTATTTCTATGATTGTTTTCAAAATCTGTATTATCCTCACGATTCTTTGGAGAAATCTGCTTTATATCCACGACTTTTTGGCAAAATCTGTATTATTTTCAGGATTTTTTTTTTTTTTTTCTGAGAAATCTGCAATTTTTTGGAGAAATCTACATTAATTCTGTGATTCTTTAGAGAAACCTGCTTTGGGGGAAATCAGCCTTTTTTTTCCACAATTCTTTGGAGAAATCTGTGTCATTTCTGCAATTCTTTGGATAAATCTACATTATTTTCATGATTCTTTTGGGGAGGAAATCAGCATTTTTTCCACAGTTCTTTTGCAAAATCCACATTATTTCTGAGATTTTTTTAAAATCAAAATCATGTTATTCCCACAATTTTTTGCTGAAATTCATGATACTTTCTGCGATCATTTGATGAAATTAGAATTTTTTCCACAGTCCTTTGACAAAATTCGCATTTTTCCTGTGATCCATTATCGAAATTATGACTTTTATGCAATCCATTGATGTAATTCACATTTTTTTTCTGCTATGCTTTTGGCAATATTTATATTTTTTTCTGCAATCCTTTGCCGCAATTTGCATTTTTTTTTTTTTTGTAATCTTTACATAATCTATATTATTTCAGCGATTTGCTGACGGAATTACACAATCCTTTCAAAAAATTTGCAGGGTCTTTTTGTGGTTCTTGAAAATCATAATTTTCCCGCAAGCAATTGACCAAATTAATTTTTTTCGGCAACCATTTGTCGAAATCCACAATATTTTTTATAATTTTTTCCCATGAACAATTAAGATACCTCGTGAAAAAACAAAAATCTGGCATTGAAAATGAACAATATACCGGAATACCGGTTTACAACCAGAACACAATTGCTCCAGCACTATTCAGAGTAATTGATTTAAATTGCTTCAGTGGTATTTTGTAATGTGTATTAATGAAATTATATAAATATCACGTAAAATAACAGTGGGTTTTAAAGATTTTCTTTTCTCAATCCCAAGTAGCTCAACTTCCCTCCATTTATAAATGCTATGAGGGAGACTCCCCTCCTCAGAAAAATTAAATTCCAAGCTTTGGGTAACCATTACTGGAACAAAGAATATCCAATACTGCTTTTTTAGGTGTGTTGGTTTATTTCTGTTGTGTAAAATTAAATTTTGATTCATATTAGGAAATAAGACTATGAGAATGATTAAATATTGTTGATAGATTGATATAATATTGAAAAACTGGAATATAATAATCATAACTAATATTGACTCCAGAAAAATAAGTCTGCCGAATGAGAATTTTTCAAAAAAGGAACAGTGTTCTAAAAATAAACAGTCAAGTGCGAGTATTACTTCCACTCAGAGGGTTAAATGCAGTAAATATATGAATTATTAACCCACTGGGGACAAGTGACTGGTATGTATGCCATTTAAGATTCTAAAATTCTTTCATTATTCCCACCACTTATTTTTTATCGTAAAGTTTACCTTATTTAATTGGAGCATTTTCATTATTCAATCCCAGAAAATTTTCTGTTTTGAAAAACCGGTGGTAAAAGTTTTAAAATTAGGCAAAGTGTTCACTTGGCAAAGGAGTTAACTGTATTATTAAAAAAAAAATCATTGCTAACAGAATAATAAAATTTTGTAACAAACTATACAACATAGCGTTGATTGTAGTTGTATATACTAGAAAAGTATGAATAGATATTATAACCATAAAATTTCAATCAGATATGAACCCTAAGTAATGTCAAATATTGTTATTCTGTATAACTCTTTTTTTGATGTTATCCTTATCTTTTTATAATGAGCTTGATTCGGTGCTGAGATTAAAAGTAGTGCAGATTTAAACTTCATTTGCAGACCTGCCAAACTTTGATAATGAGAAATCGTAGAACACAAAACTCAAATTAATCTGAAGGTTGGTTTTTCGTGGCCGATTTTAACATTTGTAAAAGGTCAGTCTTTCAGCTCAATATTGTAAATTTTTCCTCTGAAAATTTTTATACAATTTTTAGAATTTCTTTTTGTTTCACAGCATTTTTTTTTTTTTTTTTTTGTAAAACGTACCCAGTTTCAAATTTTAGCCCAATACAGTAAATTTTGACGAAATTCGCTATTTATTTATTTTATTATTTTTTTTTTTTACGCGATCATTTCGCGATATTCACATTTTTTTTTTTTTTTTTTTTTTTTTTTTTCCCACGCAATCGTAACTCACGTTTTTCTATCACAATTCTTTGTTGAAATTTGCACTTTTTATCGCAAATCTTTTGACAAAATTCGCTAATTTTACCGAAATTGTTTAGTATACAATAATGTACTGCAATACACAAAAAAGTATCTTAAGCCATAGCTGTCAAAAATACATAAAATAACGATATGCATATTGAATTTTCTTTTCAATGCATACACAAACCCCAAAACTATGATCGGAATACCTATTGTTTAAAACAATACAAAAAAACTAAAATTCTAATGCAAGAGATAGATGGGAAAATGGAAATGAAACCAAAACAAAAAATAAGAACAACAATGGCAAAGTACAATTATTACATGTAACAATCGAGATAGTTTACGTTATAATGATTTGTTAGAAAAAGTTAATGAAGCAAAATTTACAAACCTGCTAGAAATCTACAGAAACAATAAAACGTTTAAAAACCATTAGTTTACTAATGGGTAACAATACATAGCTGTCATAGATTAATGGATCAGATAATTGTTGACAAAACACATCACTAAGCGTTAAATATGCGTAGCGAAAGTGATATTCGTAAAAATCAAGTTGACATAAGAAAGAGCTTCAAAATCTTTGCGAAATTCCCATGACAATGACAAAAAATCTTTCATTGTTTATTTGTTAACTATTTACAAAACGCAAAAAGAAGCTCATCTTTCCCATCCTTGCGTTTATGATGCCATTATCCTGGAAATAATGAAAACAAAAAATTATGTTTGGGATCCAGAAAGATTCTTGGCTGTTTAGCGAAACGAGATTGACCAATAAAAAGCCTACATTTTTGCAAACAGCTAAAAATTTGCAAAAATACAAGCTTCTGATTAGTCAATCTAATTTCGTTAAACAGCGAATTTTTTACCTGGATCCGAGACTCCCTAGATCCCGATTCGTGGTTTGCAAACACTTTGACGTCACAAAAGTGAAAAGCATGGAGCTAAGAAGGTATACCTTCTTAGCTCCATGGTGAAAAGACTTCAGGATAGTGCCGTGAAAGATGCCATGCTCGATTACATGTATTTTAAAATTGTTCAGAATGATTATTTTTCAGCGCAATTTCAGATTTCTTGAGACTTTTGTGCTCTGTCTAACAAGGAAGGTCTCCATACGGGCATACTCAGAAAAATCTGAAAAAATTACAGAATGTTCTTCTCATATAGTTATATATGTTTATAAAAAACCTCTTTATAACGTCCGTAAAAAAATAATAACAATTTCGTTTATTTGGCGATTTATCTCCGTTTGGCGAAAAAACGAAATTTTGAAAAATACGCTTTTACGCTTCGAATACTTTTTAAAAAACTTTCTATGTTCAATTTATTTAAATAAGTTTAGTTTAAGTAATTTTAGTTTTGCATTTTTACTTTACTTTAAGTGTAATTTTGTCATATACGTTTATATGTACTTATAACAAAATGAAATTAATATATTTTATCATTTAAAACACAGTTTAAATTGATTAAAATTGTTCCAAATTGAAAAATACACTGTTAAAAATCTGCTGCATTTTGTTGCAACGCACTCCCTTGCTTGTATAGAAAACGGTTACTTGGCCGTGAAATGGAGCTTTCTCATTGGTTGGAATAGAGATATTATATACAAGCGGTGGAGTGCGTTGCAACAAAATGCAGCAGATTTTTAACTGTGTATGACACGGTCAATTCGCCGTGCTATGGAGCATTCTCATTGGTCAGAAGAGAGGATATTCTATAAAAGTAGTGGAGTGACGTTGCAGTAAATGCTGCAGATTTTTGACAGTGAAGTCAATTAAAATCAATTTTCAGATTCTTTACAATCGTCTGCTTTTGGCGAGGAAATGCACTGCTCGCCAAATCCGCTTCGCTTTCAGCTTTTCACGCCAATTATTCCAAACTATTTTATTTTTTTACATATCTAATAATATAATTCCGCCGCTAATTTTCACTGATCCTTTATTACCTACATGGGTAGTTTAATTCGTATTTTTTTCAAAAAATTCTGAATATGCCGCCAATGGAGACCTTCCTTGTAAGAACAAAGTAAAAGTTATCCGAATTTGAATGTTTAAAACTTTCAAATTCATCAAGAAATATTTCAATGGCAATTTAACATTTGTTAAAGGGAAATTAACGGGACAATTTTCCTGAACCGAAGACTTCAAGCCTCTACAGGCCGTTTTAATTCCCATTTAAATTTCCATTAGCATTTGAGGTAGTTCAAAGAATTAAATTTAAATGTTTTAAGTCCTTACTAAGCGTGTAGAACATTTTATCACTGCTTCCCCTTGGTCCGATAAAAACCCTTTTTCTGAGGGTACAGATGACTCGCTAGATTCAGACCATACTGATTTTTAATGCATTGGAAGTGACGATTGACTGTATCAGGCATAACGTATTTTTGATGCACATGTTTTATAGACTGGGAGGCGGTAGCTCAGATATCGTCAAATCAGCTCATCGAGTTCACAGCTGAAATTCTAGAATTAGTAAAAACTCGACTTGAATATATTAAAGAATATATTCAAGATATATTATATAAATTGTCATATTAAAAAGCATTCGGCCTGCCAAGTCATATGTAGGTGGAAAACACCTAAAAATACGATTTTAGCAGTTGACTCATAGGTTTACCATTCTTTTTTCTTGCTCTCAATCCTCCATGTTTTTATACATTTCGGGCATGAAAACACAATGGTAAACCTACGAATCAACCGCTAAAATCGTTTTTTTAAGTGTTTTCCATCACGATATGACTTAGCAGACCGACTGCGTTTTTATACGCGAGTCGAGTTTTGACTGATTCTAGAATTTCAGCCGTAAACTTAATGAGGTGATTGTCTGTGTTGCCGCCTACCGGTCTATTAAGGATGTTTCTGAAACAGTTAAAAATTACGGAAATATGTACTTAAATTATCATTAGATACTTAATTATATAATAATTATTATTACATACTTAATTATTATATGTACTTAAATTATATATTTTTTCAATTTCTACAAATGCAACAAATCAAATGGACTTTATCATATTAATTTATAACACGATTATTCAATCGGTAAATTAATTATAACCGTTGTAAATTTTCCACTTGCGACACCATCGCTGCCTAGCTGAAATCGAATTAGTTATGTGCCAGTCAGTTTATTTGCAGCATCAGCATTAATAGTCTGCTCAAGAGTGAGATCAATCGGTTGTTTTGAGAAGGGTTTTACTGCTTTATACCAAATGATTCCTTCTCAAACTTTGTACGTAATTCTACATGGGTCTGGTCAACTTTCATTAAATTACTCAATTAAAAACATATTCTTAATCAATAAAACATAATTCAATACACCATTAAATTTCAAGTTATATACAACATAATAAAAGGCGCATCTCTATGTAATTGCTAAAAATGAAATTCATCCCACAACTCGTAAATCGAACGCAGACGATAAAACGCATACCCAAAACACAAGGCATAAATATAACCAAACACATCCAACAAAAGAATATTTGGAATTTCCTTTCAAATTTACACTTTACCCATCCTACAATTCGTAAATAGAATGTAGACGATAAAACGCATCGAAAAAGCACACCATAGATACTACCTCTGACAATAAAGTTCGGTGAATGAATTCAAAACGGCCGATCTAACAACACTGGGGAACGAAACGCTGCACCTGCATAGAGGCAAGTGTTGACCATCTTCCCCCTTCGTTGTTCAGTTGAGCGTCGTTTATGTTCTGTGTAAGACGTGCTTTACTAAGTGCTTGTTCATTTATTGAACTACATTCATCTGACTTGTGTGCTTGACATGAAGCCTGCTTATAAATCATCGTCAATATACAGGGAGAGATAGCACAAGGAAATTTTGCAACACAATAGATATACAATCAGGAGCTCCGCACAAAGAGTGCGTGCAATGGAGCCAGTGGGATTCGAACCCACAACCTCCTACGCTCGAGGGCGATTAGCGGCGTGGTGCTTTGACCACCCGGCCACGGAGGCCCTGCTTGTTCAATGTGTTGGTTCTTAACTGAGAACAGGAAAATGAAAGAACAAAAGATCAGTTTAAAGTTTGGTTTTAAGATTTGCAAGATAACGAAAGAAATTCATAAGGGGTGGTGCAAATTTAACATCCACCATACTCGCTAGATCTCAATCTTCCAGACTTTTTCCTATTTCCACGACTCAAACTCTCTTTGAAAGAGATTTGATCTTATTGCTGACATCCAGCGAAACGTGACGAAGCTTTTGAACTCCAACCCAAAAGAACACTCTTGCGATTTTTCCAGGACATGTATAGCAGATCTCAGCGGTGCATGATTATGGGAGGTGATTATTTCGAAGGATGGTATGGTAACTTTCGTTAATATTTCATCTACATTATTGTTACATGACTATTCACCGAACTTTATTGTCAGAGGTAGTATAATTAAACACAAGAAAAAAAAATTTGGAATTTCCTTTAAAATTTACACTTTACATAAAACGAAATTAAATCAGAAAAGTTCTACAAAAAATTAAAATAAATGGAATACAAAATTAAATGAAATGGAAGTGGGAGTTTCATTTCATAGCTTTAGAGATGGAGCGTAATGTCGGGTAACTTAAGGGGTTATTTCCTCCCGATTGAATATCCGTTAACTGATAGTTAAAATGATCATATATATATATATATATATATATATATATATTAGCAATATGCTGAGGAAAAACTCATCAGCTGATGCATTTAAATAAGTAATACGTGCTCATGTCTGTATTCTGCGTTACACTTTTCAGGATATCAACTGACAATTTTCCCACCGAGATACAGCCAGCTGACATGTTTATTTATTTAAATAAACATGTATGTATCATATGTATCACATGTATATAGCATATATATTGTCATCTGACAAATTTTCAACTGAAAGGAAATCACTGAATATATATATATATATATTGCTATGTTCGTGAGGCCAGCTGAAATTCCATATTCTGCAATCTGTTACACACACACAAAGAAAGAAAAAAAAGAGAGAGGGAGAGAAATATAATTAAACAGAAAATCTGAAAACTTTGTTCTTTTTGTATATGAAATGTAATAAAAATTATTAATCAAGCGGAAAATCAAAATTGACAAGAGTTATTGCTTTTGAGAAAATGTTGCTTATTTTCTTTTGTTTTTGTGTGTAAAATGTGATGTCTGATAAAATTTCAAATAATCAAAGAGTCTGGCACAAGAACTCAATTGATGAATTTGATGTGCATTCTTATAAATTCATTAAGTTTTAAAAATATCAAGAAGAAGATATGCTTTTTAATTCGAACAATATGTATTTTAGAAGTTGTTAAGGGAGGAGGGTATTTTAAATAAAACACAATTAAACGAAATTTTAATGATGTTATTATTTCACTAGGCATGGTTTCACATTATAAAAATGAAAACGCAATCAAGGGTAACATAAAAATCAACACATTATTATTTTTTTTTGTGCAAACGGTGGATAAGAAATACATGTACGATAACAATCGTTTTAAAATTTGATTACAAACGAGAAAAGAGAATAATTAAATGAAGAAATTTTTAGTAATCAAATTGTAAATTAAGAAAAAAAAAATCATGAATACATTTAAACTGCAGGAATAGGGCTGTTACTGTAATTTTATTTTACATGCATAGAGATACATTTCTCTATTGTTAAATAGGATTTTATTTTTGCAAATACAATTAATTTGCAATCAGACAAAAAGATAAAATAAGTAAATAAACAAATAATGTAATTTCTGCAAATTGTCGAATCGTAAAGTGTGTGTGTTGATAATCTCAGATTTGTAAACAAACAAATGTCGCCGAGCACGACCGCCAAAAGTAAGGGTTAATGTAATTAATCAGATTCCGAGGTAGTATTCTAAATTTTTTACTCCTCTAAAAATATATATGAACACTTTATTATAATATAAATAAACCATGTACATAAGTATTTACTTATTTACGGATTATCAGGGAAAAAAATGAAAACTGACAAGAGTAGAATTAGTTATTTAACTTTTTTATAAACAGCTTACGTAAATCCCATATATTTTATACAACAAGCGGAAGTATGAGCTGAAGGGGCTACACTAGCGCTCTCGGCCTGAGCTTTACAGAAAATTCCGTCTATTAACCACCACTTTATAATCAGCTAGCGGTTTTTTTCTTCGAGATACCGGGTTAGCTATAATTTGATAAATTTTCAACCGGGAGGAAATGACTAAAATTATATACAGGGTGTCCGAAAAGTCTGGAAACGGTCGAATAACTCGAGAAATACATATGAGATTGAAAAACGTAAATATACAGGAAAATGTTAAATATTTTTAAATAAGCTACTCAGTGATACTAAATTTGACCTTCGTAACCGACCCCCTGGGGGTCAGAGGGGGTCCAACTTTGAAATCTTAAATTATAACCCCCATCTTTTATTGCAGATTCGGATTCTACGGACAAAAATAAGTAACTTTTGTATTTGATGTTTATTTCGAATCCTCGTTTATCACGGTGTAATCGAGCGTATTAAATCGATACATATTTCGGCTTTTCCAACGGGTTTTCCCTAATCGAAACTAATTGGGGAGAATTTATGACATCAAATTCCTCGTCTTTTGCAAGAATAGCGTTTCCCGAAAATCACCCGTGCCGATTATTTCGATAGTGCTACACAGTTAAAAATTTGACCCATTTGCTGTAGCGTCACTCCACAGCTTTTATAGAATATCTCTTTCATGACCAATGAGAATGTTCCATAACACAGTAAAGTACACTGTAAAAAAGAGACCCTTTTGCTGCATCGTCACTCCACCGCTTTTATAGAAAATGATTACACTGATAAAAATTTGCTGCATTTTGCTGCAACGCACTCCCCTGCTTGTATAGAAAACGGTTACTTGGCCGTGGAATGGAGCTTTCTCATTGGTCGGAATAGAGATATTATATACAAGCGGTGGGGTGCGTTATTCCAGATAGGTTTTTAATTACATTTTAAAGATACGGGAGGCGTATTGAGAGATCCACGGAATGCAAACTAGTCTTAATTCCTATACACTGAAAAAAAAACTGTAACTCTACAGAAGTAAAATAACAGAAATCTGTATGTTTGCTAAAATTTTATCGGCATACTGTACAGAAAAATGTGCAAATCAACGAAATTTGTTTTCGTAAAGCTACAGATTTCTGTAGCTTTAAAAAAAACTACAAAAATTTCAATAGTTTTACTAAAATTTTGTCTGTAACCTAAGTTGCAGTTACATAAAAAGTTTTTGTCATCCCAGTTTCCTAAAAGAGTCTTAGTTACTTTACAGATTTTTTTGATTTTCTGTGTCAATCTTTATCTGTTACACGAATTTTTTGCTGTTGCCGATATATAAAATGTTTTAGGAATCCAAGTTTCCTAGAAAATGTTTTGTATCTTTACCGATTTTTTTTACAGTGTAGCATTTATGTAGTTAATTCTAAATAATTACTCTGTTTTTAACAATTTGACGTTTATTGCTTTTATACTGATAATGGACGCTGCATTACATATATATTAAGTTTAAAAGTTGCTATACAGGCTTTAAAAGCCGATGTTACATAGAGTTCGCCAACCCTGCCGTTTATGAATATCCATACCGTGCGTATCTTCAAGGGTTAATATCTAGGCTAATTACCGACGATTTTTAAAAGAGAATCATTATAAATAATTTTTATATACTTTTGATATGGTATGCACATCCCCTCTAGCGTTTCTCAACACTTTTGTTGAATGCCCGCAAGTCGAAATTTGTGTGTAACGGGAAAATGCGCTTTTCTCAAAAATTTTGTGGTATAGGCTGACTTTTCCCCAACATTATAGCAATTTGGCGAATAAGAAATAAAAAGTGGGATACTGCACGTTAGAGGTAACAAATGAGGTGCGTTCGTACTATAACGAAGTTTTTAAATATACAGTACTTCGGATACAATGCAGTATCTGAAAACTTTTGTGTGTTCCTGTAAATACTAAATACTTTCTATTATACAGGAATTAACTTGTAGTAAACCTCAGCAACGTATATCAATTTCAAAAAATATGAAATATTTTAATATACTTAAAACGCCCCCAAAACAATGTTTCTCTCTATACCGTCATGTAATAGAATACTTTGTGTGGCCCTGTATATTAATAAAAATATTCTTTGCACTACAGATTGAGCAGAATGTATATTTTAGTATATATTTCCTAGATGCAACAATTACAATTGTTCGATTGATTTCCAATTACAATTGTTTCGAAAAAGTATAACATCATTAAAATGCACTTGAAACTATTGTTTCCCACTGACCGTAATGTAACGGAATGCTTTTGTTTGTTCCTGTAATTAAACTATACATCCATTTTCATAAAATTTGAACTCGACAAAATTATGTAATTGTTATTTATTTTAAATTTCAAACGATTCGGTTTGGTAGTTTTTGCGCTGTCATATACAGACAGACAGGCGGATTGAAGACGATCATAGGCGCTACGTATTTATATAATTACGAACGCATTTAAAAAACAGTAGCTAAATGAAAAAAAAAAGTAGAAATTGCACGTCAAGCGTAGCAAATGAGGTACGATCGCGCTATAAGGAAATTTTAAAAATATTCAGATCTTGGTGTGATAGCACACAGTACTTCGAATACAGTAGAGTTTCCAAAACCTTTTGTGTATCCCTGTAAATATTATCTAATTTCTATTACACAGGTAGTAACTTGTAGTAAACCTCAGTAACGTATATCGATTTCATAAAATGTAAAATAGTTTAATATGATTAAAACGCGCCCCAATCAATGTTTCCCTCTATACTATTATGTAATGGAGTACTTTTGTGTGGCCCTGTAAATTAGCAACAAATATTCTTTGACTCACAGATTGTACAGAATGTATATCTTAGTATATAATTCATAGATGCACATCAATTTTTTTATGTTCGAAAAAGTGTAACACCATTAAAATGGACTTGAAACTATTTTTTCCCATTAGCCATAATGTAAAGGAATACTTTTGATTGTCCCTGTAATTAAACAAGGCATCCGATTTTCATAAAATTTGAAATGACTCGACAGAATTATGCAGCAATAATACATTTTAAATTTCAAATGATTCGGTTGGGTATAGTTTTTGGTCTGTTATATGAGGACAGACGGGCGGACTGAACGATACACAGTGTAAGATTTTGCAAATCTAACGGGCCAAAATTCAATTTATGAAAATTTCCAATATTAAAGTAATAAAGTTGATCTTACTAGAGATAAAATGGTTATGTATTATGAAAAAATACATCTTTACATATTTTATTGTACAATTCACGTCGTTGTCATTCCATCATCATAATTATAATAAAAAGATGTTTCTCATTTTCATACATTGACATTTACATAGTGTTATTGCATTCAGTTCATATTTTTAAAAATATAGTATATATTTATTTCCAACAATAAGAGTTTTCTTGTATTAAAAAATATATAATTAATTAATTACATACTGTTATAGTTACCAGTGTTATCACAAAATGAATCGCTGTCATTTACTGTCGTTTGCTATTAGTCCAAGAGCCGACCGCACAAAACCCTATGTCATCGAGCACAAGAAAAAATCATTTATTTTACAGAAGAGTAGTAATAGAGGAATTTAATAATCCATATCTGCCGGAAGTGAAGTGGTGCATAAGCCAAAAATTGATACCACTAGTGGTTGATTCGTAGGTTTAGCATTGTGTTTGTCCTACAATCAAAAGTATGAAAACACGGAAAACTGGGTGCAGGAAAACACAGTGATAAGGCTACGAGTCAATCACTAGTAGTATAAATTTTTGACATATGCACCCCTTTGCTTCCGGCAGACATGGATCATTAGATTCCTCCTTTACTACTCTTCCATAAAATAAAGGATTTTTGTTATGCTCGATGACATAGGGTTTTGAGCGGCCGGCTCTAAAACTATATTCTTTTATTATTTGTAAGAAAATATGAATGTTAAAACTTCAGGGTGAGTTTCAGCCAGTCTGTAGTTTTACTGAGATTTTAATGTCATGATTTACAATGCTTAAAACCAGATATATTTATCTTATAGCCACATGTAATGCAAAATTACCTAAAATCCATACTTGAAAAAAAAAAGTACTTATTTTCAAGAGTTGCAAATAGTTGCAGCTGAAATTGATTTTTTTAAATATCTATATGCATATATAATTACAAAAAAATTATATTACAATGGACCGGCTCGGCATGGACAAAATTTTTGGCAGATTTTTAAAATTTATCATATGCTATTAAATTTTCTAATAATTTTTATATTGATTTAAAAAAATATTAAATAACTATTGTAAGTATAAAAGACAAAGTATCTACATTGTTGTAAAGATTCCATGCTATTATAAAAAAATATTTACAAAATAAGTGTGTTTTCACCCAAAAATATCGATAGCAATTCTGAAAACGTTAAAAGAAAATTTGGCTTTTGAGCCATTTTTTGATAGTGTTGTTGTAGAGTTAGGCTGCTATGACTTTACCTTTTTTTCCTCCGATGTGTTAGGTTTGAAAGGTTTAAAAGTTAAATTACTGCAAGTGGATATTTGGACTTTTTTTCCCCCGCTAGGTTTGCAAAATCGCACACTGTGCGACGGTTATAGGTGCTATGCATTTACATAATTACGAACGCACTTAAAAATTGTAGCAAAATACATTCAGCGTAAAACTCTATCCGTTTTTAGATGCGTTCGTAATTATATAATACGTAGCACCTTATAGTCGTCGTTCAGTCCGTCCGTCTCCCGAATATAACAGAGCAAAAACTACCCAACCGAATCATTAGAAATTTAAAATATATATAAATGTTGCATAATTTTGTAGAGTTATTTCATATTTTATTAAAATTGGATGGATAGTTTAATTACAGAAACAATCAAAAGCATTACGTTTCATTACGGTCAATGATGGGGAAAAATAGTTTGAAATGCATTTTAATGATGTTTACTCTTTCGAATATAATAGAATTGATATCATCTGTAAAGTATATACTGAAAAATACCTTCAGCACAATCTGTTGTGCAAAGAATATTTGCTATTAATTCACAGGGACAGACAAAAGTATTTTTAAAACTTTGTTATGGTACGAAAGTGCTTATTTGTTAAGCTGGACGTGCAATTTATAACTTGTTTGCAATGTGTTCTATAATAAAAAAAAATTTTGTCATTCCTTAGAAAGTAGAAATTTTATTGATGATTGGCCAATGATACTTTGCATACAACTAATTAACAGTGTAGTAAAGGGCAAATTCAATGCCGCCACATTTCAGCAAAATTTTTCCTGATTTGGCGATTGATGCAAATAATTTTATTTGTGATTTTACCAGTGCATAGATAGTGATAAACTGACACCAGGGAAATAAATAATAACCTTTTCTTGATCTTTGGCTGTTTCTAAACTGAATTGGTGTTGAGTCAGTATCTCTATAAATAATGTAAATGGCACGGTGCGATGGAATATGAAAAACAACATCAACAGTATAGTAACGTGGATAATAATCTCGACTGTAAACACACAAAAGTGCAGAAATTGAGCACTCGCAATTTGGGGAGTATGATTGTTCATTTACTGGCAAAGTGAAGCATTTTGTCGCGATTTGTCGCAATGGTGACCGACAGCGAGAACTCGTGATCTGGATATAGGGTAATCGCTATATTTTCTTGCAAGGTTTAGATTAACGTCTACTACCTCCAATTTTAAAATAGTTTTATTTTAAGTAGATTCGGAAACAGATGCATGGGGACATACTTTTGCATTATATTTTTGACGATATCTCTGAAAAAATAATACTATAGTTACAAAAGTGTATTTTTGAGTAAAAATCCTTTTCCCCCATTCATCGTAATGTAATTAAATACTTTTGTCCGTCAATGTAAATGAACTATAAATGCAACAAGCTTCATTTTCAATAGCGATCGTGCTATCGTATAGTATCTGTTAATAACATATCGAAATTACAAAGCAATTCGAGCATATTTATGTGGATTGCAGCACGGACAGAACAGCAGGCGGACAGGCGGATGGATGGAGAGACAAAAAGAAATCATAAACCCTGCCCAACTACATCTGAAAGTGGTAAAGAAAAAAGAAAAATGCCCACTTAAACTGATGGCATTGAGTTTAACAGGCTATTCACACTAATTGCATGGTATGCTATTGTTACAAACAATAATGCCCATTAAAAAATAAATTGAGGGGGATTAGCCCCGTTTTCCCCCTTTATACTTAACCAAAAAACCTCCAAATCTAATCAAGGACACGCCTTATCAAAATAAACCGGTATACCAAATTGAAGCAAATCAGATAATTCTGTATAAAAAACCACTTCGTTAGATTAAAGGGGTATTAGGTCTCCCGATTCCTTTTTTAAACTTAACTAATGAACCTCCAATTCTAACCAGGAAAGCTCCTTATCAGAATGAATCTAGAAAAAAAAAAAAAAAAAAAAAAAAAAAAAAAAAGAAGTAATTTGGATAATTCTGGATTAAAAGCCATTTTTCTAATTAAGGGAGAGGAATTTTCCCTCTTTCTCCTTTTTATATTTAACTAATTAACATCAAAATCTAATCAAGGAAGCACCATATCGTAATTGAAGCAAATCGAGTAATTCTGCATGAAAAGCCCATGTATATAAATTAAGGGGGGTTAACCACCTTTCTCGCATTTATACTTAACCAATAAATCTAAAAATATAATCAGGGAAGCTCTTATCAGAATAAACCGGTATATAACATTTGAAGCAAATCGAATAATTCTGCATGAAAAAAATCACTTATCTAAACAAAAGGGGAGTTTAGCTATCCCCGTTTATACTTAACCAATGAATTTCCGGAAGTACCTTATCATGATGAATCTAAAAAAAAATTGAAGCAAATCGGATATTTCTATTAAGAGTTACCGCGTCACTTCGATACATACACACATACATACATACAGACCCTGTGGGCACATTATCTCCCAGACTTTGATAGCCTATGAGCAAAAAAAGTTACAAATGATAAATATTTGTATTGGAATAAAAAAGTTGTTTCTTCACTTAGTTGTTTGAATCTGGAAAATTTCCGAACACAGCAGAAACATATACTAGCAATAAATATCTTTTGCTGATTGAAAAGTACAGTAATTCGGTAAATTGTTTTAATCTGTGAAATTTAAAGCGTCAGTCTGAAAGTATATCGCATCAAATATTTTCACTGACTGAAAGCGACAGGTTTACAGCTAGATTTCTGAAGCTGAAGAATGTCCTGAAAATGGTAGAAAAAATACTTTTTGTTAACAATTGTATCGGTTGCATCATAAAAGCTATTCACTTAACAATTTTAAACTAGACAATTGGAGGAAAATTCTGTCACAAACAAGCGCAAGCAAGTCAATTTACTGAAAAATGTATTATTGCTGATCTGTTTCTTTTTTTAAGGTTGTTCTGAAATCTAACGAAGCTACTTTTTGAAGCATTTCTTATTTAACTTTTGTTCGTAAATGCAGGAAATTGGTTCGTGTTCTTATTCAGAAATTATTATAAAATCGAATGGGGTTTTCCATTTTTTTAGTAAAGGCAGAAGATATTCGACAAGATACTGTCCAAGTGAACGTTTTGAACCGAATTCCCAAGTAGAGAAAGAAAAGGGAAGGACTTGTCGCCACGTGACAAGAATCGGTTATAATTCACTTATTTTTAATAACAAACGCTGAATGAAAAACGCTATTCGATTTCAAAGAGCTTCAGTAGTTAGGACTTCCAATTTTATGCTTTCATTTTTAAAAATTAGTCATAAAATGTGTCAGAAAATTTCGCGCTGTTGAACAGGGAATTGAGAACCACTTAAGATAAAATAATAAGAAAGAAATTAAAAATGTTATTTTAACCATGTTTTGGGATCTCTAAATGGAATTCTCAACCTATAATCGTAAAATAAATTATAGTAAACTGTAATTGATAAAAGGGTATTATTATTATAATCATCATCATCATCATCATTATTATTATTATTATTATTATTATTATTATTATTATTATTATTATTATTATTATTGTTGCATAAAATATTTGACTGTTTATCAGATGATAATCTTCTATAGTGGACTAATAAAAAATGGCTTAAAATTAATATATTAAATTATAATTCAGTTTTAAAAATCTTAAAATGTTGTATTGTCATCGAAAATACACATGTGAACATAATTTGTATAATTCTATCCTATTAGGAAGTGCACTGCTAAAAACTTCTGGGAAAAAAAAAAAAAAAAAAAAAAAAAAAAAAAAAAAAAAAACGAGATTTTTTGTAAATTTACACTAGTCCTCGGTTAAATGCATTCTATCGAGTTTCTCGGTCATTCTTTTACCGACATTTCTCTTACATTATGCTTAATTCCCTATAGGGATTTCGTCTTTATTAAAAGATATTTTTTCTTTGTTAAAAACTTATAATTAAAAGTACACACTTATAAAATTATTTTGCAATTTTATTAAAAATGTAAAAAAAAAAGAGTTTGTTTTCGTTTTTTTTTTTTTTTTTTTTTTTTTTTTTTTTTTTTTTTTTGTATAAGTTAGAATAATTTAAAAAGGGAAAAATCATCTCCGCCATATTTGTGGGGACTGTTATAGATTTTTCCTCGCTGAATCATAAAAGACATATTTTGAACAAAACAATCAGGGCTCTTATAACCCAGGCAGTAAGGTGTTCTTCCACTGTCCAGACGTCTCTGGTTCAAACTGCAAGACGGCTAGATATAAATTGTGCAAAAAATAAGTTATACAGCAGTTCAAAATTATTCGAAAAATTCAAATTCTTTCAATCTCACTGCATATTGAACGATTGACTGATTTTGAAATTAAATTATTATCATTAAAAATAAATTTACAGAGTCTTGTTTATTTTTAACGATGTTAATTTACAGAGTCTATTGCAAATTTACCGAATAATTTCTCGGTTATTTAATAGAATCTCTCTTTTTCTAATCTCCGTAATTTTACACAAGACTTAAGGTAATGGATTATCCGTAGTTTCTCTGTATTTTCGCAGAAATTTTTTTTTAACAGTGAGGGTTAAAAAACGACTGAAAAAAATCCATTTTTGCATAGAAAAACCAGGTTAAGTGTAATTCAAGATTGAAAAAAAAATAATAAAAAGATGTACTGTAATGTTTTTAATAGGATGTTACATTGTAGAGAGAAAATTATCCTGAGTATTTAACACTAAAAAACAAACTATTTTATAATTTAATATTAATTGATAGAAATTAATTTTATTAATTACAATATTTCAATTACACCTAAATAATCTAAGACTTGTTCCAATACCAATTTAATTAACGATATATTATCATCATTATGTTAAGTTAATAAAATTAGACAAAATAATTTTTCCTATTAATTTTGATTTTTTTTTATTTATTTACATTTTTTTCTTAAAAAAGAAATCCTTATTGATGTTCTCTCTTTTTTAAAAATGAGTTTGAATTGAACGGATAAACTTTGAATTTGAGCGTGAACTTGGCTCGTTTTTGAGAAGTTGAATTTGAATTTGTGTTAGTTCACCTTTTTTGTGAGTTTCACAAACACTGATCTTAACACATTTTTTGTTATAGAATATATTAGGTGGCTTTATACTCAGTCAGTGCAGTATACTCAATGGCCCCATTTACCTAATCTCATTTGCAGTAAGACGGGTTTTTTTTTTTTGGGGGGGGGGGGGGCGAATGATCTTAAGATTGGTACTTAGATTAGTAGTCAGTACGATCAATGATTGAAACAGGAAAAATTTTATACAGAGAGTGGTTCAGAACTGTATGTCAAAAATGTAAAGGTAGGTACAGCTATTACTGTCTCAATATTGTAGAATACCGTCTCAATAATGTAATATTAAGACGGTAATGGTAGAGTAGATTAATAAGCAGATTTCGCACAGGAATCTAAGTGCGGGAATGCAGTACTGAGGCAGTAGAAGGCGCTGTTGAGTTATGAGTTCAGTGGATAAAAGCACTTTTCAGGCTTGAATAGTTATTCGGATTTCGAGCAACATGCGTTTTACACGAATGCGGAGATTACTGACATGTATTTCATGTATGATGCTGCGCAAAGATATCCAGCGGCTGCTCGGAGGATGAACATGGAACGATTCCGTGGATATGCATCTGTTAGATCGCCGAATATTTAAGCGTTTTCATGAGGAGTTATGAAATGGGCACTAGAAGATATCGCAGAATTCTTGCTGTAAAGAAGCAGTATTACGCACAGTAGAGGATAATCCTTGAAGAGGCTCAAAAGCGGTTAGAAGTGCAGTGTGTGAGAACCATTACCTTGTGCAGCCCCACATGTAAAAGGTAAGTCGGAATGGGAAAGTTTACCGGAAAGCATTGGTATAAAGAAGCATTTTGATCGAAATCCCAGCAGGGAATGACAATTCAAGTCAGCGAAGCGCTTTCATCCGCTGAACTCAATTTCGCTTACTACTACCACAATACTGCATTTTAGTACTCACATTCCTATACGAATTCTGCTTATTCTGCTCTACCTACCTTTACATTTTTGACGTATAGTTCTGAACCATCCTCTATTAATGCTGGTGAATAATCATTTGGCACTAAAAAAGAAAATTCCAAAATTAATTTCTGCACTGTTATATTTTCCTATAGAGTTATTATTTCATACAAAATGAGCAAAAACAAGAGGAAAGTCATTATTCATATATCATAGTTATTATCACATAGTAACATGTTTTTTATTATTTTGTGTATAATATGTTAAGCTCATTCCTAAATAGAGTTGTATGTGTATGAAATATTTCACTTTAAAATTATATATTTTGTTAGTTATCGGGACTTAAAAAAAAATCTGAAATAAGAAGTAATCTGATAAAGAAGAAACATTTGTTCGAAACTGCATGTTTGAAAACCTGTACTTCATAAACTATTCCACACGAATTTAAATGTTATAATCAATTTAATCCCTGAAAAGTATTGTACTTACTACATATATAAGAATATAGTTTTTAACAGCAATAATTTAGTTGATATTTAAAAAGCACAATTTTTATATTTAATTTTTTAAAATAATTTATGAGGGCTAAAGGAATTTAAAGTCATCGAGAAATCCATGTCAGAAACAATTTCTTATTAAAAAAAAAAAAAAAAAAAAAAAAATTGCCTTTTGTTTCCTTTATTGTTAATAAAAGTTAGAAATAAAAAAAATAAAATAAAATAACACCTCTTCTTCTTATGAAAGCAAAAAAAGTCAAATGTGATATGAAAAAAGTTTAAAATTTATATGTTTAGTTTAGTTTAGGTTCATATTATATCGTCGAACAACATTCAAGTTCGCATTTTTAAATCATTACATTTTACAAAATCCACTTTTCAAGTTAGAGATTTTTTAGTGCTGCCATCTATCTTAAGTTGCGTTAAATTTTAACTGTGCACAAATTATTATTCGAATATATTTTACGCCCCATCAGTGGCCGAGAGGTTCTGACCTCTTAACTGGTAGATGGCAGGTGCTGGTTTCGAACCAAATCGCGGCTGTCGGCCTAACCGTTCGGAGTTTTCGTGGTTTTCTTCGAACCTTGCGTAAATACGGGTTAGGTTCCCTTAGAAAGACCCCCACGAAGGGCATTCCCCCCTGGGCCTATATCCCTAGCGTAGATAATCGGCCGACAAAAATAAACCAAACCAAACCGAATATACTTTACTCAAAAGCATTCTTCGAACAAAATGAAATGGAAAGCCGTAGTAAAAGTTTCGGTATTTAATACTAGATACTTTGATTTACAGTGTGAAATATTTTTTTAACTTACGAGACTTTCGTTTTATGTTCAAACTAGTGCTTTAACCCTTTCCAGCACGGGCAAATTCTGCTAGTAAAATAAGAAATTACCGACTGTCACCGGAATTTACAAACGACTTTTCTCGAAATCAATAACTCCTTAATTTAAGCTTTCATTGTAAAAGCAAAATTTTATTAACATATTATTGGTGCCGTTTGCAAGTTTGGAATTAAAATTAGGTATCCCGGACTAGGCACAGTGTGCCGGAAATGGCTAAAAAAAGTCAAAATATTTCATTTTCCTCCAAAGATTGTTTTTTTTTCAATAAGAAATGAAAAGGCAACTTCGAAATTAAGTCAAATCGTTTTTTTTCTTTAAACTATTTCTTACATTTTTTTTACATTGTTTTCAAATTCGTATATTTGCGACTAAACCTAATGGCCATGGATAAAAAACAGAAATTGCAATTCGATAGAATATGTCATTTCAATTTATGCTTAAAAAATAGACTCAAGGGGTCGCCAGTCAGTATCAAATTGTACCAAAAATCCGAAATTTTTAATATGAATATCTAACTTTGACATCATATTTGGCATTTTTGGTAAAATGTACAGTCGTGGGGAAAATAAAGTAAACACCCTCTACTAACTCTACAAAAAATTATCAAAGAAGAAAG
Source organism: Maratus speculifer (assembly GCA_964019185.1). NCBI lineage: Eukaryota > Metazoa > Arthropoda > Arachnida > Araneae > Salticidae > Maratus > Maratus speculifer. Next base: position 173,176,566 of record OZ025299.1, read on the forward strand.
TTACTAGTACCAAACGATTGGAAATACAATCTACTTTTATATGATGCATGTGCAATTTGCTTAGTATCTTTAGCAATCTTAATATCTTAATTTCTTTAATATCTACATATTAAAACGAACTTTAACCTTTTTTTTTCAATAGCAGTACCCAATTCTGACAGCATAAATTAACTCTACACCCTTCAATTAGCCTAAAAACAAATGTTCATACAATTCTTGCGATACGTTTCAGCGAAATTAATTATTCTAAAACGAGTATATTTTACACTGTAAAAAAAAAGGTCGATCTACTAAAAAAACTTTAGTAATCCTTGTAATTACTAAAAAATGTTTAGTAATCTTAGTCGGTTAGTAGAAAATCTGTAAGAATTACTAGAAAAAAGTTAGCAACGAATAGAGTTAATAGTTTTATATTTTTAATAGCTGTTACTAAAACTCACTTGGCGTGGCCTTGATAGCATAGTGGTTATAGTAACGGACTCCAGGCTAAAAGGTCCCGGGTTCAATACTGGACAGCGCCAAGTACGCCCCGAATGTATGTAGTATACGTACTCTATAATAAAGTGGTTATGAATTTCCTGTTGGAGCTGGTCGCATTGTTTGGTGCTGCCATCTATTGCGTTTTTGCCAAAAATCTATCGCTTCAGAAGTCTGGATGCAGCTCGAAGGAAGCTCCTGCCCTTCATACGCACGTAATTGTTATAAAAAATAATTTTGGAGCTATTACTAAAATTTGCTTGGTGGCTCATACTAAAAAAAATTTAAGTTAGTTATACAAAATATTCTTTTGTTCAGTTTACAAAAGAAATGCTTGTTTCACTTGCAAAAAAAAAGTTTGTAATGGTTACTAAAAAATTCTGTGGAATACAAATTTACTAAAAAATTTTTAGTAATCTCTTGAATTTTTTTTTTACAGTGTAGGGGCTGTATCCAAATCGGAGTTCGGTACACGATTGTTGATCGATAAAGTCTCTTTAATGATCAAGGCGCCTTTAAAGTAGTCATTGAAGACTGCTAGATTACAGGATAGCATAAGAAGTTTCAAAATATCTAGTCACGTCTATTGTAGACGGCCGTTTAAATCATCATTTGGCCGTTTTCTAAGCGTAATTTGAAAACTAATTGAAAGAAAAATATGAAATTTCGTATTTCTATATGAAGCAGGACTTAATAAATCTTAATCCATCAAAAAAAGAAAAAAAATGTAGGTTGCAATTTATAATTTTTTCGAATATTAATTTCATAATTCAAATAGTCACATCATAAAATTATTAAAATTGCAAATTCGACGATTTTATGTTTGATTATTTTAGTATTACTGCTATATAAAAAATTAGCAAATTAAGAGTATAATTTCATTAGATATTAATAAAAATATGAAAATGTAATTTAGCATTAGAAGCACTATAAATTATGAATGTTTATATTTCAAAAACTTATCATTCAAATGACTTGAAATTTGGTGCCTAGACATAGTTTGAACCGAATATTTGAAATATTTTGTTAAAATTGGGTATTGTCATTGGACAAAATTAATTTTGGGTTCGTTTTAGTATGTAGATGGCTTCCTAAGCAAATTTTAAATACATCATTCAAAAATAGACTTTATTTCCAATCATTCGATACTAGTAACTTTCTTCTATGATAATTTGTTGAGGAGTTACTAAGGGGTGTTTACTTTTTTTCCCTGACTGCACCATAGGATTTTAAACAGATGGTCATAGATCAAATAGTTTAGGAATAATGAAGTGTAAAGTTTGGATCTCCTGATTTCAAATTCATTTGTAATCATTTCAAAAAAGATTGCAATACAGTAGTTTTCTAAACATAACTCAAAACTACTTAACGCAATGATGTCTAATATTTGTAGCTTATAGAAATCAATTTCAGTTGCAAAATTTATAGATTAGAAGAGAAAGGGACACACTGGGAAACTTTTTAATTGCTCTCATATATTTACTTTCGTACACTGTAAAAAAAAAAGGGTCGATCTACTAAAAAAACTTTAGTGATCCTTGTAATTACTAAAAAATTTTTAGTAATCTTAGTCGGTTACAAAAAAATCTGTAAGAATTACTAGAAAAAAGTTAGCAACGAATAAGAGTTAATAGTTTTATATTTTTAATAGCTCTTACTAAAACTCAGTTGGTGTGGCCTTGATAGCATAGTAGTTATAGTAACGGACTCCAGGCTAAAAGGTCCCGGGTTCGAAACTTGCCACCGCCAAATCCGCCCCGAATGTATGTAGTATACGTACTCTATAATAAAGTGGTTATGAATTTCCTGTTGGAGCTGGTCGCATTGTTTGGTGCTGCCATCTATTGCGTTTTTGCCAAAAATCTATCGCTTCAGAAGTCTGGATGCAGCTCGAAGGAAGCTCCTGCCCTTCGGGCGCACGTAATGGTTATTAAAAGTAATTTTGGAGATATTACTAAAATTTGCTTGGTGGCTCATACTAAAAATGTTTAAGTTAGTTATACAAAAAATTATTTTGTTCAGTTTACAAAAGAAATGCTTGTTTTACTTGCAAAAAAAAAGTTTGTAATGGTTACTAAAAAATTCTGTGGAATACAAATTTACTAAGAAATTTTTAGTAACCTCTTGAATTTTTTTTTTACAGTGTATGATTTAATTGAAATAACTAATATCACTATTTTGTAGCCTACAGTCTGTATAATCTTTAAAGCCTTCAACTAAACTGTAAAGTTAAATATTTGATTCTAATTTATTTAAAAAGTATAATAAAAAACATTGTTCCAATGTGCTTCTGCACGGGGTACATTGTCAACAAAATTCAACTGTGAGTATTTTATCATAAAAACTAAGTAATTATATTTAAAAAAAAAAAAACATTAGTATTGCCTGTGTAAAAACTTTCATTACAGCAAAAAAAATACAATACAGTAACCGAAAAAACAAATATTTAATATATTATGCATCCACTTATGAATTTAATGGTTGCAAATATTTCATCATTCCTCGACATCATTATTATTTGACGCAGTTTGGGACTAGTTTTGTACTATTCATCTTCAATCGTAGATCTGAGTCCTGATGTTGAGGAAAAATGCCTTACGTTTTTATAAACTACTCTTGCTACATCTCCCCATAAGTTATAGATAAGGTTTAGATGAGGACTTCTTAGCGGCCATTGCAATATTTCAATATTTTTTCTTCTGGAACTAAAGTTTTGTCACACGACTTGGGTGAATAAGAGCATTATCTCGCTGTTATATCCGTTTTTTCCTGCTAGAAGTATTGCAACAAAAACAAATGAAAGGTGGTCAGAAAGTGTCTGTATATACGTCTTTGAATTAAATTTTTCCGGAAAAATATACAAGGGATCCCACGTCACTGAACGAAAAGCAGCCCCATATCGCAATGAATCTGTCAACTAATTGACTATTTGAGAAGATCTCTTTTCCTCTTCTCAAATTATCCCAATATTATTTCCAGCCATCAGGACCATTTAAGTTTCACTTATTTTGACCAGAGAAAATAACTTGCAGCGACTTGTCATCCCAAGTCATCACTTGTTTTAAGGAAATTATCATCACTGGAAATATTATTGGGATATGATTTAAGAAAAGAAAAAGAGATTTTTTTAAAACATCGGTTAGGTGGCAGATTCATAGCGACATAGGGGCATAGGCGTAGAGTTTTCAAAATTATTGGAGGGGCTCATTCAGTGACGTTGTCGGCGGGGGGGGGGGGAGGGAGGGGAGAGTTTGAACCCCTTTGGAACGAGGGATTAATTATTTCATCATGAATACAAAAAAAAAGTATATTAATTTTTAAGACGAAATTTCAAGAAAAAAGGGATAATTCCCTTTTAGACAGATTTTTCGCCTTAACAGGTATTTTTTTTTTCAGCAATTAATTTTGTTATGACCATGGAATGTTTCAGATTGAGACAGTATCCTTTTATAGACTGCTTTCGTTTACAGAGGTTAAATATTTATAAAGAGAAATCTCTGAGAAAGCAAGTGCAAAGGATCAAAATAATAGCTTTCACAGCTTCCTGCTGACTATAATAAGTATGACTGCGTGGCAGTCCTTCCATTTGAGTCCAGATGAAAAGTTGCAAATATTTGTTATAGACATGTTCTGTTTTGGCAGGTTTTAATGTACATATAACAAATACATACAGATATATGTAAATATCACAAAATCTGTGAACCGGAACTTATCTTAATCAGAAAAATACCGTAGTATCGTTGATAAAAGTACCGTGCAATTACACATTCTAAGACAGAAACCCCACAAATGAAATTTTTCGCCTTCTAATTCCGTCTTACAAGGAAGGTCTCCATACGGGCATACTCTGAAAAATCTGAAAAAATTACGGAATGTTCTTCTCATGAGGATAAATACGATTACAAAAATATTTTCGGCGGAACCTCCGTACCCTGTCCGTAAAAAAATAATAAAATTTTCATTATTTGGCGATTTATCATCGGTTGGCGATGAAAAGCAATTTCAAAAAATGTTTTTTTTTTTAAATGTCAAATGCATTTTAAAGGAAAAAAGTTTCATGTTCAACGTGTTTAGATAAATAAAATATCTTGGTTTTGTCAGCTTTAGTTTGTTTTAAGTATAATTTCGTTACATTTATATTTATATGCATTTATATTCAAATTTAACCATCAAAATTTGAGATTTAAAACGAAATTCAAATTTAAATTAATTAAAATTGTTTCAGTTCAAAGTCCAGTTGAGCATTGTCAATTCGATTTTGTTCCTATGGAAACATGGCTATGGCTTTTATTTTTGAAAACGCTTTAATCTATGAAAATAATTTTACTGAATAAGAATTTTTTATATATGAAAATATTTTTTCCAGAGGTAAATTAAATAACTACAGCAACAAATAATATATATATATATATACAATTTAATAGATATATATATATGTATATAGTATAATAAACTGTCTCATTGTTTATGTTTAAATTCATAAATACCATTTACACGGATTCTAAAAATCTAAAAGTTTTCAGCTGCATTAAAATCGTTTGCTTTTGGCAAAGAAAAGTGCTACTCGCCAAATCTTGTGACACTTTCGTCTTTTCACGCCAAATATTCGAAAGTATTTTATTTTTTTACATGTTTTCTAGTGTAATTCCGCCGCTAATTTTGTCTGATCTTTTATTACATACATGAATAGTTTAATTAGTATTTTTTTTTCAAAAAAATCCGAGTATGTCCATTATGGAGACCTTCCTTGTTAGTCTTAGTAGGTTTCACTATACATTTATAAACACATGAAGAAAAATTCAGATACAGTCACCGTCAACTAAATCAACATTTGGCCTTTTGAAAAAATTCATAACATTCACCATGCATTTTCGATATAATTAAATAAGAAGTTAGATTTTTTGGCTCATTGCACAAATGAACTAATAATTGAATAAATTAATGAAAGTTATATTGCTTTATTTTTTTAAATTGAAGTCAATGGAATAAATTGATGTAATATAGCATGCAGCGAGCCTGGCGATTAGATTACAGATAATATTTATGTAGTACTAATAAATCATATGAATACCATTTACATTATCAAAGAATTTTTATGTTACAACCAGTGATGAATACTGGCGGTAAAAGAATCTTTCTTCCTAGTCCATGTCCCTAAAATTTATTTATTTATTTATTTATACTAAAGTATAAGAATAAAAACGCCCTCCTCCCCTTTCCCCCCACGGTCACGCTCACATACACAAAAACATATTTCGTTGGCGCCTTGGAGTAACAGAAATTCCTATCAGAGAAAAAAATAACAATTCTACACTGACTGCTTGTCAGAGCCACCTTTAGAGATTTGCACAAGTCCCTTACAAGAGAAATATACTAATTAATATATGTTCGAAGATCCTAACAGAAACAAAAAAAAAAAAAAAAAAAAAAAAAAAAAAAAAACCTAAAAGTTGTGCTTGATTAGTTTAATTTTAGCATATAACTTTCCAAAAACTCCAATTTTCCAAAAAGGTTTCCAAAGATTTTAATTCCCCCCCCCCCAAAAAAAAAAGTTATATAATAAAAATATTTCATGGAAAAGCTGGCCCGTATGAACTAGTGCTCGCGATGGGATACGTATAGCAGCTATACGTTTAAACGATATACGTATATACATATAATACGCTTTTCTGCTATACGGATACTTTAGAACAGGGCTGTCCAACCCGGCGCCCGCGGGCGCCATGGCGCCCTTTGCAGGTTTACTTGGCGCCCTTTTGAAGATTGCGCTTTATTAGCATTTTTTAAGAATAAAATTCCTTTATATTTCCTTGAGATATTTTTTAAATCTTTTCAAATATTTCAAACCTTTCAAACGTTTTCACGCATCAAAAATTAATGTTGTTTCGCTGGTTCATCATCTGTTTTAAAGATGGTAAAGGGCTTATCATTTCCTATATCAGAATTGTGAAATTTTGGGTAATTTTCTTTTTATCTATAAAATCATGCGAAATTATGTCCATTCTTTTCCAGGCTTTCTTTAGAACCTCTCATAGATTGATCACTATATCATGCCTGTTTTGGTGTCTGTACTTTTCATGACATCAAATTTACACCTTCAAAATAAATGTGTATTTTTGAGTCCCCAAAAAATCTAACAATATCGCTAGTTACCATTTTATTTTAATGTACGATTTTTATCTTAACGAATAAGCGAGATTTAGTTTTCTGGCTTCTTCCAATATAAAATGTTTTGAATCACCCCTCGGAGAAAAACGTACAATTCGAAATTTGCTACGATTTATTGTTATTTTGAAGATATTTTTACACGGTAGTATTTCAGATTCATAGGGGCCTTATGTCTTCTATAGCCAAATAAATTTGCATATATGTATAGGTATAGTACCCTTAGATGTGTGTTTTGAGCCATGTTAATAATGGCGCCCTTCACTGTTTGCCAAAAGCTGAGATGCGCCCCTGTTTAGTAAAAGGTTGGACAGGCCTGCTTTAGAATATACGTTTAAACGTATCCGGATACGTATAACGCGTATCAACTAAACGTATATTTAAGAATACGTATATTTAAAGTATACGTATATTCCACGTATCGTATCTAATTTAAATAGTAGACTTCATCAGTCGTATGTCACTGAATTAAGAATAATTTGGAAATCGGTGGTGTTACGACAGGAATCCGCATAGTATGTCTTATATATAAGAGTTCGAGCAATAAAAAGCGTATACTTTATAAAACATTTTGCAAAAAGTTCACAAAAAATCAGACTCTGATTGGCCAATCTCGTTTCACTAACAGTGAAATATCTATCTGGATTCCGACCAAGATTGTAGAAATCGTAAAAAAGACAGCATAGTAGCACCACCTGTTGAACGATTTACACACAAAACTATTCAGCACCAATTTCTATCAGGCACTACCTGAAAATATAGGGGAGACTGGGGCACATGTGAACATAGCTTTTTTCTCATAAATGGGTTAATTTCTATAAGCAAAACTACTCAATATAGTAAACAGTACTTTTTTTACGCATGGTATTTTTTAAAATTATTTTTATAGCTCTTCTTACTTTTCTTAATAGTTTTATGAATTCAAAAAAATGTTCATATGTGCCCCAACGAAGGGGCAGCTGTAAAACACAAGGGCAACATGTGAACACAAAGAAAAATAATTATTTGACACGTTTTTTATTATCTTTTCCATATGTTAACATAATCATTAGTTGTACTATCTGTTAAATTCACCATAAAGAAAAATATATGTATATTTATTTAGTTTCTGAGTGATATGTTTAAGCAAAATATTATAAAATAAAAATAAATTGATTGTTTTTTGGGGGGAGGGGGGGTTAGATAATTGATAAAATATTGTTGCAATAAAATAAAAGCTTAAAGAAGTAAGCATGAGAAAATAACAGAATTTAAATTTTGCTTAGGGCTTTTTGTTTGAGGGAGATTTTATGGAGGGAGCATTTGGATAATATTTGTCGGAAATCTACCGAAAGACGAAAGATTTTCATTCCTATATTTGCCTTATTTGCCTTATTTGCCTATAAATTAAGGATAAAAAATTGTTTTCCGTTTATAAGTTTCCTCCAAATTTAATTTCTTTTGCTTTTAAAAGAAATGGGGGGGGGGGGGGGGTGGAAGTCAATAATGAAGATTTCACAGTAGTTTAAAAATTTTATTTTCTTAAAATATAATTTTATTTTCAAAGCACCAAATAACATATCTGTTTAAGAAATGGAAGTAAACTAATACTACAAGTTTGCAACAAATGAAATAGAAAAATTTTCAAAGTTGTTAAACGTAATATTTTTTGCATTAACGATGCATAAAAAATAGTATTGAAAACCGTTAAATAAAATAATATATAACATTTATTGCATTTTAGAAAACATTAAATTTATTTAAATTACAATTGAACATAAACGAGCTTGTTGCTTTTTATGTATTTGCTGACAGATATGTTTGTAAAAGTTTCTATACAAAATCAAGTTTATAAGACAGAAATGTCTTCTATTTCAATAAAATTATAAGTAATGGAGCTGGCATTATTTTCATGAAATTAACTAAAAGGAACAGAAAAACTGAATGATTATTGGAGAATTTAATGTCGTGTTTAGATTTGCTCCAACAAGACTCTTCATAAGTGCCCCCCACTCCCACAAGAGTTAAAATGACAAATCTTTAACATTTTTCAATTTTAGCAAAAACAATTATTATAAATATTTATTAGTATCCACAATATATGTTAAAACATTATTTTTTTTAAATGAATAAATAAATAAAATTATTCTCTTAGCAAGTTGGAGATTTTACTTTTGAGTTCAGTTAATCAATATTTTGGCTCCTGGGGACAAACAAAATGTCGAAGAGCTTCAACAATTTTTTTCCAAATGTCTATAGGTGCTACTATCTTTGGTAATTTTTTGAAATAATAAAACATACAATAACTTGTGAAAAATAGCAATGTTCTCATATGCCCCATTTTCACACGTGCCCCAGTCTCTCCCATATATGTTTCTTATTTCTGTGTATTAGGTTTTGAGATAGAGCGCCCACAAATCTCATGTCACACACAGACAGACAAAATCAGAAACTCACAGGCAGATTTTTGTAAAAACATGTTTTTCGGACTCTCTTACCCTTAAAATGTGTAAGCCCGTCGAAAGTTGTCCCTTATTAATTAAATACTTTCTTCTTGTAAAGATACAAAAGATACAAGAAAATATAAAAAACTAAGTACTTCGCCACAGATCTTCCAAAGAATAGTTTGATTCTACCACAACTAATGTAAGACATTTCATAATAAATAACTTAGTTTTTTGGGGAAAAAAACCAAAATCTAAACTGAGGAACGTATTCAGATTTTTTTATGTGCCTGCAAAACAAGTAGTAGTTAAGTAAACACATCGTAGTTCTTTGAACAAAGAAACGCGATGGGGATACTCTACCGTATATTTCTCAATGTCTTTAATCCGCAGAAAAACATTAAAAAATCAAATTTCATACCTTGAACGAAAAACGTTTACCGCTTGCATAAGATCCGTATATACGATGTACCGTATATGCTCTTTTGTGCTATACGTATAATCGCCGATGCCGTATTATACGTATAGCAAATCCGTATTTCGTATAATACGTATTATACGTATACTCGTATAAACGTATAATCGAGAGCACTAGTATGAACACACATGTACAGCTAGATGCATTTATGTGAACATGGAAATGATAATAATAATTAAACCAAATTTTAGATTGACACGAGAAGATGTCTGTACGTGCCCGTACCTGGCCCGTACACTGTAAAAAAAAATTCAAGAGGTTACTAAATTTTTTTTAATAAATTTGTATTCCACAGAATTTTTTAGTAACCATTACAAACTTTTTTTTTGCAAGTGAAACAAGCATTTCTTTTGTAAACTGAACAAAAGAATTTTTTGTATAACTAACCTAAAATTTTTTAGTATGAGCCACCAAGCAAATTTTAGCAATAGCTCCAAAATTATTTTTAATAACCATTACGTGCGCCCGAAAGGCAGGAGGTTTCTTCGAGCTGCATCCAGACTTGTGAAGCGGCAGATTTTCGGCAAAACTGCAATAGATGGCAGCACCAAAGATTGCTAACTGCTCCGACAGGATTTTCATAATCGCTTTACTAACGAGTACACACACTAGTGGCGTATTTGGCGTTGGCCAGTATCGAACCCGGGACCTTTTAATCTGGAGTCCGTTACTATAACCACTATGCTATCAAGGCTCACACCGACTGAGTTTTAGTAATAGTTATTAAAAATATAAAACTATTAACTCTCTTCGTTGCTAACTTTTTTTTTAGTAATTCTTACAGATTTTCTTGTAACCGACTAAGATTACTAAAAATTTTTTAGTAATTACAAGGATCACTAAAGTTTTTTTAGTAGATCGACCATTTTTTTTTTTACAGTGTAGTCAGTCGCAGTAGTTCCGAATATTCTAAAAAATAAAAAATATATAAAAAAATAAAATAAATGGTCCATAAGGACAGGGCCAGGCTGATTATATAAAAAAATAGTGGACCTACTGACGCATTATAAAGATTAAAACAAAAACGATATAATATGAGCTTTTTTTCAATGAATATGGCTTTAACGAGAATCAGTATAAATGTGCGTCGTCAGCCGATACTAATTTTACAACAATGCTGAATTGCAATTTTTTTTTCTTTTGTACACATAGTCGAGACGGGCCGGAACTAGTATTAATTGTTCTCAAGATGTTTAGGGCAAACAACATGTTTTATGAAAGTATTAACAGCGATAAAGAACTTACGTTAGCATAATCTTTGGAAATATGCTTCTTAGTGATTCTTAAATTCACTTCTCAACAATGCGAATGTTTGACACATTTTCTGATTAATTTTTAGCTGCAAATGCATAAAATTGACAAGTCTGACTATTGAAGAGATATGGAATCTAATAGGGTTTTCTATTTTTTGGTAAATAAAATACTTGTGTATACTTGTTGAAATATAAGAGATTCTTGTCTGGTTCCAGATTTTCCTCCCTTCCCATGCTGTCGCTTCCGAAAATTCGATTCAGTGTAATTTCTTAAATTGCTCTTTTATATCAAAAAATGGATAACGCCATTCGATTACATAGTTTCTGAAAAAAAAGAAAAAAACACCGGCTAATCATATGCATTTCAGAAAACAAATGAATTCAAAAATCTATCAAAAAGTACGTCCTTTGGATTTGGGAAAATCTTTAACAAAATAGTATTGAAATATTTTCATAAAACAACTTTTTTATTATACAGCTTCAAAAGTTATGATATTTTTAACTTTCTCTTTTTTTTCTAAACCATATTAATTTTTTAATGAATCCTTATTTGACTGTTGAAATTTAAGATTCTAATTAATCATTAATGTTGTTGTTGTGTATTTTCTGTAAAATATACTGTACAATTATCCCATAAATATGTATGCAGTATTCTTTGAAGAAATCTTTATTATATGATAAAAACCTGATTTTTTTAAAAGAATTATTTTGTTAAAGATTTGGGAAAATCTTTAACAAAATAGTATTGAAATATTTTCATAAAACAACTTTTTATTATACAGCTTCAAAAGTTATGATATTTTTAACTTTCTTTTTTTTTTCTAAACCATATTAATTTTTTAATGAATCCTTATTTGACTGTTGAAATTTAAGAATCTAATTAATCATTAATGTTGTTGTTGTGTATTTTCTGTAAAATATACGGTACAATTATCCCATAAATATGTATGCAGTATTCTTTGAATAAATCTTTATTATATGATAAAAACCTGATTTCTTTTAAAGAATTATTTTGTTAAAGATTTGGGAAAATCTTTAACAAAATAGTATTGAAATATTTTCATAAAACAACTTTTTATTATACAGCTTCAAAAGTTATGATATTTTTAACTTTCTTTTTTTTTTCTAAACCATATTAATTTTTTAATGAATCCTTATTTGACTGTTGAAATTTAAGAATCTAATTAATCATTAATGTTGCTGTTGTGTATTTTCTGTAAAATATACTGTACAATTATCCCATAAATATGTATGCAGTGTTCTTTGAAGAAATCTTTATTATATGATAAAAACCTGATTTTTTCTTAAAAATATTCAAAATTGTGTCGGGTCAGGTTGGGCCGGGCCTGTTTTTACTGATTTCTGTACGATCCGGGCCTAGAAATGTAAAAATATAAACGGTCTGGGCCTGAAAATTCCTCTGGACATGACCAAAGAAAATTGAAGTTCAGGTTCAGCCTGAGTTTGCAAAATAAAAGGTGAAGGGGAGATATGTAGGCTCTTACTTTATTAGGTTGCGGTCAGCGGAAGAAAACCATCCCGAGTTCAAATTTCGGACCCGGCCCAGGTCCGTCGAAACTTTTAATCTGATAACTTAGACAACACAAAAATAAATTATTTAAAATAATAAATCGGAACAATTGAAATAGTCGAAATTGTGTCGGGCTAGATCGGACCGGGCTTGTTTTCACTGATTTCTGTACGATCCGGGCCTATAAATGTAAAAATATAAACGGTCCATACCGGGCCTAGGCTGAAAATTCCGCTAGACACACACACACACACAAAAATTGAAGTTCAGGTTTAGCCTGAATTTGCAAAAGGAAGGGGGGGGGGGATGTAGGCTAGAGATATGCATGGGTCGGGCCTCAGCCCGAGCCCATAACGAGGTTCGAGCCGATTTCCATTAACAGTGTTCGAGCCGATTTCCATTAACAGTGTTCGAGCCGCGCCGAACTAAGTCACTAATTTTTTCGTGTCGGGCCGGGTTCGGGTCCTTCTTTTTTCCAGGAGTCGGAACCAGGATTCGGGCCTGACCGAGCCTAATTTATTTTTTACGTAAGAAGCCAAGACGATTTCATTCTTCCTAGTCTTCTCGGACCAAAATAACCAGTTCATGTTGAACCATCCCATGTGAAAATCCTTTTCTCGACGTGGCCAAGTCTGTTAAACAACAGTAAAATTTGGCTTGGTCTAAATATTTTTGCAAAAAAAAGGGTATACTTTTAAAATGTCTTTGTTCTAAAATTAAACATTAGAATTTATTCTTTTTAAAGAATCGTAGATTTCTATGCTTATTAAAATAGAGTTAAACGCATAAAAAAAACTGCCTGTGGCGGAATTTTCTTTTAAACTGAAAATGGAAATTCCTTTCAGACTTCTTTTAAACTGTTCATCCAAGCAAAATGAATACAATAATAAGCAAGAAAAGAATATATTAAACATTTACACCTGTTGAAAAGGGAACTTATATTTTTTCTTTCCATTTTCATGCGATTTCGTTTTAGAAAATTTTACTTTTACCATATACCATTTTTTAGGTTTTTATGTTTCCATTGCATGGAATATGGATTACTAATGATACTAATGATAACTGAAACATTTACATACAACAAACAAAGGTTCATTAAAAGCATAAATATCGCACCCTATGGCACTTCTGCATAAGTGTAGATTATTAACATGAAAAAAAGAAAAAAAAGATTAAGATAAGTTTTTTGGTCTGAACTCTTCCGTAAGAATAAAAGTCAATGTTCTGTAGAAATTCACTCGGGCCGGGCCAAAATTTTAACTTTTTCTGGGCTGGGCCGAGCTCGGGCCTTGTTTTTAGCTATTATATCGGGCCGGGTCGGACCGGGCTTGGGCCAAAATTTTAACTTTAATAATAGGCTAGGCTGGGCCATTTTTTTAATGGATCGGGATGGGCTCGAGCCTGGAAATTTCGGCTCGTGCAGACCTCTAATGTAGGCTCTTTATTAAGTTGCGGTCAGTGGAAGAAAACTATCTCGAGTTCAATTTTCGGGCCCGGCCAGGTCTGTAAAGACTTTTAATCAGATAACTTTGACAACACAAAAATAAATATTTAAAATAATAAGGAGTAATAATTGAATGCATACTGTTTATCGGAACGACTAAATGCTTGATAATCATTCACTATTACAAGAGACGGCTTAATATCTTTAGCCAATGATAATAGATATTTGTCCATCTGAAAATTTCCCACCTATTTTTGCCAGACACTATTGAACTGACAGTTTTGGTTTGGTCAGCAGCAAAACCCCTCTATACTCCTCCACCTGCCACATTCCGAGTTCTTGGAAGCTTCTAAATTAAGACCTTTTTATCTAAGGTCAAAAGGTCCCTTCTTGATATGTTTGAAAAAACGCAATGTCGGACACATCGTCTTCTTTATTTATTGCCCTCTGTGTTGCACGTTAGATTCAGAATAGGTGATACTTCCTAGAAACCATGTTCACCGTCCTATAAAGAAAGAAAGAAAGAAAAAATACCATGGAGACAGCTTCGTTTTACCCATGCAATATTGGGTGGAAGTTTTCTTAGGTTGTTTAGTCATTTATAAAGTATAAAATTAAATAACAAATTTAAAGACAGATTTTTTTTTTTTTTTTTTTTTTTTTTTTTTGGAAAGCAAAAAAATTTCTTTTCAAAATTTGAATTTTTCTATATTGGTTGGCGCCAAAAAATACAGCCCATCTGGAAAAATTATTGGAGGGGCCCAAGTCCCATGGGCCCATACAATTCTACGCCTATGCATAGGGGTGCTTTTCATCAACGATGTGATGTCACTTGTACATCTTTCAGGAAAATTTAATTCAAAGACATATATACTAACTCTTTCTGAACATCTTTCATTTATTGCTACACTTCTGGTAGCAAAAAAATGGATATAACAACGAGATGATGCGTCTATCCACACAAGCCATGAGACAAAACTTTAGTTCCATAAGAAATTTTTAGGTAGATTTCGTATGAAATACTACTTATTGCGGTCGCTCCCATGTTGGAATTTCTGAATATATTTTGCAGATCTACGCCGATCATGACCTCTAGACCCCAAAACTGCCACCAGTAAAAAAGTTTATATCTATCTATCTATCTATCCAGTGGCGCAGCCAAGGGGGTGGTTTTAGGGTTAAAACCCCTCCCAGAGCTGAGGAAGATCGCTATAATTGCTGCTTATATGAATGAAATCCAAACTTAATATTTAAATATTATGGCGCATTTCAGAATCCGCCACTTTATTGAATCAGATTTCATTTAATAAAGTGATTCAATTAAATAGCGAAAATTCTACTTAAAATTGTGAAAGTGCATATTACATGAATCAGTTAAGTAAAAATTGGTTATTTGAACTAAATTACTTTTCTTAGATGCTTCATGCTAAAAAAAAATGATGATGATTTCCGGCCACACAGACGCTCTTTGAGTTTAAGTATTATACAGTAAATATTCTAATTAGTACTGATTCTATTAACCGGCGATTCAAATAACCAGCAATCACCTTTATCAGAAACTCAAAACCCCCCCTTAGAATCGAATTCTGGCTGCGCTACTCTATCTATCTATCGGTATATATCACTTTTTTATGGACACGATAACTTTTATAATTCTACTCAAATCCTCTTCAAACTTTTACATAAAATCAAGGGGCATAAAATCTCGGTCAAGTTCGTTAATGGGCAAAATCGGACCAAGCGGGTGGAGGGAAATAGGGAAGGTTTTTGTGAAAACAGAAAAAACGCCATAAATTCTTAATTAAAATATATATAGAATCGGTTTAAAGTTTATATTACTTCTAAAAAATGGGCCAAAAGTTTATGCATGACAGATTTTTTTTATAAATTTAAAAATGGGCTTAAGAGATGAAAAAAAACACGGTTTTTGGGAGAAAAAAAAATTCATAACTTCGTCACTTCTTAAGATATCAAATCCAAATAAATTTTTTATAAATGTTCTTAAAATTATCTAAAACTTTTGTATTTACAAGTTTTTGATAGGATTATTTCTTACCGATGAAAAAAATTAAAAACGAAAACAAAAAGGGGGGGAGAAAAAATGCAAAAATCCACAACTTCGTCAATTCTTAAACTATCAAATCTAATTAAATTTATTTTACATCTTCTCGATATTATCTACAACTTTTATATTGACAAGTTTTTCATAGGACCAATTCTTATAGCAAAAATAAATTAAACAAAAATAAGAGTTGGAGAAAAAACCCAAATCCAAACTGCTTATATTCTGACTTATTTTTAAATTCATTTTTGATTTTAAACGCATCCAAATGGCAGATCCTCTTATTTAGGAACTATATAATGTGACGCATTGGCCAGTGTTTTGATAAAGACAAAATATATTTCAAAAAAGGCTGCCAAAAAGAATATTTTGAACAGAATTTCCCGAATTGATCGTTATTGAAAATTTTAAGAAGTGTTCAAATAACAAATTGCGTTTTTTCTGACTCACTTTTAAATCCATTTTTTCTCTCAAATGCATCCAGTTTACATATCCTCTTATTTAGGAACTACATAATGTGACGCATTGGCCCGTTTTTTGATAAAGACAGAAGATATTTCAAAAGAGGCTGCCAAATAGGGTATTTTGAACAGAATTTCCCGAAGTGATTGTGATTGAATATTTGAGGAAGTATTCAAATAACAAACTGCATTTTTTCAGACTCATTTTTAAATTTAGTTTTGCTCTCAAACGCATTCAATTGACAGGTTCTCTTATTTAGGAACTGTTTAATGTGCCGTATTGGTCAATTTTTTGATAAAGGCTGAATATATTTTTTAAAATGCTGTCAAAGTGGGCACTTCGCACAAAATTCCCCGAAGTGATCATGATGAAAGAATTGTATTCAAATAACAAATCGGTTATTTTATGACTCATTTTTAAATTCAATTTTGCTCTCAAACGCATTCAGTTGACAGTTTTTTGTTATTTAGAAACTAGTTAATGTGCTATATTGGTCGATTTTTTAATAAAGTCAGAATATATTTCAATAAATGTTGTCAAAATGGGCATTTGAGCCGAATTTTGCTTAAGATGATTCTGATAAAACCAGGTCTTGCAGAAAATTGAAATTAAAAATTATCCGACAGCGGTCAAATAAAGTTGTTAAACTGGGTTTATATCTAATCATATTTTATTTTTTGTTGTTGAAATTAGCACTCTTCGAAATCTACCTCCGTCTATAGACCAAGCCGAAAGGGGATTCTTTTTAAATTTTGCAATGGCCGCTGAGAAATCCTGATTTAAATCTTATCGATAACTTATGGCAAGATCTAGCAAGACGAGTTTATAAAAATGGAATACATTTTTCCTCAGCATCAAAACTAGCAGGGGTCGCAGCGTCCCTAAAATTTTCACACTTTCCTACCACAATTTTAAAACGATGATGGTTATTTTAGATTTTTAATGTAGATGTTAAAGGAATATGCCACGAATACTTTTCATTTAAAATACTGGTAGGAATGTGCGAAAATTTTAGGGACTAGAGATTTATGATTGATGATAAATAGCACAAATTGATCTACAATTGATGATGAATAGCACAAAAATAATCCCGAACAGTGCTAAAAATTAAGGATATCGATGAATAATGGAATATTTGCAATTATTAAACTCATAGGTGGGTGCATAATACATTAAATATTTGTTTCTTCAGTTACTACATTGGATTATTTTGCTGGCCTTAAAGTTTTTACACAGGAAAAAGATATTGCTTTTTTGTACAATTATTTTATTTTCGTAATACAATACTCACAGTTGAATTTTGTTGACTTTCTTATCAGCTTTTTAGCTTGATGATATATATTATAAGGAAAAAAAGCTTCATTTGTTTTGAAATTTATAAAAAATAATAACATATTTTGCTATTCTGATAGTTTTTAAACGCATTGTATATATATATATATGTGTGTGTGTGTAGTAACCATTTTAATATATTAAAAATTATCATTTATATTAAATATAAATTATAAATTAAAATTTTAAGACGACTCAAATATCATGAATTTTAAATTTGGAACAACAAATTATTAAATGAAGTAATTATAGAGGAAGATTTAAGACAAGATCTAAACATTTATAAATGAAGTTTTACATAAGATTTCAAAAGTTATAAATTTGGAAAAAGATTAATATGAACAGGAAGTTGAATGCATAAAAAACATGAAAAATAGAAATATTTGATATATATAGCCCAACTTAAAATTTGAAATTAAAACATTTTAACACATAAAAAATGACTAGAAAAAAAAAAAAAAAAAAAAAAAAAAAAAAAAAAAAAAAACGAAATCATTGCAGAAAATTGAAATCCAAAATGCAGTATCAAATAAGAAAATATGTAAATTCAATAAGAAAAATTATAAAAGGAATGCAAAAGGGAGAACGATACATGAATAAAAATAAAATATAATACGAAATTCGTCATCACATATGTGTATAATATACCGAGTGTTTTAAAAATTCGGTAAAAAAATAAAGTGCGATAAAAAAAAAAAATAAATAAACAAATTAAAAAAAAAAAAAAAAGTCCTTCCGGCAATGCCGGGAGGAAGAGGTAGCTTCCATATACTTATATATTTATTTATTTATTTTAAGGTAAGTTATATTGTTCAAAAATACTAAGCTCAAATTAGTGGAAAAAATCTTATAAAATTAGTGATTTTATAAGATTGAATACTAGTTTTTGTCAAGACTGAATATTAATAGAAATTTTTAGAAATTAGTCATCTTTTATTCAACCTGGTTTTATTTTAAACGATTTAGAGAGTCACCAAATTCCACGATATTATAAAGTGTATGCCATTTTAAAGCAACCTTGTGGATCGTTCAGATCAGACCGTTTCAAAATGTCAGCCATAAGCAAAATTCAAAGTGCTATAACTCAATCATTTTTTAAGGTATAGACAAAATAAAAAGTGTTCTGGAATCGTTGTTTTAAGTTCTAACACGTAAAAGAAAAATATTTTTCAACTTTTAATTTTTTCGCATTTAATTTTTAATTTTTAAAAAATTTAAAATGGCCACCATTTTGAAACAAAATGGTGGATGATGCTGGCCAACGAACTCGGTCGAGACATTTGTATGTACTATGTACATACCAAGTTTCATTGAAATCGGTTCATAAATACGCGAGTTATCACGTGACAAAAATCAGATCGTTTCAAAATGTCAGACATAAGAAAAATTCAAAGTGCTATAACTCAATCATTTTTTAAGATATAGACAAAATGAAAAGTGTTCTGGAATCTTTGTTTTAAGTTCTAACACGTAAAAGAAAAATGTTTTTCAAATTTTGATTTTTTTTGCATTTAATTTTAAATTTTTAAATTTTTAAAAATTTTAAAATGGCCACCATTTTGAAACAAAATGGCGGATGATGATGGCCAACGAACTCGGTCGAGACATTTGTATGTACTATGTATATACCAAGTTTCATTGAAATCGGTTCATAAATACACGTGTTATCACGTGACAAAAATCAGATCGTTTCAAAATGTCAGCCATAAGAAAAATTCAAAGTGCTATAACTCAATCATTTTTTAAGATATAGACAAAATAAAAAGTGTTCTGGAATCTTTGTTTTAAGTTCTAACACGTAAAAGAAAAATATTTTTCAACTTTTAATTTTTTCGCATTTAATTTTAAATTTTAAATTTTTTAAAAATTTTAAAATGGCCGCCATTTTGAAACAAAATGGCGGATGATGCTGACCTACGAACTCGGTCGAGACATTTGTATGTACTACGTACATACCAAGTTTCATTCAAATCGGTTCATAAATACGTTAGTTATCGCATGACAAAAATCAGATATATATATATATATATATATATGGTTATATATATATATATATATATATATGTCAACATTTGAACGGAGGGTGGTTTTGGGGTCTGGGGGTCATTATCGGTGAAAATATACCAAAATTTTCCGGAAGTGCTTTCCTCCGGACGGCTGCAATAGGTAGCTTTTTACTTTTTGTAATGAAAGCTACCTAAAAGTCGGAGAGACATGCGTTTTTGCAGAAAAATATTCAGCGTGCTACGGATTTTGCATAACACTAACAAAAATTAGTTCAGAATATCGATAATAGGGGGTGCTACTTAAGATATTCCATGCATATCTGCCGTAACTTCATATTGCTCACGCAATGCAAAATTTGGATAAAAAATGTGCACATGCAGTATTCTCTAATGTTTTTGTATCCAAATCTTGCGCTGTTTGAGCAATATGGAATTATTTCATGAAATTATCTGCAGTAACGCCCTCTATTGTCGATATTTTGAACTAAATTTTTGTTTGTGTTATTCAAAATCCTACTTTGAATATTTATTTGCAAACCGTATGACTTTCCATGCATCGGTAATTTTTTATCGTGTTTTACTTTCGCATTGAACTTTTAAAATACCTAGCATATCTACTATAAACCAATTCAAATTATCATCAACAAATGTGAATATACAAATTATAAATGAATTTATGTAAATTAAGAGCTTGAAGAGTTGAACAGATTAATAGACAGACCGAAGTCATTAACACATTTTAATTGTGTAGGGAAAAAATCTTTAAAACAAAGGGAATTTTTTTTTAAAGTTTCTTTCTTTATTTTAATTTAAAATCGCAGTCATAAGAAAAAAGTTTCACTTCTACACACATATGTTTGACACTCGAGGAATGAGATAAAAGCCGGATTAGACGATTTCTTTATCACTGCGAAACTGAAATAACTTATCAGGCCGAACTTGGTCAATTGAAATTGAATGATCACATTTACGTATTTGTGAACCGCCAGGTGAGTGTTACATCTTTAATCTTCCGCTACACATATATCCTTACTTTGTGTTAAAGGGTGCCCAATTTGCTGAGTAATTTCTGATAAAGCAGTTAATGTTTTATTTATTTGGGGAAATTTATTGCTTTTATAATCAAACAGGAAAATTGTCTATTTTAGTGAAAATTTTTATTTACGTGAGAAAGTGAATTAGCACTTAAATGTCAAGCTGGTGCTAATTTAACACCGATCAAATGATTAAATGTCGACTTGAACCAGAAACTTATTTATAAATTATATACAAACCACAGAGAACTAAGTTAAATAAATAAGTTAAATGGTTTTAAATAAAAATTTTGGAGTAAAATATTTTTATTGAGTAAAATTTCGAGACTTTCTAGCGTTAAATCTGCAGATGAGGCATATCTCTATATTTTCAATTGACAGGTGATGGGTCATGGTAAGAATGTAAAACTAGCATTTTAGCTAATGAAGTTTTTCAATAAATTATCACATAGTTTATTTTACGTCAGATTGATCATTTCGCGACGTCAAATGTAGGTAATACGAAATTGTGAAATCCCACTTTAATAAAGTTAAATCTCCATTCAAAAACGATTTTTACATCGCTCACGACATTAAGGGGTTAAGAAGAAGAGTGATTTTGATTAAAGGATATTTCAGAATTTCAACCTTATTTTTAAATTCCCAAGACCTAATAAATATCACATTTACTACTTGAATTTTTACGCACTCTAATTTTGATACTGAAAAACGAAAAAAAAAAAAAAAAAAAAAAACATTTAGTGTATTATGCGCACTATTTTGACGGAAGGTGATCTCACTATCGTCAACTTGAACCTAAACTACTATATCCATTTACGTATACTTCGCACCTTATTGAAACTAGCTGATCCAACTCGGGCTTCCTGAATTACAGAATAAAGGTAAAAATAGTTTTTTTTAAAAAACTCTAATAGACTTTTTACATTTAATATTATACAGTTTGTTATAATTTGTTCAGATTGCCCAGCAATAACATAAAAACAAAATTTTTATATGAAAAATATAAATTATCCATTCAAAAAAGTTTAGAAAATTATTAAAAGCGGCATTTTTGGTATTAACCTCCTTTCAGGAGTTAATATCCCAATATCCGAAGAAACTACCAAAGATTTCGTTACTTATAGAAGCCTTTTTGACGCTGATGATTTTAATTATTTAAGCTTAGTTCGATTTCATGTCTATTAAAGTTGTACTTTATTTGCATTTACTTATTTATTTATTGATGAAGTTTTAATGTCAGCATGGAAAATAAGCTGAAAACTAATGCTGGACTATTTATATTGTTTTAAATGTAAACGGATCAATCATTTGTGATGAGGCGGTACGCGATAAAGATTGATATTTTAAAAATCCATGCATAAAACTTAAAAAAAAAAAATAAATAAATAAATAAAAAATAAAAGATAAAACATATGTAAATTGGGATAAAGTTTTCAAAGAAATTGCTTTTGAAGGGTTTTTTTTTATTCGACTGTGTAAAAATTGAAATTGTGCGATGCTTAGAAGTTTAAGAAATTGTATCCAGAGCAAAATTTATTGGTTAGATGTTGCTACCGTTCATATAATTGAGCGTTACTTATGGATATATTTTTGTTTTATAAATAGATTTCTATAACAGTGGCAATTAAATTACTCCATTATTGTTTATAAAATGAAGTAGGAGGGAAATAATATACTAAATTGAAATGTTTGAAATTCAAACGTTTAAGTGTCTGAAGCGGAGTGCAATTTTCAGAAGCTTTAAAGTGTCTTATTTTTTTTCGGACACTTTTTTCATCCGAATTTCAGACATTTCAAACGTTTTAAAAGCAGACTTTTTTTTGTAAGCTTTATATGTAGCCTTATTTGACCATGTTGAAGCCTAGAAAAATATAGGTAACATCAGTCAAGGTCCTGTTCCCTCCACTCACTACACAGGCGGGTTTTAGGGACTCCCAAATTTGGTATGCAATTTTCGTAAAGCCGATAATTTAAATCTTTTTTGACATTGTACTGATTTCAATCAGTAATCTGAACTTTTAGAGTAGAATCAAATAAATATATATATATATATATATTTATTTATTTATCTGAATGCAGTAAAATTTCTCAAAAGCGGGCGTCTCAGGACTTGGAATTTTAACGCTATTAAGTCACGTCTGCTTTTCTGAGGTAAAAGTACATAGAAAATGTGCATTTTGTGAATAAAAAATGTGTTTTCTAAATAGTGGTTTCTACTATTTATAGGAGTGTCCGTTATGGAGAGTTTAATGCAGAACTTCATACTGACAACTTTATTTACCGAACACTCATCTTTTTCAACATTTATTTCTTTAACTCAGAAAAGTGAACACCTTTGAATAGCACACAAATGCAGCATTCCCGAGAAGTCCGCAATTCAAAAGTTTTATTGTATTGGAGATTTTTTTTAAAAATCTTATTCTACTTTAAAAGTTCAAAATATTGATTGTAATCATTATAATGTCAAAACAAATTTTAAATATAAGCTTTTCAAAAATTACATATATAATTTGATGCCCCTGAAAGTGTACGGAAAGGGGGGCGAGTAGACACTACCCTATTTGCTTGCTCATGTTTTAAAGAAATCCTGTTGCAAAAAATTAAAGCTTGCATTATGGTTCGCAAAATAGAAATATCAGGTATTCGGGAATGTCTGTTATTAAGATTAATGGATATTCACTTATACCAGGCATCTCTATTTATTGAAAGTACTTTTTAATCCAGAATGCATACATAGTTGTACATTTTTACCTCACAAAAGCAGACTCCGATTATCAAACAAATTCCGGAGTCCCTTATTGTTTTAAATTAAGACATCTATAATGACTTAATTGTTATGGAATTCTTTTTCAGTCATATATGTGTATGAATTTAAGACGCATCTATTTGCAGTGTACGGATTATTATATTTTTTATATGCATCATTCTCTCATAAAATTTTACATAAAAAAAATATATTTAGTTTCAATAGATAAATAAAAAATAAATTAATCTTGATTAAATCACATCCCTTTCTTCCTCCCCCCCCCCCCCCAAAAAAAAAGAGAAAAGAAATATAAACGTATTTTGACATATTCAAACTTCATGAGTCAGTTTATTGGTTTTTAATTATTTATTGACACAAAAATGGATACTATATATTTGCTCATAGTAGAAAGAAAAACTAATACATAAAAGTGAAATTATTTCCCAAATAGCCCAATGTCGTAATCAGTGACTTGGTAAAAGAAGAAATTTTTTATCGAGGCTAACGAAAAAGAGAGGCTGCCGCATTAAGTGTCGCTTCAGTTTTCATTTGGACCGCTAGAGTCACATGATGCTTATTTTGTACACCTGCATTCAAGCTTTTCTCGTCCTTGCATCATCATAAAAGCATCACGTGACTCAAGATATCCGAAAAGAGACTTATGTATATAACGCAGAGCGGCAGACTGTCTTTTCACTTTGACTAGGGGATCTACAGGCAGATATAGGAAATATTCCCAGTATACTGCGCATTCTATATTTTAGGTTTAAAATTTTTGATGAAAAGTCGAACATAATACCCTAGAAAATACGCATGATAATTTTCGAAGTATTAATATACTGTATATTAGGGGTGCACAACCTTTTGAAGAGAAGGGCCACATTCAAATATGGGTGGTCGAGGGCCACATCAGTAACACGGAGAGAATTCGAGTTCGAAGAGGTGATCTGTGGCCTACAATCGGATAAGAAAAAATATGGTTTCAGAAGAGTGTGTGTGTGTGTGTGTGTTTTATGGGGAGGGGGGGGGGGCCATTGAAATTCACTTACCCATTTAAAATACCCAATTCAGATGGTAGGGAAATATCAGCAGTTTTACATTTTTATGTTTAACATATATAGCAACGATTATTTTCTGTATGTAAAAATATTCCTTACCATAATTTAGGAGAGTGTTTTGTTTTATTAAAATTGCTGAAAAACAAGCATAAATAATTGGTGAAAAAAAGAATATGTGGATTTTATGAATGAAGGAGAGAAAAAGAGCCGATCAACAATTTTTTTTTTTTTTGGCCTGATCAATGATATTTGTAATTTTTCTATGTCTGATCGACCAAATTTGCACTTTTTACGATACTAATCGACAAAATTCGCAATTTTTTCAAAGCTGATCCAGAAAATTCAAAATATTTACACGCCTGATCAGAAAAATTTGTAATTCTCTCAAAGCCGATCGAGAAGATTCACGACTTTTCCTTGCCAGATCAATAAAATTCGCTATTTCTACGAAGTCGATCGACGAAATTTTCAATTTTTTTCCGAATCTGATCGAAATAAATCTCCATTTTTCGGCGAATGATCGAACGATATTTTCAATTTTTCCGCGGCTGATCGACAAAATTCGCGATTTTTACAAAGCCGATTGACAAAATTCTCGATTTTTACTAAGTCTATCGATAAAATTTGCTATTTTACATAATATGATCGGCGAAATTCGCGATTTTTTAGCGCCTGATAGAGGAAATTCACGATTTTTACGAAGTCAAACGACGAAATTTGCGATTTTTCCGCGCGTGATCGACGATATTCGTGATTTTGCCGCATTTAATTGACGAAATTCGAAATTTTGCCGCATTTGATCAACGAAATTTGGGATTTTTCCGCGTCTGATTGGCGAAATTCGGGATTTTCCCGAAGCGGATCGACGAAGTTCTCGTTTTTTACGAAGTCGATTAATGAAATTCTCGATTTTTCCAAAGTCAATCGATGAAATTTGCGATTTTTACGCACTAGATTGATGAAATTCGCAATTTTTACGTGCTAGATTGATGAAAATAGCGATTTTTCCAGGGTTGATCGACAAAATTCGCGATTCTCCACGCTTGATCGTCAAAATTCGCGATATTTACGAATCCGATCGACAAAATTTGCGATTTTTTCAGCGTCTGATCGACGGAATTTGTGATTTTTCCTCACCTGATCGACGAAGTTCCCGATTTTTACGAAGCCGTTAGACTAAGTTCAATATTTTCCTTCGCATGTTCGATGAGATTCGCGATTTTATACGAGTCTGATCAATGTAATTAGCAATTTTTCCGCGTGTGAACATCAAAATTCGCAATATTCCCGTCTCCGACCAAAGAAATTCGCTGTTTTTCGAAATGCGATCAATAAAATTCGCAATTGTTCGGTCTTCCAAATGTGCGCTTTTTTCGCTCTTGATTGACGAAAAACACATTTTTCGACCGAGTACCGAAATTCACGATTTTTGTTCTACATTGACGAAATCTGCATTTTTTACGTGACAACATGAAACGCGATTTTTTTTCTCTTGATAAACTGACGAAAACACGATTTTTTTCCGCAGCTGATCAACGAAATTTTCAATATATCTGCGCGTAATCGCTAATTCGCGATTTCCCCGTGTTTTATCAACAAAATTTGAGTTTTTTTTTTCTCTCATCGACAAAATTTGAGATTCTTTGAGGCCTTATCAACGAAATTAGTGTTTTTTTTCACACGATAAACCGAGAAAATACCTTTTTTTCCCCCTTCCGATGAGTTTAATTTGCAATTTTTTCGAGGATCAACAAAACTGACGATTTTTTTTTCTTCCTCTATCAACGAAATGTGCAATTTTTCGCGTCCGTCCGACAAAATCTACGATTTTTTCGTGCCTGGTCGAAAAAACTCGCGATTTTTCCATGCCCAATCGGGGGAATTCGCTATTTTTTTCCGAGTCTCATGGGCAAAATTGGCAATTTTTCCATATCTGATGAATGAAACTTACGATTTTTCCGAACCTCATTGATAAAATTAGCTTTTTTCCGCACTTGATCGATGAAAATCGCGATTTTTCCGTGCCTATAAACGAAATTTGCAATTCTTAAATGACGAAATTTTATATTTTCCCGCGGTAAATTGACAAAATTTGCGATTTTTTTCTTCGACATATGCACAAAAATTGCAATTTTCTGCTGTTGTAAAATGATGAAACTCGCGGGCCACTTTTGGCCCGCGGGCCACAGGTTGTGCATCAGGGCCGTAGCCAGGTGGGGGCCAGGTCGGGCAATGCCCGACCTGGGAAAATATTTGCCCGACCTAGCTCAATTGACTGGCAACTTGATCGATAACTGACTGGTACATTTAATTTCTAAACTTTTTTTGAAAAAATAATTTTTTTAGAAATCTAAACAGACAATCATCCCTAAAACTTCTCAATTCAGACAGTTACGAAAAATTCATTTATAAAAACATTTTTTTTTTTTTTTTTTTTTTTTTTTTGCTTTTATTCCAGGAGTTGTAGAAAATTTCCCGTTTTGTTGCTTTGTAGAAATTCACCTCACCGCCTCTCCGAAGAATCAAACTGCGGACTTCAGAGAATAATAGGGTTTAGAGATAATCCTCTTTTTCTTAAACTGTTCCTAATGTCCGTGAAAATCGTTTTCTTTGTACATCTGTCATACATTAAATTTATTAAATGTCTGTACTGAAAAAAAAACTGTAAAGTTATTAAACTTTTTCGTAGAAACTGAGATTCCGAGAACTGTTTATGTAACTATAACAGCAAAAATTCATTTAAGAGAATCGTTTACATGAATTTTTTTTATAACCGTTAAGTGAAAAGTTTTAGAAATCCCAGTCTTCTAGAAAAAGTTTCATAACTTTACAGATTTTTTTTTTTTTTTTTTTTTTTTTTTTTTTTTTTTTTACAGTGTAATAAAAGATTTAAAAAATATTCCGTTCTTTTTAAAATTCTGAATTTGCCATTATTTTTTGTTGTTGTTGAAATATATATATATATATATATATATATATATAATATTTTAAAGAGCGTACATTTCACTTTAAAAGTTGCATTCGGTATAAATATTGTGGGACCTCCTATACGAAGCCCATTAGCATGTATTTTTGTTTAAAAATATCAATTTTTAAAAAATCGGATTAAAGATATAAACTAAAACAAATTTAAGGTTAATATCATCACATCAGTGGCAACGCCGCACAGTGGGGCAAAATCCCGAAAAGCTGGCCAAAATATGAAAATGTTAATCAAATTGTACGAAAATTCGCATACAGGTGTTTTTGAAGATGCTAAGTAAAAATACAAAATTAAAATTGAAAAAAATGGCGGATACAATATGGCGGAATAAAAATTTAAATGTCTCGAAAGTTATTCAATTTATATGCAATTTCGCAAACTTTTCAGGATGCTAATTAGGATTCAAAAGTTAAATTTTAAAAATAAATAAATGAATATAATTTCAGATTAAAAGTAAAAATAATAAGATTTAAATAACATTAAAAATTTCGAGGTAAACTTAAAAGGGAATTTTCAAAAATCCAAGACATATTTAAACGAAATTTAAGTACGTTAATGGAAAGTAAAACATTAGACTATTTAATTTTTATATTATTAAAATAAAAACGAAAATATATTCCAGAAATTAACCTTTAGAATCAACTGTAGTATAATAAAAAGATTCTTCAGAGGTCAAGGTGTCGAAATAGTTAGCAGAACTTGTTGGCGGTACTGGAAGATCCTGTCACTCTTAGGATCAATGATTTTAATTTCTTCTACGATAATTTACCTAAATTGGAAAGGAAAGAATGTGATGACATTAAAAGACGTAAAAATAGCTTTTTTTCTCGCTACTGCATCTTTGCGATAAATCTTCTCGATGCCTTTTGATCAGTTTGTTGCATGATTCTTGAGTATCTTATGGCATTTGACAAATTGGCAGTAATGAAGATAATGTTCTTTCTTTGTCATTAATAAGTAGTTTGTGTACTGAAGTAAGCATATAGAACAAGGGGTGCTGCTCAAATCTACGAGCTATTTGTAAGGGAAATTTTTCGAAGTTCATCAAATAAATAACATGGCTACAAGAAATTACTTATGGCATAGAAGCGTTTAATCAAATCTTCGTATATGTTCGTTTAGAAACAAATAGTTGCGTTTTCAAAGAATCTTTGAATTGTATTTCCATCATTTGTGCTTCCAAATCTGGGATTTAGTTTCTCGACGAGAAGTCTTGATTTTAAACGAAATATTTTGTGCATATTTTATTTTGCAATTTTAGTGTTCTTCTTTTCATGCAGGGTACGAGCTTTTCATTTTTTCTATCCAGTTGTCTGCCAGGTGTAAGGCCTCTCTAAACATTTTTGCATGTAACTTAGATATTCTGAATTCTAAATTATCTCAATCCACTTTTAATAAAAAATGTCAGATCGGTAAGATGCTGTTTTGATGTTGTCTGACATAGGTAACAACGTTGAGTATTACACTAATTCGTTTTTAACGACTTTTTCTTCTGTATCAATGATTGTATTAAACGAAATAAGTTGATTCTGCTAGTATTTAATGCAATCCCATTCTTTGACAGTTGCCTACCGTATTTCTTGAAAAATGGATCTTGATTGGCCCGATAAAATCAGTAAAATGAAGATCTCGATATTTTCAAATTGACGATTCATGAATTATTCGCAATATTTATGTATTCTAGTAACACGGAAGAGAAGAAAAATATATTAGACTCCCTACCATCTTAATAGGTAAATATTTGTTTAAATGTACTCAGAATAGATGTGCCATCACATCTTCACTTGCAAATCAAATCCAAATTACTAATATAAGCGAAAGTGATATTCATAATGATTTTTACTCGCATTAATGAAATAAGCTCAGTAGTTTGATCTAGCAAATATAGCCATTGACAAAATAATTCTTCTAATTATAATAGAACAAACAAAATTACTACCTATAAAGATAAGAAAATGTTATTCTACCGGATCAGTAATAGAGAATTATTTTCATTTTTTCATTACTGAGCTTACTTATCAAATTAATGTAATCTTATGATTATAGTACTTATTTACAATATAATAGGAAATAAACTATTATAAAATTCAATAATTCAAAATTTTGAAAAATATTTATCAGCTAAATTATGTAAAAAGTAGTCAATTTCAAAATTTTTGAGGCGGCCGAAAAAGTGGCATTTTTACTTGCGGTTACTAAAATATGCGTGAAATGCAGAAAGGCAGTTTTAGGCAGCTGGTTTTTTATGAATCACTAGACAATAGCCCAAGTAATTATTTCCATTAAATTTCGTTGCGGAACACTGTGGAACATTTAAACTTTTTGATGTTTAAAAGCAAAAAAAAAAAAAAAAAAAAAAAAAAAAAAAAATTAAATTTTTTATTAAAAATGACAATGAATTTATTAAATTTTACGTGCTTAATACAAATTTTGTAATACATGCAAATAAAGCAAATACTATCATAGTGTGAATCCATTTCAAATCATTAAAATCGGATAATATTATAAAATATAGCACGCGTTTAGAGGAACTGCTGTTTTGCTGTTTTTGTTCGCTCTAAATGATACTCCTTCAAGCATCATTTTTGAAATGATGCTGCTTGTAAGGGCAAAGCAAAAATCTTTTTTTAAATACAGATTCTGACTCTCCAAATATTATTCTAGCCAACTATACAATCGAAATTCCCAAAATCGTAACTTCATTTTTCGACTTTTGGCCAGCTTTTTGGGTTTTTGCCCCACTGTTAGAGGTCTGCACGGGCCGGAATTTCCAGGCCCGGCCCGGCCCGGCCCGTAGAAAAGTTGTTTCGGCCCGGCCCGGCCCGGCCCGTTGTAAAACTCAAAAGTTCGGCCCGGGCCCGGCCCGGCCCGTTTAAATTTTTATATTTTAGGCCCGGCCCGGCCCGTACAAAAATCAGCGAAAACAGGCCCGGCCCGTTTTGGCCCGTTACAATTTCTACCATTTCTGAAAAATTCCGATTTTTATCATATAACTAAGATTCCTTTAAAGAATACTGCGTACATATCTATGTAATGATTTTACAGTATATTTTACAGCAAATACACATTAACAACGTTAAACAACATGATTACTTAGATTCTTAGGCTTTCAATATTCGAATAAAGATTCATTAAAAAATTAATATGGCTTAGAATAAAAGAAAAAAGAAAGAAAGCTAAAAACATCGTTAATTTTGAAGTTGTTTAATAAAAGAAGATTTATAAATATATTTCTATATCATTTTATTATAGATTTCAATTCCAAATTCATTCTTAAATTCAAAGAAGCTCCTTTCTGATACATTTCTAAATTCATTTTTTTTTTCCCTCAGAAACGCATAAGATTAGCAGATATCTTTATTCAGAAACTATATAATCGAATAGCGTTATTCATTTTTTGATACAAGCAATTTAAGAATACTGCAAACAAATAAAATACTGTCATAATTAGCGTTTTGAATAGAATTTCCGGAAGCAATAGCAAGGCAAGGGAGAAAAACCTGCAATCATTTGAGAAACTATTATATCTCAACAAAGTTATGCAAGTATTTTATTTACCAAAAATGAAAAACGCTATTCGATTCCAAATCTCTTCAATAGTTAGGCTTATCACTTTTGTACTTTTACAATTTAAAATTAATCAGAAAATGTGTCAAACTTTCGCATTATTGAGAAATTAATTTAAAAATCATCAAAAAGTATATATCCGAAGACTAAGCTAACATAAGTTCTTTATCACTGTTAATAATTTTACAAATCACGTTTTCTGCCAATAATTAAGTCTAGTACCGGTCCGGCCAGTCTATATGTAGAAAAGTAATGCAAGCGTGATCTCGGACCGGCATGAGTCAGCTAAAAACTTATTAAAACGGGTTATACATAATGTAATTCTCCGATGCCGATACACTGTGCATTTTTATATCGACGCTGTCAAACTAGTATAGCCACATTTATACTTATTCTCGTTAAAACCATTTTCGTTGAAAATAGCTCATATTTTATCGTTTCTGCTTAAATCTTCAGAACGGGCCGGCAGGCCTGAAAATTTTTTTTATCGGCCCGGCCCGGCCCGTCTGGCCCGTTCAATTTTTTTGCCGGCCCGGCCCGTTTATGTTGTTTGTCGGCCCGGCCCGGCCCGCTGAAAAAACTATTCTAAATCTGCCGGCCCGGCCCGGCCCGTTAGAAAATTCGAAACGATTCCGCCGGCCCGGGCCCGTGCAGACCTCTACCCACTGTGCGCCGGGTTGGCCAGCAAGTATCACACCAATAAAAATTTATCGTGAAAATGCACGGCAATATAATGCACTATTATGGTATCTATTATAATTCTCTAACACAATCATGAAAATATTTTTATTCTGAGCCCACGATAACAAATAATGCCCTTCCCCCCTATAAATACAAAAGATATTTCAGGAAAAAATACAAAGTAAGTGTTATGAACCAATTTTTGCAACTAGGAAATGCAATCTGAGACACTATTTTTTGAAGCTCAAATTTCAATACATTTGTAAAAATTGAAGAATGCTCTTTGAATCTAAACTACTTCAATGACATTGCCTGCGAATGTCGTGTCCTTGCATTTAAAAATAAATCCGCGAATGCATTAACCATTTCAAAAAGTAAAGTAAACAGAAATATTTTTTATAAACAGCCGTAAAAGAATATTGTTTGTAAACTGTAACTATGAATTAAGAAAATATAAAAATTAATATTTCATAACCTGAAAATTTTAATGTTTGTTTGGTACTTTTGATAGTTTTTCAATTTATATTTCTGATTCATAACCATATATTTATTTCCCCTTTCTCACCTTATCTAGATATTGCAATTCTTTAGGATAATGATGTTAAAAGGTTTTATAATTTGCAACAGTGTCAAATAAAAAGGCCAAAGAACATTTTCCAAAGTTGTTGAAAAGCCCTCGAGAGTAACATAGTGGGGTTAACAATGACAAAACCATCTGATTGTAACAGATGATAGTTGCCTGTTTTGTAGAATCTGTTATGTCAATCCAAAATAGGTAGCCAACTGCAACAGAAACTCCAAGCCTTTGCTTTTATCCTTCCTGCCTTTAATATTTAAAAGAAAATAGTTCTAACTGTCTCAACTCTTTGAAATTTTTTATAAGTCATAAATATAATGGTTTCAAAGCCTGTACACAAGATCCGTAGAAAACTATTGATATTTAATTGGAAAGAAGCTTGAAAAAAGATTTTAAGGTACATTTCGTAAGAAACACTACTTATTACATTCTCCCTATGATGGAAAAATTTCGCAGATCTATGCCGCCCGTGGCCCCCAGAACCCCCCCCCCCCCAGCTGAAAATTTTATCTATCTCCTATATATCACTTTTTTACAGACACGATAACTTCCATAATTCTGTACAAAACTCTTCCAAATGGAGCAGAAGGGGTAGAAATGAAAGATTTTTGATATCATTAAAAAATGGTTTCATGAGGCAAAAAAAATAGAGTTTTAAAAAGAAAAAATCCTAACTTCGTCAGTTCACAAGATATGAAATCAACATTAATTTATCATAAATCTTTTTATAGTTATCAACAATATTTATACTGGCAACATTTTGGTAAGACAAACTCTTAGAGCAAAACAAATAAGAAAATTATGCATTAAGAATAGATCATAAACACTTTCCAACATTTCCTGAAATCTTTAACAAAACTTTGTTATTTAGGGAAATAAGATGTTACCATCCATATCCATTAGACAAAATATTTATTCCAATACTTTTGAATAGTCTTGTATTTGATCTGTAAGTTGACATAGATACTATATAATGGGAAAATTTAGTTTAGGAAGAAAACGCCTAACAGGTTGAAATTTCTCTTTCAGTATTTTACACTAATAGATGTAAACATACTTGAATATTTTTGTTCAGTCCTGTAGTTTACCTATTACCTTTATAATACCCGCACGCCAATATTTAGCTATAATTTAATTTAAACTAAAATACCTTGAAGCTACTGAAATCATATTTTCAAAAATTATCATTTATTCACGGTCATGTATCCATTTCTTTGCCTGGTCCTGTATATCCTTTTATCTATATTCTACAAACATTTATTAGTAAATGCCGTTCAGCATAAAAATGCATAACTCTTTTAAAAACCACTATTAAGTAATTTATGTTTATACTCAGTAACTTTTACGAACTTTTTTATGTAGCCCTGTTTATCAATTGTAGCATTTATACACAACATATAACATACATACATATAGTTAAAAAGCGCATATCACAATTAAAAATGCATTTCCTGTCACCATTTCTAATAACAGTACTTTGCATAGAATATACTATTTGAAATCTTTTCTTTGTCCCTATAAATACTGTGCACTTTGTATTATATATGAAATAATTTATATTAAACCTCAGCGACGTATATCAATTTCATTATACATGATATAACTTAATATAATTAAAATATGTCACAAACAATCCCCCCTCCCCTCTATCATATATAATGGAATTCGTCTGTGTAACTTTGTCAATGAATAATAACTGTTCTTTGCACCGCATATTCTACAGAATATAGGTTTTAGTGCACTTCGTAAATGCATATCAATTTTATTATGATTTTAAAGGAAATAAAAACTTTAAAATTCATTTGAAATTATTTTTTCCCATTGATTGTAATGCAACGGAAAACTTTTGTCTTCATTTGAAATAGGGTTCGTTCTGGTGTAATCGTCAATAATTTCTAAAATATTTCAGGGCAATACCAGAATATTTATGAGAGTTAGAGTGCAGACAGACAGACAGACCAATTGAAGTCATGAACACTTTTTAACTTTGTTCGAAATTTAAAAAGTAGGGCTAAAAAATTCTCAGCTTTGTCAATTCACAAGGTATCAAAACCCGCTTAAATTTATTACGAATCTTCTTAGTATTATTTACAACTTTTGTATTGACATATGTGTTTTATAAGACCACCTTTTACACACACACGCATAGAAAAAGAATAATAAACATAAATGTACTAATAAAATAAAGGGAGGGATTGAGAAGAAAAAAAATCACATCTCTGTTAATAAAAACATCTCCGTTACTAAGTCAATAAAAAAGTATCACTAGTGTGGTGAAAATTTTTGACAATCCTTAGAGGTGTTATATATGCAGTTGAATCATTAAATGTGCACGTACCTCAATGAAAAGCACGTCAGAATTTAAAATACAGTGTGTAGTTCATTTAATGAAACAGTCACCACACGTTTTGAATTTATTTGCATAAATATTATTATTATTATCTATAACTTTTGTGGCAACAAGTTTCTGATATGATGAATTCTACTAATACATGATATAAAAAAATGTTCACAATGGATGAAAAATTTGGGTTTGAAGAAAAAAATATCGTATTAACACGATTCTGATAAAATCAACTTTTACAGAAAAATGAACTTAAAGATTCATCAAAAGCGGCCAGATAATATTGTTATGCTATATTTATCTCTAATGTTGATTTAATTTTAGTTGGTGTAATTAGAACTTTGAAATCTGTCTGTGCTTGCAATCAGAGCCGATGGGATTTCGTTTCTAATATCGAAACTGTTTGAAAATGTTATCATATTTATAAACATATATCATTGTTTTGAAGCATGTATAAAAAAAGTAATGAAAATGTATTAATGTTTAGTTGTGATCTTGCGTGCATAGTAAATAAATGACGTAACTATCAACGTAATTTCTTCTTTAAAGTAAATATAAAGTCATGTAAAATTCCATAAATACTGTAAAATCTGTAAATATAGAGCCTGTCTATAACACAATTCTGTATTACATGGGAACCCTTTTAAGGTCCCGTTGAAAGGAATACCATACAATAAATAATGAATTCAGGGGGTAATACGGGAGCAGGGTTCTCCCCTAAATATTAAAATGTCACTCCTGGAAGCTTTCTAATTTTGTGCTTATTAAAGCTGTGTAAATGCAATTAAATGTTCAATACTGTACCACTCCTGGAGGATCATTAATCTTTTCCGGAAAAAATGCCTAAATTCAACACTGCAGTTATACCTGATACAATGAAAACTTGTCTAAAATGGAATTTTTTATACCTTTTGCGATTTTATTTTTACAGATTTAACTGTAAGTGAATTTCTTGGAAGAATGAATTATTCGTTTATTTTTATTGAAACATAAAAATACATGTGTGCAGATTTTTCAGTGGACGACAGGAGATTGGGGAGGGGAGGTCCACAAGACAATAGGCTGGTCACGCAGTTGTAGCAATCCTCAACATTATCTAACATTTTTATGGAAATATATTATCTCAAACATATTCACAAAAATTAGTTTATTAATAGCCAGCGAAATGAAAGAATATCACATACTTTATGAAGAGCTATAAACTTATACTGAATACTTAATATACACTTTTAAAAGTCGTAAAATAATAATAAAAATAATAATAATTTTGCCCTTTCTGGAAAAACTTTTGCCCGACCTGGAAGAATGGTCTAGCTACGGGCCTGTTATGCATCCCTACTATATATGATATGGTGTTGGTGTAGTTATTAAACATTCTGTATGATAAATTATGGGAAATTATTCATTTATTATTATTATTATTAACCTTAAAGCAAATAAAACTTGTAGCAATTCCCGAGTTATACTAAACCTTGCCAGCTGAGTTTTCAGGCCAGTTGTGCTCAGACAAGAGTTGAATGACTCACAGTAATGTTAGAAAAATGTCCCTTTCAAAAAGAATAAAAAGACAAATATTATCAAATACTTTAAGGCTGTAAAAAATCCTGTTGAGGGAGAAAAAAACTGCTTTTGTTTAGCATTGTCCAATTTCGGCAATATTGCTATAGAAGACATGTCTTCGTGGAGGACTTTTGAAGGGAAGTGACCCAAAGCATCCGTCTTGTGCAAGGACAACCCTGAAAACCATACACATTCTCCAGTCTCAGACCGTGCTGGTATCAATCACGTGAACATCGGCCAAAATTCCTGTATAGGAAGCACGCTAATCAGATGGAGTACTAGTGGTGAAGAAAACGTAAAATATCATTTTACATACCTCATTTTACATACCGGGTGTCACAAAAATGACTGATGGATTTTAAAATTCAATAACTTGCAAACGGTGACAGCTATTTAAAAAATTTTTGCAGGAGGGTTATGTATAAGGTCAGGAGTTTTTTTTTTTTACCATAACTCATGATTTTATTTCAATTTCAAACAGTAGGTGGCGCTGACGGCGATTGAAGGCCAGGTGATCAGTGCTGAGTGAAGCGTCGACCTGGCCTTCAATCGCCGTCAGCGCCACCTATTGTTTGAAATTCGAACTAAAATCATGAGTTACGGTAAATAAAACTCCTGACCTTATACATAACCCTCCTGCAAAAAATGTTTAAATAGCTGACACCGTTTGCAAGTTATTGAATTTTAAAATCCGTCCGTCATTTTTTGGACACCCGGTACAAATTAGTTAAGAAAATAACATTAATTGTTTATTCTATTTTCTAGATAAAATAAGATGCAAAATCTTACCGTCTTCTTATTTTTGAAAATCTATATAGGTAAGTGCTTTTCATAAAGATTATGAATATAGTATAAGAAATTAAAAATAACAATACAGATGATCTTTATTGGGATAATTAAATACAGAAACTTTTTTGAAAATAACGTCTAAAGATGACAGTTTACCGTTAAAAAAATTTTGATTATTTTTAAAAATATGGTTCAAATGGTGAATTCACTGTATTTCGCTGTTTAACCAACAATGAATTTTGAAAGAAAAAAACTGCATAGTTAATAAAAATTTTTAAAAGCTTTTAAAAATTGAATTTTTAAAAATCCCTGCCACTTTTTTTAAATATTGATATTTTTACCCAATATATATATACCAGAAGATAGCCCGTCAAAATGACGTGTTTCCAGTTTTAAAAGGATGATAAAACATTACAACAACTTTGGTCAATCATAGCCACTTTAGGCTTAAACAATTTTGAAAAATACAAAGATTGAACATGAGAGAAAATCTTAAAAAAAAAAAAAAAAAAAAAAAAAAAAAAAAAAAAAAAATCAATAGAAATCTGCATTTAAAACTATAACAAAATTATCTGGTGGATTAGGAGGGATTGTAATGAACAAATGGTAAATGCATAAATTTTAAAAGAATAAAGTAAGGTAAAATATCAATTATAAAAGAATACATTGCGAAATTACAGCCAAAAAATATTTTAAAATACTGAGAGAAAATAATAAAAATATCCAAAATGTATAAAATATTTTCCCATTTTGGCCATTTCCAGACGAATATGAGAGGGTAGCCAAATTATTAATTGAATGGGTAAAATAATGGCATAGAATATGCCGCTAATGAATTTCACTCACAAAATTACAGTAATAATTTCACAAAAAACATGCAAATTAACATGCATTAATAATGCAAAACATGTACTAATAATGCTATTTTAAAACATTTCTGAATTAACTATTTTATACCATTAGCTAATACTTAAAAGAAAATACTTTATAAGATCGAAAACAAATGTCAAAAAATAAAGAGTAAGCAATCGTGATTCGTTATGTGACAATGAAGTCATTCATGGCTGTAAAAATAAATAAATAAATAAAAATAAATCTATACATATAATAAAACAGTAGGACCCGGTGTGTCTGTACATTGAAGATAATTGACAAAAATGGAGTCAGGGCGATAAAAGAAAACCAATGAAACACAAAAAAATTTTTTTTGAATTTTTTGTCTGTCTGTCTGTCTGTCTGTCTGTTTGTTCGAGGTTATCTTCGTAACTACTGAATGGATTTTTATGCGGTTTTCACTAATGAAGAATGCACACTCCCGGGCAGTGTATAGGCTTTGTTTCATCAAAATCGGACAACAGACAAAAAAGTAACAAAAAGAAACAAAAGAAACTATTAGGTGCGCTGCTCACGTTTTTTAGTACATAACGTTTTTTAGTACATATAAAATCCAATAGATGTCACTGTGCGATTTTAAAACGCGCTATCGTTATGTTTTCGCCAGTCTACTTAAGTATGAGAAAGTTTCAAGCTGGCTGTCGTTCCATGTGGTTTAGTCGGTAGAACGTCAGTGCGCCATACTGATGGCCCGGGTTCGATTCCCAGCATGGAATTTTTTTTCACTATGTTGGCATTAACGCCTATAAGCAATTAAAAGAATTTGAAATATTGTATTCAAGGCGAATTTTCTCTCTGGGAAAATTTCCTTGCATTAATATGTCAGTGTAATTTTTTTTTCGATTTAATTTTATTTTTCGAAACTTTGTTTTTCTTAAAAAATTACAGTAAATATTTGATATTTCCCAACGTTTTTTGAATGATCGACTTGCTTTTTTTTTTTTTTAATGTATGTCTGAACCTTATCTAACTACTTCTTCAAGATTTCTTTAGATAAACCGACCAGCGTAGCGGGCGAAGGCCGCTAGTAAATAAATAAATAAAGCAACACGAATATAAAAATTCTAACAATATTGTATTTAAAACGCACCTTCGCTTTTCTTAAATAAAAAGTTTTAATTAAACACTGTTAAAAATTTGACTGTTTTTCTGCATCGTCATTACACAGCTTTTATAGAAAATGATTACTTTACCGTATTACACTGTTAAAAATTTGACCTATTTGTTGCAGTGTCACTCCACAGCTTTTATAGAATGTTTCTTCTATGACCAATGAGAATGCTCCATAACACAGCAAAGTAATCTTTTCTATAAAAGCGGTGGAGTGATGCTGCAGCAAATGAGTCAAATTTTTAACAGTGTGAATTGTGAATATTGTGTTTGAAATAGGGAAAAGATTTCAAAGCACAGTAAAATGTAGTGACGTCATTTACAGCTCAAACTGTAAATCTGACAAATGAGAACACTCCATTATCACTCTGGAACGTTTACATTGGACAAAAAATTGATAGCCTTTAAAATCAGAGATAACTTTTCACAATGCAATTTGTCATTGGTCACAATGTTTTTTTCTCGTGGATAGGTTGATCCCGGAATCGTTATACACGGAGGGATTTTATATATTTAATTAAGATTTTCAAATGTGTATTATACAAGAAGGTGGATGGATTTTTAGATACATCTAATTTTACATTCAAAAAATTTTTTTTACTGATATCTAAATACTAAAAAAAAAAAAAAAAAAAAAAAAAAAAAAAAAAAAAAAAGATGAAATCTAACACGTCTTCATATACTTTTATGCAATAAAAATTATAGCAAAAAACATGAAGGCTAATTCCGCCCGCAGATTTATCACATTAAAGAATATACACAAAAACAGTTTAAATCACTATCTCAAATACAAAATGAGCCTTATCATTCTTAAAACAGGTAAGTGACGAATATATGAACATTGAGAAAAGGGCATTTAAAATTTTAATCTGTATGGGTAATTGCGCTGGGTGTATAGATAGAATTCACAATATCTCGTTGCCGTATGGATAAAAATGAAGCGTCAAAATTAAACAAGCTTTCGATATTTTGTGTGTCCCTCTAAACGCTATGCATTTCATATTATACATGACTATATAACTTATATTAAGCCTCAGTTACATATATCAATTTTATTATATTTGAAATAGTTTAATATAATTAAAATAAGTCGCATAAAATTTCCCTCTTTACCATTATGTTACGGAATTCTTTTGTGTGGCCCTGTAAATCAATAATAACTAACCGCATATTTTGCAGAATGCATATTTTAATGCACTTCGTAAATGTATATAAATTTTAATATGTTTGATACGGTGTTACACTTTTAAAATTCATTTGAAACGAATTTTTTCAATAGGCCGTACTGTAAAGGAAAACTTTTTACTATCCCTGTAAATAAACTAATCATAGTAGGGACTAATTTATCAATAAGGTTTGTGCTAGAGTAAACGTTAATAACATCCAAAAATTTCATGGCAATCCATGTACATTTGTGAGAGTTAGAGCGCGGCCAGACAAACCGAAATCATAAACACGTTTCAACTTTATTGAAAAGTGTTAAAAATGTTTATTGACGCTTCTGAATTATTTTTATTAATTTTGTTTTTTACGTTAGAATATTGTGAAAATCTTGTATAGAAAATTGAATCATTTGGTTGTCAAATCAGAATTTGGATGCCACCAAATTATCCACCAAAATTAGTTACTCCTTCGAAATTATAAAACAGTTCCAAATAATTCAACGAAGAAAAATATAGGAACTAAATTAAATATTTCAATGCAGAATATGAAAATTTATTCCAAATACTTTGAAAATGAAACTCATTTTATTTTCATAGAAAAATAGCGAAAATTATAAAGATGACGTTAACAATATATTAGTAGAAAATTAAAACTTTATGCATGCATAGCTATTCATCCAAAACTCTTTCTGTATAAGTCTGTTAAATCATATAAACACACATTTCATACAGCAAGAAGTTTAATTTCTAAACATGAACAAGTTATTCCCATAAAATTATACTTGAATAGTTTATAATAGATCAAAAATTTACTTGAAAAACAATCCACTGATAGAAGAAATTGGTTTCTATCTATATCAGTTTGTCTACTGATTAACAATCGACAAAATGCTTAATATTATCTTTTTAAGAAAAAATGCAAATCAGTTATCTTACAAAATCATTATTTGATTTTAAACTAAAAGTATTCTCAGAGATCATGCCATAAAAATAAAAAGATTCATTTTTTTAGTTTTCTAAAATCTTCTGAAAATTCGCTGCAGTAAGGGTTTGCGCTTTCATCTGTAGTCTTTGACGCTACAAGATAGCAAAATGAACATATTGAAACATTCTTTCTAATTGCTAAAGAGGTGTAAGATTAAGATTTTAAAACAGTAAAATATTTTATTTAACTGTTGACATGTTACAACACATCTCGAGTCACTTTTGAAACAAAAAATGTGATATTCTGAAATTGCAGGGTCTATGATGTATTGAACTGAACCACCATCATTCAATTTTTCATGTGACGCATGTTATTATTTATTTATTTATTTATTTTGGATGTTTATTTCAATTTTCGAAACCATTGAGTAACTCGTACCACAGTTATGATAAGATGAATGATGTTGTATCGTTAAATATAAAATTTTTACGTGTTAAAATCTCTACTGTTTTTTTAATATAATAAGTGGGTAATATTGCTTGGAGGGAAAAATTATTTTACTTTCGTTGAAATTTATATGGATAGCAGGACATTTAAGTACAGGAAAAGGAGCATGTAAATGACATTAAAAATAATAGAAAAACCACAGACCTGGCAAAATTACATCAAGAAGAAATTATTCATATAAATTTCAACGAAAGTAAAATAATTTTTCCTCCAAACAATATTATCCATCCATTATAAGAGAAACAGTAGCGATTTTAACACGCAGAAATTCCATTTGTAACGATACATCATTCAACTTTCCAAAACTGTGGCACGAGTTACTCAATGGTTTCGAAAATAGAAATAAACACCCAAGAGTAAAATATTTAAAAAATATAACGTGCACCACATGAGAAACTGAATGTTCAGTTCAATGCATCATAGACCGTACAATTTCAGAATATTATATTTATTTGTATTGAAAATGACACTCGGAAAGAGTTGAAAAATGTCATTGGTTAAATAAAACTGTTTTACTACCTTTAAAATTATTAAAGTCTTTAAAATCTTAATCTTCCAACTTTTTAGCAATTAGAAAGAATGTATTATTACAAGGTGTTAATTTGTTACATATAGACATCTTTAAAATTCAATATAATTATACTTAGTAAAAAATATTAAGGAGGGGCGCCGTTCGTGGTAATCTTTCTAAAGATACTTAACTCGTATTTACACAAGGTTTTCCAAAGTTCGAAGGAAACCGTTATACTTATTACGGAAATATCATTATTTATTTCATGTTTTTATTTTATAGTCTGTCATAAAAGAAATATGAAATCTATTAGTTATAAATTAACAATAGTAATTTATAACTAATAAATTTCATAATTATTATTATTATTAAACTGATAGATATATATTAATTAATAGATCGTAATAAATATATATATATATTTTTTAATAGTTTAATTTTTTATCTCGTGTATTTTAAAGGCAATTATTCAATATTGTTATTAGTATTTGATGCATTTAAATAATTTATTTTTAAAAAAATCTTTTTTTTTTTTATCATTCCTTTTTTTTTACAGCTTTTAATTTGTTCTGTGCATCAGCTAGTAGTAGCAAAGAATTGGAAGAATATGACCGAAAATTATCTGAATACATCAAAGAAATTTTAGAAAACTTCAGAGATCAGATGCCAGATGGTATCCCTGACATAGGTATCCCTCCAATAGACCCATTGGTCATACCAAACATAGACGAAAACATTGACGACGGTGTAGCCAAGATGGTTCTCAGAATGAGGCACATCAATATCACCGGGATATCAAAATTTCAGATACGATTACTTAAAGCCGACTTGGAAAGAGGTTTTGCAAATTTCAGCATTGCCGTGCCCGAACTAACAGCAGATGGTTATTCTTACATGGATGGAAAAATTATTGGAATTTTTCCTATTAGAGGAGATGGGCCTTTCTTTATTCAAGTGACAAAGGTAAGAATAACTAGAGTGTTAAATATTGTGTTTACAAATTCATTCAGTCTGTTTTCTAAAGATATCGTCGGCTGTTCTGAATGTTTTATAGTGACAGTTGATTTTGGTGGTTTCAGAAAGTTTTGACATCTGTCAATTATATTGAGTTTATATCGCTTCGAGTTTCAGATAAAAAACTTTTTTATTGCGTTGAACATATTGCGTTACTTTCGTAACTAGTTACTTGCGTAACTTTATTGCGTTAACTAAGGACGTTTTAATTTTCTGCTTTAACCCCTTGAGGACGAGCGACCGTTATATATGTGCCTCTCAATGTGCTCAGAATCCTTCATTGTTCTCAACAATTATTTTTTATTCTAAAGTTTACCTTATTAGCTCATAGGCTATCAAAGCCTGAGAGCTTATGTTCCCGCCCGTCCTGTGTGTATGTACGTGCGTACGTACGTAAAGCGATAACTAAAGAAAAAAATATCCAATTCTCTTGAAATTTTGGATATAGGTATATTCTGATAAGGTACTTCCCTGATTAGTTTCTGGAGTTCATTTGATATGTATAAGAGGGGGAACGAGCAGTGGCGCAGCCAGAATTCGGTTCTAAGGGGGGTTTTGAGTTTCTGATAAAGATGATTGCCGGTTATTTGAATCGCCGGTTAATAGAATCAGTACTAATTAGAATATTTACTGTATAATACTTAAACTCAAAGAGCGTCTGTGTGGCCGGAAATCATTTTTTTTTTTTTTTTTTAGCATGAAGCATCTAAGAAAAGTAAATTAGTTCAAATAACCAATTTTTACTTAACTGATTCCTGTAGTATGCACTTTCACAATTTTAAGTAGAATTTTCGCCATTTAATTGAATCACTTTATTAAATGAAATCTGATTCAATAAAGTGGCGGATTCCGAAATGCGCCAAAACATTTAAATATTAAGTTTGGATTTCATTCATATAAGCAGCAATTATAGCGATATTTCTCAGCTCTGGGAGGGGTTTTAACCCTAAAACCACCCCCTTGGCTGCGCCACTGGGAACGAGGACTAATGCCCCCTTCCTTATCTTATATAAATGGGTTTTCCATGCAGAATTTTCAGTTTTCGTTCAAAATTTAGATATATTATAGCATCATTCTGATGAGACGCCTCCATGATTAGCATTAGGTGTTCATTAGATAAGAATAAAGAGGGGGGAACGGGGGGCTAATGTCCCTCCCCTTAATTTATATAAATGAGTTTTTCATGCAGAATTATCAGTTATCGTTCAAAATGTTGATATAGGATTCTTCTGATTAGGTGTTCATTCGATAAGTATGAAGAGGGGTAACGTTGAGCTAATGCCCCTCCCCTTAATTTATATAAATGAGTTTTTCATGGAGAATTATCAATTTTCGTTCAAAATTTAGATATAGCATCAGCATCATTCTGATGAAGGCACTGCCATGATTAGTTCTGGGAGTTCATTGGATAAGTATAGAGAGGGGGATGGGCGCTAATTCCCTACTCTTAATTTCGATAAATGGGTTTTTCATGCAGATTTATCAGATTTCATTCAAATTTTAGATATAGGACATTCTGATGAGGGCACCTCCATGATTTGTTTTGCGAGTTAATTGGATAAGTCTAGGGGGGGGGGGGGGAGAGATAATTTTAATCGAATTTCCACGCAGAATTTACCGATTTTCTTCAAATTTTGGATATAGGCTCATTCTGAAAAGGCGCTTCCCTGATTGGTTTTGGGAATTCGTTGGATAAATATAAATGGGGGATCGGTGGGATTACCCCTCTTAATTT
This sequence comes from Maratus speculifer, assembly GCA_964019185.1. Lineage (NCBI taxonomy): Eukaryota > Metazoa > Arthropoda > Arachnida > Araneae > Salticidae > Maratus > Maratus speculifer. Next base: position 173,221,397 of record OZ025299.1, read on the forward strand.
AGGCATATGTTTTTTCATGCAGAATTAACCGATTTGCTTCAATTTTCGGATAGAGATTCATAGTGATAAGATGCTTTTCTAATTAGCTGTGGGGTTCTTTTTTTAAATATAAAGGGGGTACTTACGATTACCCCTCCCCCTTAAATTTGATAAATATGTTATTATTAATTAGAATTATCCGATTTGCTTTCAATTTTTGATGTAGGTTCTTTCTGATAATTCGAATTTCTGGTTAATTTTGGAAGTTTAATGGTTAAGTATAAAGGAGGCGATAACTCTTCTTAAATTATATAAATGGGTTTTTATTAAGAATTTTCCGATTTGCTCTGAATTTTGGATAAAGATTTTTTATATGATAAAGCATATCCCTGATTATTTTAGAAGGTTCAATGATTAAGTTTAAAACGGGGAAAAGGGAGGAGCGCTATTGAAAAACATTCGGGACAATTCCAGAAGATGATTTGGTCACTGCGATCACCTGACATGGATTTCATCGAACAATTATGGGACATAATCGAGAAATCAGTTCGTGCGCAAAATCTTCCACCGGCAATACTTTCGGAATTATGGACGTCTATAGAGGCTGCATGGGTCAATATTTCTACAGAACACTTCCAAAGACTTGTGGAGTCCAAGCCATGCCGTGTTGCTGCACTTCATTGGGCAAATGGAGGACTGACAGGCAATTAGCAGGGTATCCCATTACTTTTGTCACCTCAGTGTATATTAGTGACAAATGCTTTGCAACTTTTGTCTTTTCCGATTTTATGATGTAACCTTTTTAAATATGATTTTAAATTACAGTTTACATAATATTTTTATTATAGACATCAAAAATCAAAGAAAAAACTTTTTGATTAACAAAAATCAAAAAACAATCCATCTTTTTTTTTGTTGTTGTTTTAGTCTGAAAAATATTTTAATACAAAATTTTCATCATTAAATGTTGCCAAAAAGGAACATCTTTTTATAGAAGTTTGTGTGTTTTGCAATGAACATAAATTTAACTGGTCAGATGTGGCAATTACAAAACTTTTTTCTATCTCATACACGTTAATACTTCTAGAAAAATGAAACATAGCAGCGTCAATGGTTAGGTAATTTACACCAAAATCTAATCTGCAAAAATTTATTTCAAGTTCTAACTGAATCTTGAATTTGGTGATAATCCGTATATTAATATTTGAGATAGAATTATCGCAGAAATCTTAAAAAAAAAAATCTGGATAGGAGCGCCACTTGTTGAGCCATTTGCTCTAAAAATTAAAGAATAATAATTTATACCAGGGAATAACTAAATTTGAAAAAAAATCCGTAAATTAGATCCTGAGATAGACATATTGTGATAATCATGAATAATGCCGCATAGCAGCGCCATCTTTTGAGAGATTTACTCGAAAAATTACAGAATACTAATTTATATTAGAGACTAACTAAATCTGAAGTTTGATGAAAATTCGCGCATTAGTTATTCAGATAGAGCTATTGCGATAATCATGAATAGGTTGCATAGCATCGCCAACTTTTGTGCGATTTACACCAAAACGTAATCAGAATCATATTATATCAAGGACTAACGGAATCTAAAGTTTTATGGAAATCCGTCCATTCTTTCTTGAGATACAGCTATTGTGGAAATCGTGAAAAAGGCAGCATAGCAGCGCCACCTTCTGGACAATTTACGCAAAAACGTATTCAAAACCATATTATATGACTAACGTAATCTAAAGTTTTATGAAAATCCGTTCATTTGTTCTTGAGATATAGCTATTGTGAAAATAGCGAATTATTGATCTTTTAGATTTTTATAATCTCAATAATAAAATAATAAAATAACAAATGACATTTGATACTGCTATTCATAATCAAGAATTGAAACTAAATTCAAATGATCATGTGATGTTTAGGCTGAAGCAGTAGCTCAACAAAACGATTACTATTTAATTATAAGAAGTCCTATAATGGAATGGCTATCTTCATTTCTTCCCATCTATATTCTATTTTCATGATCTAAACCTTGTTTTGAAGATTTATCGTTCATATTTCGCCATTTTTGGTAGAGATTACTTACTAATATTAATATAATTAACTATATCTACGCAGATGATTCTCCACTTTTTCATTACTTTATTTTTACTTTCTTCTATATTTACAAGAAAAAAGTATTGGATTCGTGAAAATTTTCGAAATCCAGTTTTCGACAGATTTACACGTTTTAGAGGTAGAGATTCGAAAAAAAAAGTTTCCACAAAATGTCTGTCTGTATGGGACAAAAATTTTTTGGGCGCTCTATCTCAATAACTAATGCATGGAATTTCACAAAACTTTAGATTATATGGAACCTTGATATAAACTGGATCTGAGTAGTTTTTGGTATATATCGCTCAACAGGTAACGCTGCTATGCTGCATTATTCACAATTTCCCCAATAGCCATATCTGGAGAACTAATGCATGGATTTTCATAAAACTTTATATTTAGTTAGTACTTGATATAACATGGTGCTGATTACATTTTGGTGCAACTCGCTCAACAAGTAGTGCTGCCATGGTGCATTATTCGTGATTTTCGCAATAGCTCTATCTCAAGAACTAATGCACGAAGTTTTCTAAAACTTCAGATGCAGTTAGTCCCTGATATGGATTAGTGTTGTTTAGTTTTTATGTAAATCGGCTTACAAATGGCACTGCTATGCTGCGTTTTTCACGATTTTGCAATAAATTTATCTCAAGATCTAATGCATGGATTTTCATAAAACTTCAGATTCAGATAGCACCTGATAAAAAATTGATCGTGATTAGTTTTTGGTGTACATTACCCAACGTGTGGTTGTGTTATGTAGATTTTGTAATAGCTCTATCGCAAAAACTAATGTACGGATTTTCACCAAACTTCAGATTCAGTTATAAATTGACATAAGTTGTTGCTGACTAGATTTTGGTTTAGACCACCTAACTGGTGGCACTGCTGTGCTGCATTTTTCAGGAAGTATTAAATTGCATAAGATAAAAGAAAGTATTGGGATTGCCACATCTGACTAGTTAATATTTAGTTTAAAGACAATAATATTTCCTACATCTTTTACGTAATTTTCAGTTTCTTTTTTTTTAATTTAATGCCATTTATATTTTTGGATTGACAATATTCTTATTTTAGCGTGACCAAACTGCAACTCCTGTTGTTATCATTGTCAACAGGTGGCATGGAAACTGAGTTTTAATTTACACAGAGAAAAACTGCTCTGTAGTTTTACACAAGTCCCTCTGACATCGATAAGACCTATTTAGTGAGAGATTTCAAATGATTATAATATTGATAACAGTTGAGCCTCAGGTTATCAAATGACGGTCACTGAATTATGTGGCGAATGAAATCAGTCCTTTTTTTTTTAGTTGCCAATGTGATCGTGATATTTATGTTCATTCATTACGTTATTATGACATCACATATCGACTGAATGTGCTAGAGTTTTTAGAAAATATTGTTTTCAATGGTTATTCATCAAATAAACAAAATAAATAATTTTCAAATTTATTTTTAAAAAAGTGTATTTTTTAATAAATACGAAAAAAAAAAAGATTTAAATTATTTCATGGTGCCTGGTGATTGATAACCAAATTTATACTAGTTCTTGGTACAATGCGTTCGATCAAGATTATCGAACATTAGTTTACGTATTTTTTATTGATTCGTGGAAAAAATTAATACTTGCACCTCAGAGTAAACATAGTAAATAGAGGGAGAATTCCTATTGCTTCCTGCAGTAAGAAATGCTGCCAGGATGACCCACGTGACTCCAGGCATTTGGCGATGAATGGTTGCCAGAAGTAATGCTAGATTTGTCTCTTTATCGTAGCTCTTGGCAGGAGTGCAGTATTTTTATGCCGTCATTCAGACACTTGAGAGTTGACAGTTGATCAGTAGTAAAAGAAATCCGAATGTACGTTGGATTTTTATGCTAATGTTTATTTATTTCATGCTTAATTTTTTTTTATCATTCAAATGTATATATTTTTGTTCAGTTTTCAATCTTTTACATGGATTTGTTTATATTTAATTTAATGCCATAATTAATTTTTTATTGTTAATACAAAGTACAAATAGGCGGGAAAAAAATAAAGAAATTGGTTAAGAAGTTTAACTTTGTGTGCTGGAAAATCAGAGGCTGAGGAGGGGGAGGAAGAAAGATGAAATTTCGAGAGAAAGAAAGTTTAAGTGATGAATTATTTGCTTATTATTACATCAAATTAACAAACAAGCCAAACTTTTATTGTAAATTAAAAACAAAAAATTAAACAATTTGATAATTATTTTATTTTTAAATGCTGATATTAAATAAAGGGCATTTTAATTAAAAATAAACATCAACTTTAAATTTTCTAAATTCACAAAATGTTTATTGTTTTTCTTTCTAAACAAACACATCTATAACAACGCATACAATTAATTGTATGCTTTTCAACGCAAAAAGTTTAATTGAATAATTCATTAATGATCATAACTTACACAGATAATATTATATGCAACTTTTCTTCAGGATGGAAATTTACAAATAATTTAATGCACTATTTTAACATATACTGAAATTATTTAATAAAACAAATTGCATAAATGCACACAAATTAGTTCGAAAAAGTCCAAAATGCAAAATTTCACTTTTAGAAACGATAGAATTAAAAAACAAAATTTATTTAGCCATGTTTAATTCATTTATATCAGCAGTTGCCAATCTTCAGAACCTCACGATACACTAAATCCATAATCTGAATTCCCAGGGACTACTAATAAGAATTTTTTAATGTTAAAAACATATTTGCATAATAATTATTACAAAATTTTTATTCTATTAAAATAAAATGTGCCTATTCAATAAAATAAATTTTAAATGAGGAGTGCCACATTGTTACCTACGGGATGTACTACTATTTTTTAAAAATAATAATTACCGCCTTATTTAATGATAACAAAAATATTTAAAGGTTATTTAATGATAACAAAAATATTTAAAGGTTATTTAATTGTAACAAAATTATTAAAGATAATTTCAATTTTCAAGGTAATTGAATCTCATTTAAGATTGACGTGATAGAACAGTTTTTATTTTGAGGCCAGTAAAGGTGTTTTCTTAATTAAGGGCTTGCGTAAAATCTTTCTTTCAATCAGATGTTTGGGAAAATCGAATAATGTTGGTACAGCAGTTTTTTTTTTTTTTTTTTAACTATATACCACCAAATTTTTCTCTGTCAAAGCAATCGGGAGTAAAATGTTTCGAGCACACCACTGAAGAATTTGTAGTTTTGAAATTTTCTCTTCGTAATTTCATTTCCCAGATTTTTCTTCTGTCTTCATGCTTTGGAAAGCTATACATAAAATGAATTAAAATAGTATTTTATAAATGATACTTTTTTAAAAGTATATAATGATAATAAAAATGTATAATATGTTGGCAAATTTAAATGTTAATGCATGCAAAAGTATACATATATAAACAAGTAAGCAAATAAATTACTTAAAAAAATTAAATTTAGTATACTTTTTTAAAATCCCTTAACTGAATTTAATAAGTGAGAAAGAGCCGCAAAGAATATAAGACAAGTACAAGTCGAAAAAAAAGGACTTAATTAATAAATAAATAAATAACCATTGTTTCATTAAATGTTTGTTACATAAAAAGAATAAATTCAATATACCGTTCCAACCATCATTTTTTATTAATAATTTTAATATTATAATTTTTAAAATATTTCACAAATTTAATTTAAATTAAAAAGAATTCTTGAAACATGACAAAATATAAAACAAATTCGTGCATTTTTTCTCAGAAACTTCAATTAAAAATTATAAAATGATATTAGAAAGTTGTATTTATTTCAAACAACTGCATTAATTTCAAATTTTAAAATTTAAAGATATATGAACTCACGCGAAATAACTAACAAGAGAGTAAAGATGCGATTCATTTAAAGCAAAAATTTATTTAAAATAAAAATAAAAATAAAAAACGCAAGTGTTTACGTTTTAAAGCAATGAAAACAAGTTTCTTTTGGCGATAAAAATGTATCGCCAAGCACCGTAATAAGAAATGTTCTTATTACGGTTCAAATTAATTCAAATTAATCAAATTTACACTTTTAATATTTAAATTGATGACACTGGATGATAGTAAATAGCATTATTACATACATTTAAGTTATTAAATGTAAAATGTTTTCTATTTTTATCATGATAACAAGAGTAAACAGTATAATAGTTGGAATGATACATTTTTAAAGTCCTTTAAATATTAAAAAAAGTAATAAAAAATAAATACATACCGATGGAAAGTAACAGAACTTGTTTTGCTTTGTCTCTCTGTGCATCCATAGGCACAACAACTTGATACCATGATATTTTTTAGTTGCAAACAAAAAATTGTCGAATGTCCTCCATAGAAATCAATGCTATTACTACGATGACCGGAAACGGTCTTGCCTGGAGTCACGTGATTCTTATCTTGGCTGAAGAAACACTGGGGGAATTCTCCCTCTATTTACTATGTTTACTCTGAGACTTGCACCGACAGTTTTATAGGGAGGAAGGCAAGAAGTACAATCCAATTCATTTTAAATTGCAGTGTTAGTACAGATTTTGATTTGTAGCGAGATTTATTATCAATCAATATATCTCATATTTTTATAAAAATATTAACTTCTGCTATTATTTGCGTGTGCAAAAAAAAAAAAAACAAACACTTATAACATCATTTATTCACAGTGCAATCAGCAAAATTACAAGTCTTCATCCTTTTTAACAATTTCCAACAAAGTTAACCGTTTACACGCCAAATTAATATCGCAATGTTATTGTAATTTTGTTTTTCCTATATTACAGCTACAAATGTTTTAATTTATACATTCAAATTTAAAAAATAACAAAAAAAAAAGAAAATATATTTCTGCAGGTTTTTTTTACTGTTTTCATTTCAGTGTTCTCATTTTGAAACATGATTATTCATTGACAATCTATGCAAATAAGTTGAGTCTCCATATAACGAAATCTATTGTTCAATCAAAAAATTCGTTATATAAAAAAATTCTTTGAATAGAGAACGGCAATTTTTTTTTCACTTAATGTTTAAATTTTGAAGCAGAATTGTTTTTGAGCTCTTTAATTAAGTTTTTGAAATATGTAACGGAATTTTTTCCAGAATATCAAACATTTTCGCCACTTTCTTTTTTTTTTCTTGTGTCTTATTGATTATTTTCAAAATTATTACTTTATCGGAGAGAGTTATGCTTTATCCTAGAACAGATGCAGTAGAAGATAACACCGGGATAGATGACATTTAGTAACAATTCTTCATTCAAATGGTCTCTCACAGCAAAAAATGTTCGAAGTCGCCACAAACAACAAACATCCACTCTAAACTCAAAAAGAAAAGAGAGTTAGTTTAGGTGGATAAAAACAGGCTAAAAAAGATGACCTTTTCTGCAATTACCCCCCTATCGTTTCCTTATTCCTGCCTTACTATCTAAACCAAGAAACAAACAACATTTTCAAGACAACAATGGAATAGTTTTATATGTTTGAATGCTTTGTGATAATTGAAAATCACTCCAGTAGCAAGCAAATGTTTTAATCTTTTCCAAGAACGCATGCTCATTTTGGCTGAAACAAAGTCAACCATGAATAAAGGATGTTTTTCTTGGGGGATGGAGATGAATGCCTTTTTTATGACATAAGGAATAAGATAAAGGAATGCAGCTATGATATAAACCCGAAATCAACGAAAAAAATTATTCTACAGTTATTTTGAAGAGTTTTCTGAACATATGAAAAAACACTTTTGAAAAAATTCGTTAAATGGAGATATATATTTCGCTATATGGAGATAATTTTCAATGTAATCATGAAAAATTAACCGTTCCTACAAAAAAATTCCTTAAATAGAGAAATTCGTTGGATAAAGTTTCGTTATAGAGAGATTCGACTGTATAACAAATTATTTCCCGCTATATGCTATAGTATATTGTTCTTGAGTATTTTCTCGAATTACAAAAACATTTAGATTCCTAGCGGTAAAATGCAAGTAATATAGAGAAAACGATAAAAACAAATAATATATTTTATGCAATTTAATGAATTTATATTTTTCTTAGCTTAAATATATTTTTTTTCAAAAGTTGAAACCAACCTTATATTTTATAGGAAAAATAAGGACAATGTTATCATGTTGGAAAATATATATGTTTTGCATTACAAATAATGCAATGTTCTCATTTGGGAACACTGGCGTTTAAACGGTTAAAAAGTTTTTATGGTTTCCGTTTGTCTGGGCGTCTGTCCGCGTTCAAACTTCAGTAAATATACTCGAATTGCCAGGAAATTTTTGGACGTTATTGACGTTTACCCCAGCACGAACCCTGTTGCAAATTAAATTTCTAGCATGATTAGTTTATTTACAGCAACAGTCAAAAGTTTACTGTAACATTACGGCCTATGGGAAAAAATCGTTTCAAAGGAATTTTAATGATGTTACACCCTGATAAACATTAAAATTTATATGCATTTACGAAGTGCATTAAAATATGCATTCTGTAAAATATGCGGGGAAAAATAACTATTATTCAATTACAAGACCGCACAAAAGAATTCCATTACATAATAGTAAAGGGAGGGGGGGTAGTGTGCGACATGTTTTAATTATATTAAACTATTTTATGAATAATAGAATTGATATATGTCGCTGAGGCTTGATGCAAGTTATACGGTATAACCACACATAATACGAAGTGCATAGCTTTTACAGGGACTCACAAAAGTTTTCAAATATAAAATTCTTTCCAGAGTACTGTATATGTATCCGTTGATGGTTGATGAAATGTATTTTAATTATGATATACGATTTTAAGTATCAGTAAATCTATACATATTATATGGTGTGTATAAATGCAGACAATGTTGATGTTGATATACAGGGCTACACAAAAGATCTCACAAACGTTACTAAATATGAGCGTAATTTACTTAAGATGGTTTTCAAACATGTTATGCATTTTTACGCTGAACTGCATTCAGTTTACTAAGAAATGTCTGTAGAATATCGATAAAATGATATACAGGGTCACGCAAAGAAAGGGATACATGGCCTATGAAAGATAATTTCTAAGAATGTTATTTCAGTAGTTTTAGGAGTGTTTTAGTTTAAAATAAATTTTAGCTAAATACTGGTGTATAATAAAGGCACTAGGTAAACAACAGGGTTGAATAAAAATATTCAAGTATGTTTCCATCTATTAGTATAAATTGCAGAAAGAGAAATTTCAATCTGCTAGGCATTTTCTTACTAAACTAATTTTCCCCATTATACAGAGTATATCTAAACTACTGTGCAAAACTTTAAGGGGTGATAGTACACATCAAGACAAATAATATTAAATGAGAAACTAAGGGTCCCAAACGTCTTCCGAAGGAGATAGGCGCCATCAAGCTTAGGGTCCAAAATTTGAAATGATTATAAAAAACGGAAAAATTGGTCGATTCGTTTGCGGTTTTCACGAAAACTATTCTTTATGTCAATATTGTCTTAAAAATAAATTATAAAGATAAATTTAAAAAAATGCCGATAGAGGGCGCTTTAGAGTTTGGAGTAACGAACAACTATTTTTTACTGTTATTTTTTGCATCGCATTAATTTTTTTTTAGAAGTTTAGACATAAACTTAAATTTTGAGTACAAAATCTGTGGTTAAGTAGAGCAAACTGAACTGTGTTCAATGGGAGTGGGTACGTTCAAATTTCAAATGATTATAAAAAACAGAATAATTGGTCAATTGATTTGCGGTTTTCACTAAAACTATTCTTTATGTCAGTATTGTCTTGAGAATGAATTATAAATTTCAAAAAATGGCGCTTTAGACTTTGGAGTAACGTACAACTATTTTTTACCGTTATTTTTTTGCATCTAATTGAATTTTTTTGAAGCTTAGACATAAACTTAAATTTTGTGCTAAAAATCTGAATCGTTGAAAGTGGTTAAGTAGCGCTAACTGAACTGTGTTTAATGGGGGTGGGAAGGTTCAAATTTCAAATGATAATACAAAACGGTTTTCTCTAAAACCATTCTTTATATCAGTATTTCCTAGAAAACAAATTTTAAAGATAAATTAAAAAAAATTCCGTTAGAAGGCACCTTAAACTTTAGAGTAGCCAACAACAATTTTTCACTGTTATTTTTTGTATCTAATTAAATGCTTGGAAAAGTTTATACTTAAATTTTGAGCTCAATTTCTGAATCGTTGGGAGGGGTTAAGAAGCGCAAACTGAACTGTGTCCAGGAGTTGAAATGTTACCCTTGCAACCCTACGAACACAGTTCAATTTTTAGCCACTTAATTACTCACAACGATTCAGATTTTGAGCTCAAAATTTAAGTCTAAGCTTTTAAAACATTTATTTAGATTTTTAAAAAAAAAGCGGTTAAAAATAGTTGTTGGTTACTCTAAAGTTTAAGGCGCTCTCTAACGGATTTTTTTAAAATTTATCTTTAAAATTTATTTTCAAGGAAATACTGACATAATGAATGGTTTTAGAGAAAACCGCAAATGAATGGACCAATTTTTCCGTTCTTTATAATAATTTGAAATATGAATCTCCCCACCACCATTGAACACAGTTCAGTTTGTGCTATTTAACCACTCTCAACGATTCAGATATTCAGCTCAAAATTTAAGTCTAATCTTTTCCAAGTATTTAATTAGATACAAAAAATAATAGTCAAAAATTGTTGTTGGTTACTCTAAAGTTTAAGGCGCCCTCTAACAGAATTTTTTTAAATTTATCTTTAAATTTTGTTTTCTAGGAAATACTGACATAAAGAATGGTTTTAGAGAAAACAGCAAACGAATCAACCAATTTTTCCGTTTTGTATAATCACTTGAAATTTGAACCTTCCCACCCCCATTGAACACAGTTCAGTTAGCGCTACTTAACCACTTTCAACGATGCAGATTTTCAGCACAAAACTTAAGTTATGTCTAAGCTTCAAAAAAATTTAATTAGATGCAAAAAAATAACGGTAAAAAATAGTTGTACGTTACTCCAAAGTCTAAAGCGCCCTCTATCGACATTTTTTGAAATTTATCTGTATAATTAATTTTCAAGACAATATTGACATAAAGAATAATTTTAGTGAAAACCGCAGATCAATTGACCAATTTTTCTGTTTTTTATAATCATTTGAAATTGGAACCTATCAACTCCCATTCATCACAGCTCCGTTTGTGCTACTTAACCACAGATTTTGAGCTCAAAATTTAAGTTTGTCAAAACTTCTAAAAAAATTTAATGAGATGCAAAAAATAACGGTAAAAAATAGTTGTTCGTTGCTCCAAAGTCTAAAGCGCCCTCTATCGGCATTTTTTGAAATTTATCTTTATAATTTATCTTCAAGACAACACTGACATAAAGAATAGTTTTGTGAAAACCGCAAACGAATCGACCAATTTTTCCGTTTTTTATAATCATTTCAAATTTTGGACCTTAAACTTTGATGGCACCTATCTCCTTGGAAGACGTTTGAGATCCTTAGTTTCCCATTTAATATTATTTGTCTTGATGTATACTATCACCCCTTAAAGTTTTGCCCAGTAGTTTAGATACACCCTGTATAGTATATACAGTGGAACCTGCTAAAGTGACCACCTTGATAAAGTGGCCACCTGATTAAAGTGACCGCTTTTGCATAATTTTACCCGAACTTATATAAATAATATGATAATTGTTCAGTAATGTGACCACCTGACTATAGTGTAAAGTGACCAGATAGCCTGTCATTGTCAATGTTATTTGAACCTGCAAAATCTGACCATCAGTTTTTCTGTATGCTGAAAATTTTTAAACTAAAAGATCAAAGTGACCATTTTCCAAAATTTTTATTTTCACCAATAAAAAATTACCAGAATTTATCTTTTAGTAACCACTTGCTTAATGTACAGTTTGTGCTTTATTGTAATGATATTTGCACCTGTTAATAATTTCCCCATTTTTCTCTTGAGACGTGAAAGGAATGACGAATGTCCCCCCCCCCCCCACACATATCTATTGATGGATCGTAGGATTAAAATCTTGCACCTGTTACTCATTGGCTAATTAAGTCACGTGTTAGTAATACATTTATCTGAGATGACGACTTTGCAATTGTTTTTGTTTTTTTAAAAAGCGTTCCTTTGTTATATATTCTTAGAAATTCTTAATGCAGTTATCTTTCTTGTTGGTATTGATATAAAGTATGGAAAATAAAGAAACTAAATTTAAAAAATCTAAACAGTATAAAGAATTGTGTTTAAAGAATAAAATTGAAATTATTAATTTTCTAAAAAATATTAGTCAAAGAGCAGCAGCTGAAAAATTTCAAATCAGTAAAACTTGTATGAACAATATTTTAAAAAGAAAATAAGAATATCTACAAAGATTTGAAGAAAATGAAAATGAGCCCAGGAGTTAAAAAATTCGAAAAATCAGTTATTTCGAAGTAAATCAAGCAACTTTTGAATGGTTAAAAAAAAAAAAAAAATGCATGGGATGAATGCTCATGTTTCTGGATCTTTGTTACAAGAAGCAGCTTTAGAGTTTAAAAAAAAACTCAATGTAGAAAATTTTACTGCTTCTAATGGGTGGTTGGAATCTTTCAAGAAAAGAAATAACATTTCTTAGAAAATTTTGTGTGGAGAGTCTCATGATGTTGACATGAAAACTATAGATTCTTTTTAAAGACGGATTTCTGATTTACTGGAGAATTACAAGAAAGAAGACATATTCAACGCTGATGAATGTGATTTGTTATATTGAGCAATGCCAAACAAAACGTTAGTAATGGTTGGGGATAAATGTAAAGATTTCTAAAGAGAGAGTTACCATTTTGCTTACTTGCAGTTCAACAGGCGAGAAACTAAATCCTCTTGTGATAGGAAGAGCCAGAAAACCAAGCTGTTTCAAAAAGGTTAACATCAAGATTTTACCAGTCTCGTGGTATGGAAAACAGAAAATCCTAAATGGCATCCTCTATTTTTACTGAATGGCTTACACAATTAAATGGGCAGATGAAGCAAAGAAAGAGAAATATTTTATTATTCATAGATAACTGTCCAGCCCATCCAAGAGATTTGTTGTTTTCAAATGTGGAAGTAAAATTTCTACCACCTTATATCACATTGCATTTACAGCCGCTAGATCAAGGAATAATTCAAGCTACATTATAGAAAATTCTTGCTCCAGGCTATAATTTCCAGAGCAGAAGAATGCAAACCAGCAAATGAAATTGCTTCATGTATAAACATCCTCGATGCCATAATGTGGGTTAATGATTCGTGGAATTTAATACGGCAAAGTACAATTTCAAAATGCTTTTAAAATCTGGCTTTTCGCAAGTAATTTCTGAAAATATCAGTGATTCACCATCTGCAAATGATGACAATAATCTTTCCAATATTCAAGATCTTATTAATCAATTGCCTTTTGAAGATGAACCAGTGAATGCTGAATTATTCCTGAATTTTAACAATAACATCCCAACATGCATTACTTCAATTGATCAAGAAAGTTTGAAACAAGAAATTTGCGATATGTTTAAAAATGAAAAGGAAAGTGAAGAAGATTGTGTTAGTGAAGACGAAGTAATTGAAGATGATGAAATTTCCGACGCAGAAATGTTAAAGATGTGCAAAAAAATGAAAACATATGCCTTAAATAATTGTCCAGGAATTCTGGATTTATTGAGGCAACTTGAAAATATGACTGAAAATATAATTGTTGAAAAAAAGTGTTTTAACCCTTTCCGGCACACTGTGCCCAGTCTGGGATACCTAATTAAAATTCCAAACTTGCAATCGGCTCCAATAATATTTTAGTAAAATTTTGCCTTTACAATAAAAGCTTAGATTAAGGTTATCAAAATATCTTAAAAAATTCATTTATGAATTCTGGTGTTAGTCGATAATTTCTAAATTTACTAGCAGATTTTGCCCGTACCGGAAAGGGTTAAGCATAGGGATGAGATTTCCGTGTTGTTATTCGCCAGATTTTTGTTAGAGAAAATATTATTTGATTAAATAGATACATTTTCGTAATTAAAAAAAACCAGCCTTTTCTCTAACAAAATACTGGTGTCGAAAAACACAGAAATTTCATCCCTATAAGCAACAAATTTTTTTTTTTTTATGAATAGTTTATTACTGCCATTTATAGAAACGTTATCATTAAGCAATTACAAACAAAATAAAAATGCGTATTAATTACAGTGCACCTGATGGTTATGTGCAGCGCCATGAAAAAGAGGGGGGGGGGTTGTCTCTGGCACAAAAATGTAGGGGGCACCAAATTTATACTACGAATGTTATTTTTAGCTTGTCATAAAAAAAGTTGGAAGAAAAGGGAGGGGGCGTCAAATTGAAATTTTACCCCAGGGGCAGTTTTCTCTTTGTACGCCTCTGGCTATGTGATACTTAAATCAATCACTATGGAATTTCTTCAAATGAATTCAAAAGGAATAAGGTGAGTTTTAAGTCAGTTATCTTCTTTGTAGTATATTTTAATTTTTTCAAGGCCGTTGGTATATTTATGAAACCTCTTAAATTTAATTTTCAAATGACACAATACTTTTAGTACAATTTATACTAATATATACTATGATTTAAAGTATACTATTTTCCCAGTTTATCATGTATGCGAAATAACTTCTTACCTTCAAATAGATTTGTATATAAATTCAGGTGTCATTCACTTCAAGGTTTTACTAAGTGGAAGCACTTTCTCTTGAAAGGGTTAAATTAGTAAATCAATTATTATATTTGTTAATTAATCAATTCATTACTTAACATAGTGCATTTCTCCATTTGTATATTTTATATTTTGAGGATCACAAAAAACATGCCATTTCTTACAGACATTTCATATAGTGACCATTTTAGCTGGTCCCGAAGGTGGTCATTTTAAGTAGGTTCCACTGTATATCAAGCTACTGACCAAATACAGAGCTGTTCAAAAGTACTAAAATACAGATTTAGCTATACGCTGTATCCTTATTTTCATAAATAATGAAGCTTTGTTAAAGATTTCACGAAGTGTTTCATAATCTGTTTAACACATGATTTTTCTTACTTGTTTTTTTCTCCCAGGTAATAATTTAAAATGTTTAGTGTTTTTCTTTTACATTAAAGGCCATGAAAACCTGTCATGTCTGTCACAAACAATGATTTTTGGCTACTAGTATTTTAGAACGGAAAAATGAGACTTATTTTATCCGAGATCTCATCAGTTGAATAGGGCGAAGGAAACTTCAAAACGAAAATGGTGGCCAACAAGAATAGGAAATTTTAGCTGTGTGACAGACGACAAGTTTTCACGGAATCAACCAAATGCGAAAACTTTATATGAAAAATATTTCCCATTAAGGTTTCCAATGTTTTAGAAGTTCCCCGTTTATACTTTAAATTTTCCATATTTACTATCACGATTTAAATTCCTTGGGATATTTGCAATCTGCTGTTGATATTATGCAATGCAGTAGATAAAAGTTTATCAAAATTTATTTATTTTCAATTGCAGGTGAACATTGATGGATATGCCAACTTAAATGTGAGCTCTGTAGGTGATTACACCGTACATATGACAGATTTGAGGTTAAATCTTACATTTGGACCCATCAATGTCGAATTTAAAAGCTTACTTGGTGGTGGAAGATGGACACAAACGCTAGTGAAACTACTTACTGGACTGGGACCCAAGCTATTTATGCATTTTCACGAAGAAGCAATGGGGGAACTAAACAAGGCTTTACTGATTCTAATAAATAAAGAGTTGGATAAAGGAACACTGAAAGATATTCTAGACATTATACCTAGCCCTTAAATTTCAGAGTAAACTTTTCTGATTTCTCATTGTAGGATAAAACAGCTTTTTATCTTATCCAATAGAGCGTTTGCTCCATCGTCTAACTTGAGACGAATTAACATTCGATCAAATTCTCACCGATTTTATCCAATTCAAACAAGAATATTTATTTTGATTTTTGTATGTTATCTGCACTATTGACATAAGTTTTAAAGCTAGGTACAAATTATATCTACTGCCGCTCCTAAAATTCGTTAAACATGCGAATATATTGTATATGAAATAAATATTAAAGATCCCTTACAAGATTCATTTCAGCTCAGATGCTGGTAAAAGGTGTCTCTTTCGATGACTTTCTCCCTCAACCTTCTTCACAACACTGGTTATGTTTAAAATGTATTTTATTCATTTCCATTTCATCTAGTCCAGCTCATGCAAGTTCAACCACAGTGTTAGTTATGCATTTTAATTATCTCAGGGAAAAGTTTGCCAGTTCAGCTTCCATTTAAATTTAGAAATTTAACATTCAGACTGGAAATTTTGAAAGATGAATCTGTAATTCAAGTAATCGCAAAATTTTTGTTACATAAAGCAAAAAATACTATTTTTAATTTTTGGCACGAATTCGGAATTTTTGAATAAAAATGAAGTCTTACTGGCAACCCCATCTTAAAATAAATCTAACCATATGCATTCCATTGAAGGGCGCTGATGCGGTTATGACAACACTTAATTTTAATCCTTAATTGCCACATTGGCACCAGAATATTTTAATGAAAATTTCAGTTTTATTAAATACGCAAAAATATATTTTACATATATACAAATTTTCGTGTAAATGCTGGTGTCACTCAATTATTTCAACATTTTATGAATATAAGTACTTTGATAAACAGGCAATTACAGATCAATTTGTGAATCAAATGAAAGTTGTGCCAGCAATGATGATAAAAATACCATTGCTTCACTGAATAAAATTTAATGCATCTTGAAATGCTTAGAAACGTTCGACAATAGTGTAAACACTCACAGTTATAGATAAGGAGATTTAAAGAAATAAGTAGCAATAGAAATAGTATCAATTGGGTTTTAGCTTTCTCCTTTAAATACATTTTATTTTTTCATGCTTCTTAATTATTGATGAATGTTATGGTTATTGGAAACATAACAGTAACATAAAAAATATCTAATTAGAAACATACAGAATCATAAAACCTAAGCAAACTGACAAATACATTTTAGCTTAAGAATAAAAAGGATACAAATTGAATCAAGAATGTTTAGTGAATTATTTCTACGCAATAAACAATATGCTAATTTATCCAAAAAAGTACTTTCACAATCTCAGAACACCCCACTACTAATTTCATAATTTTTACATTATCAAATTAATACTCAAACAAAATATGTACTGAAATTTTAACATAAATCAATTTAAATATGTGAGTACAAAATTACAGCTCATTACACAAAGTAGTTTTTGAGTTATGCTTAATAAAATACTTGGATTGCACTTTATTTTGAAAGAATTAAAAATGGATTAAACATTAGTATTTCCTATCTTTTTATCAGACTTATTCCTCAATTACCACATTGAATTTATTTGATATCTGATATGTAAAATTTATAGAAATATTGAAATATGTTGTTAAATTGTGTGTTCGTAATCGGAGTTGGGCATTATAAAAAATACATGTATTTTAAATACATTTGTATTTTAAACTGATAATATCAAAATATTTTTGTAATGTATTTTATGATGATTTTACAAAGTATTTTGAATTTTGAAAATACTTTACTTTTTTTCCAGACTTTAAATTGCCATGTTTAAACCACAGATAATAGCTGCACTTCACTTAAAGGAAATACGTGGCCTCTCCGTTTTGATTAGTTTTTAAATTTTGTTCTGAAAGTAAATAAGAAAAACTTTTTGATTATTGGAATAAAGAAGTTGATGAATATGTTTAGTTTTGACAAACGTATTTTTGCTGATTGGTTACAGAAATAAACTTTATATATTTAATGTTGTTATGGGAATTGCAAGAAAAACATATGTATTGTGATAGAGCAAAAGGATCTTTCAGAGTTGCATAGATGTAGCACTGTATTACCAACAATTGTCCACCGAGTTTTTTTTTCATGTAATTAATCATAAAAACAATGCTACAATGAACTTTTAAAGCAACGACTAAAAAAAAAAAGTTACAATTTGCAAATTTTACATGAATTATTTCTACTAATTATGAATATTTTAACAGTGCCTTCTTTTAACTAATGTACAAATTTTTACATTTTTTTAATTTTCTGTTGGGCCCAGGTTGGCAGAATGTTTCTGAATCTTCTAACAGGCCAGAAAAAAACATTGCATAAATATATATCAATTATACCTGAAAATGACTCAAACGATTTTGACTAAATTCTGTATTCTGCCATTTTGGATTACGAAAGGTCCAGTGTGCTAAGTCACATGTTTAAAGAAAAAATATTAGTGGATCATTTTTGGGTCATTGCGTGTCAAGCTAATTCTATCAAGAGAAGTGTTGCATTGATCGAAATAGGCTATCAAAATAGGAATTGAATATA
The DNA here is from genome assembly GCA_964019185.1 of Maratus speculifer. Lineage (NCBI taxonomy): Eukaryota > Metazoa > Arthropoda > Arachnida > Araneae > Salticidae > Maratus > Maratus speculifer. The sequence continues at coordinate 173,239,845 of OZ025299.1, forward strand.
ATGGAGTCAATTCAAATTGAACCAGAATTATTTCACAAGTGCTTTTCTTATACTTTTTTTTTTTTTTTTTGGATCTCGAGAACATAGGTTTTAATTCCCTCCCCCCCCCCCCCCCCCCAATTTTTATTTTTCAACTTTGTCAAAGGAAATGAACCTTGTCATGCATCTTGAATGTCATTACTACCTGTGATGTGGTCATAGGTCCTGGGCTCCTTGGCAAAATGTCTTTGTATTGCATCGTTTGTGAAAACAGTGATTCAAAAGCATAGATAGGTACAAAAATTAGTAAAATGATAAACATCAATTACTTTGAATTGTTCTGAAATAAGTTGAAAGTTGCTGTAACTCAAATTTACCATAGGAATTTAATTATGTCAAATAATCTATTCTTGATAGTTTTCAAATGTCATATCTGCTTGATATTTTTTTGAGACCATAAGTAATTAAATTGTAATATAATATGCCACAATTAAAATTTTTAATTTCCATTTAATTGAATTTAGAAAAGATCAGTTCATTTTTTGCGTAACCTCATTTTATTTTGATTTTGAATCACAAGCAATGCCATTTCAAAATTAATTCCCTTTTTTGCATGTCAAAAATGGCACAAGTGCCATAGGTTCGCCGAACCTGTCCTAAACAATACAAATTCTCAACTATTAAATTTAAAATTTCCCAAAACTTTTTGCTCAACCTAATAATTGAATAAATGAAATTACTTAAAGCAATAATAAACAAAACTTGATGTAATTACTTTATTTTATATTATTTTTATAAATTATATCACATAAGCAAAACATCAAAATACAACATATACCGGATACATCATGAAAAATGAGCTGAAAAGAATAAAGATTTATTCTAGAATGAATCCATGTTGGAATACTCATTAAATAAATAAATAAATTAGAAAAATTTTACATCTTAGCGACATTAGTATTACAAAGAATTATACAATAAAATCTTATGCATTTAATAAATAAAATTTTCTATTTAACAGTACAAAAATTCATTGAACAAGAAAAAGGTATAAACATAGAACTTGCTGACCTTCCCATGCACATTCTCCAAAGTTAATTTATCTAGGAATGTGAATGAGTATAGAGATAAAGAAAAAAAAACAAAGGTCACATTGAGTCAAAATCCTGTGTTTAGGACCCTAATATAACAGACAAAAAACTCCCAACAATTTTAATAGATATCTTTGTACATATGGCTGATTTTAACTAAAAAATGCATGTATAGTGTATATAATACAAAAAAAAGAAATTGTACAATACAAAAAAATTATTAAATGATATTTTTAATGAATAATATCTAATGTCAATTCATTTAAATTGTGTTTAACCTGTATTTTGAAAGATGTAAAAATGTAAGAAAATTGTAATTTTTATTGTCATTTGTTAACCTGTATATTTTCAAGAAAGCATTCCAATGAGTTAAAAATACCTAGCACCACAAAAGAACAAAAACTTCTTTTTTGGTTCAATATTTTGTGTTGTCAGAAACGATATAGTAAATATGATAACATACAGAATTTTTGCTCTTTTTAGAACACCATTTTGAAGCATTCAATATACTGATAACATTAAAACATTAACCAGAAAATATATATATACCAATTACCACCCATTTAAGAGAAATCCATTCTCTTAATTTTGTTCCTCAATTTTTACAATTGGCATTTCTTTCAAAAGTTTGTTGGCCAAGATATAATTGTTTTTCATCAATTGCTCCCATTCTGAGGTTTGGAAAACCTTGTTTGCATTTTTGTTGAAAAAATCTTGGGCAGCAGCAAACAGTGTTTCCTCACCATACATATCAGCCATGCACATAACATCATACCAATTCTCAACAGCTAGATTCTCCATTAAGTGCTCACGGCAGAAGGTCTTGAGTTCCAACACACCATACTTTTCACATGTCTCAAACAAATGAAGTGCACTACGATTTGATAACTCATCAATTCGGCCACTATACAGGTAAATCAAAAACTCTGGGAAAGATTCAGGATCACAGTCTGGTATTGTGATAATGCCAGTTTGTTTCTCAGAGGTGTCATGCTGAAACATGGCTGCAAAGACCTTAGAGCGTGCTATCAAAACTGCTTTATGAGCTTGGAACTCCTTATCCTTTACTCTTAGAACTGTATCACAGACCATTTTCTCTGTGAAAAGATCTTTGAAATTCTGTGACAATATATCCAATCCTGAAAAATAAAAGAATAAAATTTTTTATAGTATATGAAATGATAGAAAATGCATTCGATAAAATATTATAAAATTGGTTTTTCATGTACCAACATATTTATTTCTTACACATAGAAGGTAAAAGATTGAACAAAAGAAAAAGCATATAATAAAGATAAGCAGATATGTGTATATGCATGCTTAAAAAAATGTAATTTAATAAATTACAACTGTTTGGAAAATGATCTTTTAAAAAGATTAAAATTTAAGGTTTATAATTAATTTCTACATGAAAATAAGATTTTTTTTTGTCAGTTTTTGTAAACAATGCATGTTTATTTTACAGTTAAATAAAGGTGAACCATTTCAAAGAGATTATCACTTATACAGTCATTTTCCTCTTAAAGAATTTATTATTTTTAAAAAACAAAATAAAGAGGTGATAGTGTTTCTTCCTTTCTGTATATATTCAATTTCTTATGTAGTTACATCTATCCTATCTATATTATAAAGGACAAACATATCTGTATGTAACGCTTATGCCATGTGAATGGACACACTCAAATTTTAAATGAAATTTCAGTTTTACAATTGTTGGTGCTGCAAATTTCTAAACTTCTATACATTCCACATTTTTAATTTTTACTCTGTCGCACAAAGAAAAAAATGTACTTTAAAATGCTATTTGTTTGAAAGCTGTATTTTAATTCATTTTTGAGTTATTAATTTTATTGTAGTTTTTAATACTTTTTTTTTCCATCATGGCAACAGAAGTATTCCAAAAATATAGTTGGTTGGTTGTATGCAGTTTTATGGTACAAGATCCCTTTGGGGACAAGCTGTGCCAAAACAAAATCGAAGTGAGAACATAAGGTTATGAATTAAAATGTAAAATAAAACAGTAATGATATATATAATAAAAAACCAGTTGACACAGAGCAAAAACCGTACTAAAAACACTGAGAAAAAAAAACTGTGAAAGTTGGTAATAGTTGTGTTTCATTTAACTGCCAAAACATCGTCAAAAGAATAATAAAAAAAGGGATATTTCCTTATATAATATACTACAATCTATAATAATGGCTTTTAATTTGTTTAGTTTAATTAAATCAACAGTTTTTCAGTTAAAAACTTGAACTTCAAATTTAAAGAAATAAGTTTTAAATTTAGTGAATCACTATTTCTTTTGTCAGAGATAATATATATTACTATGTATATCATAACATATATTATTATGTATTATAATATTAATATAAATCTTGTAATAATCTTATCTATAATATCTTGCGTACCATAAACCAAGTTGTTAATGATTCTGTTTTCAAATCACCTGAAGGAACGTTTACAAATTTGCATGGTATGTGATATCCCAAGTCTAAACAAACATATTGACATCGCTCTGCATGCAAAATCCACCCGCACCAACCTAAATTTTATGATTTTAGGTTTATGCGTTTTGGTTTCGTCTGCGCATGGATGAATCAGCCAGGAAGGGCATTGTTACATACATATTAAGTCTGCCAAATAGACTCCATTTAACCAATTATGTTTTTCCAAATCAATAAGTATTCAAATTTGATATTATAAAAGATTCTATTCACACATGAACTCATTCCTAAAAATAGACGGAGTCCTAGGAATTTTTTCAAAATTGGCAGACTCCAAAAGGAAAGAGTTCCAGAAATCATACCGAAATTGACTGATTCGAAAAACTGCTAGTTCCGAGGACTGATATGTAAATGAAAGATTACATAAAGGTGGAATTTGAAGAAAAATTTCTTAGATCATGCTAACAAGTATTCGATCAATAATAAAATTTCCTACATTTAATAACAACATAAATAGAGGGCCCGTATGGCAACATATTTATAGAGAAACCAATGATTACACTAAAAATCGAATAGACCGCCACACTACTCTGATGGTCGAAAACGAAGTTATGGTAAAATTTCATAGATAAACTTTATAGGTAAGGGAAAGTTCAACTAATGGTAATTTTTTCAAGAGGAATTATGCTTAATGCCAGAAATCATAAAATCAGGGAACACTTGCATTACGGCGATTAAAAGAAACTGCTGATTACTTGCACACACAGATCAATGAAATGAACTCACAATCTGTCCAAAATATTAAATTGTTAATATTTAAATTGTTTTTAAATTGTAAATTTTTAATTGTTAATATTTCATTTTTTCCACTGTTAAAAAAAAACTTGATTTTTTTAATATCACTTTTAAATTTTTTCGACATTTAATTTCCATAAATGCTCTTTCTTTAAATTCTAGGTAAGGGCAATAAGAACTCATTCTGCTATACTCAACTCCCTATCTTTTGTAAATCTTCATTCTTTTAATATCACTTTTAAATTTTTTTAAACATTGAATTTTCAGAAATGTTCCTGTGTTTTCTTTCTTTAAATTTTAGATAAGGGCAATAAAAACTCATTCCGCTATGCTCAACTCGCTATCTTTTGAATGTGTAGTAGATTATAAGTAGAATATATTTTACAATTGATATTCTGTTTAGGGGGGGATCAATGTTAAAGTATGAAGATTTTTTTTTTTTTTGTGGGGGGATGGGGGGATTGCCTCAATGGGTTTGAGGGGGATGGTCACCACTGAATGTTAATGTCTTTCATGCCTGATTCCCAAAACTTATGGCAGTTAATTCGTCCATCGACATAAACATCAGTGCTTATTGAGTATAAATCAGGATTTTCAGCAAAAAGGAAATGCTGCAGTAACCATTTATACATCTTGCAAGGAAGGTCTCCATACGGGCATACTCAGAAAAATCTGAAAAAATTACAGAATGTTCTTCTCATATAGTTATATATGTTTATTAAAAAAATTTCGGCAGAACCTCCTTATAACATCCGTAAAAAAATAATAAAAATTTCGTTTATTTGGCGATTTATCTCCGGTTGGCAGAAAAACGAAATTTTGAAAAATACGCTTTTACGCTTCGAATACTTTTTAAAGAAAAAACTTTCTATGTTCAATTTATTTAAATAAATATAGTTTAAGTAATTTTAGTTTTGCATTTTTACTTTACTTTAAGTGTAATTTTGTCATATACGTTTATATGTACTTATAACAAAATGAAATTAATGTATTTTATCATTTAAAACACAATTTAAATTGATTAAAATTGTTCCAAATTGAAAAACACACTATTAAAAATCTGCTGCATTTTGTTGCAACACACTCACTTGCTTGTATAGAAAACGGTTACTTGGCTGTGAAATGGAGCTTCCTCATTGGTTGGAATTGAGATATTATATACAAGCGGTGGAGTGCGTTGCAGCAAAATGCAGCAGATTTTTAACAGTGTATGACACAGTCAATTCACAGTGCTATGGAGCATTCTCATTGGTCAGAAGAGAGATATTCTATAAAAGTAGTGGAGTGACGTTGCAGTAAATGCTGCAGATTTTTAACAGTGAAGTCAATTAAAATCAATTTTCAGATTCGTTAAAATCGTCTGCTTTTGGCGAGGAAATGCAATGCTCGCCAAATCCCGCGTCGCTTTCAGCTTTTTACGCCAATTATTCCAAACTATTTTATTTTTTTACATATCTAATAATGTAATTCCGACGCTAATTTTCACTGATCCTTTATTACCTACATGAGTAGTTTAATTCGTATTTTTTTCAAAAAATTCTGAGTATGCCCCCAATGGAGACCTTTCCTTGTTGGTACCATCTATGCTGTCCTGTACAATTGTAGAATATTTCAGGCTGTTCTGAATAGTGAAACTGAACACTACAGTAGTTTTGGATCTGTTCAGAAAAATGAAGAGAACAATAAACCTTAGATCCACAAAATGTAGTCAATTACACAATTTTTAATGTCATTAATGGTCAAAGTTTGCATAAAATAATTAGTTTTCATTTTTCATCAACTTATAGTGCCATAATACCCAGTTTTTCACTTCTAAAACCTATTTTTCCAGCACTCTCATGATTAAATCATTGATCAGAGAAAAAAACTTTTTGCACATAAAATGTAAGAAATTTTATCTTCTTTAATTTATGTATTGCCGATATTTATGTAAAATTTCATAGTTTTGGTGTTATTTTGAAAAAGGCAAAGAAAAATCACATTTTTTGCAAAAAAAAAAAAAAAAAAAAAAAAAAAAAATATTACGACTATTTAGAAAAAGTTATAAAACAATATAAAATATATATGAAAGCTATGTAAACAATTATTAATTTATATTTTCTTATTTTTAAAGTGGGATACTGCCTCATTAAAAATCTTTATACATAAATAAGTGACTTATTCATAATACTAACATATTCAAATATGCTAGTAGCCATTATTAAAAATGCAGTAGTGCTCTAGACAGTTTCATTTTGTATATTATTTATTTGAAGAAAATTATCCATAATATGAAAATATCCATTCCAAGCAGAGAAGATATTGAGCCTAGTACAGATTTCTTTTAATGATACTGGATATTTTGTTACCTGAGAATAATAAGGTTCGATCTGTGTTTTTGAAAAAATCGACTTATCAATATAGAAATGTTCTATATGTATCTATAAAGGCATTTCTGGATTAAAAATAAAGTCATAATTATAATATCATACGTAAATTGTATGTAACATCATTTTGATGCAAAAATGGCTTCATAGACACAAATAGAACCTTTCTATATTGATAAGTTAATTTTTTCAAAAACACAGATAAAACCTTATTCTCAGGTGACAATCTGTTAAGCTTTTCTGGTATATTAATTATTAATTGACTTTAAAAATGAACATATGAAATACAATTTAAAATAAATTTCATAAGACTTTAATTCTAATTTATATAAAATGGATATTAAGTAAAATAAATTAACACTGTTGCTAAATAGTAAGATATGCACTGAAAAAAAACCAATAAAAGCTGGCTAGTCTGGTTTTTTTTTTGCAGCCTTAGAGGAAAAGCAATGATGAAAGCTTGATCCTTTTAATTTTTTATTATTATATAATTAAAAATGAAATCAAGTAAAAAAGTTGGAAAAACAATAGGAGAAACAGATACAAAAACCATGTAACCATGAATAGCTTACTGATTCGTCAGAGGAGCTTAGCAAGCTAAATTCAGTAAACCCATGCTATTTCGTCGAATATCGTCAGCAATATGCCTAAAACAACAATATTTAGCTCCTTATAACATATAAAAAACCCAACAATTGAAAGAAACTGAGTTTTGAAGGAGAAAAAATTAATACATAAAAGATAAAAAATAATTTATAAATGAGATGAATAAAACAAACTAATACACACAAATCACCAAGAAAATATAGGTGAAAACTGGGAAACTGAGTTAATAGCCAGTGGTCGGTAGATTCAATTTCATTAGCAGCCATATGCTTCAAATTTTCTTGACATCTCAAATTAATCGCTGTATATATACATATTTTTCTATAAATCAGAGTTTGAAGCCAGCCAACTATTTATGATAAGAATAGGGAAGCAGTAAAAATTCCCGAAAATTACTTTAAAATCATAAAATCTGTTATAATAATTTTTACAATATATATTTTTGAATTATTTGTATATGTTCATACTAGAGGTCTGCACGGGCTGGGCCATGGCCCGATTTTCATTAAAGGCATTCGGGCCGGACCGGGCTCGGGCATTAATTTTTTTTCCTGGAGTATCGGGGCGGGCCGAGCCTAACTTATTTTTTCTGTATGAAGCCTAGACTAATTTCGTTCTTCTTTGTCTTCACTGACCAAAATAATCAGTTCCTGTTGAATCTTGCCATATGAAAAACTTTTTCTCGACGTGGAAAAGTCAGTTTATAAATCAGTAAAGTTTGGCTTGGTCCAAAAATTTTTGCAAAATAGACATATACTTTTAAGTCATCATTATACTACAAATAAACATTAGAATTTATCCTTTTTTAAGAATCATAGATTACTAGGCGTCTTAAAATAGAATTAAACACATTAAAAAACATGCTTATGATGGAATTTTTGTTTAAACTGAAAACTACAATTTTTTTTTAAACTGTTCATTCATACAAAATGAATACGACAATATGTGAAAAAAATATATATTAAACATTTACATCTGCTAAGAAGGAAACGTATTTTTTTCTTTCCTATGTCTTAGATATAGGGATGCACAACCTGTGGCCCACGATGGGTTAACGTGTGGCCCCTGGACATCTTCAATATACAAGTGGAAAAAATTGCAATATTTGTAGTGCCTGTTTTTGTTATTTCCTGCTCATTTCTTACTTATTTCAGGGGATATTCAGTGTCATCTATTTTCCTTTTATTTTTCTTCCTTACTTCATTTTCAATAGCAATACACCGTTAATTTTGTGCGAGCAGCCATGTTTTCAGATCAAAACATTTGATCGCTTCACTTCACTTGACAGACATCGCGATTCACCTAGTTTTCACAAGTTGTGAAATGAGTTTTTTTTTTTTGTAGGTACTAATTTATTAAGTTTATTTTTGACTGATTTAAGTTTTAAATGTTTAAATTAAATTATCTAGCTATTTTTAAAAGTAAATTATTAGACAACCTTTTTTGTAGGCAAATTTATTTTATGCAAAACATCTGTTTTGCATATGTCAAGAGTTTTTCATGAATGATTCATGATTCTTTGCTGTGATTGGCTAGAAGGCTTCAGTGGGCATTTAAATAGTATTTATTTTTTGGTAGGAGATATGTGTCTCTTGAGTGTGAGAAATTATAACTAGTGTCAGCTTCTTGAGTTTAGTATGATATCCATTTAGAAATTATGTGAAGGTGAAAGTATTTGGAATGAGCTGTGTTAGTGTTGGTTTGAGGTTAAATATTATCAAGAGTAAAAATTTTTTTGTGCTAAAGATGACACTGGGTATCTTCTGAAAATGTTGAATTTATTTTGTTTCAAGAATTGTAACCTTTTTAAGATCTACAATAAAAACTGCTTTCCAAGGAAACTTCATGCCTACTTATTGTGAGTACTTTGTTTCATTTTCAAACTTTTAGAAACTTATTGTGTTTATCATCATACTCTGCTAATGACTTATTTAAAAGGTAGTAGACTTAACATTAGTTAAAAGGTAGCATCCACAATTTTTGTGCATAAGTCGCAAAAAAAGAAATCGTAAAAATCAGAACAAATAAAATTTCGTCAGTCACTTAAAAATAGCTTCTCAAATCACTTAAATTTTGTAGGTTGGGCACGGAAAAAATGCGAATTTCATTAATCAAGTGCAGGAAAATAGCGAATTTTGTTGGAGGCTCAGAAAAATAGCAAAATTCGTTCATCAGGTGTAGAAAAATCGCAAATTTTGCTCATGAGGTATGAAAAAAAAATTTCACCGATTAAGGACGAATGTTGCGATGATGTGCGGAATAGTGAAAATTTTGTTGATCGGCTGCAAGACAATTGGGAATTTTGTGAGTTAAGCAGGAAAAAAAAAAAAAAAAAAATTGCGAATTTCATCTTGCTGCGTTAAAAATGCAATTTTGTTAAAGTCAGTTAAAAAGTTGTGAGTTCCGTAGATTGGGCGAGGAAAAATACGTATTTCGTCAATTAAAGGCAGAAAAAGTACAAATTTCGTCGATCGAAACAGAAAAAATGAGAGTTTACTGATAGAGTTCCAAAAAATCGCAAATTTTATTGGTCGGAATAGAGAATATTGCGAATTTCGTTGATATCATGCAGAAAAAATTGCAAATTTAGTCGATAAGGATTAAATAAAACCGCAAAATTCTTTTATTAAAAAATCGTGATTTAAAATCACGAATCTTGTCGAACAAGTGAAGAAAAATCACGAATTTCGTGAATAGACTTTGTAAAAATCGCAAATTTCATCGATCAGGTTCTTTAAAAATCGTGAATTCTGTCAATCAGCTTTATAAAAATTTAAAATTTCATCAATAAAGTTTTAAAAATCGTGAATTTTATCAATCATACAAGGAAAAATTACCGATCAACTTTGTAAAAATAGCGAATTTCGCCAATCGATTTCGTAAAATTTTATAATTTCAGCAATCGGCTTCGTAAAAATGCGAATTTTGCTGATCTGACGTGGAAATATCGTGAATTTTATTCCATGTTACTTTTAGTTTGCGAGAAATCACTAATTTTATTAGTTTTTATTTAAATATTAAAAAAAGTACTGAACCAATTTCAATGAAATGGAAGAAGTACCAATGGAAGAGTAGCCTCTTTCATTTAACACAAAAAACAAATTAATCGGTTGAATAGTTTCTGAGTAATCGGTGAACATACATAGAAAAAAAAAATACATTCGCGCCGAATTGATAACATCCTCTCCTTTTATGAAGTCACTTAAAAAAACATATAATACGGAATTTTTTTTTTGTATACCATACACATATGTCAGGAGTGAGGTTCGAACCGACACTCTCTTTCAAAACCAGAGGTAAATTCTGGTGCCTTAGACCGCTCGGCTGTCCGGACTACATTCGCTTCAGGGAACTTATTCAATCTCATGTTACTTTTTGCAAGTCTATTCTCCTTTTTGAGTACTCTTTCACTGATAAAGTATTGACTTAATAAAAAATCTCTGATACTCTATGGTAACGGTTAAATACAAAAATATTCCTAACAGCATAATTAGTATTTAACTTTTTAAATATATATTTAAAAATTATAATACGGAAAAATTATTGTATACTCGTATGTCAGTAGCGGGGTTCGAACCCACGTTGCCTTTCGAAAACCAGATCTTAAATCCAGCGCCTTAGACTGCTCGGCCATTCTGGCATCGGTATATTTATTCGACATCCATATTACTACTGATTTGCGAGAAATCACTAATTTTATTAGTTTTTGCCTAATTACTAAAAAAGTACTGAACCAATTTCTATGAAACGGAAGTGGTACCAATTCGAGAGCAAGCTCTCTCATTTAACACCAAAATCAAGTTAATTGGTTGGATAGTTTCGGAGTAATCGGTGTACATACATAAAAAAAAAAAAAATACATACGCGTCGAATTGATAACCTTCTCTCCTTTTCGGAAGTCGGTTAAAAATATAGAATGACATCTGTGTGAAAACCATGATGCTGCAAAATATGAATGATAACAGCCATCGAGTGTTAAAGATAGATTCATTCACTTTAATCACATAAGAATATCATTTACTCTAAGGAGATTCTCATTGTACAATAAACACCTTCAAATCCTCAAATGCCAAAAATCCACACATTATCATATATATAACCAATGAAATTCTCAATTCTGATGCAATGACAAAATTAGAGAACTGTATTTTTATATAATTCTGAATGTATTTTAATATATAATTTTCAGTAATATGAATGAGCTCATGATTTTTCACAAGAAAAGTATAAATTTCTGGGGAAAAAAAATTGGATATTGTTGATATTACTGAATTATAATTTTTTAAAACCAAATATTATCAAGCTTTTTTGTTACCGAGACTGGCTAAATCTGAAATAAAACTTCCTTACTTTATGATTTTGATGTGGATTAATAAGTTACCTTTTAGAAGAAAGTTTCATTGAATAATTCAAGAAAAATGTACCTCATCTTTATTATGCATGTTTAATTATATATTAATAATTGAGCTTTAATTTTAATAATTTAATCATTTTTTAAATTATCTTTTTATAACTTTACTATACTGCAAGCATTCATTATAATTTTTATTGCATTCATTATTACATTCAAATTACAGTTTAAAAAACACAAATGTAAACACGACAATTACCAGAAATCTGCAAAATTCCAAAATTCACACTACTTCTTGTACCAAGCTGTGTGGATTTGAGAAAGGCTTTTATATAGGAGGTTTTAAAAAATATAATAAAATTAAAAATATTTAAACCTGTGTATGCATGTCTTATTTATAAAGAAATAATTTTTTATGAAATTTCTACATACTTACTCTTCAGTTTCTTGCGTTTTGGTTGATCCACCATATTTGGATCATTGGATTGACTAGCTTCAAGTTTCAGTGAGCATGTGATAGTAACAATACCTGATGGTGCCAACTCTGACTTTCGCCGAAGCACTTCGGATAGCTTAATAAAGCGATGTTCACTACGCTTTTGGTCATCTTTCATAATTCCTCTATCCAACAGCTCTACAGATCCATCAAGTTTTTTCAATCCAAAAGTATATTCCAATGAGCAGTTACGATGTTCATTTCTCATCAATATCAAACTTGTGGATTCAGGATTGCTTAAAAACTTGCCAGCAAGCAGCAAACGCCAAGTAGCATCAGCAAAGGAGAAAGTGGGACTTACAAAGCATTTGAAATTCTCATCTTCCACATCAGCAAATATATCAACTACTTTCCATTCAATTTGTGTCAATTCATGGGTTTTTTGTAACACAGACATGAGGAAACTGAAAATCCTCTTGGAGGAAAAGAATCTGAAAATAAAAAAAATTGAAAGAGGAAAAAAGATAAAAAGAACACATGCAGATTAGAATATATACATATAGCAAAAATGAAATTGCAAATGGTGGCAGAATCCTAAAAATGAACAAAAATATGCATGGGAAATAAGAAATGCATAACAAAATTAAACTATAAATAATCTGCAGAATCATCAGAGGAGTTGGCAGATTAATTTAGTGTTCCCATTATGCATTTTTCGAAGGGCGGCGTGCCCTGCCCGCCTTTATTTAATTATTGATACGCCCTGCTGCCCTTTTGTATATAACACGCACCCTGCCCATTTCTCAAAGCATGTACTTTGCACCCCGTAATTTCTTGAAAAAAAAAATGTCTTATTTTCCTTCCCTTTATGGAAAAAAACCCCCAAGTACATGCTTGAAAAACAAGTCATTCAAATGTAATTACTTGTTCACGACAGGTGACTATAATCCGACAATCGGACCCTCCCCACTCAACACATAGTCCAAACAGGTGCCCCAATTCATTGTTTATTCAAGATTTCAACATTCCCTCACTGCATTCTGTTCAATATTTCCAGATTCCAACACACCATTATTACCTGCTCATGACAGGTGACGATAATCTGACAATCGGACCCTCCCCAAGCAAATCTAGAAAAGGTGCAAAAAATCCCACTTCTTTGTTTATTCAAGATATCAATATTTCCCACTACTTTCTGTTCTGGATTCCTAGATTCCAAAGCATCATTTGCATTTGCAGTTTTAACCCCTCCCCCCCACCATAGATCATGTGCTTGTTACCTGCATTTCATTTAGATATGCCTTCATTGAACCGTAAGATAAAATTATCGAAAGATGCAAGAAAAAAGGAAAGATAATCATGCAAAAGATTAGCCGATACATTTAAAATAAGTATTTTTTTTTTTTCCATTTTATTTTATTTAAATGTTTCTGTTGAAAATATGAATAACTAGCTTAACATCTATTGCATTATATTTACAAATTATGATTGTGATGGAACAAAAATAAATCCTTTCAACATGGCGAAGTACATTATCAGATGCAAGCTGGTAACGGCCTGTTCTGTTATTTGAACAAATAAACTGCAGTTGTCATCTTTTTATCCAAATAAACTTAACAGTGGGGGGGGGGGGGGGGGGGGGGGGGGGGTTAGAGGGTTCTAGTTATCTGAAAACATATTTTAATAGAGATTTTGTAAGCGGCCTAATTTATTATTTGAACTCGCTGAAAATTTGAACGCAATCGGATAATTCACAAAAGATATGCATGTTAATAGAATGAAAAAGAAACATTAGCTTTCCGTTTTTTATTATTATTACTTACCCATCATATTTTGTTTAAGATAAATCTTGCAATCGTTTTGAAAATCAAAACCCCCCTTTTTTTTTCTTTGAAAGATTTACACGTTTTAGACACAGGGGATTCGTGGATAACCTTTCTTTCCCGAAATTATCTTTCAAAATTAATTTGTAAATGCGAAAAAAAAAAAAAAAAAACCTTTTTAGTTCAAATCATCTGAAAACCGTGTGACCTATATTTCCCCCCCTCTCTGCAAAGTGCAAAGATAAAGACCATAAATACATGACTCATATAAACTAAACAAACAGATTCACGTGCAGGCTCATAGGCTGCCTTTTATTTTCTTTTTTTCTTTTGTTGCTTTAGGTTGTTGCAATCTGAAATGAATGAAATAAAATAATTAGAGTTAGAAAACTTTTCTTTCAAAATACGTCTGTTAGACGTCTGCACGGGCCGAAATATTCAGGCCCGAGCCACAGAAAAAAAAAAAAATTGGCCCAGCTTGAACGAAGAAAATATTGGTATTATTGTAGAGAAAATTTAGTGACCCGACCCGGTCTGGTGCAATAGCTAAAAACAAGGCCCAAGCTCAGCCCGGTCCTGAAAAAAAATTTAAATTTCGGCATGAACCCAGCTCTTATGGAAGAATTCGGACCAAAATAGCTTATCTTGGTCTTTTTTTTTCAAAGTTTATTATCTCCATTTATGCAGAAGTACCGTAGGCTGTGATATTTATGCTTTTAATGAACCTTTGTTTGTGGTACGTAAATGTTTCAGTCTCAGTTATCATTAGTATTATTAATCCAATTCCATGTAATGGAAACAAAAATCTAAAAATTGGTACATGATAAAAGGTACATCTTCTAAAACGGAATCGCATTGGAAAGAAGAAAGTTCTTTCCCTTTTTAGCAAGTGTAAATGTTTAATATATTTTTTTCTCGCGTATTATTGTATTAATTTTGCATTGAGGAATAGTTTTAAAAAATTTTCAGTTTAAAAGGAAATTCCGTCATACAGTTTTTTTTCATGTGTTTAACTATTTTATAAACCTAAAAATCTTTAAAAAGAATAAATTCTAATGCTTAATAGTAGAATAATAACAACTTAAAAGTATATGCCTTCTTTGCAAAAAATTTTTGGACCAAACCAAGTTTTTCTGATTTTTGAACAGACTTAGCCACGCCTAGAAAAGGATTTTCATACGGAATGATTCGACCGGAACTGATTATTTTGGTCTGTGAAGACAGGGAGGAATGAAATCAGCTTCGGCTTTGTATGGAAAAAATAAGTTAGACCCGGCACGAAATGACTAGCGACTACATCCGGCCCGAATGCCATTATGGAAATCGGTCAGCGAGCCGGGCTTTGGGCACGGCTTAGCAGATTCAGATCTCTTGCATTTGTAATGAGAGATTGTTTTAAGATGTACTTAAAATAATTTATTGATTGAAAATGATCGACTTAAAATGTAAGGAGGGGACATGGATGAAATTACACCAAAGACGTTTTGCAGCAGCCAAAATCTGATTTTGGAGATCCAGTTTTGTGAAAGCAAAAATCAGATTTTGTAGTCGTAAAAACCATTTTTGTTGCAACATAAATCTGCTTTGTAGTAGTAAATATGAATTTGTAGCGGCAAAATCAGATTTCGCTTTCTTCCGATGAAATTTGTGTCTTTTCCCGATCTTCTGACAAAATTTGCGCTTTATGACGGCCTTTTAAAGAAATTTATGGATTTCTTTTGCAATTTTTTTTGTTTGTTTTTTCACGAAATTAGCTATTTTTTGACAAAATTCACTGGTTTTTGTTTTTTACGCTATCTTTTGACGAACTTGCATGTTTTTTTCTTTTCTTTGCGATCTTTCTGTTTTTCAGTTTGAGAAAAAAGTTGCTGGTTTTTTTTCACGATCTTTTGATGAAATTTGCATCTTTTTGCGATCTTTTGATGAAATTTGCATCTTTTCGCGATCTTTACCCGAACATAGTGTTTTACACAATTCTTTGTCAAATATGACGTTTTTCGCAATTTTTTGACAAAATTCGCATGTTTTTCGCTAACTTTTGGAAATATCCGAGTGTTTTTAGCTATCTTTTGACGAAATAATCTGCGTATTTTCGTGTTTTTTTCATTTTTTGACGAACTTAATGATGCATAAAAAGTTAAAAATGGAATTATTTTTTGTTTCTCGAATCGACAAAATCGTACAAAATTTTTATTTTGGTACTAAGTATATTTTGGTGCAGGTTTGAGGCAAATTTACAAAGGCATAAAATGACAAAATTTAGCTACTAATAAAAATATCATAGCAAAACAAAATATTACACATAAGATATGAAAAGATAATTTAAGAGAAGGTAATACTTCAATGATAAATAGCATTTTAAAAAACAAGAAATTTGACTTACTAATGGAGAGTGTGCTAAGATATAAAGTGATTAAAATAAATTTAATTGTGACAGGTTTTTGAATACATAAAAAACTATGAATTATTTTGAGCCAAGAAACTCAAAGTGTCAAAAAAAGCAGTGTATTACCATTTGACAAATGAAAGATGATGCAAATTTCAATGGCATACAAGCACAAATTTAATTAGGCTTTCATAAGAATTCATTCTAGGATCAAGTGCAAGCAGGGTGCACTTTGGAGAAAAAAAAGGGGGAAACAATGTAATCATAAATAATTTAACTAATTGAATTCTTCCCCCATCTCCCAAAAATATGTTTCTCCCCCCTTAACCCCTCATCAACACTTTGCAGTGACAATTATATATATAAAACTCCTACGTGTATAACAATTCCGGGGTCAACCTATCCACGAGAAAAAGAAACTCATTCATCAATGAAAACATTTCACAGTCGTAATGGAGCATTTTCATTAGTCAGGTTTACAGTAAGAGCTGTAAATGACGTTACTACATTTTACTTCTCTTTGAAATCTTTCCACGATTTCAAAAAGTATATTTAATTAAAACTTTTTATTAAAGGAAGGCGAAGGTGCGTTTTAAATGCAATATTGTTAAAATTTTTATATTCGGGTTGCTTTAATTTTTTTTCTTTAAAGCCGTGAATGACTCTTGAGAATTTCAATTCTATAAAAAATATTGTGAAAAGTTACCTCCGATTTTAAAGGCATTTTTTTTCTGACCAATGAAACCGTTCCATAGTCGTAATGGAACGTTCTCATTGGTCAGATTTACAGTGGTAGCTGTAAATGACGTTACATTTTACTTCGCTTTGAAATCTTTTCACGATTTCAAAAACAATATTTAGTTAAAACTTTTTATTTAAGCAAACCGCAGGTGCGTTTTAAATTTCATTATAATCCCCACCCCCATCTATCAGATAGTTTTGCTATAGTTTTAAATGCAGATTTCTGTTGAAATTTTCTTCCTTTTTTTGTTAGATTTTTCCCTCTCCAAGTTTAATCGCTGCATTTATCAAAATTGTTTCAGCTTAAAGTGGCTATGATTGACTACAGTTGTAATTTTTTATCATCCTTTAAAAATGCAAACACATCATTTTGACGGGCTATCTTCTAGTATAAAATAATCATCTTAATTTCTCTTTCTAGAATTTTATATTCTCCCAATCTCACCTTTTTTTCCTTTCCTCCTACACACCAAGCTTAAAATTTTCTTTTGGATTCCATAAGTATTGTTATTTACTTAAAAAAAAAAAAAAAAAAAAAAAAAAAAACTATAAGCAATAACTGTTTACTCTCTGAATAACATGAATTAGTAGGGACAGAGAGGAAAAGTAGTTTTTTTTTTTTTTTTTTTTTTTTTTTTTTTTTTTTTTGGGGGGGGGGGGGGGGAGGGGAGATTACCAGATAGAGATGACCGATTATTTACTAAAGAATTACAAATAAGATAATGAGTTTCAAACTCCTCAAATTTTGTATGGTAGGCAGAGGGAGGAGACATTCAATCTTGTTTGGGGATGGGTAAAATTACTGATTATTTATTGCTACAACAAAATAACGTAACAGTTAAAGCAGAAAAGTTAAAAAGACTTCTGACTTGATGAGGTGGAGATCAACAAGAAAGAAGCAGACTTTTTTTAATGGAGCTATTAGATCACTTATTTATTGTATTAAAGATTTACAAATAAGAGAAAATAATTTAAATTAAAGAGTTTTTTACCTATTTTAAGGATTTTTTTCCACTTAAAAAAAGGAAATTTATGTGGCCAAACTTACATATACAGTAGACTCCCTCAAATCCGCAACTCTCTAAAATCTGCACATATTTTACAGATGTAAACAATGAAACTTTAAATTTAGATATTGGGACAAAAATTTTTTTTTTTTTTTGGTTTTGTATCAATTCCATACATTTTTTAATTTGTAATTTTCTTAATAATACTCTTTTTTTCATGAAAAAAGATTAATTTTTTTGAAAAAAAAAAAAAAAATAAATAAAAAAATAAAGATATTGCTGATATCACTGGTAATCACAATCTTCTTACCAAATATCTTTATGCATTAATTAAGATTTTTTGGTTATTAAGCCTGGCTAAACTTAAAAAAAAAAAAAAAAAAAAAAAAAAAAAAATCCTTATTTTATGATTTTGATGTGAATTAGTAGTGTACTTTGAGGCAATTTTTGTTGAATAATTTTGGAAAAATACATTTATCTTTATAATGAATATTTAATCATACACTATTGATTATTAACTTGACCTTTGCTATTAATACTTTAATAATTTTAAAAATTATCTAAATTTTTATTATTTTAGTTTATTACTTATTTTAATATATTGTAAGCATTCATTATAGTTCCGATCACACTATTGACTCAAATGACTGTTTAAAAAATTTAAAGCAATGACCAGAAATCAGCAAAATTCTAAAATCTGCACAACCTCTGGTCCCAAGCTGTGCGGATTTGAGGGAGTCTATTGTAAATATAATTTATATATTTATTTTATTTAAATTACACAATAAATTATATCAACTGTGATTTACAGCTAGTATTTGTCCAATATTTCAGGGGAACTTTTTTTTTTTTTTTTTTTTTTAATGTAGTCTATTATAGTAAGGTATTTAATATTTATGTAAATGTTTTGAGAATTATATTCTCATATTTTAAATGAAATAAAAAGTATCGTAGAAATGAAAACTTACTTGTATTTTAACATGAATATTTAGTAAAAATAGCTGCAAATTGATATTTCTTTATTGAATATTGAATTATATAATATACACACAATATATTAATTTATATGTTAGAAAATTTTATTTTAACCATTATTTTTTAAATTAGGAATACTTAGAGATTCTAAAGTGAACATTATTTGGTTAGTGACACCTTATGTGTAAAAAATCATTTATTTTTAAACAACAGATTTTACCTCTCCAATTGTTTTATTTTTTAAAGCCTGCAGATGGAGCAATGTTTTTACCAAGTTTCAGAAAATTTGATGATGAGTATTTTTTATGATCCATTACAGTCAGCCCCTTTTTTGGGTGACATTTTCAGTTTGCACATAATAAAAAGTAAATAAATGAAAATTTACTATTATTTTGATATGAAGTATGCATTCTTTGTAAAAATAGCTTCACATTGGTACCAGATATATAAAATTTGAGCCATTAGCTGTCAAGTTAGGGTCATTCTTAGACACTGATGAGAATCCAAGATGGCCGCCATTTAGTAAAAATGGTCAGTTTTCATATGGCTATATCTCAGCCAATATTGCGAAAATTACTTTTAAATTTCAAATTTGAGGGTTTCACTACTATGTCTATGATAAAAAAAAAAAATCTGACTATGATGCAACAAACATTGGTTGAATTCGTGTGGAATGACCCCATTAATATTCCTAGACGAATGACAAAAAAAAAAAGTAGTTCATAGCTATATACAACGTGAACTGCTTAAAATATGCATTTTTATTTGATGGAGTTAATCAGACTGACTTCTGAACGCTTCATATTATGTACAACATAAATTAAATAATATTCCTGGACCCATCATAAAGAAATTTTAAATGAAATTTCAGTTTTACAATTTTCGAAAGTGCGAATTTTTAAACTTCTAAACATCACCCATTTTAAATTTTTACACCGTTACATAGAGGAAAAAAAAAAAAAATGCACTTTGAAATGAAATTTGTTTGAAATCTTTATCACAATGTTTTCAAATTATTATTTTTTACAGTTTTTATTACTTTTTTTTCACTATGGCAACAACAGTATTCTATTTTTGGGCATTAAACATCGACCAATCAGAAAACGAATGAAATAAAAAACAGAAGTATTCCATCTTTAGAAATTTTTTGCAGTTATTTAAGGATTTTTTGACGAAATTAGCTTTCTTTTTTAGATTGTTTGAGTTTTTCAATGATAATTTAAAGATTTGTGCGTGTTTTTAGGGATCCCTGAACAAAATTTGTGTTTTTACATGATCTTTGGATGAAATTTGCGTTTTTTCAGTATTCTTTGACAAAATTTAGGTTTTTTTTGCACAATCTTTTGATGAAATTTTCATTTATATCACGACCTTCTGACAAAATTTGAGTTTTTCATGCAAACCTCTGACAAAAATTGCATTTTTAATGTGATCCTCAGTTGAAATTAGTGATCTTTCTGCGAGTGATTTGCAAAATTGATTTTTTCGGTGATCATATGTGGAAATTCCCATTTTTTTAAATAAAATTTATTATTTAAAAAAATGGGATATAGCCATATAGGAACCAAATACCTTAAAGCTTCAGAAAATTCAGAACAGAATCACCCTTGGATCGCTTAATGAATGCGAATTTTGTCTCACTATTGTCGAAAAAAAAAAAAAAAAAAAAACACAAATTTTGACAGAGTATTGGGAAAGAAATATGTGAACTTCATCAAAAAGTTACAAAAACATGAATTTTGTTCAACAGTCGTAGAATAAACACGAATTAATCAAACAGCCGCCCAGAAAAGAAATTTTTTTGCCGAAAAGAATTGCAAAAAAGATGTGAATTTTGTCAGTGAGTTATGGAATAAATGTGAATTTACTCAAAAGGCTATTTAAAAAAAAAATTTCATCAAAGAATCACAAAAAAATTTTAATTTCGCCAGAGGGTCACAAAAAATGCAGCCATCTCTTTGATAAACAGCACACGTACAAACATATGTGTTTATTATTATCTATATCATTTTTTGTTGGAAACAATATTAAACTAACTTTTGTAAAATTGGGTTTAACTAAAACCAACTTGCAGGAATCTACACTAAATCTAAAATAGAGCCAAACCAAAAACAGAGTTTACTAGACTTGTTACATAAACTAATAAACACTGGGAGGTAATTTACCATTTGTAAAGACTAGATTGTATAAAAGCTTGACCTTTCCTTTAAATCTTTTTATAAACACATTTTGCATAATTATTCTGGGTTGTTGATAAAAATTGCTTCATTGGTATTTTGTC
Source organism: Maratus speculifer (assembly GCA_964019185.1). NCBI lineage: Eukaryota > Metazoa > Arthropoda > Arachnida > Araneae > Salticidae > Maratus > Maratus speculifer. The sequence continues at coordinate 173,261,129 of OZ025299.1, forward strand.
ATGTCTGTATTCTTGTAATTCTTTAAATAGAACATAAAATAATAGTGCATTTAATTTTGTTTTCTTCCTCCCAAACTGCTAAACGGTGCGAATGTACTTTACACTCCTTCTTGGCGCGATTTTTAAAAATCGCCAAATTGGCGCGTTTTTGCGTCTTGTCTCCCGGAGCGTCTTTCTCCAAGGCCGCCACACACTACAGAGACATACGTCAAAAATCGTGCAATATGACGCAATCAAACCGGTTTTTTCTCTCTTATCACTGTGAAATTGTCCATGTCGTACGTTTTTTCGTTCAATGTTTGGCCTGCCACAGACCTGTCATACATTGAGCGAAAAAACATGACACACTGTTAAAAATTTCAAACTTTTGCTGCATCGTCACCGATTAAAAAAAAATTTCACAATAAATATATAAAACCATTGACTTTCTAATATACTAATAATAAATAATATACTAATAAATCTAATTTCTAATAATAAAACTTTATATGCACCAGTTTCTAAAACAAACAAAATACAATAGCCATAAAAAAAAATTCACTTATCTTTACTTATTTACATTACGGAATCCTACAAAGAGGATACTTTATTTTATTTATGATTTATTCAAGAAAATACATCACGCGTTCCAAATTAAAAATCTATCCAACAAACTAAAAGAATTATTTCTGCTTCCAGATATCGTTTCATGCGGCAGACGATTCAGTAATTACAAAATTTGATGCAATTTTTTCATCTAATGTCCGGTATTCAGGCACATTTTGCGAATACAGAGATAACAAAACGAGATTCAACAATCAGAAAACGGCATTCAAAGTTTTTGCTTTTTTAAGTGAGCGAATTTTCTGATTGGTCAATTTCGTTTCACTAACAGCACAAAATCTATCCAGATTTCTGCTATGAAAAATACTTTTGTTCCTTAAAAAACTCAGCGTAAAAAACTATTTAAGCACTGTAAAAATTAAAAGAAATTAATTTTAAAAAGACACTGCGTACATTCAAGCGAATTATTTTAAATTGGGGAATTTCTTATTTGTGTATTTTACAGATATTATTTATATCAATAAACAGTCACAAAAATAATTGTGTACTTATCAGCGCCGTGCGAAAGGGGGGGGGGCGAAGATGGCAGTTGATCGGTTCTGTAACAAGAACCATCTAAAACAGAGTAAAATTTAGCAGCTTATAACAGTGTAATTACGGTGACCTAAAAGAGTAAGTAATTGGTGACGTTGTGACAGTGTAATATAAGACATTAAAGAAACTGTTTTTCAGTAAAATCAGGCTAACGTTTATTGACGAAAAATAAATGTAAGTTTAAATAAAACATATATAAGTCCAGATGAAAATATAACAGGCATAATTGTGAACGGAAACAAGTTCAGGTAAAATTATTCTAAGTCATGAAATAATATTCAAGTTTAAATGAAAATATGTATAAACTCAGATGAAAATATAACTGGTAAAATGTAAACAGAAAAATGAGCTCAACTCCAAATTTAACTTAAAATCATTCTATGTATTGAAATAATATTACTTATTGAATGGCATGGCATGGCATATAACAATACTAGGATAGCAATGAAAAACAAAAACAGACTCACTTATGGACGACAGCTATCGACGTATTAAAGAAATTCCAGCTATACGGCACATCTAATAACTCGATGAAAAGTCTTAAGAAAACAGAGTTTTTAACTGAAGCTAATAATGTCCACACATACATATGATGATTTGATTAAAACAAACACAAATGGGTTACTACTGCTAATGAAATGAAACACCGGCGAAATTGATAAAACCATATTCAAAATCAAATGTCCAGCAATGGATTTAGCATAATTACTCAACTAGATGTTAACTTTAAAACTTTTAAAACTGTATGAGTTACAAATACATTTCTGAAACTGTATCATATTGACGTTAACATCAATTGTCTAGAGACATAACATCACTTCAAAATCCACCGCACAACATATCTCAGCCGGCTTTAAATAGCCGCGGCAATTCCGAAACTGGATACGCCCCTCCGAGTTGAGTAAGCGAGCTCCCGACTTGCGACGGAAGAAATGCAAGACCGCCACTTGCGAGATGCGATCCGCGATGCTTGCGGATTGAGATCGAACGGAGCGATAAAACCAGAATGAACGTACCCACGGAAAAGATAAGCGATTGATTTGAACGTGTAAACAAAAGTTCGGAAACTGGATACGGAAGATGGAAGATGGAAAATGCCGGCAAAGGAAAGAAATGGAAGTTGGAATAAAACATAAGATAGTAAGCCATGCCATTTTACAATATTACGATATATATAATTAGAATTATGTATTTTAGAGTGTTAAGGAAGAAAAATGGCTGACAATCGCCCCCCCCCTTAACACTCGTACTTAAAAATAAAATGGATAATTAACAGATATTGAAAAATATATATATATATAGAATACAGTAAAACATTAGAATATAAACTATCACACTTCGATAGCTACCAGTAAAACAGAAACTTAACATTAACAAGCATAAATGCAACAAATTCAATAACTTCAACAGGGTTAATCAAAAACATCAATTTCCAACAATGTTAATAACAATATTCAATAACAACTAGATTAACAATTTTTTTTCATTTCATGAAAGTTTAGTTACAATTGTAACTCTAACGAAAAAATTTTTTTTTCCACGTCGGAAAAGTTCAATAGCAAAAGTCTATAAAAATAACATTTTCCCAAAAAAAACGTGAAAGAATTACAATTACCTCGTCACATGCAAGTGACTACGAGTTACCTTTACATAAAAAGAATTTAATATGATGATTTTTCCTTTAGTCTTGACTTGTAACAATATTCAAATGAATTTTAAACAATCATACATTTGCATATTTATCCTGAAAAAGAATGATTATCACATAAACATAAATTCGGGATAATATGAAGAATACGTATACATGAGCTACAATATGATAATACTTTGACAATATATGAAAGACACATGTTATGCAAATGAGAAAATTTCAATAATGAGAATAATAACGATCATGATCGTGATAGCGATTATGAATTATGATTATGATAGTGACATAGTTAAATGACTGTGACTGTGAGCGCTCACATGAAAGACAACACAAAAAATATAATATGCTTAAGCTTTTGAAACGATATACATTTGCAAATGATTTGGCCAATTTCAATATGAAAAAAAACTTGTTATATTTACTCTTAAGAAGAGAAGGAGAAAAAAAAAAAATTCATATTTACATATGCAATAAAACAAAATACAACTCGATTTTCAAAACCTATGAAGTGATATTATGAAACATATGCATACGAAACAAGTATGAAATAACAAGAGTAATTACATATTCAAATATTTTTCTTCAAAAGAAAAGTACTGAAATATACAAAAATTTCAGTTTAAAAAAAATGCTAAACTTCAAGGTTTAACATGAAAAGTTAAACAAGCATCTTAATGCTTGACACAAGTTCAAAGGAGGAGGAGTTTCCTTTTTTTTTCATAGCATTTAAATATCATGTATATATATAAATTACTTATAACTAAAAATTACATCAATAAATTTCTTAAGATCAAACTTTGTTAAAGGTTTAGTGAAAATGTCTGAGAGATTAGATTTACTGGCTACGTGTTTAACATTAAAAATCTCTTGGTTTAAAAGGTCTCTAACAAAAAATAATTTTACGTCAATGTGTTTCGTTCTGTAATTTTCAATGGGAGACTTAAGAAAATCAATGGAGGCCATGTTGTCTACTAAAAGTGTTGGTTTAACTTGTGGACCTGTAAAAATATGTTTGTCATAACATTCAGTTATGATCCTACTAAACCATAGAAGCTCTTTAGTTGCTTCTGTTAAAGCCACAAATTCTGATTCCATAGTAGACAAACAGACAGATTTTTGTTTAAAGGCTCTCCACATGATAGGAGCTTTGTCTAACACTAGTAGTTGTCCCCCCATTGATGTCCTGTCATCCCTATTAGCGGCGAAATCCGCGTCGGTGTAAGTTATTAGGTTTATGTGGTTGCAAGGTAACCTCAGTTTATAGTGTTTTGTGCTTTGGACATACCCTAAAAGCTTCAGGAGACCATTCCAGTGAACAATCCCAGGATTGCTCTGGAATTGGCTGAAGATATTTACAGCGTACGAAATATCAGGACGTGTCCTGCTTGTTAAAAATGAAAGGCAGCCCAAAACACTTCTGTATGGATATTGTAACATTTCCTGGGTTTCTACTTCGGTTTGAGGACATTGTGACTTGGAGTAAACAGTACCTTTAGTTATAGGGAGTGATGTAATGGGAAAGTTGAATTCTTTAAACCTTGTACAAATATCATCAATATATTGCCTTTGATGAATTGAAACAGTGCCATTCCCATCCTCCTCAAATTCAACACCTAGTAATTTGCGTGTTCTCCCCAGGATTTTTATGTCAAAATGTTTAGTTAAAAGAGTTAAAACTTCATTAATATGTTTCTGATGGTTACTTAATATTACAAAGTCATCCACATAAAGTAATAAAACAACATAATTAGAGAACGAGTAGACGCAGTTACACCACTCTAACTTTTTAAAACCAAGAGAAATTAAAATCTTATGTAGTTCATAAAACCAAACTCGTCCACTCTGGTGGAGACCATAGAGGGCCCTCTGGAGTTTGCATACTAAATGTTCTTTACCCTTCACCTCGAACCCTGATGGTTGTTTCATGTAGATGTTATCAGAAAGCGGGGCGTACAGATAGGCACCTTTTACGTCACACTGAGTGTGGATCCATCCGAGACATGAGACAAGGGCTGCAAAGAAAAAGCGTATTAAACTGAAATTAACTACGGGCGAAAACGTCTCATCATACGTTTCACCCCTGACTTGTTTGTAGCCTTGTGCTACAAGTCTCGCTTTATACCTTGCAACCCGTCCCTTGTCGTCTCGTTTGATGGTGAATACCCATCTGCAGCCTAGTGGTTCGATATTGGGTGGTAGAGATGTTAATACCCATACTTGTCTTCTGTTTATAACATCCATCTCTTCCTGCATGGCTTGTCTCCAGAGTTCCCACTGAGGTGATTTTAATGCCTGCTTATATGTGTTAGGTATGGCTTCTTCTAGTCAGGAATTGGTTTTATGAGTGTTAGTGAAAGAGGTGTGTGGAGGTGTGTAACCAGGACTTGAACTAGGGCTAGGAGTGGACTTTACAATGCCTTCGTACTTATTGCTTCCTTTAAAACTGAACAGTGACGGATTAAATTTGATACCATTAGAATGACAGTAATCTCTTACTTCCTTCAATGATCTCAGACGTTGTGTTTCACCCAACTCGTAATAGTAGACGTCGGTTCTCGATTTGTCAGGCCTAGTTACAGGCTTACGGAACCAGACAGCTTCCCTGAGAGTTCTAGTAAACTCCTCGCCATCCTCGTCACTGTCACCCTCAAATGGGTGTGAGGAGGCAGAGTCGGAAGATTTAGAGGTACTTGGTCTAATACTTTGAGTGGGTGGTGCTTCTGAAGTAAATCTGTCAGGTTGAAGGTCAGTTAAAGGATCTATTTCAGGTGGTTCAGAACTTAGGATGTAAGAGGGTCCCAGGTCGCTTCCGTTGCGCTGCTCCGAAGTTGTAAATGGGTTTGTGCCTATTGAATAGCTAGGACCTTGTTCACTATGTTTGGGGATACTTGTGGATACAGATTCATCACCAAACCTAACATTTATTGTCTCTATTATTTTATTGGTTTCGGGAATCCATACCCTGTAGCCTTTTGTAGACATTGCGTAACCCACTAAGACACCCTTTTTAGCCTTCGGATCGAATTTAGAGTTTCTTTGTTGTTTAGGTACCCCCACATATGCCACCGTACCAAAAGGTCGTAAATGTCTGATGGATGGTTTATTACCACAATAATATTCGAAAGGAGTTTTTTTCTGGGTTTTGTGACATATTCGGTTCAGAGTGTATGCTATGTATAAGACAGCTTCAGGCCAGAATTTGAGACTGAGTTTACTTTCATTGAGTATTGAGCGAGCCCCGTCCATTATTGTTTGATTTAAACGCTCTGAAACTCCATTTTGCTCAGGAGAATATACATTGGTAAACTCATGTTTTATGCCATTGTCTTCAAAGAATTTAGTGAATGCCTCATTATCAAATTCCCGCCCATTGTCGCTACGAACCTCTTTTACTTTGGTACCCAAAAATCTTTCTGCTCTTTTTACGTGGTTAGTAAATACTTTAAATACCTGTGTTTTACTGCATAAGGGGTATACTGACACTTTGCGAGAGAAGTCGTCTGTTATAGTTAGGAAATACTTCTCCCCGTTTCGCCCTGTTATTTGTGTTGGACCCCACAGGTCAGTGTGTAGCAGTTCTAGAGGTCGTTTAGATCTTATTTGGTTTATTGGGCGGAATGATGTTCGTCTGTGTTTATTAATTTTACATGTTTCACATTCAAAATCTTTACATTTAATGGGTGGTAAGCCCCTAACGCCATTACATTTTAGAGTATGTTCCATTAATGTGGAACTGATGTGCCCAAGGCGTCTATGCCAGAGTTTAAAATCATCTTTTTGAACTGTCGAGGCTTGGAAACGTACTCGTTTAGGCTTTTGATTACGGTTAGTTTTAGGGTCTTTATTTCTATTTTTATGGTTAGGATCCGGATAGAGGCAGTAAATGCCATCTTTAAGAAAAGCACGAAAAAGTGTGCCAGAATCCCGATATGCCTTGACCCTTCCCTCGCCTCCTTTGAACTTGGCACCCATTTTATCAAGTCTGGGACCTGAAATTAAATTATGTCTAAGACTAGGACAATACATGACGTCGCCGAAGCGAACCATTTCCCCATTTATTTTTAAATCCACTAAACCGGTGCCCTCGATAGGGAAAGTAGCACCGTCAACTGCAACAGCCAATTCCTCATTTTTTAAAGGTTTGAACTTAACATATAAACTTTTATCTTTACAGAAATGGTGGGAGGCACCTGTGTCAAAGACCCAGGCGTCTCCACCACATTTTATGTTACTCAGATTAGATTGTATGAGGTAATTTACCTGGCCTGTTGTCTTACGTTGACGTCGGTTGCGAGGCACATCTTTTCTGGATCTATGACCATCAGATTGAGCACGGACAGGACTGGATACGGAAGAGTCTTTCGATGAATTTCTGGAAAAGGAGGAACCTCTGGACAAAGAAGAATTTCTGGAACTGGAAGAGTCTCTGTACACCACGGAACCGGAATTGGAGGAGTCTCTAGGCATCATGAAACATCTGGAACTAGAGCTAAGACAGGATTCCTGGCGGGTGACATCAGGCACTCTACACTGGCTCTGTAAATGTCCTATGCGTCCACATTTGTGACACCGACCTTTGAACTTAGGCTTAAAGGAACACTTCTTTGAGGAACGGGCTCTAGAGAAATGAGACTGCACAGCATCTATTCTGTCGTCCTCTCGTAGTTTGATTCGGGACTCCTCTGCGACTAACTCTGTAAGAACACCTTTAAACGTGAACTGTTGGTCTGGCCATCGCAGAATCCCTTGCACCATGTTGTCGAACTTCTTCGGGAGCCATCTAAGCAATTGGAATGTAAGGTAAGTTTCTTTGATTGGCTCATTTATTGCAGCAAGTTGGTCAGCAAGCCTTTGGAGGCGAGCTGCAAACATATCAACGGGCTCTTCAGGTTGTATCTTACAGGAAAGAATTTCGCCAAATAATTGCATATGGCGCGCCCGGTTATCAGGTTGAAAATGCAATTTTAGTTTAGTCCAGGCTTCATGAGGGTCGTCGATATTCTCTATGATTCTTCGGAATTCATTCTCAACATTTAGATATACAATAGATAAGGCAGACCTGACTCTGGATTGATATTCTTTTGTAGCTACAGAGTCACTTTCATCAGGAGCCTTTTCAGTGCCATTAACAATGCTCCACGCATTTTTATCTAATAGTAGATACTTTACGTCTGCTGCCCAAGTTCCATAATTGTGAGAATTAAGTTTTGTTATGCACACCTGTATGTTAGCCATGGCCATGCTTTAACCAGAAGATATTACAGGAAAAAAAATTTTTTTTTTTTTTTTTTTTTTTAATTAATGTACTTAGTAGTCAGGTTGTACATAAAAATTTCTATTATAAGTTATCCAAAAAAAACCTTTTTGTAATTCATATCGATAGGAAAGACAAAAAAAAAACATATAGCCTTCAAAAAAATTTTATATTGCGGCCCCCCCCTCTAAAATGACTCGGAGGTCCAATGGCCGCATACTACAAACAACTGTCAAAAATTTTGAAATGTCACCAATTAGGTTATGGCCGCCGTAAAGGGTTTAAAAGCGTATTCGCTTAGGGCCCATAACCCGTGATCGGTTCTGTAACAAGAACCATCTAAAACAGAGTAAAATTTAGCAGCTTATAACAGTGTAATTACGGTGACCTAAAAGAGTAAGTAATTGGTGACGTTGTGACAGTGTAATATAAGACATTAAAGAAACTGTTTTTCAGTAAAATCAGGCTAACGTTTATTGACGAAAAATAAATGTAAGTTTAAATAAAACATATATAAGTCCAGATGAAAATATAACAGGCATAATTGCGAACGGAAACAAGTTCAGGTAAAATTATTCTAAGTCATGAAATAATATTCAAGTTTAAATGAAAATATGTATAAACTCAGATGAAAATATAACTGGTAAAATGTAAACAGAAAAATGAGCTCAACTCCAAATTTAACTTAAAATCATTCTATGTATTGAAATAATATTACTTATTGAATGGCATGGCATGGCATATAACAATACTAGGATAGCAATGAAAAACAAAAACAGACTCACTTATGGACGACAGCTATCGACGTATTAAAGAAATTCCAGCTATACGGCACATCTAATAACTCGATGAAAAGTCTTAAGAAAACAGAGTTTTTAACTGAAGCTAATAATGTCCACACATACATATGATGATTTGATTAAAACAAACACAAATGGGTTACTACTGCTAATGAAATGAAACACCGGCGAAATTGATAAAACCATATTCAAAATCAAATGTCCAGCAATGGATTTAGCATAATTACTCAACTAGATGTTAACTTTAAAACTTTTAAAACTGTATGAGTTACAAATACATTTCTGAAACTGTATCATATTGACGTTAACATCAATTGTCTAGAGACATAACATCACTTCAAAATCCACCGCACAACATATCTCAGCCGGCTTTAAATAGCCGCGGCAATTCCGAAACTGGATACGCCCCTCCGAGTTGAGTAAGCGAGCTCCCGACTTGCGACGGAAGAAATGCAAGACCGCCACTTGCGAGATGCGATCCGCGATGCTTGCGGATTGAGATCGAACGGAGCGATAAAACCAGAATGAACGTACCCACGGAAAAGATAAGCGATTGATTTGAACGTGTAAACAAAAGTTCGGAAACTGGATACGGAAGATGGAAAATGCCGGCAAAGGAAAGAAATGGAAGTTGGAATAAAACATAAGATAGTAAGCCATGCCATTTTACAATATTACGATATATATAATTAGAATTATGTATTTTAGAGTGTTAAGGAAGAAAAATGGCTGACAGCAGTTTTACGGGCGCAGAAATTTATACTACCAACGTCATTTTTAGCTTGTCACAAGAAAAAGTTCGGGGAGGGGGCGCCAAATTGATACTTTGACCCAGTCACAGTTTCCTCTTCGTACGCTTCGTTCCATACTTAAAAATTCGGGAAAAACAACTACTTACTAGAGATAAAAATTACAGAAAAGGAATTTTAAAATTTTGCTGCGTAAATTTGCACAAAGTTATATAAATTTTACAACTTACGTTCGTGAATTTTATAAATATTTTATTTCTAAAATTTAGTAAGGATATTTATCAAATAATATAATTTCTATATCATATAATTTCTATAATTTTAAACTGAAACATTATGACTGCATTAAAACAACAACAAAAAAAATCAGTGGATCCACAAAACTCGCTGTGCAGGAATCAGTAAAATGCATGAAACTCGTCGACGCCGCAATAACTAACGTGTGTATGAGCGCTTCGCGCCCATTAAAACTAAAAAAACATCAGTGGATCCACGAAACTCGCTGTGCAGGAATCACTAAAATGTACGAAACTCGTCAACGCCGCAGTCACAAACGTGTGTATGAGCGCTTCACGCCCATTAAAACTAAAAAAACATCAGTGGATCCACGAAACTCGCTGTGTAGGAATCACTAAAATACACGAAACTCGTCAACTCCGCAGTCACAGACGTGTGTATGAGCGCTTCGCGCCCATTAAAACTAAAAAAAATCAGTGGATCCACGAAACTCGCTGTGTAGGAATCACTAAAATGCACGAAACTCGTCAACTCCGCAGTCACGGACGTGTGTATGAGCGCTTCGCGCCCATTAAAACTAAAAAAACATCAGTGGATCCACGAAACTCGCTGTGTAGGAATCACTAAAATGCACGAAACTCGTCAACTCCGTAGTCACAGACGTGTGTATGAGCGCTTCGCGCCCATTAAAACTAAAAAAACATCAGTGGATCCACGAAACTCGCTGTGTAGGAATCACTAAAATGCACGAAACTCGTCAACTCCGCAGTCACAGACGTGTGTATGAGCGCTTCGCGCCCATTAAAACTAAAAAAACATCAGTGGATCCACGAAACTCGCTGTGTAGGAATCACTAAAATGCACGAAACTCGTCAACACCGCAGTCACAGACGTGTGTATGAGCGCTTCGCGCCCATTAAAACTAAAAAAACATCAGTGGATCCACGAAACTCGCTGTGCAGGAATCACTAAAATGCACGAAACTCGTCAGCACCGCAGTCACAGACGTGTGTATGAGCGCTTCGCGCCCATTAAAACTAAAAAAACATCAGTGAATCCATGAAACTCGCTGTGCAGGAATCACTAAAATGCACGAAACTCGTCGACGCCGCAGTCACAGACGTGTGTATAAGAGCTTCTCGCCCATTAAATCTAAAAAAAACATCAGTGAATCCACGAAACTTGCTGTGCGAGAATCACTAAAATGCACGAAACTCGTCAACGCCGCAATTAGTAACGCATGCATGAATGCTGCGCGTCCATTAAAAGAAAACAAAAAAATCGCTGGTTTCACAAAACTCGCTAAGTTAGAATTCCTAAAATGCAGAAAACTTGTCAAAACTGCGTTAACTAACGACACTATATAACCGAAAAATTATTCTCTGGATGCTCAAAAGTCGCATTGAAGAAATTTCTAAAATGAGCAAATTTGCGGTTATTAATGCAGATATCCAACTATTAAAATCTTTATAAATTTGTACGAAAATACGGGATAAAATTTTGAAATATATTTTTTTTTTGTGTATTTATGGTACATATATATTGCGCGAATTTTTAAATAAAGAAAGTTTTTCTGAAATAGGAATTCACTTTCAGTAAAATTAACACATCATCTCAATTTTTTAAATGAAGTTGATAAATCATAACTTAAATCATTGAATATTTATTTCGAGAAATTTATTTCGTACCGCATACTTGTCTCCAAATGTATGTTATTATTTATTAAAATAAGAAATATCTTTAAAATAAAACGAAAAAAAGGCCGGGAAAATATAGTCATACATGTATAAAGCAATCTCCTTTTTTAATTCAAACAATAATAGACTGATGTAACAATGAGATTTCATAAAAGCCAATCAAGCAAAAGATAAGAAACCGTGCAATCCGGTTAAACCGATCAAAATTCCTGAACTAACAACTGTAGGCGTGGAAAGAATTCAGAAAACGATCCGGTAACAAGAAAAAGCCATCAGAAGTGTCCAATCAGAAACGGCTTAGAAATCAGTACATTACGTAAACCGAAGCACTCCTTAGGGTTGCCATATTGAAGATCCGAGTGGGGAAAATGAAAATGCACGGTTGCCATGTCGAAACATTTATCGCTAAAAAAAAAAAAGTCGCCTTGGCGAAGGAGAGTAAAGTACATTTCACCCCTGCTAAACTTCCATTTATAAATGATGAGAGGGAGACTCCCCTCTTCAGAAATATCTAATTTCAAACCCTGTGATTATAAAATTTATGCATCTTGAAATAAAAATGTATTTTAAATTTAATAAATATTTAAATTTCAGTACTTACGTATTAACGCCACCCCAGCAGAAATTGCTAATAAAAAACAATCTTGTTTGCACACACATGCAGTTATTTTTTGGATTCCTATTTAAAAGTTGTTTGCTGATTTTTGACACCATTTTTCTATGCGCATGCGAAGAACAAGATTGTTCTTCATTAGCTCAACTTCTGCTGCGGTGGCATTAACATGTAAGTACCTAAATTTCTTTAATGTGTAACACAAATATAAACCTATAAGCATGTTATTTAAAATCTAGATTGATATTATTTATTGTAAATATAAATGTTTTAGTATCAGGCTGAATAGCCCACCTAAAGCATTTATTTGGCCAAACTGAATATTCGGCTTTTAGATCAAATACGGAATATCAACCAAATATTCATTGCATTTCAAGTAGTGCCCACAGTTTATTTTATCCACTCACACAGAAATTCAGTTTATCAGCTCAACCACAAAAAGCTTTTATATATGTCAATGTCCTCAGTACATTTCTTAGATATTTTTCAAAAAAGATGTGGCTCCCAGTAATTTCTAACCATGTTTTAAAGTATATATATTTAACAATAAAAATCTAAAGCTTATTTTATGAAGATCTTTAATTTTTTACAAATATGATACAAGAAAACTAAAAATTTAATTCTAGAATAATTGTCTGATTTGAGGTATTTGTGTGGTAATAAAGTATTTAACAAACGTTGCTAAGAAAGATTTTTTTTTTCCATTCCATATGCTAGAGATGTTAATGCTGCCGGTATTGTGAAATAGACGCCATTTCAGAGCATAGTACGTACGCGATTTCCATTTTTTTTAATGCTAGTCATTGCTGTTATTTATGTATCAAAATACTACTTTTTCAACTATTTTACATCTTTTTTAAATTACCAATCGGTAACATAGTTCTGCAAAATACACTAAATAAGGTTTTATTATATATATATATATATATATATATAAAGAAGATGCTATTTAAAACTTATTGCATATGATAGTATAAGTGAAAATAATTCTGCAAATAAAATGCTTTTAATCTAGCATAGCCCCTTATTTGGAGAACAGTTTTCATTTGGAACTTCATGGAACCGTACAAAATCAAAACAGAAAATACACAAAAAAATACTAACTCTCAGACAAATGTCTGAGTAAAAGTTTCGTGTAGAACATTGTATACGTACCAATAGTAGAAGATTTTTGATTCTTTAATGCTAAAATGTGTGGACTAGCAGAAAAACTCCAATAAAAAATATTTAAATAACAGTAGCCGATACACTAGCACAACACTATTTTGTCCGGAATCGGAATCATACGGATAATGCTGCCAGTTGCCATCCCGTAAAAATTAGTTACAAATTTTTTTGGACGGCTTGCACATGACGTAATCAGGCAAATGTTCTGTTTTCCCATTTGTAAACAATGATTTGTGCTTCATTTTTCAAATAATTATACAAGAATTAAAAAAATTAAAATTGATCAGAAAGATCACACGTGCTAAACGAGAAACGGGGAGTTCTGACGTTCTGTGTGGGCTCCAGATGTGTGTTGTCTTTTCAGACTCGAAATAAAAAATAATTTCATCTAGTAAAATATATTTAAATTATTTCTCTTTGGTAGTGCTGATTTAAGATCGATGTGGAGCCGATGATAAAACATAAGTCTGTGAACATTTCCCATACATAACAAAAATGAGAAGCAGCTAAATACAACTAATTTATTTGTAGAATGTTATGAAAACATTGCAAGGGGTAAAAATCGGTACCCTGGAGTTTCGAGACAAAAGCCTCCCTAACGGGTAGTAGCATACGTCTCAGTACTTGCCAACCAACCAACCAAGGGTAAAAATCGAAAGTGCCTGTGACATACGCCGTGTGACTGCGTTAAAGTCACACTCTTTTGTGATTTTTCGACGTTTTATTAGTTATTTATTTTTGTAATACAGTAACAGAAGTCTTTTCTTAAAGTGACATAGCTAATCTGTATGATCAGTTTTCCATATCTTTGTCATGAAAGTGCTACATACTACTTTCGATTTGTCTGGTTTCTATTGAAAATTGTTCTTTTCACGTAATATAATTTTGCTTTAATACTATCGGTTTCAATTAAGATGTCTTTGGCTTACGTAAATTTGTCGTCGGACGTTTATTTTGTGTGCGTTAATCATGCTCTCTCTACAGAAAGGGAAGAAATCGTCGGTCTCTTAGTTGGCGAGGTTTGATATCTTTATTATTTCTGTTTATTTTAATATGAGTAAAATAAAGTGCCCTAATGCTGACATTTTAAGGATATTGTGCAGAATAAGATGTCTTTCAAAATGTTTTTTTTCTTTAAAAAATGTTTTCAGAAAAGAATAATTTTTTTTCTTATGATCTTTTGCATTTTCCCATTCTTGTAAAATTTTATGTTTTAATGATTTAATAAGAAAAGTGCAAAATTTCCCTAAGGCTCCCATCAAAGTTGGCTGCTTAAGCTGAAGGATGGACATAGATGAAATGGGAAAACTTTTAAAGTAATTGCAATTTTGAAACCTGACATATTTGTTGTTGGTACATTAATAGATGCCTAAAATCTCAAATTATTTCAGAATTTTTTGATAAATAAGTGTCCTGTTAACACTGAATGAAGGGAAGGGGGATGAAAAATTTTGACTATGTCACTCCCTCACATCTCCCCATTGTGCCAAAAACAGGGTTGGCAAGTTTCTTCCGCAGTGGAAAAAACTGGCCGGAAGAAATAGGTTTCTTCCAAGTGGAAGAAATGGAAGAAACTGTTTTTCTTTAAGAATTTATCAAATATTTTCAATTTTGTAAGATATAATAAATATTTTCTTCCTATAATCTTATATAAACTAATTTCACTGGACCAAAACAAATTTAATTAAGTATATATGCTAAATTAATAATTACATAAGTTTTTTAGCCAAGATAATACACAACACATATTTGGAGATCTTCAACCATTGGCTAAATGAAATTTTATCCAAAATACACAAAATCAATTAAATGTTATCAATTTCAATTTAACTAACATATTTTTTAATTATTTAAATTTCTGAAACTAGCAAATAATAGAGATTCTTTACTAATAGTAGAATGAAACTCATTTAAATAAAAACTTTTAATTTACATCAATTTTATTAATGTAAGTATTGTATAGTAATTACTGTATTAAATAGAGATTGACCAAAAGTATGGTTTCGTTTTCAGCCCAAAATTCGAGTTTTGACAAAAATGTCGATGAAAATTTGGCTGGACCGAAGTACTCAGTATTCCAAAAATCTTGTTTCATCCTTCGGAAATTTTCAACATTAGTCATTGATTTGAACTGTATCGGCTCAAATGAATGTACTGCAATGAACTTCATTGTTTATAATTATCAGTCATATGAATTATAAATCATCTCATAGAAAATTTTTAGTTTAAACTGCATTAGTGTCTCAAATATTCTTTGAGAAAGTTCCAGAATAATAAATGATCATTTACAAGAATCATCATAGAAGAAGAATCAAGTTGTGTATACCTAAGACTAAAAATTTTTTTAATTAAATGAAATTCATATAATTAGAAAATCTTTGTGTCATGGATGAATTAATTACTAATATTGTGTATGAAAATAAAGTTTTTGGATTATTAACAGTTGCACATAATTAATAAATACTATACATATTACATCCATTACTATACATATATCCATTTACAATGAATTATGTATATTTATGTATGTATTAATTACTTTAAAACATACAATTTAATTACTTAAAATTTTTTTTGGATGTTGTCGTTTTCGGCCAAAAAGTAGGAAGGTCACCTAATTTCAGTTTTAAGTTTAAAAACCTGTTCCGGTCTATCCACAGAAGTAAAAAAAATCATTAAAATCCTTAATTTTTTCAGTACAATGCAACATAGTATGACAAAAAAGTTTTTTAGCAGTAGGATGCTGCAATCAATTTCTCAACTTAAATTGGATGAAAGCAAAAAATGAAGATTTTTTTTTTCAAGTCCTACACTTCAGGATAGTTTAAAAGCAGGTCCATAGATATTTTTTCGAGCATTAATCTATTAAAATCAGCATTGAGATATTCATGCTAGATGTAATTATAAATAATTACAAATTTATATTTTTACTGTGTTGCATAGTTTAAAATAATGCACTTTTATATGAAAATAATATATTCTATATTAAAAATAAACAATTTGTAGGTAGCTTTTTCCCCTTCTTATATATATTGGACAACTAATAAAAAACCCATCCCTATACCTCTAGAGTAGTAAAAATCCATCACCCAAAAATGTCTGCTTAACCTAAAGTTTATTAAAAAAAAACATATCTTTTCAAAAATAATATTTTTAATAATAATTAATTTTTCCAATTTAGATTTCATGTAATTATACTTTCTTTTACATAGTTAATGTACTTTGAGTGTTAGTTTTGGTTTCCAGTGGTTTCTTCCATTTCTTCCGGTTTTTTCCAGTTTCTTCCACTGTCCTGGAAGAAATAGGTTTCTTCCGGAAGAAACCCAACCCTGGCCAAAAAGTTTCGAACTAGGTATTTTCTTATGTTACTCATTGAGACTTTTTATTTGATATAAAACATAATCAGAGTCATATAATATACATGCATGCTGTGCATGGCTAATTTTAGGTAAAAAACAATCTTTTTAACTTATTTTTAAGTATAAAAAAATTAATGTTCTAATTTTATGTATGATTTATTTACTGTTAGTGTGCTATTATAAGCAGGGCTGATTTTAAAATTTTCAAAAATTTAAGGCATTTGATGGCTGTAAACTTTAAAAATTCGCCACAGTCTGGAATTTTGGATGTCAAAGATAGCGAGTTTTGAAAAACTGTTGCTGTGAAAAATCAATTTTGTCAATCATTTGCAGCAAAAAAAAAAAAAAAATTGTTAATTTCATCAAATTATAACAGGAAAAGCACAAATTTAATCAAAGTCCCGCAGAAAAAGCACAAAATATTGTGGAAGGGTCATGAAAGAAATGTAAATTTTGTCAAAAGACCTACAAAAATTGCAGATTTCAACAAAGCGTTACATAAAAAAATGCTAATTTCGACAAAAGATTGCACCAAAAACGTGAATTTTGTTCAAAGATAGTGCAAAAATCACAAATTCCATCCATGAATTGCACAAAAAAAGTGAATTTCATTCATGAATCACATAAAAAACTCAAATTTCATCCATGAATTGCATAAAAAACTCAAATTACATCCATGAATTGCATAAAAACGCAAATTTTATCGACAGAACACACAAAAAATGCAAATTCCATCCATAAATTGCATAAAAAAAACTCAAATTTGGTCCATTTCAAAATAATTATAACATTTAATTTTATTAAATGCTAAATTTGCAGAAAGTTTTTGATCCAATATTTACATGCACAGAAAGTTTTTGGTTTTATACAAGTCAGAACACAACTATATAGGGGGTACGTTTTTTTTCAACTTCTTTATTCACCTTCCGTAATTGGGATTTCAAAAGCCATGTATTTTTCGTTAGTATACTAATAGATGTGTATAATCTTAAATTTTTTCAGATTGCTAGATACACTGTAGACAAGGTGGAGAAGGCCCCAAAGCAGAATATGATTAAAGTGCAATGTACGTCGCAGAACATTTCAAGTAATCAGTTAAAATATTCACCATTCAATCAAAGGAAAAATCAAGGAATTCACAAGGGTTCTGAATTTTCAGAAAAATTAAGGCAATCAGTTCCAAAAATTAAATTAAAAAAAAAAAAAAAAAATCCATCATATGTACAAAAATTTCGACAAATGGTCGCTGAAAAAAAATCAATTTCATCAATCGTGCAAAAAAACCCACACCAATTTCATCAGAGAATTGTGGGAAAAAAAAAGGCAAATTTCCTCAAAAGATCATGAAAAACAGCAAATTTTCTCAAAAGATCATGAAAAAACAGCAAATTTTGTCTAAAGTTAGTGAAAAAGGGATAAATACTGTTAAAACATTGTGATAAAATGGCAAATTTCACCAAAAATTCATGAAAAAGTGGAAAATTTCATCAAAAGGTTGCAAAAAAAGCAAATTTTATCAAAAGATTATGAAAAAAAAAAAACCTTTCATTTTGTCAAAAAACTGCAAATTTTGTCAAAAGATCGCAAAAAAAAAAAAAAAAAAAAAATTGTTAAATGGTCATATAATAACTGAATATTTCATCAAAAGATCACGTAATAACTGAATAGTTCATCAAATCAAAAGGTCAGGTAATAACTAAATATTTCATCAAAAGATCATGTAATAACTGAAAGTTCATCAAAAGATCATGTAATAACCGTAAATTTTGTCAAAGAGGTGAAGAAAAAAAGTGCTGGGAATAGGTTTTATCCCCCTCTGTTGTAATATTTCAGAAAATTTGCTGTTAATTTCAGGATTTTTTTTTTTTTTTTTAAACTCAGAATCACCTCTGGAAAGTCATTGCTCAATAGCCAGTGGGAAAAAAAAAATCTCAAAATTCTTTAATTATTCACTTAAAAAGTTTGCAAAAATCATCAACTGGACATGAGAAAAACAATTCCCGCAGAACATTTTTGATCAGCTAAATTTCGCTGCAGAACATTGTAAAGTATTCTGCTTTTTTTTAAGGGGGGGGGGGGGAAGAGGACAAAAAAAGTAAACTTTGATGCCCCCTCACACTTCCCCATTGTGCCTAAAAATTTTAAACCATACATTTCAGGGATGCCGCAGATGCGCTATAGCACGTAAAATATGCAAAAAATCGGCAACGGGACGCAAAAAAAAAATGAAGCTTACGCGTAAGATCACAAAAAAGGCAAATTTCGTTAAAAAATCTCGAAATAACGAATAATGTCCGGCAAATTCCGTCAAAAAATCCGCAAAAAAATGGCTAATTTATTTACAAAATCCCCCAAAAAAAGCAGATTTCCTCAAAAAATCACGAAAAAACGACAAATTTCGTCCAAAAATCGTGATAAAACGGCAAATTTTCTCAAAAAATGGCAATTTTCATCAAAAAATCGTGATGAAATGGTAATTTTTGTCAAAAGATCGCAGAAAACAAGCACATTTCGTCTAAAAATCACAAAAAAAGGCACATTTCGTCAAAAAATTGCAGAAAAAAAAATTCGTTTAAAAATCGTGAAATAACGAATAATCACGGCAAATTTCATCAAAATATTTACGAAAAAACGACAAATTTTGTCCAATAATCGCTATGAAACAGCGAATTTCGACAAAAGAGCCGCGAAAAACGACAATTTTCATTAAAAAATCGTGATGAAATGGTAATTTTTGTCAAAAGATCGTGGAAAACAAGCACATTTTGTCAAAAGATGGCGAAAAGCCGGCACATTTCGTCACAAGATTGCAAAAAAACCAGCACATTTTGTCAAAAAATCGCGAAAAAAAATGGCAAATTTCTTCAAAAAATCGCTTTAAAATGCAATTTCGTCGACAAAAAAGTTAATGCCAGAATAGTATTTTTCTGTTCCAAAAAGTAACTTTCTTGCTTCCAAATTATTTTTTTGCATCTCCAAAAGCAGATTTTCCTACTTCACAATCTGTTTTTGATTATTCCAAACCTTTCTGAGTGAATGTAACTTCTGAAAACACCCATTTATTAAACAAAAAATATCCCTTTACTCAACAAAAATATTCTTTTTTTTAGGAAAAATGTCTTTTTCAATAAATCAGTTTTGCCCCTTTTTAAAAGAAATGTGAACAATAGGGATTCTTTTTATACTCTACACTCAAATAAGCATTATTTTATAATTTAATTTGTATCTTGCACATTTATTTAAAAAATTAGAAAGAAAATTTCTCTTAAATAGTAAAAAAAAAATTAATATTGGCTTTAATTATTTATACATCATTATTAAGACAATAATTATTGCATTTAATTTTTCTTTTGCAAATGAACAAGTTCAATTTTTGCATCTAAAAATATGACTTATTATTAGTAGGGACCCGCTTTTGTGAAAAAGGGACCCAGAATTTTAGAAGTCCCGGGTCCTCGGCAGGGTTGCAAAAAAGCCGGCTAAAATTAAAAAAAGCCAGTCCGGCTGGCTTTTATTGATTTTAGCCGGCTTTTTTTGGCCAAAATTGGCCTTTTTTGGCCATAATTGGCTTTTATACGGTGAAGTCTTTTTATTATAAGCAACACATTTTTAAGTGTCTTTTAACTAATTTTAATGATGTTTAATTTACTTTGAGTTTAATAAATTTGTTTCTTAATATGAAAAATTGAGATTTTAATTATGATTCACTGAGAAATTGGGTTATAACCCAAATTTTCAATAATGAAGACATTAATACTAGAATAACACATTGATGGAGTTGCTAGTGGTTTATAGTCAAAATTGCAAATATGTCAGCTAAATTATAAAATGGTCATACCAAGTGCTTTTTCTGATTTACATTGACCTTTAATCCTACCTTTGTTTTTCCATTTTTACTGCTTTATAAAATTAAAGGTTACTTAGTTACATGTTTTATTACTTAACTAATTTTAAGAGTTATTAAAATGCCATGTTTTATTCGCTATAAACATTTAAAATCATACATATAAAAAAACACCATTTCTCACTATTGAAAATAGTATTTCGAATTATGCAGATTTCATAATATATTATATTTCACAATTTATTTCAGTATTCTCAATTAGCATATGCATATTCATTCATGCAAGGAGCCATATATGCACTTTTAAATAACAAAGAGCTATTCAAAATTTTAATCCAGCAAATTTTATTAGAACATTTTTTGTTGTTTAATTTTATGTAATTATGTATTAAACTTTCCTCAAATATTGAATCCTTCCTAATTTCTCTTTCAACATTGTTCATTTTATGACTTAATCTTTACATATTGACCTGTAGCAATGTTTT
This sequence comes from Maratus speculifer, assembly GCA_964019185.1. Classification (NCBI taxonomy): domain Eukaryota; kingdom Metazoa; phylum Arthropoda; class Arachnida; order Araneae; family Salticidae; genus Maratus; species Maratus speculifer. The sequence goes on from OZ025299.1 coordinate 173,282,122, forward strand.
CATGAATGCTTTGATGCGTTTCATTTTGTTAGTGTTCATTTTAGGCCATTTTTGAAGGATGCAGCACACTACCCTTTTTAAAAGTAGTAAAATGCACCTCTGATTTTACCCAGAAATTTTTGATAAATATTTTTTTTTCTTTTCGTAGTATTTCTAAATTTGTGTGAAATTTCTAAAAACGATAGAATTTTTTCATTTCTTTAAGAAGAAAACATGAAACCATTCAACTATGTTTTAATTTAATTGTATTTCTAATTTTTATATCATAAAATCATTCGAAATTAATGTTACTTGATTTATCATATTTAAAAATTATGTATTTTGCTGCTTTCTTTTTTCCCTTTGTAAAGGCAATAACAATTTTTTTTCTTGAAAAAATGCCCTTTTATGATACAGTAGTGCCTTTTTTGATGAATAGCACCTTGCCCTTTTTATAGCTATAGGGAACACTAATTTTGTCATAATTCCATTAAATATAATTCTTAAGAATGTGTAATATAAGTAGAACTATGAAATGTAGAAGTTTAAAACCCATTTTTTGAGTATATTTTCTTTTTTCCAAGATTTATATTTTTCAGACATAATGCCTTCACAGTTGACTCCCAGCAGTTATAAAGACTTATTTATTTGAAAAATTAAATAGAAATTTATAACTTTTTTAGTAGTAAATTATTAAAAATGTATTTAAAATAAATCAATCAAAATTTAATATGGATTCAATACAAATTAACACTTTAAAAATAAAAGCCGGCTTTTTTCAATTTTAGCCGGCTTTTTTTAAGTGGATAAAACCAAAAAAAGCCGGCCGGCTTTTTTTGGCCCGGCTAAAAGCCGGCAACCCTGGTCCTCGGGACCCAGGATTTTTCAAGTCCAGCGGCATCACTGCATTTCCTGATACATTGGAACCGCTGAAAAATGTTAAAAGCAAGAAAACATTAAATCAGTGTTATAAGAAAAACAGTATATATGTTACTTAAAACATTGCCGAAATGGTTTGGTTTGGTTTATTTTGTGTCGGCCGATTATCTACTCAAGGAATATAGGCCCAGGGAAGGAGTGCCGTTTGTGTGTGTGTGTGTGTGGGGGAAGGTCTTTCTGAGGGAACCTAACCCGTATTTACGCAAGGTTCGAAGAAAACTTCGAACGGTTAGGCCGACGGCCGTGATTGGTTTCGAACCCAGCACCTGCTGTCTACCAGTTGAGAGTCAGAGCCTCTCGGCCACTGGTGGGGCCATTGCCGAAATGATAAAATTAATTTTAAATTAAACACAAAATAAAGTATTTGTATTCAATTAAAACATTTTGTTATTTTAACAAGAAATCAAAATTTCATTATTTTGTCATAAAATATCCAAGATTCTGGTTTGAATGGTTGTTTTAGATTGCAAAATGCACAAGGAAATCTCAAATATTGAAACAGTATCAAATTCTTTTCTTGAGCTTCATGTCCTTGAAAAGTCTCAGCTTTTGCAAAATAGCTTGAACTTCATTAAAAAATGGCATTGATTCCATAAGCACAGTCATTTTAATAATTGCTTTCATGTAAAGATGAAAATAAGAAATTTCTTTTAGTAGTCACTGGCTGGTAGGTTGATTTTTTAATTTTAGTAGCCAATTACTCGCTAGTGGGGAAAATTTCTTTCTTATCCAGTAAGTATGTATAATTATGGCAATGAATATGTAATTAAAAAATCCCTGTCGGCTTGGCCTATAGGAGGAGGTAGATTTCGAAGAGTTTTCATTTCAACAACAAAAAATAGAATATTATTAAAGATAAGCCCAATTTAACTACTATATTGTGCGCTTTAAAAAAATTAATATCATTTTTCTGTAAGAAGTGGTTCTATCAAAATCAACTTAAGCAAAATTCAGCTCAAACGCCCATTTTGACAACATATTTTGAAATACATTCTGACTTTATTAAAAAATCGACCAATATGCACATTATATAGTTCCTAAATAACAAAAAATTGTCAATTGAATGCGTTTGAGAGCAAAATTGAATTTAAAAATGAGTCATAAAGTAACCAATGTGTTATTTAAATGCATCCACAATTCTATAAGCAAGATCGCTTTGGGAAATTTTGTGCGAAGTGCCCAGTTTGACAGCTTTTTAAAAATATATATTTAGCTTATATCAAAAAACTGATTAATACGGCTCATTACACAGTTCCTAAATAACAAAAAAACTGTCAACTGAATGCATTTGAGAGCAAAATTAGATTTAAAAATGAGTCATAAAATAACCGATTTGTTATTTGAATACATCCTCAATTCTTTAATCATGATCACTTTGGGAAATTTTCTGCGAAGTGCCCTCTTTGGCAGCCTTTTTTGAAATATATTCTACTTTTATCAAAAAACTAGCCAATCCATCACATTATATAGTTCCTAAATAAGAGAACCTGTAAATTGGATGCGTTTGAGAACAAAAATGGATTTAAAAATGACTCAGAAAAAACGCAATTTGTTATACTTCCTCAATTTTTTCAATCACAACCACTTAGGGAAATTCTGTTCAAAGTACCTTTTTTGAAATATATTCTGCCTTTACCAAAAAACTGGCCAATAAGTCACATTATACAGTTCCTAAATAAGAGGATTTACCATTTTGATGCATTTAAAATCAAAAATGAATTCAAACAATGAGTTACAATATAAGCAGTGTTGGGATTTGAGGTTTTTTCTCAAACTCCGATTTTTGTTTAATTTATTTCTGCTTTAAGAATTGGTCCTATGAAAAACTTGTTAGTATAAAAGTTGTAGATATTATTGAGAAAATGTAAAATAAATTTAATTAGATTTGATTGCTTAAGAATTGAGTAAGTTATGATTTTTTTTTCTTTTTTCACCCCTTTTTTCTTTTCGTTTTTAATTTTTTTCATCGGTAAAAGTTGATCCTATCAAAAACTTGTAAATACAACAGTTTTAGGTAATGTTAAGAACATTTATACAAAATTTAGTTGGATTTGATAGCTTGAGAATTGACGAAGTTATGATTTTTTTCTCCCCAAAACCCTGTTTTTTTCGTCTCTTGACCCCATTTTTAATTTTATCAAAAATCTATCATACAGAAACTTTTAGCCAATTTTTTAGAAGTAATATAAACTTTAAACTGATTCGATATCGATTTTAATTAAGAAGTTATTGCGTTTTTTCTGTTTTCACAAAAAACCTCCCTATTTCCACCCCCTTGGTCCGATTTTGCCCATTAACGAACTCGACCGAGATTTTATGCCCCTCGATTTTATGTAAAAGTTTGAAGAAGATCTGATCATAATTATGGAAGTTATCGTGTCTAGAAGAGAGTGAAATGTATATATATATATATATAAACTTTTTTACTGATGGTAGTTTTAGGGTCTAGAAGTCATGATCGGTGTAGATCTGCAAGAATTTTCACAAATTCCAACATGGGAGAGAATGCAATAGGTAGTATTTCATACAAAATCTACCTAAAAAAATTTTGAGTTTAGAATAAATAATAATTTATGGTCTAAATAAAAATATTTTAATTTGTATTGTTTTGAATAAGCTTTAGATACTAATTTCCAATCTTTTTTAAACTTTAAAATGGTTAACAGCAAAGTTATACACAACATGCTTAAGTAGCTAACTACGAAAGTCTTACTATACTTAGGTACACTTGTATAGTTTTTGTCAGGGTACCCCCTCCTATTTTTTTAATTATTTGTATAGAATTGAGATTTGGAAATAAAAAAATAGGTATAGATTATCCACTGACTAGCAATAGTAATTAAAAAATTTGAAATTCACAGCAAATTTTCTGAAAAGGTACAGGAAAGGGTATGTGGGAGGACTTCTGGTTTCTGTTTTATTCCTGGACCATTTGGCAAAAGATGTGTTTTTTCGTGATGATTTCACATAATTTGTTTTTCTTGCACCATCTTTTGATAAAATTTGCATTTTTTTTTTCGATTTCTTGATAAAATTTGCATTTTTTCATGTTTCTTTAACAAAATTTGCATTATTTTTTGCGATTCTTTGACAAAATTTGTGTTATTTTTTGTGATTCATTGATGAAATTCGCATTCTCAATTTTTCTCAATTTCCGCAATAGTTGTTTCTCAAGAACCAATGTATGAATTATCATCAAAATTCAGATTCAGTTAGTTCCTGATATAAATTAGTTCTGATAAGTTTTTGGAGTAAATTGCCTTACAGACAAGAGATTGTAGTATCTTGTAGAATTTTTTTAGATTTCTGCACTGCAATAGTTCTATCATGAATTTTCATCAAATTTGAGATTCAGTTAGAAATTGACATAAATTGTTGCTGATTAAATTTCGGTGTTGTTGATATGCTGCATTTTCCAGGAAGTATTAACATGCATGAGATAGAAGAAAGTTTTGAGGTTGCCACATCAGATTAGTTTCACTATGGCACTTAGATGAGGAATGGAGATGAGAAGTCTATGCTATTGCAGAGTACTGCCATTTTCTGTACATGTTTAGGGCCTTTGATTTTCAGGGTTTTATCGCAATATTTGAGGAATTTGAAGAGTTTTTTTCGCAATACTTGACAAAATTTGTTTCTTTTCGATTCTTTAATGAAAATAAATTTTTTCTCTCAATCTTTTCACTGGGTTTTTTATGCAATTCTTTGTGGAGATGTGAGTTTCTTTTATGATTCTTTGATGAAATGTGCGGTTTTCCAAGCAGGGCCGTAGCTAGAAGTGATCTATAAGGGGGGAGGGAGGGGGGCTCATATTTTTTTTTTCTCTTTCTCTGATACAGAAAGATAAATTAGTGCATATTTACACTGTAGATATTATGTTTCTTATTAAACTGTTGTAATAATTTCATTTTATACTATACTAAGAAAAGTATATGATGATGAAAATTTTGAGTGTATAACTGATGCAAAATTAAACATGTTAGCTTCATATGTACAAATAGGATGAGGGAGTGTTGAATTACTTCTTTTAGATACAATTTAGTAATTCTGCAAAACTGTAAAAGGATCTCAAAACTAAATTTGATTTTTGAACAGGATTTCATTTGAATTTTCGGAACAGAAATTCACTTAGTGACCTTGGAATCTTTTCCAGGGAGGTGCTGAGCCGTCCATAGCGTCCCCTTAGCTACGGCCCTGTTTCCAAGATTTTTTATTAAAATTTGCACTTTTTTAGCGGCTTTTTGTTTTGTACAAATTTGCGATTTTTTCTGTGATTTTTTTGACAGAATTTGCATTTTTTTAAAAACTTTTTATTTATAAATATGACATATTTGTGTTTTATCTTAGAATTTTTTGACAAAATGTGTGTTTTTTGATGTGATCTTTTGATGTAATTCACATTTTTTTAGAGATTTTTTGACGTAATTTGCATTTTTACTGCAGTATTTTGATGTAATGTGGTTTTTTTTGCGATCCTTCGGCAAAATTCGTGATTTTTTCGCGATCCTTTGAAGAAATTTGTGGTTATTTTTCGTGATTCTTTGATGAAATTAGTGTTTTTTCAACAATTTTTTTTTTTTTTGGGGGGGGGGGGGGGGGCATTTTCTTGGGATTTTTTGAAAATTTCAAATTTTTTTAAAGTGGGGAGGGGACGTTTGATCAGAAATGGTCGATTAACAAGATTTTACGGTAATGAAAAATAATGTTATTTTAAAACACAATCAATGTAGAGTTTATCACATGCCATGCAATCTCGGATGTAATTTTTAGAGGCAAAGACTACTCAAAGATTGATGGGGGAGGATTCTGAGTAGAAAGAAAAAATCTGAAAGGTTACAGCAGAAGGAGGAAGGGGGGGAGACATTTTTGGAATCAAATGCCTTAAAATTTTGGAATGTTCTTAAGATTTGCATCAAAATCAGTCATTTGTGCATTTAAAACATGGTAAGGGAATAATATAATTAAAATTTAAATGTTTCTTTTTTTTTCATGATCATTTCAGGAAAGTCTGAATTATTTAGCGGAATCTGCTATTTTTCTGGGATTTTTTTAGCGAAATCTGTCATATTTTTCAGGGTTTTTTTTTTTTGGTGAAAATTGCCATTTTATCGAGATTTTTTTTGTCAAAAGTTTCCTTTTTGTGATCTTTTGAAGAAATGTCATTTTTTCAGGATTTTTTGATAAAATTTGCCTTTTTTTCAGGATTGTTTGTCGAAATTTGCTGGCTTTTTTGTGAATCTTCTGATGAAATTTTCCGTATTATCACAATTTTTTGACAAAAGTTGCCAATTTATTGGGGTTTTTTTGGGCAAAAGTCATTGTTTTATCGGGATTTTATAATGAAAGTCATTTTTTTGCAAATTTTTTGACAAAATTTGTTGTATTTTCATGATTTTATGCCAAAATTTGCCCATTTTTTCAATTTTTCTGTCCAAATTTTTTTTTTTTTTTTTTTTTGTAATTTTTTGAAGAAATTAGTTGTTTTTTTTGCCATCTTTTAACAAACTTTTTCGTTTTTTCACAAGCTTTTGATGAAATTTGCGTCTGTTCCCGCGATCCTTTGACAAAATTTGGGCTTTTTCTGTGATACTTTGATGAAATTAAGTGTCCCAAGGGGTGCATAACAACTATTTTTTGCATAATTTACACACTATAGTGTGTCCTTGGCATCACTGCTTAAAATGTGCCCAAAATGCTGCTTAAAGTTTGCAAATCCAAAATGGACAGGAAACAATTGCAGCTAAATAAGAATGGGCAGGGCGCTGCGCCCCCCAAAAAATTTCTAGGAGAAACACTACTATGGTATTTGGTCCAGGAAAACCAGGGAATTTTTTGAGATTTGGTAATGAAAAGTCAGGGAATTTATCAGTCATATCAACCATGGCTTTATCAACACTCGTGGATTCACCATACATTGATCTGTATACCAAGTTGTCTCTTTTTTGAATCTGTCGATCCATCCATTTAATATGGGAAATCTTTTATATAATCTAAGAGAAATTTCCATAGCTTTCTTGCTTAATATTCTTCCATTTATAGGAATGTTTTCAGAGCGTACTTGGTGGAGATATTCAATTGAGATTTTTTTCCAGATAAATATATGGAGAAGCTTTTAAGGTTTTGTTTTTCTAGCATTTCTAGTGTATATGATTGTGTTTTAATGGTGTTTTAAATGTAGATGCTGTAAGTCCATGAGATTTCTCTTATTCCATTTTAATTCTTGAAAAATGCTTTGATTTTTAATAATGCTTGTATTATTGGCAATTTGAATCACTTCCATTTTTGAGTAATTTCTCACTCAATTGAACAAAGATTTTTAATATTATCCTTCTGTTGAGTTTCAGCCAGAAACTTATCACTTTTGCTCCCTCGGCCCCTCCCTCTGAGGAATATTTCACAATCTCCCAGTGGAAAAGCCAAAAAAAAAAAAAAAAAAAAAATTGATTGCAGGAAATATTTATTCAAAGAAAAACAGTAATATACATTAAAGAAGCACGAAAGTTGTTGAAAATGATAAATTATTGTTCAAAAAAATATAATTTTTATGTAAGAAAACAGTGTTAAATGTAGAAAAGACACAAGAATGACACTTTACAAGGCTTTTTTACATTACTGGTATAAGAAATTAGTGGGACTAGCTTGAAACAATATTAAAAACAGGAAAGCGTTATATGCAGGAAATGATAAATTGGGATTTCACTGTACTACACATCAAGACCTTTAATTTGATGCATAATATGACTTTGCAGGTGACATTTTTTTCTCCTTCTATTCTCTCCCCCCCCCCCCCCCCCCATACACTTTCCTTTTTTTTCAATTTGAATGCAAAGATGGTCGGCGCTAAATCGCACAATGCTTAGGGATAAACAAATTGAAGCTCCTCCCATACTAATAAGCAGGCGCGATCTACTGGCGAATCCTTTAAAAATACGTCATGCAGGGATCTTTAAATTAATTTAAAAAATTTTCTTGCTTCAATGAATTGAGAATATTCTTCATTATATTCTTAAAATAATAATAATAATTATAATATATTCTTTCTGTGACTACCCATAAAATTTTAATTATTTAAACTATAATGCTAATAAATATAAATAATAATAATAAACTATCAACTATTTTCAAAAACCTTTATACAAATCTTACTTAATTATTTAAATGATAATAATAATAAATATAAATAATAATAAATGATAAACTTAATAAAATAGGCAGATTCGTACAAAAGTATTTATAAAATAATTATCTTAACCATATTTAATAATTTATTAGAGAAAATAAATTATTTTTCATGTAAAAAAAAAAAAAAAAAAAAAAAAAACTACAAAAATGTACAATTTATTTAACCTATTTCTGATAAATGTATTTAAATGCGTATTACATAAAAAAGGCAATTTAGTCTTATATTTGGGCTTGAAAAATAGTAAAAATGTTTGTTTTTAAATATATTTAAAAATGTAAAATCAAATTTAGTATAGTATAAAAGTTAAATAAGACTTAGCTAAAATTATCGGAAAGTAAATATATATTTTTCTCTGCCTCTCTCTTTTATTAAGTATATATTACTATGAAAAATAAGATTCTAGTGGGTTCTCGAAATTGAACTTTTCTTGTTTATTAACAAGATGCTAAAATAATAAAGTGAAAAAAAAAAATCTTATTGGAATTCTTGCATAATAATAATAATTGAACATGATTTTTCTATTAATGCATAACATCATAAATTAGTAAATCTCAAATAATTTTTCTTTAAAGTAAAAAAATAAAAGAAAGAAATAACAAATAAATAAAACATGGTATTATTAACAGATGTTAGTCTTAAATCAAGATGAAATGTAAAGTTTTTTTTTTCCAGATTTTTAGGGAAAAACCTATTTATGCATATACAGTAGACTCCCTCAAATCCGCACTCCTAAAATCCGCAACTCTCTAAAATCCGCACATATTTTACGGATGTAAACAATGAAACATTCATTTCAGATGTAGGTGCAAAAATTGATTTTTTCAATTTTATATCAGTTCCATACATTTTTTAATTAATGATGCTTGTTAAGGTTATTAAATTCATGTTTTTTCATGAAGAAAGAATAATTTATTTCTGAAAAAATAAAGATATTGCTAATGTCATTGGTAATCACAATCTTACCAAATATATTTATGTATTAATCAAGCTTTTTTAGTTATTAAGTCTGGCTAAACCTTAAATAAAGTTTCATTATTTTATGATCCTGGTGTGAATTAGTAATGTACCTTTATGAGGCAAGTTTCATTGAATAATTTAGGAAAAACACATTTCTTCTTTTATAATGAATATTTAATTGTACATTATTGATTATTAACTTGATCTTTCCTTTTAGTATATTGATCATTAAAAAAAATATCTAAATTATTATTATTTTAGTTTATTACTTTTTTAAATATTTTAGTATATTGTATGCATTCATTATATTTTTGATTTTATTATTAATTACATTCAAATTATTTAAAAAAATGTAAACAAAGCAATGACCAGAAATCTGCAAAATTCTAAAATCCGCAAAACCTCTGGTCCCAAGCTGTGCGGATTTGAGGGAGTCTACTGTATTATATTGCAGTATTATTGTATAACTTCAACAAAAAAGGTAAATGAAATATTTGATATTAAAGTATATCCCCCCCCCCCCTCTCTCTTTTTTTTCTTTTACTTTATAGAATTTTTATACAAATTCATTAGCTTTATGATCTCATAACATAAAATGAAAATTTTATGGGTAGTCATAGAAAGAATTAAATTATTATCATCATCAGTTTCCCCCAGGTTTAAAAAGGGGCGGGGCGGGGCGCTACTGTTCTGAAAAGGCACTTTTTACATTCTTCAGGGCACTTTTATAGAATTGAATCTAGAATCTACCGGTTCTAAAAATTGTGGAAAATCAGAAATTTCGTCAAAGAATCAAGAAAAAAATCTGTTAATTTCGTCAAAAAAATTAGAAAAAGAAAAGAAGGTAATTTTTTTTTTTTTTTAATTGCAAAAAAACGGTCGATTTGTTAAAAGATCGCACAAAACAGCAGATTTTGTTAAAAAATCGAGAAAACTGGCAGATTTTGCTAAAAAAGATCGTGAAAAAAATCAACAAATTTTGGGAAAAGATTGCAAAATAATGGCAAATTTTGTTAAAAGATCACAAAAATGGTAAATTTCATCAAAAGATAGCGAAAAACTGCCAATTTTGCACGTTTAAATATGAAAGCATGCAAATTTCAAAAAAGAAGGGCAAAAAGAAAGTACATAGGCACTAAAAAGGGGCACCAAATTTACACTACAAAGGTCATTTTTGGGCTGTACCAAAACCATTTGGGAGGGGGCAGGGGGCGTCAAATTCTAAATATGCCCCAGGTGCAATTTTCTCTCTGCATGCCTCTGATTGTGAAGCAGGACTATCCACTTTTGGAGCAATAAAAACACAATTTTGAAGCAGGAAAATTAGTTTTTATAACAGAAAAATTCACTTCTGGCATTAACTTTTTTTGTGACATCGAAATTTAAATTTTTTTCGCGATCGTTTGATGAAATCTCCTGTTTTTTGAGATATTTTCATGAATTTTGCATTTTTTCGGGAACATATGGCAAAATTTGCCTTTTTCATGAATTTTCTGTTTTATATCGATTTTTGAAAAAAAATTGTCGTTTTTTTGCAAATCTTTTGACGAAATCTGTCGTTTTATCATGATTTTTTGACGAAATTTGTCGCTTCTTTACTATCTTTTGAGGAAATCTGCCCTTTTTTTTTTTAATTTTGTGACGAAATTAGCCATTTTTTTGCAAATCTTGCCAGAAATTATTTATTAATTCGCGATTTTTTAAAGTAATTTGCCATTTTTTCACAATTTTTTGACGAAATTATGCGTTTTGTGGGATGCATAGCAGCTATTTTTTGCGTTCCGTTGCCGATCTTTTGGGTAATTTACGCGCTATATAGTGCGTCCGCATCATCGCTGAAGGGCTGTGTATGGGGCAAGAAGGTCGCTATTTTTTTTGAATGAGCGACAACAGGGGCACTAGTTTTTTGATGAGAGGCAAGAGGGGAGCTAGTTTTTAAACTAAAGGGCAGTAGGGGTGGAGGGTGGAGCACCCCCCTGAAACCCTCTGGGGGAAACTGTGTCATTATTATTATTTTGAGAATATTATGAAAAATGTTTTTAATGAATTACTAAGAAGAAAAAAAATTGTAAAATTAATTTGGATATTTTATTTATTTATATTTAGATATTTATAATTTTAATAAAAACCTTTTTACTACCTTTTTAAAGCCAAATGTAAAAGTAATGTAAGTATATTTTTTATGCAACACACTCTTAAATAGTTACTTATAAAAAATAAGTGAAATAAATTGTGCATTTTTGTTGTTGTTTTTTACGTTAAAAAATTCATTTACATAATTAAGTAAAATTCGGATAAAGGTACTTAAAAGTAACTGATAACTAAAATTACTAGAGATCATTTGTTATTATTAATTTTTTTTCTCTCCATTTCTCTTTTATTAAATATAAATTCAAAATATCAATATGAAAAATAAAATTCCAGGGGTTTCTTTTCAAATAAACTTATCTTCTTTCTTAACAAGGTGAAAAAATAATAAATAAAAGTTCTTCTTTGAATTCTTAAATAATAATAATAATTAAACATGGATTTATCTGTGACTAGCCACAAATTATTCCATTTACTGCATGACATCATGAATTAGTAAATCTGAAAAAAATTTCTTTTAAGTAAAAAATTTTAAATAAATGCTGAATAAATTAAACATGCTAATATTAAGAGAATAGTCCTAAGTCAAGATGCAAACCGTAATTTCATTGTTAAAGCATATGAATTAAATATTTAGTATTAAAATATATCCCCCTCTCTCTTTTTTAATTAATTTTATTTTAAAAATGTTTTATTTTAAATTAACTAGTTTAAGAATAAAATGAAAATGTTATGGATAGTTCCAGAAAGAATATATTATAATTATTATTATTATTATTATTTTAAGAATATAGTGAAGAACGTTTTCAATTCATTGAACTAAAAAGAAGTTTAAAATTAATTTAAAGATCCCTGCATGACATGTTTTTAAAGCATTCGCCAGTAGATGGATTAGTGTGGGAGAAGCTTCAGTTTGTTTATCCCTAAGCGTTGTGCAATTTAGCGCTGACCCACAAAAATAGGTTACATTTATAGCTTTATGTATTCAACCAAAGTTTTATCTTTGTACCTTCAAAAGTCTAGAAGAAAAACAGCTGTGGCTGTGATGCACAGACTGCTTGGAAAGATCAATTAGGGTTCTGAGTAGTGATTATTGCCCTCCCCCCCTCCAAAAAAGAGTAGACTCCCTCAAATCTGCACATCTTGGGAACAGAGGTTATGCGGATTTTAGAATTTTGCAGATTTCTGGTCAATATTTTTTTTACATTTTTTAAACAGTAATTTTAATGTAATTAATAATGCAATCGAAACTATGATGAATGTTTACAATATAATAAAATATTAAGTAATAAAGTAAAATAATAAAAAATTAGATAATTTTCAAAATGATTAAAATATTAAAAGCAAAGGTCAAATTAATAATCAATAATGTATGATTAGATATTCATTATAAAAATTTAAATGTATTTTTTCTAAATTATTCAATAGAATTTGCCTCATAAAGGAACTTTTCTAATTCACATCAAAATCTTAAAATAAAGAAGTTTTACTTCAGGTTTATTCAGCCTTAATAACCAAAAATACTTGATTATTATATAAATATATTTGGTAAGAAGACTGATTACCAGTGATATCAGCAATAACTTGGATTTTTTCAGAAATAAATTTAATCTTCCTTCATGAAAAAACATGAATTCTATGATATTAACAAAAATTACAAATTAAAATACATATGAAATTGATATAAAACTAAAAAAGTCAAATTTTGTCCCTATATCTGAATTGAATGTTTCATTGTTTACATCTGTAAATTATGTGCAGATTGTAGAGAGTTGTGGATTTTAGGGTTGCAGGTTTGAGGGAGTCTACTGTATGGATTTAAGAAAGATTAATGAGGTTTTGAGTTAATAAAATGGAATTTAAGACCTAATTCTCGTATACTGACACTTATCTCAATATTTGGAGAAGGGAGCCATTTTGACTCTTAAACTGGACATCGCCTTTAGTAGTTATGTATTTAGAGGTAAAAAGATTTCTAATACAATTTACAAACTTGTTCAAATATTTGTAATTAAAAAATGTTTTAAGTAATAAAATAAGGCAATTAAAACTTTATATAAAGTACTTATCTTTTAATAAAATACTTAAGAATTTTCAACAAAATTGACATTATAACCACAATCTGCAAAACATTTACCTCCATTTTGGATTTAAGAAGTGCTGTCATTAAAGAAAAAAGAAAAGTTCATTCTAAATTATTTTAGAAAGTTGGAAATACTAAATATTTCTTTTATTTAAAGATGTCAGCTTCAGGGATTGTCTTTTGGGTGTCAGCTTTAGGGCACTTTACCTTAATCGTTAACTTTAGAATGTCACCTTGCATGTCTACTATTTCTAATTGAAAAAGTTAAGTGATTACTATTTTGTGACTGCCTGCTTCAGTTTAGTAAAGGCTTGAAAGGGAAAAATCCATGAACCAGAACGATATTTCAAAACAATTGTTGACTAAATATTTTGGAATAGATGTCTTTTGACAATACATGAGATTTGGTGACTTTTTGATTGGTGAGCTTTTTTAGTCCATGCCAAACTACTGTTTTCTAATTAATGCATCAATATCTTTGAATCATAAGAAATTTACTATTTATGAATAATGACATATTAGAAAAACAAATAAGCATACTTTTACAAAACAATCAAATGAAAGCAAAAATATAACTTTAATAAGAAATATATTACTTGCATCATTTCATGCTTTTAAAATCCCCTTCTGCATAAGAGTTTACATCCATTCATGTAGCTATGTTTTTTTTCTTTTGGCTCCTGCAACAAAGAGAAAGTCTGAACCCACACCTAAATATATTAACCACATTATTCTTCCTCGAAAAAAAAAAAAAAAAAAAAAGTTTTCCAGTCTAGTGCAAAGAATAACTAGTCGGATGTGGGAAATCCCAAAGCTCTTTTTTATTTGTAGAATTATATTAATTTAAACATTGCTTATGTTGCAGTGAAACCTGCAGCTTAGTGTGTGAAAAAATCCAGTTGCGGCAGTCAGGAGGTTAAAGTAGTGGAACACTAACAAAAGTATGACCTCTGCATGCCCGTAAAAAAAAAAAAAAAAAAAAAAAAAAAAAAAAAAAAAAAAATCACTGGATGCACAAACCTCACTGGGCAGCACCCTTTAAAATAGACAAAAACTGTAGAGAAATTGCATTTCCTCAACTAGCTTCTGTTTGTTCTTATCATTCATTCAACCTACTAGTCTTGTATTATCTACACTGTTTCATTATTTTTTCTTTGTTAAACTCTTTTTGAATTTAATATTTTAATTTCTATGCAACAGCTTACGTTTCTGTAATAGTTCTTTAATATTAATATATTCTGAAATAAATATCTTCATTACTACTTATCTTTACAGCTATATTAATTCTTATAAATCAAAGTATATAAAAAAAAATCATTATTTAAAAAAAGAAAAAAAATCAGATTTTTTAAAATTTACATATAATTATTTTTTTAAATCTATTTTGTTTGTATATAAATCACTTTTTTTTTTAAATTGAAATTAACAATATTATTTTAAACTTTGAAGCCTATAGCATGTCATTTTGAATAATTTTATAAATGCAATTAACATAGAAACTTGAAAATAGCATTTAATTTTTTATGTATATAAATTTTTATGCTTGTGTGTAATAATTACACCACCTACCTTAAGATCTGTTATCGTCATTGAAGGTATCATCCATTGTCTCATTGCGCCAACTTGCCAAAACAACCACCGTTATTGTATTATTTTTAAAATTTACATATAATTATTTTTTTAAATCTATTTTGTTTGTATATAAATCACTTTTTTTTTTTTAATTGAAATTAACAATATTATTTTAAACTTTGAAGCCTATAGCATGTCATTTTGAATAATTTTATAAATGCAATTAACATAGAAACTTGAAAATAGCATTTAATTTTTTATGTATATAAATTTTTATGCTTGTGTGTAATAATTACACCACCTACCTTAAGATCTGTTATCGTCATTGAAGGTATCATCCATTGTCTCATTGCGCCAACTTGCCAAAACAACCACCATTATTGTATTATTATAAAAAAAGGATTATAATTCACCAGTAACAAATGCAAGACTAAACCTAGAATATAAGGATCCAGAAAAATACCAATGAATCTTTTGTTCAATGTAAGATCAAAATCACAATAAAAAGATTAATTTTATAGCTGGCCATATTATAAATCTAAACTCTTTTAAACTTTTATAATAAAAATTTTTACAGTGATATTTACAGAGAAAAAAATTGGCAAAATATCAAGGTTACCAATTTATTTATTTTAAATCAGGAAATATAATCGCGAAATTTTTAGCTAAGGCAGATTTAATGCTTAAAGAAAAAATAATCTTCCTGCTTTATTAGAAACTGTTGTAATTTATGTAAAATAGAGCCATATTACATCATTTTTCCTACTTACCATCTTTATCTTAAAATTTTCAATTTTTCCTGTACTATGCCAAGTATTGCACAAAAGAGGCGGTTTTCATCAGAAAAATCATGAAAAAGTGTGGGATTCTCATCAGAGGATTGTAAAAAAAAAAAACCAGTTTTTATCAAATGTTTGTGCGAAAAACCCCCAAATTCACCAAAGGATTGCAACTTAGATGATGCCAAAAATTAGTCGCAACATGGTGTTTGGTGACAGTGAATCTGCCCCTATACCTACTGGTGGTTTTTGTTAAAGTTTTTTGTTAAATTTAAAAAAAAGTATTTTTCATATATATTTTTAAATCTCTATTATAGTCACCCCCCCCCCCCTCCTAAATTTTTCTACTTTTTGCTTTTGAATAAAAAGGAGGGGGTTTACAATCAAACTTTGATGGTATTTTATGTTTTTATTAGTTCAAATTATTCTATTTTTTTAAATCAATATGTAATTATTGAAAGTAAATACTTTTTATTGCATTCTTTTAGGTTGATGAAAAAAGAGTTGCTCATGTTTCAGCTGTAGTTATTTTGAGACGCTCTGATAAGAGAAAGGATAGAGTTGAAATATCACCAGAACAGCTATCAAATGCTTCTACCGAGGCTGAAGTATCCTTTGAACATGTCATCTACGTTTTAACTGAATTACTAAATTTATTTGGTTTTTCATTTTGTGGTCATTTAATGTTTTAAAAGTAAAAGTAAAATTGAAATTTATTTTTTAACATAGTTATTCTGATGTTTTTAATCCTTCAGTTTTTTTCAGGAAATTTCTTAAGTTTTTGTTTCTTTATCTCCTATATGAATACTATATCTAATCTTTTTATCTAATCTCTTTACATATTGTATCAGAAAGACATACTTATGTGTGTTACCAGACCTTTGAAAGGAATGTTCTTTTCTAAAGATATTATGTTTTCCTTGATTTTTATGCTGTAAAATCTAATAGATATTTATATTAAACTTAATGTGTAACTGTAAGCATGTAAAAACTTTAAGGGCAGCAAAAAATTATAAAATTTTAATAAATTTAAAGCGCGATAGTTGAAATGGTGATTTAATATTGATCATAAAGTGAAAATACTAATATAAAAGTCAAAATATATCTGTGAAATTTTTAGTGTGAAAAAAATAATTATGCAAACAAATACTATTTTTGCCTGTGTAAAAAATTTGACAACACTATTTTTTATTGAAATTTTATGTATAATTTTTATTCATTTGCTCAGCAAAAATGCTTCTGTATAGGGATTTTTCTTATGTTTTCTGCTAAGAATTTTTTTAGTTTTATAACAATGCCAAGAGCAAGTAAACTAACTGAATATGAAAAAGATGCTGTTGAATCTTTTGCATTATCAGAAATTAGAATGTAGGTCTTTTTAAAAAAAGAGATAGTATGATCTAATACCGTCATCAACAACTTTTTAAGGTTAATAGACGAGTATAGGAAAAAAATCTGCTATAGGCAGACCAAAAGCTTTGATGTACAGAAATAAAAGGAGAGTTTTAAAGTTATCATCAATTAGAAAATACTAAAATCAGGGTTTGTGATTTTTTAAATAAAAATCAAAATAATCTGCTTTTTTTTTTTTTTTTTTTTTTTTTAAATCAGATTTTTTTGATTTTTTTAAAAAATGTCACACATTATTATTTTATGACATTTTGTTTAATTTAAATATAAATTTTACATACATAGGCATGCTTGTTATAAGTATTATATATTAATAATATTACATAATTTACATAAATGATTCATATTATTTCAAGGTAAAATTTTAGGCTATGAAAAAATCTTGATTACACAAAATGCATGAAATACTACAAATCAGATGTCAAAAATTAATTCAACCTCCAGTATTTTAATTAAATTAAAAACATTTGTAGCACATAAAAATTTTAAATAAAATTGGAAGCAAATTAAGTTTTTAACATTTGTTTTTTTTTTTTAAGTGCTGGTTGAGAAAAATGAGTTTAGCTGCTGCTATCAAAATATTTAAGGCCAGAGGAAACAAATTGAGATGTCATCACTAATGGATTGACTTCCGCATGATTTTTTATTATGGGATTCCAAATTCTCATCAGTAAGTTTAAGAAGTAAATTATCATAAGTTAAACAGTAAGTTTATTGTTTTATAAGATGATAGATATTCCACGAATAAAATAAAAGAAAATTGCTATTCAAAATTTTCCAATGTGAATTTCAATACTACTGAGAAGTCGGTCAATCAGTGAATATGACACAATTTGTGTCCTCTGGTCTTGAGCATTTCAATGGCAGCGATTTAGCAGTTTTATCAGTTGATTTCTAATTTTTGAACGTACTAAACCAAAGGTAGAAAACATTTATTCTACTGAAGCAGATAAATAAATTGCAGTAAAAAGCTCGTTTATAATTAATTCTCTAAGCTTTTTAGTATCAGCCTTTTTGATAACAAAAATACCTTCCACTATTCTAAAGAGCCGAGATCAATTATATTAAATTAAAAAATAAATAAATGGCGCTCAGATTTTGCTCAAATCTTAATATAACAGGTGCCTCACCAAAGTACAGTACATAAAGTTATACAATTTTATCTCAACTTGCAGTTTTTCTAAATACTAATGAGTAAATATTCAAATATTTAATGTAGTTCTGCTTAGATTTCTTATCTGTTGCAAGATTATTTTATAATTAGATTCAAATGAAATTTGAAAGCATTTTTTTTTTCTAAACTTTTCATTTATTTTACTTTTTGACACTTAAGCTTTATCTTTCTGAAAGTTGTTTGATTATATCTATTATATATAACTAAATTATATTAAAGCACATTATTATGTTTGTTTGCATCTTAAATTTATCAAAAAATAACTTAAAAGAAAAACTGATTTAAATCAATGATTTTTTTTAAAAAATCAATTGATTTAAATCATGATTAAAATCAAGTTGATTTAAATCAACGAACCCTGACTAAAATTAAGAAATTTTACAAACAACTGGATTCTAGTTTACAAGGTCACAATGTGTAATACAGTTAATTGATCTGAAAATTTCCAATACGACCAAAATTGTGTTAATCCCTTTTATTATATAACCACAAAACCTAACGTTTACAGTTTGCAAGAACAGTGATGATTTGTGATGACAAATCACTGTAGGTTATTTTCTCTGATCCAAAAAAAAAAAAAAAAAAAAAATGTAACTCAGATGTTCCTGATGGCTAGAAATATTATTGGCATGATTTGAGAAAATAAAAATGAAATTTCTGAAAACGCCAATTTGGTAGAGGATGCATTATGACACGGGACTGCTTTTCATTCAATGCAGGTGGGGTTTTTTTTCTTTTCTTTTTGAGAAAATTTAATTCAAAGGCATATCTAAAAACTCTTTCTGATCATAATTCATCTGTTTCAATACTTCTGGTAAGAGAAAAAAGAATTTATCAGCAAGGTAACATGCCTATTCACACAAACCATGAAACAAAGCTTTGGTTTGAGAAGAAAAATATTGAAATTTTGCAATGACCACCCAGAAGTCCTGATCTAAACGCTATCTAGAATTCATGAAGGGATCTAATAAGATGAGTTTATAAAAATGGAAGATATTTTTCCTCAGTTTCAGAATTCAGGTCTGGGTTATTCCATGTCAAATCATCCAATAATTTATAAAATGTTACCCACCATCTCAGATTTTGACCAAACTTAGTACATGAAAACATACATACCGTAATTTCTGGAAGAAATGCCGCATTGTCAAAAATCACTCAAAAAAATTTAGAAAATGGTCGTAAACGCCGCAAGTGAAATTTCCGCGGTAATCGTGGTTGACGTGTTAAACCGAAACACATTAATAAGCTGTATTAAGAAATCATAAAAATGAAATTATTAATCAGAAATTAATAAATTAAACACAAAATTAATAATATTATTTAAATACCGTATTTTTTGGAATAAGCGCCGCAACGCATATGATTTTAAAAGTAAAAATATGTTTAGTGTGGCGTGGCGGATACGGGGATTTTTTTTTCTCTAACAGTACCGTAAAATAGCGTTAATCTGCCCCCCCATCCCCCAAACGTGACGAAAAATCATAAAATAATTAGAGGGAGGGGAGCTTACACGGGATTTTTCCACGATAGTTTCAGAAAATTTGCAAGAATGAATCGTGAATCCTTGAATGAATCATGAATTTTGATACTTGAAGCAATACTTGAAAAAATTTGGGTTTTTTAAAAAAAAAAAACGTAAATTCTGTCGAAAAAAACGCAGAAAAAAGGAGAAATTTGTAAAAAAACCCAAAAGAGCATGAAATCAATTAAAAAATCTCTAAAAACGCACATTTCATCAAAGATTCATGATTCATTTATTTCATCATGATTCATCAAATTCTCAATCGCCCTTGATAATGGGGAACGAGGGCGCTTTCTCGGAATTTTTTGAAAGTTTCAAATTTTTTATAAAGTGGGGAGGGGGCGTTTGATTGAGGAGGGCGAATAACGGGATTTTACGGTAATATATATTAAAGAGGTGATTCTGTTCCCAAAATTTTGAAAAGGTAGTCATTAATAAAAAAATTTGAAATGTAAAAAAATATCGGGAATCTCAACAACTTGGCCCAGACTTGATTATATTATGTTTTCTTGGCTGGGTGGGGCAAACTTCTAGCATTTCAGGCAGGGTTAATATATTTCATTCGGCTGGATCTGAAAATTTCGGCTCATCCGCATGATTCAAAATTCTATGTCTGAATCTTTTGAACAAGGGAAAAAAATCGGATTCAGAACAAATTTTCTGAAAGGTTATAAAAGAAGGGAAGGGGGAGAGAAGAGGGGAACTCAGGAAATTCATTCGAAAATTCAATTTTCGTTTATTTGTAATCTTATGCAAATTTGCGTAACTTTTTGCGGTCTTTTAATAAAAATTGCCATTTTTTCGCAATATTTTAACGAAATCGAAATTAATTTTTTTTTGCGGCCATTTGTCGGAATTCACTGTGCATTTAATGTCCGAAATTTTGGAATTTCGACTGATTCTTTTTTAAAATTTTCGGGAAAATTCAGAAAAATATCACGCTTGTTTGAAAAAAAAAAAAAAAAAAAAAAAAAATGAGTGTAAACGCCGCATTGCTTGAAATTTCAGTTTAAAACACGTAAACGCTGCGGCGTTTCTTCCGGAAATTACGGTATATAAGATGCTACCATGTGAAATTTTAATTGAATCCAATTAAAATATTTTAAATTATATACATCTGAATGTGTGACACTTTTTTTTCTATCGACATTTTTAGAGTGTTGATTTTCTGTATGGCTGCACAAATTACTTCATAACTCTTCACCAAATAATTAAAATGATTAAAATTTTTGAAAGAACATTCTTTATATTATATATTTTATAAAGTTATACCAATTTTTACTTTCTTTTTACAATAAATATATATTTTTTATTTTTCAGTTTTTGAATATCCATATAAAATTGCAGGGTTCGCACGGACCTTAAAAGTCCTTATAACCTCCTTATATTTCGATAGTCCTTAATAAGGATCCTTAAACTCTTTATTTTTTATTGAAAGTCCTTATTTTTAACGTGAGCTTAATATTAACGCGATCCGTAAAATGTTTTAAAAAAATCGGCGAACATTCGAGGGGTGATTCTCGTCCGAAATTTCTGAAAATTTAAGGCATCCTCTTCCGAAAATTTTAAATTGGGTTGTCAGTTCTGCATAGTTGCCAACTTGTACGGTTTAGCGCACGGAAAAAAGAATCGCGGAGGAATGCAAATTTCGTGAAATGTTCGCCGAAAAAGCACACGTTTCGTCAATATTTCGTGGCAAAACGACGATTTCGTCGATGTTTTTATCAACGAATTTTGTCAAAAGATCGCTAGAAAATGCGAATTTTCTGTGCAGATCACGGAAAAAGCGGCAATTTCACCAAGTATCGCAGATAAAACGCTGATTTCGTCTGTAGACCGCGTTAAAACGTCGATTTCGTCTAAAGATTGCGGATATAATGCCAATTTTGTTAAAAGATCGCCGAAAAAACGCCGTTTTCGATAATAGATCGCTCAAAAATATTTTGTCAAAATATCATTGAAAAAAAAACGCAGATTTCATCAAAAGATCACGGAAAAAACGGCGATTTCGTCAAAAAATCGCGGGGATAAAACGCCGTATTTGAGAAAAGATCGCGTAAAAATGTAAATTTTGCCTAAAGATCGTCGAAAAAAACGCCGATTTCATAAAAAAAAAAAAAACCACGGGAGAACGCCGATTTCGTCAAAGATCTCAGAAAAACCTCCGATTTCGACAAAAGATCGCAATAAATCGCCGATTTTGCTAAATATTGTATATAAATCGCCGATTTCGTCTGAAGATCGCCGATAAAGCCCTTCTCCAAGGAGGGGGGTAACTCGTGGAATTCCCCTCCCCCCGCGCCGCCGATTTCCGAAAATGCGATGTGAATTTCCGAAAAAAAAATTTCACTCAGAATCACCCCTGAAATATTCATAATCTGCCAAATATGGCAGCTGAAAAAAAAAATCCAAGTTTCTTAAATCTTCTCAAGTTTCAATAATTCTTATTTCTGATTGGACATTAAAGCTGCCTCTTTCGTTTCCCGATTGCAACGTAGAAACCTCGTATCCACAAACACCAATTGTAATCAGTATTCACCATTTAAAATTTCCTTTTCTTTGAAATAGAGAAATGAATAACAAAGAAAAGATATTTCGCCAAATAATTGCGCTAATCTGTTCTATAATCCGCTGATCTGTGTTTGATCGTAGTCTTATTCAGGGATGGGAATTTTCTGCTTTTTTGTTTACAGGGATGCCGCGGACGCGCGTAAAATGCGCAAAAAATCGGCGACGGGACGCAAAAAACATGAAGCTTATGCGTCCCGCGGGAAGCGTAATTTTCGTCAAAAAAATCGCAAAAAGAAAGATTTCGTTAAAAAATCGCGAAATAACGAGTAATTTCCGGCAAATTCCGTCAAAAAATTCGCGAAAAAATGGCTAATTTTGTTACAAAATCCTGAAAAAAGGGCAGATTTCCTCAAAAATCGTGATAAAACGGCAAATTTCGCAAAAAACGCAAATTTCATCAAAAAATTGTGATAAAACTATAACTTTCGTCAAAAGATCGCGAAAGTTCGGCACATTTCGTCAAAGAATCTCAAAAAAGGAAAATTTTGTTAAAAAATCGCGGAATAACGAATAATTCAGACATGCTACTTTTCCGCGGAAACGCGGAATTCCGCTTTTTCGGCGACGAATTTTATTATCCCTGGGATCAATGCAAATATGCATTAAAATTTGTTGACATTTATATGTAGGGGGGGGGGGGGTATCGATGAAATACAACGAAAACGCGTCAAACGGCGCTGAATTAAGAAAATTTCTTGAAAGGATTGCAGAAACAACGCAAATTTCTCCAAAGGATCGAAAAAACTATAAAATCATCAAACAATCGTGGAAAAAATACTATTTTCTTCAGAGAATCGCGAGAAAAAAACACGATTTTTGTTAAATGATCACGAACAAGACGCGATTTTCGCCAAAAAATTGCTGAGAAAACACGATTTTTGTGAACAGGTTGCGGAAAAATACTCTAATTTTGTCAAATAATCGTACTATCGAAAGATCGCTTAGAATGCTCCAATATTGTAGAAAGATCGCAGAAAATACGCAAATATTTACGAAAGATCGAGGAAAATACGGAAATTTTAACGAAAGATCGCAGAAAATACACATGTTGACAAAAGATCGCAGAAAACACACAAATTTTGACAAAAGATCGCAGAAAACACACAAATTTTGACGAAAGATCGCGGAAAATGCGCAAATTTTGACGAAAGATCGCGGAAAATACGCATATTTTGACGAAAAATCGCGGGAAATACCCATAATTTACGAAAGATTGCGGAAAATATGCATATGTTGACAAAAGATCGCAGAAAATACACATATATTGACAAAAGATCGCAGAAAACACACAAATTTTGACGAAAGATCGCGAAAAATACGCAAATTTTGACGAAAGATCGCGGAAAATACGTAAATTTTGACGAAAAATACGCAAATTTTGACGAAAGATCGCGCAAAATACGCAAATTTTGACGAAAGATCGCGGAAAATATGCATATGTTGACAAAAGATCGCGGAAAATATGCAAATTTTGACGAAAAAGCGCGAATTTCGCGAAAGGATTTTGGAGAAATGCAAACTTCATTAAAAAGGCTGTATGAGAAAAAGTGCAGTTTTTGTCAATTGGTCGCGAAATACGCTAATTTCGTTAAAAAATTGCAAAAAAACGCAGATTTCGCCAAAAGTCTGTGAGGCCGTGAAAGTTCAGCTTTTTTCTTGCTGAGCCTGTAGCATGTCTGATAATTTCCGGTAAATTTCGTCAAAAGATTCGCAAAAAACAGCTAATTTTGTTACAAAATTCGAAAAAAAGTCTATTTCCTCAAAAAATCGCGAAAAAAACGACAAATTTCATCCAAAAATCGCGATAAAACGGCACATTTTGACAAAAGATTCGCGAAAAACGGCAATTTTCATCAAAAAATCGTGATTAAAACGGTAACTTTCGCCAAAAGATCGCGAAAAACCGTCACATTTCGCCGAAAGATTGCAAAAAAAGGCACATTTAGTCAAAAGATCGCGAAAAAACGCCAGATTTAGTCAAAAAATCTCTTTAAAACTCATTTTTCGTCAAAGGGGCACGAAAAAAAAAGTTAATCCCAGGATAGAATTTTTCTGTTTAAAAAACTTTCTTGCTTCCAAATTATTATTTTTATTTATTTATTTATTTTGCTGCTCCAAAAACAGATATTCCTGCTTCACAATCTGTACCCCTTTACTCAAGAAAAGCATTCTTTTTTCAAGAAAAATGTATTTTTCAATAAATTAGTTTTGCCCCTTTTTAAAAGAAATGCGAACAATAGTGATACTTGTTATCTTCTATACTCAAATAAGTGTTATTTTACAATTTAATTTGTATCTTGTTCATTTATTTTTTAAAAAAGTAAAGAAAATTTCTCTTAATAGTTTAAAAAAAAATAATATTGGCTTTAATTATTTATACATTCTTACTAAAACAATAATTATTGCATTTAATTTTTCTTTTGCAAATGAACAAGTTCAATTTTTGCATCTAAAAAGGGAGTTGGAGAGGGTAGCGATTATGGTATTGGGAATAGATATAAAATTTTTGTGATAAGGGGGGGGGGAGGAGAAAATGGGAATTTGTAATTTACTCCTGTAATGTAATATGCAGGCTGGTGTGCTTGTCTTCATTTGCTTGGAAATCAAGACCTGCTTTTACTACTTGAATTATCTTTCACAAACAAAATGTTGTGCAATTTTTCATTTGCACGTGTGATCAAAATGTGGTGCAATTTTTCATTCACGCATGTGAATACAGTATGGTTCAATTTTCCGTTCATGCGTGTTTTCAGTCTTTTTGCTTTTTTGCAGTTCCCATCCCTGCTTATTATTTCACTGGATATGTGTAGCATGGTTAACAGCAACAGTCTTCCTCTGCAGGAAATAAAAGGAAATTAATTGAAGATGACTTAGGTTTTATAAAGAAAAAAATATATGGCTTCTTGAAAAAGAAGTATTAGAGTTAGAAAATAAGGCCAATGAATTAGCTGATAAAGCTGAATCAACTAAAGATATTCAATTATTTATAAAATCGAACAATTGTAGAAAATCTGCAAAAGATGAAAAAAATTTCCTCCCTGGCCAAAGAAATATATGCTAAAAAACAGTTGCTAGCCAACTAATGTTATATATTTTGTTATATAATTATGTTTTATGTAAGATTTCAATCTATCACAATTAAAATTTAATATAAGTAATTATATGTACTGTTCTTTTTTAACTTTAGAAAGTCCTTATTTTTCTTTTAACATCCTTACAAAGTCCTTACATAGTCCTTATTTTTCATTTAGCAAACTCTGTATGAACCCTGAATTGACATTTAAAATATGAATTTCAAAAAAAATATTTTTAAATGTACCACCCATTTTATTTTGCTAAATATTTTTTTATGAACTCTTTATTATTTTGCCTTTTCTCAGTAAAAAAATTAAAGAGGTGTTTTTTGAAATATTTGAGAAAAAAAAATTGAAATTTTTTGAATATCCACATAAAATTGACATTTCGTGTATTAATTAAATATATATATATATAGATAGATAGATAGATAGATAGATAGTGCCACCCATTTTGTTTTGCTAAATATTTTTTATGAGTTTTTTATTAGTAAATCTTTTCTCAATAAAAAAAATTAATGGGATGTTTTTGAAAATTTTGAATTTTTTTTTTATTTCAGATTTTTTATGTATACATGTATTTTAAAAACACATAACGATATATAAGGAAATAATCTAGCATAAAGATGATCTGGAAACTGATAAACTCTATAATTATTCAGTCAATTCATAAATTATTCCATTATTGATAAATAAGTGGATACTTCTCCCCCCTCCCCTACTCCTACATATTACAAAGATTCCTGAGATACACATTTAAACAGATTCTTCAATATATTGTCAAAATAAAAATAACTGCAATATTTTTCTAACAAATCTAGATTTAATTTTTTTTGGAGGGGGGGGGGTCTTTATAATCTTTATAATTTTTACCAAAATAATTTCAATTATTAATAAAATATAAAATATAAAAGTATTCACAATTAAAACTAACATCAAGTCTAATCTTCATAAATTGAAATAAAATTACAATCTCAAATCTTCACAGCTTGGAACCAGAGATTGTTTGGATTTTAAAATTATAAGCTAGTTAACTACCTTTTCATTTTTCTAGTTTTTTTTTTTTTTTTTTTTTTTTTATGAAGAGCGTAGGTATCTACCAATCTACTTTTAAAAACCAATATTCTTGTTTAATGAAACACATTTTTTAAAATTCTTAACCCTTAACTCCTGGCCTCACAGATATGCTGATGTATTTAATTTTCATAATTTAACTTGTAATTTTCATTAAACTATTGTTGTTATAGTTTAATTTTGAGTCCTTTAGT
This sequence comes from Maratus speculifer, assembly GCA_964019185.1. Taxonomy (NCBI): domain Eukaryota; kingdom Metazoa; phylum Arthropoda; class Arachnida; order Araneae; family Salticidae; genus Maratus; species Maratus speculifer. Next base: position 173,308,721 of record OZ025299.1, read on the forward strand.
AATTTAGTAGTATCGCTAACCATTTCTGAATTAGAGATTTCATTACAATAATAAGATTTCACATAAAGTTTAGCTCAAAAATAATATCTTATAAGTCAGTCAGCCCTTTATTCATTCTACGATCAAGCAGTCTCTGAGACCGCTCACATTATTTATGGAAAAATTTTTGTCATGTCCAGGGGTGGGGAAATACATCATTTTGCTCGCCATTGGCGAGTGGATTTTCTCACAAGGCGATTGCATTTTTAGTTTTTGAAAAACTGTAGGCAATAGGCACATTATCAGAAACACTTTTTTAATCTAGATATTTTAACTTTCCAAATTATTACAGTGTAAATATGGCATTAAGTTCTATCTAATATTAATCTTACCTCTGTTATATATTATTCCTAATATTATAGAAAAAAGAATTATGAAAGTGCATTGTATTAATAGTAATTTTGTCTGTAATCGCGTGCAATTTTGTCATTACTATTTTCAACTGTGTGTGTGTTGCATCTTGCGGGCTGGTGAAATAATTGCTTGGCTGGTAAGAATATGGAAAAATCCCCCACCCCTGGTCATGGCAGTTAGAAGTTAATTGCTAGATGCAATCTCACATACTGCTTTTTTTCTTTTTTTCCATGGTTTAATTTATAATTTTCAGTTTAACTATAAGTACTAAAAATTTATTCATACTTTTGCATAATTCATTTGTTTTAGAAGAAACAAGATAAAAAGTAAGCACTGCATATCATTGTACCACCACTGTATACTTTTACCCCAAACAGCGGAACAATGATACACTTGACCAGTGTTTTTTGAAAATTACAATTTGAATACTGGTTGACAGTGACACGTGCCTAATGTTCTAATATAATATTTTAATCATTCGTCACATAAGTTCAGACCAATTTGTTTGTTAAAAATCAAAATTTATGGAAAGTGTGTATCTTTATCCTCACCTACTCTATATATTCTTTAATAGATAATACTTATTTTTTGTTATATATATCTTCTAAATATTTGATTATGTTTCTGCAATACAGTGAATATTATTTTAAGCTGTGTCCTACAATAAAATAATCATAAAGTTAATTTTATGAAAATTATTAAAATTTTTTTTTTTAAATTATATTAAAAAATGTATTTATCAGTGGATTTTTATACTTTGTTTATTAAACAGTTTTAGATTCTAAATAAAAGGATATGATTGTTATAATATTTATGTTTATATTATTTTTACTGCTTATATCATTATGAAGACTATAGGTAAAACAAAATTTAAAGCACCGATAGCAAGCCAAACCTTTAGCAGACAGGAAATTCTAATAATTTTAAAGAGGATGCTTATAATTAGTACTTTTGTGAAATAGATAGGTAAAATTAGGAAAGCGAGGGGATATGTTTGGAATTTATAAATTTCTCAGAATTTATGCAGCTTGCAAAATATATGAAAGGGGGAGTAATGTTTGAATGGGCTTATTTTTGGTATAAATTTATACTTTCCACATTTTTTAAAGTTGCAAAGCTCAAATTATTTCAATGAATAGTTTCATCAATCAGTTTATATTTAATCTTATTGATTGTTTTTCAGTTAGTATAATGGAAGATTTATTTGAATGCATACAGGAAATTAATTTAATATTAATTATATATGAATTTTATACTTAATTTATTAAAATAACATTAAAACAAGTTTTTAGAAGCAAAATTACAGCCTAATTATAATATTTATTTATTATTACTACATGCATTTTTGAAGAATTTTGAACTTTAACAATACTTTAGATATAGTCTGTAAAATTAACAAAAAATTTTTTTTTCTCAAAAATTTCAAAAAACACCTAATTTTTTTTTTATTATTAAATGATTTCCTTATAAACTATGTATATAAGAAAAATCAGCCAACATATTTTCATACTTTTCTTGACTCCTTTTGATAAAATATTTTTTAAAAATAACATTTGAATTCTAAAAAGTTTTATTGAGCATTCTTTTAATAAAATACACTATTAAGAATCTCTAAAAAATTTACATCTAATTTTATTAATAATATTTAGAAAAATAAGCATTTTTATCCAACTTTGCATGTTTGACAGACGATCATTTTCAGCTAAAAATTGACTGAGAGGGGTATTTTTAAATGCTTGTAACTCATGAAAAATTCTTTATTTTAAACTAAAATTTTGTGAATCAACATATCTTTAGACATTGTTTTTATGCATAAAATTTCATGGAAATCCGTGATGGTGGGTGACATGGTCTGGATGAAGTGACATGGAATGACCCGTCTGCAATTAAATTTGAACGATACAAAACTAGTCCTGAACTGTGCTAAAAATTAATAATGTCCAGTCCATGAAATATAGAATATTTTCAGCCATTATAACCAATGATGGGCATATAAATTAATTAGTATTTGTTTCTTCATTGCTGTATTGTTTTTACTTTGCTGTCCTTAAAGTTTTTACCCAGACAGAAATAGTGTTTTTCTAAACATTTACTTTATTTTCATCATAAAATACTTACAGATGAATTTTGTTGACATTTTTATTAGCTTTTTAACTTAATGATACACATTGTAGTAAACTTTTTTCATTTGATTTGAAATTTATCAAAATTTTTTATGTTTTTTGCTATCCTTAAAGTTTTTAATTATTACTTAATTTTTTATATAATTATTTTCATAAGCAAACCCTTTTTTCTTCTTAATATTGGAAAAACATCTGCATCCTCTGTAAATTTCACACTGTTAAAAATGAATATGCAATGCTGTTGTAACAAATTGACCAAACATTCGAATGTTTTTATAATTTTTGTTCCCTATTCTTTGATATATAATTTAATTATTTTATGCAAATTTGTTTCATTAATTTATTATTTGTATTGAAAACTTTTTAGCTTCTTTGAAAGAATTTTGAAGAACAAATATGTTAATTTGATCTGATTTTATTTTGCAAATTGTAAAAGTCCTGTGAAATTTTTATAAATTCTGAATACACCCCTCCACCCTCCAAAATTTCCTGATATTTTCACAAAAATTCCAAATATAAGCCTCCCTTAAATTTCCTGTCTGCTAAAGAAGGGCTTACTTTCGATATTTTATGGTAATACACTATATTGCCATTGATTATGGGACACCTGCGATTTTAGACATTTTACTAAATATCTAGAAAAATACATGAGGAATCATCTCGAAACTCTTAGTGTATAAATATAATAGTATACGTCATACATCTCCGTGAAGATTTTTTACCGGAACTCCATAGGGGACCGTCAACAAATTAAAAAAGAATGAATATCTTTTGAATAACCCTGTCAAAACTAATGTAGCAAAAGCGCTCAAACTCTAGATTATGATTGAATGCCTTATTGTAATAAACTGTGTTCATTTTTATGCAAATAGGATGCATACTCGCAGAGTAATTAAGGTTTTTATAAAAATGGTCTCACATTTTTCCAAGTTTTTTCTTTATAATTTTCAGAGTTCTTAATATAAAATAATATTTTTTTCAGAAAATATGACAAACAACATTGCACACAGTACCCTGTAATCAGAATTTAAAAATAATGAAAATTGTATACAAAATGAGTTGGTTTACTAAATAATTTTTTACTGCGCATGCGTCAAAGATATCAAACTTTCATTTGCATATTATGTTAGCTAAATGTATAGAGCAACTTTTGTGAAAGTCACAAAATCATAACTTAAAAATTCTGAAAATAATCGTCAATTGAATAAGTTGAAAATCCGTTATTCTCAAAATGAAGCAAAAACAATAGGGGTTGTATCCATATATTCATCGATTAGTGTCAATATAGAATACACAATACGGGATGTTACGACTACTTTTGGATAAAATCCCTCATTTTTTTGCTTCATTTTGGAAACAACGGATTTTGTCCTTTTTCTAAAGACGATTACTTTCAGAATTTTCAAGTTATAATTTTGAGACTTTTACAAAAGTTGCTCTATACATTTAGCTAACATAATATGCAAATGAAATTTTGATATCTTTGACGCATGCGCAGTAAAAAATTATTTAGTAAATCTACTCATTTTTCATACAATTTTTATTATTTTTTAATTCTGATTACAGGGTACTGTGTGCAATATTGTTTGTCATATTTTCTGAAAAAAAATATTATTTTATATTAAGAACTCTGAAAATTATAAGGGAAAAACTTAGAAAAATTTGGGGCCATTTTTATAAAAACCTTAATTACTCTGCGAGTATGCATGCTATTTGCATAAAAATGAACACAGTGTATTACAATAAGGCATTCAATCATAATCTAGAGTTTGAGCGCTTTTGCTACATTAGTTTTGACAGGGTTATTCAAAAGATATTCATTCTTTTTTAATTTGTTGACGGTCCCCTATGGAGTTTCGGTAAAAAATCTTCACGGAGTTGTATGACGTATACTATTATATTTATGCACTATGAGTTTCGAGATGATTCCTGATGTATTTTTCTAGATATTTAGTAAAATGTCTAAAATCGCAAGTGTCCCATAATCAATGGCAATATAGTGTATAAAAAGGTAAATATACATTTTAGTTCAGTTTTGTGCAATACTTTACATACAACAGTATATTTAGTAAGGTATAAAATAATCATGATTTTTTGAAGAGAAAGAAAGAAAAAAATATCAGGTTTTTTTTTTTTTTAATCAGATTTTTATGATTTTTTTTTCTCCCAGAGCTCAAATACTGAATGGCTACCAAGAGTTTTAGGTTTACAAAACAATTAAACCTCTAACTGCTAACATAACCTATGCTTTTACTTTAATTAATAAAATTGTATTTACTAGTTAATAATTACAGATATTATAATTGCAAATTAGCTGTTTCATTAGTAGTATACTATAACATTATCTACATTAATATTTAGTAATAATTATGTAAAACTATATTAAATACCAGTGATATTTACATTTATTAAAATTATTAATAACTGCATTTAATATTAAATTGTTAACACTACTTAAAATTAATAGCTATTAAACAATTAATACTATACATTAAGAGGATATTATGCATTTTTATACTTTAATTACTAAAATAATAATTAATAATTTAGTACAGTTGAACCTCGTTAACATGAACCTCAAGGGGAATCTAAATTTTGATCATGTTAACAGTAATTCATGTTATCAGTACAAATCTTTGTATTCGTTTACATAGGGGATTGTGAAAACAATTCATGTTAAAAGTAATTCACATTAAGCGTGTTCATGTTAACGAGGTTTGACTGTATTTATTTTAGAAAAAAAAAAGGACATGAATTTAGTTCCAAAAAAGAGCACTATTTCTTGAGGAAATATATTAGTAAATTGTTTAGAAATTATGTAAGAAAAAAAGTATATAAATTATAAATTGAAAAATACAAGTAAATGAAAACATGATTTAATAATATCCTGTTTTTCTAAAGAAATAAAGTTCTATTATTTTTGAAAGATATTTGGTAGATAAATTTAGAAATGCCATAGAATTATTTTTTATTTTTATTTATTTATTTATTTTTTATTTTTATTTTTACAAGAAATTTCTGTATACTACTGGTGATTTTCATCATTATTATTTTTTAAAGTAAAGTACATTTTGTCAATTTCAAAAGAACCAGGTTGTAGGACCTTAATAAAATGGCCTAGAGGAAACAATAAGTAATTACATAATTAACGAAAACTACAAATAAGTATTTTCATTACTTAGTAACACAAATAAGAAACGTAGCAAATCTTTTTTGCATTTGTAATGTTAATTATCTAAATCTAATGGATGCATATGCTAGCCTTAAAAAAATATGAAAATGTGTTAACCCATTTATATAAACACATGCAGATTAAATATAAGGAATAGCCAGTTATCTCAGAAATTCTCAAAACATAAACAGTAGCATTATTAGAACTTGGTTGGAATTCTTGGCATTCTATTTTTTAAATAGTTATGCTGCCCTTTTTAATTCCTTTTTTTTTTTTTTTTTTTTTTTTTTTTTTTTTTTTTTGTGTGTGTATGTGTGTATGAGTTCAAAATTAAATATATATATATATCCAATTTTTGTCAGCTCTTGCTGTGCTTAACATTTTTTATCAATTGGTTCTTTTTCTTTTATATAGTCCTTTACAAAAGTGGCTCAGCCAATGTCATTACTTCATTCTTCTTTAGAGCCAGTATTTTCTATAAATTATTGCAAAAATGAAATGAGAAAAAAGATTCTGGCTATTTTATTCTTGCAGATTTTTTTTTTTAAATATTTCCTATAATTATTTATGTAAAAGAATGAATAATTTGGTTACTAAAAGAGAATTATGACATTGCAGGTTATATTAGATTGGAATATTATTTTTTAATGAAATGCTTTTTATGTTCAATAAAAACTTTGCTTTTTACAAACTTATTGTACTTAAATTTGTTACAATACTCAGGAATTATGCTTAGGAACAATTTTATTTAAAGCTTTTTTGTGTGTGTATTCATAAGTCAAAATACCTGTAGAATTTTTTAAAATAATGTTAATGTTAGATTTTAATACTTTTTATGTCATTTAAACATTTAGAAAATTTTTGATTTTAATCAATGATTTAAAAAAAATCAGTTGATTAAAATCATGATTTAATCGCTCATTAAAAACGTTGGTACCCTAATATTTAGTAATGTTCTATCAAAAGGAAAAACTAATAACACAAATATGTAGTTTGGGAAATTTTTTAGATATTTCACATGCCTATTTTCTAATAATGTGAAATCTTAATTCCTGAATGTTTTATTCAACTTGGCTAAGAGACATAAAACCAACAAAATGAATTCAGGTTTGGATGCTTTTTCACTCTGTTAATTTTATGATTCTTAACCAAGTTGAATAAAATATTCAGCAGTGAAGAAAGAATGAATTATAATTATTTCTGTAACTCATCCTGTTTGAATAAAATTCTCAATAACAGCTGTTAATATAATGGTACACATTTATCTTCACGAATCTGTAATCTATGACCAGTCTCAATTGTGTAGCAAATCAGTAAGCAAATAACCAGTATTTACTAATTATTTAACATTATACATTTTCATTTTTTAAAAGAATATTCCTTATTAAACTTAATTATCTTCTAAGAGATTATCCTGCATTTTAAAAAGGCCTATACGCATTATTGGCTGGTATCATTCTCACCCAAAGCTTACTGTATGGCCATCTCCAATTGGTATGTATCTTATACTGAAAGTTATAAACTTTACAAATCAAATGTATTTTCTTAATTTTTATAGTGACACTAAAATAACTTTACTATTAGATTACCAGAGTTTTTCATTCATATTTTTTCAGTATTATGTCAGAAGCCTGTTTTCTGGAAAACAGCAACAGGAAAATTTTTAGGAATATGTGTTCCTGTGTCAAAAATTTTATGAAAATCAATATTTTTAGCACTTTGTTTTTCCAGGGTTGCTGGTTTATAGTAAGCCCCCCCCCCCCCCTAAAAAAAAAGCCATCTGCCTTTTTTTTGGTTTTAACCACTTCAAAAATGCTCACTTTAATTTTAAAAAAGGCCATTTTTTATTTCTTTAAAAGTTGGTTTACAGCTAATTCATATTAAATTTGGATTAGTTTATTTTTAATACATTAAATAGTTTCTATTAAAAAAATTATAAATTTCTATTGAATCTGTCAAATTAACAATTATAAAAGACTTATTTGAGGGCAATTTTAAAGGCATTGTGTCTGAAAAAAATATGAATACTGTTAAGATTATAAATTATACTTGCAATCCAAATTGATGTTTTGAATTTGTATATTACAAATGTTTACATATATGAATTTATACAATTTAAAGATTACATTTAATTAAATGATGGCACAATTTAACACATGAAATAGAATCATTCTTACATATCCATATGGAAAGATTAAATCGTAGAGTGAACAGTATGAAAAGAAAAATTAGGAAGGAAATAATGTTCGAGGAGAGTTTAGTATATAAGTGTATAAAATAAAAAAAAGCAATTAAATTAAAAAAATAGTTCTTCAAATAAAATTTGTTGAATTAAAATTTTGAAAAGCTTGTTGGCTTTTTAAATAAATGGTCAAGTGCGAGTATTACTTTTCTTTCTATATATAATTTAATTTCATATTTAAAAAATCAATCATGGTAGGAAATGTTTTTTTAATATGATATGCGATTTTACATTTCAGGATATTTATGCACACTATTTTATGTGTATAATTCAATATATAGGGTTACAGAAAGGAATTCATAAATTTTACTGAGTATGAGCGTAAATTGCTTAAAGGTGGTTTTTAAATGATTTCTGCATTTAGTTTACTAAGAAATGTTTGTAGAATATAACTCAAGAGCTGAAATGTTATGACCATTCTCCCATTTTGCAAATTAACTCATCTGAATGATGAGGAAAGTACATAATCTGGTGGGAATGGTATATAAATGCTGTTAAGGAATTTCAGGAATCATTTTGGCACTTATGTCTGCTTATGAAAGTAATGATGACTGAGCTAAGCTATTTTGATAGAGGGCAGATTTCAGTCGCCCGACTCAAAATGTGTAATTTTGAAACTGCATGTCTTATGGGTTGTTCGATAACATATCATTGTTAGTACTTGTACAAAGTTGATGAATAATGGGGAACTATCAGTAGAAGCCACCACGTTGGACATCCAGGTGTTATCAAATGAAAGGGATGTCTCAGACTCTCCCCTTGATAAAGCAAAATCGGCATCAGAGACTGGCTCACTTTACATCCCAAGGCAGTACAGGTCTAAGTGGAAGTCTTTTGAAGCATTTTTGTTGAGCTGAAATTGTTGAATATGAGATTACAGGGCTAATGTACCACTCATGTGCCCTTCTTGACCAAGTATTATTGCCAAATTCTCCTACACTAGGCCAGGAAACATCATAACTGGACAATGGAACTTATTTCTGATATTTTATAACAATAGTAAAAAACTATTGATTCTGAAAAACTTTATTATTAAAATTCATTTTGAACAATAAATTGGCTATAGATGGTGATATATTTGAATTTATGTGAATAGCCTTGTATAAATCTACAGAAATTTTAAATTTCATTCAGATTCAAAACAATTCCATAACTGAATTGCATTTAATAAAATTATCCCTAATGGTATAAAGCTGCTACTGAATAATTCTGTATAAGGAATGTATATTTTACATGTACTACATAAAGCGGTTGTCAAGTATACTGCTCAACAAGCAAGCCTGAAATTTTCTGATACCTTTACTAACTCATTTTTAAACTTAAAGGCACAAAATTGGCAGGACTGAATATTGAAGTGATCTGGAATCTAAATGAATTTTTCATTTTTTAAGATAAATAATTTACTTACCGAGTGACAAGTGATTTTAAACTACTGGTTTTTCTCCTTTTTTGGTTGCTTTTTCTCTTTTCATCCAGAAATTTGATTCAAAATGCCAAGTGTAAGTTATACATCAGTATGTGTGTATGTGCTCATTCAGTATGAGAGGGGAGGATTCAAAATATTTTCAGTCTTGTCAAAATTTCAAACTTGCACCCATGATCAGAAATATATTTAGATTCTTTTATGTGCCCTGTCAACAAACAATAAGTATTACCTACCACTTTCAAAAAAGATATTATGTAATGAATCTCAGTGATATATATGAATTCATGGCTTCCCAGACTTGTTTATGAAAATTAGACATACATAGATGAACTATCATAAATGCTTTGAACAAAGTTTGAAAGTGTTAAAGCACTATTTTGTATAAAATGTTTAAAAAGAAACTACGAAAAGATTAATCCTACAACATATTTTAAATATGGTAAACTGTGCTGGCATTTGACCATTTCCCCTGTGCAAGAATTTTGTTTTATGTTACTTTTTTCTTATAGAGTAGTAATTAATGGGCATTGTTGTTTTTTAATTTATCTGTTATGTTCTTAATTGCTGGTGTATTATTAACTTATAGCTTTGTTGAAATTAAACTTTTTTTTTTTATTAGTTTAAGTGCTTAGTTACAATCTATTAAACTGAAAACTTCAAATAATTATATTTTAATATTTGCCTCATGTTATTTTAAGTTTTAAGTAAATTTAAACAGTATTATTGATTAAGTTGATGAAAAAATTTATTAATTTTAAACGTCATGTTGTTTTATAGATGTGAATACCCAAGACAGCTATCAATTGATGGATGATGGATTCATTGGAATGATCTTTTCTGTTTTTAATGAAGATCCATCAAAAAAAGTTTGTATATTTTTTAATTTAATTAGTTTTTATCTAGCATGATAGTTAAATTCACCATGAAATTATTTTATCTTTTAATTGGGAATTGATATATTTTAATATAAATTTGCCTGAATTTTATAAAATTATTTAGGATAAAACAATTTTGGATGTTCTCTGGATTAATGCAAAAAAAGCAAAGAAAATATTTGGTGTAAATTAACCAGGAGTAGGGGGGGGGGGAGAAAATTAAGTCTCTAATATTTTATCTACCACAATCTTTAGCTTGTTTTTATTATTTATTGAATGTTATGAAAATTTGAAGAAATTTATCTATAATGTCCGACTTTAAAGATTTTGCATAAGATTAATTTTTATGAACATAATATTTTGTCCCATCCATACTTAAATATTTTTAGATAGTTTTGATGTACTGGAGATGTATTGCTAGAACAAACAGCAAATTAACATGAAAAGAGCTAGTGCAGTTTAAAAAAAAGGGGGAGGGGGGAAGGAGAGAAAAAAATTTGAAGATTAGTTAATTATCTAGAATGAGATTTGGTATTAAAGGTTTATTAACCTCTTTTACATAAGTTAATCAATTGTATTAAAATTAAAAAAAAAAAAAAAAAAAAAAAAACTTTTTTTTTTTTTAAATTAAAATTGAATTTTCAAATTTTCCATTCTAAAAATCACCATTTAAATAGATGTGTGCATGTTAGAAGAATTAATATACAAACTAATTCATGTTTGGAGATGTTGTATACTAATTTTAAACTGGTTTTTGCAGTGCTATGTTCAATTTGTCTTGGGACTGAGGAGGTTAAAAGGTGCAAATGCCAACCTAGTGAAAAAAAAATTCCATGCAAATACTCAAATTTGGGCCATCAGTATAGTGCATTGTAATTCTACCTACTAGAGATGGGCAATATCGTTCCTTTTAAGGAATCGTTCCAGCCGGATTCGTTCACCAAAAGCAGCGAGTTCTTCGGATTCGTTCAGATTGAAATCGTTACAAAAAAAGGAATGAAACTGGAAAAAAGGGAACGAAACAGAAAAAAAGGATAGATTTTGAAAAAAAAAAGATTCCTAGGGGAAAAAATGCGTGAGAACGATTTTAAGAAAAAGGGAATGAATTCGGAGGCAGGGATGATCTCCGAATTCGGTCCTTTGCAATTTCAATGAACGACATGCAGTCCCTAAAGCATTTTACTAATTTATTTTCTTACATATCCATCTTTCTTCATAGCATTTCTTACCGTTCTCCTTATTTTTAAAAAATATTTTGAACAGATAATTAAAAAAAAAAAAAAAAAAAAAAAAAAAATTCGTAAAATTTTAATAAACAGCAAAAAAGCCACTTATAGCTAATCTCTTATTTCACACCCCAATCCCCCTTACCCCTCTCTCCACTTATATCATTACTATTGCGCCTCTTGTCGGTATGGGGGAATTTTGCAAGCAACGCAGAGTATCACAGATGCCCAATATATTTGTTTATGTTTGGACTTGAAGTTTGTGGAATGCTCACAAAGTCATTGAACTTTTCTGCTATAGTTTTAAGCGAAATGGTCAACGCTCCTTCAGATGATTTGAAAATAGAGTCATTAGAGCTTGGCTATTGATATATGATATTGTATATACAGTAGACTCCCTCAAATCCGATCCTAAAATCCGCACATATTTTACGGATGTAAACAATAAAACATTCATTTCAGATGTAGGTGACAAATTTGACTTTTTTAGTTTTATATCAATCCCATAAATTTTTTAATTTGTAATTTTTGCTAAGGTCATTGAATTCATGATTTTTCATGAAGAAAGATTTTTTTATTTCTAAAAAAATAAAGATATTGCTGATATTATTGGTAATCACAATCTTACCAAATATATTTATGTATTAATCAAGCTTTTTTAGTTATTAAGTCTGGCTAAACCTGAAATAAAGCTTCAATAATTTATGATCTTGATGTGAATTAGTAATGTGCCTTTATGAGGTAAGTTTCATTGAATATTTTTGGAAAAACACATTTCATCTTTATAATGAATATTTAATTGTACATTATTGATTATTAATTTGACCTTTGCTTTTAATATTTTTAACATTTTAAAAACTATCTAAATTTTTTTTATTTTAGTTTATCACTTATTTTAAAATTTTATTGCATTCTATGAATTCATTGTAATTTCGACTGCATTATTAATTATATCCAAATTACTATTTAAAAAATGTAAACAAAGCAATGACCAGAAATTCGCAAAATTCTAAAATCCGCAAAACTTCTGGTCCCAAGTTGTGCGGATTTGAGGGAGTCTACTGTATAAAATAATTATTATATGTAAGATTATTCAGACATATATAAATATTATAATATATATAACATATGTGATATTATATGTATAGTAAATATTATATCCGTCAAAAAAAATAGTGATTCACTAAATTTCAAAGTTTTATTTCTTTAAATTTGAAATTTTTTAAGCTTTCAACTGAAAACTGATCGATTGGTTTAATTAAACTAAACAAATTAAAATAATATCCATTATTGCTACAGATTATAGTAATATTATATAAAAAAAATTCCTCCTTTTTTTTTTTTTTTTTAATTTTGTGGACGATGTTTAGCGATTGAATGAAACACATCTGCTTTATGCCTGTTATAGATAGCACAAGCCTGTTATTGTTTGAGAATTTGACCTTTTTTTTTAATTTGGAGTTCTAAACTTCTTATTTTCAAAACTATTGAAAATAGATTAAAAATTTTATTAAATTCAAACTTTTTTAGAAAACTTTGCGTAATTGAAAAAAAAAAGAAGAAAATAAGTAAATAAATGTTCTAGTTGAAAAAGAATAATAATACACAATGAAAATACATAAAATTTAGTGTTGTATTTCCAGTAATTTTTCATTCAATAAAAACATAAGTTTGGTATTAGGCTTGAAACACCATATTTAGTTTGAGGTGAAGGGAGCCTCACTTTGATCGAAATTCAAACTCAGATACACACTACCTGGCCATTGATGATCGTCCACTTAAGATTTTGGACATTTTGTTAAATATCTAGAAAAATACATGAGGAATTATCCTGAAACTCTCAGTGTATAAACATAGCACAGGGCATATATTTCCATGAAGATTTTTTCCCGAAACTTTATAGGGGACCGTCATTAAATTAAAAAAAAATGAATATCTTTTGGATAACCCTGTCAAAACTAAGGTAGCAAAAGTGCTCAAACTGTAGGTTGTGATTAAGGTGGCTTATTGTTATAAACTGTGTCCATTTTTATGTCGATAGCATGTATACTCGTAGAGAAATGAAGTTTTTTGTAAAAACAGTCCCAAATTTTTCCAAGATTTTTGCTCATAATTTGCAGAGTTCTGAATATAAAATAATATTCTTTTCTGAAAATGTGAAAAACAACATTGCACATAATACCCTTTAATCAGATTTTAAAAAATAATAAAAATTGTATGAAAAATGAGTAGGTTTACTAAATAATTTTTTACTGTGCATGCGTCAATGCTATTAAAATTTCATTTGTATATTATGTTAGATAAATGTATAGAGCAACTTTTGTGAAGGTCTCAGAAACATAGCTTAAAAACTCTGAAAATTATCGTCAATAGAATATGGTCAAAATCCGTTATTCCCAAAATAAAGCAAAAAGATAAGGAGCTGTACCAGATTTCGAACTACGTGCAATAGTGTGTAGGCACTAATCAATGGAATATGGATACAGCCCCTCATCTTTTTGATTCATTTTGTGAATAATGGATTTTGACCATATTCTGTTGACGATAATTTTCAGAGTTTTCAAGCTATGTTTTTAAGACTTTCACATAAGTTGCTCTATACATTTAACTAACATAATATGCAAATGAAGCTTTAATAGTGTTGATGCATGCGCAGTAAAAAATTATTTAGTAAACCTGCTCATTTATCATACAATTTTTACTATTTTTTGATTCTCATTACAGGGTGTTATGTTGATTGTCATATTTTCTGAAAAGAACATTGAGTTTGATGAAGAACTCTACAAATTATAAGCGAAAAACTTGGAAAAATTTGGGACCGTTTTTATAAAAACCTTAATTTCTCTACGAGTTTATATGCTATATTCATAAAAATAAACACGATTTATTAGAATAAGCCACTTAATTATAATCTGCAGTTTGAACTCTTTGGCTTCATTAGTTTTGACAGGGTTATCCAAAAGATCTTCGTTCTTTTTCAATTTGTTGACGGTCCCCTGTTGGATTTTGGAGAAAACTCTTCATGAAAATATACGACTAGTACTATTTTGTTTATACATCTGAAGTTTCAGAGTTATTCCTCACGTATATTTTTAGATATTTAACAAAAGTCTAAAATCGCAAGTGTCAAGATTTTTTTGGCGGTGACTGTAGGATATATGTATACATTTCAGTAGCGGCTTGTCAGGGAGTGCTGCATCTGATTTTTCACACCACTAAAATTTAACAGAAACTTTCATATTATTTACTCGACAAATTTTGTTGAATAAATAAAACTGAAATAACCATACAATTTTAGTGGTGTGAATAAACAGATGCAGCACTCCCTGACAAGTCACTACTGATACATTTACAAGGTGACTATTTTGATGTAGGTGACAGCCAAAATTAGGTAAGTTTAAACAAAATTTGTTTTTCCATCAACTCTGGAAACCTTCCAATAGCTGCTTGTACAAGTACATCAAGAGCTGAAACAACCAATTGCATGACATTGACAGCTTGTCAGTCCAAAATTTTTTTAGGGAAGCCTAATTTTTAATCTGAGATTATATTGATTAGATAAAGTTTTTTAGTTACTAAAAGAAAACAGTAAAACCTTTGCATGAGATCCAAATTTTTATGTCTTTTACCTACTTAAAATAATAAATAAATAATAAAAAATACTTTTTATACATTTTAAATTTTTTAAAACTTTGATACCAAGTTTTAAAATGCTGAAAGTGAGAATTGAGTTTTATTGAGTTCTTAAATAAGAATAATTTAAGCTTATAGGCATATAGAGAACATTTCTTCAATATGCTAGAACTATATATATGATTGAAATTTTTGAAATTTGAATGAACAAGAAAGAAAAGTATTTTCTCCTATGAGATAACATGTGATTCCACGTATTTTTCTCAGCTATCAGATAAGCCAACTTAAAGGAAAGGCCCTGTCCTGTGAATGATTGTTTTGTGTAACCTCTTTTTTAAAAGTCAGTGAGAGTCCACTTCACATCTGAGACCCGCTATCCACTAAATTACTGGTGGCCAAATGAAATTTATTTTCCAAGGTAAGAGCACATAAGGATCAGTTTGTATATCTAGAGCCATTCCTGATATAGCTGGTTATAAAAGGGAATGACACAGAAGATGAATTTTGATATATCGTATATGAATTATGTATAATTGGGGTGGGGGGGGGGGGGAAAGATAACACCCTCTAGTAACACTGCAAAATGGTACCAAACGGTTTGAAGTAAAGTCTACTTTTAATTGATGTATGTAAAATTTGCTTAAGGAGCCATCTACATATTAAAACAAATCCTGATTTTTTTTTTTCTATAGCAGTACCCAATTCTGACTGCATAAATGAACTCTTCACCTTCATATTAAAACAAATCCTAACTTTTTTCCCCCCTATAGCAGTACCCAATTCTGACAGCATAAATGAACTCTTCACCTTCCAGTTAACCTAAAAATAAATTTTCATGCAATTTGTACAATAAATTTTGAGAAATTATTTTAAAATGTGCATATTTTAGGGGCTGTATCCAAATTGAAGTTAGGTACACGTTTGTTGACTGAAAGAGCAATTTTCTTGATCAAGGCACTTTAAACGTCACTCAAACAGTCATTGAAGACTGTTTGATTACTAGTAACTGTTAGTACCAGTAACCTTCTTCTATGATAATTTGTTGAGGAGTTAGTAAGGTGTGTTTACTTTTTTTTTCCACAACGGTACATACTTACCACTTGTGGCTATAACAAAATAACAAAATAGGGATTAAACAAAGTAACTTTCTTCTTTTAGTTAAAGAAAAGAAAAAAAATGTAAAAATTATTTGATAGAAAAAATAGTCAGCATTTTTAAAAAAATCTATTGAACAAAATTCAATATCATTTATAATTTTTATTTGCATGTATTTTTTTTTTACAGGGAGGCAGAGTTCAGATGACTTGCTTTCAGTCTCAAACTGTTATTGAAGATGGTAATGTTGAGTAAGTTGTTTATTTTCTAACATGCTGATTATTTAAAATTTTTTAAAATATTTTTCTTTAGCATTAGTGATAATAAATTAGGGCCCCAGAAGCCAAAGGATTCAAGTGGCAAAATTTAGATTTATAGTAAACTGAATTCAAAGCCGAACATCAATAGTAATTGAGTGAATTAAAATATGAAACTGATAATAAAATATTTCATAGCATTAAAACATGCTAAAAAATAAATAAATATAAATTTATTCTTTTAGAATTTTAAATATTACCCTTTAACTTTATATATATATAATATATAGTAACATTTATCTGTGAATAATATCATATTTTTTATATAAATATTTTTTAAAGTATGTTTGTAATCCTTTCTATATGTTTTTCTGATTTGTTGTGCAGAATAATAAAGCATTAAAGTTTTTGTTTATTATTATCATTTTGAGTTTATATGCTAGAATATCTATAGTGTTATTTTAGATTTTTCTTTCAATCTTTTTTTTTTTTTTTTTGTCAGAATTAACCAAAAAATCTTTTTATTATGTATAGTTTTTTGTATTTTTTCTGTCCTCTGTTATCTAAGCATTGTTATCATAATTTTATAACTTGCATAAATACTTATCACTTATTAAATCAATATTTGTAAATGTTATTTCCTTGAGAAAACAGATTAAAAATATTTAATTATTAATGATTTGTTTCATTCTCTGTATAACCTTTTTTCTTTTCTTTTTTGAATGTAGACATTGGTCTTGAAAATATTATTATTAATATTTGTAATTATAATTCTCTCTTTTATCATCCTGTGAATATTGTAGAATAATTTTTATAAATTATTTTATTGGTAACAAGGAAAAAACGTTTGGATGTTCCTGTTCATCTTGTGCCTGCCAATCACATTAGCAATGTGTGCATGAAAGCTTTAATACAGTTGCCTCGATTTTTATGCCAAGAAGAACAACTAGCCTACCAAATGACAAATCAAATGCAGCTAGATTATTTGACTAGAATTCATAATAGCTCAGGTATATATTTATATATTAATTTTTGTCTAATTTCTTTATTGATATGTAAATATTTGTTGTTTTTTCTTGTGTGTACTTGTTATCTTTAAAATTTAATTAATTGCTGAATCTAAAAACATGTACCTAATTCTTATGTGAATCACATCGCTCACCCACAAGAAAAGTGGCACATCTCGCAAAAATTCAGTTTGCTTTTTATTCCACTAATAAGTCTGTCATAGGTGTGTCTTGCCATACGATAAGTTTAATGAGTGTAGCTGTATTGGAAATTACTTTACTTTTTAAATTCAATTCTGCCATATGTCCATTTGTGACCATAGAAGAGGGGTGCATTATGTGGGGAGGAAAAATTACCTGAACATATAAACCTCATCCTACATCTTCATTCTTAAGAATTTTATGCATGATTTTATTCCTGCATGCTGAGTTAAGTGCTGTAATTAACTCTGTTAGGGGCTGTGCAAATATAACATTATCAACTTATTGTTAATTTTTGACCCCCCCCCCCCAGCAATGATATTGTTATCAAAGTTTATTTATTTATTTATTTAGAATTTAGCTCTTTTGTTTGGAGTAATATACAAAACTGATTAAATTTATTTTTAGCATACTTTATTGATTGAAATGAAGAGAAGTCAAGAAAATATCGCTTTCTTCAAATACTACTTAAAAGTTATAGTTAATATTTAAAAGTATTATGCCAGCTTTTTATTACAAAATGCATTCAGCAATAAAGTCTTGTTGCACTTGCCCCGAACAATAGGAGAGGTGCATGGGGGCAGATAGAAATTCTCATCAAGAAAACAAGTGAACAAGCATTCTTTCTCTTTCATTTATTAGTAAACACAAGCTTCGTTTCAAATATACTTCACATATGGTTTCTCGAACCGTAATTATAGATGCATGCACGTATAGAAATGAATAAGAATGTCAAATGTTGGGGTATCCCATTTTTTAGAATAAAATAATTTTATGCTAATTTAGTGATTTTAATAATAACTTTGCATTTTCATAAAAATAGATATTAGTCTAAAAAAAGATAGTGTACTATTTTTAACCAAAGACCATGTTAAAAATAAAAAGAAACAATTTTGAATGTGTCAAAGATGATATCAATATCAAAAGGCAAACCTCCCTCCCCCTAGAGATATCTTACAATATCATCTGCCAGATCCCCTCTCACCTCCTCCCTAAAATGATAACATTATATGTACACAGCCCCTTACAGTAGAATCACATAAATTTTCTTTTACCTCTTCTGTGAAATTTACTTTTGTCAAGGTGTGTGACTTTTCTTGCAGGTGAGTGATATGCAGTTAAACTGATATACAGCTAAAATCTATTAATATGAGAAGCAAAGAGATTCTAAAATGCCTTGTATTAGTTTATGTTATACTTGTGATATCCAAAATGGGAATTACAAATCTTTAAAAAATAATAATAAAGTAATTGTAATTATTGCTCTAATTTGGTGTTAAAATGAACTAAATATCAGTTAGTTAATATAATATTTAGTCTTAATTGAGTGTTATTGCCTTTAAACTGTAAAAAATATATACTTTTAATTATGACTATTAATTTTTTTCACATTTGTGCAAATATCTAAATAAAATGATTAGCTGTGTTCTTTTATTATTATTGATATATAGCCATTTATAAAATTCATATAATTTATTTTAATCTTGCAGTCATTTTAGCTATGCTTGTATTAAGTAGGTTCTACAGTATGTTTGTAGTATTTTTTTTATTAGGGAAAACAGGATTGTTTTTAATAGAGAAATGGCATTTCTGTTACTCATGTCTTATCCTCTCATGTTATAACTGTTGGTGTATTCTTACTTTACTGCTAAGTAGTCCAAATAGGAATAAGACTGTCCAAAGTTTGTTTATATTATTGAATATAATGTATTTTATAGCCTATGTATGAAGTAGGGATAGGCATTATTTATCATATTAGGATAAATAACAGTGTTACTACGCTGGAAACTAATATTGCATTAATGTGTTACTGAAAAGTCCCTGTTAAATAAATAACACATGGTTTTTACTGACAGCATCTTCCTTCACTTGTTTTAATCAAGATTTCATTTTTTGTACCTCTAAAGTAAGAATAATATTCATTGAAAACGTCCTTAATCATTTCTTTTGAGACGTTTGCCGAATAATTTTGAATTCAGACACTTTTCTCGGGAGGAATTTCTGTGCTCTGGAAGAGGAATATTATAGAGTTCCGGGAGATGGGGGAGAAGCATTGCTTTTTCTGACCATTGAAAACCCAAAATCTCAAATCTTCCGAGGAAACATCTCATTGCTCACCGGCGACCCCCCCCCTCAAGACCTTCCCCTAAATTCAGCACTAGCACTCAGCATGACCCTATCTTCACCCTTAGTTATGACCTGTTTTCTTAAGTATGTAATGCTAATTTTTTTACAGTTCATCAATCACTATGACTAGTAGTGAATACATGCATGAATAGTAATAACTTACGCCGCTAATTAAACACTTTTTCTGCTTGGTGCCTGATGATAGGTCACCATCATAACACACTTTCTCCTATTTTGATAGCACAAAATACTATAGCACAATATCTAGAGCACAAAACACAGAAATTTTTAGATCAGGAAAATATTTGAAAATTTATTAGAAAAACCTCATGCTTGAAATGTTTTTCTCAATAATCAATATATTATAATCAATATATAAATATATATAACGCATAGATTAATGATTCAAAAATAATTAAATTCTGTTTAAAACATCTCAAAACATGTAAATCGATTAAAAGTCGGAAGTTGAAAATCACGAATCATGCTTTTCATAAATCATTTCTATTTAGTAAAAATATGAAAGAAAAATGTGTGCAGAAATGTATATTCAACATATCCTAAAAATTGCTTTAAATGCAATCTTTTGTTGTAAATGCATTTAAAGTACCTTTTTTCTACATATAACTAAAATGCATTTATTCATAATTTAGTGCCTTAAAAATTCAATTCTCGATTTTAGTTGGAAAATCTATTTTAAAACTAACAAAACAAAATTTTGTCACATTCAAATAAAATGCTTGAATCAATGTATTTTTAATTAATTAGCTCATTTAAAATGTCTACATTCAAACTTCAGATTGATTTGAATTCAAAGCAGCAATTGGAAACCAATCCATGCGCGTAACCAGGGGGGATGCCCTGGGTGCCCCCCCCCCCCCCGATTGCACAGACCCATTTACAATTATTTAAAAAATTTGCATCCACCCTTATTAAAACAGCTTTAAAAACCCTTATTAAAAAAAAATAACACAATTTTACACTCTAAGATAAAAACCTGTCTAAAACGGAATTTAAAACTGTTTTATAGGCTTCCGTTTTAGAAGGTTTTACCATATAAGATATTGTTTGTATCCAGCAAGCTTAGCAAGTTCTGGACACCCACCCGTTCAAAAGGCTGGTTACGTCCTATGCAACCACAGTAGAGATAATTCCTTAATATTCGCTGATTCAATATCTGTTAGACTTTCCACCAGTTTTCCAATAAATGTAGTTCTTTTCTGTTAGATTTTCCATCAGTTTTTCAATAAATGTAGTTGTTTTCTGTTAGATTTTCTATCAGTTTTTCAATAAATGTAGTTCTTTACATTACAAAAAAAATTTTATCGCTTTGTAACTCTTGCTTATTTTCAAACGTTTTGTTACAAATTATTTGACAAGCTTGAAAAGTGCTGAGTAATACACATTACCTGAGGATAATTTTGTTTTCATTAACGACTTTTGATTTAAAGTTTCGTTTCCTGTTTTTGGAAAAGAAAAAGGAGTGGTTTTTATTCAAGGGGAGTGGTTAGGAGTGGTTTTCGGCTGTTGAAGAGCAGAGGATAAATAAAAAATGATTTCGTCTCTTTTTTTTTAATATCAGAAAAATTGAATTTAAGATTTGCGGGTTTGATTTCTAAAGGGTTCTTCTGGGGGGGGGGTGCAGAGGGTTCACCCCCCCCAAACATACACCTTAAAATCTCGCTCATTTAGTTCTCTACCATTTTTAACTTAAAAGTTTAAGCTACATGGCAACTCCCACCTGTCGGTGACTCACCTAATTTTGCTCATTTCTTCACTTCATTTCAATCTTTAAAAGGCTATAACTTTGCTTCTATGGGAGCTACAGCGGAGAGAAAAATTCTAGCATAGCTAACTTTTCCTCGCCATTCTTTTTCCTATTTCATTTTCCAGTTTTCCCTATAGGACCATTTTGGGGGGCAGGGGGGGGGGCGTTTCTCATTTTTTGATGTAATATGCCTATCGAAAGCTTATGCTTCATACATTACAAATCTAGCATTAAAAATTTTTCCTGTTATTCTGGGTCATGCAGCGTTCGAAATCCTTGGTGGTCTGCTGGTCCGAGACCACCGATAATTCAATCGGACCACTAATTTGAAAAATTTAGTGGTCCGCAGGACCAGTGCCTTTTTCCAGGCCCTGAGAAAACTGCAACCGATCGCACATAAGATTTTTTTTATTATTATTATCAGTGATGCTGCAGATGCGCTATAGCGCGTAAACTACTCAAAAAATCGGCAATGGGATGCAAAAAATAGCTCTTACGCGCCCCACAGGACGCGTAATTTCGTTAAGAAATCGCGGAAAAACGGCAAATTTCGTTTAAAAAATCGCGAAATAACGGCTCATTTACGGCAAATTTGTCACACAATTCTCAAAAAAAATGGCTAATTTCATTCCAAAACCCGAAACAAAAGGCAAATTTCTTCGAAAGATCGCGAAAAAACGGCAGATTTTTTTTTCCAAAAATTGCGGAAAAATTTTAAATTTCTTCAAAAAATTGCAAAATAAAGGCAGATTTTTTCAAAAAATCACGAGAAAAGACAAATTTTATCCAAAAATCCTGATAAAACACGAAATTTGTCAAAAAAATCGCGAAAAACGACAAATTTCCTCAAAAGATTGCAAAAAAACCCACAAATTTTGTTAAAAAAGCGCTAAATAACGACTAATTTCCGGCAAATATCGTCAAAAATGGCCAGTTTTATCCTAAAACGGGAAAAAATGGCAAATTTCTTCAAAAGATCGTGAAAAATGGCAAATTTCTCCAAAAATCGCGGTAAAACGGCAAATTTTGTCAAAAAATATTGCAAAAAACGGTATATTTCGTCAATAAAAATAAAAGATTGCGTCAAAACAATGCGAAAAAACGGAGAATTCGACAAAAAAGCACGAAAAAAAAATAAATAAGTGAATGCCGGGAGAGAATTTTTCTGTTTTAAAAACTAATTTTCTTGCTTCAAAATTGTTGCTGCTCCAAAAACGATTTTCATGCTTCCCAATCGGTTTTTTATTGCTCCAAATCTTTCTGAGTGAATGTGACTCCTAAAAGCACCATTTTATTAAGCTAAGTACCCATTTACTCAACAAAAATATTCCTTTTTTCAGCAAAAATGTCTATTTGAATAAACCTGTCTTGTCCCATTTTAAAAGAAATGCAAACAATAGTGATACTTGTTATCTTCTACACTTAAATAAGCATTATTTTATAATTAAATTTGTATCTTGCACATTTATTCTTTAAAAAGTACAGAAAATTTACTCTAAATGTTAAAATTATTTAATAGAATTTTATGTAGCAGACCAGTGATGATGTCTGCGGACCAGTAAATTCTCATGCTTACTGGTCCTTCAGACCAGTGACTTTTCTTTAGGAATTCTAACGCTGTCATGTTACGGACCCATAATGGGTTGAAATTTAAACTTTTTCGAGGTTTTTTTCCAAATCGGTGTCTGAAAAAAATTGTGCCAATGTGATGTGTGTATGACATCTGTGCCATATAAATATTATTCAGTCTTTTTTTATTGCAATTTTTTATGTAAAACAATATGCATTAGTTTTCATGTACAATTGCGCATTAAATGAAAATTGTAATGTAATTTTTGCAGCAGTACTTTATAATAATGAATAAAAAAAACAATTTTATTTAAAAGTATTTCTTGCACAATAAAATGTTTTCTGACGATTAAAAAAAATATGTCCTGACAATTCAAAAAATAAAAACGTAATTGTCCAAGTTTTCACTTCTGTCAAAACTCCCAAAATGTCACCTTTTTTTTTTGGGGGGGGGGGGGGGGGGGGAAGGGGGTGAAATTTTTGTGGAAATAAGTTATTTTTATTTATGTATAGGTCCATATAAAAAAGCATGAACTGGTGAACTTTGGAACCATTTTAATACAACTCATATTCAAAATATTAAAATAATTGAGAAAAAATTATTTAAAAAATTGTTTTTAATTTAATCATTTTTGATACTAAGTAAATGTAATTAAATTTCTTATAAATTGGATCTGGAATGGTTAGATAAGATTTTAATATTTACTAAATATAAAATACAGTACAATATATTAGGTTTACAGCTTTCTGAAAGACATAAAAATAGTACGATAAAATTTAGATGAGTTCAAAGTATTAGAATATTTTATTTTACGCAACAATATTATCTTATTAATATGAAGTAAATGGTAGTTAATACTTTGTAGCACCCTCTTTTGCTTTCATAACAGCGTACAAGTAATCTGGCATACTATACATATCTGCTATTAAGTAACTAGACAAAAAAACTGAGTCTGGAAAAAGTTTCATTCTCTACCATCTGCCCAATCTTATAAGTTTCTCTGTCATATCAGTTAATATTTGTTTTATGATTTGCAGCCGCTTTGATAGTGACAGCACACGTTGACTTGCTGTAAAAAAATTCAATATGTATTTCATCTCAGATTTTAAAACATCAACAGTGCTGATTGAGAAAACACAGTATATGGAGGATGGATTTTTGAAAAATTCGTTTTCTTCTGTATGTTAAAGAAAGTTTTCTTGTACTTTCTAATTTTCCTGATTTTCGTATATCCTATAGGATACATTATTTTATATTAAAAAATATATGTGCCTACAGATATTTTCTTAAATATTGTTGCCCCACCAGTGGCCGAGAGATTCTGCCCTCAAAACTGGTAGACGGCAGGTGCTGGATTAGAACAAAATCCAATCGCGGCCGTCAGCATAATCATTCAGAGTTTTCCGTGGTTTTCTTTGAACTTTGGATTTCCTTGCGTAAATATGAGTTAGGTTCCCTCAGACCCCCCCCCCCCCCACGGAGGGCACTCCCTTAGGGCCCACATCCCATGTGTTGTCCGTTTGGGAGCATATTTAGCAATTGTTTATAAATTGTTTATTGTATCCTGTTACGAAAATAACAGGATGTTGGAACCTGTTACCAGTGCTACTGTGGAATGATGTAACCTGTTAACCAAAAATAACCATATTTCCCATCTCTAGTATGAAGTTGATTTTAGTAATATCCTCTGGAGAAAACTTATATAGTATTAAAAATATTTGCTATTGATAATAGAATAAAAGAAACATTAGTAATAAAGTGATTGATGATAAATTTATTGAAATAAACTGAGAATCCTTAAATTGTAGTGTTATAAACAGTTTAGTTTTTATTAATAATTTGCAGTGAATGATTCATAAAATTGAGAGTCATAAATAATGGCGAAAGTAGTATGTAAACATGGCAAGTAGGAAAGTAGGCAACAGAGACTTCATAGTCTTGTTAGAAAATGAACTGCAAAATAAACTTCAATTAGAAAAAGCTAATTTATTATGACTTTAATAAATTGCATCTGTTCAAACTTTTTGTAAAATTTACATTTTTAATTCGGTCCATGTCCTGACAGTGAGCAAAAAGTTCTGAGTTTTATTGAAATGTCAATTTTTGTGTAAAAAATGATAAATTTTATTAACTAAATTAATTTAGTGTATTAAGCAATTTAATCCATACTGATTTGATTTTTCAATAAATTGTACAGAAGAAAAAATATATACATGAGTGTGAAAATTTTAATTTGGTAAAGATATTTAAATAATGAAATTCATAATAAACCAAGTAATTTAAATTGATATGATAACAAGGTGACTCTAAAAATATTTAATAAGCAATCAAACTGACATGACAAGTATCATATTATGTATTTAAACTTTTGCTTTTTCATTTTTCTTTTAAAGTCACACTGAATTATACAGTAAAAACAATGATTTTCTTTAAATCAAATATATTCATATTGAAAATCAAAGATAAAGAAAATAGATCAATATTTTTCTTTATTAAGATAAAAGAAAAACATTCACAAAAATCAAAGAAAAGTAAGGAAAATCTCACTTTTCTTAAACTCTTTTTATAATATTAAATTAAAAGCTTATTAATCACGTCAACATTTGCCCTGAGATAAGTTGGGGGTAAAAGTACCATTTCCCTGTACCTGCTGCTGGTGAAGTGGTTAAAAAATGTATCCTTTGAGTTTTTGCCTCTCTTACTTTATTCACAAAATCAGAAAACCATTGCAAAGATACAAAAAATTGTCTCATTGCCAGTGGTCCATAGTTTTTATGTAAAGTATTGTTGAAGGATTACTCCTAAGACATTTGGATTTGTCTGATGCTCAGTGGGATATAAATTTGTCCAGTTTCTTTTAAAAGCTATATAGTGCCTATCTTTTGAAATATAGAGGCAAAAGTGATAATTAGAATGACAGTGTTTTCCCTTTTTTGGTCTTGGTCAAGAGAGTAAAAAACTTGAAAGAGCA
The DNA here is from genome assembly GCA_964019185.1 of Maratus speculifer. Taxonomy (NCBI): domain Eukaryota; kingdom Metazoa; phylum Arthropoda; class Arachnida; order Araneae; family Salticidae; genus Maratus; species Maratus speculifer. The sequence goes on from OZ025299.1 coordinate 173,334,807, forward strand.
GCTTACCATCAGAGCATAATATGAAACTTGCAAAAATATTTTTATGATTATATCAAAGCTTTGAACTGCAAAAAAGAAAAAGTGATGGATGTTGACACTTAAAAGAAGAGTTTTTCTGTTCATTTGAGAATATTGTTTCATTTTAACATTTTAGAAGCAAAATCCCTTTTTTAATTTAATTTTATTTTTTAGAAATTATGTGCTTTTTAAAACAAACCTTTGATATAACTTGAACCATTTCTACAAGATCTTTTATAGGGTAAAGTGGGGACAGATGCTGCAGTTTTGCTTTTCTTGTAAAATGTACAATAAAGTAAAAAAACAACAAATTAATTACCAGAAATCATTAATCAAACTCTTTAGAATTTAATTTCTATGTTAAACAAGTTTAATCCCTTGACCGCCGAGCAAAAGAGCAAAATTGTAATGTTGTTTTCTCTTTAATTTATTTTAAATGTTAAGAGAAAGAGAAATTTTCTAACATGGTATAATTTTTTCTGTTATGTATATGTTTATAAGTTTTTAAAGTATCAGTCATAACTTAATTTCTTAAAACTGGATTATATTTATAGAATTAATTTAAATAAAGCTTCAATTGCATTGAAGCCTGCAACTTAGTGAATGATTATATAAGTTTGCGGCAGTGGGAAGGTTAAGCCTTTTTAAAAACTTAAGCATAATTATTTTCCGTAACATCATTTTTTAACGTAATTTGTTATGTACAAGACCAGATGCCACATAGAAAAAAAAAAAAAAAAAAAAGCGAGGCTGGTTCTTTTTAAGCAAATCATATTTTTATTTTCTCGAGCTACATATAATGAAAATAAATACTATATAAAATATTACAATATTAGTATACTGTACTATTAATTTTAACAGTAATACTTTTATTAGTTTAATAACTACAGCTTTATAGTATCTAATGTATTCATTTTAAGTTGAGACTCTATGGGCCATTTTCACCATTCACTTATATTTCAGAATTTTATTTTTATTTTTTAAACTTAATAATTTCTTTTAAAAATGGAGACAGGTGTTATGGTAAATGTTCAAGGTGCATAAAAAAGTAATTGGTCATGCACTTTGCTCTATAATTTAATATGTAAATGCTGTTTTAATGTTGATTTGTAAGGCAAATTGACAAATCTGTTACCATACAAAATTACTGAAAATACTCAGCTTTAAATTTATTATATATTTTAAAATCAACTTACTTTGAAGTGACTTATGTCCCTAAATTTCAAAACATGATATTTATTAATAATACTTAAATTAAATTGAAATGAAGCAGTTTTAGCCAGCAGATTTTGATCACATAGAAAACTATACAAGAACTTTTTCTTATAATTACAGTATGTACTTTTTATACATGTACATAGTACATGTAATTTTTTGAATTTTAAGGAAATTGCATATCCGTTTCTAGTTGAATAAAAAATAAAAATATATTGGTGAGAAATGGATATTAATATTAAAATATCATTAAAAAACCTGTGCAGTAACATACTTGAAATACTCTAATTTTGAATCATCTGTCTACCTGTTTATATGAAAAGAAGTCTGAAATCTAGATGCACCACAGTGACAAGATTGCATTTCTCTCTGAATTAGTATGCATAATTTTCTGGAAAATCAATGTGCAAAAATAAAAAATAATAAAAAATTTAATTTTTTGCTTTTTTTATGGGTTGGAAGGTATTGATATTTTTAAACTGCATTTTAATACACATTAAAGTTGCTTCTAACTTATCAATTAACATAGTTATTTATATAAATAAGGACTGATATTTGCACAAGCAACAACATTCAGCTTTATTTTTATTCCAATATTTTTTATATCTGATATTTCATCAATAAATCATTGATGTAATTTTTTGCAAAGAATTTTCCTATAAAAAATAAAATACTTTTAATAACTTGCATACAAAATAAATATGAATTTAACTCATTAAGTTATTTTGTCTATTGATTTGCCATAAGTGATTATGAATATCATTGATCATAATTATCCTAATTCAGAGTCCTTTATCTTTATATATGTTTTAAACTTGTTTGTATTTTTCATAGTTTTGTTTTAATCTTTACCCATAATTGCACCTTTTGCATTTCTACAGTTGTTAAAACCATTCTTGATGATAAAAACCCCTTTATACTATAATTCACAAACAATGTCAAGTCTGTTACCCTGAGTCAATTACATTACCAGTCACATGGTAACAGACTTGACAAGTAACGGACTTTACATTTAAAATAAAACTGTTAGAAATGAGCTAGCTTGTATAATTTCTAAATTAGATATAAATGCACATACCTTATAAAACTACTTTGTAAACAATATTTAAATGCAAAAGTGCAAAAATTATTATTTAAATATTAAAATTTATGGTAACAGACTTGACAGGGAAAAAAATACCAACTTTGAAGAAAGCTGATTATTGCCACTATTATGTTGCTTCACAATGGAAGAGTAAAAAATGGCAAGTAATAGTTGCATGAATAGTTTAACTGTATCACTGAATATTTGCTGCTAACTTTAGGCAGAATTAGAAACCTATTTTGATTAAAATAATCTCAAGGTAACTGACTTGATGCAAAGTGAGGGACAAAAAATTTCTGTTAATTTCTTAAATAAAGTATCTTTTACAATAATTTTTCTTCATTATTATAGAGCACTAAAAGTTCTATTTAAGATAAACCCTTTTCATTTAAAAAAAGTTAAATTAGATTAAAAAAAAAAAAAAAAAAAAAAAAAAAGTTAATTACATAAAACTTGAAATATGATAGACTTTTTTGCTTAGAATCGCAAATTTAAAAATTTATATCACCAAAATTCTTATTGATTTTTAAAATTTTTCATGTTAGAAATGTTCAGTATAATCTTCTTTAGCTAATGCATAGCTCAAATCAAACTTTAAATATTAATTTATGTTTGAATTATGTTCTTTTTACTCGTGGACAGCATGTAAGTGAAATTTGAAAATGGCCCCTATGTTAATCTGAGATTTATCAAATTCACCTATATGAACAATTTTCTTAACATGCCTTCTGTCATAATTATCAGCCAGATGTTTTCAGTTGGATATTTTATGGAAAATTGTAATGTTCTAATTTTTCAGGACACTTTAAGAGCTTTTAATAATGTCATTTATATATTAAAAATGCTTATAAGAATGAAATTCTTTAATATTGTAGTTAATGTATATTGGTTTATTTTGGATACTCAAGCAATATCTATAATATATACATAATATTTATATATTTCAGTCTATTTAAGATCAATGGGGCAGATTGCAGAAGTCATTTGTGGTCCATTAATAAAAATGCTTGAAGAAAGAATCATCAATAATGAAATAAAAAGGAAGAAGTTACAAAACAAGAAAAAAGAGATTAGTATGGTGTTTGAGCAAATTCAATCTGAAAATGCTCGTTCTAGTGCTTCAAGAAGTGTTTCTTCTGCAGCTGTAGATAACTCTGAAAAGAATAAAAGCCCAGTAGCAATTAAACTTGAAACTTTACTTGATACAAATACAGTTATGGATTCTGTTGCATTAGATGACATCCTACTTGGAAATATCTCTAAATCATCTGTAGGAGATTTATGTAGAATGAAAACTGATCCAACGTCATCAGAAGCATCGCCTTCACACTGTACTACAGATGAATTTTGTGTTTCATCTTCTGTAGAAACATCCAGTACTTGTTGCCAACCAGATGTGCCATCAACTAGCAAAAATACTTGTACACTAATGAAATCCTCTAATGAAATACAAATTTCACATGTATATTCATTGCAATTAGATTCACCACCTGATTCACCAAAAGAAAATTCTTTTTAAAATTGTCTTTTTTATAAAAGTCACTTGTCAAAATTATGTGGTAATATAGTAGTTTCCAAATTGTTTTATCACACTAGCATTTAAGGAAATAAAAAAGAATTTTTGAATAATTAAAGCTTCATTCTTTTTTATATTGCTTTAGTTTATACCTGATAAAAATATTGGGACCAAAATAATGTTTAAAAAATTGAGTAGAATTAATGAGCTTTTTATAACAAGCCATCTGAGTTTTTATTCAGTCAATAAATCTGGATGCTTCTTTTTATTTTTCTTTTGTAAATTTCTTTTACAAAAGAGTGCCTAACATTTTAGTGCAATTAAAATTTTTCACTTAAATTTTTGTGTGACCCTGAAAATGTACCTACATGGTTGCCAAATATAAAACAATTCAAATATTTAAAAAATAAAACTATGATTCCAGTTTAACCTAACAAAATCTAATCAAAAGAAAACAATTTAAGTTTCCAAAACCATTTATATATTGTAACATTAATTTTTCAGTTAAAAGGAAAATTAAAATTGTTTATTATAAGCTGCTTTTTGTTTCATTTTTGTAGAATTTAATTCAAAAACTTTTAATTGTATTTTTTCTGTGTTCTTTAATAATAACACTATTTAATTTAATACAATATATTTACTCTAATATAAAGGTATTAATTTTTGGTATTTATATAAAATGATCATTCCAAATCTTTAAATTAATTTCTTTTTTTGCTTCAACTTATGTTTATATTTTTCTCTCATAAAATCTGTTGCGATTTCTTGGAGTATTATAGTATTTAATTAGATTTTAATTTCTTGAACTATATTAAATAAGTATTATTAGTTTTTTTTGTGTGTTTATTTCATATATTTTTAATGCATCATAAAATAAACTTTAGAGATTTTCTTATGTTTAAAAATGATTTCATTTGTAAAACATTGAGATATATACTATATCTCATATTTTAAAACTATTATAACTCTGTTTTAATTTAAAAATTGAGAAATATCTAAAAACTTATTTTGCTTATGTGCATTGTGAGATTTGTCTTCTTTTAAAAGAAAGCCTTAAAAAAATCTATAAAAAATACCTTGAAAGATTCCACATGTTTTTGGTTTTTGTGTTATTTTGTTTGTTATAACTGACTAGTTTTGTGTTTTATTATTATCTTTATATTTAACTGTAAACGATATTTTTTATATATACTTTTTTAGTTTTTCTTGTGTAGAATTATAACTCAATACTTGATTGTAATACTATAGCTTTTTGGTAACATAATGCATTTAGGGGGGAAAAATTAAATTGATTTTTCTGTTCTACTAATTTTTTTCTAAGTCGAAAATCTAAAATTTTAGCACAATAATACAAATTCCATTCTTTAATTAAGCTTTTGTAGTAAATAGGGGATCTTTGAATGAAAATTTATTATTTTTCATCCCATTTATTTTCATTGCTTAGTGTGGAATGTGTAGTAAATATTTTCTAAAAAAAATAATAAAAATCTTTTTACATTTTTTGAATGTTATTTGCTTTTACTCTTTCATCAGATATAGTTTCACCCGGTGTTCATTTGTCACTTTATACACACGTTTTTTATAATAAATTATAGGATAAAGTATGATTGTTAATAATTCTAGCTGTAAAGTTACATACAAGTTTTCCAAATTAAGTTTTATTGATATCCCTTTTAAACTGGAATCATTGTTCTTAGTTACTATCTTTATATATATATATATATATATATATATATTTTTTTTTTTTTTTCTTGTTCTGATACACCTTGATTCTGCGACTATATCATGTACAATCATATCTATTTTAAATATGTTTATTCTTTATACGAATAAATTATTATAATCCTTTGCAAAATGTGTGAATTTTTGTAGTTAGCTTTGTGATAAAGATTAAAAAATTAATAAATTGTCTTATTTTGTTATAAAAAAAAAAGTTTTAAATTTCACATTTGATTAAGTTTTGTATTTGAAAGCTAAGTTACCCGTGAAGGAAATTCTATGAAATTATATTGTCCAGCTCTTTCTTTAGTTTATATATTAAATTGAGATGAAAGACTTTTTTGAGAGATGTAATCTAAAGCTTAACAAGTGTTGCGATGTTATTGAGTATGTTTATGTATTAATTATTTTGTCCTGTTTTATTACATTTCTTTATATTACTGCAAGAAAGATGTTCAGTGACTTCTATGAAAAAAGAGAATTTTTTTTTCTATACTCATCATAGTTGAAGAAAATGTGATCTCATTATATGTATTTTCATTCTATTAAATACTAGTCCCACTCATCCTTTTCATGTTCCATTATATTTTTGGTGCTGAAGGTGACCTGTACTGTACCTGAACTGTATTATTGTTTCATGATTTAAATGTATAAATAATAAAAACAACTCTTCTATGGGTAATGTAACTGCATCCTAAATATTAAAAAAAATAACAAGTTGTGAATATTTTTGGCTTTAGTTTTTATGACGGACAATTATTTTTTTGGCTAATTCTTTTAATGCTACATCTTTTATTTTTTCTTTATTATTTTATATTTGTTTTCTGTAATTGCTTATTTTGATACCAAATTACTGTTGCTGCATGCACCAGTAATTCTGCTGTTACAATTCTAGCATGTAAAGAAAATTGTCTTATTTCTTCTTTTAATAATATGCATATTCTTTTTGAAAGAATTGTTTTAAATTTCTATTGATGCCTTCATATTTACTTATTTTTGAATAACCGTATGTTCTAATTTCCTGCTAAAATTGCTTTCATGTATGTATATGTATCTCATTTATACTCTTTTTTTTCCTCCTAGTTTATGTAAGCATTAAACTTTTGTTCAGTTAAAGTGTTCTTGAGTTTTTAATGCATGCATGAAATGAAGAAGTTAACAAATTATTTCATTGTGATAAATTAAAGAGATAAATTGTATTTATTATGTACTTTAATTTCTTCTGATACAGATAATTGGCCATCATAAACAAACCAACCAAACCTTTAATTTCTGTTTTAAAGTATCCCAGAATTAGAAATGTCGTTCCAAAATGCTAAATAAAAAAATGCAGAATATTCTTAATTAAAAATATATTCAAATTTTCCCTTAAAATTTGCATATTGCTTTAGTTTTTCTAACTTAAAAGTATATTTTCTATTAAAAAAAAATCTTTAAACATATGTAATCTGTTAATTTCTGTTTTCTTCTCTTTATGCTTTATAATGTTTTGTCTTTCGAATGTTTGTATTTTTTATGCAATATAATTATTTTTTGTTTTCATTAAATTGAAATTATATATAATTTTTATGTCTTTAAATTTTAAAGTTGGAGATTTGAAATTACTAAATAAAAGTATTGTTATTCATTAATAGTTTCCTTTAGTGATTATCATTTTAATCACTCTTAATGTAACATGAGTAAAAAGCTTTTTTGAGTCTTCCTTGTTGTAGTTTAAATCATTGAGTCTGTTGTTAATATATTTATAAAAGATTTTTTAAATAGTACTAATAACTTAAAATAAATATTCTTTTGAAAAAAATATATATACATTTTAATATGGTAAATGGAGGAAAGATTTATTTTAACTACTGCTGAGCCAAGCATTAAAGACCAGTCACGTGGGTAACAGGTCTGCGTAAGGTGAGTCTATTCTTTATAATAGGACAGAGAGCAATGAAAAGGGAGTTTCCCCTAGTATTGCTTTTGTGGGGACTAGAGAAAACTTTCGTCTCCCCTTAATGCTTCCCTACCTTCGGAAAGGTCCATTATTTTGGCAGTATGCCAGGACAGGTCTTTGAAACCTGGTCAAGCAGTATGTACTGTGAGCAAATTTGGAGTAATAGGAATTAATCTTACCTGCTTCATTTGTCTTCCCCATTTTTTTGGTTATTTGTATGATGTTTTTTTTGTTTAGTATGGAGTTTATCTTGCATTTCACATATGAATGTTTCTTTTAGTTCCCTATATTTATTTTTTGTATAACATTACTAAATATTGTGTTGTCATATGACATGTCTTTTTAGTCTTAAATTTTTTTTTGTTTCATAGATGCATGTTTTAATATTTTGTATGTTTTCTCTATTAATGTAATCACTATATTGAAAACTGATGATGTGATTTTTGTTTTTCAACATATTTAATTGCAATATAAGATAACATGTGTTTTTATCATGTTTCTCTTAGCAGTTGATCATACTTATATGTGCTGTCATTTTGAAAAGTTTTGATACAAAAACTTTAAAATGTCCATCATTTACCCATGTGAATTGTATGTTTCTTTAATACTTGAGCACGATAATCTATTATTAAATTTTTTCCTTATTATATGCTAAATATAATTTACAATAGTTTAATTAACATATTAACTAAGCATTGTCTCAATAGCTTGATATTATTTACTTTTTAACAATTATAAAAATATAGAAAAAACTAGTGTTAACTGATTACTCAGTTATAAAAGAAGAGTTAATATTCAAATTTCAGAATATCAGGCAAATTCAAATTGTAATTATGTAAGATTTTGAAAAATATTTGAACTTCTTGGAAGTGGCTGCTTTGTATGAAATAATTTTTGTATTTGAAGAAATTTTTAAAATAAAGTTTTTATAAAGAAGTTTATTCATAGACAGTTTATTTTAAAGAGCCTAAATTCTTATAATCTTTCTCTTAATATTCACATCTCAGTTTCTAGAAAATGTAATGAAAAGTTATTTTAATCTTAAACACAGCTAAAATCATTGCTGAATGATTTTATATTTTAAATCAAGAATCTTTCTAAATGAACCTAATGCTGGATTCCCAACTACCTTCAACAACACACACCTTTGAATATGTTTGATTTTATATTTTAAAATGAAGGCGTATCGAAACAAACCTACAAGGAGAGGGCCTGAGGTTTGTGTCACCAAATCACCAAATCGGATGAATGTTTGTGTATACATGCAGTATAAAAATATATTACAGCGATAAAGGCCAACCCCTATGGGGTCTTGAGAAAATAATTGATTTAAAATTGACACTACAGTTTATAATCTAATAAATTTTCACCTATAACAGGCGGCTCCATAGACTGTTCGGTAGCATGCAGAATTTGAGCTTTTTCTTCCTGAGATAGAACCCCGCTTGGAACTTTTTTTTTTTCAAAACAAAAATTTTCATCATTTTTTAACCACAATTGCAAAAATATGCATAATAAATATAATTTTTAAAAAGTAAATTAATTTTTTTAATTAAATAAATGCATTTTTAACTATGAAAATTCACATGCTTGAATATTTTATGTAAATAATAATAATAATAATAATAATAAAACATAATTAACTTGTCTATAGACCACAAATTTGTTGTTGTTATTTAAAATTATTTACTGTTATTTCTATGAATAATTATATTTTAATTTGTTTCATTATGAAAATATTTCAAATATTTGGTTTTTAACTGTTGCCTACTTAATAACTATTTTCAGCAATTCAGTATCTTTTTAGACCCTTTCTTTTAATAAAGTAGATAAACATTATAACTATAAGCATAAGAATCAAAGATTTAAAAAATTCAAAAATGCTGTTTGTTAAAGTGATACATTTACAGTAATAAAAAAATTACAATACAAAAAATAAAGCAGCATGTTATAATTTTATTTAACATACTTTAATTTGTTTCACTGTGGAAAATAGTAGTTATTTATGTAAATAATAGTAAATAAATTCTAAGGCTTATAAAAATTCCAATTGACTTTTCTTTGGGTACATTATTATTTTTATTATTTATTTTTATCGTTACTTTTCATTAAATACATGCAAAGATTCAGAGCCAAAATTATATTTTTATAATTAAACTGTATTATATAAACATATTTAGCATGAACAGAATTACAAAAAAATTATTACTTTGATGCTTATTCTTATTATCAAAAATCCAGAATTAAAAAAAAAAAAAAAATCATTAAAATAGAAAAGCATATGTCTAATAAACCTAGAAATATTTGAAGTATTTGCATGAGGGAACAAAATGAAATTAAAATATTTGTTCAGGTATTTTAATGTATTTCTCTATAAAAAATAATGGAAAAACATAGAATAAACTGTAAATAATTTTAAGTAACACAATATTTCTGGTCTGTTGACATATAAATAGGCTTACTTAAAATATATATATATATACACTGGTGTGCAAAATTTAAGGACGAAGGGATTTTCAAGTGATAATTTTCACACGAATATTCAACAGGAAGTAATATAATTCGAATAATTACTATTCCTGCATAACAGCTAGTCCAAATAACATCTCATTCAGGTCACACATGGTCACAAGAGTCACAATCACTATGGCGAAACAAAAAATAGGAAATTCCATGCATCTCTTTTATGAGTCTCAAATGACTACTATATGTGACTTCTGTCAGGTCACTGCGACTGCTGCTTTGTGATGAGTCACCAGGTGACTTTACAGTGTCGTTTTATTGAGACTCTCATGTGACTGTCATTTGGAGGCTCAATTTCAAAGTCATTGTGAAAGTTGCATTATTATAAATAACCAAATAATGACACATGAAAGTCACATGGTGACTTTCTGTCACAAGACTTTTTCAAATGGTAACAGAGATCCTACTGTGAAGTAACCACTGTGAAAAGTGATGAAAACTCACCATGTGACTTTAATGGGACATTGTTTGGTGATTTATCATAATGCAACATTCACAATGACTTTGAAATTGAGCCTCCAAATGACAGTCATATGAGAGTCTCAATAAAACGACACTGTAAAGTCACCTGGTGACTCATCACAAAGCAGCAGTCACAGTGACCTGAGAGTGGAGTCACATATAGTAGTCATTTGAGACTCATAAAAGAGACATATGAAATTTCCTATTTTTTTGTTTCATCAAAGTGACTGTGACTCTTGTGACCATGTGTGATCTGAATGAGAGGATATATGGACTAGCTGTTATGCAGGGATATTAGTTATTCAAATTATATTACCTCCTTTTGAATATTCGTGTGAAAATTATCGCTTGAAAATCACTTGAAAATTGGCATTTTGGGACCCCGTCCTTAAACTTTGCTCACCAGTGTATATATACACTTAAACATGCAAAATTCTGTAGTTAAAAATGCACTTATATGCAATAAAAATTCTTTTAAATTTTTCATAAATTTCACTTATGCATATTTTTGTAATTACGGTTTGAAAATAATCAATGAAAATTTTCATTCCAAAAAAAGAGGTCTAAGCAGGGCTCAATTTCAAGCAGAAAAAATTCAAATCCCACATGCTACTGAACAAGCGAACGTGCTGCTTGCCACTAGGAGGAAATTTATTGTATTACACACTGTAGTGTCAAATTTAAGGCCTATTTTCCGAATACCCCCCCCCCCCCCCCCGAGGGTCGCACTTTAAGGCTGTTATGTATTTATATACTACACAAACATTCATCTAGGGCAACACAAACTTCGGACCCTCTCCTTGTTAGAATTGTCAGTCCTTCTGCCTTTTATGGTGTACACTGGCTGTGTTAATCACACCCTACTATGTTTTTTAAACCAAATCTGAAATTTATATCATTTTATATATTTAAAACATTTTTGTATGAATTATTTTTTTTTAAATGATTAATTTTCCAAACAAAGTAAAGGATCCCTGATATAATATTTTCCAACATTTAGCTTTTTTGACTTTTAGGTCAACTTTTAATTCTGACCAACAATTTTTAGAGAAAACCCAAACAACAGAAAACATCCCCCCTCCTCTCTTTCTCTCTTTTTCAAGACACAATTTTAAATTGAAGATCTCACTACAAGAGATAAAGATACACAGATTAAGAGACATTTTTGTAATCTGTTTAAGTATTGTCAACTTCTAAACATGTAAGAAAAAACAAGCTTTAACTGTATGTATGGAAAAAATATTTTTTAAAGGTTAAGTATTAATTTTTATAAAAATTATAGGTTACACCATTATATAGGAAAAGTACAATGATTAAGTATTTTTATTTTTCCCTGTTTTGATTAGTTAATGGAAGGATTAGCTGGGATAATATGACAAAAAAGAAAAAAAAAGAAAGAAAAGGAAAAGCTGTTTTGCAGTCTCATTTCTTCCCTGATTTAAAATCTTTAAAACAGGTTTTTTTTGTTGGACATTCATAAATTTTACTCTATAGAGCATGCCATGTTAATGATTGGGCATAGTTAATATTTTGGCTAATTATCTAAAAGTGAAAAATCTGAACTTCAAGTTCATTTGAATCTGCTTTTTACTCTCTTCATCCAAATGTTCAGATTTCTACATACAGTAGATTTCTCTAGAAATTGCAGAACATAGACAAACCTGTTTCTTTTATTACTAGGTATTGATATGCTTTATTTAAAGTTTATTATTATTATTTTTAATTATTTATTGAGTTTTGCAGAAAGTAATTTCATGACATCTATAAGTGTTGTTAGTTACTCTGGTTTGATTACTTGCATTGCAAGATTTACTCATAAAGGCATTTTTTGATTATATTCAGTTATGTTGCCAGTTTAGATAAACTACATTATTTTTGCCACAAATGACAACGATTTTATTGAAAATGTAGTAAATATGGTTATTAAATTGTTAATTTACTTGTTTTAAAAAGTAACAACTACAAACTACTGTACAAAAGTAGTCTGTTTTGTTACTTTGATTTTCTCAAAGGGTGTACACTTGAAATTGAGGACGTAGTTTAAATAATACTATGTCCTCTTCTTATATCGAATTTGCCAGGATATAATCAAAGAAATGCAATAAAAACAAGAACATTAAAAAAATTAAGAAAGATAATATGTAAGAAAACGTTTTGTGTTTAATGTTAGTTTAAACACATAATACTACTTGCATGTTGACCAGAACAATTTAGCATCAGTTTTCTGCATCATAATATGATAAAATAATAAATCTGAAAATAAAGCAATTTCAAAAGGAGAAATGTGGCATTAAAATATGAAGATGTAGTAATGAATAAGTATTTCCAACAAATTAATTTCTTTCATTTCGAACTTAATACCGCCAAGTGTTAATTTAAAAATCTCTAACATTATATGATGCACTGCTGAATACTGCATCTGAGTTATTAACATTTGCAAACTGTAGTGCAGTATGCAATTTGCTGAAAAGAAATAAATTGTTAGGCACATTATCATTAGTTGGCACATCCCCCACACCTTCTCTGAAGTAACATCAGTGTTCACTGCAAACTGATTTTTTGTGTTGTGCTTCTTGCTACATTAGATTTCTCATAAATGCAGCATGCTACATTAGATTTTTGAAATGAAATACATTATATTTTGGTTGTCATTTTGCTTTCCGATTTCTGAAGCATTCTGGATGTGGCATTCCAGATAATGGATCCTACACTGTAATACAATGCACATAGTATAATAGCATGTGCAGTTATAGAGTTAGCAGTTATAATATAAAGTTAAGAAAATTGACAAGCATCTTTGTTTCTTAGATGCAGTTATTGTTTATAAATAATTTTCATTTTTTTGATTTTTTTAAATATGCTAAGAAACAATAATGATTCAGCCTTACATTTCATTTAAGAAATATTTAAATACATTTATAAACAATTTTAAATGTTGTCTTACCTGTCACAAGAATTTTGTCTTACTCATCACACTAAAATTTTATACAAAAAAAAAAAAAAAAATTAATGAATTTTTAATATTTTTTAGTTATTCAAGGGGTAGAGTGAGGTTTTTTAGTAAAATATGTCTTTTAGTGAACTAAGTCGAGTCTCCTACGTGAAATGATAGTCCTTAAACAGAAATGCTTTTTTACCGAGTTTGAAGCTTATATCTCAAGTCCATAGGAGTTAGTACCCTTAATGCCTGTTTTGGAAAAAAGCTCATTTTGACGAAACTACTGGGTGGATTTCAATGAAAAAAAAAGGGATGTATGAAATGATTATATGAATAATTGATAATTATTTCAATTTTTTTTTTCAGAAAAAAAAAAAACTATAATTTATTCCTGTTTTTGATTAAACATTTTTTAATTAAAAATTTATTGAAATATTTGAGTGACCACCTTAATTTTTTGTTGCATAAAATACTACAAGGTATGATGTATATTTGGTGTCAGTTTCAACTTTCTACATAGGGTGCACCATATGAAAAAATTAAAAACATATTTTGGGGAGAGGGGGTGTCTCACACCAATCTCATTACATATATTTAAAAGTCAAGTGCATTTTTACCATTTTCAAATCGATACTGTGTACATACAATATTACTGAATCTAACAATCATGGAATTCATGACTGATTGTTACGGTTAGCACCTTGAGGGCGAGCGACCAGTATACGTGCCGCATAAGGTGGCCAGAATCCTTGATTATTGTCACCAATAAGTTTTTATTGTAAATCTTGCCATATTTAATCCTAGCATTTTCAGATTCAAATAGGTAAAAATTTCTGTTTTGAAAAACTTTTGATATAAGATTAAAAATTCTTCATTAAGATTAATTAAGATGCTTATCTCGAAAGGGTTAACTACAAAAATATTTTTAATTAAAAATATAATAATAATAACATTGATTGTTTTGACTGTTTTTGAAAGTAATTAATAAACAATCTTCATCGCTGTTGAAGTAAAATTAACATTTGGTGAAAGTTTCATCTTTCACCACTGGGTTCATCATACCGGGTGTCCAGTAAATGACTGACCCATTTTGAATGTAAATAACAAAAAAACTGTTTGAGATAAAAATGCGCGGCTTGCTGTATTGTTATTAGAATATAAATAAATTTTAAAATATGCACTTTGTTAATGTAATATAATAATATTTAAAATAATATCTGTCTCAAGACTGAGGAGGGAAAATGTAATACAGATGGTTCAATCATAAATATTATTTTAAATCACTTTCCATCAAACGTACTCTATTTCTGAAGCTGATTCGAGAGTCGATTCAACATATAGATTCAGATTCAGCCGAAAATCTCATATTTATGAAAATTAGAGTCATGTCTGTATTCAAACAGCCTGTTACCGCCAGCGCGATATTTTTTTCCAAAATTTGAACTATACTATCAAAGTAATGTTTAAAAATTTATTGATTTTCTAATAACAATACCGCAAACCGCGCATTATTATCTCAAACCGTTTATTTGTTATTTAAGTTCAAAATGGGTCAGTTATTTACTGGACACCCAGTATATAGCAAGTTACGAACTTATTTGAGGTAGGGGGTGGTGTTGCACGTTGCGTAGTTATTGCAGTCGCATGCGCAATATTATGTTCAGTTTACCTACGAAGTTATAGTGATAATTATTTGAAGATATAGAACCCACGAAAACAAACTGTAATGTAAAATCACTAAAATATTTATATATATCTTATACTTACTGAAACAAACCGTATAACCATATTTTTTGGACAATCTATATTACTTCAGCTATTATGAGTAAATAAACAACAACAAAATGAATACTCAGATGTAATATTACGTATATTGAAAATCAGGTCTGATATGCTAATATCTGAGCAAATAAAACTACCTCCCAATACTGCATAAAGCAGTATTGGGAGGAAATAGTTTTATTAGCTCACAGGCTATCATAGCCTGAGAGCTTATGTGCCCGTCCGTTCTGTATGTATGTGCGTTCGTGCGTAACGCGATAACTCGTGATAAAAATATCCGATCCACTTGAAATTTTGTATGTAGGTATATTCTGACAAGGCGCTTCCCTGATTAGTTTTTGGAGTTCATTCGATATGTATAAGAGGGGGAACGGGGGGCTCATGCCCCTCCCCTTAGTTGATATAAATGGGATTTTCATGCAGAATTAAGTTTTCGTTCAAAATTTAGATTAGGATCATTCTGATGAGGCGATTCCGTGATTGTTATCAGGTGTTCATTGAATAAGTATAAACAGGGGGAACAGGGGTTCTAATGCCCCCCCCCCCCCCTTAATTTATATAAATGGGTTTTTCAAGCAGAATTTTCAGATTTCATTCAAATCTCCGAATAGTTTTGGAAGTTTAATGGTTAAGTATAAAAGAGGGGGATAACTCCTTTTAAATTATATAAATGCTAAATGGGTTTTTATTAAGAATTATCTCATTTGCTCTGAATTTTGGATATAGATTTTTTATATGATAAAGCATGTCTTTCATAGTATAGGAGGCTCAATGATTAAGTATAAAAAAAGAGGAAAGGGGAGAGCTGTTTCCCCTTCTTAATTTTTTTTCGGACGGAATTAACCCTTGAAAATATAAGGCTTTAATGTACAATTAGTATTTGTAGCCTGTGAGCTCAATGCCATCAGTTTAACTGGGCAGTATTCTTTATTTGCTCAGATTTGGGCCTTTCTTTTGATATGTTGCATATAAAGAGATAAAATAGTTATAGAGAAATAATGAATCTAAAGTTCAAAGCATCGAAATTAATGGTTGCCTTTTTAAATAAAGGACATTCGTGCGCCATAATTTTAATGCAAATTATATGAATATCTTGTGTATCTGAATCATTTTTCTCATAATTAGTAACATAAAAACTTTATTCATTTTTATTCATACAGTTTTGTTATAATATTTTAACTTTCATATAAACTTCTGGCGATATGGAAATCGGACATTAGTATAGTAGAAAAAATTGAAAACTTTCTCAAAAATTGGCAATGGATTTAAAAGTTTCATTAAATTATTGTGGTTCCTTGTTGCATGTTTGATATTGTTTGATCAATGTTTTCCAGTTTTGTCACGATGTAAGTTAAATAGTTTTCAATTTGCATTAATTTATTGTCAGCTTCAGCCCAAGACCTTGCCATTTGTTGTTCTGAAGCACATTTTTTGATAGTTGACCACTGTATTATAAAATCATCCATATCTACATCTGAGTGATCGTCATCATCATCATCAATCATTTTCAAATCTTGAAAGGATCCATTTTTTCTTAGCGTAGCATTGAGTGCATATTCCTTTGCTTTTGTCCGATGTAAATTCTTTGGATTAGTTTTTGCATTTGAACCTTGTTGTAAAAAGTGCACCTTTTTCACCAGATCCCTTAAGTAACTGATTCTGTAAAAAGAAAAAAAGATATACATGACTTCTTTTTAAAATGTATAGGAAAATTCATAATAAGTTAAATTAAAAAAAAAAAAAAAAAAAAAAAAAAACCCTCAATAGTATTAGCCATCTTTTTAGTTGTTAATACTAACTACTGTAATAAGATATCAAAGAACTATTTTGATACATATGAGCACATGATGTAACAACATAAATATGTTCTATATTTTTTATTAAGAATTTAATTATTTTTCTGTTCCAATTTTTGTAAAGGACCAAATTGTAAAGCATACCATCATTTTTAACAGTAATCTTTGTCTTATTCTGTCACAGAATTTCAGTAATTAAGGGATACCGCCGCTTTGACGGCCAGAAATTTGAGACTTTTTCGGAATAAAAAAAAAAATAGTAATACATACGAAGTGTTTGTAAAAATCCATTTTTACTAAATAATAAATGCAGAAAACTGTATTTCTTTTTCAGTTTATGTATTAACCTCTTCAGACCTGATGTATCCTATAGGATTCACAACTTTGCTTTTTTTTTCCACGTATATAAATAATGTTAGAAAAAGAAAAACTGATATAAATAGAGCCTAACAGATAGCAAAACTAAACAAAATAGCAATTTGTTTCTTATAACGCTTTTAGCGAGATATGTGTTACATAAAAATGATTTTCATCAGAAATGTACGAAATGTACAAAAATGAAAACGTAAATAATTTTACTCTGTGTTAAGATACAATTTAGAAGGTTATTAAGTTTAAAAATGAATTAATAAACGTTTCGGAAAATTTCAGAGTAGCTAAGCAGTGCACTTGAGAATCACCTTAAAGTTATAAGGAAAAAGTTTTTTTTGTAACAGAAACAATCTTTTTCCACTTCTTGCCATTGCATCAAGAATTTCTGCGGTGATGGATACTAAATAATGAGTTGACAAGTGCCAACCCCTTGAACCTTTCATTCTCTTTGGAATTTTTGAAATGTGTTTATATTCTTGTTACGGGAGAAAAAGATAGCTACACACTGTAAAAAAAAAAAAAAAAAAAAAAAAAAAAAAAAAAAAATCGTTAAATGTACGGCGAAAACTACTGGCAGCAAAGTTGCCAACAGTTTTTGTAAAAATCGTAGTAAAATTAGTTGTACATTTCATCGCATATTTTCCGTTATTTCAATGATTATAATTAAAATAAATTTCACAACAATTTTTCCGTACAAATTACAACAATAAGGTCTGTAATTTTGTGCTGTACAAAAAGTACTGTAAAGCATGGTCTTCGAACGTGAACCGAATAGAACATGTTTTGGATATTCTAGACAGAGGAGTTGCTGGCAGCTTGTCACCCACAAAAATTCTCCAATAACTGGAAAGACGAAAGACCTTTACTGGAGTAATGAGACAGAATACCCTAGCTGATGTAAATACTATTGCAGATTTTCAGGCATTTTACTGTGCAGTGTAAATTTAAAGTATTATGTATCGCAAAAGTTATTGTAGTAAATTTAGTACTTTTAACAGAAGTTTTGCAGGTAAAATTTAAAATCCTTCAGTATTTTTTATGGAAATTTTTCTGCCATAATCACATAACTTTTTCAATTCTTTTATGCAGAGTTTACTGGTAAAATTACAGCACTTATTGTGGTAATTTGTACGGAAATGTTGTTAAAATTACTGCATTTATTCTCATAAATCCTGAGACAAATATTACGAGAAACCCCAAGAACCAGCTTAAAATTACTATACAACATCTTCAAAGATGTACCATTCTATATGTCGGTGCTTATAATATGTGCACATTTATTACAAAGGTCTAGAAGTAATTAAACAATTATAAAAAAATTTAAATTAATTTAAAGTAGGGATGCACAAACTACGGCCCGCGGGCCAAAAGTGGCCCGCGAACTTCGTCAATTTACAACTAGAAAAAATTGCAATTTTTGTGCAAAAGTCGCAGAAAAAAATAGCGTAAATTTCGTCAATTTACCACGGGAAAATCTAAAAGTTTGTCAGTCGCTTAAGAATAGCAAATTTCTTTGATCGGGCACGGAAAAATCGAGAATTTCATCGATCAAGTGCGGAAAAATCGCATATTTCGTTCATCAGGTGTGAAAAAATTACGAATTTTGCCCATGACGGTCGGAAAAAATATCAAACTTAGCCAATGGGACACGGAATAATCGCGAGTTTTTGTCGAACAGCAAATTTTCGCAAATTTTCTCGATAGGACACGAAAAATCGCACATTTCGTTGATCGGGCAAGGGGAAAAAAAGTCAGATTTGTTGATGTCGTACGAAAAAATTGCTATTTAAATTCATCAGCTGCGGAAAAATCGAATGTTTTCTTGATTTATCAAATGGAAAAAATCGAAATTTCCTTGATCGGAGACGAAAAATTCGCGAATTTTGTCGATCAGGGACGAAAAAATCGCAAAGTTTGTTGATAAGTCACGGAAAAATTACGAATTTTGAGATGATGCGCGGGAAAATTCAAAATCTCGTTTATCAACTGCGAAATGATCGTGAGTGCTGCAAGTTTATCAGGAAGAAAATCGCTTATCTAGAAGAAAATCGCAAATTTCATCTTGCCGCGTAAAAAAATGCAATTTCGTCAAAATTAGTTAAAAGTCGCGAATTTCATTGATTGGATGCCGAAAACATGCAGATTTCGTCAGTTAAAGACGGAAAAAGCTCAAATTTCGTCGATCGGACACTGAAAAATCAAGAGTTTTATTGATCGGGTTCGAAAAATTGCCAATTTCGTTGGTCGGACACGGGAATATCGCGAATTTTGTCGATCTCATTCGAATTGCAAATTTGTCGATCAGGCTCAAATAAAATCGCGAGTTTCGTCTATCCGGTACTGAAAAATCAGGAATTTTGTCAATGAGGTGAAAAAAATCGCGAATTTTGTCGATCAGGTTCGTAAAAATTGCGAATACCATCACTCGGCTTTTTAAAAATCGCGCTTGTCGATAAGATTTTTGAAAATCACCAAATTCGTCCATCTGGTATGGAAGAATCGCGAATTTTATCAATCATGCGAAGAAAAATTGCAAATTTCGTCGATCGGCTTTATAGAAATTGCGAATTTCGGCAATCGGCTTCGTAAAATTTGCGAATTTTGTCGATCAACTTCGTAAAAATTGCTAATTTTGTTGATCAGGTGCTGAAAATTTGTGCGTTTTCTCAATCGGCTTGATAAAAATCGCGAATTCCGTCGATCATGCGAAAAAAATCGCAAATTTCGCCGTTCAGCTTTATAAAAATCGCGAATTTCGCCCATCGGCTTCGTAAAAATAGAAAATTTCGTAGATCACCTTCCTAAAAATCGATAATTTCGTCGATCAAGTGTAGAAAATCGAAAATTTCGTCGATCAGCCGCGGGAATATAGCGAATTTTATCGATCATATGAGGAAAAATCGCGGATTGCCTCAATCGGTTAAATAAAAACCGCTAATTCTGTTGATTAGGCGCGGAAAAATTGTGAATTTTCTCTATCGGATTCGTAAAAATCCTGAATTTCGCCGATCGACTTCGTAAAAATCACGAATTTCGTCGTTCGGCTTCATGAAAATCGACAATTTCGTCGTTTGGCGTCATAAAAAACGATAATTTTGTCGATCAACCGCAGAAAAATCGCGAATTTTATTGATCATGCGAAGAAAAATCGCAAATTTCGCCGATCAGCTTTGTAAAGATCGCTAATTTCGTCGATCGGCTTTATAAAATTCACGTTCATTTCGTCAATCGGCTTAGTAAAAATCGCAAATTTCGTCGATTGGTTTCGTAAAAATCCGAATTTTGTCGAATGGCGTTGTAAAATTTGTGAATTTTGTCGATCGGTTTCGTAAAAAACATGAATTTTCTAAAGATTTCGTATAAGGATCGCAAATTTTGTTGATCAGGCGCGGAAAGATAGAGTTTTCCCGATCAGTTTTATTAAAAATTGCAAATTTTGTCGATCATTTTCGTAAAAAGCCTAATTTGTTTGATCAGGCACGAAAAGCTACAAATTTTGTTGGCTGGGCGTTAAAAAATCAGGAATTTCAGTGATGAGGCACAGAAAAATCTTGTTGATAGACTCCCTCCCTCTCCTTCGTTCATAAAGTTCACTTTTTTTCGGCACCAGCCACTTATCTTTGTTTTTTAGCACTTTTAATAAAACAAAATTTACTCTCGTAAATAAAGTCAAGAAATACTATTACGTCTTAAGAATAATCATAATTCTAGCTATGTCTGTTATATATACAAACGTAAAAACTGCTGATATATCCTTACCAACTGAATTGGATAATTTCACTAGTTAAGCAAACCTAAAGCGGTATCTCCCTCACTTCCTTCTAAAAACATATTTTTTATCCGATTATAGGCCACAGATCACCTTCGAAATTGAATTTTCTCCATGTTATTTATGTGGCCCTTGACCACCCAGACATATTCGTAAGTGGCCCTTCTCTTGAAAAGGTTGTGCACCCCTAATTTAAAGGATATTATTTAATGTCGCCTACAGGTGACATCAGGACTGTTGAGGTTATTGTGGTAATTTCTACGGAAATATGGCCGTTAAAATCACAGCACTTTTTGTGGTAATTTTTATGGAAAAATGTCTGTGAAATTTACTTTAATTATAACCGTTGAAATAATGGAAAACATGCGATAAAATTTATAACTGATTTTATTGCGATTTTTACGTAAAAACTGCTGGCAACGTTGCTACCAGCAGTTTTTACGGTAAATTTAACGGATTTTCTTTTTTTACAGTCCAATAACTATTAATGCAGCTATTACACGTTACAAATAAATAATGTAGGAAAAATATTTTTGCCACAATCGTCTAAAATAGCTATAATACATTTCAATTTCTCCATTTCTTTCATGCTTTGCTATTTTTTACATCGAAATAAATATTCAGCTTCAATAGTTGATTTCAATACACTGTTAAAAAAAATCAGTTTTTGCCGTAAAAATTGCAGTAAAATTAGATGTAATTTTTTTTTATTACATCTAATTTTACTGTAAATTTTACGGCAAAACTGCTGGCAATATTGCTGCCAGCAGTTTTTGTCGCAAATTTAACGATTTTTTATTTTTTTTTACAATGTATTCGGGCATCATGGAAATTGTTACATTTTTCCAACAATTTGATTTTTGATGGCTAAACTTTTTTTTTTCTTTTGAAGTAGAACATCAAAACCTTCCAAAGTACTTTTTCCTAAAACGATCAACAAATCCAGAAATAAGTGTATCTAAGCAAGGAGAAATATCAGTCTTCTAAAATAGTCTTCAGGATTCTCATGAGATAGATTATCCCTCTTTGTTTGTTGACCAGCTTGGCAAGGAACTGTGATAATAGTGTGAAATTTTTTTCTGAAGGTTTCTGCCTTTCTGAATAGGTCAGCAACTTTTAAATATGTCTCCGTTTCATTGCTTGCTGATTGATGCATACTTTATAGAATAGAAATGACGTTTTCAATATGTTTTAGAGCAGAAGTCAAATCACAATCAGATTTTTGCAGGTATTTTACAGTTAATTTTATGTTGAATAAAAATTCATTAATAACCAATACATCAAAAAAAGGTACTTTTTTCCATTCCAGCAAGCAGAGTTGAAATATTTGATGATATTGCTCGACTGGTATGAGATAGCGCTGGACTAAAAATTATTGAGGGAACAAGCTCAAGGAAAGTGCTAACTGCATACTGTCGTTCAATAAATCTCGTATTCCATACAGATAGAATAGGTGTTTTTTTATTTTCAGGTACTAAACGAGATATGTTATTTTAATTAATAATTAGCCAAGACGTTGTTGCTAAACATGTTTGATACTCCATTCACAACCTTTTAGTAAACATGTTCCTACCCTCCTTCTTACTTTAGGTACCAATTCTGTGTGGGTAACAAAATAAAATTACATCAAAGATTTCTTTAGCCAAAAATACTACCTTTTCAAACTTATTTTATAGCTTTAGAAAACCTCTTTCTTGTTTGTTGGTTGACGAAAATTTCACAGAGATAAAATGATATGTCATGATTATGTTTTAGAACAGAAAACGAATCGCGTTTAAGTTTTTCCAGGTATTTTGAAATTGACAACATAATATTGAATGAAAATTCACCGTAACTAATCCAACGATGAAATTCTTCTTTCTATTTCAGACACTGTATTTAAAGCTGTTGGCGATATTGCTCTACATAAATTATAAATTGAACCAAAATAAGACTATATTAGTAGTTGCTCTAAAGTTTTGACTTCCAAATAATAATAATAATAATAATAATAATAATAATAATAATAATAAAAAAACCTTTGGTATATTTTTTACATGCGTAGTTAAAAAAAAATATTACAACTGTTCATATTTTATTAAACATTTCATATAAATTATAATTGCACTATGTTGTCTCACTATAATTTGCCAAATTTTCTTAAACTGGCGTTAAATTTGGTTCAAAACCCTACATTTTATGGGGAAAAAAACGCGTACAAACATTTCTTGAATTTTTTAAAGAAATCCATATATCGCCAAGAATTTAGGCGACATTCTTACAGAAATAGTAATCAATATCAGCTTAGACATGTGCAGCAGCGACAGAGCATTCCGTTCATTTTATTTTACAGAGTAATCCAAATGTTATTTATTTTCTTCAATTTGTTATAGGTTCCCTAAATTCTTTCGTGACCAAATCATTATTGAAAAATATAACGTCAAACATGGTCTTTATTTTTCACGAATTTCTAAAAAAATCACTAAGTATGTCTCTAGATATTTAACAAAACGCCAAAAATCATAATTGTCCAATAATTTTTAGATATACAGTGTATAACTATAATTTTAAAATAGTAATTTAATGCATAAAATAACATTCTTTTTGGCACCATGCTTTAATCCACTCACCTTTGATCTATCTTTGCTGCTTCGATTGTCTGTTCATTTGGAAGACCTGCCTTTTTCAAGTATTTTGCTCTTGCTTCTTTTTCAAATAATCTCAAGTTTCCAACATAAACACGTTGCAATTGTTTCTGCATTTGGCCTAATAATGAATTTGGGAGAAATATGAATTTGGGAGATATATGCATAATATGTATTAAAATGTCAAAACGAAATGAATGATATATTGAAAAATCTCGCCAACAATCACAATATATATCATATATATATTGTGCATTAATCATATCAGTTATCATACTACCTGCATCAGAAGTTCATTATAACTTTTAATATTAATTAGAAAATAATAATTGATGATAAAATATGTTTTGTTTTGCACGAGTGAATCAGAGAGAAATAGGAATTGTTTTTTATGACAAAAAAAATCAAAATGCAAGCAAATTGGAATAAAAGTTAGTTACCTGCAGTACAAGCTGCCTCCATTTATACAATTATGTAGAATCATTTTTAACCACTGCTAAACAAAAACAAGTAAGAAAAATCATGTGTTAAGCATATATTATGAAACACTTTCCAACATTTCCTGAAATCTTTAACAAAACGCTATTTAGGGTGATAAGGTTTTACTGTCCATATCCAAATATGTATTCCAATACTTTTAAACAACCCTGTATCTGATCCTTCAATTGATATATATACTATAAAGGGGAAATTTAGTTTGGCAAGAAAACGCCTAACAGGTTGAAATTTCTCTTTCAACAATTTATATTAATAGATAGAGACATACTTGTATACTTCTCTTCAGTACTGTAGTTTACCTAATAAGTTTATTACACGCCAGTATTTAGCTAAAATTTAATTCAAACTAAAACATTCTTAAAACTACTAAAATCACATTACCAGAAATTATCATCCATAGGCGAATAGGTATCCAATTCTTTACGAGGCCTTGTATATCATTTTATATATATTCTACAAACATTTCTCAGTAGTGAATGAAGTTAAGCGTAAAAATGCATAACTTATTTAAAATCTATCTTTAAGTAATTTATTCTCATATTCCGTAACCTTCAAAAGCTCTTTTGTGTTGCCCTGTATATCAACTATAGCATTTATACACACCATATAATATGCATAAATTTAGTGAAATTTAAAAGCGCATATCACAATTGAAAATGCATTTCATCCATTTCCAGCCATCATCGATGATATTCAGTACTTCGGATAGAATATATTATTTGAAATTTTTTGTGTGTCCCTGTAAATGCTATGTACTTCGTATTATGTGTATAATAACTTATATTAAGCTTACGGGACATATATCAATTTTATTGTACATGAATTAGTTTAATATAATTAAAATATGTCGCAAACAATTCCCCCTTTACAATTATGTAATGGAATTAACTTGTGTGGCCTTGTAAATGAATAATAGCTATTTTTTTTCACAGAAAATTTTACAGAATGCATATTTAAATCACTTCATAAATGCATATAAATTTTAATATGTTTGACAGGGAGTAATATCTTTAAAATCCATTTGAAAGATTTTTTCCCATAGGTCGTAATGTAACGGAAAACTTTTGTCTGTCTTTCTAAATAAACTAATTATGCTAGAAACTTCATTTGAAATAGGATTCACGCTAGGGTAAGGATATATAACTTCCAAAAATTTAGGGGAATACGAGTATATTTACGAGAGTTACAGCGCGTCAGACGGCCAAACAAACCGAAATCATAAACAATTTTCAACTTTGTTGGAAAGTGTTAAAAAGCTTTACTCAGCAATGTTTGATGACGACAAATAATTGAGAACTCACGTGCATCCAGGTGTGTTATTGAAATTGATGGCTTGATTTGTATAAATCTACTTTATATAGGATGATGCAAAATAAATAGGACAAAATTCATTAGCGATCCCATTCATTTTGAATCACCTTGTAAATTGTATATCAGCCTTTATATCGATGACTTTTATAGATGGCTTTTATCGATGACTTTTAACCTTCCCTATTTTCCTTTTTGTTAATAAAAAATAAAATATGACCTCTTCCTGATCTTTTTAGTGTAAACTGCATTTTTTTTAATACTCTGTTGTTCTTTTTAACACTTTCCAGCAAAGTTGAAAAGTGTTTATGCATTCGGTTTGTCTGTCCGTCTGTCCACGCTCTAATTCCTGAAATATACTCCGATTTTCATTCAATTGGGAAACTGTATTTAGGCTCCGAGCACACGTGTATTTTGCCCAACTTCAACTGAATTCGAGGAAATCCTTTCTTCTCCTCCCTTCTGTGGTTTATTGACAATAGAAAACGGGGATATTACAATGGTTCAGGAGATAACTGTATCAACCCTACTTTAGGAAAAGCCCCTGTCCTACAGTTGGATTGAAGTTTTCCTTCTTTGACATTGAAAAGTCATTATACGTAAAACACACCGACTTCTAACCACTAAAAGTGGTTGTGTGTGTCCGCGGGTCCCCTAGGCATGTTTAGTATTGTATATGAACTATGTGGACTTAATAGTTAATTTACAGGGCACACACACACAAAAAAAAAATTCCATGATATTATGGTTTAGAGAATATCGTTTACAGAGTATTTTAATGACATTACGCTATTACAAATTTATTGAAACTGATACAAATCACTGAATATCACTTCAATTACTTCAGAACAGGACACTCATAGCATTTTTAATCCATTTACAGGGAATCACAAAAGAAATCGGTTATAATACTAGCTTTGAGTTATAATTGCTGGAAATGCATTTTCACTTTCGGTATGCGCTTTTAAATTTAACTATTTTTAGGTGCGTTCGTAATCATATAAATACATAGCACTTATAGTCGCCGTCTAATTCATGTGTCTGTCGGTCTGTCCGCATATAACTACACAAAAAGTACCCAACCGAATCATTTAAAATTTTAAATATATATCTGTTGCAGAATTTGCTGAGTCATTTCAAATTTTATTGAAATAAGATATATAGTTCAAATACAGGGACAGTCAAAAGCATTCCGTTACATTACGGCCGATGTGATAAAATAGTTTCAAGTGCTTTTTAATGATGTTACACCTGATTGACATAAATCGTCATTAAGAAATATAAAGTGCGGAAATAAACTAATTTCTTTCACTGTGCAATCATTCTGACAGATTAAATCATACTATAAATCTTCCTAAATAAAAATTTGCGTAATGTTGTGATGTGAAAAAACTATTACATTTTTTAAAAACTTATAAACATTTAATGATTGTTTTATTATTATTATTATTATTACTTTTCAATTAGAAATGTAAAAGATTTGCATTCATTCTGCAAAATGTAATTTTTCTAGATGGAGGACGAAAAATGCTCTCAAACTAAAATGTCGGTTGAACTAATCTTTAATAAACAATAATAATAATTAATCCAATCATATTTTCTCCCTTAAAGCTTGTTTATCCATTAAAAAATACGTTATAACACATAAAAAATAGATGACCTGCAGCTTTATTTTGAATTTTGGATTATCGACAAATAAGGTGGATTTTTATGAAAAAAAGATATCGTCAGTACCAATTTACTTACCATTTTCGAGGAACGTTTTTTGTGAATAGAAACTGCTTTATTAATATAAATAAAGTAACGTACTCACGCTGATAATTGGGATTTAATTCCCTACAACAGCCGTCGAATCATAATGAAATTGACATGCATTTATGAAGGGCACTAAAACATACATTTTGAAGAATATGCTGCACAAAGAATATTCATTATTCATTTACAGAGCCACACAAAAGAATTCCGTTACTTAATGGTATAGAAGGGACATTATTTATGGCATATTTTAATTATGTTAAATTATTTTATACATAATAAAATTGATATACTTTGCTTAGGTTTAATACAAGTTACTTCCTGTGAAATAGAAAATGCGTTTAAATATTTTTGAATTAGATATAATATTTTAACTTATTAAACGGTGCAGTTTTGTTACCTTATTCTGAATGTGTTGGGAAATGTTTCCTATTTTATGATTTACGCATGATTTTTTCTTTCTTGTTTAAATTAAAGTTGTAACGAGCTTTTAACGTAACTGGCTTTAAAGAAATAAAGGCTAGACTTCATTCATTCTTTTTTCTTTTCTAGTAAATTTGAGATATTCACAGGCAGTTTTACCAACAAGAATATCTGTGGAAAAATCAGTAGTAACGCACAAATATGCATGAAGCAATTTTTGAAAAATTCGTACTCTAATTTTTCATTTTATCTTGATGTGATGATTATAATGTGGATGAAAAGTTCATTTTAATAAATGTGCAGGAATATTTTAAAGCAATTTGATTTTTTGATTTTTTGATTCTGTATTTTTATTACTCTAATCCAAGAGAGTAGATGATTAGTTTTAGATGTACGAGAACACTGTTGCAGATTCAAATCTTCTTTTCAAAATGGTTAATGAAAATACAGTAAATAATAAATAATGGTAAAAATAATAACTATCATGCTTAGCGATTTTTCAAGATTACGCTTTGCATTGTTTTAGGATTTCCATCATTCTTGTCCAGACTTCTGAAACAGATGGGACATGTTGGTTTGAAAAAAGCTGAAGAATATTAATATATATATATATAATTAGAGGTAATAATTATTAGTAATAGTAGGGGATACCGAAACTGATTGTTACGATCGATTCTTAATTCAAAATTTATTGTATCAGTCTGATGACTCTTAAAGAATTTTTGAAGCAATTTTAAAATCTGCAATTATTCCTTAATTAAAATCACTGGTGATATAATGTAAAAAGATTTTGCAAAAAATAAATAAAATAAAATAAAATTGAACAATATCCTGTAACAATTTGGTCCTTCTTGGGGTTGGTTGCTACATCCTTGTGGTAAGTTGTAACTAGTGTTGTCATGTTTCCCGTGTAAATCAGGGCTCCAAATGCTCTGGAGACCACTAATTTCTTACAGATTATTTAGCTATCTTTAAGCGCAGATAATACTGCCGTTAGATAAGGTGAAGCAAATTACTCAATACTAATTAATTAAAAAATACTAGTATCTAGAACCTTTGGAGCCTCGATTTATGCCGGACACCTGGCAACGCTAGTTGTGACATAAACATATAGGCACACATGTCTCTACAAGTCGTCGTAGGAGTTACAATGAATATAAACGTAATAAGAATATGAGTTGGTTCTTTCTTCATATGTCCACTTTCGATGCATCGTACTCACTTTTCATCTGACATCGGCTATGAATATTTTCTCCTCAAACAAGACGGAAGTATTTTTCTTTTTCCGACCTGTACAGAAAATGAAGTTTTTTCAAAGATTTTTTTATGTTGTTAAAATGGAATATCCTTTCCGAACAAAATCTTTTTATGACTTGCCTGACTTTCTTGACGTTTTTGATTTTTTCTTCTGTTATTAATTTATTTCTGATGAGCGTATTGTTTCATACAGCTGAATGTCTATGTCTTCATCAATATTTTACCTTTTACGTACCACTGTTCTCGAATACGGACGAATGTCAGATGGATAAAAATGTGTTGATGTGATAAACACATGTTGCAGGGATTTAGAATTAACGATACCGACATAGCTGGATTTTGGAATTTTGATGAAGAACAATAGAGAATATCAATTGCAACAATAAATGTTGGCAAATGAAATGAAATGAAATGATGGATGATGGAGGTGGCGTAATTTCACGCATTGATTTTTTTTGTATTTGTTGCTTAACAACCTCATGAGAATGGTTACCGATACTACCAGGGCAGGGACGATTGCTTTTTACAAACGTCATAGAAAGCATTAAGACAATCCATCTTATAAAGAAGCATATATAAATCAAAGAAACGAGTATAAGAAATTAGTTCGTGATACAAAGAGAAAATCATGGTGCAATTATTATGAACGGACACAAATTTCTTTTGGTAATTTGTATAAATTCGTTTCAGGAAAATCTTTAAAGTTCTCAGACCTGATATTTACTTCCTTGGACGGTTCGTTTCCTTTTACTACTTATGATGAAGTCGCAGATATGTTGATGGCTGAGCATTTTAAGACAAACGATGTTCCAAATACAATATATGAATTTATTTCTTCTAGAAATTATGTATATGACGATGACTTTTTAAATATTCACATAAGGGAAATCAAATTTGCTTTATCCCAACAGGCAAATGGTAAAGCACCTGGCTTTGATAATTTGGACGCTATAATTGTCAAGAATATCTGCAATAAATTTCCAGACTTAGTTTGTGCTATCTTTAATAAGTGTATTGCCTTGGGACATTTTCCGGAATGCTGGAAAGCAGGAGTCGTTATATTTTTTAGAAAGCGAAATTAATCAGCTAAATCACCCAGAGGGTACCGTCCTATCACTTTACTCTCCATTTTTGGAAAAGTCTTGGAACGGATCATTAAAATCCGTGCGATGACCATTCTGGAATCTAAGAATTTTTTCTCAGATATGCAATTCGGATTCAGAGAGGGCCGCTCAACGGTGACTGCACTAGCTACACTTAAGCAAATCGTTAAGGATGTTCTTACCAGAAAACAGTATTGCACGATTGTGTCCTTGGGTATTGAAGGCGCATTTGACACGGTATGTTAGAAAATTTTAGCAGAGCTCATTGATGATTTGCCTATACCAATTTATTTGAAATCAACGCTGAAGAATTATATGTCTAATAGAAAAATTGGTTTCCGTTATTCGGATGCCATTAAGTGGTTCACCGCCTTTCGTGGTTGTCCTCAAGGTTCATGCCTTGGTCCGTTCATCTGGATTATTTTTGCAGACAAAATTATTAAGGAATATAAGAAAAGACATTCTCACATTATATCGTATGCAGATGACTTTATAGTTATTAAAGGTGCGGATACAAGACGAGCTCTTGAGTTGTCAGTTAATGACTCTGTTAATACTTTTGATAGAATTTGTAACAGTCTTGAACTTAATTTAAGTGTTGATAAATGTTTAGCTATGATGATATTAAACTTGATAACGTAGTTATTAAGGGCAAGGATTTTATGAATAAATTAAAAACGTTTGATTTTCCAGATTTTAACCATCTGCAGAATCTTCGTTTTATAAAAGATGTGACGGACAGTGTTCCAAAATCGCTCTATCCAATCATATATACAGATGGTTCTCATATGTCAGAGGGTACGTCAGCAGCATACACTGTATTTTATAACGGCAATTTCATTATGGATTATGGTATCAGTTTAAAGAGCTATAATACTATATATTAAGTAGAACTTTCAGCAATCAAATTTGCGATAGCCTGGTTTATGAATTCTGACTTCAACTATGCAATTTTATACTCTGACAGTCTGTCTTCAGTATGTGATCTGCAGAGACTTTTTCCGTCAAATATCATTATCAAAGATATATTTAATATATTAAATTCTAATCGACATAAACAGATTTTCATCGGTTGGATAAAG
The DNA here is from genome assembly GCA_964019185.1 of Maratus speculifer. NCBI lineage: Eukaryota > Metazoa > Arthropoda > Arachnida > Araneae > Salticidae > Maratus > Maratus speculifer. Next base: position 173,365,990 of record OZ025299.1, read on the forward strand.
GCACATGCTGGTCTGAAGGACAATGAACGTGCAGACAAGATAGCCAAAAATGTTATCTTAAAAGGGTCAGCGAACGTACATGCCTTTCTTTTTTGAAACTACATTTAAAAGAAAAATCCATTGCAGACAGCTACAGTTGGAAGAGATACGTATGCAGTTCTTAATAAAGTTGACTTAGATTTTCTTTGCACAAAAGAAGTGGTACAATTTTACCTTACAGGTCACGGAAGCTTTCCATCCTACTTATTTAATATAGGTAAAAGACCTTCGGATCGCTGTGATTGTGGCTCTATTGGAAACGTGAAACACTATATTTTCGGTAAATGCAAACATCCATCATTTTAAATTTTAAATCCATCATTTTAAATTTGATAGAGATTTATCATATAGGCAGAATATGAAAAAGACTCTTATGAACTGTTTAAATTACCATAAACTTAAGGACAATTATAATATCTTGAATGGACTCTATTCAATTATTCGTTATAAGTATTGATGTGTCAGCCTAGTATTAATGTCAATGCTATGAATTTATAGTCGGCTTTCTTTATCTGTAATTTAGACTCAGTAAATTTAGTTTTTCTCATCTGTAAATATCATTATTCTTGTTGTAATTCTTTATTTATTTGTACTTTTAATTTGTCTTTCTTTATATTTTTTATTGTAGCGTATTGACAATGTTTGTATGCCTTGTTAGCTGTTTAATTTTAGTTAATTATTATATAATAATTTGTCGGGTTGGCAGTTGGCGTTGTCGCCTGTTTACTGCATCTGTAATTTTTCCAAAACAGATTACTGTTTTAGTTGTAATTTCTTTATTATTGTTACTATTTTTTTGTCAGTTTGTGCGTTGCATATTGCCTTTGTGTTCGTTGGATGGCAGTGGGGACTTTTCCCGCCACTGCCCGCCACAAGAAGACACCCCACCGGGACCCCACCTAACGTTTGGGGTCCCGGTGGGGTGTCTTCTTGTCTTCTTGTGACATCGGAGAGGAGGGATTCATCTTTAATAAATATGCTTATTTTTGTTAGCCTAACTCTCGAAACAATCCATGGTTAAATATTTAAGGTATTGCCGCTAGAGGTAACGCCTAACGAATTATTTGTGGAATGCTGTAAATAGCATTGTTTTTCCAACTGTTGATATAATTTTAAGGGAACATAAACTGGCCTGTGAAAGGGCTGAAGTTTCTGAAAACACTCTAGCAAGAAATGATAAAGTTATCACCATACGGGATTTATTAAAATCAATTATTTTGACAGACAAGTGTGATTCATTATTATTCAGCAATAATAATACTGGTCTTCTAACAGGACATAGAGTGTGCCTAACGAAGTCTTCAAGAAATTTCAATAAGTCGTCTGGATTCATCCAGCCGGATTAGTTTGTCAAACATTTAAAATAAGACAGAACATTAGCAAATAAGTATTCCTGGTATTCTTCCCTAGGAAACACAAATATTGGAAGAATCATATTTCCAGTTGCACCAGCTGCAACTGTTGTTGATGCACAGTGAGGATACCTGTATATTTGATACTTTGGATATCACTGAAATCAAATTTGTACAGGTTTATCACTTTTCTAATAGATAAAAATATTTCGTTATATCGATTGAAACTAGTGACTGCATTGTGACTTATCGGCTGAAAAGTTCCTATTGAGATTTTTTCGGAAATGAACTTAGCAAACCAGTGGATGACATGTTTATTGTACCTCAATTCCCGAGAAGAAGAATTGAATTTTTCGTTGCATATTCATAGACAAGTTTGCGAACTCTTCTGGTAGAAATTTTATAGTATATCTTTCCACTACCATCTTAGTATTTTGTAAGTTTTCAAAAGAAAGTTTGAAGCCTTTCATCTGATTGGCTAAAGCTAAGCGATTTCATTTGCTGAAACGATTGCATATGAAGAAAATGTATAATAAAGCAACTGTTTGAGAAATGATTTGAAGTACACTGCATACTATGACCAAACTATGACCAAAACTATGTTATTGTTATTAACAAAAGTTCATAAAGTTGAAAATACTACCGATGCAATTTAATTATATTATTATATTATTAGTTTATCATTTTTCTTTTTTTATTTTGCAAAATCTCAAAAGATTTATTAAATTTACATTGAAGTCACTTGCAACGACACATAGTGATTTACCATTCTGTGTAACTTGAAATGAGTATAAATGTTTGTAGGGCAAATGTTCCCCTGTAAGATACAAATCCTCATAACTATTCCTAAAAGAAAAGCGTAGACGACGTAGAGCAATGCGTTGCCAATTTAATTCATATAAACCAATTTTATATTTACGAAATACTAAGCTTCTAATCTTAAACATTAAAGCTTATAATTGGGCTTGATTGTTACAAGTAACAATCTGTGGCAGCGTAAATATAACAACCAAACCCTTATGCCATTTTTTCTTCTAGATCTAATACGTGTGTGTATTTTCAGAGTTCACAAAAATATTTCGGACTAATAAAATAGTTTAATTGAGTATGTACATTAACTTTCTGTCCAATATTTTCTGAGCAAATAAACATTGAATTGCTTACTGAAAAATTACTAAAGTACTCTAAAAAGACAAAAAACATTTTTACCTCATAATAGATGCTTCAAATAGATATGAACAGCAAATAAGATGAAGGACTAATGGATGCTTCTTTTGTGTTAACCCAGTTATATGCTGCAAATTAATCGTTTTTGTGAAAAAGCTTCTTTAACAATCTTCCACTGTAACAACCAATCCCAGTCTCCCCTATCACAGAAATAACAATAAATAAACTTATAATGCCAATTTTAATTCAACTGTAGTAGAAATTTTTATTTTTGCTATCATGATGATTTCAAGATTAATTTTGAGTGAACTAAATGTAAAAATTGGACTTTTCAGAAGAACATTCTAGAAAAAATCTCCAACCCCATTTTTCTTTTTAATTTTTATATGCATGTGAATCACCGAGGCTATTTTTTTATGTTTTCTGTATCTATATTTAATACATACTTACGTTTTTCATTTAATGTTTGAATGCAACAGCAACATTTGTAATATATCTTCTTGTATAATCTCATACACGCGTAATATGTTCCACAAAGTAAGTCTTCGATGATGAGGAAAGGTGGTGGAAGAATAGATCGCCGGGAGAACTGTAAACCAGATACATAGATTTCAAAAAGATAGATTTCTCTGGAATTGGTATTTACTTCATCAAAAACATGCCTGTAAAGAAAAGAAGGAACTTATGCATTTGAGTGGCATATATTGTGCCTTTAGAAAATCTGTGATTTTCTATAAAAATCTTGAAGCATCTTTCTACTAGATTGTTGCAGATAACATAAAGTATCTTATAGGGTAGATGTGCCAGTAATGGACCACCTTCCAGTAATGAGCCATCTCGCACTTTTTGATTTATAAAAAAATAATAAATAATAGTTAAGCTTTTATTATTTTTTTCTGAACTCCACCTTGCATGCTTTATAAGCTGGATTATTTTTTTTACAATTTCCGTCAAAACAATTAGGAAGCAGAAAATAAAGTTTCGCAGTTTCTCTGTTTTTCACTGAAAAGCTTAATGAACCTGCTAAGAGCTGACTTTACTTACTTAGTTTCAGTGGCGTAGCAAGCGGGGGGCGGACGGGGCGGTCCGCCCCGGGTGTCACCCTCTAAGGGGTGACACCCAATTTTTATTCACTAATAAATATATATATTCTTATAAAATTTTGAAAATGTCTGATGTAAAATGAAATTTTATAGCACGACGCAACAGAGTAAATTTTCTTTTCTTAGAGAATGTCAAATTTTATACAGAATGGTGTGTCTAAATACCATTTGCGCCAGGGAAAAGAAACCAACCATCCAACGAGTAGTTAGCAAAAGCAAACTTTAAAAGAAATATTTTTCTTCAAAATATAGACACGACACTGATTTATGCGGACTAAAAGTTAACTGAGGAGTCGCTCTTGCGTTTTTTTTTTATGCAGGAGGACTAATTATTTATTATTATTATGGAGAAGGAAATAGACCGGGCGGCGGCGACACGAATGACTACGTCATCGAGTTACGGGATGAAATCATAATGTAGGACAAGATTATTAGGTGTAGATTAAGGAACGACTGGTCTGCCTCGGCATTTCTTGGTACGATATGAGTAACAGCGGGCGCCAACTCGCCATTTTGGCGTCACTTTCACGTCATCGAGTTACGGGATGAAATCGGTGCCAAATTAAAGCTGAAATAAAGTATTTTAAGAATATTTCGGTCTACCTGCGCATATCCTGGTACAAACCCTCGCCAGAATGATATTTATAACAAAAAATGACGTTATAATGTAAAATTCAAGATGACTACGTCATCGAGTTACGGGATGAAATCAAGATGTAGGACAAGATTATTAAGTGTAGATTAAGGAATGACTGGTCTGCCTCGTCATTTCTTGGTACGATATGAGTAACAGCGGGCGCCAACTGGCCATTTTGGCGTCACTTTCACGTCATCGAGTTACGGGATGAAATTGGTGCCAAATTAAAGCTAAAATAAAGTATTTTAAGAATATTTCGGTCTGATTGCGCATATCCTGGTACAAACCCTCGGCAGAATGAAATTTATAATAAAAAATGACGTTATAATGTAAAATTCAAGATGGCTACGTCATCGAGTTACGGGATGAAATCATGATGTAGGACAAGATCATTAGGTGTAGATTAAGGAACGACTGGTCTGCCTCGTCATTTCTCGGTACGATATGAGTAACAGAGGGCGCCAACTGGCCATTTTGGCGTCACTTTCACGTCATCGAGTTACGGGATGAAATTGATGCCAAATTAAAGCTAAAATAAAGTATTTTAAGAATATTTCGGTCTGATTGCGCATATCCTGGTACAAACCCTCGGCAGACTGAAATTTATAACAAAAAATGACGTTTTATCTGATAATGACGATGATTCTCATTTTATCATTGAATAAATAAAATGAATTTTAATTTATTGTAGTAAATGAAATTTAAAAATCTTTAATATACTTAAATATTGAAATATTTATTAGAAATTAATTTTAAAACGTAACTATGCGCACGTATAAAAGTTTTATCTTTATTTCTCTTTACTTTTTATTTAAAATAGAATATAAGACTCTTTGAAACCGATTAAAAAATACTGGAAAAATATAATAGTTAAAAGATGAAAAGATGATGTACTACTAGTAGTACACCAGACCCGAAAGAGTTAAATTGCTCTATACGATATAAATTCAGTATTAATAATTTTACAATACGACAAGCCATAAAAGAAAATTAACATTTCAGAGCACCACAGGACTGTCTGATTTAAACCTTTTTACTGAAGATAGAACTACATGTGAATACACTGAAGTGACAACTGCTCCAGAAGATGAAAAAAAGCCTGCATCTGTCGATAAAGAAACATCTGATTGTGTAAGTTAATGTAAAATAATTGTTTGATAAATATAAATTGTTTGATAAATCTTGTCCTACATCATGATTTCATCCCGTAACTCGATGACGTAGTCATCTTGAATTTTACATTATAATTTCATTTTTTGTAATAAATTTCATTCTGCCGAGGGTTTGTACCAGGATATGCGCAGGTAGACCGAAATATTCTTAAAATACTTTATTTTAGCTTTAATTTGGCACCAATTTCATCCCGTATCTCGATGACGTGAAAGTGACGCCAAAATGGCCAGTTGGCGCCCGCTGTTACTCATATCGTACCAAGAAATGACGAGGCAGACCAGTCGTTCCTTAATCTACACCTAATAAGATTGTCCTACATCTTGCTTTCATCCCGTAACTCGATGACGTAGTCATCTTGAATTTTCATTATAACGTCATTTTTTGTTATAAATTTCAGTCTGCCGAGGGTTTGTACCAGGATATGCGCAGGCAGACCGAAATATTCTTAAAATACTTTATTTTAGCTTTAATTTGGCACCAATTTCATCCCGTAACTCGATGACGTGAAAGTGACGCCAAAGTTGGCGCCCGCTGTTACTCATATCGTACGAAGAAAAGACGAGGCAGACCAGTCGTTCCTTAATCCACACCTAATAATCTTGTCTTACATCATGATTTCATCCCGTAACTCGATGACGTAGTCATCTTGAATTTTACATTATAACGTCATTTTTTGTTATAAATTTCATTCTGCCGAGGGTTTGTACCAGGATATGCGCAAGCAGACCGAAATATTCTTAAAATACTTTATTTTAGCTTTAATTTGGCACCAATTTCATCCCGTAACTTGTTGACGTGAAAGTGACGCCAAAATGGCCAGTTGGCACCCGCTGTTACTCATATCGTACTAAGAAAAGACGAGGCAGGCCAGTCGTTCCTTAATCTACACCTAATAATCTTGTCCTACATCATGATTTCATCCCGTTACTCGATGACGTAGTCATCTTGAATTTTACATTATAACGTCATTTTTTGTTATAAATTTCAGTCTGCCGAGGGTTTGTACCAGGATATGCGCAGGCAGACCGAAATATTCTTAAAATACTTTATTTTAGCTTTAATTTGGCACCAATTTCATCCCGTAACTCGATGACGTGAAAGTGACGCCAAAGTTGGCGCCCGCTGTTACTCATATCGTACGAAGAAAAGACGAGGCAGACCAGTCGTTCCTTAATCCACACCTAATAATCTTGTCTTACATCATGATTTCATCCCGTAACTCGATGACGTAGTCATCTTGAATTTTACATTATAACGTCATTTTTTGTTATAAATTTCATTCTGCCGAGGGTTTGTACCAGGATATGCGCAAGCAGACCGAAATATTCTTAAAATACTTTATTTTAGCTTTAATTTGGCACCAATTTCATCCCGTAACTTGTTGACGTGAAAGTGACGCCAAAATGGGCAGTTGGCGCCCGCTGTTACTCATATCGTACCAAGAAATGACGAGGCAGACCAGTCGTTCCTTAATCTACACCTAATAATCTTGTCCTACATCATGATTTCATCCCGTAACTCGATTACGTAGTCATTTGTGTCGCCGCCGCCAGCTCTAAAAGTAAAAAAGGAATGATATGTTCATTTTTTGTAAAAACGTAGCGTTATGATTGACGAATTGGGGGGGGGGGGAGGGGACACCCTTTATCTACCCCGGGTGTCACCCATCCTAGCTACGCCACTGCTTAGTTTATATCTTTTTTATTTTTCCGTAAAAATGGAATGTTTTTGTTTGGTTAGTAATATAAAACATTGAATTTAATATACCAATGGCCAACAACAAAATTTTATTTATTTTTAAGATTTTAGGAGGGTTGGTCCATTACTGGATTGCTTTTTTCGTGATTTTTCAGCAATGGACCACCCAAGTGACGAATACAAAAAGTGTAATTTCAGTAGAGATAAAATATTTTGATTTAACTAAAAAGCTAAATAATCAAATTTAATACTTAAATTTTCCTATTAGAATTTAATAAAGGCAATTTCTTTATAAATAGTTGTTTTTAAAAAGTCATTCAAAATTGGTACAAAAAACAAGCAGAACATTTGACAAAATCTAGATGTGCCGTTACAAATGAAGTTGTTTTAAGTTGGTTCAGAAATGTAAAATCATATTTTGAAGAAGATATTATTAATATTTTCTTCCGAATTCTAAAGCATACAGAGAGAATTTTTAATGGAGTTAAAACTGGGTTTCTTTTGTGCTCGGAAAATTTCGGGACCAAAATCAGTTAAAGATGCGTATTATGTAGTTCTGAATAACGAAAAAGAACAAATCACTGTTATGGGATGTTTTTCAGCAAATAGCGAGATTGTTCCATTGATGATAATATATCCATATAAGCATCTCTAATGCGAAATTGTGGAATCAATCTGTGCCAAATTGATGGGCTATATGATTGTTTGAAAATGGTTGGATAGTGCAAGAACATTTATTATTTTAAATGCATTCTAAAATTCCATATTGAATAGTTTGGACTATCGAAAAGGGATGATAAAATTGAAGATTTGTTATTTATATTTCATATTTGCACAGCACTTCATTTATATAATGATATGAATGAAGACTGGAGACTTTTTTAATGCCTTATTTTATCTAAACTTGATTTCAGTAAAACATTGTCTTTATCTTATAAATCCTTTAAATTTAAATATTTTGTTGTATATCTTTACAATATAAATCCTTTAATGTTAGTTAATAATAAACAGTTAATAATATCATTAATATTTTGTTTTATATCCACATTATAAATCCTTGATTATAATAAATTCATAACTTAAATTTAAATATTTTGTTTTATGTTTTTTCATTATAAATCCTTTAATGTAATGAATTTCTAACTTAGGTTTTAATATTTTGTTTTATTAGTATGCTTTCATTAAGTTCTGGAGCAAAATTAATTGAAAAAACCATTATCTGTTATTTCTTGTAGGGTGGCTCATTACTGGAACATAGTCGGTCCATTACTGGAACATAGGTGGTCCATTACTGGGCTTTTGGGTGTTGAGACATATTTCTATTATTTAAAATTAAATTTTTATTTTTATTGGTAAATGTAACTATGGGATTAGTTAAATATTGTTGAAAGATTAATATAATATGAAAAAAATTGGAATACAATAATTATAACTATTAATAAAAAATTAGTTTTTAGAGAAATTCCTTAAGGGGGTCCATTACTGGCACATCTACCCTATTGTTTTAATTTTATAGTCAAGGTCCAATTAATTTAGGTGGGGATAGAAAGCACAGTAGCACTTCGGCGTCCTCTTTCCCTTTTGTGTAAGTTTTCTAAATTCTACATGCACCGAAACTCCTCCATCAAATTTTCGATAGATTTAATTTCTAAGTCAAATAACAAAATTTCCTAAAGGAGTGTAGATTTTATCTTACTTTAGGCAATTTTAATCAAACCTTATAAATTCAATTAAATATATATATATGAAACTGGAGACTCCATAATTCAGTCACTGAAGCCTGTTCTCTTTTATATTCGCTAACCAGGTCAGCCTGCTGAGCTTAACGGGTTGTGTAATTGGCCACGGGACGAAAGTCACCTGATCACGATTATGATGTTCATGTGGATCACCACCAGGCGGCATTTTGAAGACAATGCTGCGGCATTCTTTAGTCACATACTTTTGATTTTGCGTTTGCCGATTCTTGGTTGCTATTTAACTTGTTGATTCGGCAAAAAATATTAAGTAGTTAAATAAAATAAAAATATTCTAATTAAAATAAAATGTATTTAAAAAAAGGGGGTGGGGGACAAATTTAGGGGAATCAACTGGTTCAGCCGCAGCCGGTCCGCATTTTCACTGATAATTACGAGGAATACATGTAGAAAAAAAGGTTAATGCATGGTGTTAACAACGTGGATCTTAAGGAGCTCTTAAATTTTAGGCGAGAAAGTCGTGTTTAGTGTGTCTTTTGTAATCAAGCCCTGTTTATAGTGTTTCGAAACAGTATACCGCAATTTCGGGTGTATAAGCCGCAGATCAAACAATTCTTTTTCGACCCAGAATTTTGTAAGAAACAAACATAACTACTTAGATCGCCGTAAATATTTGTCTTCAATCACTAAATACGATTTCTGGGTCCAAAAATAATTGTTTGATCCGCGGCTTATACACCCGAAATTACGGTACTTCTTTATGGATCATCCTGTGTAGATATGAGACTGAAAGGAGAATTGCATTGATATTAATGTTAAGAGATGAATTGGAATGACTGTCACTTTCATTTCAATACCAAATAAAGCAAAACTGAGTTGCAGATCCTGATGCACTTTTGCATGTGCACACGTAAACCCATACTTACAGTAAAAGTTCACTGTAACGAGAATTGCCATAGTTATTATAACAACTTTGAGCATGCACTATGTGTGTGTATTGCTACTCTCAGAAAGCAAGTTACTCTAAAGTGAACAGGTATGCCCAGTTTTTATGAACATAGTTAATATTTATGGTGTTTCAGTTTTTTGTTTGGAAAAAAATGTTTTTGGATTTTTACAAACGTGATAAATGTTTGACACAAAAGTGAGTTTTAAAAAGTTAAAGTTTTTAAAGCTTTGGAGCTGAAATTTCTTTTAAATGGTCTTTTTGTGAAGCAATATTAACCGAATGTAAATTTATTATCATCTAATAATATTAAAAAATGTAATATTTGGATGTCCTTAAAATTTTGGTTCCCAGATCTCCGGATTCGCAGCACCATGCATTTATCATTCCCTGGTCACTTCCGAATGAAAACTTCTCAAGCCTTTATAATCATATTTCTATGCATTTTAGTATAATGCGATGCAACATTGTATGATATATGAGCATTTACAATCGTATGAATTCCATGAATACTTACGTAAAAACAGCAATAAGCATATTAACCAGTAGAATATTCCCAATGAGCATATAAACACCAAGCATGACTGGAACTATCCAAGCATGGGGACTTTGATGACAGTATGTAGGATCTTTTTCACAAATAGGAAATCTGTCTGAGAGAAGAAAACTTTTACTCATGTATAATACAGTTTAAAAGACACGATTTACAAAAAAATATCTTTTAAACTATGATTTAAAAAAATGAAAGGTTATTTTTCTAACTTAAAGTTTCATTAGTTTTGAATTATTTCATATTCAAAGTATGATAATTGAAAATTCATTTTATGGCTTTTAAATTTTGTTTACTTTGTAAATGGTCTACACGAATGTCCAAAATAAACTCGCATTTTGTAATACTTTAAATAATAAACGTTTGATTTATTTCAGTGAAATTTATTACATTGGTACTTCATGCAATCAGACATTCAATAGTGGCATAAGAAGATATACAGGAAGTAAATTCTAACGCGTAAGTTAAACCCAAAAATTTCAAAACATGATGTATTTTAAATATTCCAGCTGTTACAAATATGATCCTTTCCACACTTTTTCAAATTCCAGAAGGATTGCTTAATGTGGTCGTTGATAATACTACATAGAAAGAAATCTATCTTTCTAAAAAACAAGGGTTTTAACAACCTAGAAGATTTTGAGATTATTTTAAGTCCTTTAATGGGTTTCCTTAAAGAATAATTTGGTGACCTAATTAACTACTTACAGAAGTGTAATTATTAAATGGTGAGGAAAAATATAGAGCTAGATATTATTTTTTTCTCAATAAGCGGAGTAAAGAAACCAGTTATAGTTTCCAGAAGAATTAATAATCAACTCTCTTCATAACGTGATTAATAGCAGCGTGTAGTTAATAGGAAAACAGATCATGCCTATATGACAATTCTGCAGTAAATCATAATTACTTTGAAAAATCACTCAAATTCTGAATACGGTGTAAGTTATAGCAAGAAAATAAAAGTAAAATTCTATTCCGACAGTTCTAAAAAAGTCTCTAGCTAACACTTTTAGACACTATCGGTATACCTTGTCCCATCTCCACTTCCCCCCTGTTTCATCACCACAACCACGCACACTGTCACAAAAAAAAAAAAAAAACGAAAAAAAAAAAAAAACTGATAGAAATAAAGAATTTAGTTTTAGCAGTAAAAATTTTACATCCTTGCTTTCTAAATTCGTCATTTTTTTCCTTGCCCACTTCTTAGTTTCTTAAATATTTACCTTTCTTTAAATTTGAAATTATAAGGCTAATCTCTTTCCACTTATAGTGTGTTTTGCCACAGTGGCTTATGAAGGATGTAAGACAATTTGTAGCTGCTCTGTGTTATTCTGGCCACTACATAAAATGTGCCAGTCCATGAAAAAAAAAGAAAAAAAAAACCTTCGTTCCACTTTTTATTAAGTCTACCACAAAACATCATATAAAAATTTTACTAGCACCCATCGATTAGTAATAACATCTTCTAATTAATGCTACTCGTAACTTTAGTTCGGCTATCGTTTACATGCAGAAATTGTAACAAAATGTAAAATTTTAATTCTAACATTTAATTTTGGCATCATATTTGGATTTTTCGGTAAATTTTACTTTCGGATACTAAACTGGGAAACATTCGGTCGAGACATTTAAGAATTAGAAAGTTTGAAAAACTTAATGTTAAATGCATGTTTACTCCCACAAAACCAATTATAATAGGGATTGAACCGATAGACTACACAGTGGAATGGGTTGTATTTTTTAACTCGCATATTTGAAGATTCTAGAAGCTCCAGAAGTCGATATATATATTTAAATTAGTTTTAAAACATAATTTAGATTTTAACCAATAAAACTTTTAACTGAAGTCGTTTATTAGAAACTAAGTATGCGAATCTTAATTACAACTCATTCCGCTAAGTAATTTTTGAGCTTTTGAAAAATTACGGGCATTGTAGCTTGTTTTGAAACAATTAAACATTAATTAAACATTAGCCGTACTAAATTTTATATTTGCATATTTTCTCAACTTAACAACCGAATAATTTCTCATTTGGCATTCGAAGGTAAAATTTACTGAAAAATCTCAAAATTATGGTCAAAATTATAATTGGAAATTTTAATGTTTGTTGCAATTTTTATGTGTAGACAACCCCTAAGCAAAGCACCTTTTAGCATTAATTAGTAGACATTATTATTAACTGACTAGCGGCCTTCGCCCGCTACGCTGGTCGGTTTATCTAAAGAAATCTTGAAGAAGTAGTTAGATAAGGTTCAGACATACATTAAAAAAAAAAAAAGCAAGTCGATCATTCAAAAAACGTTGGGAAATATCAAATATTTACTGTAATTTTTTAAGAAAAACAAAGTTTCGGAAAAAAAAAAATTAAATCGAAAAAAAAATTACACTGACATATTAATGCAAGGAAATTTTCCCAGAGAGAAAATTCGCCTTGAATACAATATTTCAAATTCTTTTAATTGCTTATAGGCGTTAATGCCAACATAGTGAAAAAAAATTCCATGCTGGGAATCGAACCCGGGCCATCAGTATGGCGCACTGACGTTCTACCGACTAAACCACATGGAACGACAGCCAGCTTGAAACTTTCTCATACTTAGTAGACTGGCGAAAACATAACGATAGCGCGTTTTAAAATCGCACAGTGACATCTATTGGATTTTATATGTACTAAAAAACGTTATGTACTAAAAAACGTGAGCAGTGCACCTAATAGTTTCTTTTGTTTCTTTTTGTTACTTTTTTGTCTGTTGTCCGATTTTGATGAAACAAAGCCTATACACTGCCCGGGAGTGTGCATTCTTCATTAGTGAAAACCGCATAAAAATCCATTCAGTAGTTACGAAGATAACCTCGAACAAACAGACAGACAGACAGACAGACAGACAGACAGACAAAAAATTCAAAAAATTTTTTTTTGTGTTTCATTGGTTTTCTTTTATCGGCCTGACTCCATTTTTGTCAATTATCTTCAATGTACAGACACACCGGGTCCTACTGTTTTATTATATGTATAGATTGCTACAAGTTATATTTTTATATGGTAGATTGTGGCAGAGTTAGTAGCTGGTAGTGAGATTTTTTTCTTTCTAGGACTTCAGGAACAATAAAATAGTATTTAATTTTGTTTAAAAAGTAAAATGGTACAGGCCTAACTCTTTGATAAAGATTTAGATAAGTAACATCTAAATGATATAAATTTCATAATTAAAATTTTCAGTACATTTAAAAAAATGTTTTTTTGTATTTTATTATAATTTTTCTATTTCTGAAATAAAAAAAAATATTGAACATTATAAAAATGATAATTTATGGAAAATTTTCTCAAGCGTGGAAAATTATAAAAATCTCTTGTAAACTTTAAATAGATTAAAAATATTTAAACAATCAATTTGCTATTATTAAAAAATGGGCTATTTTCTATTATAGAAGTGTTTTTAAAGCTGATTTTAATGAAAGGATGTTTACTTTTTCTCTACATTAATGAGAAAAGATGTTCTAATCAGCAGAACCTAATGTTTACTTGAAGGAGCCCTTGGCAAAACAGACAATGAAACATCTCACAATTAGATGTAAAAGTAATTTGTTAATCAGTGACTACATGCTGTTTATGAAGAAGTCAATAAAAAATATATAAATATCAATATTGCATCCTTGTTTCAAAAGTGACACAACTCAAAAATTAGGTTTTTTAAGTTATGTCCGCCATTCTGCTTGGTTTTTTACGTCTCCACCAATCATCTTACCCTCCTCAGTCCTGAAACAAATGTTATTTTCTACTTCTAAAACCAGATTAAATTTACCATAAAACATCTCCAAATGTGTATCAGTCTATATATCGAGGCTTACAAGACACACACATTTATTAAAAAAGTCTAGAAGTAATTTGAACAATTCTGAAATGATTTAACCTCTTCAGACCTGATGTATCCTACATGATACATACTTTTTACAATTTTCTTTCACGTATATAAATGATGTTAAAAAAAGAGAGAAATTTGTGTGAATGGAGCCTAACAGATAGCAGAACTAAACAAAATAGCGATTTGTTTTTTATGGTGCTTTTTTAGCGAGCTACGTGTTATATAAAAATGGCTTGCAGCAGAAATGTTTGAAATGTACAAAAATGAAAAGTAAATAATTTTGCTTTGTGTTAAGATACCATTTGTAGAGTCAACTAGTAATAAAAAATTGTTAAATATATATTTATTTTATGTTTTTCAATGAAAAAAAAGTAAAGTAAAATAATAATAAAAAAAATCCTAAGAAATTGTCAAAAAATGTACTTTTTGAGTCCTCATGTATCATCATATTTTATCTACAAATAAATAAATAAAAATAAAATAAAATAAAATTCAATTTTTTTCTCTGGTCAATCTTTTTTAATTATCAGTTTGTTAATATAAATCTATAGCTAAATAAATAATAAATAAATAAATAAATAAATAAATCCTGGGGTATGAAGAGGTTAAAGTAATTTAAAGGTTTTCTTTAGCGTCTCCCACAGGCGACATCAGAACTGAGGTGGTTAACCACTTCCTCGGCGACAGGTATGGGGAAATAGTGCTTTAAACCCCCGTCTTATTTCGGGGCAAACGGAGCACCAAATAACACACTGAAAATCAAGCAACCAGGATAGCAGCTGTGTTTTGCAAGATGGCCACTGTTCTTTCCACAGCAGTTTTCGCATTTTCTGGAAAACGGAATTTTTTGAATCATGACACTTTTGAAGTAAGGGTGCGATATATTTAATACGATTTAAAACAAAAATGGTAAGAGAGATATGAAAAAATATAAAAATATCAATATTTTTTGAAAAGTCGAAAAAAAAAAAAAAAAACTCAAGGAGATTGTGCTAACAATGCGTGCAAACGTATGATATACATCAAAATATTTTGATAGGTTTATTTATTTTTATTTTGCTCGATGTTGGAAAAATCATAGATTGCATTATTAAATCTGATTTTTGAGTTTCTCTAGGTTTTTATGGACATCAGTATGATTAAAATTCAATTATTGATATGACAAATACAATTAAAACATCAAAGACATAGCTATTTTTTTTTAAATATAAAACAAAATAGTAAACATAAACAATTTCAAAATAAATTAATTTTACATTCTAATGCAGGGTAAAACAGTGATTACATTATAAAAATCTAATTTTAGAGCTATTTCATTTCAATACGCACCATTATGGCTAAAACAACAGTAATAATCAATGTATGATCTATTTAAAAAAAGTAAAAATTTTGAATAAAATACAAAAGGAAGAAATTTCTAATACTAATCAGTTTTAGAGCCCTAAAATTGTGTAGGTCCTAGGCAAATACACTATTTTCCTATGCATATATTGGAGCCTGTTAATCAGCAATTATCTTTACCCGAGGAATTTTCGTCCAAATCGATCTCTCCAAACAGATGCCAATATGGTAATGAGAATATTTCAATAAGTACATTCCAAAAAGGTTGTTTTTCTCGATGTAAAAGAGCAACACGACCGATGCCATAGCACAAAATACAGACTGCAACAATGAGGAAGAACACAATGAGATCTCCGATCTAAAATTTAAAAAGAGAAAATATTTTAGTATTTGTGCTGTATGTCTGATTTCATTTGATATTATTAAAAAAAAATTCCATTATAATTATCGCAACCAATACATATATCAACATGGTTAGATTTGCAAAAGGTCTATAAATTTCACAATTGTAGAAGTTTTGGAGATAAAAGCTATCTTTAAGCATTTTGTAAACTTTAAAATTACTTATCCCTCCTCTTATATTTGAAGCCGAAACCTTTACCAACTCAAAATTTTATAAAGCTGTCTTTGAATTAATTTTTTCCCTTGAAAACTTAAGGCTGTTCTCCTTTGCTCTGCTTAAGAAGCGCAAAAGGTTTTGACAAATTTACTAATTCATTTTTTAACGCAAAGATATAAAATTGGAAAGTCTGGCTATGGAAGAGATTTGGAATCAAACTTAATTTTTCAATTTTTTTATCAATAAATTACATATTGAGTTATAAGCATTTTCGGCAAGAACTTTTTCTTCCTTTGTTGACAGGGTTTTCTGTTTTCGCGCGGCAAGTCGGTTCAAAACGCACACTTGACACTACTTCCTGGAAAGTCTATTGTGTTTGCAAAAAAAAAGGGGGGGGGGATGAGTGCGATTAGATAGTTTCTATACAACAACATCTGCTAGTTTCATGTATTTACGAACAAAAATAAATTAAAACTTATGTCATAAAGTTGCCCTTTTTGATTTAAGAGCAGCCTTAAGAGAATATCTCTAGGATGTTTTTATTATGTAGGGTGTTTCAAGAAGTATTTAACTCTCTTTAATGATTTTCTTTGCCTGTTGGATGTAAGAAGCAATGTAATTTTCAAAATTATTCAAAATAAGGTAGGAAATAAGTTATGATTCAGGAAATACACTGAGTTTCAAAATATAAATATGTAGTAATTTTGTGACTGATATAACTATTTTGATAGCTGGAAAAAAATAGTTATTATCTTGAAACGTCATTCTGGGGACAAGTACAACAATTTTACATAATTACATAACGACAAAAAAAAAAAAAAAAAAAAAAAAAAAAAAAAAAAAAAAAAATAAATAAATAAATAAAATAATAAAAAAATAAATAAATTTTTAATTTATTGGAAGTATAAATTATTTTTAAGAAATGTGTTGCAAAGGGATATGAAAACTGATCGAAATTATTATTAAATTGGCATCTAAACTGTACAGGAGTATCGACCACTCCGAGAAGAAGAAACCAAAATGTACAAATTAGTTTAATACAGAAGGGCATTTAGAAAGCTTGGAAAATTTCAAGCGGGGCCAAAAAATGGATTTTAGCTTAATTGAAAAGTCAGGTGGGTACTGGCTCTAAGCTGCATTTTTTTTATTTTTTTATTTATCAGAATTCATATTATTATGCAGCACCCAAAAATGGAAAAATGCAGTTTTCTTCATATAAAAATAATTGTTTCAATTCTATTTTCATATAAAACATAAATATTTATGTTATTTCCATCATTCAAAGTCTGAAGTTTCTTTTGTTTCTTAGTATTTTTTTAATTTTTTATACTTGGAGAACTGGATGGTCTTATCATTTTGAAACACAATGTAGTTCCCTCATTCATTTTTAAAAAGTTATACATTTTAAATTTTATAAGATCTTTCTGATTAAACTTAGTCTATCAGAAAACATTTTTTCTATTGATGCAACAAGGTTATTACAAAAAACTGCATAAATATATCTTTTAAAATAATACTTAATTATGATGTAGGGAAAAAGTTGACTTATATCACTTTATCAACTTGTTTATAGGATTATTTAATTTTAACATAACTATTCTAATAGGTAAATAAATCATATGAGATGTAATTTGCGAAGTGAGTGAAAAACTATCGAGACCAGGAGTCAAACCAGAGAATTTTTGGCTTAAGCTGAAAAGTGCTCTAACAACTGAGCTATCCTGGACGAATCTGTCAGATACAATTCACTTAGCTAACCTTATTTATAAAGTCATCTGCACTATTATTTCTTAAAGGATTATTTAACGAGTAAACATGTAAACCATTAACAAATCGATGATGGTGTTTTTTGGATAAAAAATATGCCTAAAATAAATGTGCAAAAATTCCATCACAAATGCATCAAAATAAAGAGTTACGTAAGCAGAGATTATGTAAAGCGACAAATGTAACTTTAAATCTTATAAACATAATTCACAAAGAATTTTCGAAATATTTTCTTTTTTTTATTGTATGGACCTTTTGCTTTTACCAAAAAAGGTAACAATTGTCGGTTACATACTATCGAAATAAGAGTTCCTAATAATTTCGTGTGTTTAGAACAAAAATGAATTCAAACATGTGTCAGATCGTAGCCGTTTGAATTTGAGAACAACCTTAATTAATAGTATTTTAAAAGCATTAATATGTGCAAATAAAAACTTAAAATATCGGTAAAAAGCTAATTTTTGTCCGTCAAAATTTAAAAAGATGGATATGAATAATGAATTTTCGAGGACAAAGGACGAAAAACGGGGATGTTCGGTCTTCTTACTTTAGCATCATGGTTCTTGTCTCGTAGGATCTTAGAAATATTTTTATTATCTCATACAAAGTTGCTAATTCTTGCTACAGATAATTCCTATTCAGGATGTACAACTTATTTAATAAGAAATCTTACAATCAGATAAATTTCACAAGTCTCCGGAATCGAGCCGAGCACCACCACAAGGGCAAATCAAAACATGATTGTTCTCGGCCACGGGGTACTAAAGGAATAAATTTAGCATTTATAGATTTTGCATTTCGATGTTGATATTTTTCTCTATTTTTTGATCGGAGTTTAATTTTTATTCGACTATGTACTTACCATTCGTTTTAAAACAATTAATTTTGGCCCAATATGAGACATTGTCATGTAAAATTCATATAATCTTATATAACTGAGAATGCAGCTGAAAGTGTAAATAAGATGAACATCATCTAATGATATCCAAGGGGAGATGTATACAAATTGGGATATAAGTCGAACAGTAACTCCTATGACGAATAGCAACACCCAGATTGCATCTAATTTATTCCAAAAATAACCATGCAACCACTCCATCAATTTGTTGTCTTTTGGATCACTTGGTTGCTGTACAATCTAGAAGAAAAGAGAAAAAAAAATGATAATTAAAATACATTTTCGATGTAAATTTAAGGAAGAATATTAAAAAATAGAGAAATATTTTAAAAAAATTCACCCCTGTTTGGAATAAATATTCACTTCGCAGGATTATCGAATTAATTACTCGAAGGAGCAATTTTCCCAGGACAAGCTGTATTTCGAGAAGATGTTTTAACCCCTTGAGGGGCAAAGCACTTCTGTTCTTAAAATGTTCAAAGGATTGATTGACACCGGGATTCATATATAATAGAAAGTATAATATCATTTATATAATAGAAAGTAAAAGCTGTTTTTCGTGTATATTGTAAAAAGCAAATCTTAATACTAAAATTCCGGTGCCAATGTGGCATAAGGGAATTAAAAGTAACCGGTATATATTATATACCGGTGCCCTTCAAGGGGTTAATCCTAACTTTGATTGATTTAAAATTTTTCAAGTTTGGAGTTTTAAAACGTTTTTCTATAGCACTAAATTAAACAAATTAGATTGTTGATTTTATCGTGGTGGTATTTCTATTTAAGTTTAATACTTTTCGGCATGGTGGGTTAAATTCGGTGTCACTTAATATTAATCCGAAAATTTCACAATGACAGCAGAAAAAAAATCCCTCTCTTTTTATGTACTGGAAGAAAAGCTTTTATTTATTTTCAAATACATTTATTCGTAAATTCTGCTATCGTTCAATAGTTTGGACATTTTAGCAATAGAAGTACTAGGGGGCATTTCCATGCGAACTTGTTTGTCTGTTACGTACTACGATTTTTGATTACCAGTATTTTAAAGCGAGAAAATGTGACTTACTTTATCGAAGATATATCGTCAATTGAATAAAGCGAAGCAAACTTTTCGAAAATAACGGTGGCCAACAAGCATAGCGATTTTCAGTAGTGTAACAGACAAACAAATTCGCATGGAAATGCCCTAGGGTTAATAGAGCAAATGTAACGCCGTGTTTTGAGTGCATCAAGAATGCACAACTGTTTTATTAATTCACAAATCTTACCTCTTTTCCGATGTCAAGGATTAAACTAAAAGCCCATACGTGAAGGATGATTTCTGGCCAGTTTATTACTTCTCGGAAGTCAAAAAGTATCACATAGGAGAACAGAAAAAGGTAGCACAGGTAAGAATACTAAAAAGAGAAAAAGGAAGTAAGAGCAACTGTCACACATGCTTTTCAATATATTCATTTTAGTTGCGTTATAAATAAGATGTAAAAATACATTAAAATTGTATCTGCAAAGAATAAGAATCTAAGTGCTGATGCTATTCTAGCTACATAAATATAAAAACAAAAATATGAAATTTACCTCAGTAACATACTTACGAAAAGCACCATCATTTTAATGGCAGGGCACGAGTAAAAATAATAAACTTTTTCAAATATATTTGGTTCTCTCTCAGCTTCAGGATCATGCCGATACCTCAAATATCCTAGACCGATCAGTAGAGGATTAAATATAGTCAAGCTCAGCTATACGAAAAAGAAAATGGTATTTATAATGGTATAACTTTAGCAATTTGATAACATTAGACAAGTAGTTAGTATACAGTAGTTCATTGCTTAATGATTTAATTTTTAAAAAATCTGTTTATGACACTATGGAGTCCGATTTCAAATTAATAAAGTAGCTTTTACATATTTGCAATGATTTCTAAACACCTAAGCATTATATTCCTTCTCGCTTTGCCTGAGTGTTTTATCTAATTTATTAAAATAACGAAAAAGAGCAACTTTATCTTGCTTCATTCTAATAATTTAATGAGAAGGTCTACTTTGTTGATTTAAAAAATAAAGATTAAAAAAAATTAAATTAAAAAGAATAAATATCCCAAAAAAGAGAAAAAAAGATAACTTGCAGTTGCGTAACCAGGGTGAGTGCTCAAATCCAGTAATATTGTAAGGTTTTCTTCTCCATGATCCATACCAGAAAATGTTCTGGTTAGATAAGGTGAACAGAACTTAAAAAAATTACCAGTATTCACAGCATTTGGGCACCAACGAGGTTACGCCACTGGCATAGTACACATATAAATAAAGTAGAACCCTGTTTTCCGAACGCCCCACTTTTCAAAAAATTTGGCTCTCGAGCAAGACATTCGAGTGACATTTGATTCGATTCTCGAACATTGAGAGTTTAGTCACCAAATTCATAGAATAATAAAACATAAAACATAGTAAACGAGACAAAGTTGTTTTTCCTTTTATTTTTTCAATTCCACGGATCCGAAATAGTAAAATTTCCATTTTGTTTACTTCTTTAGATTTCGATAGTTGGATTTTTCGGGTTTGTAGGACGTGAAATTAAAAAAATATTGAAATGGAATATCTTTTTTTTCCTTTTTCCTTTCACAGCTTTAAGAACTGGATTAATTCCGAAATAGTGAAATTTTTGCCTTTTTTCCCCCCCCTGCGTCCCTTCATAATTTTAAACAACACCAGCAATAGTATATTATCTAGCCAGCCCGGAGTCGCAGTCGGAATTGAAGGCGTTTAAATTTTCGGAGTCAGAGTCGGAGACGGCCATTTTTCCCACCGACTCCGCAGCCCTTGTTTTAAGGCAATTCAGGGCCCTTATTAAATTCTATAGAGGAAGTTGGAGTTTTCCAGCGCCTTTTCGATAATCCAATTCCGAGCAAATATTGCTCTGAAAAAATGTTTGTCAATTCAAGTTATTCTTATAAAATAGATGTCACTTTCGAAAATTTAAACTATTATACTATTAATCTGTTTCTAAATTACTTAAGTTAATTGGTTAAGTTGTTTATATTGCATTAAAAAAATCTTTTCACGTTTTGTGTGCAAGGAATACTGATTTATTTAAATATATACTCACTTTTAAAACAGTATTGCTTTCCAACTTTCCAAACCAAAGCTGTTCGGTCACACGAATGCAGGTTTCTGTTGACATGAATCCCTGCGGTAGAATAAATTATTTGATCAAAATTTGCTTAGATAAAAATACCAAAAGAAGTAAAACGTTTAAATTAATTCTAAACTAATTCTAACTGCGATAAACATAGTTTCATTTATATTTTTAAAAAATGTATAGAAATGTAAATAAATTACTCTATCGTAAGCTAAAATTGCTAAATCAAGGACTGTCATATTGCCCCAATATGGGTCTCTAAAGTTTAAAATTTGTTGCGTTTTTTTCCAATCCATTTTATCACATTCTTCTAAAACGCCAATCGCAATTTTCTCAAACTCCTGAAAAATAAAGAAATGAAATTAAACAACGGAAAAACATTTTACCAAAACTTTATATAATATAATTATTATCCAATAATTTTAGAATCTATTAATTAATGTTGCATCTATGCGTAGCAATTAAGAGGCTACTTCAATCACACAAAAAGACTCGTTCGCCAATAAAGGTATCTCAGTCACATTTCAATATTTTAAAATGATTTTTTTTCATTTGGTAGCTGAGATCGATCTGTACAAATGCCGTTTTTTACTTTTTTGATTTTCGTTTGCTGATATTTTTAACGAGGGTATTTTCATTTTCGAAATTGGTTTAGAAAGTTAAAGCATCCTCATAAAAAAAATACTATCAAAATCGAAAAAAAAAACCGATTTTGCATATAGAAAGATCTCAGCTATTTAATGCCAAAAGAACCATTTAAAGATATTAAAATGCATTCGATATATCTTTGTGAATTTCTTACATACTATTAGCATTGGCGAATGGCTTTTTTCGCTTGACTGAAGCAGTCTTTTAATATTTATATATAAAAAAATTGAACACATTGATCAAATGTTATCAACAAATGGTTGTTAAAATTGAATATATTATCAAATTATCAAAGTTTTAATAAATTTACGAATACAAAAATCTTGTGTTGAACAGGGCAAATATCTCTTTCTTACAATTTAAGTTTACTAATAGATATTTAAAAGTGATCCAATGGCGTTATTTTAAATTATAAAACCAACTAAATACTGAAGTGGAAAAAAAAGAAAAAAAAAAGTGGTATACATTGTAGGCAGAGATTATACGTCAGAAAGTTTAATTTTACTTGAGAAACATACGGTATACGGAGCTTTTAAAAAAGCCTCGAGGGAATATACCGTATAATCCCGTATATATTCCACTACACCCTTATATATGGCATTATTTTTCAAATGATTGAATGCAGGCCATTGGTGCATAATGTATGATTCAAGGAGAGGTATGATGGCACAATGGTATAATGGCTGCATTTTGATATCTAGCGCAAACAAATAAAACTTTCGCATTAATTTTTATCTATTTAATATTTAGTGCTTTTCATTAAAGAAGCATTACAAAATCCTAATATATGTACCTTTTCTTAAAATAATAATATGGGAGACT
Source organism: Maratus speculifer (assembly GCA_964019185.1). Classification (NCBI taxonomy): domain Eukaryota; kingdom Metazoa; phylum Arthropoda; class Arachnida; order Araneae; family Salticidae; genus Maratus; species Maratus speculifer. Next base: position 173,389,386 of record OZ025299.1, read on the forward strand.
AGGGCACATGTGAACAATTCATATAAATATAGCCTTTTCTCTTAAATGTGTAAATTTTTATAAACAAAAACTACTGAATATAGTAAACAGAACTTTTTTGTACATATGGTAATTCTTTTTAAATCACCTTTATAATTTTTCTTACGTTTTTTAAGAGTTTTATAAATTCAAAAAATTGTTCACATAAGCAGCACCAGTAGGGCTGTTGTGAACATACGTAGGTCACATGTGAACACAAGGAAAAATATCCTCTGGTATGCTTTTTATTCAATTATTCATTTGTCGTCATAATCATTAGCTATATTGTGTTAAATTCACTAATAAAGAAAAAAAATATGAATACATTTCTCTAGTTTCTGGGTAATATGTTTAAACACTAGATTATAAAATGAAAATAAGTAGATTGAGGAAGGGGAAGGAGGATTAGATGACTGATTTATTGTTACAATAATATAAAAAATAAAGACGAAAATTTGAAAAAAAAAATAAAGCTTTTAAATTTTGCTTAGGGTTTTTTTTGTTTCGGGGAGATGTTAGGGACTGGGTATATTAGATATTATTTATTTGAAATCTGCCGAAATACGAAATATTCTCATCCCTGTATTTGCCTTATTTACTTCTAAATTAATGATAAAGAAGGGTTTTTAATGATTGTTTTTAAAAAGTCTCGATCATAATCTTTCTCCCAAATTTAACTTCTTTTGCATTTTAAAGAGAGGGGTAGAGTGGGGCTTCTTACAGTCCGAATTTTATATTAGTTATTATTTTTAAAATGGTACTTTCTAAAGTAACATTACTTTACTTCATATGTATCCATATCTCCAGATCTACCTCCATATAAAGCGTTGCATACAGGGTGTCCAGTAAATGGCTGATCCATTTAAAAAATAAATAACAAAAAAAAAAAAAAAAAAAAAAAATGGTTTGAGATAAAAATGTGCGGTTTGCTGCATTGTTATCAGTAAATCAATAAATTTTTACATATGCACTTTCTTAAAATAGTTCAAATTTCGGTAAACAGATGGCGCTGATGGCGGCAACAGGCTGTTGAAATTCAGACATTATTTTAGTTTTAATATGCATGAGATTTCTTCCCATTTCGCAGAGTCGAATCTCAGTCGACATATTAAACCGACACTCTACTCACCTGAAGAAATAGTTTGTTGGATGGAAAGAAATTTAAAATAATATTTATGACTGAATAACGCCTATTATACCTAATAGAAACCAACAAAATGATTATTGACTTTTCACACATTTACTCTAAGTAAATTGTATTCAAAAAATGATTTTGTAACCGGTTAACTGATTCTCTTTTTACATACAATAAATTGAAAATATGGGATAAACACCGCTTTTTTAAGTAAAAAAAAAAAAAAAATCTTAATATTTAATCTAAACATTTCTTTCATTAAATAGTATGAAATTGTATTTAAAAAATTAGTGGTGTTAAAAAGCTTTAAGTTATGGATCAAGCAAACTTTTCTTGCCTACGTCGTGCGGTGAAATCAGTTAATGATTAAAACAGGGGTACGGAAATAGTGTTGGGGCAAGTTCCCTGTCTAAAAAAATACGGGGCAGTGACTTATAAATTGGCACATAAAAATATAATAAACCTTAGAAAGAAGGAATCTGTTTATAACAAATCTTGTTTTAAACTTAAAAAAATATGGATTTCGATGCAGAAAGTAGCATACAAAACCAGCTGCTAGGACGGAAACCTGCCTAAAACGAAATATTGCTCATTTTTCCGAAAACCGAATTCATCCCTATATTATATTTATATTTTGAAATTTAACACATCTGAAAATTTTATTACGAAAGCCACGAGAGATTTTAAGATGACTTTTACACAGACGTTTCCTTTCCCCCTACCCCCCCCCCCAACTAAAAACATATCTACGCTGAAATGGAAGGATATTTAAAAAGAAAAAAAAAGCATTGTACCTGTTTTATATCCTTTTAAAGATTTCACTACAAAGAGTATCATAGATTCTGAAATATATTTTTCGCCCCCCCTTTCCTTAATTATTCTTCATGAGCAAGATAAGAGAAGAAAAATTCTAAAAATTCCGCTTGCATCGGATTTGGAATAAAGAACATTATTTAAAAAAAAATATTCAAAAAACTTTTTAAAAATTATATATGAAAAACACTATTGTAGTATTTATATTTATAAAATTTAACTAAAATAAGTATACCTATGATGATTCTATGATGATTCAGGATCTATTATGCCTTCTGTGATGAAATTTTAAAAAGACGTAACTCGCTACATATAAAAACAGGAAAATTGATTTTTTTTCTTTTCTTTTAAAGCATCCTTCCATTTCAGCGTAGATGAGTTTACAATCAGGAGAAGAAGAGGGAAGGGTTGTGTGTAAAAAGCATCGCAAAATCTGTCGTGACTTTCGTAATAATATTTTCAGATGTGTTAAATGTCAAAATATGAATACTACGTAGAGATGAATTCAGTTTGCGGAAAAATGAAAATATTTCGTTTTAGACAGGTGTCTGTCTTAGCAAGTAGTTCTGTACGTCACTTTCTCCATCCTGATCAATAAATTTTTGTGTTTCAGACAGGATTTGTTACAGACGAAATATAGACGAACCTCTATTCTAAGGTTTAATATATTTTTATGTGCCGATTTATAAGTCACTGCCCCGCTTTTATTTTAGATAGGAAACTTGTCACCACTATTTGCGTACTACTATTTTAACTTCTGATTTCACTACAGACCGTATAGGCAAGAAGAGTTTGCTTGATCCATCTCTTAAAGTTCTTTAACATCACAAATTTTTTTTAAATGCAATTTTATATTATTTAATGGAAGAAATGTTTCGATTAAATATTCAGATTTTTTTTAACTTAAAAAGTGGTGTTTATGCCAGGTTTTCAATTTATTGTACGTAAAAAGAGATTCAGTTAACTGGTTACAAAAACAGTTTTTGAATAGAATTTACTTATGGTAAATGTGTGAAAAGTCAATGAATATTTTTTTTTCGTTTTTAATAAGTAAATAGACATTATTCAATCATAAATATTATTTTAAATCTCTTTCCATCAAACAAACTATTTCTGCAGGTGAGTGGAGTGTCGATTAAACATGTCAACTGAGATTCGAATTTGCGAAATCAGCGGAAAAGCTCATGTATATGAAAAATACAGAATGCCTGAATTTCGACAGCCTGTCGCCGCCGGCAGCGCCATCTATTGGCCGAATTTTGAACTATTTTAAGAAAGTGTATATTTAAAAAATTATTGATTTTCTAATAACAATGCAGCAAACCGCGCATTTTTATCTCAAACCGTTTTTTTTTTGTTATTTATTTTCAAAATGGGTCAGTCATTTACTGGACACCCTGTACATAGCTATTTTAGAATTGAAAGTAAGCCATCATTGCAAATTTGGAAAAAAGGAAATAGAAAAATTTGAAAAGTTATTTAACGCAATACTTTTGTATTAACAATGCATTAAAAATATTGTAGTAAACCGTTTAGTAAAATATTACATAACATTATTGCATTTTAGAAAGCATTAAGTTTATTTAAATAACAATTGAATGTAAAAGAGATTGTTGCTCTTTATGCACTACTTGACATATGTTTTTGTGGAAGTTTCAATACAAAATCAAATGCTCTATGACAAAAATTCTTCTACTACAGGAAAATTACAGATATTGAAGCTAACATTATTTCTCATGAAGTTAAGTGAAAGTAACAGAATCACAGAATGATTATTGGGGCACTTATGAACTGTTCATATCTGCCCCACTTGTCTGTTCACAAATGCCCCACATGGCCACTAGAGTTAAAATGACAAATCATTATATGTTAAAACACTAAAATTCAAACAAAATATAAATAAATAAATCTATTTGCTTAGCAAGTTGGAACTGAGATTTTACTATTACTTTTGAGATCTATAAACCGTGTTTTGGCTACCAAGGACAAACTGAATGTCAAAGAGCATCAAAATTTTTTTACCATATGTCTACAGGTGGTGTAATGGTTGGTAATTTTTTTCAATTAAAAATTCATATGATTATTAGTGAAAAAATGCGATGTTCATATGTGTCCCAGTCTCCCAAACTTATAAACAAACTTTTTTAAACAGTGTCAGGCGTGTCATTCAATTAGCAATTTACTGTTGATCATTGTGATGATTTTCCTGAAACTAATGCAGAAAATATATTTTATACTGGTTAACTGTTAATTAAAATAAGTTTTTAAAAGGTTATTTTTGTTAGTAAATTGGTAATTAACTTTTTCAGTGTCTTTTGATTGACTCAACTTGGACTTTTAAATTTGATCGTTTACATTGATATACAAAATTTCACCCGTATTTTCCCATATTGATATTTATATATGCTATTCTTCAGAGTTTCATTTCAATTTTTAACTGCATTGCATTAACACCAGAATAATTAGTTTGAAGGTAATACGGATTAAACTTCGTCTAAATTTTTTTAAACGTCATCGAATCAAAATGAGATGACTAGATACTGTTTAATTACACTGCTGGCCACACAAAATGCAGCACCCTGAAGGAAGCGTGCAAATCAAGTGAAATTTACATCATACATTTACGGCGATGAAATATGAAAATCATTAGCATTACAGCGCAGACGAACATCACAGGTGATCGTAGCGACACACGCAAGCGCTATATTAAGGGTTAACAAATTGGCGATTTGAAGTAGGCAACTGCAGTTTCGTGCGGTTTTTTTTTTTTTTTCTTTTGTAAGTTGTTTACCTATGCCCCGTGGAAGACATCGAACGTCTTTTGACCAAGTTTTTGAATTCTATCGAGGAAGAATAGTAGCTTATAGGGATCGCGGATTATTCATCAGAAAAATCGGTCAACGTGTTTGACGAAAACAAGCAACTGTGATACGAATCTGTAATCAGTGGATACAGGAGGCAATGACGGACCGACGGAACTGATCGTACCCACCTCGTTGCACCACTGGCCGTGATAGCAGGCGGATTGTGCGCATGGAAGTGATGTATCACGCAGCCACATCACGAATCATAGCGCAACAGATTCAGTTTGCTACGCAACATTCGGTGTCTGCTCATACCATTTGACGTCGTTTGCAGCAGAGGGGAATGTATAGAAGGCGCCCATTGCTTCGTTTACCCTTGTCTGGAAAACACAGGCATTTGCGCCGACAATGGTGTGAAGAACAGCGGACATGGACAACAAAATGGAACGACATTGTGTTTACTGACGAATCCCGCTTCTGCCTGCAACATCACGATGATAGGATTCGAGTTTGGGGACATCGTGGTGAGAGGATCCTGAATCGTTGCGTTATGCATCGCCACACTGGTCGTACACCCGGTATCATGGTTTGGAGTAATATTAGATTTCTCTGCAGCACCCCTCTAGTACGCATACGCATTGCCGGTACACGAAACAGCCAGCGCTACATCTCTGAGGCATTGGAGCTCGTGGTACTCCCATACATTTAGCTCTTGCCATCAGCCATATTTTAACAGGATAATACGCGACCACACGTGGAACGCAATGTTCAAGAGTTCTTTACCCGTCAGACTGAATTGCTTCTTTGGCCTGCTTGCTCGCCCGATCTATCGCCAATCAAAATCATTTGATTCATGCTTGCACAACGACAAGCCCGGAATACAGCACCCGTTGCTGCACCAGATCAACTTTGACAATAAGTGGAAGCTGCAGGGACTGCTGTACCCCAAAGAGACATCCAAAGCCTCTTTGATTCTATGCCGAGGCGTAAGACAGTGGTTATAGCCAACAATAGCGGCTATACTAACTACTGATTCTCTCATCATCCACACGTCACAAGAGGCTGTAATTTAATCGTTTGATTTTTGCAGAACAAGTTATCTGTAACATAAATTTCGCTATGATATCGCTGGTTCTTCTTGGTGTTGCATTTTGTGTGTCCAACAGTGTATTTTGTGTTACAAAGATCTCTTTCATTACCTTACGCGTCATTGGACCCAATAAAATGACAAAATCACCGAAAAGATGTTTTTCGTACAAAAGCCCTTTCATTATAGTGTTAATACTCCTTTTTTTTTTTTTTTTTTTTTTTTTTTTTGATTGACGAACATAGTCTGAACCATTGTAAAATTTGTGAAATTAAGTCGATCATTTTGAATCACTTTGTGTTTTTTAATCAAATAATCTGTAAAATACAAAAATATTAATCTCAACCTGATAGCAATTTTCCACTTTTTTCGTAAAACTTGAAACTGAAAGTATTCATACGCTCGCCGTAATAATTAAACTAACTAGGAAAAACCTAATGTTTAACTATAATTATAAAAATCAGTTTTACCTTCTTTTTATCGACGTATATGGACTTTTCTTCGTTTTCGTAGGACATATTGAGTCTCCAGTACAATGCTGTAGCAACAACTGACATCTGCAAAGGTCTCTGCGTTTCACTCCAGAAAAATAAAGCTAGTTCTGTTCTGTTCATAATAAGAAATAAAAATATACATTAATAGAATGCATCTAAAATTGCAATATTTTGAAACAAAAATACAAAATATATATAGTTAAGACTAATATAGATAGGGCTTATAAATATAGAGCCTTATATGAAAATGCTTTTGAAAATATCCAAGTAGGGTTTGTGATAAACGAAACTATATATTTTCTATATAAGCATAAAAATTACAATATGATACTATTAACAACATCAAAAAGTCTCGAACGGAACACCATACTTTCTATTATGTACGATTTAAGGTCCTGAATAAAACTTTAAGGTTGATTGAAAAGTCCATGTTTGTTTTATACGAATTTTGCCAATGTAAAACCATAAATGTAACAAAAATGTTTATTGATTGTGAACTGTGAGGTAATGGTATTAAAAAAGTCATGGTAAAAAAGGTCAGAAATTAACATGTTTAAATTTTGCAGTATTCTATGTTGTAAAAATGTATAAGGTCGCGACTGTTTTTTGACTCATATCCAAATTATATCATTCTGCACATGCTTCAAATTCTGCATAAGTTTGAGTTACTAAATATTTCCGAGCATTGAACTAGGCATATCAAAGCAGTTCTTCACTGAAGATCAAATAGAGTATTATAAACAAAACTGCGGCCGTGCTACAAAGAAAGAGAAAATTTATGCTATTGCTAAATGAAAGTTGTACAGTCGTGGAAAAAAAGTAAACACTCCTTACTAGCTGCAGAAAGTTATAGTAAAACAAAGTTACTGGTACCAAACGATTGGAAATGAAGTCATGCAATTCGTACGATAAGTATCCGAGAAATTAATTATTTTAAAGCAAGCTTATTTTAGGGGATGTATCCAAATTGTAGTTCCGTACGAGACTGCTGATTGAGGAAGCCCCCTTCTTGATCAAGGAAACACTGAAGCAATCACTAAAGATAGGAAAGTATTAGAAGTTTCAAAATTGTAGACGGTCCTTTAAAACCATCATTTTGCCGTTTTTAAGCATAATTTGAAAACTACTTGGAAGGAAATTTTGAAATTTTGGATATTCTTACAGCAGAACTTAATAAATCTAAATCCATCAAAAAAATTGTAAGTTGCAATTCATAATTTTTTCAAATATTAATTTAATGATTACTAATTTATATCATAAAATTATAAAAATAGTAAATTCAATGTATTTTAGTAAAGGCTAGATATTTTAGTATATTGCCATGTAAAATATTAGCAAATTAGGGATATAATTTCAGAAGATATTAATAAAAATATGAAAATATAATTTACAATTAGAAGCACTATGTTTTGAATGTTTCAAATTCAAAAACTTATTATTAAAATGACTTGAAATTTTGTGTCTAGGCATAGTTTGAACCGAAGATTTGAAATATCGTATTAAAATTAGTCATTGCTATTGGGATAAAAATTTAGGTTCGTTTAATATGTAGATGACCTCCTAAGCAAATTGTATACGCATCATTTAAAAGTAAACTTTATTTCCAATCGTTTGGTACTAGTAACTTTCTTCTGTGGTAATTTCTTGAAGAGTTAGTAGGGGTGTTAACTTTTTTTTTATCTACGACTGTACATGCAAAATACTACCTTGTTGAAAAACAAAATAAAACAGACATACAAAATTCTACTACTATACACCAGAATAATATTAACATGGGCGCTGCAAAAATTAAACATTTATACAGTAAAAAACACCAATTAAAATTTTTCAAACTTTTAAAATTGAAAATAGCAAGAATTCATATAAAAGTGTGCTGCAAAACATAGGTTTAGAATAAAAAATATTTAAATACGTGAGTGTTCACACAAACGTTTAGATTCCTACAAATTAAATGCATAATTTTGGCATTTAAAAATTTTAATCACTATGAAAATTATACAAGAATATATTTAGTGTATTAATGAAAAATCCTAAAAAGTAATGATAGAACGTATATGTTTCTTAAAAATGAAATAAAAACAAGAAAAATAAGGATCACATTGGAGCAATTAACAATTATATCTTTATTAACACAGACAACGAAAATTAATCATCTCAAATCCTTAATCTCCTTGTTCAACAATCAATATGAAAGTATAGATGCAAACATCTATTAATTATTCTAGAGTCTAATCTAAGGCGAAAATGTTTTCCACTGGATATTTTATTTAATCAAAAATTTCAAGACGAGAAAAAACAAAACGAGAGTTCGTGTCACTGTCAAAGTTGCTCATTTAAAAACTTTTTTATTTTATTTTTGCACACTTTTAATTATCGTTAAGCTGTGCCACATTTTAAAAGTTATCTATACATTTTTTAATACCTAATAAATACGGTGCATTATTTTGTACTGTGATGTTAGTCAAAGACAGCAATAAAATCAAGCGTTAATTTCAACTAATGCATAGAAATTTTATATAAAAAGAATACAATTTTTTTAATTTTTTAATTTTTTTGATTCAAGATTTGCTGTTATTAATTATTTCTACATCCACACTCTATCGGAAATTTTAAAATGAGTTAGATACTATACAACTAAAGTTCACCATCTCTAAAGTCATGGCAGTATTGTTAGATAGTGATTTTTTAAAATACCAAATTGCCAACAATTAATATGTGCTGAAATATTTGCTTTATTTAATCATGAAATCTTTGTTATTAAATAAATCAAAGATTACTATTTTGAATAACATTTATTCCAACTGTTATTTAGTCGTCTAATATGTCCATATTCAATCATGGCTTGTGCAAATGTATTCATGCGATGTGCATTTTTTTGCATCAAACATGAACTGATAGTTTGACTAATATTGTAAAATAAACCAAATATTCATTAAACGGTTTGTTTTTTCTGTTGATAAGAATGTCTAAAGATAAGCATTTCTCTGAAGCAGAATGTGGCAAAAGTCTTGGCATGAAAGCATGTAGAAAGAGCGGGGCTCCTATTGCAAAATCTATAGGTCGGTAAACTGTTGACAATGATTTTTGAAAAAATCTTACAAATTATGGAAAATCCAAGTGCACAGGTCGACATTACTTACTTTCAAGACGCCAAAAACTAGCAGTATTTCGATTGCATGTGAGATAAAATGTCCTTGTCTCAATTAGTAAGTGATTTGAACTTACCTTCCACCAGTCGAACTTCCCGAAATGATTCAAATTTAAATCGAAGGGCAAAATATGTAAAATCAAGACCGTGCATTGACTACGTTTAACAAAGCATCATAAACTTTATAGCGGGCTGTTTGCCAAAAGTATGTTTCAGTTAGAAATAAATGGAAAGAAATTGTCTTTTCTGGCGAAAAAATATTTAGCTTGATTTGGATGGGTCCGATAAGTTTACGAAATGCTGAAATGATATTCGAGAAGTAAAAACTTACTTTTGTAAACGCCAATTCGTACTCAGGTCAATTATGAGGAGTATTTGCATCAGGTGGAACTCTACCTACTGTCGTAATTGGTTTTTAAATAAATGGGGAGAAGTATCAAATTATATTGGGGTAACATTTGCTGTTCAATGCACCACTTGTCTTGTTACAACTGGAGAGTGCGTATTTCGACAAGACAACGCCAATATCCATGTTTTTCAGTCAACAAAAGTGTGGTTTAACTCTTCGGACTTGAGAGATGACTCACCACTAGGTGTCTAGCGTTAATCGGGGCTCCAAAAATGCTTTGGACATCAGTAATTTAAACTATTTTCTTTCACTTTATCTAATGCGAAATTTATCTGCATCTAAAGATAGAGAAATAATCTGTAAGAAATTAGTGGTCTCCAGAGCCTTTGGAGTCCCAATTCACACATTATTTTTTTGTTAAAATAAAGTTTAGAATGACTTTCTTTATCCAGTTTTAATGTTTATCATATTATAAATTAAATGAATGCTAAAATATTATTTTTCATATTCGTATGTTTTATAAGCAACATATACATTCAAAATTAAAATGCGTCAATTATGTAATAAAAATAATAATGTATAATACACATTTACCTCAAAACAACTATTGCCCATATAAAAAGCTCCCTGAAAGGCTGTTCGAAATGTTCTGCCGAAATACCAGTTGATTCAATTCCTCTTTTACAGGTAATATCTCTCATATATATGTCATGCCTATGTTTTCTCATTAAAAAACCCAGGAAATTCGATATGTCTCGAAGATTGAAATACCGATCTTTATGGGTTAAATCTTTTAAAACTACTAGAGCAGCATCATTTTCTGATATCTGAAAAGGAAAATTATTCAGCATTAAAAGAACATCAATAATACTAAAAGCAACAAAAGCAGCAAAAATATTACTTTTGCTTATTTACTCTATCGTATCTTGAATTTAAAAAATAATCGAATTTTTTTTTTTATCAATCTTCACAAATCATCTACTAATACACATCACGAATCATAAACGGATATTTCATCCGTTTATGTGATTCAGTTCTCTGAAAGATATTCTTTTGACTAATAAACATACTGAAAGTTTATAATGTACACACAGTGTTTCCAATGTAATAGGAAAAAAATTCAGGGATAATAATGCGCATCAAGACAAACAAATTTTCTGAAAGAAACGAAGATCCCAATCTCCTTATTCAAATTAATGTACACGGTGTCTAATTCTACGCCAGATGAGAATTTTTGTTCGCAATTATACAAATAATAGCGAAAAATCATGCATTAGGCATAGATTATGAAACACTTTCCAACATTAACACAATGTTATTAAGAATTTTAATTTTTTTAATACAATGAAATGACATATCGAAATAAGCAATTTAAATAAAATGCACCACAAGTGATTTCCTCCCACAAACCATAATATAATGGAATTATATCATGTGTTCCTGTAACTATAAATGCTACACACTTCCTTTGCAATAGCGAATCATCTGTATTCAACTTCATTAAAATATTACGAATTTCATTAACATATTGAAATTAAATGCCAAAACAAGCATATTTACGCGAGTTAGAGCACGGATAGACGGAAGTTAAAAAGTATTCCTAAACACTTTTTAACATGTCGGATGTTGAGTGCCACGGTAACTGACATTGAACTTTCCGTTTAGGCCGCGTCAGTCACCGGTGACTGACAGAGTAAAATAGGATATAAAACTATAGAAATTATGTTGTTTTAAGTAATTATTAAGAAAGTAATAATAATATCCTGTAATAAGTAAATTTTAAACATATTTTCAATAATTATTCAAAACAATATATATATTTTTTTAGTTTTACATCATATTTTAGTCTGTCAGACTCCGGTGACTGACACAGCCTAAACGGAAATTTTAGTGTCAGTCACCGGTGACTACATGACACTCAACATGTTAACTATGTTGGAAAATATTACAAAATAACAATATTTTAGCGAGGTTTCTTTTTTTTGTTTAATTTTCATTTATATGAAATGTAATAAAACTATGGGAAGTGTGCTAAAAGTTCAATGTAATTTGTTCGGTGACACTGTATGTATTGTTATCTACATTCGAAATTCTAGAGTTTAACTCAGTTTTCTGTGAGCGCAAATGATACCAATTTTCAGGACTTATTTTGATGTTACATTGTTTCATTTTTACATTGTTTCGCAGAAAACAAAGTAAGTCTGTTGAAAATATGGCCATAAAATTTTCATTTTTGTCAAATTTATGAGCAGAAATATAAGTTCATCCTGGAGAGGATTGTAATTTTGAGTCAATAAGTAGATTATGTACTGGAGAACGATTCAGGCACACTGGAGAATGATTCAGGACGTTTTCTGATCTGGAGAGAATAATCCACTCGATACCATTAATTAAACACTGTCGAAACACACAGGTACAGAAACGGTGGAATTATAGTTTGGGCAGGAATCTCACTCGGAGGCCACACTGACCTGCATGTGTTTCACGAAGGAACTCTGACTAGTGCGAGATATCTGGAAGAGATCCTTGATTCATATGTGCGGCCATATACCGGTGCTGTTGGCAATGGTTTCATTCTAATGGATGATAATGTGAGACAACACAGAGCTGTGGTTGTTGAGGATTATCTTGAGGATCATAGCTTGGAGGGAATAGAATGGCCAGGTCACTCTCCAGACTTGAATCAGATAGAAAGTCTTTGGGACTATCTTGGAAGACAGGCTGCGATCCTTCTCCAAGGTCATTAAATGAGCTGGAACAAGACTTACTCCATGTCTGGTCAGCGCTACCTATTTCGCTGTTCGACAATTTAATTGAGAGCATGGAAAATCGATTCTGCCAATGCATTCAAGTCCAAGATGGACATATTCCGTATTAGAACAGTTTTTTAATGTTTCTGTCACATTTTACTGCATAGTACTGCGATGCACTGATTTCTCCAAGATCTGAAATTTCCACCATGAGTGTTTTTTTTTGTTGTAATTTCATTTATAACTTAAGTAAATTTCTATGTCGCATTTATTAAATAATAGTTTAGCGCACATTTCCTCGAAATTTGTTGTTTCTATATTCATTCATTTGCAAATTAGACACGCAAAAAACCAGTTGTACCTTATCTTTTGGAGGCCAGTGTACATACATAGCGCCTTATTGCAAAAGAATATTCTAAGTTTGATTACTACAAAAATAATAAAAATATTATAAAGATGTAAGAGATTGCTGAAGCGGCACAGTAGGAAATGTGTTGACAGAATGATATTTCTGATGAGAAGATATTTTGCTCTGAACAGTATTAACAGTAATGCTAAAAATGATATCTTATATTCAGTAACCGTCGAGGATATACCTCAAACCCTGTGAACCGTTAAATGTTTCAGAACAAGCATTTTGTTATGATTTGGGCAGCAATGTCAAGCAATGAAAAATTGACTTTGAAATTCAATGGTAAAGGAATAGTAATCAATGTGTAAACAAGACAATCAGTGAAACAGAAAACATTGGCTACACATTTATTGCTACATACTGACAGGTTGTATCCTCAGAGAGGGTTGTATCCCCCCAAAAATTCGATACTTCAGCATTATTCTGCACCTTAGCACTAAGCTAAATCAACACAGGCATGGCTCCATGTCAATTGTCTAAATTTTATCATGCAAAAAAATTGACCACCTTCTTCACTGGATCTAAATCCTTTAGTTTATTATGTTTGAAAGATTTTAGGGGTTAAAATAAATAGCGAACAACACAGAAATTTGAACTCTGTCAAAACTTCCATATTGCGTGAAGAGGACCCATTACTTCTTAAAATGATTCATGCTGCAGTCGGGCAGTGGCACAAGAAATTATCTTTGGTAATCAATAAAGATGGCAGTCGATTCGAGTAAAAATATTTCCCAGGAAACTTTCATCTCTCATGTTCATCATATTAATGCGTTTATCATTTTATTTTTTATATTTGTAAAATATAATGACTGAATACTTGCAACAGAATTTAGTATAGATACCCTGTAGAAACACCGTGTATTACAATAATTTATTAGTGTGTGCATTTATATTAATAATATTACTATAAAATTGGTTGCTATTCAGATTGAAATACTTCAGAAATAGTCTTTTAATTCAGTATCAAATACACAGGCTGTCCTTTCTTACATTGACTGTCATTTAATTCTTAAAATAGCAGTTTTAAAGGTTCTTTTTCAAATGGAAAAATTTTCAAATGTTAATTTTTAATATATGAAAGTCCATTCATGTCAAAATAGTTGCTGTTTTAAATTTTACGAAATTTATATATTTTTTAAATGTCTGATTCCTATAAGTTGTATTTAGAAATATTCCACCATATTCTAAACAGCAAAATAATAAAAATGATAATTTGAATAACGAAGATTTATGCCACTTTGAAAGTTTTGAATTTTCTGCATTTATTGGTTACTAAAAAATTTTTTTTCATTTTTAATGCCACAAAACGCTCCAAATTCTTAAAATTCAAACTGTCGTAACTGGTTATGTTTTAATCATAGAAGAATGGAGTTTTTATTTTTTTTACTTCATCCACAGCTCTTTTACTAAATACAACTTATAGCACCCAGGGGCCGAATACAAAATGCTTTTCGTGATTCTTTTAAAAAGTAACTATTTTTGTTGTAAATGAATTTTCGTATGAGGACAGCAGTTGAGACATTTTTCAAAAAGAACTATAGCTTTAAAACTGATGATTTATAAACTAGCTTATTGGTCGATGATAAGAATGAACATTCTTAGTGTTGCCAATTGAACTGTTTTTTTCTAAATTCAGAGTGCTATCACTTTTTTCCGAATAGTAATATTTGCCTTATTTAATGGCAAATAAAGTTAGGCTAATATTACTTTTGGAAAATAGTGGCAGAATTTTGAATGAAATAACCTTTGGACACTCTGTATATTAAGTAAATGGGTGTGTATCTATATATGCATACGGTATATCAAGCATACATACACATTTACATATATTCATGCAAATGCATATAACGACAGGCTAGTAAGAAGTAATGAAAAATTTTAAAAACCTTTCTTTATTACACAATAAGAAACTTCTTTATGAAGTCTTGAAACAACTATGATTTGAAATCGTTTGGTTATTTGTATTTTTTAGTCGATTGTTCGCTGTAAAAATATTAAAACATTAACATAAAAATATATTGCTTTACAGTTTAAAAACGTTCTTACACATTCATTATAAAGCGTTCTCAGTAGTCCGACTGTTAAATAGTCTCTCATAACAATGCCTCTTTTCAATAATAGTTTCACGAAGGCAGGCTTATTGGTAATTAAAGCAGATGTCATGGCTTCTACGATGATATCCAAAGGCCAAGATCCGCAGTCAGGAAATAATTTTTTGGCAACATCAGGACGGTCCCATTTGACAGCTAAAAGTAACTGATCACGAAGTGTGGCGCCCCTTTTATCTATAAATATAAAAAATATGTTTATGAATACTTAATCATACTGGCATTGGAAACAATCTTTTTTACTATTTTGTTTAATGAATAAGAAAAGGAAAAAAGCTATGCTTACGTTTTATCACAGTTGAGAGTATATGCAGATCAAGGCTATCGTTTCCATGGATTTCAAAAACATGGATCTGATAAAGAAATATAAGAGGACGTTTAATTTATACAGTGATTAAATATATATCTGTTGAATATATCTTAACCACTTAGCTAATCAATATTTTTGAAAAAAAAACTTTCAAATAATTTCTATTGTTTCATGTCTTTTACAGAATTTTTAATCTTTTATCACCGGTTTTTCAAAACAGAAATTTTGCCTAATTGAATTAGAAAAATTGCTCGGATTAACCTTCCTACCCTGTTCAAATTTTACTCAATCTTGATTAAAAACATTTCACACCAGAATTGTTATTTAGAACATTTTAATATATTTATTTGACTTATTTCTCTGAAACTGTTATTTAACTTTCTTTATGAAAAAAGTTCTAGTTCGAATCGTATAAAACAAATTATAGTTATGGGTCGATTAGACCCATTCAGGATAGGAAGGTTAAATAATAAATTCCTCTATGACTAGGTGCAGTCATAGAGGAATATGCGAGCTTCAAGACCTGTTTCGTCGGAAACTAGCCGACCGATTTTGTTGAAAGTTTGAATCCCTATTCACTGGATTATACTCAAGACTTGTGGCAGACAGCTTTTTTCTGCGAATAAAACTTTTTATTTTAGAGTAATGGCAAATTTTAAAAAAATTTCTATTTTGGGAAATGTTTTTTTTTCTTTTTTTTTTCTTTTTGCAAAACTAATTGAAATTTTCAAAACTGTCTGCCACCTGTAAGCTTATATTTATACTATGAGAACAAATTTTTTTAGCGAAATAGCTTTACTTTAGACAAATATTAATAGGGTTTTTAGCAGAAAAGTACAATTTTTCAAGAGAGCTAAAACGCTTAGACACTTATAACTTATGTAAAGGCCTTGCACAGTTTTATCAAGCATATGAATTAAAGTATATGTAAACATTTAGATAAAATTTTGTTACATATAATAAATGAGTATAAAATGTTAGGGTAAAATGAATGTGGGCGGGCATGGCGTCCCAGTCTTGTCTTCCCTTGAATTTTTACGCTATTATTTCCAATGGTTAGAAAAATATAAAATGGACATACCAATGATTTAGGAAGGTTCAAAAAAATTTTTGAGCAATAAATAAATAAATAAATAAATAAATAAATAAAATAAAAAAATAATATAAAATAAAATAAATAATAATAATAATCAGTTTTTTTCCAATTTTTTTTATTTATGTCTTTCCTTAAAGAATATCGATATTTTATTAAGTGTTGATTTGAAAAACAAACAATTAAAAACAGATATAATCATAAAATATTATTGAGGAGAACAAATAATTAGAAAACATATTTTAATGAAAAATAATTAAATACATTTTTTTAAGAAACTGTAGTCACAATATGTTTGATTCCTGGGACGACTCATAGGCCATTTGACTTTTATGAGTTTTCTATAACTTCTTTTAGAGTATTATAATCTACAATATGTCCACTATAAATAAATTTATCAGCTGGAGAAAAATAAAAAACGAAGAAAGCTGACCCGAATCACTGAGAGAACTAGCAGCTTTAAAATTTTAAATGAAAGAGCTTTAATACGAACATTTTATAACGCTGATTCCTTTTTTATTTTATTTTATTTTATTTTGAAATTTGCTACCATAATTTGGGTTTATTAGGATTCTGGGATGCCAAACGGAAAATTGTTATAAATTATGTAATTATATAAGGTGTAGACTATTATTAGATAATTGTGGTTACACGTAGTCTACTGTTGAACCGGCTTGCCAGCCCTGCCAGTGGCGTTTCCGGGAGGGAGTTCAAATGCTCTGGATACCAGTAATGCTGTGAAGTTTATTTCGCCTTAATTATTAGCAGAAAATTCTCCAATTAGATAAGACGAACAGAACTTTACAAAATTAGTGGTATCCAGTGCATTCGGACCCTCATCCTGGTTACGCCACTGATCCCTGCCCTACTGCTGTAGTGAGAAAAAACTTACTAAATGCTTTTTCTTGCAGCATTTGTAGATATCTTTTATTTTGGCATCTATTAAATTCGCTCCATTTCTTGTATGCTTTCTAAAATATGCATTTAGCATATTTCGTATCAGGTCCTTATCTTCTTCTACCATCATGCGGTCACATCTGTAAAAGAATAATTTAATTTAATTTAAACTCCATTGATGCACCTCATAAATGTCGTTCAAACTTATTTATGCTACCTTGAATTAGATGTGTTGCAAACAGATATTGCAGCAGCAACAATGTCTGCAACATCTCCACTTCCACAACATAGGAGAACAGGAATGTCCTTCTGTAAACAGAGAAGTATTTCATCCAGTGATTCCAAATCTCCTCCAAGAACCAATAAAATACCAGGAATAGCTAAGCCTAAAATAAAATATAGATGGTAGTAGAGTAAAATTGTTTCACAGATAATTTTGCATGATCGAAATTCCTATATTGCGCATTTTTAATTATGAAAACATGAAGAAGAGGTAGAAAGAGCTGACAAATGGTTTCCGTATCTGTGAACTGTAAAGTTTCATGTTTCGTACGGATCCTGGAATTTTATGAACAGGAAATACTTCGGTACCAGTATATTCTTAAAGAAAATCTCTGATTAGATAAGACGAAATTTCGCGCTTTTGAATTATATATATATATATATATATATATATATATATATTAAAGAAATGCTTGTATTTCACCTAAAAAATAACGGTACCCGTACGAACCATGAGTTTATATTGTACCATTAGTTATAGGCTAATTCCATGGGTTCTGTAGTGTAAGTCACATAACTTATAAATTGCTATGCTTGTTAGCCACCGTTATTTTCGAAAAGTCTGCTTGGCCTTATTCAATTAATGAGAATGTGCCAATAAAATTAATCACATTTTTTCGTTCTATAATACTGGTAGCCAAAAATCGTAGCCTGTGACTTACACTACAAGTACTCATGGAAATAGCCTATAATAATGAACTGAATTTTTGAAATAATACTAAAAATAAACTCTTTTAAAGGGAAAATTAAACATCATTTCATTAAAATAAAATTTTTATTTGTTTACCGATGGGAAAATATTTCCTAACATTTACAGAAAACATTCCTAACGTATGTTTTTTTTTTTTCCTTTTTTTAGGCTTTGAAGTTAAATCTTATACATATAAAATTTATTAAACTAACATCGTCATTAAAAGAAATTTTTTATAAGTTTTTGTCATTTCTAATGTATATTAATGCATCATAGCAAATTGTGGGAATAATATTTCTTTTTTAGATTTTAATTATATATGTATATCAAATATCAATAAGTTATTCCAAACTTAGGGGTCTAGCCAGACTTTTCTCAAGGGTCCTGTTTTTGTGAAATTGTAAAGTTTTTCTTATGTTTGAAAAAATTCTAGTCATAATTTTGTGAATTTTAAATAATCGATGAATTCAGGCTCTGTTATTTCATACAAAAAAAAGAAAAAAAAATAAGTAATTTAAAATTGTTTGATATCAGTAAAATTCTTCTACAATAATTGTTACAGATTTAGTAGGTGTTCACTTTTTTCTACACGACTGTACTTATTTATTTGCTACATATGTATACCTTTAATATGAATTTATTAAATGAAAGAGTCGTACTTATCGTTAATTTTCGCGAGAATAAATTTTAGATTTTTCAAAAGGCTTTTTTTGTCGCTCCAGGTGAAAATAGTCTACATCTTGCATTTTTTTAGGGGGCAAAATACATCTGATTTTTATTGCTAATGGGCATTTCAGAAACTAAAACTCAGTATAAAAGAGCTTTAAGATCTTGAAGGTTGTATGAAAATATTAATAGACTAACCTGTATAGAAATAGCAAGATAAGTGTCACACAAACGAAAATAAATAACGGTTTGTTTGTGTTTTTTCTTGAAAATTTATCTGATTTACTTATCGGTCACTTGCACGGCAAAATTAAACGAAAATTATGCGGTTAATTTTTTGTATGCATCCTGCAAATTGTGAATATTTCATTTATTTAGTATCTACGCGTATACAGTCTTGCAGTGAATCGAAAAATGGCTAACAGGAAACGGAAACGATTCTTTCGTAGTGTTAGGTATTTTGTATTTAACCCCTTGAGGGGCAGTGGGATGCATTTTATCCCACCTAATTAAACAAGATTCGCACCAAAAACTTTTAACGAAATTTTATTAGCCATAGCTTTAGGGGCAAAATGCTAAAAAAAAAAAAAAAAAAAAAATACCTTTCCTTATTTTAAAATAAATTTTTTGGTTATTCCGGTGAGAATGCAATTTTACAGGGACACTGTTGCTTGCCCCTCAAAGGGTTTAAAAAATGCTTGGTTCGAATAATAAAAGAATTACCTTCCTCTTCTTTTGTCGATGAAATTTTGTGCATGAGTTCCACCCGGAATTCTTCTGTTCCTTTGCAAATTCTTTTCGTACCATCATCAACCAGCAAGAAATGTGTATGCCCAGGATTCAGATAGGCACGACCACTTTCTAATTTGTGATGAGGTTTAACTTTATACCTGGAGTAATGCATCTCCTAGTTTGAATAATTCAAGCCAATGGTGTTAGTATCAGTGATAAAAGACTATTAATAGCACATAGCATGCACATTAATGAAGTTCTATCTTACATTAAAAAAAGAATCAGTTAATGAAATGGGAATAAAAATATTCAGTCGCAAATTTTTGTACCCTAATTTCCTGTCTATAATCCGCGGATCAAACAATTCTTTTTCGACCCAGAAATTTTATTTCGTAAATGAAGGCAAATATTTACGGCGATCTGAAAAGTTATATTTTATTTAATAAAATTTCTGGGTCGAAAAATGATTGTTTGATCCGCGGATTATACGCAGGAAATTAGGGTATGCTTTTATTTGAATCGATTCTGCTAAAGATTCGTAATTGTATTGATAAATTAATCTACAATATTATAAATGGAGTAAATGAAAATAAAACTGCATGCCTATACTTATTGTCAAACTAGTTCGAAGGTTTTCTAGTGTTATGATTACCTATAAATAATTAAATCTTATTTCCCCATAACAACAAAATTTAAGTTCTTACTATATCACACAGAAAGAATTTAAAAGATAAGCACATTAAAAAAATCAGTGTTTTTGCATGAGTTAATTTATATTTACAGTAAAAAAAATGTTACTTCAAGATTATCAACGGTCAGAATTTTTCAAGAAAAATACCAGTATTTCCCCATACAAATATCCGAATTTTCTTATACGAAAATACTACTATTTTACATGGGAAAGGTCCCTGACAACTGGCCGTCCTGGATTTACATTTTTGGTGCTATACTTTTAGTATTTTATGAAATCATGAATATACTTTTCCCACTTCTTAATTACTATTAATTTCCTAATTTAATGTTGGATAATTGCTCGTACTTCATACATATGTCTTGAAATTGTTATTAGTTAGAAAAAGGAAACAATGAGTTTTTAAATTCTGAAATTAGCATATCCCCTATAAACTATGTAAAACATTTACGATATTAATAGAACATAATAATATTAGACCGATTTTAACAGCGTGATAATAGTATCACTATAGTGCGCAAAAATGCAGAAATGTAAATTTTTGCTCAGATATTTGTGCAGTACTGAGAAAAAGAAAAGAAATAATAATAATAATAATTGTATTTTTGCAACGATAATGACACTCTTACTAACGAGGAAGGTCTCCATACTGAGTATACTCAGAATTTTTTGAAAAAAAAAATACTAATTAAACTATTATTAAAAAGAATAAATTCAAATGTTTAATTGTAGAATAATGACGAGTTAAAAGTATATGCTTTTTTTTTGCAAAAGTTTTTGGACCAAGCCAAATTTTACTGATTTATGAACTGACTTGGCCACGTCGAGAAAAGGATTTTCATACGAGATGAATCAACAAGAACTAATTATTTTGGTCAGTGAAGACTAGGAAGAATGAAATCAGTCTCGGCTTCGTACGGAAAAGATACGTTCGGCCCGGCCCGATACTCCAGTAAAAAAATAATAAGACCCGAGCCCAGCCCGAAAATATTAGTGACTAGACCCGGCCCGGATCGAAAAGATTAGTGACTAGGCCCGGCCCGTGCAGATCTCAAAAGTATCCACGTAAAAATAACAAAGTATCATCTATACTGAATGTATTAAAATCAGTGTTGGGTATGAACGTGCTCACTGAACGAAAACTCACGAGTTTCGCTCACTATTTGTGAACTTTGAACTGAACTTCGCTCACTATTTTATAAACGAGTTTGAACTGAACGGAAACTCAAAAAATAGATGAGTTTGAACGAAATTTAAGTTCAAATTTACGTTCAATTTTTTCACAATTTAATAAAAAATTTTCCAGACCTTAGTACACTTTTTCTCTTTTTCAAATGCCATTTAGAGGCCTACATGAGCCTCAGGACGGGTTAAGTCTGGATATCACTTCTCTGGGTAGTATCCTAGCTTACATCTTCTGCAGACTCGGGTCGCGCCGAACCGGACCTGTGCTGTATACAATTTTGCCGAAAATAGATATATACAGTAAACTCTCTGCACAAGGTGGACTGTGTAAAGTGGAAATATGTCTAAATCGGAAAGATTTTCAAGTTCCTGCGAATTCGCAGACAGAGTAGAATTTGTCTAAGACGGAATATTGTCTTCTACGGAAAATTTTCAAGATACCGATCGATTCCGCTATTGCCATAGTTTATTCTAATTTTAAATTACCATGATTCAACAATTAAACTTTTCTTTAAAGAATAGTTCATATACAATGCTAGGGGATGGGAGAAACAGTATTATAAAAGGTGCTACAAAAATCTGTATATGACGAAATCCTGTCAAAAACGAAACAATTTCTAGATCGGAAGGGAAACTGTAATAAGTACTTTTTAGAGTTCCGTATTTAAAAAATTAAACGGAACCATTATAAGATCTCGTTCTTGTGTCTGTTTTTTGTCTATCGCAATTGCTATAAGGTAAGTTAGCCCCTCCTCTTCTGTAAAACTAAGTTCCAAACTAGCAAAAAGGAGCAATTACCAAAGCACAATACTCAGACCAGCATTGTCCCGAAGGGTATGCACACAGACATCCAGAGAGTGCATAAATGGAGATTATAAACAGACTAAGGTAAGTTTTTTTGGCCAGAACTCTTCCGTTAGGGTAAATATCAATGTCCTGTAGAAATGTACTCGGGGTCGGGCCGGGTTCGGTGCGAAATTCCAACTTTTGGCCGGGCCAAGCTCGGGCCTTGTTTTTAGCTATTATATAGGGCCGGGTCGGGCCTTGTTTTTAGCTATTATACGGGCTGGGTCGAGCCTTGATTTTAGCTATTATATCGGGCCGGGTCGGGCCGCTAAATTTTCTCTACGAGCCGGGCTGGGCTCGGGCCGAAATTTTTATTTTAATATCGGGCTGGACATTTTTTTCTATGGATCGGGCCTGGAAATTTCCGTCCGTGCGTACCTCTATCTTACATATTGAATAATCAAATGATTACTTCACAAAATTTTGTAAATTTGGACAATAATATCCAAACATTAAAAAAAAGTGAACTTTTTTAGTGAACTTCGTTCACTTTTACAAATGAGTTTGATTTGAACGCGTTCGTTTGAAAATTTTTGAATTTGAACGTGAACTTAAATCACTTTTCAGAAATTGAACGTGAGTTTGAGTTAGTTCGTTTATTTTGTGAACGTGCCCAACACTGATTAAAATACACGGAAAATCTTAGAATTTTTAAACAATGAATTAAGGGGGTCCGGGACACATTTTAAAATAATTTTTATTTATTGAGTTAAAATTTTGAATTGTTTTGTGATGATTGATCATTTGTAAACTAAATCACTTGATAAAACTTCTCAGAAATTTTTAAAAGAAAATTAAAATTAAAAATTTATTTAAAAAATGGGGTTATTTAAAATTGTTGTAAATCAAAATATTATTTCTAGAATTATTTTTTTTTTACATTTAAATAAACATAAATATGTAAATTTTAAATTTGATTCAACATTTTTAAAAATATTAATTAAAAAAATTAAAAGTATTTAAAATAAAAATTCGCAAAAATATGATGAAATTTATTTTTTTTAAATAATATTTTCAAAAGTAGTTTTTTTTTAATTTGCTGAATCAAAATTAAAGTAAAACAATCAGAAAAGACATGTTCCAAGTTTGAAGCATTTATTTTTAACGATTCTTGTACTATAACAATTTAAATTTGAAAAATTGTGAAAAAACTCATCATGAACAAAAGCGCATTTTCATAAGAGTTCATTTCTATGACAATCATTGCTTGAAAGCTAGATTTTAAAAACAAATCAAATCCCAAAGAAAAAAAAATTCATTTTCTTATTGAGATAGAAACATGATTTAAACGTCATTATAAGCATAAAAAAAACATAAAAAAAATTGATGCAATAATTTTTTTTTTAGAAAGTATGAAGATTTTTGTGTCTAGGACTCTCTTAAAGTAAAAAAATCGGATCATACAATGTCAATTTTAGGTGAAGTTTGAACTTGCTACCAAGTATTGCTTCCAATAGAATGAAGAAAAAATGAACGCATACCTTAAGATCTGTATTTACAAGAAGATCATTATTTTCCACGCATCCCCATTTGGTAACTCCTATGCATCGGATTGCATGGATCATTCTCTCTTTTGTTGATACTAAGTATTGTCTTTTTCTAACTGCATCTCCAACAACTTTAACCAATCCATAATTTAAACCTCCAGTAAACAACCAAGCATTAGCAGTAATTAGAGCCTGTGAAAGAAAGTAAAATTCTATCACATCAAAGTACCGATGTGGCACATTCCGACAATATAAATCAATATTTAATTATCTTTGGACGTCCAACATGAACAACTAAAATTGCGTATCCGATGAATATCTCGAAACATAGTATTAATCTATCTATCTATACATATGTAAAATATTTTGTCCTGATTGACTGATAATCAACGCACAGCCCAAACTACTGAACCTAGACGCATGAAAATTGGGCAGAATGTACTTCTTATGATGTAAGCGAGCACTAAGGGGATTAAATGGGAAGTTGGAAATTATAGAACATCTTGCTATAACTCAGCAGTCGTTATAGGTAGGAGGGTGAAACTGTGGAATATAAATCTATTTTAAAAATAATTAAGCACGTATTTCAGCAATTTTACAAATCCGCCCCTATGGTGGTTAAAGGGGTGGAGGGTAAAAAATTTTAGAACATTTGGCACATATCAGTAGCTGTTTTAAGTAGGAACATGAAATGTCAGAAAATAAATCTATTAAAAATAATTAAACACATGTTTCAGCGATTTTAACATTTCTGCCCCTGAGGGGGTTAAAACGAGGCTCGATTTTTCAAACTTTTTCATGTAACATATAATCTTAAACCCCTTGAATCACTCTTTCAGATTATGTACCTTACTTCCCTCCTCCCCAATTTCCTCCCCCAGAAAGGGGCAATTTTTGAACTTTTTTGAAATTTCAGTGTTTTTATCATTTTAATTGGATTTTTTTTGGAGCCCTCCGATAAATATTATTTATAATATATAAAAATTTTAAAGAGAGAAAGAGGGATGCTTTCCGGGGGCCATGATATTTGGAATACTTTCTCTCATCTTTTCAACTTTTTTCAACCAAGGGACGGCGTCACATGACTTTTACACTACTGTGATTCCCTTATAGGCTTCCTTTGTTTTGTTGTTTTTAATTACTTCTGTTTTTAGTTTTCATGTAAATCGACTTCATAAGCATGTATAAAAATATATATTTTTATAAACAATTGTAGAACATCTCGATTATAGATTCCCAGAAATAATCCATGACTGTATCGATTGTGATTTTTACGATGACGATTCTTTCGATTGGTAAATTTTCGAGAGTCGTCCATCACTAGCTCCCAGCAAAAACTTTAAATCGAAGCGGGAAATTGACGATAACAAAACTTTAAAAAAATTATTAAACCTTTATTTCATTGATTTTAGAAATTATCCTCTCCCCTCCAAAAGGATTAACGGGAGGTGCAAAACTTTTAGATCGACTCACCATGCCTTTGCAACAGTTTTAGACAGATGAAAGAATCTGAAGATTATATGCGGAGACAATCTACTAAGAAAATAAAACGTGTATTTTATCTCTTATAGAAATTCCCACCAAATAGGGTTTAATGGTGTGGTCGTACTTTTAGGATATTTTGCCATATCTCTGCAACAGTTTTATGTAGAAGCGCGAAATTCACAATACCAACTCTACAAAAAAAAAAAAAAAAAAAAAAGTTAAACATAGTAATTTTAGAGCTATTTTGTTTGTTATGTCGTCAACATCTATTTTGAACCGATAATGTGAGATTATAAGAATAAGACAACAATTATCACTATTTGATTCGTTTTTAAGGGTTTTTTTTTTTTAAATCTTTACTAGATGTATTTTTTTTGATTCAAGATTCTTTTAAAGGTATCGGCCAGCGTAGCGGAAAAAGGTGCTAGTATAATATAAATAATTTGTGTGTTTGCGATGTAATCTAAGAATGAAAAATAGTAATGGATTTGTGTGAAGGAGTATGATATTATTAGCCACTTCAGTTAGGAATAAGATATGTTTGATGTACAATTAGAATAACTTATCAAGTAAAGGGAATATTGAGATGAAGTTTTGTGCTAAAATTAACCATTTATCGGAAGTAAATCTTCAGATGAGTCAAATAACTTTCGAAAAAGATCATTGAGTCTAGCAGAAATAAATGCATAATGAAACGATTTAGCAAGAAAGAAAATAGGGAAATATTAATAATATAGTTCTAAAGGAACATTCCTTTCAAATATCTTCTAGCTTGAAAGGATTATATATTAATGTAATATATATAATATTATGCAATATTATATATATATACCACATTATAATTTTTGCATTAATAATATTATTATTGCATTAATTATATGCATAATTAGTATATATTTAGTTATGTATAGTTATTAATAATTATTATTTATACACAATTATTAATTATGCTTAAATGACTTATTATGATTTATCATCGATTTTCACACTTTTCAAATGGCGATGGCAATTTTTACATTATTAAAATACAACCAAAATTCAATAAATTCTTTTCGCTATAACATTTTCATGCTTCGCTAAACTAGCAATTTTTTGCCAATCTAGCAAAACTTCGCCAAATCTTGTTTTGGTTGGACTTAGGTGAATTGAATGACTACAATCTCCATAGGGAGCCGAGCTATACCGAGTTTCTAGTGACTTTTATAGAATAAACAGTCATCAGCCCAGAACTTAATTCAATTAAAAATCTCCAGGGAGTACTTGCACGAGATCTGTATGCTCATTGTCTTCATTTTTCAATCATTCAAAAATTAAAGTAACAAATCGAGCAGAGTTGGTTCTCTTTACAGCCACAAATTCTCGGAACACTAATTCGTAGCATACTTGATAATGTTTTGAAGATAATTCAAAGAAACAGATCCAAAATTTGAATTTAAATGCAAAATACTCGAAAAGTGCATATATTTTTAAAACAGCCTATTTTGATTTTGATTTTTTACAAAAATTCTATAAAACTGATACTGTATTTTATTATTGTAAAAACTTGTATTATGATTCCTTATGCTTATTATTTTTTTCGTGATTATGACTTAATTTTTTGAACTGTTATTTCAAAAAATCGTCTGTCCATACACTTTTGAGACGCACTGTAAGTTATTGAGATACACAATAGCATCTTTTTTAATTAAATATAAAGTGCGTAGCAGTTGTGTTTATTTTTGAGAGACACATAAAACATTTGGATACATTACCGTTTATAAGCAGAAAATTTATTTTAAGTTGAATAAATTTTATAAAAGTTATTTATTCACACAACAGAATTTTTTCTATCGAAAATAATTTGGATAGCAATTATATTTTTTACAGAACCACACAAAACATACATTTTTCTTTTTTTAATGTGATTTTATTTTTAAATTTTTAGTTTTTAGGATGAATACACAACTTTCTAGAACAATTCTGAGTAGCAAAATTAAAAAAAAAGGAATGAATGTTAACTTACACGTGTGCACTAAATACTTTTGTACTTAATAGTAAAATAAATATGTTTAACAAATTTTTTATAATTCATTATATTTTTATTTTGAGACATTAATGTTAAATAAACTAAATATTTATCACTATTTGAGTATTTTATTAAGGATGCATTCGAAAAATCAGCAAAAACTAATTAAACTTCGACGAAATAATTTTGTCCACTTAGATCATCAAATTAACCTATTGTGTGGCGATTCGACGCTCTATTGAAGATGTTCTGTATTTGTCTAGTTGTATACAGAGTATTTGTTTAATTGTCTTGATTTTGGGATCAAGTGAATCGCTTATCTCAATTATTATGTGTATTAATTTCATTTCAACCCGATTCTCTTGGGTTGAAATTGGTCTTCTTGTTGCGCTATTTTTAATGCTCTCGAGCATACATTTGTGTATGTTTAATAATCTGTAAACATGTCGGTCAATAATCTTTATTATTTCCCCCAATTTGAACATTCCACGTTTACGAGTAAAATGGCCTTGACAGACAAACAACAAAAATGATGTTATATTTATATAATGGTTCTGTTTTTACTTTTTAAGTAAGGAACCCTAAAAATCATGAAAGAAGGTTTAAAACTGATAATTATCGATTTTTCTTTTTGTCTTTTTTAAGATGACAGAAATTATTTGTTACCTTAACTAATGTATCACCAAATGCTTTTTTCCAGTCGCTATCATCCACAAAAGACGATGTATTTCCAATGACAGATATAATAAATTCTGGAGGTTTGGGTTCGTTCATTTTCCAGTAATCTTGCATTAAAGACACCAGTGCATCCAAACAATTATCATCAGACAGTCGAATATACTAAAAAATGAAACATATTGAAAAAGTGTAAGAAAGTAGAAAAAGAAGCAAATCACTGAATAATTACCAATTACGCGATGAGCTAGAGTAAACTACACCTACAACTTGACAATAAAATAAATTTCGGAAACATAATTGCATATCGTTATTGTAAAAAAATAGCTAATGAGCAACATTTTAAATATATTTTTTCACAATTTAAAATAAATTTCTTGATTATAATTACAAATGAGATTAAACAAATAAATTTGATATTGCAGAAATTTTTGTAATTGCAATGGAGTTTCTCTGACTTTTGGAATTTTCATTTAATCAGCATGTATAGGTTTTGATTTTTTTCCCAAAGAAAAATTCACATATAGAAATAAACGATTCATTTTATTAAAATCTGGCGGCGTGTTTATATTTATCATATACTGCTCTTAGAATATGACAAAATATGTATTGAAAAAAAAAAGTTATTCGTAAGGGTCCGAGGTCGTTATAATAATTGATCGAGATTTTGAAATCTAACCCATTTAGAGTCTGGTGTACTTTTAATAGTACATCTCTTTCATCGAGTATTACTATCTTAACAATTTGTTTTATTACCATCGACATGTAGTAACGGTAGTATGTATCTATGCATTTCTTATTATGATTTCATATATACTTCGGCACTCAGTAATAATAATAATAATAAAAGTTTATCTAATTCTCTTTGCATCGTTGGTGATTATTTTGTTTTAAACATATATTTCACTTTTAAAATGTAAAACATAGTTTACTTTTCTGAACGTATGATGCGTGATGAAAAGCAAAAAATATCAGAAAGTTAAAATACTTGTCAAACACTGTTGTAGTATGATATTTTCCAAAAGTCACCGAAAACTCCTCTTTAACCTATTGTTTATGAATATGAATTGAATAGTAAAACAAACTAAACCGTTGGTGATTCTTTTTTTTAACATATATTTCACTTTTGAAATTTAAAATATAGGTTACTTTTCTAAAGTATGATGTGTGATGAAAAGCAAAAAATATCAGAAAGTAATAATAATTGTCAAATACTGTTGTAGTACCGTATTTTCCAAACTATCAGGTGTTTGTTAATGTCATTAGGTGCGTTCGTATAATTATGTAAATACGTAGCACTTATAGTTGTCGTTCAGTCCGTCCGTCTGCATATAACAGCGCAAAAACTACCCTACCTAATCGTTTGAAATTTCAAATATATAATCATTACATAATTTTGTCGAGTCATTTCAAATTTTATGAAAATCGGATGCATAGATCAATTACAGGGACAATCAAAAGTATTCCGTTACATTACGGTCAATGGGGGAAAAAGTTTCAAATGCATTTGAATCGTTTCAAATTTAAAATACATAATTATTACATAATTTTGTCGAGTCATTTCAAATTTTATAAAAATCGGATGCAAAGATCAATTACAGGGAAAATCAAAAGTATTCCGTTACATTACTGTCAATGGGGAAAAAAGTTTCAAATGCATTTTAATCGTTTGAAATTTAAAATATATAAATATTACATAATTTTGTCGAGTCGTTTCTAATTTTATAAAAATCGGATGCATAGATCAATTACAGGGATAATCAAAAGTATTCCGTTGCATTACGGCCAACGGGGGAAAATGTTTCAAATGCATTTTAATGATGTTACACTCATTCGAATGTAATAGAATATATTAACCTATGAAGTATATATATATTAAAATATACATTCTGTACAATTTGTGATGCAAAGAATATTTATTATTGAATTACAGGGCCACACAAAAGTATTCCACTACATAATGCTATACGGGAAAACATTGTTTGGGGGGGGGGGGTGTTAATTATATTAAACTATTTCACATTTTATGAATATGATATACGTTGCTGAGGTGTAATAAAAGTTTCTTCGTGTATATTTACAGGAACACAAACAAGATTTTTATCACTATACTATGTCTGAAGTACTGTCTACTATAACAGCAAGATCCAAATATTTTTAAAAGTTTGTTATCGTACGAACGCACCCCATTTGCTACGCTTCACATGCAGTTTCCAACTTGTTTTGTTTTAACTTTGAAACAAAAATTATTTTTAATTTAAATTGCTGTTGAAGAAAAAAAAACTGATTTAAAAAAATGACTGTTGACAAATTGACATCATTAAGCTGTACTTTTTTTTAGGAGTGGGGAGTTTTGATTAATCGAAGTCAAATTGAATTGAGAACTAAAATAGATAACGCTGAAAATCCAAAAGAGGAAAATTTGCATGAGAGCGAATAAAGAAAAACTACTTCTGGTACTTATAGCGTTTACCATTTCACTACTTTTGGCTCTTAGTCAACACTTTAAAATGTAGGTACCTAACTTCTTTCCGTTTAGTGTTTAACTACCTAAAATTGGTATTTGTAAGCATTTATCTTATTTGTTTTTTAAAATATTTTTCAATTTGCTTAAAAATATACCATTGATGTCTATAATAACAACAAAATGAATCTGTGTAATGACCAACAGCCTCCGTGCGTCTTATCACTGATACTTTCAGAGTTCTCCACTTCCCTTTCATGTGGCACATTCAAACAGAGGTATTCTTGAACTCTTTTTTTAACTATTATTACTGGGATTGACACTTCAAGCGTTTTCCTGTGTTTTAAGCTTGACACATAAGACATTTTTTCGAAGAAAAAAGGTTTCGATTTTCAGGCAGTTTTAATATTTTCCATCTTTAGTCTTCAATTGTCTATTACCAGAGTTATGACTTGCAGAGCTCAAGGTTGGCAGAGCTCAGGAAGCGCAGCAATTTAAATAGATAATGGAAACTGTTGCTGAATGAATGTTGGACAAGACCGAATGACCAGAGGTGTAGTGGAAGATTTATGTGGTTATATGCCGTATGTTTTAGGGACTTTTTAAAGATTTTTGGTATATTCTCTGTTTCTCAAATAAAGCTACAGAGTGTATTTTCTGAGATAGCCTGTGACAATAGCGTAAGCGATCTGTTTTTACTTAGTTATCATATTTAGTATATCATAAATTTTGCAATCATTTTGAAAATCGAAAATCTTTTTGACGGATTTACACATTGGAAATTCGGAAAAACATAAGGTGGTCTGGTGTAATAACGCCAAGTGCTAATATTATGCATAATTATGAAATAATCTGGTAAATGACAACCATGTGCTCTGCGCAGAAGGGTTTTGAGTCATATAAATTGCAAAAAACAGCTTCAAGTTAACTTGTTTCATTTTTAGGTCTTATTGTTTTTACAAGCAACTAAAATTAACGCTTGATCTAAAATTTGCGAGATACGTTTTGTTATGCGAAGACTATTTTTTTTTATCCGGAAATACTTTGTTAATTACATAAATTTGTAGTACATTTCATGGACTTTCAAAATGTTGTTGAAGATTTTGGATATCTTCTCGAGATAATTTGTAATTTAAAATGTACAGCGGTATAACTATAACGGGGTAATAACGCCAATCCTTGGCATTAATACCCCGTATGATTCCCTACAGTGGCCGAGCTACATCCTAAATACTGATTCAAATAAACACAGTTAGAACTGTGCAATGTTTCTAATAATTCTATTTAAGCGGTTTTTTTTAAGCAAAAAGAAGCTCACGGTCTGATATTCTTTTGCCTCATCCTCCCCCCCACACCGCACCTTTATTTTTCTTACACTTTCACAAAAAATTGAACATTTTCAATAGCTTAGAATGCAATTTGTCAATTTCTAAGTTTGTAGAGTTTGTATTTTTAGAATTGGGCAATCTACATGCAAATATTCCATCTTATTTCACAGTTTTGTTTGCATGGCGTTATTACCCATATAGGTGGGTAATAACGCCAAATAGCATTGGTCAAGAAATCACGCCATTACATTTTATGAATACATATCTGTTAAATTATTTTTTTTAAATAGATAATGAATTGCTATATCAAATATATTTGTTTGAAAAATACAATCTAAAACTGAGCCGTGAAAATTGGTAGAACCTCAACGTGGGTACCCCAGGGTACCTTAGTTTTAGAAAAAAGTTGTCCATCTGTCTGTACACGCTCTATCTCGCGAACAAATTTAAATAGAGAATTAAAATTTGGTATGTACTTAGTATTTAATAATAGGAAGAAGCATATTGAATATAGGTAACCTCGATTATTTGAAACTATTTTTTTCGAATCACAAAATATTCGTTCTAATGAAATGTATATAAACGTTTTCGATTTTTTTTTATTTTAAGAAATGACTGTAAAAGACAATAAAAAAAACATAAATTTTGCATAAAGAATGAAGTAAATCGGATTATTAATTGACGTGATATTTGTAATCCTATTTTCCACACTCTTCGATTTTTCATGACCTTGCATTTCATTCAAATTTCAATTCAGATGTATGTTTTAATTGGAAATGAGACACTTCATCCGATGCAATAAACTGTTAATTAATAGGTTTATCATTTTTGGAGTTGGCTTTGGAATTGGATCCTCTTAAAAAAAAACATCCCGAAACAACAAATCTGTGATGTTGTCTTTGTAATTTCACGCAGTGGCTCGAAGCGCATTCTATCCTGATCAAGAGACTTCTAATGGCGAAGATATTAGAGCAACAGTTGATGTTGAAATTTAGCACAACCTTGTAGATTTATTCCGACTAAGGAACGAATTTTAACTATGCTGTATTCAAAAGATTGTCAACTTTTTGACATAGAGAAAATCCAAGCAGTGCCTTTACATTCACAATCGGACGGCATGATTCAGAGGTTTAACCGTACCAATTTGATCATAGTTTGATTGGTTGAGGGTGCTAAGGCCATTTTTTGCATTTTAATAAAATTATATTTTAATTACTTAATTCTGATTATTATATATTTCTGTTTCATTGACGTTGTGAAAAGAAGAGATTTGTTAAATAGCTCTTATTATTACAACTAAATAAATGTTTCATTTTAAAAACAGAAATATCTAATAGGAATATGAGATATCGAAATTCATTATTATTAAAAATATTCGATTTTGTAAAGGAATATAAAATAACTGAAATCAAAAATCATTACATAAATAAATGTAGAAATAAAAGAGAAAAAAAGGTACATGCAGAACATTATTTATTAATGAGTTGGGTCAATCAACTATTCTTGCAACACCACTGCGCTTATTTTTTAGTAAATAATAGCAAAAATGTTTAAAAAATTGCAATTTTTATTTATCCTTAGAATAGTTATAATGTCAATTTATGCTTTAATAGTGCACAATTTCGAAATAATTGTTAATATTTTTATTTGTTTCATGGTAAGTAAGGAGACAACATTGCCGCGCCTCATGAATTTCTGAATTTGTCTTCTGGTGACACAGAAGACAAATATGAAGCGTTATTTATTTATTAATTATTTAAAAACTTACTTTGGCTGGTTTTAAAAGACCCAATCCGTCCATTTGAAATTCAATCTTTCCGTATGCATTTGTAGGATAGCTCTTAATTCTGGGTCCTTCATTGACTGCTACAACTTTCCGACGGTCGACAGTTCCAGGTAATGCACTTTCGACTACGGCTCTGGATTTGTGCTCTTTGAAAGTACCACCACAGGCACAATTTCTTTTAAAGAGTAAAAGAAAAGTACAATGCTTTTAAAATATTATAATTGTTCAAAAATATTTATTTATAGATTTAAGCAAATTCATAAACTTATATCATCGTAAAATAAAAATAAAAAATTAAATATAGTAAAAAACGTGTACATGCCTGTTATTTAAGAAAACTTAGAGAAAAATATCTTAAACAATTCTTTAAATTAAAATCTAATAAACTATACACAGTAGTAATTATTTAAATTTTCAAATTGAACGTGCTGCAAAATCTTAGACTCCCTTAATTTAGTTGTCTTTTATAAAACTTTTAATATTTAGTATTTATTTTTTTATTGCTGCTTACAAATATGCTGAGTAAAATATTAAAAGAGGATTTATTAATTTGGAAAATTAGAAAGGAGCATAAATTTTTTATCCATATTTTACCTTTTAAGGAAATTTAAAAATACAAAACATACTAACAGAGTATTTTTCATTTGTCATATTGTAAAAAATTTAATAGAAGTTTTTATAACATGATTTCACATACTTTAAATTTACATAAAATGATCCTTGTTTTGATCTCAGTCTACAAGGTTAAAAAATATATACAGATTGTTACTTAAATTAAAAACTTTTTAAAATCATTTTCGTGAATTTTAATGCATCAGTGTGTTTTCCAATTAACACTTAGTTTTTCATGTTAGTAGCAGCCCTAAAGTATGCGCCAAAAGGTAGCGAGTTTGGATCAGAGAACAACATCTTTGAGCTCTCGCTTTTGTTCTGAATTTTACCATATTTATTTTTATTTTTTTTAAACTTAGATAACCAATATGCGATTGAAGATATATTTCAGTAAATTTTTTGTGATGCAAGGAAAACATAAAGTTAATCAAAAGCTGTTCATTTATTTTACCTTGTAAATTTCAAAACTATACAGGAAAAAGAAAAAGAATGACCCATGAACTTTGAAAAATCTTCTTACAAACTTTATGAAATACAGCTAAATATAATTAATTGAATATGTATTAGCAATTAAATTACATAAAAAATTGCGAGTTTCTTTTGTTTTCAACTCACCGTTGCGTGGGATTTTTTCTGGTACGTTATACGTTTATAGCTGCTTTAAGGTAGATGCGGTACAGTTTTTATCATAGTGAAATTAAAACAAGATAGGATAGATGTGGCAGTAATAGACATTCTTCCAGAAATGGGCACAATTCAAAGATTTGAGTTTTTAAAAAAACTAACCAATAAAAATTTAGCTTTTATTATTTATTTCATAACTCCTCGTTGCATTTTTATAATCTTGCATTATTGTTGACACTCTTAATCAAACCACCCAGGAAGCAGAAAATAATGTTTTGCTGTTTTTCATCGGAAAATTTAAATGAATAGTTAAAAACCGGCTTCATTTAATAAATTTATATATATTCTTTATTTTCTTGGAAAATTTGCAGCTTTTTGTGTTGGTGCTAATAGAAAACTTTGAATTTTATATACTATAAGCCGTTTATAAGATTTTATTTATTTTTAAGAATTTAAGAGGGGGGTATCCATTACTGGGATACTTAACTAGTCATTTTCCAAACTATATATATATATATATATACATATATATATAAACCTGTAATGTTACAAAACTTTTTCTAGAAAACTGGGATTCCTAGAACTTTTTATGCAACGGTAATATCAAAAAGTACCTATTTCCTGAAAAAAGCACTGTTACCGTTACATAAAAAATTCTATGAATCCTAGAACAGTGCAGTAATGGACTTCCCATATAGACATTGCTAAAAATGAAATTTCAGCAATGTTTATAGTGCATAAAATATTTTTACTTAACTGAAAACCTAAATAATCAAATTTAATTTTTAAATTACACTTACTAACACGAATTTTTTTTTTTTAAATAAATAGCTGCTTTTAAATTATTTCGAGTGGTTAATAAAATTTCATTTTTTTATTCCTATTTCTTTTAAACGTATATAATTATTCTTTGCATATTTTATAGTCTGGCAATCAAACCAGTCAGGAAGCAGAAAATATTGGTTAAGGTTCCTGTCCTTGCCGGCGAAGATGCATGCGATCTATTCTATTCCTTATGGGAGGTTATTTTCTAATAGCTCATTCACATTTCGATATTTGTATTTTTTTTTTTTTTTTTTTTTTTGGATTGGATAGCTGAGGTCTCTCTGCATCGCTCTTTTTTTTTTAAACTTTTTTTTCGAAAGTATTTTTTATAAAGTTACTTTCACTTTCAGAATCGGTTTTGAAAGTGAAAGTAACTTTATAAAAAATATCTACAACGAAAAGAGACCTCAGCTATCTAATGCAAAAAAAAAAAAAAAAAAAAAAAAAAAAAAAGGAAGTGCAAACGAGCTATTGGAAAATAACCTCCCCATAGGAATAACATTAGCTCGCGAGTGTCTTCGCCGGCAGTGACAGGAGCCTTAAGGGCATAGTCAAAGAAGGGCTCATCGGGATTAATCCCTCCCTATTTAAATAAAAACAATTAAGTTACAGAAATTCATTAAAATCTATATTCTATCCTAAACCTTTCGGACTTGGTGTACTATTAATAGTACATGTCTTTTAATAGGGTATTATTTTGTTTTAAGAAATATTTTTGCTAATATTTGTTTGCTGCTATTTATGTATAGTAGTGTTAGTATATGTCTATGCATTTACTATATAACTTCATTTACGTGTAGGCATTTCTTAACAATAATACTAATTATTATTTCTTAATTCTCTCTGCGGCGTTTGCGATTCTTTTTTTAAATATATATTTCACTCTTTAACCCTTTCAGGTCCGATTTTTTTTCAATTTTGAGAGAAAAAATACTTTTGAATAAATGATGTTTATACTAGTATCCAAATAGATTAACTGAAGTTTAGCAAATATGCCATTGTTTGAAATCTAACGAATGTAGTTATTCTGCGTACTATTGAATTCATTTTCGTATAGAAATAGACTAAGGAAGAATTTTTGCAGACATTTGGAAAACATCGAATTGCAATAAAATTTAACAGATATTATCCCTTTTTAATACTTTTTACATTTTATCACACGTTATTCTTTCTGAAAAAGTAACCTTTATTTTAAATTTAAAGAGTGAAATATGTGTTTAAAATAAAAGAATCGCAAACATTGCAAAGAGAATTAAGCAAATATTTGTTATTATAATTATTACTAAATGGCTAAATGTTAATGAAGTCATATTGTAAATGTATAGACGCATACAAACATTACTAGATGAAAACAGTAATAAAAGTGTTTGTTATAATAAAATAATGCTCAATTAAAAGACATGTACTATTAATAGTACACCAGACACGAAAGGGTTAAATTTAAAATAAAAGTTACTTTCCTGAAAGAGTCACATGTAATAAAGGACAAAAAGAATTAAAAAATTTTAATATAAGTGTAATTTTATTGTAATACAATATTTTCTAAACATCTCTAAAAAATTTTCTTTAGCCTATTGTCATGTGAATAATAATTGAATAATACGCAAAACAACAACATTCGCTCTCTTTCAGACAATGAAGGGTTCGTTAAATGCTAATTAATCTCTTTGGATAACTGGTGTTAATGCTATTAATATAAAAGTAATTTTTTCTAAAAATTGAAAAAAAAATCATACCCGAAAGGGTTAAATATTTGCTTATTTATCTGTTATAAAAAAATATTGTAACATTAATAAAAATTATAGAAATCGTGAAAATAATAAATCAGTAAATCAGTGATTTCAAACAAAATTTTTAAACTTTTTCGTATACTGAAAACAACCTATACGCGAAATATGCATGGCGATTGCGAGTAATAAGACAAATATCTAACAGTGATGAAAACTGTTAAAAATGAAGATAACTTTTGGGGCGAAAAATTTCAATCACTCATTAAATTTGACATTTTTATGTAAAACCTATTATATATATATATATATATATATATATATATATATATATATATATATATATATATATATATATGTACGCATAAATGCATTAAGTAACGAAACTGCTTATTTTTAATAGGTGGAAGAGTGAGTTATTTAATAGTGTAAATGGATTGTGATTTATAATTTTCAAGTACAGTGAGGTTTATAGGAATATTTGGAATCCTCCCAAAAATGATTTTAGGTTAATTACTTTTATTCAGGTTCTCAATAATATATCTACACATCAAAAGTGGAGCAAACATTTAAGAGGAGTCATTAATTTTATGATACTAAAATCTCAAGATTTTTTACCTACATTTTATGTATCACAGTTTTCTTCAGAATTATTTGATTGAAACGAACTAACAAACAATCCTTTACAGAATCATTATTATGTTCCAATATTAATTTTAATATAAGAGAATAAAAACTTTATTGAAACACTGAAAAAGTATATATTGAACAAATAAAATGTTATTGCAACCGGCGGGCGCATCCTTACAGCCGTAATTTTTTTTTTTCAATTTTGTTTTTAATGAAGTAATTTATTATGCATAAACCAGCTTCTAATTTTGATTGCTTATATGAAAAACGTTTTAGTGCCAGAAAGTTAAACATAATAAAGGTCACATTCAAAAAGACATTATAACCACAATAAATAAAATTTACCGTAATTTCGGGTGTATAAGCCGCGGATCAAACAATTCTTTTTCGACCCAGAAATTTTTAAAAAATGAATGTTACTAGCTAGATCGCCGTAAATATTTCTGTTCAATCACTAAATAAGATTTCTGGGTCCAAAAAGAATTGTTTGATCCGCGGCTTATACACCCGAAATTACGGTACATCATTAAATAGACATCGAAAAAAAATTAAGCAGAAATTAAAATTATAATTATTCTTCAGACTCCCGTGTAAATATGCGCGGAAATAACAATAATATAGTTTTGAGAGAAACTTTTGCAAAGTCAATAATCGGTTGAATTCATTATTTAAGTACACATATTCAATTTAAAATTGTCTCGGTTTTAATTTGAATCTTTATATGGTGTTTGTCTTGTTTGCTTCAGAGTTGTATAACTTTTTTTTTTATGTGAAAAATAAAAAATAGATTTTTTGAAAGTTTGAAACTGATAAATTCCTTAAAATTTACTAAATGGAAATACATTTTAATATTATTTTACGTACGGCTGTTGTGGAGGTGGCTCAAAAATAGTACATTCTTTCCTTGTAAAATTTTCAGCAAGAAACTGAAAAAGATATGGATGTATCTGAAAGAGATAAACATATTTAAGTCTTAAAAGACATTTAGAGAGAAAAAAAAACTATTGTATCTAAATACTATTTTGAAGAAAATATTGAAATATTATAGATAAATGAGTTAAAGCCATTTTTATAGATTCTTTTATTTTTCCCTTGTTAATTTTTCTTGCACAGCTTTTCAATCACATAATAATTATAGTACAAAATAGAATTTTTCATGCACTATTGCTATTTTACTTTTGAAGAAAAAAATGCCCTGTTACGGTAGTTAATTATGAACATTTTGGTTACATTAAACTTGTTAAGGGGACCTGTGAAGCTTTACAATTGTATTGTAAATTTCCTACAAATTCATTTAATTTTTTTCCCCAAAAAATTACAAAAGTTAAAAATATAAAATGCTAATAATGCTTCTTTTTTTTTGTATTTTTTTTTGTATTTTTTTGTGTGCATTTTATCATCTTATTATTTTCTAATTTCAAAAAGTTAATTTAATAAATTAAAGGGTGTCACGTTTTAGCTTATATTTCTGAATGCATTTAATTTTTCATAGGAAACCTGTTTTTCAATAAATCAAAAAAATATCTCTTTATAAAAACACATATAGTATAAAATGCTTACGTCATTAAGTTTAACGAATAATGAAATGTACAAAAAACTGAAAATAAATTTTCTGATATATTAGCTTGAACCTGGAATTTGTAATTAAAACTGGAAAATCACGCAATTAAATACATATATGCTATTTCAAAAACTTCCTGTAGTACGAATACAGTTCTTACTTCAGTGAGAGAGGAATAACGCCCCAGTTTCCAGTGCATTTCTGGATCTAGGGACGAAGTTGCTCTACTTTCTCCATTGCACCTTTTGTTCTTGCCACAGCAAAAACAGTCACTGCAAAGAAAAACAAACACGTAAATTTTTTATTTGAAAATTCTTCAATACACGATGATTCTTCCTGATCAACAAAATAGATTTCTAACAATGTGTAAATGTATACATTATGCATTCTTTGCATTATTTTAATATTACCTTAACAGAAAAATAATATTGATAAAGTATTGGAGTAATCTCTGATTCTGAGTTATGTTGTCAATATTTCTGCGGGTATTTACTCAATGTTTGTAAATAAAATATAAAATGTTTCCGTTGCAATATTGATATCGTCAAAATACCTACAATAGGAAAGTTTCGTTATATGGGTATTGTATAGGAAGATAAAATAACGCTTTAAGCACCAGAACTTTTTAACTAATTCCAGATTAGCTTCGGTAGCAGTTAGAGTACAGTCATCAGACCACATTGGCAAGTATGTTCTTTCTTATATTGGACATACTAAGTGTTTTTAAATGTCGAATTTAAGAACATATGCAATGTAATTGTAACAAAAAACTAACAAATCAACCATTGCAAAACATTGCTTAGAGATGAACCATACCATCGACTTTAACTCAGCTAAAATGATCTCTAAACCTACTTGTATATCTCAACTTAACTTTCATGAAGCATTCCATGTGGGAAAAATCATAAAAGGATTGTTAATTTCGACTTCGCTGTTCCCCCATTGTCAGATTTTTGAAAATATTATAAAAAAAATCTCTTTTTTTAAATTTCTATTAACATTTTCCTTCATTATTAGTTCATTTGTAACAAAATCTTTAATCCAGTTCTCTTTTCACTGCTACCTCGATTTCCTGTCATTCTACTGGACAATAAATTTATCCGTCAAATCCACTTCTTCTGCTTATATATGATGGGCAAAAATTCCATCATTCTTTGCACTGATGATGGTACGCTGAATGCCACCAAAACCGGTATGCTATTTCAGATGCTTTCTGGGGCAAAGTATTTCTATTCGTAAAATGCTGAAAGGATTGAATGACACGGGAATTTACAAACAAATTTATTTGAAAGTAAGTAGCAGCTTTTCTTCATGTAGTTAATAAAAGAAACATTTTCATTCCAAAATTCTGAAACCGATATGGTCCTTAGGAATTGCAATTAAGTTGAATATATTATATCCCATCAATGTTCAAGGAGTTAAAAGCCTTATACGATTTTAACGACATAACTTCTGCCCTTCAAAGGAATAAAACATTTTACATTATATGCCTGTAT
The DNA here is from genome assembly GCA_964019185.1 of Maratus speculifer. Lineage (NCBI taxonomy): Eukaryota > Metazoa > Arthropoda > Arachnida > Araneae > Salticidae > Maratus > Maratus speculifer. The sequence continues at coordinate 173,430,602 of OZ025299.1, forward strand.
TGCACAGCGCCAAGAATCATTTTAATCTTCATATATTGGTTTTATTTCAAATACATTTAATGCAATGTCAATGTTTTCGTGATATGATTATGACATTTCAATTATCCTCAACGTAACATGAATACATTCGGTTGCTAACTATGTCACAAATCTAGCGCATATGAAATAATGATGGTACATGAATGGTTAAAAATGAAATCCTTATTTTGAGAATTGTGAATCTTTCGTATTTTATATGAAAGCAGAAGCCTTGCAAAAATTGAAAGCTAGAACTAACAGCTTTTTTAAATTGTCGCTATGAGAGAAAATGAGCTTCAAAATTGCTCACTCGCCTTATAAAAGATGAGAATCGTATTTTTATGACAAAAACCAAAATAGTCCCTAATAAACTCACATATTCAAACAATTAATTCATTATTTTAAAAGAACAAGTGAAAGTACGGAGAAATTAAAGAGAAAAGTTTTTTTTTTTTTTTTTTTTTTTTTTTATGAAACTGAATTTTACAAATGTAAATAAGCAACTGAAACGTACTTGAAGAAATTTATTATACAATCGGCAATAAATAAATAAATAAAATATATAACAAATTAAAATAAAGAGAGCGAGAGAACAGCCAATACATTTTACAGGGTGTCCAGCAAATAACACCCTGATTTCAAAATTAAACTTCTCAAAAACAAAGATCAATAGAATTATGCAGTAAACGGTTTGTTTATCAGGTAAGCTGTAAAAATCTTATACAAAAGTTTCGAACGGTAAATATTTTGAAAAGATTCACTTGTTTTTTGCAAAGAATGCTTTGATTTGACATTTTTCTTGCTTTAGATTGCTGCCAGAGAATGAGTTTTTCGGCTTAAAATGCCATATTTCATAGTTTTTTGAAATTAAATTTTTGAAATTTCGAAATTCTAAAAATTTACTTTGAAAAATCTTTAAAATATTGCACTGTAAGCTGAAAAATTATTTCTCTGCAGGCAATCTAAAACAAGAAAAATGTCAAATCAAAGCATTCTATGCAATCAGAACGCAATTTTTTCAAAATATTCACTGTTTGAAATTTCTGTATAAGATTTTTACAGCTTACCTAATGAAAAAACCGTTTACCGCATATTACTATCGATCTTAGTTTTTGAGAAATTTAATTTTGAAATCGGGGTGTTATTTGCTGGACACCCTGTAATAACCGAGTTGTTTTACAAAATAAATAAATAAATAACGAAAATTTCCATTTAATTTTAAATTACATTTTTTCAATTATTAAAAATAAACTTAGGTTATCGTCTTCAGTTTAAAATTGTATCAAACTCTACAATTTATCTATTTTTGAAAACACATTTTCATTTTTCAGCAAATTTTGCAACAGGATACCAAGCAAGAAATCATTCAATGAAGTAGTTTAGGAATTATGGCTATTTTAAACAGCTTTAAAATTTAAAGTTAAAATTTTAAACAGCTAATGCTAAAATCAGTTTTAACAGCTGCAAAGCAAGCTGCAATGTGGGTAATTTTTAAGCATAACTCAAAAACTATTAGGCAGAATGAGCTCTAATTTTGTATTCGAATGTTTAACGATTTCAGATATAGATTTCTGTTAAATTTTTTATAAGTTATGTTTCTTTCTTTTTTTAAAAGTTAATGTAAAAAAATATATATTGAAATTAGTGTTTGAAAAAAAAAAAAGAACGAATTTTAACCCATCATTTTTTTTTTCTTATTATAACTGCTTTTTGGAATCTTCAAGCTTGAGAATTCAAAATTACAGATCTTTCCGCTCAATATTGTCTGATTTATGCTTAAAAAACTACCAACGATGCAGCTTCTTTTGCAACTATTAAAATTTAGTTTAATACAGGCGATAACAGTTTTTAATCGCAGTAATTCCTAATCAACTTCAGTGAATGATTTCCCGTTTGGTATTTTAAAATACAATTTACAGACAAATACAAATATGATATTGAAATTAAGTATTCATACTGCAAAATTTTGAGATTGATATAATTCATGTATGGATACTACTCCCTAAGATTATTTTTTAACATGTAAGCGCATATAATCCTCCTAGTACAAGCTTTTAATATTTTCAGTGGATTCTGAGTTTTCCATGATTTGAATCATAAATTTAATTTTATTATATTTAACATTTTCCTAGGAAGTGGTTATTTAATTTCATATATATTAGGTACAAAATATTTATTTTTTCTTTTTTGAAACATTAAAAATTTAAATATAGAAAAAACTGGGTTCAAATAAAACCCCAGTGGTACTAGGAGGGTTAAAAAAGACATAATTTTTGTTATACTGGATATTTCCACTTTTTTAGACAATTTGTTGATTAAATTGTATAGGGTGCTCTCTCTCTCTCTCTTTTTGTGTGTGTGTGTGTATGTAGTCTTCTGTACATTTTGGTCAGATACGGGATTTTAATCTGTGAAAACAAAAGAAACAAAAAGACAGAAAGAAGTACAAATTCTGTACACAGGGAGGTATGACGTTGTAAATTTAATGTACTTGATCGATTCGTAGAAGGAGATAAAGAAATTTAAAATCTAATAAAACTTTCCATTATAGCATCAGTTAAACATTGGTTTTTATACGCATGTTTATTGTTTTTGGTAGTTTTGATAGATTTTGATTGATTTCCTCAGATTCTTTATTCCAAAACATTCTTCTGCCTTTTTTCTCTATTATTTTTTCTCTTCTTAGATAAAAAAGTTTTTTTTTTTTTTCTTAAGTAAGATGATTTATTTTTTGAATCTGAAATTAAATATAAAGCTTCTCAAGGTGCTAAAATATAAGTCATTTTAAAATAATCAGTATGCTCCTGAATTACTAGATCCTTTTTCCAGTATTCAGAATTCACACACTGCAACCGTAGTCAGACAAGTTTAAACCTATAAATACTTATTTCGTGCTGAGATATGTAACCAGTATCAAATTACAAGTGAAATTTCAGAATTTTTTTCGAAAAATCCATTCTTGGGCTATACTTAAATCTAAAACGATATAATGCAAAATTTCAATGGATTAGTTTAAATGAAAGTTACTATTGATTTTGATATAAATTGTACATATAGCAGAAAAGAAGTTCCTGCAGTAACGTTATGAGACTTTTTGTCGTTATTATAATTCAATAATTATAACGGTAGTGCTTACAGTGTGATAATTTGGCTAACGAAGATATCGTATTTGTTAACCAGAATCTTCATGAACAGAAACGTGATTTTCCGTTCAATTAAAATGCAATGCGGCTGTTTTGTATTAGTGTGCTTAAGCTATTTAAACATTGTTCAGCCAAATCAGGAAAAACAGTGAAGCAAAAAATGCTTGTTAGCCGACACATTTGTTATCAGAGGCACTTATAGCAGAGATATCGCTAAATACACTTTTAAAATTCGAAAAATATAAATTTGAATCATAAAAACTTACCACATGTTTGGAGATAAATGCTATTTATTTTTTGTCATGTCGGAAAATCAAACATTTCACCTTAAAACTTCTTTCTGAAAAAAAAAGTTGATTTTATTTGTTTAACAAATTAGCACAAAGTTATTTTATTAGTTCAAAAGAAAAGCACTAAATGCTGAATTTCTACACAGTTTACACTATAATAATCCTTTTTTAAGGAGGTGGGACACCTTTGAACACATAGAAATAGCAAAAGCTTCAAAACTTGTGTAATAAGTCAAAAATAAAAATCAAACTTCGTTTAAATATAAAGCTCATATTTTTTAATTTATATTTAAAAATATATATACACTTTTAAATTCATAAAAAATATTGAAATGATAAGTTTAAAAATATATATGACAATAAGAGAAAAAGAAATAACACGTCTTGCGCGTATCATAAAATCTGAAAATAAGCGTATAAAAGGGAAATTTTGGTGAAAATAAATACATAATAGTGTTACTTTTATACTAAAGTCAGGATATTTGTAAAATATTGATTAAATTATGAAAAAATAACTTCATAATATAAAAAAATTAAAAATTTTCAATGTTTTTAGAATATTTTCAGAGTACAAAACAAAGAAATAAAATGAAATCTTACTTTTTACTGGTTTAAAGTTGTAGAATAAATAAATGAATATGTGGTAAAAATTTATTTTGAATGCTATGCATAGTTTTTTAGAAACACTGCGTGCAGTATTAAAATTTATCGTTTTTAATAAACGCGACTCAAATTTTTACTATCCCCTATTGCATCGCATATATAGTCTTAAAAAAGCGTCATAATTAGTAAAGTAATGGGAATTTTTTAATGCGGTTTTTTGCATATTCAGGGTGCGTAGTCTGGAAGCACCTTGTAAGGACTTTTTACCAGAATTTTTATAATGTAATATTTGTTTTATTTAACGAAAAAGAAATCCTTTTTCAGATCTAACAACCAGTGCTTTAAAGAATTTCTGATACTAAAAGAATTAAAATCCTCTGAATTTCTTGATGACTACGCACCCTGATATTGTTCAGAAATGATTACGGAATAAAAAACATGAATTTTAAAAATATTCGAAAATTTTGGAGGTTTAAAGGGATTTTACCCCCTTAAAAATGAATATGATCAAAATAGCATTTATCTGTATTCTCTAGTAAAACCTTTATAAAGACAATTATATAAAATTGAAAAATAAAAATATACTATTTGGATAAATTAATAATCCCTTAATTAACATAATGAACTTTAGAAAACGTTTAAAAGAATAAACTAAAATATTTATTTTTAAAAAGACTTTTATATTCATATTTTTGTTTAATAGAAAGCTATTCGACGTATTTACCATACCTAAGATCTTAAGGCTATCACAAAAGAAATTATTCAACAAAAAATTGCTATACCTATTTTCAACATTGAGATATATGAGCCGTTGATTTTGAAAGTAGGATAAGACTATTTTTGAAAAAAAAAATTAAAGCTAAATCATATAAAAAATTAGCATAGAATTCATATTTTTCATCACTTCGCTTTTAATATGGGTATAAAATTGTTATTAGTAAGTTACATAGTTAATAACACTTCAAATGTAATGATTTTCAAAATAAAGCAATTACATTTTGAATCGAATTAATTTTCATGTTGGATAATATTAACAAGCCCAATTAGAATTTAGCAGTTCTAATAAAACTGTGGTGAAACAGTGTTTTATCACAATTCATAAATATATTCATGCAACTTGTTACTGAACATTTGTTTCTTATTCTTTCAACTTTTTGCTATAAAATTAATTTTATTAATTGTTTTACTGTAACTTTTTTTTAAAGATGAAGGATATCTATACTAATAAAATATTGAAATAAAATAAATAATAAAATATAATAAAAGTTTTTGTTAATGTAATTATATCCATTCAATAAAAATCAACGTTTTCAACAAATCATTTATTTGTTGAAGTTGTTCAAGTCCATGGGCATATACCAAAAACATTCTTTTTTTCAGGACAATTATTGCATGTTAAATTTACATGAAATAAGACCACAAAAATATAAAATTAATCTGATAGATTTAAGAGGTTTTAAGACTTGGAAAAAGTGAAAAAAAGACCATTTTCAACATTTTATATAATAAAATGCATTTCATTTTAACACACAATCTTTATTGTGATAGAAGGTATACACCTAGAAAAAAGAATTGATTAAAACTACAAAACATGTTTTGTTGAGTACATTTTGGTTGTTGTAAGCGAATTTTTTAGTTAAAGTAATTTTTTTTAAATTGATTTCATTCTTGTAAAATTTTAACAAAATTTCATCAATTTTATTTGAGTCTCTCTAAAGTTTTGTATTTTCAATTTGTAATTCCAACAAAATTTTGTTGTTTTTTGCAAAATTTAAATTAGTGTGGAGTAACCATAACTCTCTCACTTAATTTTGTTTAATTGACTTATATAGCTATAAAGGATTAACATAATTTTTGGATAATAAAAGCTTTTTAAATTGAGACGGATTAATCACGTTATTATTACGTTATTATGCATTTCGGATGAAAATTGTAGACAAAAAATTGCAAAAAAAAAAAAAAAAAAAAAAAAAAAAAATTGCAAAAAAAAAAAAAAAAAAAAAATCAACAATATTTTTTTTTTGTTTATTCAAACAAAATTTACTCATATTATGGGCCAATGTGTGCTACATTTTGAATTATGGAACTCTAAATCAGTGTTATTTGGACGTAAATGGTGGCCATGTACAACACTTATTACGGAGGCATCACATTTCATTTAGTCAAAGTTATTGTTTTGAAAATGCCTCTAAAATATCTTCATTTTGTCAAATCTGGCTTTAGCTTCAAGGAAGATACGCTATATATTTTTTTTCGAAAAAAAAAAAAAAAAAAAAAAAAAAAAGATTTTATTATTGGTTTTGGGTAGAAAAATCTTTCATCCTGACGGGATTGTTCATCATGATCGACTCTCATGCTGTAAAAATATTTTTTCGGAAAACCCGTTAGAGTAAGTGAGATTTCTTTTAATACTTTTATGGATTTTCTCTCCTATTTATTAATCCATTATTTTAAAATAATGGGGTAAATAAGTTAAAATTTTAGTTCTACTTAAACTTTAATTATAATTACTAAATTAATTTTATTGTGCAAATATAAAAGTGTAAAATTAGCTCTCATCAAGTACTGAATCTGTTATTGTAATTATCTTAATTTAACATTTTTATAATTTCATATTCTTATCTTAATTAGAGTTTCTTATAATAAGCTAATTCTCTGGTCCCCCTTCCCATTCTTATTAGAGGTGCATTTAATTGTATTTTATAAAGTAAGATCCATGCATGAAGAAAAGCTATAGAAAAATAAGAACGAAAATTCATGCATCAGGTACAAATTATAAAACACTGTCCAACACTAAAGAAATATTATTAAAAGATTTATTATTTTTTCAAAGAAATGGGATATCACAAATAATCAATTTAATCATCTAATTCCCATGGTAGTGTATGTAATGTACTAGAAATTCCGTAATTCCGAGAATCTTAATTATCAACAGAAAATTTCAATAATTTATTTCGTTTTATTTTTATTAAGTAATTTTTGTTGTTAAATAAACCAGATATCGCTATTTTAAATTTGTGGTTTGGATTTGGAATATCCAAATTAAAAAAATCAGTAAATTCGAAACAATGTTAGTGCATATATGCCACCATGGGCATTAGAGGGTTAAATAAATTTCTCGTCAAACAATTTTCTTCCATAGACAGTAATCAAATGGAATTTTTGTGTGTCTCTGTAAGCAAATTATAAATGCTAACACTTTTTATACAGCGAATATTCTATAATGAAACTCAGTACAATATGAAAATTTCTTGTCAACAGGTGTTTATTTACGCAAGTTAGAGTGCGGCCAGACGGACAGAAAACCGAATTCATAGACTTTTTTCAATTATGTTAGAAAGCGTCTTTTATTATTTTTTTAAGTTGTTTATAAAAATATTTTGGTCGTTTATTTAACGCGTAGCTCTTTCCGTTTTTTATATATTTCTGAGCTTTTATTTCTGTAACGTCGAGTTTTTAAATGTAAAAATAGTAAGATAATGATGGTATTTGCATTAGAAGTAAAGAAAAAACAAAATGATAGGAAATGAGAATATAGTTCAGACAATTTGTAAAAATAAAAATTCAATGTTAAAACAACAAACTACAAAATTTATGCACTAAAAGGTGTTGAAAAATGCATTTATCTTGAGTATTATGACTGTTTCGTTAAATATTTTTAAATAGTCACTTTCATTAACTTTGACTGTAAAGAAAGAAAAATTAATAACGGCAGAGCATTTTTTTTTACGAATCTTTCAGACTTTTGTAACCATGCTCAATCCAATAATGCATAGCTGCCAACTTTAATGCTTTTTTTCCCCTAGACACTTTTGAACAAAACACAGACACTTTTAAACACTACGCACTTTAAAAAAAAAAAAAAAAAAAAAAAAAAAAAAACTCATTTAAAAACAAATATTTTGTTTATATGTGGTACTTTTTAGATTTAATTTATTAAGTAATTCTTTTACTTCAAGGTATGATTACTTAAATTGAAAAAAAAAAAAAAAGAAGCATAAAGGTTTGCAACCATGCTAATACACTATATTGCCATTGATTATGGGACACTTGCGATTTTAGACATTTTACTAAATATCTAGAAAAATACATGAGGAATCATCTCGAAACTCTTAGTGTATAAATATAATAGTATACGTTATACATCTCCGTGAAGATTTTTTACCGAAACTCCATAGGGGACCGTCAACAAATTAAAAAAGAATGAATATCTTTTGAATAACCCTGTCAAAACTAATATAGCAAAAGCGCTCAAACTCTAGATTATGATTGAATGCCTTATTGTAATACACTGTGTTCATTTTTATGCAAATAGCATGCATACTCGCAGAGTAATTAAGGGTTTTATAAAAATGGCCCCAAATTTTTCTAAGTTTTTCCCTTATAATTTTCAGAGTTCTTAATATAAAATAATATTTTTTTCAGAAAATATGACAAACAACATTGCACACAGTACCTTGTAATCAGAATTAAAAAATAATAAAAATTGTATGAAAAATGAGTAGATTTACTAAATAATTTTTTACTGCGCATGCGTCAACGATATCAAAATTTCATTTGCATATTATGTTAGCTAAATGTATAGAGCAACTTTTGTAAAAGTCTCAAAATTATAGCTTGAAAATTCTGAAAGTAATCGTCTATAGAAAAAGGACAAAATCCGTTGTTTCCAAAATGAAGCAAAAAAATGAAGAATTTTATCCAAAAGTAGTCGTAACATCCCGTATTGTGTATTCTACAGGGTGATTCATAAAAGATGGGCAGAACTTTAAGGGGTTATAGTACACTTAAAGACAAATAATATTAAATAGGAGACTAAGGGTCCCAGACGTATTCCCAAGGAGATAGGGGGCATTAAAGTTTAGGGTCCGAAATTTCAAATGATTATAAAAAATGGAAAAATTGGTCGATTCGTTTGCGGTTTTTGCAAAAAATTTTCTTTATGACAGTATTTTCTTGAAATAAAATTTTAAAGTTCAATTTCAAAAAATGCCGATAGGGGGCGCTTTAGACTTTGGAGTAACAAACAACTATTTTTTAACGTTATTTTTTGTATTTCTTTAAATGATTTCGAAAGCTTAGACTTAAACTTAAATTTTGATCTAAAAATCTGAGTCCTAACGAGTAGTTAAGTAGCGTAAACTGAAATTTGAAATTTGAAACCCTTCTCCCCCCAGAACAAAAATCAGTTATTCCCGATCTTTGTGTCGTAGATTAGGCTCTAACTACTGCCGCGTTTTGCTAAAATTATTCTTTATGTCAGTATTTTCTTGAAAATAAATTTAAAAGAAAAGTTTCAAAAAATTCCGATAGAGGGCGCTTTAGACTTTGGAGTAACGAACAACTATTTTATACCGTTATTTTTTGTGTCTCATTAAATGCTTTCTAAAGCTTAGACTTAAACTTAAATTTTCAGCTCAAAATCTGAATCGCTGAGCGTGGTTCAGTAGCGAGGGGAGGGGGTACAAATTTCAACTTCTGAACATAGTTCAGTTTGCACTACTTAACCATGCCCAACGATTCTGTGCTGTGATACAAGGCAAAAATACAACTTTCGTCAAGGACTGCATAGTCGGAATTCACTCATAAAGGCACTGGCACAGTTGGAAACGTCGCTCATGCAAACGTTAAAGCTCCATTCCTGACGCTAGTCACCGGGTGAAGAAGGAGACAGAAAGTATGCAAATGTCGAATGGGGAAGAAGAAGAACTCGTATGCAAAATTTCGACACGATTCAGGCATAAAAACCACTGAACGGTGAGTCAAGTGTAAGTCGCTGTAGTAATGAATCGGAAGATGGTGCCCTTCACGAATAAGGAAAAGGCTGAGATGCATTTAATTTACGGAGCGGCAGATGGAAATGGTGCAGAGGCACAACGAATGTACGGAGAGCGATTTCCCAACAGGCGGTTGCCTAACCGCAAAACTTTCGAGCGCTTGCACAGACAGTTGTGTGAGACGGGATCATTTCTCGCTTCCCGGTCGAATGCAGGTCGTGCAAAAAAGGACGAATCAGTAGTTGTTGCAGAAGCCATTCTGGATGTAGTAGCGGCGCAGCCAAGTACAAGTACACGAACAGTGGCTAGGCAGGTGGATACCTCACAGTCCATGACTTGGAGGGTACTGAAGGATGAACATTTGCTCCCGTTTCATGTGCAACGAGTCCAGAAACTGTCTCCAGGGGATTATCCAAATCGTATTGAATTCGCCCGCTGGTTTCTGCAGCAGAACGCGCTAAATCCACATTTTGGACGAACTGCGCTTTTCACCGATGAATGTACCTTCACACGTGAAGGTACATTTAACACACACAATGCACATGTATGGGCGGATGTCAATCCACATGCTACGTATCCACATGCTCATCAGAGACGCTTTTCCATCAATGTTTGGGCAGGAATCCTCGGAGACCACCTAATCGGACCGTACCTTCTTCCTGAACGCCTCAACGGTAAAACATACCTCACATTTCTGCAACATGTGCTGCCAGACCTGTTAAACGTTGTTCCTCCACGCATCCGGCGGGTCATGTGGTTCCAGCACGATGGAGCGCCAGCCCATTACGTACGAGACGTCCGCAACTATCTGGACATCACATTTCCGAACAGATGGATTGGTCGAGGTGGTCCTGTTGCTTGGCCTGCTCGCTCACCAGATCTTTCACCCCTCGATTTCTTTTTTTGGGGACAATTGAAGGCTCTTATGTATGAGACACCCATTGAATCCCCCGAGGAACTGGTCGCCAGACTTTCCGCCGCTGTAGGGGAAGTGCTCGAAAAGCCTGATGTTTTCGCGAATGTTCGCCGTTCCATTCTTCGCCGTTGTTCTGCGTGCATAACCTCTGGTGGTCACAATTTTGAACATTTATTGTAATTACATGTTAATAAATATGCTTTGGTAACATAATCCTAATTTGTGTCTTTTTACCTCGTATCACAGCACACAATGTGTGGACATGGTAAACTGAACTGTGCTCAGGAGTAGAAATTTCAAACCCCTCTCCCCAGAAACTTAACCACGTCTAACGATTCAGATTTCGGGCTGAAAATTTAAGTCTAAGCTTTAGAAAGCATTTAATGAGACACAAAAAATAACGGTATAAAATAGTTGTTCGTTACTCCAAAGTCTAAAGCGCCCTCTATCGGAATTTTTTGAAACTTTTCTTTTAAATTTATTTTCAAGAAAATACTGACATAAAGAATAATTTTAGCAAAACGCGGCAGTAGTTAGAGCCTAATCTACGACACAAAGATCGGGAATAACTGATTTTTGTTCTGGGGGGAGAAGGGTTTCAAATTTCAAATTTCAGTTTACGCTACTTAACTACTCGTTAGGACTCAGATTTTTAGATCAAAATTTAAGTTTAAGTCTAAGCAAGGACGGCGCCAGAGGGGGGGCCGGGGGGGCATATGCCCCCCCCCGTCGGGCATACCTGGCCCCCCCATTGGGGTCAAAATTCGATGTCGTCGGGGAAAATATTTTGACTTTGAAATTCGTCCCCGTCAAATTGAGTCAACATATAAAGTTTTTTTTTTTTTTTTTTTTTTTTAAGTTAAACTCAGACTGACTAAACTTATTCTTTTGGGTACAAGTCGGTTTCTGACTGAATTTTTATTCTTGCAGATCAAGGGCGGCGCTAGAGGGTGGTCCGGGGAAAATATTATTGACGTCGGGGAAAATATTGTCCTGAATTAGTCGGAGTAACCCGACTTTCCTCGCACAAAACCCAACTTGAGTCGAGGCAGAATCATTTTTTAAAATTTATCCTATGATAGGTCGGTTTTTTAAAGTCCGACCCATGGGCCAGGTTGACTTTGGATGGGTCAGGATTTTAATTTAAACCGAAACAATTCTCCTTTATGGTTGAAGATTTTTTTTTTCGTTCCGGAAGGTTTGAGTCGGGTTGTGTTGAATTGTTTCGGGTCAAGTTTTTTTTGTTACAGGTTGGGTTCAGAATAACTTATTTTACAATAAATATGTATAAGCTGTTGTTTTAGATGTAAAACCGTATATTTAATCATGAAAGATTCTTGGCTATATTTAACAATTGTATTAAATTATATAATTTTTTTTTTGTTGTTGGGATTGAAGCATCTAAAATTTTGTATCGACGAAAAAATATCTGTCGTGCTCAGGATCAAAGAAAATTTTTTCGTCGTCAAAATTTAATTATTGTAGTAGGGGATATAATTTGACTTCGGAGTATAATTGGTACGTGTGGTGGTTACTCGATAACCCCCCCCCCCATATTTTTATTTTAATTCAATTTTATTAGCTATTTTATTTCCTATCATCTCCTTTTTATTAATGTTCTCAATTTAAATATTATTTTGATTTCGTTTCTTTTGATGTCGTCGCCTGTATATTTTTCTTCCTTACCTAGCTATCGAATGTTCTAAACCGGTAAAATCTTGTTTGAATTCATTCCTTCCGGTTTGGAAATCTTTCTAGAACAATCTCGATCGTTCTATGGGTGGTATTTCCGGTTAATCTGGCACTCCCCTTGGCCTATCAAATTCAAATCCACAGGTGACGTGATTTAACCAGCTAAATGCCTGGCCACCTTCTTTGGCCTTCATTCTTTAAGTGTTTATCAATTTTTTTCCTTATTGGATTCATATTTCACTATACATTAAATCGTAGCTTGGCCTATTTTCCCTCGCTCTCCTCATTCGAACGTTGCCAACTTGGCGTATTCCGGGTTTACTGTAACCCTTGTTCTTTTCTCCCTTCTGGCTCTGCGCCACCAGTGCAGTTGCGCAGTTGAAACTCAGTTGAGCTGGATGCAGTTGGGTGTCACCGATGCAGTTGAGATGTGCCGAGAAGTTCCGTAGATGCCGAGATATTTAGCGGACGCCGGGGCAAGTGTGCCCGCCCCGAGGCAGTTGAGCGGACGCTGTAAGATGGAAGGCAAATCCTTCGAATCGTCGTTATGTTGCGAAAAGCGATGCACCTCTACCGCCGCGACCTAAGTCCTTTGGGTTTTTTTTTATTCCGGCTACTCAATATGTTCTAAGAGTTGTCATAGTTTATCTTCAAAGAAATCTCTCTTCAATTTATTTTCAAGAGTATTCAACCGATTTCCATTTCATCATTTTTAGTAAATTCATTTTTCCTCTGAAAAGAATGCAGAGAAAGTGATTCATATATGAGATATGTCATAATTTAATTTTTCCTCTTCATTTCATGATTAATAGGCCATAAGTATATATATAATTATCTGGGCATAAAACGGCATCCCCAATTGAGAATATTGAATACCTTTTTGTGATTTTTCCAGACATATTCCTTTTGAAGCAATATCTAATTGATATTCTGAGATAATGTTGTTTTCATATCGTTCAAGAAAATGTTATCATGTTGTCAAAAATGCATACAAATATATATATGAAGAAGAGTTGTGCTAAAATATGTCGACTTATGTATATCATCTTTGTGGAGAATTTTTGCACCGAAATAATAATAATTCTATTTATATAAGTTTGTGCATGATAACAAATGAATATATATACATATAAAAATATTCAAGTCATGAAGAATTTCACAAGTGATTATAAATAAATATGCTTGTCTTCTTCAAAATTTTCTCTTCATTTTATTGTGTCTATGCCTATTCATTTGTCTACCTGAAGTTGTCTTCATCAGCCAGGAAGTCCAGGTAACTTTTCTTCTTATCACTTTATATTCTTACATCTTTACTATGAGTTAATATTATCATAGTTAAGGATTCATTATTAAGAAATATCATGGTTGCCTCTTGTCGTATACTTTTTATTTAAGGGTCTTTTGCTGGCCTCCATCCAACGCAATGTCATTTACCCATTATTACGATCACCTAATCTATGTTTGAGATGAAACAAGAAATAAGTGTTCTCATCTTCTTCCCATCTAAACACAACAGTGTAATTTCCTTTGGTGCAGTGACCAACGCGTGACCATCTATTTCCTTTGCTGCCATTGTATTTTCGTTATCTATACATTTTTTTCAACAAAAAAAAGATTATATCTTCATTATCTTCAATTATATCTTCATTATTTTCAAATTATATCTTCATGCAGTGATCAATATTTTATATTTATATTTTCTTGAGTGTGGTGTAATAAATGAATACATAATATATTTTGATTTTATGCTGAAATAATAATTTTTTTTTGGAGCAGTACATTATATATAACATAATTTATTGATATATTTTTTCTTGTCATGATATAATATATAACTAATAATATATATTATTTAACGAAGGTGCTGGTAAACATAATTGTTTATTTTAATATAAATTATTCTCTTCTCATAAATATAAGAATATATGTTTTGAGCCATATGATATATATATTTGCATAAAAATTTTTGGGCCATATTCTTTTGATCTGATGCTAACAAAGATATGTTGGTATTTTTCTTCTCTTCGTCATATAATTATTCTTCTTCTTTATATATAAATGATGTATAACGTAAATGAAATTCGTTAATATTTTGAATAATGGGTCAATTTATATATTATTTATTATGTGACCAGTGTATAACCAAATTTAACTTGTCATTTATTGAGCTCTCAGTTTAATTATATCATCATGCCCCCCAAGTCTAAATTAAATATTGCAATACAGCCATTCGACGGCAACCCTCAGACTGTGGAATTCTTCTTTGATCAATTATCTGATATACAAGAGTTAAATAATTTTTCCGATAAAGAACTTTTTGTTCTCTTCAAATCGAAACTTGAGGGCAGCGCCTTACTCTTCTTTCTTGAAACACAGTCTCAGTTCAAGAACTATAATTTCCATGACATTCGGAAAGCTTTTATAGACTATTTCTTACCTTCAAAAAAGACTGTTTCTCTCAAATCCTTGCAGAATTTAAGCTTAGATTCAAATGAATCAGTCAAAAATTTTGCGTTTCGGCTGGATAAACAATTTCGGCTTGCATACCCTAAATTGGATCCTTCTGCTCTCAATTCATTAAAATTCACTCATTTTCTTGAGGCTTTGCCTAAACAAATTAAGCGAAAAATTCTAGAGGAAAATATTTCATCTTTTGATTTAGCTCTTGAACGAGCAAATTTTCTTCAAGATATATATGACTCTCCCCCTAAAAAATCTTATGAGAATTATAATCAAGCCTATTGTTTGGATTCTGAAAAAGTCCATGATAATTCTAGTGCTTCTAATAATGTTCTCCATAAGACTCCTATAAAACATACGAAGGATAAAATTTATGTCAATTCTCAAACTACCTTCTCACCTTTACAAGCTCAAAAAGACAATTCTCATGCTTCTCGTAATTTTAAAAGAAAAGCTAGAACATATTCTCCTTCTCCAAATAGACAAGAGGCTACAGATAAACATAAAAATAATTTTCGTCAACATAGATTTTATCGAAAACGTCCTTATCATCAACCCACCTTCGACAAATTTTCTCACAAAAAAAACTCTGCATCCTTTTATCACAAACGAGATGTTGTGCAGTGTGCGTTCTTCGGAAAATTCAATCATCGTATGGACACGTGCTACAAATTTAAAAATATTATTAGTGCTTCCAATCAAAACTCTTCATCTCAATTTTCGGCTAATTCTCACAGAAGGAAAAACTATACCTCTTCTGAAAATAAAAACAATATTTATCATTTAAACAAATAAGGGAGACTGGTTCTACTGACCGCCTTCTCTCCCGTAATTCTCATTCAGGGTCAGTACACTTTAGTGACAAACATAAACAACAATTTGACAAAAACTCTTCAATCACTTTAGTATCATCCACAGCTGTCCAAACTTCCCCTGTAACACCTAAATTTAACAAATCTTCATGTTCACATAATTCTTTGACATCCAAACAAAATGTTGAAATTGATGATGATGTACAAGAAAGACATGTCATATGCAGTTCCTTTACTAACTCGTATGTTCTTCCATGCATACTGATAAACATACAACATAATGAAATCTCAACGTTAATTGATACTGGATCAAGTTTGTCCCTTTTGGATCAAGAATGCTTTAATAGCATTAAATCCAGGCTTCACTACAAATTCTTATCCAGAAATGTATCTGTGTCTACTATAAATTCTAAAGTTTTTTTCAAAGGATGCATAGAGATTGCATTTAAAATTGATAAATTCTTCTTTCATCATGTCTTTTATCTTACAAAGATACAAAATGTTCATTTTCAAGCCATACTTGGATTTGAGTTTATCAATAAACATTCCATAACCATTTCACCAAGCTTTAAGTCTATCTTGATTAAGGATAAACATATTCCTTTTCACAGTTATAACGAATCTCCTACTTGCTATTTCATGAATTCTGAATATACTTATGATAATTCAAATGTGCCATATTCTTTAGATGTACACAAAATGCCTTGTTATGAAGATTCTATATCAAATAATCTAAGTAATGGTACTTATACTGATGATTTATATGCAAATTATGGTGATACAAATTTACAATTGTTCAACAATTATACAACCTATCCTTATCTATATTATAAAGGCCAAACGTATCTGTGCGTAACGCATACGTCATTTTGTGAATGGCAACACTTTCCCATGCAATTCGGTTTTGCAATTTTCGGTACTACAAAATTTATACTTCAAAATATCGCACATTTTCAATTTTTACACCGTCGTATAGAGAAAAAAATATACTTTTAAATGCAATTTGTTTGAAAGCTGTATCTCAATTTATTTATGAGTTATTAATTTTTTAATAGATTTTAGTACGAATTTTGAAATTGTGGCAACACAAATACGCCATTTTCTCTCAAAATTGATAAAAACTAAAATAAAAATAACGCGTCAAAAGAAATCGTCTGACATAAAATCCAGTGAATTTTGGTTTTATTGAGTTTTTATTCATCAATTAAATGTTTTTTTTAGTTTATTACAAACTTAGTTTACAAAGGATACAACACCTTCTCTTTACAAAAATGTATTTTATATAATATTCGAGTGACTTCAACGAATTTACTCAGTTTGTATCAGAAAGCTAAAAGAGAGCAATTTTATTTATCCATGTGCATGTAATGATATTTTCCAAATTTTGAAAAAAAAAAAATACAAATGAATGATTTCTGATAAAACATGGAGCTATTATAAATAAAGAAGTGAAGATTTGTGAATCATCAGATATCCGATTTGTTGTGCCGAGTGTCTTGAATATTGTTTTTGCTGTGTTGTGTAATATTCAGTCCTAATGACGTCATATGCCATACTTTTCTATAAATGTTGTTTAAGACTGGATCCGTAAAAATGGAATGCTCTAAAATGTAAATAATGTTTTTTTTTATATAAAAGAATGCAAGTGATTTTAAAATGATAAAATTAAAATGCTATGAGAAGTGCGTATGTAAATTTTGAGACAATGAAAATTATGATGAGTTTAGATTTCACATGGGAATTCTATGATCATGTCAATAAGGAATAATCTTTTTTTCCATTCGCTTAATACCAAACATAAGAGCCTCAATTGATAATTTCATCATAATAACTGACCTTTGTTTATTTTACTGATTACATATGCGTTTAAAGTTTAATTTTAATAATTTGGAAAACTGAGTTTTTTAGAAATAGTTTTTGTTTGTTTGTTTGTTTTGTTTAGCTTAAAATAATATTTGTTTGAGAGTTAGACTGACCAATCTAAGATGTATGTTTCACTATAGCTAATTTTATGGGTTTATTATAAATCAATGAAACAATTCCTTCCTAAACATTTTCTTTCGTCGAAATTCGACGGGTTCCACCTTGTACTAATAAAATCCGTGCGCCTCTGTCTGCTTGAAGCCGATTACAGTTCGCAACGCGGGCGAGTTGGAAGTCGCGAGAGGTGTCTTTCGATTGGAAATATTCCGGGGAAGTCATTTCGGGCATTTTCGAGACCGTGGGACCAAAATTAAAAAAGTTATGAATTAAAAACCCCTTGGGAATCGGAACGAAAAATGTCTCAAATCCCAAACGGCGCTCAAACGGAGCTCTGAGGCAGAACACTGCGCCACCTTGCGGTGAAGGAAAAGAACTTTTCCCCTTTGGCTAAAAGAAGAAGCAGTCGAAAACCTCTTTTTCTCCCTTTTTTGCGCGTTTTTTCTTAAACCATCATGCAGACAGTTTTTAAAGTAGAAAAAAACTGATTACATATTCAGAATCTGCGTAAAAATCTGCTTCTGATGAACTAAAAAATACGAAAAAATGTCTTATGGGCGCGTAGTGCCCACCGTGCAAAACCAAATATTTTTAACGGGACTATGGGCGCGAAGCGACCATAGCTCCGATCCACAATCTTTTTTTTTCAAGTGTACGTGGCCCACCATGCGAAATCACATATTTTTAACGGGACCATGGCTCTTTAATTTACTTTTTTTTATGCTTGAGGATTCGAACACCAAGACTTGCTTATTTAATGAATTTTTTTGCTTATTATATACTGCTTAATACCGAGGTTCGTTTGGAAAAAGTGGCCCAGCTAGCGGGCGTAGCTCGCTAGTAATTATAATTTTCAAAATAATGGTTTGTTTACAAATAATATTGCTAACACTGCTATGAATTTTCATAATCCTTATATTGATGGTAATTTTACTTATTTGTCTAACTATTTTCCAACTGATTATGGTAATGTTGTGAACTATTTATCTTCTAATAATAATGTGCCTGGCAAAAATCTTACATCTGAAAATACTAATGATGGTAGTTATTTTGGTGAAAAGCAAACTCATTTAAATATTGGTAATAAAATTTTGGTGAATTCCAACATGGTACAATTACTCAATAGGGAATTAATCCCTCCTAATTCTTTTGTTTATTTACATGTTAAGTACTTGAATCCTCCATCTGAATATTTTATTTTCAAACCCAATTTAAAAAATAAAGGTCTTGTGTTACATGAATCATTGCATTCCAAATCTTCAATTCAAAATGATTTATTTTTGGTTGTATGTCAGAATATATCAAAGCTGGATATTCATTTAAATAAAAATACAATTATTGGCGAATGTATTAATGTAGATGAGAAAGATATTGAGGAATATTCTTTTGATTTAGACTTTGAAAACGAATATTGTAATTTAATTTTACCATCTGAAGAGGTTAAGAGAAAACGTATCCAAGAACTGTCTCCAAATGACTTTGATCTAAAACACTTACCTCCTCATGAAAAAGAACCTTTAACAAAATTATTGTGTAGTAAAGCTCTTGCTTTTTCAAAATCTCTTGACACTTTAGGTCATACCGACCTGGTTAATCCTCAATTCACAATGCTAAATTCTCATCCAGTCAAAGCCCTACCTTTTCCTGTGCCACAGGCACTTGAGCAAGAAGCTCTTGACCAGATTAATCAAATGTTAAATGCTGGCATTATTGAGAGATCAAATTCATCTTGGGCGTGTCCCATGCTTCTTGTTAAAAAGAAGAGAACTGATATGTCAAAACCTCAAAAGTATCGTTTGGCTCTAGATTTAAGATTGCTAAATTCCATTATTATTCCATCTTCATATCCTCTTCCTAGAATTCAAAATCTATTGGTGCAATTATCAAAATTTAAGTATTATACTACTCTTGACTTGCCCTCTGCATACTGGCAGATCGCTGTACCTAAAGATATGCAGGATAAGCTCAGTTTTACTACTCCATGGGGAATTTTTACCTACTTGCGTCTCGTGTTTGGCTTGAAGACAGCTGCAAGTACCTTTCAACAATTAATTGACTCAGTTATTCAATTATCTCAAATTGATTCCTGTTATGCATATCAAGACGATATTGTTGTTGGCGCTAATTCATTTGAAGAAATGTCCATGAAACTCACAAAACTCTTAGATACTCTTATTGCTAATAACATTACTCTGTCTCCTGAAAAATGTTCCTTTATGCAAACAAGCATTAACTTTTTAGGATTCCAACTCACAGATCATAAAATTCTTCCCATTACAAGTAACATTTTAAAAATCACTTCTTTTCCAACGCCTAAAACCAAGAGGCAAACGAAAAGTTTTATAGGTTTATGTTCATTTTATAGGTCAATTATTCCTAATTTTGCTAAATTGATTACTCCTCTCATTGAAGTCACCAAACCTAAAAATAAATTTTCTTGGAAATCTGAACAAGAAAATGCATTTAAAAAATTACAAGACATCTTCTTTCAAAAACTTATGCTCAATCTTCCTAAGTGGAATGAAACCTTCTATGTCAATACAGATGCATCAAAGACAGCAATATCAGCTGTTCTTATGCAGAAATTTGATGGTGAACTTAGACCAATCTCCTATTATTCCAAAACTCTATCTCAGTCAGAAAGACAGTACCCTGCCATCAAATTGGAACTTTATGCCATTTATAAAGGCATAACAGCGTTTAAATATTATATTTTTGGTCGACCCTTTATTCTATTATCCGATGCCAAACCTCTTAATAGTTATAAAAAGGCTACATCACCAGCTGATATTACTACTCGATGGATGTTAGAACTGTCAGAATACTCGTACACATTCCAACATGTTCCAGGCAAAGAAAATATCTTAGCAGATTTTCTGAGTAGAACACCTCACATTCCTACTGAAGATCTCCATAATAATCCAGATCTTATTTCTACACAAGAACCACTACCAATTGTAGATAATCAAAAAGATTTACATAATGAAATTCCTCACTTTCCATGTGGTTTAGTTGACAAAATGCACCACACATGTCATCTTCAAAGTGACTCTTCACCTCCAAATAATGATAATAATCAAGATACATTATTAGAAATTCTTGATCACACCATCTTCTCTGAACAACAAAAAGACCCAAAAATCAAACAAATTTATGAAGATCTTAAAAATAACAAAAAATCTAAAAGTTTAAATGGCTACTATATTAATCCAAGTAATGAGTTACTTTGCTACAATGGACATTTTTCTTTAGAAGATATTGAGCTACATAAAGCTGTTTTACCTTTGTCACTTAGAGCAAAGGCCTTAAGAATTGCTCATGTTACTCACACTGGAATTCATAAAACTATTGTTAACTTAAAGAAAAGATTTACCTGGAAAACCCTTGTTTCTGATACCATTAATTATGTCAACTCTTGTGAAATTTGTTTAGTAAACAAAAATCATAAAAAAATACTGCTCCATACTTACCAGCACCACTTCCAACAGCTCCCAATCAAAAAGTCTCTATGGATTTACTCGGCCCATTGAGAAATCGTCAATATGTGATGACTATCATAGATCACTTTTCTCGTCATTTAGAATTATATGCCTTGAATAATATCAGTGCTGAGTCTGTTACAAAAGCTTTATTACATTACATTTCCACTCATGGAAAACCCGAATTAACTCTCACTGATCATGGCTCTCAGTTCACTAGTGATATGTTTTCTTATTTTAATAAAAAGCTTGGCATTAAATTGGAACACAGTTCTGTAGCCCATCCCCAGGCTAACGGATTAAGTGAACGAGTTAATTCTCAAATAAAATCGTCTGTGAATACAATGGCTTCCCAAGGATGTGATGTACCAACTGCTCTAAAAATTCACCAATCCATATATAATGCTACACCTCATCCAGCTACAAAGTTTACTCCAAATCTTCTTCATTTTGGAAGAGAAATAAATGACATTTATTCTAATTACAAATCTCAAGCTTCCTGGAAAATTCTCAATACTGCCTATGAAATTCATAAATTGATGGATGTCATTGAGAAAATATACTATCAAGCTTACAAGAATAACGAATCTTCTAGACAAAGAGTGTACCAAAAATCGAGAGAAAAATTAAAATTTGCCAACATCAATGTTAATGACATTGTTTACGTAAAATTTCCCACTCTGTTTAACAAAAAAGTACAAGGCCCATACCTGGTGAAGAAAATAATTTCTCCTGTACTTATTCAAATTCAAGATTCCAATAATAGTCAAGCATCACCCATGTTGATTCACACTAACAGAATCTTGAAGCTTCAAAAGAGAAATGAAGCATTACAATATCCTTCAGTTTCTTCTAAAAATGCATCACATGATCAAACAGCTGTTGATAATGCATCTTCTACTCCTGTGAGACAACTCTCTCCTACTCAAGTCTCTAATCATGATGCTGCATGTAACACATCTCCTCAAATTCTTTCTTCTTCTAAGTGCCAACAAACATCTTCATGTTCCAGTAAATCGGTACAGTCACAAGTTCCTCTTGGTGGCACTCACACTGATGTTAGAAACAAGTCTACTCAATATAAGAATTATGATCTTCGCCCTCGCACTCATAAAATGTATAAAAAATGAACTAATCTTCTTTTCTTTTTTCAGGATGACTCTTGATTTGTTACATATTCAGTCAATACTAGTTAGACTGATATTCGAGTAAGAAGAATGACTGTATAATTTTTTGTTTTCTTCCTCCAAGCTGCAGGCAGCTGTTATTTTTTTTTCTTTTTAGTCTTCTTCTCCTTGAAGCAATACAATGGTCATCCTCCAACTGTATGTATGGTTTTAATATTTTTACTATTCACTGTATTCATTTCTAAACCATAATTATTGTAATAAGTATATATTCTCTCAAATATGCCATATACTACTACTTCTAGCCTTATAAAGTTTTTTAGTGCAATAGTTGGTGCTAAAATTGAGAAAGAATTTGTCCTTTTATATTCTTATTAAAATATTATGTCATTATTTAAAGTTATTTTTGACAAATGTTTATCCTACTAAGAAAAGTGGATTGTAATTGGTGTAAGATAAACATGAATATGAGTACTCATAAAATCATTTTCCCTATTGTGACTTATATAATAATTTCTCTTTACAATGCATGCATGCTCTAACAATTAACCTCTTTTAACAAAAAAAAATGATAATGCATGATAAACTTATGCATACTAATATTTCTACTCTTATTATTGAACTATAGAAAAATGAATGACTCACAATAAGTATTATTTTTTTTTTGTATACTTCTGAGTATTTGAAAGTTCTTAAAGATATAAACAAAAAAAAAAGGTTTTTGTTATACTATAATAATACTTTGGATCCAAATATATTGGTTGAGTCATTATAGATTGATATAAAGCAAATACTTGATATATGACAAATACAAAAATGATCACTTGTTATTTAAAAAATGTTTGAAAAATTGCAATTAAACATTCAAAATATCTTATATAAATTTTTGACAATTGATTTTTGTTTGTAAGTTGACATTATCGAAGTCTTATACAAGATTGACATATTCATATAAGTTCCTTTTATCAGAATATAAATATCTTATGTTTTATGTTTATTTTGAATGAAGTGTGGTATTAAAAGTATTTATGCAATTATTGTCAATTTATGCTGAAAGTGTTCAAGAACATTCTTTTATGAGAGTGTAAACATTCTCTCTTTGAAAATTATTATATTCATTTTAAAAAATGTTTTTGTTGGAAAATAACATTGTATTTTTCTACCAATTTACATAGGCCTTTGGAATTTCTTATATTTTTCTTTGAAAATGTTGTTATTGAAGGATAATAAGGTTATTCAGTTAAGAGTAGTTAAAAGCTTAAAAAGCTATTATATGTTGATATATGTACATTTTTTTTGAGAGTCTAAATATTCTCTCTGTACCATTTGTATGTATTTTTTCTTTTTCAAATTTTCAACTTACAAATTCATTCAATTTATCATGTGTTATTTGAAACCATCCAATTTTTTTATATACAGTTATAGTATGATTCATATACAATTATAGTTTGATTCATTTTGTTGTCAACTGAAAATATACATATACATGTTGTTGTATAATCAAATATATTTACATATGCTAAAGCATTTAGTTATCATATTGCATTTTGCACAGCTTAACAAGAAACTGTTCATAGTTAAAGACTGTTGTTTCTGCAAATATATATAAATTTTAATTTTTTTTTTGATACATGATAAGTACCTCTGGAAGAAATTTTGTATACCTTCCATTTTTAATATTTGCTATATTTGGTATATTAATATAACGACTACTACCATAATAGTAATTATTTTTATTATTTAAATATCATGTAAAACAATTATTGCTATTCATATAACTATTTCTGGTACATTTATTTTGTGTAATTATTTTATATCTTTGTACATGTTTTAGAAAATATTGTTTCGATGAAAAAATTATTGAATTTTTGTCATCTCTCCAATATTTTCTTTTGGGGAGGCCCGGGTAGATATGTGGTGGTTACTCGATAACCCCCCCCCCCATATTTTTATTTTAATTCAATTTTATTAGCTATTTTAATTCCTATCATCTCCTTTTTATTAATGTTCTCAATTTAAATATTATTTTGATTTCGTTTCTTTTTATGTCGTCGCCTGTATATTTTTCTTCCTTACCTAGCTATCGAATGTTCTAAACCGGTAAAATCTTGTTTGAATTCATTCCTTCCGGTTTGGAAATCTTTCTAGAACAATCTCGATCGTTCTATGGGTGGTATTTCCGGTTAATCTGGCACTCCCCTTGGCCTATCAAATTCAAATCCACAGGTGACGTGATTTAACCAGCTAAATGCCTGGCCACCTTCTTTGGCCTTCATTCTTTAAGTGTTTATCAATTTTTTTCCTTATTGGATTCATATTTCACTATACATTAAATCGTAGCTTGGCCTATTTTCCCTCGCTCTCCTCATTCGAACGTTGCCAACTTGGCGTATTCCGGGTTTACTGTAACCCTTGTTCTTTTCTCCCTCCTGGCTCTGCGCCACCAGTGCAGTTGCGCAGTTGAAACTCAGTTGAGCTGGATGCAGTTGGGTGTCACCGATGCAGTTGAGATGTGCCGAGAAGTTCCGTAGATGCCGAGATATTTAGCGAACGCCGGGGCAAGTGTGCCCGCCCCGAGGCAGTTGAGCGGACGCTGTAAGATGGAAGGCAAATCCTTCGAATCGTCGTTATGTTGCGAAAAGCGATGCACCTCTACCGCCGCGACCTAAGTCCTTTGGGTTTTTTTTATTCCGGCTACTCAATATGTTCTAAGAGTTGTCATAGTTTATCTTCAAAGAAATCTCTCTTCAATTTATTTTCAAGAGTATTCAACCGATTTCCATTTCATCATTTTTAGTAAATTCATTTTTCCTCTGAAAAGAATGCAGAGAAAGTGATTCATATATGAGATATGTCATAATTTAATTTTTCCTCTTCATTTCATGATTAATCGGCCATAAGTATATATATAATTATCTGGGCATAAAACGGCATCCCAATTGAGAATATTGAATACCTTTTTGTGATTTTTCCAGACATATTCCTTTTGAAGCAATATCTAATTGATATTCTGAGATAATGTTGTTTTCATATCGTTCAAGAAAATGTTATCATGTTGTCAAAAATGCATACAAATATATATATGAAGAAGAGTTGTGCTAAAATATGTCGACTTATGTATATCATCTTTGTGGAGAATTTTTGCACCGAAATAATAATAATTCTATTTATATAAGTTTGTGCATGATAACATATATATATATATATACATATAAAAATATTCAAGTCATGAAGAATTTCACAAGTGATTATAAATAAATATGCTTGTCTTCTTCAAAATTTTCTCTTCATTTTATTGTGTCTATGCCTATTCATTTGTCTACCTGAAGTTGTCTTCATCAGCCAGGAAGTCCAGGTAACTTTTCTTCTTATCACTTTATATTCTTACATCTTTACTATGAGTTAATATTATCATAGTTAAGGATTCATTATTAAGAAATATCATGGTTGCCTCTTGTCGTATACTTTTTATTTAAGGGTCTTTTGCTGGCCTCCATCCAACGCAATGTCATTTACCCATTATTACGATCACCTAATCTATATTTGAGATGAAACAAGAAATAAGTGTTCTCATCTTCTTCCCATCTAAACACAACAGTACGGGTAACTCAATTTTCTCGCATACATTTTGAACCATGTCACGTGTACGTTAGTTTTTTTTTATGACTTAAGGTTAGTATTTTTAAAGAATCCAAAAAGTCTTGTTGGCGCTTTTTTTTTTTCTCTGCAAGTCGGGCTGGCTGTAATTATTTCGGTTTTGATTTTAGTTTTGATCCTTGTGTGTTAGGTTTAAGTAAGAGTCCTACATTGGGTCGGTTTATCCGCATTCATTCTCGTCCGACCCGATCTATAATTCGTGCCGTGTCGGGTTGGCTCTATATATTTTTTTTTCGTTACGGGACTGGTTGACTTCTACTATTTTACTGCGGAACTTGTTTTGATCGGGTTGGTTTTTATTGTTTAGGATTCGGATAGGGCATTAAGGTAGCATTTTAGGGTATTGTGTTTCGGGTTTGGGTTGATTTAATAATTCGAAAGAGTGTCCAAAATATTTTTCAGGTTAAAAATCTATTTACAATAAGACCCCGAAAATCGGACATCTCCATTTAGTGATCACTTTCTAACCCTTACATATTTCTATGGTTGTACTTGAGAATAGTGGGTATTTCCAAACATACGCACATGTATATGTATGTGTGCATAAACTATTACAAACACGATGCCTGTATTTTTGTGTGTATAAGAAACGAAAAAAGTTAGTAATATTTTTCCTATTTTGAAAGAAAAAAAAGGGTTCTTAAAGAAAAGGCAATTTTCTACCACACGTCTTACATATATTTTATTGACAAGCAGTAAATTGAATATATACTCATCCAAAATCAAATATGTATTTATTTCTGTCTGAAAAATAATTGTGCTCAAACTTTCTGTAATTTTCCCAAAAACCTAAATTTAAAAAATTTAAATATGAGCACAAAAATTACTGTAGTGGGAATGCTAGTGCTGTCAGGTATCCCGTTTTTTTAGACATTCAGAGTCCCGTCACATGCTAAAAGTTTCACTTTTTCATCATTCACAAATTGCATCAAATTTTTACGAGTTTAAAGGAAAATTTTATTTCTTTAGTCTGAGATGAGAAAATTCGACCACAAGTTGTCGACAGTAAGCCGTCACTACGACCGGATGTCACGGAATACTTTATATTTTCCTATAACTCATGGCACTTCTGATGTTCATTGTTTATTCTACTGACAGCTATATGGCGCCTAATAGGAAATAAAATTCAAGAACAGATGAGACATGCAAAAATTTATCAGTTTATTTCGATCACCTTATTCAAAAGTGCTTGGCGAGTGTTTTTATAAATGAATGAGTAAATAAAGGGAATTATTATTATTATTATTCAAATTAACGTAGATTAATTTCGCACGTGTCCTTATGGATCAAGTAACACAGGTGCATTTCGCCAGCCCCCCCACCAACTCAAATTTTTTCGACAATAATACCAGTCGTTTATACCTCGTTTGTACCCGTTTGTACCAGCAATCTTTTCGTTCGTACCTCATTTGTACTAGAGTAATAAAGAGTTTTTAGTGGGGGGGCTGGAGAAACGGCCAGCCCCCCCCACCTCAACATTTAAAAAAATGAATAGTGCCAATCGTTTATACCTCGTTTGTACCCGTTTGTACCAGCAATTTTTTCGTTTGTACCTCATTTGTACTAGAGTAATAAGGAGTTTTTAGTGGGGGGGCTGGAGAAATGCCAGCCCCCCCACCTCAGCATTTAAAAAAATGAATAGTGCCAATCGTTTATACTTCGTTTGTACCAGCAATTTTTTCATTTGTACCTCATTTGTACTATAGTAATAAAGAGTTTTTAGTGGGGGGGGGGCTGGAGAAACGGCCAGCCCCCCCACCTCAACATTTAAAAAAATGAATAGTGCCAATCGTTTATACCTCGTTTGTACCCGTTTGTACCAGCAATTTTTTCGTTTGTACCTCATTTGTACTAGAGTAATAAAGAGTTTTTAGTGGGGGGGCTGGAGAAATGCCAGCCCCCCCACCTCAGCATTTAAAAAAATGAATAGTGCCAATCGTTTATACTTCGTTTGTACCAGCAATTTTTTCGTTTGTACCTCATTTGTACTATAGTAATAAAGAGTTTTTAGTGGGGGGGGGGCTGGAGAAACGGCCAGCCCCCCCACCTCAACATTTAAAAGAATGAATAGTGCCAATCGTTTATACCTCGTTTGTACCCGTTTGTACCAGCAATTTTTTCGTTTGTACCTCATTTGTACTAGAGTAATAAGGAGTTTTTAGTGGGGGGGGCTGGAGAAATGCCAGCCCCCCACCTCAACATTTAAAAAAATGAATAGTGCCAATCGTTTATACCTCGTTTGTACCCGTTTGTACCAGCAATTTTTTCGTTTGTACCTCATTTGTACTAGAGTAATAAAGAGTTTTTAGTGGGGGGGGGCTGGAGAAATGCCAGCCCCCCCACCTCAGCATTTAAAAAAATGAATAGTGCCAATCGTTTATACTTCGTTTGTACCAGCAATTTTTTCGTTTGTACCTCATTTGTACTAGAGTAATAAAGAGTTTTTAGTGGAGGGGGCTGGAGAAATGCCAGCCCCCCCACCTCAGCATTTAAAAAAATGAATAGTGCCAATCGTTTATACCTCGTTTGTACCAGCTTGTACAAGTAATTTTTTCGTTTGTACCTCATTTGTACTAGAGTAATAAAGAGTTTTTAGTGGGGGGGCTGGAGAAATGCCAGCCCCCCCACCTCAGCATTTAAAAAAATGAATAGTGCCAATCGTTTATACCTCGTTTGTACCCGTTTGTACCAGCAATTTTCTCGTTTGCACCTCATTTGTACTAGAGTAATAAAGAGTTTTTAGGGGGGGGGCTGGAGAAATGCCAGCCCCCCCCCCACCTCAACATTTAAAAAATGAATAGTGTCAATCGCTTATACCTCGTTTGTACCAGCAATTTTTTCGTTTTTACCTCATTTGTACTAGTGTAATAAAGAGTTTTTAGCGGGCCGGGGTGGAGAAATGCCAGCCCCCCTCCTCAACATTTAAAAAAATGAATAGTGCCAATCGTTTATACCTAGTTTGTACCCGTTTGTAGCAGCAATTTTTTCGTTTGTACCTGATTTGTACTAGAGTAATAAAGAGTTTTTAGGGGGGGGCTGGAGAAATGCCAGCCCCCCCCCCACCTCAACATTTAAAAAATCAATAGTGCCAATCGCTTATACCCCGTTTGTACCCGTTTGTACCAGCAATTTTTTCGTTTGTACCTCATTTGTACTAGTGTAATAAAGAGTTTTTAGCGGGCCGGGGTGGAGAAATGCCAGCCCCCCTCCTCAACATTTAAAAAAATGAATAGTGCCAATTGTTTATACCTCGTTTATACCCGTTTGTACCAGCAATTTTTTCGTTTGTACCTCATTTGTACAAGAGTAATAAAGACTTTTTAGTGGGGGGGAGGGGGCGGAGAAATGAAAGCTCCACCACCTCAACATTTAAAAAAATGAATAGTGCCAATCGTTTATACCTCGTTTGTACCCGTTTATACCAGCAATCTTTTCGTATGTACCTCATTTGTACTAGAGTAACAAAGAGTTTTATAGGAGGGGCTGGAGAAACGACCCCCCCCCTCTTCCCCTCAATATTAAAAAAATGAACAGTGCCAATCGTCTATATTTTGTTTGTGCCCGTTTGTACCAACAATTTTTTCGTTTGTACCTCATTTGTACTAGATTAATAAAAAGTTTTTAGTGGAGGTGCTGTAGAAACAGTCCTTGCCCCTAAATATTTAATAATATGCATAAACTCTTATCGTTTATATCTCGTTTGTACGATATACAGTTTTTAAAACATTGAGGTAGAAGCTGGTCCTTTTCCCCGCGCAAAGTGAAAAACTTTTATTACTCTATGTAAAAATGAAGTATAAATAATTGGCACTATCTGTGCCAATTATAACAACTGTTAATATTGTATGCATGCTTTTTAAATACTGATTTCTTTTTAATCATTCTAGTACAGCTTAAAACCAAACGAAAAGATTGTTAATATAAATGGATACAAAGGAGGTGAAACGATTGGAGCCATTTATTTTTTTAAATATTGAGAGAGGGATTTTCACCGTCTCTCCATCTCCCACAAAAAGCCATTTATTACTCTTGAGCAAATGAGGTACAAACAAGATATAAATAATTAACACTACCTTTTTTTTAATTATTTTTTCTATCTTTATAAGAAAAAATATCGTTTTCGGGAAAATTTTCGAATTCCGGTTTTCGACGGATTTAAAAGCTCTAGGAGTCAGAAATTCCAAAAACCAACAGTGAGTCTATTTGTCTGCATGTGACATAAATTTTGTGAGCACACTATTTTAAGAACTAATGCATGGAATTTATAAAAAATATATATTTAGTTAGTCTGATATAAATTGGTGCTGATTAGATTTTGGTGAAAATCACACAACAGGTAATGCTGCTATGCTGCCTTTTGTGAGATTACCGTAATAACTATATCCAGAATGTCATCAGACTTCAGATTAAGTTAGTCCTTGACATGAATTGATGTTTTTTACGTTTTTGTGTAAACCGCTCGATAGGTGGCGCTGCTATACAGCATTATTTGAAAATTTCTGCAATCGCTCAATCTTCAGGTATAATGCACAAATTTTCATGAATTTGGTTAGTCCGTGACATGAGTTGACATTTTCTATATTTTGGTGTAAATTGGTTAATAGGTGGCGTTTCTATGCTGTATTTTTTTTAAGAATTCCTCAATAGCTCTATTTCAAGAACTAATTCACAGATTTCCATCAAACTTCAGATTCGATAAGTCCTTGACAGGAATTTATGCTGTTTATATTTTGTTGTAAATAGCTCTTCAGTTGGCGCTGCTATACAGCATTTGTTACGATATCTGTAACAACTCTCAAGAACTAATGCACGAATTTCTATCCAAATTCAGATTCAGTTAATCGTTGACATGAATTGGTTTTGTATACATTTTGGTGTGAATCGCCTAACAAGTAACGCTGCTATGCTGCATTTTGTCGGATTTACACGATTTTAGCGATGTTCATAACTCAAGAACT
Source organism: Maratus speculifer (assembly GCA_964019185.1). Classification (NCBI taxonomy): domain Eukaryota; kingdom Metazoa; phylum Arthropoda; class Arachnida; order Araneae; family Salticidae; genus Maratus; species Maratus speculifer. The sequence continues at coordinate 173,461,514 of OZ025299.1, forward strand.
AATGCATGGAACTTCATATCATTAAAATTCTCTTGATGGGCATATGTTACAATTTAATTTTGGCACTGTAATAGAAAATTTCGAAAATTTAACATGTATGAGATGGAAGAAAGTTTTGGGATTGCTATTAGCGACCAGTTTTGAAAAGGATACTTCCCATTTCTCCAGCCCTTTTCCCCAATTTTTTTTTTCTAAATTCCTAATTTTTTTTTTTTTTTTTTTTTTTTTTTTTTTTTTTTTTACCATTAATTTTTTTTCAATATTCTACTAAAGCTGACGTACAAACAAAAAGACTGTTGGTACAAATGAATACAAAGGAGGTATAAGCGATTTCGTTATTTATTATTTCAAATATTGAGACAGGGGTCTGGAGTTTCTCCATCATCACACAAAAAACCGCTTATTACACTGGTAAAAATCCTTATATATATTATAAATGTGAAAGTGTGTCCGAAAATTGGAATGAACTTGGCTTCAAAACGGATGGATTAATGTCTTTGAATTTTTGTATATAGATAGATTATTGGTCTGAAATGAACATAGGCTAATTTTTATTTATTTTATTCAAATATTTTTCTTAATAATTCAACATTTCACTATTTTTCATACAGAATAAATTGAAAAATTTTCCATAATATTTAATCATCTTTCTTTTTTCGTTGCCAAAAAATAAAAAAACCGGAATAATTATTTCTCTTCTGTAATTTATTTTCAACTGAAAGATTTTCACGTGATAAAAGAAAATGAAATAAATAAATGGACCCTATTCTGCTTTTCTGTTCGAGGTTATAAACCGTGATTTTACCAATTGTGACGTCAGAGGAATACTGTTTTTCTTCTTATATCACGCAGACGATTATATAAAATTTCTTTTACACTTAGAAGACTTCACAAGAATATAACTTCACACTTTACAAGAATATGAATATTTTAGTAGTTTTTCCAGATATTAATCCGTAATAAAAATGAACCTTTTTCTTTCTTTCGGTTCGAGGCTATAAAATTCAACTTTTTACCAATTGTGACGTCACAGGAATACTTTCCATTAAGAATTTTAAAAATATCAATGTAACGTCATATCTGAAACAAAGTACAGAAATTCGGCTATAAGTTTTTAAATTTTCAAAAATTCTGTTTTTTTTTTTCGTTTTACGGAAACTACCCCCTTTTTGACACTTTCTAACATGGTCAAAAAGTGTTTACGACTTCAACTTGTCTGTATACCGGATGCCAAGTGCCTGGGGTCTGCCGTCTGTTTGTCCGTGTTTCAACTTGAGTAAATATAGTGGAATTCATACGAAAATAACACACGTTATTGAGATTTGCTATAGCATGTGCGGCATTGAAAATGAACTAGGTAGCAATTATAACTGAATCACAGGAGCACTCAAAAGGGGACTTTACATTATGATATACGGAGAAAAAATCATTTGTGGTGTATTTTGATAATGTTACATATTTTTAAATGTAATGAAATTTACATGCATTTTTAAGGTTCAGAAGAATAAGGTTACTATCGAATATGTTAAGTATAGTACTTATAATGTGCGTACAGTGACCTCAAAAGTATTTCAATATATCATAGTCTGTGAAGAAAAACCATTTGCAGCATATTTTAATAAAGTTATTTTATTAAGGTTATTTTAATAATATTGAAATTGATATCAGTTTCTGAAGTGCACTAAAACAGGATTTCTGTAGAAAATGGGGTGAAAAGGTTTAACATTCTTTTACAAGATAACAGAAAAATGTTCGGTAATATGATAGTCTACGGGGAAAAAATATTCCCAGCGTATTTTAATTGCGTTGCACTATTTCAAACATGATGAAATTAATATACTGAGATAATCAATACAATGATAAATACTGAAATTTACTAATATGCTTGCAGTAAAGTATGATTTGCATCACATTTGTTGTTCATTTACAGAGGCGCATAAAAGATTTTGTGTCCAGATCTCAGATATTGTATCCAAAGTGTGGTCTATTAGAAAAGATTGCTGAAGAGCTTTTTCAATTATAGTATGTATTTTAAGGAAAACTAATGCATTCTGAAGTTCAGCTACATTTGGTATAATAAGAGATGTTTGTAGAATTTAAATAAATCATGTATCGTACTATACAATAAATTGGATATATGGTCACCTGTGCAATAGCGATTCCCGGAAATATGAATTCAATAATTTGAATCGGGTTTTTTGCTTGAATAATTTAAGCTAAATATGCGGTCGTTTAAATATTTGCACGTGATATACAGGACTGTACAAAAGAATTCAAGTACGTTTCTGTCTATTATTAGAAATTGCTCAAGGTGAATTTTAATCTTCGTTATATTTTTTCTAACTAAGCAAAATTTTAACATTGTATTTAGAATATTTACAAGCACATAGATCACATACACAGATGCAGAAAAGAATGGGCCGGCGAAATTATGTATTATGGAAATGTTGGATATTTTTTTTATTACCTAGATTTAACACATGATTTTTCTTTCTTTGATATGGAATTCTGAAATGCACTACAACATGATTTCTGTACCATTGGGGTGCGTTACAGGTGTTATACAGTATAAATGGTTGCAATTTCATTTTCGCGATCGTTAATATTATCTAACACATTTTCCATTTATTTGACTAAGTCCTTTAAGTCCCCTATAAAAAAAAAAAAAAAAAAAAAAAAAAAACTACTGCATAGCCTGGTATAAGATATGTGTTATATATATTTTAAATTATTGTTAATGAAATGTTTTGTTTAATTAAAGCGTTTATCCTTTTTTTATGCTACGTGAACGACGTCACGGGTAACAGCTAGTAAGGTATAAAAGGGTTATAAAAGACTGGGGCTATCTATAGCTTTTTTTTCCTATTTTAATATTGAAATGTGCGCTTCCAGTGTCCTCAACTTACTAAAAACTTTTATTATTCTAGTACAGATGAGATAGAATTGAAATCACTGTTTTTACAAACGAGTACAATTAAGATATAAACGATTGCAGCAATTTATTTTGTAAAATTCTAAAATTGGAGCTTCCCGTTTCTCCAGCTTCCTCTACCCCCACCTTATTAGTTCTTTATTATTCTAGTAATGTTGATGTACTAACTAAAAGAATGAAGTATATAAACGATAGGCTGTACTATTTTTTTAATATTGAGGTGAGTGCTAGTCGATTGACCGGAACCCCCCCCCCCCTTTCCTTTAAAAAAATTATTATTCTAGTACAAATGAGGTATACATGAAAATATTGAATCCACAAACGGGCACTAATGAGGTAAAAACCATTTGCGCTATTCAGTTTTTTAAATATTAAGGCAGGAGGTTGGCCGTTTCTACAGCCCCCCAAATACAAACTGTTTATTACTCTAGGACAAATAAGGTACAAACGGAAAGATGGATGGTACAAACGGGTACAAATGAGATATAAACGATTGACACTGTTCATATTTTTAAATTTTAAAATGGGTGTTTCTCAGCCCCTCCGCCCAATAAAAACTCTTTAATATTCTAATACAAATGAGATACAAACGAAAAAATTGTTGGTACAAACAGATACAAATGAAGTATAAACGATTGCCACTGTTCATTTTTTAAAATATTGAGGTGGAGGATTGACCGTTTCTCCAGCTCCCCCACTAAAAATCATTTATTATTCTAGTACAAATGATGTACAAACGAAAAGATTTTTGGGTAAAACTATTACAAACGACGTATAAACGTTTGGCACTGTTCATTTTTGAAAATATTAAGGTGGGAGGCTGGCTGTTTTTCCTGTCCCCCATTAAGAACTCTTTATTACTCTAGTACAAATGAGGTACAAACGAAAATATTGTTGGTACAAAAGGGTAAAAACGAGGTATAAACGATTGGTACTATTCATTTTTTTTAAATGTTGAGGTGGGGGGCTGGCCGTTTCTCCAGCCCCCCCGCCCCCCACAAAAAACTCTTTATTAATCCAGTACAAATCAGGTACAAACGAAAAAATTGCTAGTACAAACGAGTATAAACGAGGTATAAACGATTGGCACTATTCATTTTTTAAAATGTTAAAGTGGGGGGGGGGCTGGCATTTCTCCAGCCCCTCCCCCACAAAAAACTCTTTATTACTCTAGTACAAATGAGGTACAAACGAAAAAATTGCTGGTACAAACGGGTACAAACGAGGTATAAACGATTGGCACTATTCATTTTTTTAAATGTTGAGGTGGGGGGGCTGGCATTTCTCCAGCCCCCACACTAAAAACTCTTTATTACTCTAGTACAAATGAGGTACAAACGAAAAAATTGCTGGTACAAACGGGTACAAACGGGTACAAACGAGGTATAAACGATTGGCACTATTCATTTTTTTAAATGTTGAGGTGGGGGGGCTGGCATTTCTCCAGCCCCCCCCCCCCACTAAAAACTCTTTATTACTCTAGTAAAAATGAGGTACAAACGAAAAAATTGCTGGTACAAACGGGTACAAACGAGGTATAAACGATTGGCACTATTCATTTTTTTAAATGTTGAGGTGGGGGGGCTGGCATTTCTCCAGCCCCCCCACTAAAAACTCTTTATTACTCTAGTACAAATGAGGTACAAACGAAAAAATTGCTGGTACAAACGGGTACAAACGAGGTATAAACGATTGGCACTATTCATTTTTTTAAATGTTGAGGTGGACTAAAAACTCTTTATTACTCTAGTACAAATGAGGTACAAACGAAAAGATTGCTGGTACAAACGGGTACAAACGAGGTATAAACGACTGGTATTATTGTCGAAAAAATTTAAGTTGGTGGGGGGGCTGGCGAAATGCACCTAAGTAACACATACATTCAAACAACTCAACAGCAACCTGATAAGATTAAATGATACAAAATGGATAGAAATTTCCAATTTAGACAGGCTTTAGCTTTAATCTTAGCAAGATATATGTATATACATGTATATATAATCGAAGAGCTCAGATTATAAAGGTGGTGAGAGACACAATCATAATTACCTTTATTATCTGAGCTCTTTATTTGTATCGATCGCATTGTTTTAACAGGTATCGCGAATTATTTTCCGTTTAAAGCATGATTCCGTTACATGGTTCCCTTTTAACAGATTTAGAGCTCATGATACCCCGATTTTGAGGCATTTGCCCCACTCTTTTTACTCTCTGTCAGTTTTTAAGTAAGTTCGAATTATATAAATACGTAGTACCTATAGCAGCGCTGTACGAAAGGGAGAGCGAAGGGGGCGGTCGCCCCGGGCGCGGAAATTTAGGAGGCGCCAAATTTGTACAACCAATGTCATTTTTAGCATGTCAGAAGCAAAAGTTTGGGGGGGGGGTGCCAAATTGAGACTTTGCCCCGGACGCAGTTTTCTCTTCGCACGCCCCTGTCTTATAGTCGTCATCTGTCTGATCGTCAGACCGCATATAACAGAGAGAAAACTACCGAACCGAATCATTTAAATATAAAATGTATAAATGATGTTTTATTTTGACGAATCATTTCAAATTTTATGAACATCGGATGTATAGTTTGATTACAGGTGCAATCAAAAGTATTCCATTACATTACAGTCAATGGGGAAAAATTTGTTTCAAATCCATTTTAATATTGCTTCATCCTTTGAAACAGGATAAAACTGAAATACATTTACTGATGAGTGCTAAAATAGTCTGTGCAATAGATGCAAAAAATGTTTATTATTTATTTACAGAGCTATACAAAAGAATTCTGTTAGATAATGATAAATGGGAAAATGGAAAACATTGTTTTCGGCGCATTTCAATCATGTTAAATTATTTCATGTATAGTGAAATTGATATACGTTGCTGATATTTACAACAAGATACTTCCTGCATAATACAAAGTGCTAACAGCATTAACAGGGACTCGCAAAAGATTTCGGATGCATACTGCACCAGAAATAATGTATGTTGCAGATTTTTGCTGGAAGTGCATTTTTAGTTGTGATTTGAGTTTTTAAGTTTAACTACATTTTTTAATATTATGTTGTGTCTATAAATACTATCGATCATATACAGGACAACACAACATAATCTGTAATAGAGCTCATCAGTGGTGACGTCACAACCCCAGAAATTGGTTCAAAACAAACCACAGAGTTAAAAAAAAAGATTGAGATGAAATATATTGTTTTATCGTGAAGCTAAAAATTCAACACTGAAACTGATTTAAACAAGTTACAATTCGGCCCAAACACTTGCAGATCGCTTTTAAAACTTCAGCAATTCAACAATCAGCCTTTGAACGGTATCTGATTTCATATTGAAAGACTTTTTTTGAAGGTATATCGTGCATCTCTAACAAACTCCAAACTCTTTCGGTTTATATTGGCCCAGTTACCATGGAAATGCGGGGTTGAGTTGTCTGTGACGTCACACTGGTGAGCTCTATAGTTACTGAGTATGAATGAAAATAGCTCAAAAGTGGTTTTCGAATGAGTTACGCATTTTTGCGATATCCCGTGATAGTTGATGATTTTAGGTTTCCCATGTTGATTATGTTCTATTTAAGGTGAAGTCCTATTATTTTCGTATTACTGAATAGAAGACACATATTCGTATCAAATTTTGTAATTCATGCATGTTTGCACAAGTGTTTAACAGCTAATGAATCAAACTCTGACTATTTGTAAAATTAATTATAGTACGAACGCACCTTATTTGCCACGTTTGACGTGGTATTACCTTTTCTTTTCTTTTTTTTTTCTTTTTATATTATTAGTAATTTATATTATGACAAAAATTTTCCCATTCCAAAGAGATATGTATTTTTTTTTTTTCAATTCGATCGAAAATTATTTTAATTTAATATATTAGTATTTTTTTTTTCTCAAATGTCATGCATTCTAATTTTTTAAAGACAAAACATCGAAAAAAAAAAAAAAATAGTGGCAGATAATAATCCTGCAGATTTACATGAAAGGAATGATGCGTCAAAAGCAGGTAAAACAATTTTTTTAATAATTATTTTTTAATACGTTTTCTGTTATTTATAAAAAAAAATTTTTTTTTCGTTGTTACTTTGTTTGTAATATATTTATACTCAGCTCTGTATTCGTGTGAGAAAAAATAGGCTGTGCGCTTCATTTGTTATCTCGAGACACAGAGGATGTAGGATAAATTCTTTAAAACAGCGGTTCCCAATCTGTGGGTCGCGACCCACTGGTGGGCCGCGGCAGTTGTTTTGGTGGGTCGCGGAAAAATCGAGTTTTGTCATCAAAATTAACATAACTTTTATTTCATGTGTTTAAAAAGATATGACAATTTCAGCAGGAAGTATCTAATTGACTATAAAGTTATGTTTCATAATAATTAAATGTATTTTTAACTACCTTTTGTAGTTCGTGCATTATTTTTATTACTATTCACTTATACCCATTGAGATTACCGATTCTTGTTTTTGTTGATCATGTATCTTTCGAGCAAAAATTTGTGTCTTTCGTAGGATAGAATAACCGAACGTATAAGAGATCGTACAAAAATTGCTATACTGATATACAACTTCTTGGGTGAATCGCGATTTTTTTTTTTTTTTTTTTTTTTTTTGAAAGGTGGGTCTTGAAAATTTCTTTCCCTGAAAGGTGGGTCGCGTACCAAGAAAGTTTGGGAACCGCTGCTTTAAAAAATCCAGAAGGCATATGCCTTATACCACTATATTTAACCTCTATTGATCTTGCTTAGTTACAGTTAACGGTTGACAAAATCAAATATTTGGGAGAGTGTAGCTTGGGGCGGGGCCGCGAGGCCCCGACTCAAACATCCATATGCGGCCTTTCCCAAAGAAAATTAATATTGCAAAGTTTTTGTTGTTTGTTACAAAGTTTTTCTTTCTTTTTCTTGTCAGAAAAGGAGAAAGCCTGTCCCTTGCAACATTACAGTACATAAGAAATCAAACAAGAAATTTCATTTCAATCGGGCGTAGTTACAAAGCGCTTGATATTTGATTAAAAAAAATATTTCTTTCATTCAACCTTTTTTTTATATTTTTTTTTCATAGTTGGAAAAGGGACTTCAGTCCAGTGTTGAATCCAGACACTTTTCTGCGGGAGGGACTTCTGGACTCCGGGGGGGGGGGGGAGGGAATTTACACTTTATTATCATTGAAAACTTTTCCTGAAATTCACTGAAATTTTCCGTGGTGACACTTGATAGCTCCGAGGGGAAATGTCCCCCTCGGGCATATATATATATATATATATATACAGGGTATCCCAGAAATAATGGGACAAGTTTAAGAAGAGGGGGAGGAGGAGATATCACATGGATTCAGTTTTACATAGCAACCCGTGGTCGGAAACGTTTTCTTGACAAAATTACGGACGACACAAAACACAAGAAAGACCGGACACGAATAAGAGGCGAAAACATGCTTACTATCCTTAATACAGCAAAAAAGTAAGAAAAAAGAAAATTAAAGAGACAATGATCGTCATTAAAACAGGTGTTCAAAATTACGATCCCGGGCCGTGATGCATGCAGCGCATCTCCGAAGCATGAATGATCTAATAATCTCGTAAGTCTCAGTAATTTTGCAGCATTAAGGATAATAAACATGTTTTCTTTCCCTACTCGTGTCCGGCCTTTCTTGTGTTTTGTGTCGTCACTACCGCGCCAGAAAAACGTTTCCGACCATGGGTTGCTATGTAAAACGGAATCTGTGTGATGACACCTACTCCTCTTAAAGTCTGCCCCATATATATAAATATGTATACAATATCATTACTTGTAGTACTATATATATGTATACAACCAATCTGCCCCCCCCCGTCGGGCGCACCGTGCCCCCCCGTCGGGCAAATCCTGGCGCCGCCCTTGAGTCTAAGCTTTCGAAATCATTTAAAGAAATACAAAAAATAACGTTAAAAAATAGTTTTTTGTTACTCCAAAGTCTAAAGCGCCCCCTATCGGCATTTTTTGAAATTGAACTTTAAAATTTTATTTCAAGAAAATACTGGCATAAAGAAAATTTTTTGCAAAAACCGCAAACGAATCGACCAATTTTTCCATTTTTTATAATCATTTGAAATTTCGGACCCTAAACTTTAATGCCCCCTATCTCCTTGGGAATACGTCTGGGACCCTTAGTCTCCTATTTAATATTATTTGTCTTTAAGTGTACTATAACCCCTTAAAGTTCTGCCCATCTTTTATGAATCACCCTGTATATTGACACTAATCAATGAATATATGAATACAACCCCTCTTGTTTTTGCTTCATTTTGAGAATAACGGATTTTCAACTTATTAAATTGACGATTATTTTCAGAATTTTCAATTTATGATTTTGTGACTTTCACAAAAGTTGCTCTATACATTTAGCTAACATAATATGCAAATGAAATTTTGATATCGTTGACGCATGCGCAGTAAAAAATTATTTAGTAAACCAACTTATTTTGTATACAATTTTCATTATTTTTTAATTCTGATTACAAGGTACTGTGTGCAATGTTGTTTTTTATATTTTCTGAAAAAAATATTATTTTATATTAAGAACTCTGAAAATTATAAGGAAAAAACTTGGAAAAATTTGGGACCATTTTTATAAAAACCTTAATTACTCTGCGAGTATGCATGCTATTTGCATAAAAATGAACACAGAGTATTACAATAAGGCATTCAATCATAATCTAGAGTTTGAGCGCTTTTGCTACATTAGTTTTGACAGGGTTATTCAAAAGATATTCATTCTTTTTTAATTTGTTGACGGTCCCCTATAGAGTTTCGGTAAAAAATCTTCACGGAGATGTATGACGTATACTATTATATTTATACACTAAGAGTTTCGAGATGATTCCTCATGTATTTTTCTAGATATTTAGTAAAATGTCTAAAATCGCAAGTGTCCCATAATCAATGGCAATATAGTGTATTTTGCACAACATTTAAAAAATTTCCACGTGCTTTAAACAATTAAAATGTATAATAATGTATATGATATATTTCCTTCTTTTTTATAAAAAAATATCTTTTTTTTTTATCTTTGCAAAATATTTTACTTTTCAAAATACATAAATTATTACCTTTTTTATTTTAAATCTGTTCATTCAAAATACAGTAACATTTTATAGCATTTTTTAATATAAAACAAACTGATTACAGATTCTTAAATATTTTTGTTTTTGGATAACCATAATATTTTTATTCATAAATCTTTTTTTTTTTTTTTTTACTACCATTTAAAAAGCAGTGAAGTAAAGTAGATTTCAAAATTTATTGTTTTTTTAATTAAAACCATAGGAAATATCTATAAAATGTTCTATTAATTTTTATTTTAAATATACATACCTCACTAATTACCGATAGTATTCCTTATAGCGACTTAAAACACATTCCTTGCGTGAACCGTGCTTAGTGAAAGCCATGCTGGTACCATGTGTTATAGAAGTTTTCATAACTTCAAAATCTTAGGTGACCCAATAATGAGCGTGTGCCGGGGTTTCAGGTTGCTAGGATACTACACAGTTAGAACGCCAAATCCCCTGAAAAATAAACGCCAAAATTCTCTGGATTAAGGGCTTTCGCATGACCTTAGTGAGAAATAGACCTCATTGCTGCCACAGTTTATATGGAGGTTAGAGTAATAATATTAAATTAGAGTTTACATGATAGTTACACTCTGTAGTGGCCTACATTTTCCCCTTTCCACAGAAAAACTAAGAATCGTCCCTGATTTTTGCTCATCCATTTAGATTTCATGTCAAGTTAAAAAGTTTTGATATACATTTTTAAAAACCTGAGAAGTTGAATGTCATAATCTAATTCATTGTTAATGTATCCTGCTTTTATCAATAGGTTTGATAATTTTAAGTTATATTCTAATGCATTGTTTCATTTTCTTTGTAAGTTTCTTTTGTATTGTTTCTTTTCTTTTTCTTCGTTGAATTTTCGTTCTTTTGATACACTGGGAGAGAAATACACTTTTGATTATCATAAAGTAATTTTTACCTAACATAAGGGAGAAAAGAGTGTAATAAAAAACTAAATAAATAAATAAATAAACAAACAAATAGATAAAATAACATAAACTATCCTGTAATGCGAAAAAAGTCTAGAAAAAGATACATTACATTCCACAGTTTGATGATGCTTTGACTTTTATTCAATATTTTAAAGCCACTTTTCAGTGTTCTTATATATTTCAAATCTACCATATATTCTATTTCCTACTACCTTCTATGTAATACGCATAAAAAAAAACGAAAGAAAAGTATTTCAAAACAGCCTGTAAGATAAGAAAAAAGATGAAATTTCATTTTTAAGTTACAGATGTTAATAAATAGATTTCTAAAATTACACACCAAAGATTCTTTTTTTGCCATAAGTTAATATAGAGTTCTAGAAAAATGATTGAGACAAAATATGATTGTACACACATTTTACTATTAACATTATTATTTTCACCAATGATCAGGACCTTACCTGCCGGGCGGAATGCCTAGCTTAAGTATATTTTTACCTCTCAAACAATGTATTTTTTAATATTAATAATCACAATAAAAAAGAAAATACTTACCAAATTTTCAAATTTCCTGGTTGATTTTCAAATTTCCTGGATTTTCTTTTCTCTTTTAGAGACTTTTAAGATATCGTTTCCTGTTTAAGAGGATTGTGATTTTGATATTATTTCGCGTTTTAAACTAGTGAAAAGGTGATGCGTGTTTTACATTATTTAGGTTTTCTTAGGAACTTTTAGTCAGAATTACACGTTTAATCTATAGAAACATCAGAAAATAAATCAGTAGTTACTATAATAGTGACTCCGTAATTCGTTTGAAATATTTTTCGTTTGAAATGTTTCGTTGGAATGTACTTCGTGATATAAAATAATATAAATTCGATGTTATTATTATTTTTTGAAAGACAGATCAGTGTGTCCGTATCACTCTCAATGTACGCTTCCGAAGGCAGTCGGACCAACAGCTCTAAGCTCGCTTAGATAGATTTTGTTATTATTATTATTATTGTACCGCAGACCAGGCCCCTGCCTGCCGGGCAATATGGCTTAATGGTTTTTTTTACCTGGCTGCGGGACAGAAACCGCTTGATTGTCACAAGCTGATATCTACCTGAATGTGGCTGTATCGCATTTATTTTTATAATATTAGTTACTATCCTGGCCTGTTCTAGGTTACTTTTAATTATTTGTTTGGGTTCATTCGTACGATGTTGTAATTAGAAGGGATTAAAAAGAAAGGGGGTAACGCTAATTCTTCCATAGAGCTCATACGAGCTGCCTATACGACAATTAATACTCGAGTTTGATCTCGTAATTTAGAGCCTTGATCGGATGACGAGATCTTCACCTGACAAGGCATCCGGATTTTACTATTTTTTTATTATTTTTTTAGCACGACGGATTTTACATGCACCAGGTGCCGTTAGCGTACATGGTATAGATTTTGTTATTTGCTGTCTGCAAGACGAAATTCACCTACTCGTGTCATGTGTGATCCGTCTGACAAGTACCTTGATGATAATGTTGCAGCACTCTTTATCGAATTAATTCAGCTTTCTGCGTTTGCTAGTTCTTTATTGCTAATTAAAAGTGTTAATTCCTCTCTTTTTCCTACTAAACAGGAAAGAATAAATGTGGGAAAGATATTACTCTTTTAATTTTTTTTACGAATTGACTGGACCAGCCGGTACATACTCGTACTGAAAAGCGTGAAAACGCGAGGGAAATCTGTAAACAAGTGGATTAATACAGGGAGTTAATACATTTTTCTAATTAATATCCTATAAATTAAGATTAATTAGCCTACATTTAATAATAAAGTACTTAGACATAAAATAATAAATGGATCATTTAAGGGGAAATGTTAAAGTTTAAGGAGAAATGTTTAAGAGGAGAAATGTTTAAGAAGAGGAAATGTTTCCCCTTAAATATAGGGGAGAGTGGGGATACTTGAGCATAGGGGATACTTGAGCCACCCCTAATATCTCTACAGTTGGTTAATTTTTCTTTCTAAAACTGCCAATATGATAACATATTTATAGTTCTGAACATGTAAAAAAGAAATCACACATCTTGGTACCATTTTGAAAATATAGTGATTAATAGTTGTCTTTTCCCTATCTGAAGTAAATATTTGGGTGCATGGCTTTTTTGTTTTTTTGTAATCAAAGTTTTGTTTAAAGTTGCAACTATATACATACATTCAATAAGCATAATTTCAATTGTATTTTGAGTCGAAAATAGTTCTAATAGCTGCATGCTTTATTTAGTAAAACTGTGGGAAACAAAAATAGTGATAGTGGGGATACTTGAGCCAATGAAAGTGGGGATACTTGAGCCATGCCTCAACCATCCCCACTAGAAATTAAACATGGGTGAAACAAACAAAAAATAAAATTCCATCCTTATATTCACTAATAGATATTTTTCTGGATAAAAGGGAGAATAATTTTTTATTTTATTTATTTTTTCTTAAAAAAAATAACGACCTAAAAATGTTTAAAAATGTATATTTTTTAAATGAAAATATCTATTTTATTTTTCATTTTGACTAACAAAATAGCCTTTCTAGATAAATGTAAACATAGTTTTCAATTTAACTTTCATTAAATTAAAATTACTTTTTAAAACGGTTTTACAGGCTATAATCTCTAATACTTTAATTAGTTAGGTCCAACATATTAAAATATTTATTTTTTAATGTAACGTATTAAGATTAATATTTTATATTGAAATCGTAACCTCTGTTGCTGTAACTTTTTTTTAACTAAGAAAATTGAAAAATTGGTAAAAAGAGCGCACAAAAAACAAGAAAAGCAACAAAAATCCCAGTTCAAACTTACCTGCATGGAGCCAAAGAGGAAGACAAAATCTTTTCCTGTGAAATCAAAAAAGTGTTTGAAATAGTAGAATGATACATCTGGCTTAAATTCCGACAGCTACTAAATTAAAAGCATGAGTTCGACAATATCATTAGAGGAAAATTCTGTCAATGATGGTGATGATGTGAAAAGAAAACCTTCTATTGATGGTTGGTTACTAATAAAATATGCCAGAAAGAAAACTGTAAAAATATTTGTTGGATAAGTGCTTAATATTTTGAAAATGAAATTTGCACGAAGAATTTCAGATTCCAAATTTAAATGACTCTGAACTGAGGATGTTTCTACCGTCGTTATAACTCAAGTTAAAATTATCCTCCAACAACCAGTTTTAACGACAAAAAATGATCGTATTACTAGCTTTGTTTTCTCAATTGGTTTTGAAGGACTTTACGTTTCATAATTTATCATTCTGTAAAATGTTTGTGCAAAAATAAAGCGAAAAAAATTGCTTTTGTAGGTATTTTTCCTTAGTGGCTCAAGTATCCCTTCAGCATGGCTCATGTATCCCCGCCATGGGGATACTTGAGCCACGATGTAAAACAAAAAATAAACATTTATTATACATAGAAAAATAGTTCAAAATTAATTGAAAGTGGTTTTTAGTTGAAGAAAAAATATCAAATTTTCATTTTCAATGTTTTATTTTATTCTAAAAAAATATAAAAAATTTAAAAAAATTAAAATTCAAAAAATGGCTCAAGTATCCCCATCTTCCCCTACTATTTAAGAGGAAAAACGCATTATAATACTTGTACACTTACTAATAACATAGATATATGCATACTTTTATACCAACAATCCTATATGCATTTCATGCATGCATACATTAATGTCGTCCTACGCACATACGTACATGCATACAAGCATACATACATAGTACATACATGCATACAGAAACATACATACTAAAATTTATTATAATTATATTATAACAGCAAAAACAATGTAAGGATAAATATCACAGTTAACTAATTGGCTTAGTAGGATTAGTATAATATTATGAGAGAAATAAAATAAATCAATATGAATAATATTAGAAATGTGAGAAAAGAAATACTCTACGATGTGGATACGAATAGAAATAGAGAACAAAAATCTTTGCGTAAAAGACGCTTATCATTACATTTTAACACCTGCAAGGAGAATAATATTAAATTAGTCTATTTTATATTCACCCGTAACAAAATCAATTATTTTAAAATAAATCAATATTAATAATATTAGAGATGTGATAACAGAAATTTTCTGCGATGAATGAATGATAACGAATGTTCATGAATAAAGATTGAGGAAAAATTCTTTGCGAGAAAGATGCTCATTATTACATTTTAACACTTGTAAGGGGAATAGTGTCAAATTAGTTTATTTAATATTCACCAGTAACAAAACCAATCACCTTTGAGGTATAGGAAATAATTAAAAACCCAAACTTATGTACTGTGAAAATTTGCATTGTTGATTACGTAAAAAGATTACATTTCACTCATTTAATGTTAAAATAAACAAATTTGTAATGTGTTATTATGCGAAAGACACTGAGACAGAAAAAGATAGAACGAAGAAATAATAAATTTTTATTTTAGTCTTTTTTCTTTTTTTTTTTTCTTTTTTTTTTTTTCTTTTTTTTTTCTTTTTTTTTTCTTTTTTTTTTTTAAGGCAAATAAAATCCCGAGTATATTTTGATGCAGCAATTCTTTATAACAATTCAACTAAATTTGCTATTAATTTACGTTTGAAATAGAATGAAAATCTGTCTTTTTCTTGACAGATTTCAGTTAAGTGCAAAAGTGTGGTTTTAATAGTTAGTCTTCCGTAATCAGGTCTGCAGCCAAATATCATGTTTCAGAAAATGTGATTTGGTACAATAGTGCTTTTAAAAACAATTAATGTTAGCTGCATCTACTTTAAGGACGTTGTAGCTATGATGACAATGCTCAGAAGTAGGCCCAATAGCAGAAAATGAATCGAATGTAAATAATAATAATAAAAAAATAATAAATATAAATATAAATAAAGCCGAAAATAATATGGGTAATGAATTGCCAATAGTAATGCCATTTTCTCCTTATTTTTTATAATAACAGATGAATACTCATTGCAGTGTCGTATCTTTAAAAAATCATTCTTGAAAACTACTTAAAAAGTCATAGAAAAAATCCATTTAAATGAGCTAAGTTTCCAAATCAGTTTTATTCAAATGTTATTTTTTTCATATTTAATGTTAAATGGAGCAAAAAAATTGCGATATTTAGAAGTAATGTATCAGCAATAAAAGCAAAAACAATTGCATGATTCGTTGCCAGTGGCGTTTTGGTATCGACATACAATATTTTGGAATTTATGATATCTAGAAAACAATACATTTATGGAGACGGTGGAAAAATACGTACTGAAAGAAATATGACTTTCTCACTAAAATGAAACAAACAGCACTTTTATAGATATCAGTAGTAATTTCCAATTCTTCAGAAAAGTATGGTTTCTTCCTTTCATTTGCTTTTTTTGAGCGCCCCCCCCCCCCACCCATCACTAGTGACCGATTATTATTATTATTATTATCATACAATACATTTCTGGTGACGGTGGAGAAGTCCGTACTGAAAGAAATATGACATTGTCACTAAAAAGAAACAAACAGCACTTTTATAGATATCAATAGCAATATCCAATTCTTCAGAATGTATGCTTTTTTCTTTTCATTTGCTTTCTTTGTCCGCCCCCCCCCCCCCCTGCACATCTTTAGTAACCGATTATTATTATTTCTATCATCAATGAATATTATGCATAAATGAGGCTGAAAGAAATGTAATCGTGTACAGACGTGCAGGCAGAAATAGGGCTTTATCAGTAAAAGGAAATATCAATCAATAGTATCAGTATCAATATTCATTTCCTGTTTTTCGAAATGTATGTACTGATAAAAATTTCTATAAAAACACAGGGAAAGAAACGAGACTCTGTAAATTTACACAAGTTCTCGGTAAAAAGTATTCAATCGAGTTTCTCGGTAATCATTTTACAGAGATTTCCTTATATTATATCTAATTCCCTGTAGTGATTTCAATGTCTCTATTTAAAAATATTTTTATCTTTGTTAAAACTTTTGTAATTCAAAATACAAACGGCTAAAATTATTTTACAATTTTTTTAGAAATATTAAAGAAATTTAGACAGGGAAAAATCATCTCCCCGGAGTTAGCGGGGATTTTTATCGACAATCAGTTTGCAAATTTTCCTTCACTATATGCCAGAAGCTCAGTAATATTAAAAGTAAATTGCGTAGTATTATTTCAAATGTGTTATTATTACTACTATTATTTCATTGGCGTTTTAAAAATATATTAATCTTCTAAAAACATATCCCACAAAATGAATAAAATAATGAAAACGTAAAAAATAACATTTAAATAAAATATTACATTTTTCCTGTTTATTTTTCTTTTATCTCTTACTAAAATATTCTATTAAAATTTAGCGCATTAAAAAAATAGTGTGTGACAATTTCGAAAAATTCTCTTTAACATTATTGTTGTAAAAAATGAATTAAATTACATTTTTTTCATTGAAAAAAAGTATTGATTTTTTTTTAAATTTATTACATATACTAGTTAATAAATTAATTATAATAAACTATTAAATAAATTAAATTTGATTTAAAAAAATAATAGGCGTTATGTATCGATCTAAAATAAATTAAAATAAACCTTTTATGAATTTTTTAACGAATATATTTGAAACAAAATTTTTGAAAATCACAATAAATTTTTCCCGCTGAATCATGAAAGACATACTTTGTACAAAGTAATAACAGCTACTATAGCTCAGTCAATAGGGTATTTTTCTATTGTCTATAAATCTCAGGTTCAAGTCCCAGGACGGCTGGAAGGAAATTGTGTAAAAATTAAATGATACAGCTCTCAAACTTACTCAACAAATTCAAATTCTTTGAAGCTCCACGAAGATTGCACTATCTTTTAAAACTAAATAAAATTTTTATCATTAAAAATAAATTTACAGAGTCTTGTGTATTTTTTAAGATGTTAATTTACAAAGTCTATTATAAATTTACAGAATAATTTCTCTGTTATTTAACAGAATCTCTGTTTTTCTAATCTCTGCAATTTTATACAACATTTAAGATAATGGATTCCGTAAGTGTACCCTAGATTCTCCGTAATTTAACAGAAAAATTATAACAGTGTGCTTTCTTTCTTTCATTACCCTTATTTCTTTCACTCTCTGTAATAACATATCGTTATTGTTCCTATCATTAATCATTTTTATATGCACAAATGTGTTTGAAAGAAATTGTATAGTATAGAAATGGGACTTTGTCACAAAAAAGAAATGCACATTGTTAAAAATTTCTGTAAAAAAAAAAAAAATAGAAAAAAAATGAGACTCTCCATTTTTGCATTCGATTGAGTTCGCATTCTAATGCATGATATTGAGTTTGTGGGTCATCATTTTACACATATTTCCCTTATGTTATATCTAATTACCTGTCTTTATTTAAAGGTATTTTTATCTTTGCTATTTTTTTAATTCAAGGTATACTCTTTTAAAAATTGTTTACAATTTTATTAGAAATATATATAAAAAATTTAGTTTATCTATTTATTTATTTAATTTTTAATTTAGATAATTTAGAAAATGAAAAATCATCTCATCAGAAATAGTGGGGATTTACCACCGCTGAATGATAAAAGACACACTTTGCTCTCAATAGTAGCAACTCCTATAACTCAGTAAGATTTTCTTGCATTGTCAACAGGTTCCAGATTCAAACCCTAGGACAGCTAGAAACAAATTGTGTTGCATTTAAATGATAGCAGTTCAAATTTATTCGGAAAATTCAAATTCTTTGAAGCCCACTGACGTTTGATTCACTAATTTTAAAAAACTGTATTAAATTATTATCATTACAAGTAAATTTAGAGTCTTGTGTATTTTTAACGATGTTAATTTACAGAGTCTATTCTAAATTTACCAAATAACTTCTCTGTTATTTAACAAAATTTTCGTTTTTCTAATCTCTCCAATTTTGCATAAGACTTAAGATAACAGATTACCCATCGATTCTCTGTAATTTCGCAGAAATTTTTTTAACAGTGTAGAGAGTTTTTACAGATATCAGTTCTGGGTCTTAGAGTCATATGATTTCTTCCTTTCATTCGTTTTATTTTTCTCTTATCTTTAAGGATTTATTATCATTGTTTCTATCGTTAATGAATATTATGCATAAATGTTCCTGAAAGAAATAGAATAACGTACAGAAATGAATATGACTTAATAATAATGTCAAAATATATGTTTTCTTTCTGTCATTTACTTTATTTCTGTCACCCTCTCCTTAACGCCTTATCGTTATCTATCTATCTATCTATATATAATAGTTTGTGCTAACAGACTGATAATCAAGCCACAGCACAAACTATTGAACGTAGAAACATGAAAATTGGGGAAAATATACTTCTTATGATGTAAGCGTGCACTAAGATGGGATTTTTAAAAATTCAGCCTCTAAGGGGTGCAAATGGGGGGGGGCGAAAATTCTGGAACATCTTCTCATATCTCAGCAGCCGTTTAAGGCAGCAGCGTGAAATTCCAGAAAATAAATCTACTAAAAAAATTATTAAACACAAATTTCAGCAATTTTAGAAATTTCCCACCTGAAGGGGTTAAAAGGAGGGAGTCGAGCCATTCAGAACATTTGGCTCATCTCAGCAGCCGTTTTAAGTAAAGGCGTGAAACGGCAAAAAATAAATCTATTAAAAATAACTAAAGACATGTTTCAGCGAATTTAACCTTTCTACCCCCTCCAGGGGGTTAGAGTGGAGGTCGAAAATTCCAAACTTTTTTGGACCCGTCATGTGACATATCATCGAAAAGCCTTCGGATCGTTCTTTCACATTATGAACTATTATTCCCGGCCCCTAATTCCCCCCCTAGGGGCAGTTTTCAAAATTTTTTGAAATTGTTGCGTTTTATCATTACAGATCGGATTTTTTACGGGGCCCTTTGATAAATATTAGTCATAATATTTGAAAATTTCAAAGAGAGGGGAAGGTTTTATACAGGGGAGACGTGACAGTTGGATCTCTGAGGAAGAGGGGGCAATTTTCTAAATATGGCTTACATCCCTCATGTGATATATCACTGGAAAGCTTTCTGATCATTATTTCATATTATACATCCCCAGTGTCGCTGAGATATTTCGCTATATCTCAGCAGCAGGCTTAGTTAGAAGCGGTAAATTGAAGATAACACGCTTGTTAAAAAATAGTTAAATACGGATACTTCAGTAACTTTAGAGCTATTTTATCTATTATGTCGTCAACATCGACTTTGAACAGGATAATGTAAGATTATATGATTAAGACAACAATTATGGATGTTCGATTATTATTATTATTATTATTATTATTATTATTATTATTATTATTATTATTATTATTATTATTATTATTATTATTATTATTATTATTATTATTATTATTATTATTATTGACCCATATTGGGGTCAATGGAAATTTTATTTGAATAAACAACAACAAAAAAATATTGTTATTTATTTATTTATTTATTTACTTACTTTTTTTTTTGCTATTTTCCGTCTACAATTTTCATCCGAAATGCATACTAACGTAATAATAACGTCATTAATCCGTCTCAATTTGAAAAGTTTTTATTATCAAAAAATTATGTTAATCCTTTATAGCTATACTAGCTGACCCGCCTGGCGTTGCCCGGGTCCATATTAACAATATTAAACGAACTTGAAATTTGTATGATTTTATCATTAACTGGAAGCATGCAGAAATGCATTGTTTGAAATACGTCGCAGCTGACTTTGTGAAAAATCGGTTTTAAAAACAACAACTAATATTAAGCTCTAAAAATACTTAAAATGAGCAATGAGAAACATGTATCCAACGATTGCGTTAGTTTCGTGTTAAAGTGTTGATATTTACCCGTAAAAATCACTGTTAAATCATGTAACTAATTACTTTTTCGCATAGAAATCCCAAGTGAGATATTTTGAATTTCAAACTAATTATATCACTCTTAAATCCGACTATACCGTGAATGAAATCGATACGCGATAATAAAAGATTGGTATATAGTATTATAGTTTCAGAGCCATTTAACAAAAGCGTATATTTTTAATCAAAGCATGCGTAATGTTGACTCTGTGGACAAAATCCTAACCGTAAACTTTTGTACCGTAACCATAATCTGTCTGTAACCTAATTGCGACTTAACAGTATCCTACCCAGGACCGTAGCTAAGGGGGCGCTATGGGCGGCTCAGCCCCCCTAAAATATTTTGAGCCCCCCCCCCCCCTGGAAAAAATTCCAAGGTCACTAAATGAATTTCTGCTTCGAAATTTTAAATGAAATTCTGATCAAAAATCTAATTTAGCTTTGAGACCTTTTCACAGTTTTAAAGAATTATTAAATTGCATCTAAAATAAGTAATTCAACACTCCCTCATCCTATTTGAGCATATGAAGCTAATATGTTTAATTTTGCACCAGTTATACACTCAAAATTTTTATCATCATATAATTTTCTTAGTATAAAATGAAGTTATGATAACAGTTTAATAGGAAACAGAGTACCTACAATGTGAATATACACTAATTTATCTTTCTGTGTCAGAAAAAAAATATGAGCCCCTCTATAATCTCTTGACCCCCCCCTACAATCTCTTGAGCCCCCCCTACAATCTCTTGAGCCCCCCCCCCCCAATAGATCACTTCTAGCTACGGCCCTGATCCTATCGTAACTTAAATATAACATAAATGTAACCTAGCCGTTACTTTATTGCAACCTATTCTTATTCTAACCATCACATAAATGCAATTTAACTTTAACCTAACTTTAAATTAACCGTGATCTAACTGTAACCTAACGTGAAATTAAATAAAATCAAAGACTTACCGTAATGTAATTGCAACCTAATCGCAACCCAAATGTACCTAACTATTCATGGAGTTCATGTCCATGGAAATTATTTTGTCTTGTTCGGATTTGTTTATGATTCATTAAAATACTTTCGTCGGGTTCAGATTTGGTTCGATTCAGGTTTCAGGTATTTTTTGAAATTCGATTTAAATGTTCGGGTCGGATTCATGTCCATGGAAATTATTTTGCCTTGCTCGGATTCAGATATGTTTCTGTGAAATAATTTTGTCGGGAACAGATTTGGTTCAATTCAGATTTCGGCGTTTTTTTTTCAAATGGAATTTTTGGGTTAAGGTCTTCCTGCGTGTCCACGGAAATTATTCTGTCTAATTCGAATAAAGACATGCTTCACTGAAGTATTTTTGTCAAGTTCAGACTTGATTTAATTCAGATTTCGGCTTTTTCTTCAAATGTAATTTTTGGATTCGGGTTTTCTTGCGTGTTCATGGACATTATTCTGCCTTGTTCGAATAAATACATGCTTCACTGGAATATTTTTATCAAGTTCATTTCAGATTTCGAGATTTTTTCAAAGAAATTTTTTAGGTTCAGATTCGGTTCATGTGCATGGAAATTTTGTCTTATTCGGATCCTGTTACGGTTCTTTGAAATATTTTTGTCATGTTCAGATTTGGTTCGATTCAAATTTCAGGTATTTTTTCAATAGAATTTTTAGGTTCGAATCTCGTTCATGTCTACGGAAATAATTTTATCATACTCGAGTCCGGTTATGATTCTTTCTAATATCTTGATCGGATTCAGATGTGGTTTGAGTCAAATTTCAGGTTTTTTCAAATCGGATTTTTTAGGTTCGAGTCGGGTTTATGTCCATGGAAGTTATTTCGTCTTGCTCGAATCGGGTTACAGTTCTTTGGAATACTTTTATCGGATTCAGATTTGGTTCAATTTAGATTTCGGGTTTTTTTTTCAAATGGAATTTTTGGGTTCGGGTCTTCTTGCGTGTTCACGAAAATTATTCTGTCTTGTTCGAATAAGGAGATGCTTTACTGGAATATTTTTGCCAAGTTCAGATTTGGTTCAGTTCAGCTTTCGCGATGTTTTCAAAGAAATTTTTCGGGTTCGGATTGGGTTCATGTCCATGGAAATATTTTGTCTTGTTCGGATCCGGTTGCGGTTCTTTGAAATAGTTTTATCAGATTCAGATTTAGTTCGATTCAAATTTCAGGTACTTTTTCGAATGGAAGTTTTAGGTTCGTATCGGGTTCATGTCCACGGAAATTATTCAGTCTTACTCTAATCCGGTTATGGTTCTTTCGAATATTTTGATCGGATTTAGATGTGGTTTGGGTCAAATTTTAGAATTTTTCAAATGGATTTTTTTAGGTTTGAGTCGGGTTTATCACCACGGAATATATTTTCTCTTGCTGGGATCGGGTTATAGTTCTCTGGAATATTTTTATCGGTTTCAGGTTTTGTTCGGGTCATATTTCGAGTTTTTTAAAGACAATATTTAGGTTCGGGTCAGGTTTCATGCCCACTAAAATTATTTTGCCTTGTTTGGATCGGGTTATGCTTCATTCGAACATTTTTTGGGGATTGAGATTTGGTTCGGGTCAGTTATCAAATCCATAGTTTTTTTTTCAAACAGAATTTTTAGGTTCGGTCGGGATTATACTCACGGAAATTTTGTCTATCACGGATCGGAGTGTGGACTGTTTTTTCTGGTTGGGATCCGGTTATGTGTTAATTAGTCTAAACATTAAGGTTATAATCAGTTTTGCTACTATTCTTTTTATGCCTATTTCTGATAAATAATTTACTTTGCTATTTGATAATTTATTATGGTGTATGAATCGTTTGCTGATTCGAACAATTGTACGCCAAACAGCTATATTTTATCTTTGTTTTAAAACCAAATTAAAGCCATAATTTAATTTTGAATTGAATAGAATACATTAAAATTTTATCAATGGTAAAAAAAAGAAACTCCTAGAAAAGTGTTGTGTGATTTTTTTTTACTGCAACACAGTAAAAAGAAATTGAGTGGAAGTATAATGTCTTGGGATGACGCCAAAAATGTAACCCCAAAATCCGCTACATTAAGTCCAAATAAGTATCAACAAAACCATGTGCTTTGACACGCCGATCAATTCAAACTGGTTTAAACCCGTATTTCTTTGTTTTTTACCTTTTAAACTGTTATTGAATAGATAACTAAAATTTTGTTTAAAAAATAACCTTTTGTGCCATTATTGACTGTAATACACGATCGGAATGCATAAAAGATACAAATATATCAATCATAGGCAAGAATTGTGTGATTATTTTTATCATATGACTTTGAAATATCAATATAGAAGCATCATTTAAGATTTTACTTGTAAAGTTAACATTCTTTCGTTAATGTCTTAAAATCGTCTGCACTCTGAAATCTAGATTTCAGACTAATATTTGTTATTTAAGTTTTCGCGCATGATTTTTAGAAGAATGTTTTCATAAATATATTTTATATATTGACATAGAATTATTAATATATTGTTAAATCATAAACATTTTTCATCTACGTTATAAAGTATTAAAAAGTTCTGAAAAAAAAAAAGAAAAGAAAACTTTTAGTAATACAATTTTTAGTTCAAATCAAATGTTTTCAATATTTTATTTTATTTTATTTTGATATTTAATTATTTCGAATTTATCAATTTCAATTATTTTAAAAGCAAACATTTTTTTAAAATAAATAATATAATAGAAAAAAGACCATTTTAAAAAATTACTATTTCTTCGTAAAATATTCTTCAGCTGTAATTCATTTCTTTCAATTCGTCTTATTAATACAAAATAACTTCCACATGCTTTTGTTCGGGACATTAAAATTTGAGCGATAAATGGTTTAATATTGCAACCCTTTTTTCGGTTTACTTCACCACCTCCTATCTTTTTCCTCCATGGTTTACAACCGCTGTGATAAAAAATCATCATTTAAACTGACAGTTTGTCAGTCTATGAATTTTAAAGCTCTGTTCCAGCTTTTTTAATTATTTCTGCGAAAATTTTATGCAACCAATCAACCATAAGAAAATGAAAGAGAAAAAAGCGAAAAAAAGGCGATTTTTTATGAGAGTGAGCTTTGGAATTTAATTAATTACTCAGTTAATAAACAGAATTTTGAAATTCTGAGCTTCAGGTGCATCAGGAGAGATATTGGGCTACACTCATAAAAATTTTGAACCTCGTACGTCAAATAGATTTTGCTAGCCATCGCAGACACACAGACACACACACACAGACAGACAGAGCGTTTTGTTCTTTTATTAGTATAGATAAGTCAATTAAACAAAATTACGTGAGAGAGTTATGGCTACTGCACACCAATTTAAATTTTGCAAAAACAACAAAATTTCGTTGAATTACAAATTGAAAATACAAAACTTTAGTAAGACTGAAATAAAATTGATGAAATTTTGTTAAGATTTTATAAGAGTGTTCACAATTTTTTTTTGTCTGGGCAACAAAACGATTTTTTACTCTAACTAAAAATTCGCTTAACCCTTTATTGACCGATGGGACTTATAAGTACCATTAAAATAACTTTTTATAAAATTCTTTTAATAAGTCAGTTAGTTGTAATACTGTTTAGAATGAGTTACAGATACATTACTTTATCTTGTTCCAAAAGCATTATTGGTTACACAAAACAAAAATACTTTTAAAAGGATGATTTCTTTTGCTTTTGCATCTTTTCAGCTTTCTTGGCGCTGAGGGAGGGGGATGGGGAATTTTCAATGTGGAAATTTTTCTATATTTATATTGTAAGAACATCATATTTGTACATTTTATAATTCTACAAAATACTAAGAAAATAATTAAAAATAAAAGATTTGAGTGAGGTTATAAAAATTGCACAAAATCCTTGTAAATTCAAATTTAATTAATCCTTCCAAATCCTTCAATCTTTCTAAAATCCTTCAAATATTTATTAAAGTATTATGTAAATCTTTAAATTTAGTTTAAATAATTTGCGTAAAATGCTTTAGAATGTAAAATTTTCATGAATTCATAATGTGATAGATAAAGAGTTAAAACAACCAAAATGTACTCAACAAAACATGTTTTGTAGTTTTAATCAATTTCTTTTTCTGGGTGTACATTAGTTTTAATTTTAACACTGCCTTAACCTCACAAAAATGACTATCGATTTACGCATCTCTTATTCTTATGCGATTTTTCGGTGTCCTAGCATGAGGAATGAAAATAATGCTTTATCCTAATACAATCAAGATTTTAACGAATTAGAAGATGTTATTAATTAAACACGGCATAACAAAATTAATATCATTGATTAATCACTTTTTAAACATGAATCGACATATTCTTATGTTGAGTACAGAAAATAATTTTTCTTGAGAGTAAATATATAAATATAATACTAGATTTCATAAAATAAACAGCTAAAATAAATTAAATTGCTAAATGTTATTACTTTAAGATACTAATATCTATAAAATCTAGCAAATTATTATTTGTATTATTATTAATTTATTATTAGACGTCTTTAATAAAATAAGGTACAAGAGCCAATTACTTATGCGCCGTAAAATGTATGTCAATGTATTAAAAGCTAAATTTTAAGTATTTTAAAACCCATCATAAAATTGTTACTGTGTGGATATTTGTATAGTTAAAAGTTATTGATAAAAAAGAAAAAAAAAAAAAAAACTGTTGGATGTTGTTTTGGATAAAAAAAAAGAAAAGAAAAAAGAAAAAAAAAAACATGCACATAGAGGCATAACTTCTTCGAAGAAGAGTAAGTGCATTTGCGAATAATTAATAATAAATTTGCATGTATGCATGGATTAATATCTTAAAATTTTCATGTGAGAGAGTTACATTTTTGTTTTCTGCCGAAACTCTGATAAAATTGAATTTCGGTTTCGGCTTGAAAAAGTTGTTTCGGTCATTCACTATTTATTATTATGACTCCGTCCTCTTTATTTCGATCCCAGTTATAAGGGTGCGGTGCCCCTTTTTGTTTGGAGTGCAAAAGTTGCTAAGCAACAGCGACGGAGGACGTGATTATCTTGAAAAATACTGTAATGATCTCCACATTTGGCCCTAAATCGCTTAAAGATAACGCCCACCATCTTTAGTAGGAGGTCAAAGACCCAACAAAGCTGTAATTAATATTACAACAAATATTATTGCATTTGCTCAAGTCTCTTTTTTTATATTTAAGTTCTTAAAATTGTTATAATGGAAGTCTGAATGTTACTGTGCGCATAGACTGAATGTTAATGGGTACACAAGTTTAAATAGGAATCCCTTTGAGGATCATTCCTCAACAGAATTAACACGAATGTGACTTTAACTATTATTCTGTACGTCAAACAGACATGAAGAAAGAACAAATCTATTGCATTTCTTACTTCCCTCAAGTCTATGAAACATTTCTGCTTGGAAACAATAAAATTAAAAGTATTTATTTCATATAAGTTTGAGAAACTGTCAATAATAATAATAATCGTAAGCTATATTTTCCCATGAATTTTGTACAAAAACACCCACGGTTAAGCTTCTCTGCTTTCCTTTTAGTCTATTTTTCAAATTTTCCTATAAATATTTTCATTTTACCAACATTTTGACGTGTTTGGAATAAGCTTTTGCATAGAGGATATTGGGGAGGGTTTATTATTTTTTTTTACAAAATGATTTTTTATTTTTTAGGGATCAGTGCTTAAAAAGTAAAAATGGAACAATTATAAGATCACTCCTGTGTCTTTCTGTCTGTCTGTCACAGTCATTTTACTCGTAAACTTTAGATCAAGGAAAGTTCAAATGGGGGGAAGTAATATAGATTATTGATCCACATATAGTTACAGCTTAGTAAACATTCACAAATATATTTAGAAAAAATGTTGAGGGGCTAATTAAGTTACTTGTAAAAAAAATTATTTTCTTTTTACATCATGAGGAGTATCGTGCGAAACTTTCATTCGAAAGCTTTCGAAATACATTTTTTTATTTTATTTTAGGTATTATTTTTTCAGAGATATCATCGAAAATACAGTTCAAAAAAAGTTCTTTTAATTCCATTAAATTCCCAATCTACTAAACCTAAAATTCTGAAAAAAAAAAAAAAATTGAGGTAGTAGTTTTTTAATTTAAACCTTGCAGGAAAACTACTTTTTATCTAGATAGCATAGTTTTTGAAAAAAGCGCATTTTCCGTTACATACAAATTTCAATTTGTAGGTATTTAGCATAGTTGTTGAAGAGCTCTGTAGGTACCTATCGTAGCAGAAGTTGCCTTGTTGATAAATGTAGCTTTGTTGATAATTATTTTCGAAAAAAATCGTCAGCAATTAGCCGAGATACTAACTTTTAAAATACACGAACAGTTTGGATATACATAATGATAGGGGTGGCGAACTCTATGTACAATCAGCTGTTAAACCTTAGATAAAATTTTTAAAGATATATATGTGTAATTCAATGCTTAGTCACTTTATAAAAGCAATACACGCAAAATCATTGAAACCAGACTAATTTAATTAGAATTAACCGGATAAATCCTATGGTATTAGCATTGAGTTTACATTGAGTGGGTCTATCAATACGCCTTCCGTTTTTATAAAAATCAATTAAAATCGATTGGAGCACTGACTAAGGTGGCATTGCTACTTTGCGACCTCCTTTTGAAGGGCGCTTAGCGCAATGTCAAGTTTAAACTTTGAACGAATTTTTGTTCCATGTTTTGAATGGATCCCCAAGTTGCTTTTTGACTGACCCTCAAGATCAAACCCTATGACTGAGGCAAGACATATGTTGGGGCCAGACGGGAAAGGGGAGGAGCCCCTAGCAGAAGCCCACGGGTTCCATGTTTTGAATGGATCCCCAAGAAGGAGTTGTTTTTCGATTGAACCTTAAGATCAAACTCTATGACTGAGGGAAGACATATGTTGGGGCGAGACATGAAAGGGAAAGAGCCCCTATCAGATGCCCACGGAGACGGGGAAAGGCACCTGATCGTATATTCACGCTCTCGTTTATGGGTTTGACCCCCACTCCCGGAAGACACCACGGAAAGATTCTTAGCGTGCCATCCCGAGTGACAGAATTAGACAGTCGTAGCTGAACCTAGAGGGACCGAGAAAGCTCCCTCTCGACGGCACAGGCATCGTCCAGTCTAGATTTTGGGTCCAACCCCCTCTCACTCCCTCGGAACCAAAGCTCACGCGGGGTGGAGTCTGAGGTAGTGGACAAGGCACCGGTAGCGACCTCAGGTAGGCCCGGAAAGCTCCATTTAGATGGCATAGACATCGCCTTGCTAGGGGGTTGGGAAATACCTTAAAGCCTCTTTGAAAAATATTAGATACGTACTTCAATTACATCGATAATAATGACTAATTTTACAAACTTCTGTCATCTGTTTTGTTTTAAATCATGAATTATTCCTATCTAAATAAGTACCTTTATTTTATTATTTTAAAAATTTATTCATAGGTAAATTTAAGTAAAAAATATTTATGAAATCTTGGACTTACGCTGTAAAAATTTATTGATTAAAAGTAAATTTCGATTAAAAGTAAAGTGTACGCTGATGAGTATCGAAGTTTACTTTTAATCAATAAAATATTTATGTTTTTAGATTATCGTTATGTTTTAAAATCATAAAGCATAAAATTTATTTATTTCGATTAATGTTTTTTTCTTTTTTATTGTAACAACTTATGTAAAAGGTGTACGAATTTCAATTCAAAAGTTTTAAGATTTTGTATTAAAACTTTAAAAAAGATAGAAAAGAAAGAAAAGGGAGAGAGAGGAAGAGTGGGTACATATATATAGAAAGAAGGGAGAGAAGGGGGGGGGACAGAGAAGAGAAAAGGGTATAAAGAGATTCAAATGAGCGACCCATAATGATTTTTCCAAATTTTCTAAATTTTTAATATCATATATACTACTCAGTATCATATATTACAAGAATTACTGTAAAATAATTAATATTTTTATTTATACATATATATGCAATTTCAACATAAAGCAACTGGTCAGTAAAATGACTGACAGAATAAAAGGAGTGTGAGTGAATGATACAATCAGACTCAAACTTTCTTAGTTTTCTGTATACGTAAAATATTTATAGATGAAGTGAAATGCGTTAATTTGCCATCAGAATGTTTTCCAATTTATTTTTAGATTCACTTTTGCACTCAAATACACCAAACTGTGAAAACCTCTTATTTAGAAACTATATAAGGTGCTGTGCCTGTCGATTTTTTTCAGAAATTTCGATAAATGCAGAAAATATTACAAAAAATGCTGTCAAAGTTGGTCTTTCGAAAAGAATTTTCCGAAGCGGGAGATCTGAGAACGAAAAAAGTGGCCATGCTAAAAAATAATTGTTGATAAATCAAATTCTAATTAATTCAGCGAGAAATTACATCACATGGCATCTTATACATGACTTCAAAAATCATCCCAGCAAGTTTCATGTTTTTACTTTTAAAAATGAGACTGAAAATGTATCGGGAAATTTTGAGCTGTTGAAGGTGGAAAATCATTTTTTCGAATACATCCTTAATACGCAGGAAATAATGAACGTGACGCTGTTTTAAAAAAAATCTTAAAATCTCATGAGAGACATAATTAAGGCAAAACTTTACAAAATGTAACGGCTGAATTAAAATTTTTCGGCAGTTATTTTTGTTTACAGGTTACTATGGGCAACTAGGGGGGGGGGAGGAGGGGGAATCGTTACTCGTGTTTAAAATGCAGAAAAAAAATCTATAAATATAGGCTAATTAGTAGCTTTCGCCCTCTACGCTGGTTGGTTTCTTTAAAGGAATTTTCAATCAAACAAAATGCACTTAGTAAAGGAAGAAAAAAAATAATAATAAAAGGAAAAGAAAACTTAATATCTAATCAAATAGCCATAATTGCTATCTTATTCGTATAATCTCACATTATACAGTTCAAAATCAATGTTTACGACATAATAGGCAAAATAATTCTAAAATCATTACGTTTAAATATTTTTTAGTAGATTTTGCTATCTTGAAATTCGTGCTTCTACCTAAAACTGCTGCAGAAATACGGCAAAATAGCCTAAAAGTACAACCACCCCACTAAACCCCCATATGTGGGAATTTCTAAAATAAGGTACCCTGGGGTAATAACGCCACGTTAAGGTTCTACCAATTTTCACGGCTTAGTTTTAGATTGTACTTTTCAAACAAATATAGGATCTGATACAGCAACTCATTGATTATCTATATAAAATAAAATAATTTAACAGATATGTATTCATAAAATGTAATGGCGTTTTTTCTTGACCAGTGCTATTTGGCGTTAATACCCACCTATATGGGTAATAACGCCATGCAAACAAAACTATAAAATAAGATGGAATAATGGCATGTAGATTGCCCGATTCTAAAAATACAAACTCTACAGCTCTAGAAATTGACAAATTTGCAGTCTAAGCTATTGAAAATGTACATTTTTTGTGACTCTGAAAGAAAAAGAAAGCTGTGGTGGTGGCGGGGAGAGGAGGCAAAAGAATATCAGATTCTAAGCTACTTTTTGCTTAAAAATGACCATTTAAATAGAATTATTAGAAACATTGCACGGATTATTTGAATCAGTATTTATATTCCCATGTATGCATTCTATGCGATAGAAAATATTGATTTTTTTGTGAAAGTAAAAGAAAAAGGAGTGAGGGGGGGGGGCTTCAACAGAATATAACACCCTGTGTCTCTCTTTGCTTAAAAAGTCCCGCTTAAATATGATTATAAGAAACATTGCATGATTTTAACCATTCATAATGCAATATTTTAATCATGTGAAGTTTTATAATAACTAGAGTTATATGTAATAAATATTTTTGTTAAACCTTAACTGCTGTTAGCGTCTCACATACCGCTGAGTTTTTCCAAGTTTCAGAGTTTAACTTGCAATTTTTAGTTTAACTAGATACCGGGAAAATTTTGTTTCATTTGGAGTCCTATTACTATCTCTAGAAACTTTTGAATAGCTGAATTTTATATATAATAGTCCTGTATATAAGGTTCAATACAAAAATAATATTCTAAAAGTTAATTTAACATTTTATTCATCGTTAGATTAAGCGGTCTGACAGGCCGCTCACAGTAAGTTATGCGACAATTTTTGTCACAGCAGTTAAGGGTTAATACTATTAGAGTAATCTAGTAAATAGTTTTTAACCCATAACTCCATACTAATGCGGATTCTCCAAACCTACAGTTAAATTGTCGACGTTTTAAAGAGCATGCTTTAATAAATTTTTAATAAATTGAATAAAATTTTTGATTAAAAAATATTATCCCAAAGCGATCTCTTATTCAATTTTATACATAATTCATATGGTTATATATCATTATCTCTATATTAGCAACAAAATTAACCTTTAACTGCTGTTAGCAATCTGACTGAACACTGTACCCCCTCCCCCACCCTCCCAAAAAATAGTTTTTAACTTGTATTTTTCAGTTTAACTGTAGTTACAACTGAAATTCTCTTTTGTTTGGAGTTCTCGTAATATTGTTAGAAATATTTGAATAGACTAAATTTAATTAGAATTAATTCTGTACAAAAAGTTTAGCGCAGGAACAGTATTCTATGATTTTTAATCATGAATGTCGTAGACCACTGTTTTTCTTTTAATTTTTTAGTTTAACTTGTAATTTTCAGTTTAACTGCAAACACTACCGAAATTTTGTTTCATTTGGAATTTTAGTACTATCACCAGAGACTAAATAGGTGAATATTATGTATAATACTCTTGTATAAAAAGTTTAGTTCAAAAACGCAATCCTATGAGTTATTCCCGCCTTTTATTCATCTTTCAATTTTGTGGTCTCACAAACCGCATCACATTCATACGTTACAATTTTTGTCACATCAGTTAAAGGTTAAATTGATAAAGTTTTGAAAAACTGAACGCTGAGAAAGTGGACAGTTAAAATTTCGAACTCAATTGAACAATCCAGTGGAAATTTACTAGAAACCTGATTTTGAAGATGTTCGAATTTGAATCTCGAAAACATTTTGATATAGTTTTATTTAAACGAGTTAAAAATTATTTTTTACATTAGTAAAAAAAATAAAATAATAATATAATAAAAAATAAAATAGAGAGATTATTTTTAAGTATTGAGCACCCCCCCCCCCTTAATCTTACCATTTCAACAATGATGATAATTCTGTCCCATATTAATATACATAAACCCCCTTCGGATAAAGTTCGGCCACTGTTGGGAATCAACCGGGGAAATAACGCCAATCCCTGGCGTTATTACCCCGGGATACTTATTGCGCAGTAAATCCTAAACTACAAATTATCTCGACAAGATATCGAAAATCTTCTACAACAATTTGAAAGTACATGAAATACACTACAAATTTATGTAATAAACAAAGTATTTCTGGATAAAAAATATAGTCTTCAGATCAAAAACCGTATCTCGCAAATTTTAGATCAAGCGTTAATTTTAGTTGCTTGTAAAAACAATAAGACCTAAAAATGAAACAAATTATCTTGAAGCTGTTTTTTTGCGATTTATATGACTCAAAACCCTTCTGAGCAGAGCACATGGGTGTCATTTACCTGATTATTTCATAATTATGCAAAATATAAGCACTTGGCGTTATTACCCCAGGGTACCTTAGATAAAATACATGTTTAATTTTGTTTTAGTAGATTAATTATCCTCAAATTCATAACTCTATCTAAAATTGATGTTGTGGTATTGTGGAATGACCTAAAAGTTTTGAATTTCC
Source organism: Maratus speculifer (assembly GCA_964019185.1). Taxonomy (NCBI): domain Eukaryota; kingdom Metazoa; phylum Arthropoda; class Arachnida; order Araneae; family Salticidae; genus Maratus; species Maratus speculifer. The sequence goes on from OZ025299.1 coordinate 173,495,086, forward strand.
TGTTAATCCTTTTGGAGGAAGAAGGGGAAATTCTAAATTTGTTGAAATAAATGTTTAATATTTTTCTTAGTAGGTTTGTTATCGTGAATTTCACATTTCTACTTAAAGTTGCTGCTGATATAGGGCTAGTAATGAACGTTTCTGGAAAATTTAACAATAGAAAAAAATCGTCATCATAAAAAACACAATCGATACAGTCATCGATTATTTCTGGGAATGTACAATCAAAATGTTTTACAATCGTTTATAAAAATCATTGTTTTTACATGCTTATGAAGCCTATTTTAGTAAAAATATGGGAACTACAAACGGAAGGAATTATAAAGCAACAAACCAAAGGAAGGCTACAAGAGAGAGTTACGACAGTGGAAAAGTCATGTGGCGGGGTCCACTGATTGCAAAAAGTTGAAAAGGCGCGAGTAAGTATATAAAGATAAAGGAGTTTAAGGATAAAAAAATTAGAATTTTTCGGCAGCAAAATAGTAGTAGCAGCAAATGTAACAGCAAAATAGCCAAATAAATCAAAATTTAAAGCTCCCCTTGTGGCAAAAACAAGAACTAAAATTATGGTAAATGGGATCAATATTTTTTATTGATTTTTTCTACATCATTTAAGATCAGTTTTGCAATTTGCCCATTATTAGAAGACCTTTTCCTGGTATATGTTAAACGTACTTCCAGGGGGGGGGGGGGGCAAAATGAGGGTAGGAACAAGGAAAGAGCATAATATGAATAAGTGATCACAGGGCTTACCACCAATATATCATATGAAGAGTGACAGCTAAATTTAGAGAAATGCTCCTTGCGAGGGAGGTGTATAACATGAAATTTGGGTTGCGCAATTTTCCAATGATACATTAGGGGGAACTGGGGCACATTGATACATGGGGCACATTGATTACACTCCCTCCACTGCTCACAGGGTCATTACAGGAAGTTTTACAACAGCTCCAAAAGGTGATGCTAGTGCACTCAACTACATACAAAAGTCTTGGAATGATTCAGTTGTTTGATAAAATGCTATGGGTGATTTATTGTTTTTGTAAATCAAAAGTAAATTTGAGTTGTATAATTGAAATGGTATTATACAACTGTTCTAGTGTTTTCAACCGAAAAAAATACTCCCCCTGGCAAGTAAAGCTACTCTTTATCAATTTCTCATTCTTTTTTGTTAGATAAATTATGAAGTATTGGATTTGAGACTTATTTTATTCAAAATGGCTGTATGGGGCACATTGATATGATACAGTCTTTGTCGGGGCACATTGATACAACTTAAATCCTTTTCTAGTTTATTTTTTCATTACCTTTTATTATTTTTTTACAATGCACTCCTAAACACAACCATTTTTCGCTAAAAATTTCTAATATCAGTTTTGATTGAAGTGAAATAGCTTTAATTTATTTATATTAGAGCATTTTATAGTAGTATTTTTGCAAAGAGAAGACGTACAAACTTACCCAACATATAGTGCTAGTAGAACTAATTAAAGAAAAGGACGGCAGCCAGGAAAATCTCAAATTTATATCAATTCTCCAGTCAAAAAAGTATTTTCTACATGAAAAGTGTTACGTAAAAGAAATAAGCTGCAGAATAGCACAGGATAATTGTATAAACACAGGATTTTTAATATAATTATCCTTTATTTTCTGTTTATAAACCGATTTATAAACAGAAAACTTGGTAATTTTTCATCTTTCTTAAGAAAGGAGATTTGAAGTACCAGATATGACAAAGTTACCACGCCAACAATCAGACAAGGAACAGCCAGAACATCAGGTCATTATACATTTCATTTTGATTGCTTTAATATTGCTTACAAATAAAGTGTGGGTGATTTGAATTTTTATAAATAATATAAAATGGTTTGCTAACTATTTTTCTATGAAAAATATGCATTGGTGTTGTTTTGTCTTCATTTTCCCCAGACGTATCAAAGTGTATCAATCTGCCCCGGGGATGGGGCACATTGATACAAATTACTTTTTTTTTATTTTTTTTAAAATTACATACAAAAATAATACATAAAACAACGATTGTACATTTTTATAACACATTACACAGGTTTTGCTGACATCACATAGAAAAATAACTTGAAATTTCTGCTTTCTAGACACCAAAAGAAATTTTAGAAAAAAAGCTGTATCAATGTGCCCCAGTTCCCCCTACATGAGGAGTGCCGGAAAAAGTTGAAAAAGTGCACAATAGAGTTCCAACTATCGTGCCCCCCCCCCCCCCCCGGAAAAAACACTCTTCTCTCTATTTAAATTTTTCATATATTATAAATAATACTTATCAGAGAGCTCTGTAAAAAAAAATCCAATTTAAAATTATAAAAATACTGCGATTTCAAAAATGTTTTTAAATTGCCCTCGTGCAGAGGGCCCAATTGGGTAGCACAGAAGAAATCCTCATAATCTGAAAGAGTGGTCCATGGGCTTTAAGATGATGTATCACATGACTGGTGCAAAAGATGTTTGACAATCTTCGACCCCCCACGTTAGCCCCTCAGCGGGGAAAATTTTAAAATTGCTGAAACACATGTTTAATTAATTTTTAATAGATTTATTTTCTGCAATTTCATGTCCTTACTCAAAACGGCTTTTGAAATGTGCCAAATGTTCTAAAATTTTCGACCTCGTATTAACCTCCTCAGTGGGGAGAATTTCTAAAATCGCTGCTATGCATCTATAATTACTTTTTTAGTACATTTATTTTCTGCATTTTCACCCATCTACCTAAAACTGCTGCTGAGATGTGCCAAATGTTCTAAAACTTTCGGCCCCGTTTTAATCTCCTAAATGAGGTAATTTGTAAAATTGCTGAAATACATGTTTAATTACTTTTTTAGTAGATTTATATTTTGGAATTTCACGCTTCTACCTATAACGGCTCTGAAATATAGCAAGATGCTCTATAATTTTCGACCCCTATTTAATCTCCTAGGGAGATGAATTTTCAAAAACCCCAACTCTCACGCTTACATCATAAAAAGTATATGTTCCCCAATTTTCATGCTTCTAGGTTCAGTAGTTTAGGATGTGCGTTGATTATCAGCCAATCAGGATAAACTATTTTATATATGTATAGATAGATAGATAAAACAAAGCAATTTTTTTTAAATCTATATTTAGTATAATGAACAATATTTTGAATAAATTATAAAGTTAATAAGATTTAAAAATAGTTTTTATTTATTTTGTATTTTCGTTCATAATAAAGCTTTAATATACAATTTCACAGAAACATTAAAATATTTCTGTAATATGCTTTTAGCACAAAATTCAGTATGAGATTTCAAGGAACACAACTTAGTAAGGTATTCAACAATTCTTTCATAAATAATAAACTAGTCGTTGGGGCCACAGCGATACTTACCCATCATGGATATGCATAATATAATATATGAAAATAAAACATGTGTAAACTATTTATAAAATGGATTACAATTCCAAAACAAAATTTAAACATATATTCAAATATTTTTAATATATATAGTAATTCTGTATTAAGGAATTGCTGATGAACCAATTTCAACAAATTATATAAAACCCCAAACTACTCAAGTAGTAACAAATTGCGTAAAAGAAACATCCTTATAACTGCAAAAATAATAATCATATTAACTAATAGTTTACAGCATCGGATTAAGCGTCTCATTTTCAATTAAAATATATATTTGAATTGAAATTTGAATGAAATACAGGGTCATGAAAAATCGAAGAATGTGGAAAACAGGATTACAAATATCTCGGCTACTAATAATCCGATTGACTTCGTTTTTTATGCACAATTTGTGTTTTTATATTGTCTTTTACTTTCATTCCTTTAAATAAAACATTTCGAAAAATTTTATATACCTTTCATCAGAACGTATTTTTCAAGAGTCCGAAAAAAATAGTTCCGGATAATCAAGGTTACTGATATTAAATAGGCTTCGTCCCATTCTTACATACTAAGTACATAGAAAATTTCAAGTCTCTTTCTCAATTTGTTCGGGAGATAGAGCGTTTACAGACACACAGACGGACGGACGTCAATTTTTTTTTTCTAAAAATATGTTTTTCGGAATCTTCAGTATCTGAAACGTGTAAATCCGTCATTTTTTTTTTCGATTTTCAAAAGATTGCAAGATTTACCCTATTTTACGTATGATGCGTAAGTAATAACATTAAAAAAGTTAATATATAAAAATAAAAATGCAAAATCTGTCGTAAGGTTATTGGAACAATGGAATACGGCATATCCAGTACTCTGGAAACAACTGGCACACTCACACTACCTTGTACAGACTGCAAGGATTAAGTTTCTCACTTCAGAGGGCTCTAGAATCTGTTTTATTGGTCCAAATGAAATCAAGTTTGAAGTACAGATAATTCAAATGATGCGCTTGACATTTATTAAATAAAAAACTTTATTATGAACAGTCACCAATAGATGGCGCAGTAACACAAATAGTATTTATTTTAGGTATTATTTTTTAAGAGATATCATTGAAAATATAGTGCAAAAAATGTTAATGGAATTTATTTGCATATATGGAAAATTTGAAACATCATTTGCATTACAGCGCATGCCTATTAGCATTATTGTTTAGTTTAAAAGAAAGCGGATTCTGAGCAAGAATTATTTATTTCTCTGCATATCATATTGCAAGAAAAAGAGCTACTGGTTAAATCGTTCTACCAGAACCAACAGAACTCCGTTGTAGCTGCAAAAGAATTCCTCTGTATGAAGCAGATATGAAGAGTTGGAGGACCAGTGTCTCATTTTCCCTACGTAAGACTATAAAGAAATTCGAAATACTTATTCTGAAAGAAATTCTGAAAAACTTAGCATTCTTCAAGGTACAGAAAGAAGGTAAATCCAGTGTTCTAGAATAAAAAATGTGGCTACCGCGTGAGAATGCGGTTACTGCGCCTATCCTTCAAGTCAGCAATTAGTCCTCGCCAAGTAGCATGAGTGTGGCACTTGTTTCCCGATAATTGGATATGCCTTATTTCACTGTACGAAAAATCTTACGGCGGATTTTGCGTTTTTATTGACCACTTTCACTTTTAAATATTATTTGTTAATTATAAAGCGAATTAAATGCTTTTATGTGTATGACAATGCCCCCTACCAGTGAATTTTTGTATATTTGTTTTAATAATTTCTTTCTAATAAATGTCAAAACATCTTTAAAGATAGAAAAGCAACGATTATAAATGCACAAATATTGTATGAGAAGGTAGCAAACAGCTGTTTGCTACTTTGTTTCATATTTTTTGTGCATTTATAATCGTTGGTTTCCTATCTTTAAGGGGTCTCAGGAGTCTTATTTTTCACTTGTTGGTGCAATTTAGCAGCATGTCACATTTAATTTTTTTCTCAGCCCCTATGAGACATAAATGCATAAATTTTTTAATATAGACAACTTAATGTATTATTCTATTTAAAATAATTTTTACAATACTCTACATTGAAATTTTATTTATTTTTTTATGTTTAATTTTGATTAAAAGAATTAAAATTATTTCTTGACTTGTATCGACTTCTCGCAACATTTATTAAAAACTAATAAAGCAATTTGCATGAAACTTGGTAAATATCTTCATTTTAAGTTAAAGAATAACTTATACTTTTAATATTACAATTGCATTTATTATTTAAAAATTGCAAATTTTCAATAAGAAAATGATTTTTTTCATAATTTTATAATTTAATAGGGTTCGTACGCATCAGGGGATTCCTGGGATTTTAGGTGGTTTTGCAAATTAAAATTTCCTCAAGAAATAAATAATATAATATGAATCAAACACAAATTAAACAGACATGTATTTGATATAATCGCTTAAACTCCTGCAATTATCAAATAATAAAAAAAAAAAAAAACTGCGGTAAGTGTAGCGATATCTTTGGCGATTTCTTCTGTAATTAACAGAATTTACTAGCGTGTGGTTACAACAAAAGTATTGCTTTAAAGGAATTCCAACATTTTATTTTAATACATTATCAATATTTTCCATATAAAACAGCTTTTTTGCGTTGTTAATGTGCAACCTGAAAAAGTATATGTATGCATATATATGCTAAAAAATCTTTTAGAGGAAAAAAAAATAATCACTTTTCCTTATAAAAGAAAAGGATTTTTCTATTTTTTTTATTTTAGATTACAAAATTATCGAGAATAAAGAAGCCTTATTTTTAATAAAAGATCTTTTTTCGTTCTTCATTTTTTAATTGTTCCCAGATTTTACAAATACTTCAATTTTTACTTAAATTCACAAAATGTTTTACCACTGTGAGGCATATATTCAGATATTTTTTATAACTTCACATTTAACTTTACCTTTGCTTTTAAAAAAAACGTATAATTATTCACTAGAGTATTTTCTTTTTTAACTTTTAGATTATTTGTTTATTTAGAGAAAGTAAATTATTTTTCTAAAAAACAAGACCATGTCAACACGAACATAACCAAGGCTCAATAACCATTTCAACAGTTTCTTCGAGAACATTATATACAAAAAACATAAATCCCTCATAACAAGGTTAAAAGTGCAGCACTTTCAAAGGAGTTCTTTATTATTCAGCAAATTGAAATATCATCGCGGAAACACAAATTTCGAAACTGTCTTTGAAGTTATCATAAACTTATTTCCAAGTCGATAAGATAATGATTATAACCTCCCAGTCTTTTCTTCACTTTTCTCTTTAAGATTTGTAAGTTAATAAGTAAGATCATGCTTAAATATTTCGATATAAAACTTTTTGTTGTGTTTTTTATTTTATGCGCTTCCAAGGTAGAGGGAAGCTCATGCGGTGAATGTGATTCAGGAGCTTGTGTACCTCCTCAGGAGTGTTTAGCCGGCCGGGTGGTGGACTCTTGCAATTGCTGCTATGTTTGTGGCCGAAGAGAAGGTGAACGGTGTGATAGTGCAGATTTAAATCTTATGGGTTACGGTAAATGTGGTGATAATTTGGAATGTCGTGTAAGAAATGATTTAGATTGGGATGATCCTCCTGAAGCAGTGTGCGTTTGCAAAAGCCAAACTCCTTTATGCGGAAGTGATGGTGTAACGTACGAAAACCAATGTCAGTTCAGGGAGGCTCGATATCGAAGAAGGGATGGCTTGAGAGCTGTATCAAATGAACCGTGCCCTAAAGGTAAGTTCAAATATATTTAACACCGTAAATTATCGAAATTTTATTATTACCATTGATTAACGATTGAGCAAAATAATAATAATAATGGTTACAATAAATTAAATATGTATATTTTTTAATAAAAACAGAAAATACGAAAGTTTGTCTCCTAACGCATTGTAAAATAGTTAGTTTACCATCAGCTATGATTAAGAATCTTAAAAAATATAATGATGCAAATATTTTTTTAATAGAATATACTATAGTTTTTTGATCCATCAGTCAAAATTCGATTTATTTTTCAATTTTCAAAATTTTTTTGCCCTTCAGAATCGTCAACCATTATCATTACTTCATAACATTACATCATTACATCATAAAAAATGCTGCAGAAAAACACTGAATTAAAGCACTTTGCTTCATTCAGATTCATGTCCATTAGTAAAATGGTAAATCATTACACTGTTTAGCTAAAAATCGTAATATTGACAGATTTTTTTGTGCCTAAAACTATGACAATACAAACAATTTCACAATTTGCATCTCTTGTCGATATTCCAGCTAACAAAGATTCGTCAAATTTTTCAGGATCTTTTGAGATGTTGTTTTTACACGCACACACACACACACACACACAAAAAAAAAAAAAAAAAAAATGAAAGGAAAAGAAGTTTGTTTAAAATTACAAGGGAAGAATGGATAGATACAGAAAATTAAGTATAAAAAATTAGGAAGAAAAATTTAAATTAAAAGAACTTAAATCTCTTAATTCCTTGAAGGTTGGTGCTTAATTTTTCTATCACATAATTTTAACCCCCTTCCCATCCTACCAATGCCATATTGGAGGCAAAAGTTATGGAATGAAAAAAAATTTTAACTTGAAATTTTAACTGTTTTTTTTTTTTTTTTTTTTTTTTTTTTTTAACTTAGCTCAAATGTTTAAAACCAACAGAATACAAAAGTATATAAGCCTGCATTTGAACCAGGGTCATTGACAATACTCGCCAATGCTCTACCACTGAAATAATTAACACCTTGAGCACCTATAAGTGATAAGAATACACCGTGTATAATGCTCATTGTTTGTTCACAATGTATCTTAACACAAATGAGTACGCTTTCTGTTCTTAAAATGCATATGTGCAAGGTGTCTTTTTGTATTTTTATACTCAAATTTAACTCTTTCAGTAGCAAAGTAATGGTATTGGTGAAATGTTGAAACGATTAACTAACACCAAATGGTGTTATTTAATAACACAACATGGTGTTATTAACTAACACCAAAATTTACAAACAATTGGGAAGTAAACAAATTCTTTTCTTGACTCACATTATAAAATCAATAGTTAAAAAAAATTCTGGTTTATATTTTGTATTTAAGGATTAAAATTAAGTGATCGCCCTTTGAAACCCCCGTTCATCGAAGGGTTTAAATAAACGGCGATTTTTTTTTTTATTATAGTTATGTTGTGTATTATATTAAACGACTTAAAACAGCAAATAATGTAAATTTTAATTAAATATGTTACATTAATACATTGTACTTATCTCGATCAATTTCAAAGTTTATAAAATGTTACTATGTCAAATGTCACCTGCAAAAGTTTTAATCGTTTCTTATAAATAAAACATCGTTAATATTTTTTAAAACGCAACTAAATTTATCTAAATCAAAAAATAAAACAAAAAAATCATTAGCTTCTAGTTTGTTACTTGAACATTTGTGGGAAAATATTTATCAAAAGCTTATACAGATAAAACAAATAATCAACTACTGTATATCGTCATGAAAAAAAAATTGCTTTTAACTTCTCTCGTTAACCCTTTTTGTTTATTGAGCTCTTCATTCAACGCACTGATGAATACTGGAAGAATTTGAAGCCAAAGTTCATAAATTTGATTCTATCAGCTTGAGCAGAGTGACTGAGTGAAAATTTTTGTTTCTCTTGTGGAGAAAAACGACAATTTAGGAAAATTTTCCCGAAGAAATTTATCCAGCAGATACTTCACATACAGAAAATTGCCTGAAAGATAGGCTTTGCTAAGCAATTCTATTTGCTTTTAATTTTATTCCAAATTCTTCAAATACTTCTAAGACTTTCCAACAAAATTTTAAGTTGTTTATAAACTCTATTTTTCTGTTTGTCTGGCTGTCCGGCCGAGCTATAACTCTCGTAAATATACCTGGATTATCATGTAATTTCTGTTTGTTATTAAGATTTTATATAGAATGTTGAGTATTGAAAATGAAGTGTGCAGTACTTATAGTTTATATACGCAAAATAATTCGGTTTACATTACAGTCTATTTGGAAAAATCTTTTACGGTGCATTTTTCGTTATGATAGTTGAAACATATTGCTATTGATATCACTAGTTTACAGTACATCTGTTGGCGAAAAAATTTTAGCTGTTACTGACTACATATGATATGCTATTTTCAAAAATATAATTAGAATATTTTAATCAGTTTCTGAGTTTCAGCTATGTAGGTATTAAACAGAAAAACACGCTTTTACTAAGAAAAACTTTACTAAAAAAATAATTAATCATTGAGTTCTAAAAAACTTCGTTTTAAAGCTCTTCTCCGATGTATAGACTTTGGAAAATGACGTATAAGAGACGAACAATAGTCAGACATCATATTCGTATCACAGAAACCCTGATACATACCCTCGCCCTGCTCTTCGCTCATATCTCCTAAATTTTCCGGAAACATCTCCAGGTGAATATGGAGGAAGTGGAGTTTTATGCTCATATTGCACCCCATATTTTTAAATTGTAGCAGAAGGTCTTCTACAAGTTCAATATAATTTTCAGATTTAACGCCGTAATTCTGTGTCTCTTCCACGATAAAAACTTATTTTGGTATCTGAGGAAAGCATTTTTTTTTCTTTTAGTCTTGATGCTAACAATTCTGAAGCTCGTTTAGAAAGATTTAAAACTTTTACAAGATCATCTAACTCATTTTAGGAAAAGCATTTTGGCTCATTTGACATACCTTAAAAATCAGCATCATTTTGTGATGAGCTCCGACCTTCAATGTCTTGTTCTATTGGTTCATATATATTTTTAGGCTCTGAAGAGTCAGGTGAACGCTGCACTGGACGTTGAACACAACTAATACTTGGGTACTGCCATTTAGCTCGATTTTTAGTGTTTAAATCGTTTACGTTTACGCTACAAAAATAACAGTCTTCGAGATGATTTCGTGGTTCTCGCCAATATTCGGTGCTCCAAATTTAAAGGCACTTCTTTTACCACTTTTCCATAATCTTAAATATTCCACACACGATTTACAAACACAATTGGGAGCCCAAGACTTCTCATTTTTATCTAAGAGCATCCCAAAATACTCAAAATAGGTATTTTTCACCAACTCTGATATAACTTTTCTACAATTGTTAAACACATATTCGCCGCATATATAGAAAAAATGATCTGGATTGTTCAAACAACGTCTCCTTGAACTATACTCATGACGCAAAACTTAAGAAACTAATCTTAACTCAGTAAAATACGACTATTATCGATTAATATATATGCTTAAAAGATAAAAATCAAAAACAATGTAACTTGAGCTGCCCAAAAAAACTTCTAGTTAGATTTGACAAAAATAAGTCATAATTGAACATAATCAACCATAGAATTCGCGGCAACAGACAAAAAGTTTAATTTTGTAAACTAGTGTATGTTTCAATCGGGTGGACTATAACATGATTTCTCAGGCGCATAGAATAATTAGCATTTATAATTCGTTTATAGGTTCGCACAAAAGAATTCTATAATATTATGGATCTATCGAGGATAATCGGTTGCGGCGAATTTAAGGATGCTATAGTACTTCAAGCATGATGAAATTAAAAAAGGATCATTGAGGTGTGCGACAGCATATTTTATACAGATTATAGAGAGCGTAGCATACATCGTTCATTTATAGTGAGATGTAAAAGAATTCAATTACAAGATTGATTATAATCGATAGTTGCTGGATGGCTTCATGCACTTTTTTTCGTATTATGTGATATGTATAAATTTCATAGATCATACAGGGTTTGTATAAAAAGTAATGAGACCTATTTTTTCTGATGCGCCTGTACATTGAATCACGTGCTCCAGGCGAGTTATATGGTGACGGAAGTTACCTTTAACATACGCCAAGCGTCGTTTGCCTGCGAGCTTTCATGCTATTCGTAGCGTGGTGTTAGTGGATCCTTATCCCTAAACTCAACTGAAGCTTAAAAATGCATTGTACTGTCGAATAGCGCTATGCCATTAAATTCAGTGTGGGGTTCACAAAATCGACTATGGGGACGTTAGCCATGACCCAGAAAGTGTTAATCGAGTGAGACGAGGCCTTTGATTGGTAGCTGATGCATCATCACATGCATCAAGCAATAGCTCTTTCATAGTCAAGGATTACTTAGTTGCTCCGGCGGACTTTTTCTTGCCCCCTAGTGAAATTACAGTCTTACGGGACCGTTGCAGAGGTCAAAGTGGCTTTGACTTGGACGCGTTGTTTGAAGAACTTCCGGCATAGGACTTCCAGGGCGCCTTCTGAGTGGACAACTCATTAGCAGATGTGTTTCGACGGCCAAGGTTGAAATTTTAAGAATTTTAATTTTTTTAGTGATATCTTCACCGCCTTTTTTTTTCGAGAAATTGCGGTCATTATCTTGCTGTCATTATAGAAATTCCGTATATCCCTGACTGTGCAACAGAATTCGCACATATTATCGCACTTCGATATAAATTGCTGAAAATGGATTTTTATTCAATTATGTTTATTTTATTTTTATTTCTTATAATTAGGAAACTCATTTCATTGTATGAAAAAAATGAAACTTCTTAATATGCTTTTACTGTCAGAACGTATTTTATAATCTATTCCTCATGCATGAATTTTGACTCTTATTTATCAGGACTCAGATTGCAACGGGGCTCATACGAACAACTAAACAATATATGTGTAAAGATGACAGACGATATTTTACTTAGTCTTATACCTTTAAAAAGAAGAGCATTAAGAATATGTTATATCTATGACAAAATTATTAGTTTACGTGACGACATGAAAAAAAACTATGTTATTAATCATTGCATTAATTTGGCGTGCACCTACTATTTAATAAACTTTCCTGAATTCGTTGACATTTGTGCTCTAACAGTGATAACTTGTTTTAACGAAATTTTAAGGGGTTAAATACGTTCTCATCTGCGAAAAATTAGCATATTTTTGAACTTATTTTAGAAAGAGAATAAAATTAATAGAAAAATTAATAATATAACGTTGTTTTTAGAATTCCTTACTTACAAAATAAATAAAAAAAAAATCCCCGAGGGCTCGGCCTACAGGCGCAGGTAGATTTTAAAGTTAAGTTCTCAATTTATCCACAAAAAGTAAAACATGATTAGACTTTAACCCAATTCAACAACTTTATTTGGCTGCTTTTGAAGAGTTTTTATTTTCATTTTTCTGTATGAGCTGGTTTTATCAGAATCATCTTAAGGGAATCTGTTCAAAATGCCCCCTTTGACAGCATTTTTGAAATATGTTCGGCCTTTATGAAAAAAATTAACCAATACGGCACATTATATAGTTCATAAATAAGAAAAACTGCCAATTGCATGACTTTGAGAGCAAAAACAAATTTAAAAATGAGTCAGAAAATAAGAAATTTGTTATTTGAATACATCTTCGATTCTGCCATCACGATCGTTTCGGGAAATTCTGCTCAAAATACAGACTTTGACTTGCTACTTTGACAGAATTTTTTAAAAATATATTCTGCCATTATGAAAATAATTCTGCCATTACGGCACATTATGTAGTTCCTAAATAAGAGAAACTGCCAATTGCAAGAGTTTGGGAGCAAAAATCAATTTAAAAATGAGTCAGAAAATAAGCAGTCTGTTATTTGAATACATCCACAATTTTTGTCTGAATAAAAGTCTGAAGTAAAGTGTCTGAATTCAACACTGGCATCGTCATTTCATATAGTTTCTTTTGTGTAAATTAAAGTTTTATTCATAGCTACTTGTTGTTAGTGTAGCTGCCAACTTTTACGTTTTTTCCTGCCACAATTTCTGAACAGAAAAAATTGCTGTATTTAATCGCCAAAAATTAGCATTAAATAAGGCATGTTTTTCTGTTTAGTAACAGTTTTAGGCGGCATGAAAAATTTTAAAAGTTGATAGCTTTTAATTAATTGATTTTGGCTGCTTCAGATACATTTAATTTTATATAACTGACATCTACTAAAAGCATCTTGCATGCTCAAATTATAGGCTTTTCTTTTTTATGTTTAGCTCCAAGGATAATGACATCAACACAAAGGATAAGAAACGAATCAGGAAGCTCAGCTGTAATGAGTTGTGAAGCAAGAGCATGGCCAATTCCAACAATACAATGGCTTGTACGAATAAATGACACATTCCAAAAACTTCCAGGTAACATACAACTAATTTTTACTCTTTCAAAGGTTACTTTTAATGCATGGGAATGCACGGCAGTGAAAATTCATCATGAAAGCAACCAGCACAGTTTGTTGTTAATTATTAATATATAATCACCAGTATTTTTTTTATTCCTAAATGAATAGTTTTTGAGAAAAAAATTATCAAAATGTTGAAAAATTACCATGAGTTGGCATTCTTGTCTGTTCAAATGTAGTGTGACATAAGTAAAATCATATTACAATATGTAATCTATAAATCATCTTCAAATAATTTATGCATGGTAAAAAGGGTACGAAGATAATGACAAAATAAATACTGCTACGTTTAAAACCTTTTAAGTGTGCCTAAAAAAGTTTTTGATCGTTAAAAATCAAGAATTTTTTATGAAAAAAAGGAATTAACTAAAATATATTACAAACCAAAGCCGGGGGTGCTATGAACTTTATTTCCATTATAAATTTTACGAAAAAGTATCCTTTACTTGATTACTAAATTGTGAAATAAAAGTGGTAGAATTATGATTATTTTAGTAGCATTTAAATTACATTTTTAAAAAATCCTTACTTTTTAAGCTAGAATTTATTCAATATATGATCCCTAGAAACATTTTTTAATTTATAAATTTATTTTTTATTATTAACTGTGGCAGAAATTGTCAATAACATTGTTTTTTTAGTAAAACAGAAGTTAGGAATCTAGAGGGAGGCAGTTATTCCCCTTCTATATAAACCGGCAGGCGGCAACACAGACAATCATCTCATCGAGTTCACGGCTGAAATTCCAGAATTGGTTGAAACTCGATTTGCACATTAAAATGCAATTGGTCTGCCAAGTCATACCTTTCTGGAAAATCCGATTTTAGTTGTTGATACTCGTAGATTTATCATTGTGTTTTCAGGTTCCCAATCCTCCATGTTTCATACCTTTGGGTGTAGAAAAACACAATGATAAACCTACGAGTCAACCGTTAAAATCGGGTTTTCACATGTTTTCCACCAAGATATGATTTGGCAGATCAATTGCGCTTTAATATGCGAATCGAGTTTTGACTAATTCTGGAATTTTACCGTTAACTCGATGACGTGATTGTCTGAGCTGCCATCTCCAAGTCTAATGGAATAATAAGAAAAAAAAAAGCTTCTACTTAAGACAAAAAAATTTCAAAATGGCGCAACTTCAGTAAAAATAATTCATAAATTCATATTTTCAGATGTTTAGCGATTATCGGGAAATTCGTATCGTTACCCCTTTGTCCCTCATATTTACGAAACTTTTCAACATTCTTGAAAAGTTTTTATGATTGTGGTTTATCCGTCTACTAGCTATCCGAGTTCAAACTCTCATAAATATATTTCCATTGCCATGTAATTCATATACGTATGACATATTCGATATTAAAAGTGAAGTGTGTAGCAATTTATACAGTGAAACCTCCAAATAAGGGACACTCCGAATAAGGGACACTTCTATTTAAGGGACAAAAGTTGCGGTCCCATAGGTGTCCCTTATTTGGAGGTTTCACTGTAGTTTGTTTACCGAGCCACTCAAAACAATTTCATTACATTATAATTGATAGAGACAATCCGCTTGCGATGTATTAGTTAAACACTGTTACACTATTTCAAATATAATGAAACAAACATTTCTGAAAGTTCACTAAAACGTGCTTTCTCTAAGAATGTGAATTGCAAAGTATTTATCATTCATTTACAAAGCCACAGAAGATAATTTGATTAAATAATGGTCTACGATAATAATAATAATAATAATAAATGCAGTATATATTTTAATGATGTTAAACATTTTCGAAAGTTATGAAATTTATGTACATTTACGAAGGTGCACTACAAAATGCTTACTTTAGAATGTGACGCTAATCCAATTTACCGTTCATTTACAAATAAAAGACACCCAAAAGATTTTGGTTAGAGCTCTGTCTGTGAATAATAATTGTGAAAGTACGTTTTCAATTACGATATGCATGTTTATTTTTTTTCTTTTAAGTGTAGCTAATTTGTTTGCATAGAAAGTGTTACGAATAAATTCTGTGACCCGTATACAGGTATAGACAAAAACATTCTCAAGCATTATCTTTAAAGACGTGAATTTCTTAAGGATGATTTTAAACTGACTATGTATTTTTCACAAGAACTATATTTAGGATAGTAAGAGATGTTTTAAAAATATAAATAAATCCATATACAGTGCAATGTAAAGAATTGAATACCTTGCCGTCTATGATTTTTTTTTCCAGAATTGCAATTTTAGATGTGCTATGCGTTTACTGCATGACCTAAATTTTAACTTAATCCTTAACTTCCTTGACAAAAAATGTCACATAACTTCTGTGAGCGGTCTGTCAGACCGCTTAATCTAAAGATGAATAAAATTTTAAATTAACTCTCAGAAAACTATTTTTGTATTAAACTTTATATACAGGACTATTATAAATAAAATTCAGCAATTTAAAAGTCTCTAGAGATAGTAATAGGGCTCTAAACAGAACATAATTTGACCAGTTTCTACAGTTAAACTAAAAATTACGAGTTAAACTTTGAAACGTGAAAAACTCAGCGGTCTGTAAGACCGCTAACAGCAGTTAAGGGTTGATGTATGTCGTGTACACAAATCTGTAAATAATGTACAAGACTGTAAAAAAAAGAATTAGAGTACATTTTTTTCTATTGGCGGAAATTGTTGAAAATAAAATTTTAACTGTGGTATGCGTTTTTTAACTAAATCATATTTTAGCAGAGTATGTAGTATATACACAAATTTATAAATCAAACTCACAGGGCGGCACAATTCAAGTACTTTCCTGGTTATAGACGGTAATTGCTGAAATCTATTTCTCAAAAGTATCTATAATAAATGTGCTTATGTGATAACGCATTTTCTAAACTGTTTACTTAAGTATCTTCTTTCGTCTTACAATGATTTTTTTTTCATTGTATTTTGGATGTGTTGGAAAGTTTTTCATAATTTATACTCGATCCATCATCTTTATTCCTTTTGAAGTTTTCGCTTCAATCTAAGGGAGTCAGCATGCTAGCACATTTGTTATAAAAAGTTGAAAATATTGACGAGTCTTTTTTTCCTTTTATGTTTATTCATTGAAGTTTCAATAATTTTATGATGTTTTTTCCTTCATCGCCTTCATTCTTTTACATCATTTGATCTCATTAAGTCAATAAAAAAAGGTAGTTCTACTTGCGCGTGTTATGGAAAAATGTCGAAAGTTTCAATAGAGTAATTTTAACATAATTTATTTTTCATATTACTATTATTAGTATTATTAAAAAGTACTTTTTTCTCATATCCATTTATTTTCCTTTATTTTATTTTATTTTATTTTTGCGCAATATATCTTTCAGTTATATCATTCTGTTGATTAGTTTGCTTAGTAAAACTTCAATTTAATAAATTTTTGTTTTTGTATTAGTTGTCCAAATTAGCTTTAAGCGTAGTAACTGTAATCATCATTTTCTTATTAAAAAAATACTAAATAGTTCAATATACTTAAATATATATATATTATAATAAAACTATTAAAAAAAAGGATTTTTTTCTTTTTCTGACTATACAAGATAAATTTTTGTCATCAGAAACATTTTCCATTGAATGAAGTAACTGAATGAAGTCTAATACAAATAAAATCAAACGGGAATAGAAGAAAACTAAAATTTGGATAATTTTTTAATTGAATTTTTAAAAGGTAAGATTTTTTTTGAAATGCTCAAGGAAATTTTAATTTGTGAGAAAAATCTAAACGTCCGGATAAGAGCAAAAATTTAAAAATACGCGAGAAAGGTAAACTGTCACGAGCTTTTACTGTTAGATTAACTGTTACGAGTAAGACTGTTAGGTTAAGAAAAAAATTGCTTAAAAAATACTTGAATTCTTTTATGCAACTGATGAAGTTTTATAAATAAATATAAACTAAGGTAATTTGCTTACCAATATGCATAGAAACTAGACTAAATAAAAATAAACATACACCAATATATATTTTTTACATTTGTGTAAGATTTTATACTGTATGACTTTTACCGTAATTTCCTGCGCATAATCCGCGGATCAAACAATTCTTTTTCAATCCAGAAATTTTATTTTGTAATTGAAGGAAAATATTTATGTCGATCTAAAAAGTTACATTTTATTTAATAAAATTTCTGGGTCGAAAAATGATTGTTTGATCCGCGGATTATACGCAGAAAATTACAGTAATTAGCTACAGTTTTATTTGTTAATAACAACTTTTAATGATTTTTTTAAAGATTTATTTCAGCTTAATGTAATATTAATCTAAAATTCAGATATTTAATAATTATTATTATACGTCTTGTGCATTTATAATTGGAAAATATTTATTTAATCTTCTAAAATTTCTAGAAGAAAATTTCCCCTTTCCGAAACAGTGTCCCATACACATGTGTTATCCTAGTCGCACCCACATAGCGTCTATGGCCAATGCAAATATCATATAAAGGGGATCCATTGCGGTCGATAGGCGTTTCTACTGTTTCTGTGGATGTTTAATAATGAATAAATGTAATTTTGATCTCATAAGTTTCACAATTCATGAAATTCTATTACATTACGGTCCGTATTAACCCTCGTAAATTAATTGCAAAATTAAGTAAGTGCTTTGCCCTATTTAAAGGCGTGCACATTTAGGTGGACGTGAACATGACCGTAAGGGCAAGCATGAATACAAAATGACGAAGTATTGATATCCATAATTGAAGCGTAAGTACAGTCGGCAAAGAGGAAAAAAAACTAGTGAGAAGCACACCATGCATTTTAATTACCAAATAGCCCTGGAAAAAGAAAAAAAAAAAAGAAAAGAAAGAAGGAAAAAAAGGAGGAGAAGAAATGAAATTCGAATAAAAATTATATTACTATTATTTTTAACACAATCAAACTGATTGGTAAAGTTATCATACGAATTGAATTTTTTCACTAAGTTGGAAATATTCAATTCGTATAAAAATTTTATTATCTTTATATCAATGTTAAAAAATAATAATAAAAGTAAAAACTAGTCGTTGGAGGCCATCGTAATACTTATCCATCATAGATATACATAATATAAGATAGGGAAATATAACGTGTGTAAACAATTTATAAAATGCATTGCAAATTTAAACGTATATTTTAATATTTTTAATACATATTAATATTCTATTACTGATTGCTTAAGAAGACTTCTACATCCAAACAAGCTTTGACTACACCAGAAGAACTTAAGCCATTTGGAAACATTAGTGAACAAGGAAAGGGCAGCTGACGTCACTGTGGTCGAATTACTGTGGATCAGCGACAAAACAAAAACCTGTCCGTTCTTTAACGACTGACACTGTACGGATGAGCTCCGGGAATTTGATTGGTCTAAGTTTGCCAATACAGTGAAACCTCTAAATAAGGGACACCCATGGGACCGCAACTTTCGTCTCTTAAATAGAGGTGTCTCTTATTCGGAGTTCCTTACATAGTGAAACCTCCAAATAAGGGACATCTTTGGGACCGCAACTTTTGTCCCTTAAATAGAGGTGTCCCTTATTTGGAGTGTCCCTTATTTGGAGGTTTCACTATATATACGTATGATTCCTGCAATGATCGCTATGACAAAAAATGTAGCGGTAGATTGGTTGGCAGAAGTGTTTATTTGTAAACATGCCCTTTCCTTACTGCTTAAGTATATTACAATCAGCTTCGTCAATTAGTCAACTTCCTCGGCTCAATGGACTGCTTGCAAGAACTTCTTTATATAGGATCCCCTCACGCAAAATCATCGTCGCCTGAAGTTGTAATGGGCTTATGGAAATAGAGACTGGGTGCAGATTAGTAACAAGCAGTTTTTCTGACAAATACGAGTTTCATTTGTGGTACCTTGGGGGTCGCATTCATGTTAGGTGCTACACCGATGAACTCCATCTTCCGGAATGCATTGACGAATGTCATAAATTTCATTTACTTCTGATACTGCGTTTCTTACAAACACGAGTTTATATAAATTAACCTTTCGGAGACCAACACAACACATTTTCGTACATCTTATCTTCCTTAATTTTTATTGTCCTTGGTTACATTGTTTTATTTGATTTATACAGGCAGATGTGGCATAACGAGAAGCCACAATATTACTTAATCCGCATCCTCAATTTTTGAGTACACAGTGAAACTATTGTCAGAATTTCAAAGTAGAGAAGTTTTATTTTAAAAAGTATTGTTTATAGCTGTTACTTTTTAAAGTAAGTAGTTGTAATTAAAAAAATAACTACATTTTCGAAAGAGTAGTTGTAGTTCTCCACAAAATAAAAGTAGATTTTTTGACCACAAGCAAGATGCAACAAATAGAATTGCTTAAATTTTTCAAACTTCTGGTTGTCATGGAAACAAAAGTAATGTGCCGTTAGAAAGGAGTGAAATAGAGGATTCAAAACATTAAAATTTCTAAATCGATATTTTTTAAGTTGTAGGGCTCCCAGTTTCCTAATAGGGACTTCTATTATCTATGAAAACTTTATTTTTTATCAAATGTAAATAAATTATATATTCATACGCTTAAAGCTGAAATAACGCACTGGCAGTATAACATAAACAACTGCATGACTAAAATAAGACTACCACTGGCGAGTTTGTACTGATTTCATGGAAAGCATAAAATGCAAGTATTTAAGTTTTAAAAACTTATTAAACCTATTTAAAATATTTATTTTCTTAAGAAACCAGATAATTCATCATACATTTTATCAAAAATATTTTTTCTGTTGTTCTCTCTGCTACTTCTTCCAAATAAAAGAAGATTAATACTCGAAGATTACCAGAAAACTACCACATTGATTATTGCTTAAAAATAGTGGCGAAAACAATGATAAAGAATAATCGCCAGTGAAAGTCCTGTTAAAATGTTTCTGTATTCAATAAATTGTTAATTATAACGTATTGTTGATCTCGCATGTGAATTTTTTCTGCTTTATTATTTACTTTGTTCAGATAAAGAATTGTCAGCGTTGATATATTTCAAACAATGAAATTCAAAGAAAGGTGCAACAAAATTGGTTTTAGGAATGCTGTTATATGAATTTTTAAATTTTGTTACAGGTTCAGATTGTTTTAACCCCTTGCGGCGCGGTGGTTTCATAGATATACCACTTAATTTTAATTCTCAGACGCCACTCTGTCACCGGAATTTTGTTTAAAAAAAAATTACAGTTTATTGAATGCGCGAAATATAGCGTTTTCTTATTTACAAATAAAGTTGTTTTCAAATTCCGGTGTCAGTCATTGATTTCAACACTTAACCTTCCGTCTACCAGACGGGTCCATTGGAACCGACAGCAATATTTCTGGTGTCAATGGTAAAATGAGAAATTGTCGATTGACACCGGAATTTATAAAGGACTTGTCTAGAAATTACGAATTCCTTAATTTAAGCTTTCATTGTAAAAGCAAAATTATATTAAAATATTACTGGTGCCATTTGCAAGTTTGGAATTAAAATTAGGATTTGCCGTAGATAAATGGGTGTTTTGTCTGGTAGACGGAAGGTTAAGCAATGAATTTGATCTGCGCCGCAAAAGGTTAAAATCAATATTATTGTATTTCAATCTTGTTAAAGTTTTATTATCTTCGCAGTAGCTTGTACAATGATGTATACCATGGGTTTCCAATAAGTGTTTTTACAGAATAATCTACATTTTGTTCATTTGCGGCATTTCGATTACTTTCTACAACTAAATAAGAAACATTGATTTAAAATTTTACTGCTGTCTCTGTGCTCTGCGACTCAGTTGTTTGAAAACCTAGTTTGCACTAATTCCATGGAAAGCATCAAGTGCAAGTATTTGTTATATAAAACTTGTGAGATTTATTTAAAATATTCATTTTCTTAAGAAGTCAGTTAATCCATCATGCTTTTTTAGCAAAAATATTTTATCCTATCATATTTTAATAATATACATTCGAAGAGTTTTTTTTTTTTTAATTATTATTAAATATTAGATTTTAGACATCGCTGAAACTAGAAGATGCAGAGATATTTTTTTCTTACAGTAAAATAAAAAAAAAATACACTATAAAAATCCATTTATTTTAACAAAAAAAAAAAAACTTGTTAGTTAGGTGCTATTAAAAACTGTTTATTGCATGGGAAAAAAGTATATTTATTACGAACTGTTTTTTACTTTAATCGATTTTGTCTACTAAATCAAAATAATCTGTTTTCTGATTAATTCTATAGAATAATTTTTTACTAGTGTTCTTCCGCATGACTTTTTTCTATAAAATCAACAGTTCTTATTTATTATTATTATTATTATTATTATTATTATTATTATTATTACAGTAAATGATTTTTAAGGAAAAGATCCATTTTCTATCTAGGAGTATTTAGTATCAGCTGTTTTACAATATTCTCTTGGGAAGTAGATACCAATTCACTTACATATCATAAAAATGACCTGTGCAGTTCAATAATGAACATCCCAAAATTGTGTTCTTGATCTAAAAACTCATTATGAAACGTTCCAAGTACTGCCAAAGGAAAGGGCGGGGTAATTGCAGTATAAAATTCCAAAAGTGGGTCATGTCATACATATGTTAGAGCGTGAAAAGTTCGCACAAAGGCACTCAGGAAAAAGGATTGCTTTTGGGGAAAAGTTACTGTTTATGGTAGATCCTTTCTTTTAAAATTATTGATTCTAAATTGTCTGTTGACGTGACAGGAAATGAAGCTTCAAATTTTGCTTGTTATTAGAGATTTTTATAGCATTCAAATTTTCACATTTTTCAACGTGCTATTAAAATCGCTGAAGGTATTAAAAGCAAATATTGGTGATTTTCAGAAGATTAAATGTTCATGAAGCATAGTTTATGTGCGATTTCTCAAAACTTCGTCAACTTGAGTTTTACCTGTTCAGGGTGTGTCATAGATATCGAAACAATAGGCTATCTCCTTAAATATTGCCCCTAGACCCATATCTCCAATTGCAAAAGTTCATAAAAAAGTGAAATTTTTGATAAGTTGCAACTCCATGGGTGTCAATTTGAAAAAAATGCGAAAATTAACTTTTGATACGCCCCCCGTAGGACAAAATTCCCATTTAGGAAATTATTCCTTATCCATTCCTAAATGAACAAAAAAAATTTCATCTCCTAACTAACTAAACACGTCTAACATCTAAAACATAAAAACATCACATCTAAAAACATCACAGATATATTAAAATCCAAAATTCATGACTTAAACCACTTAACCATGCCTGTAAAGGAAGAGTTTTTGACTTAGTTTGAAAGCAAGTGAGGGATTGTCCACAAATGTCCGTTATTAAATATCGATTTAAGACAGTGTCTCTTATTTGGACATAAAAAAGCAGTATATTGATTTAAAACTAAACTTATTTTCAAAATATATTAGTAGTCTGCACTGAAGGTCTGCATGGATCGAAATATCTTGGTCCGGTCCCAAAACGACCCACAGGAAAAAAGTTCGGCCCGGCCTCGAAAAATGTTAAAATCATAACCCGGACCGGCCTGGGAAAAAGTTTAAATCATAGCCGTGCTGAGCCGTGAATTTCTACATAGTTTTTTACTTCGGTGTGATTAAAAATTGTTTCGTATGGAGGAGTTCTGACCAAAAATAATTTTCGTTTATTATATTTATACTTTTTATTGTTAAAGAAGCGCCAAAGGCTGTGATCTATTTATTTTGTCAATGAATCTCTATTTATATGTAAATGTTTCACTTATATTTTAGTATCATTAATCCATATCCTATACGCTGGAGACATTGAAAAATGTTATACAGTAAAACCTTTTAAGACGGAATCACATAGGAAAGAAAAAAATATGTTACAGACAATTGCCCTTCCTAGGAGGTGTAAAAGGAGTTTATTTTTTCTCAGGTATTATTATATTTATTTTGCATGGATCTACACATTTTCCGTTTAAGACAGAATTCCGTCATAGGCAGATTCTTTTCACTTGTTTTATTATATTTAATTTTTTAGCTTTTAAATATATTATTCCTTTTAAAAAATGAATTTTAAAGTTTTTTTTTAATTTTTTTGTAAAACAAAAGCAATTTCAAAATCTGTGTGTTTTTTGTAAAAATTTCGATTGAACCAAACTTTACTTATTTTATGTACGTATTAGGTCAGTCAGAGACAGTGATTTTAAAACGGATTGTTCGAGACCAGGATTGAAAATTTTGTCTAGTGCAGACCTAGAAAGAAGGAAGCAGTCCCCTCCGGTATGAAAAATACGTTAGGCCCCACCAGGCGAGTCTTCAGAAAAAAGTAACGTGTCGGTCCTGGCCCGGCTTGGACCCAGAATGCAGGTTTTTTTAACAGCCTCTCCAGGACGTAAAAAGTCTGAAGTTAAAGTAATAGAGAAAGGATAAAAGTCTGAGAGTTAAATTTATAAAAAAAAGTCTTAATCTGCATCTAAGAAAAAGCATTGTTCTGACGGACATTTAAACAGTACACTTCGTTTTTCTGCATAATGAGTTTTCCCCCACTATTTCTCGTCTTTAAATTATTAAAAGTTAAGAACTGTTTATGAAAAAAAGTGTACAATTGAAACATGTCATTTTTGATTATTTTACATTAGTTTTGTTTCGGCAAATTTGAAAAAATACTTAATTTTCAAAATATGATTTTTTTAAGTTATATTATTTATTCAATAAATATTTTTAATAGTTTAAAAATTAATATTGAAAAACAAAAATCCTGGAACAAAACTAAAATTCGATTTTCATGTTTAATAAAATGGAAAGAAATTGAAATCCGATAAATAATATTTCGAGTTATAACGATTTTAAGTTATCCCATTTAAACCAGTACTAATCATATGAAATTTTTATAAATTTTATGAGAATTTTTAGTATGTGCTTTTCTTTGCAAATTATATGGCTAACCTTCGCAAAAAAAGGAAAAAAAAGATAGATTTTTTACATGTTTCCTACAACTGTTAAAGTAACATTGTTTTTTGAATTGCTTGCATTTCAATTTCTGTCAAATCCCTTAAAACCAGATGAATTATTTAAACGGCTATAACTCTGCGAGTTTTGAAGATATGAAGATGCAAGTTTTTGTGTCTTATTCAGGACTGGACAAGGAAAGTTTTTCTAATTGGGATTTTTATCCTAAGGGGGGCGTATAAAAATTTAATTTTCGTATTTTTTCAAATAGACCCCCCATGGAGTTGCAGCATATTTTATGAAAAATTTCACCATTTTTTATGAATTTTTGCAGCTGGAAGTATGGGTCTAGGGGCAATATTTAAGGAGATAGCCTATTGTTTCGACATTTATGTTTCACGCTGTATGTTTTGTTCGAAGAAGAAAGCTGTAAATTACTGCTATCGATATCTGTCGCTTTTAAAGGTTGATTTAAAACTTTTTTTTCTAATCGATAACGAGATTTTAAGTATTTTTATTTAAATATTTATCCTTTATTAACAGATCATATTCAACTCGTCATATATGATAAAATATGATCATCTTAATGCACAAACTTACATTCCTGCAATAGCACTGAAATATCACAGAGTAGTTACTGAAATTCGCGGTAATTATTATTAAAATATACTTTCAGGGGTTTATATATCTTGGTGTGATATAGAAGAGACCACACTAATTGAATCGGTCATTTCAAAATACGCATAAGTCAGAGAATCAGAACTTTTAATAAATAAATGTAAAAAAAAAAAAAAAAACTAAATTATTCACAAGTAAAACGATTTTTTATGGATCTTTTTAGGCTGATTATAGAGTTTCGATTTTAAAAATTGTAAATATCGAATAAGTTTCACAAATCATGAATAATAAATTTAACACTAGAACGCCTGGAAGGAGTCGATTTGACTCCAACCAAATGATTACATGTGAATTGGAGCCAGAATTTTTTTATATAAAATAAATTAAATTTAAACAGTGCAAAAACATGTTAAATGATTCAATTAAATAATTTAAAATAAAAAATCTGGTATGAAGTAATTATATGAACTTCAAAAAAATTTCGGACGTTCTAGTGTTAATAATAACAGAAAAACTGTTACTGATTTATGCAGTTTTACCAAGAAACGGGGTTAGAGGGTATTTAATTTGAATAAAACAGACATATTAAACGGATTTTTAATTGAAATTAATGAAGATAACATTTATACAGGAACATTCTTATGTTTTTATGTATTTTTGTTGCGTAATCATATTCTTCATTATTCATAATTGGATTATCTTTAACAATGGTAATTGGACAGCTACATATGTTCTAATAAAATAGTATATGCTCTTCCAGAATGCGATCATAAACTATTAATTGATACTTTCGTTTATAGGCTTTGACGGAAGGGGCACAACGGTTGAAAGATTTTTCATCAAGTTAAATAAATCTTTAAAGATCCATCAATAAATTCCTCAGTAGAGATCTGCACGGGCCGGGTTCGGGCCGGGCCGGGCCGGACGGGCCTAGTCACTAATCTTTTCGGGCCGAGCTCGGGCCTTAATTTTCTTTCCTGGAGTATCGGGCCGGGCTCGGGCCTTAATTTTCTTTCTTGGAGTATCGGGCCGGGCCGATCCAAACTTATTTTTTCCGTACTAAGCCGAGACTGATATCATTCTTCCTAGTCTTCACGGACCAAAATAATCAGTTCCTGTTGAATCCTCTAGTATGAAAATCCTTTTCCTGACGTAGAAAAGTCTGTTCATAAATCAGTAAAGTTTGGCTTGGTCCAAAATTTTTTGAAAAATAGGCATATACATTTAAGTCGTCATTATTCTGCAATTAAACATTAGAATTTATTCTTTTTAAAGAATCGTAGATCACTAGGCGTCTTAAAAAAGAATTAAACACATTTAAAAAAACATGATTATGATGGAATTTTCATTTAAACTGAAAACTGCAAATTTCTTTTAAACTGTTCATCCATGCAAAATGAATACAGCAATACGTGAGAAAAAAAAATATATTAAACATTTACATCCGGCAGCTAATTCCATTGAGATTTTTACTTCTCACAATGATATCTTCCCAACGACACCATATTCGTCAAAATTAAGAAAACAATTTTTTACGGTATCGCGTTAAATATGCACTAGCCCAGTATCCACTAGCTACGTGACATAAATTATTGGATATCTCGAAAACGGCTCATTTCCGAAGGGGTGGTTCCTTTGAGTTTTTCCATCCTTGCGATAATATCTTTTCAATAATACCAGTTTCGTCGAGATCGAGACTAAAATTTTTTGCGGTCCCCCATTAAGTGTGCAAGTACACTAGCTACGTGACATAAATTGTCAAACATCTCGAAAACAAGTCATTTGCGACGGGTAGCTCCACTGAGTTTTTTACTGCTCACGATGAGATCTTTCCAACGATACCACTTTCGTCAAAATCGGTGACTTACACATCTTGCACTTCCCTAGTAAGATAAGATCTGAACTCTTCCGTTAGAGTAAAGATCAATGTTCTGTAGAAATTCACCCGAGCCCGGCCGGGTTCGGGCCGAATTTTTAACTGTTTTCCGGACCGGGCCGGGTCGGGCCAAAATTGTTTTCGTTCGGGCCGGGTCGGACCGGGCCAATATTTCTTTCGTTCGGGCCGGGCCAAAATTTCTAGTTTCGGGCCTGGAAATTTCGGCCCGTGCAGACCTCTATTCCTCAGCTATGATAGTGCCTTCTTTATCAGAATCATAGTGAAATATCTTGAATAAATGCTTAACCAGATATAATTGCGTATTATGTAGTTCAATATTATAGATATATATTAAGTGTTGTTGGTTCAGCGTCACAAATATAGAGTAATTCATATATCTTGAGATAAACGCATGCGCGAGTATACTCTTTTCTTATTTACTCGCTTGTAGTGTCATATTCGTAAAATCGATCTCCTGAGCGTAAAGTATTATTACTTGACTGATCATTTAGAAACCGTTGGAGCCATGCGATTTTTTTCCTTGGGGGGGAAGGGGACCCCAGAACTCCAGACTCGTTAAAAGAAGTGTGGGAAGGGGAAGAATTGAACTTTAAATTGGGTGTGTGCTGTATAACTAAAGGTGCACATATTGAACATTTGTAAGAAAAACAAGGTTAGTGTACTTTCAATTTGATGCGTGGTTTTGTTTGGTTTAAATAGTCTAAATTAAACTGTTATAATGTACTAGTGAAATCGAGAAATTATTTTATGGGTACTCTATATAGAGAAAGAACGAAGCGTAAACTGCAGTTATGAAATAACTTTCCTGTGCTAAATAAGTTAAATTTTTTCTGGTGATGGATATTCAATTAATTTTCTTTTTTTTTCTCGCAGGTAACAGTACACGAGTAGCAGTTCAATCTCGCAGCGGTCCTGGTGTCGATGAAACGACTAGCTGGTTATTGTTCCCATCACTTTCGAAAGAGGATGAAGGCTTTTACATGTGCAAAGCAGAGAATAGCGTTGGATATGACACTGCAAACGCTACTGTATTAGTCTTATAAATTATATCTTCATAAATTACATCTGAAATGAAAATATCTCTTTCTAGTTTAATTATAAAAAGAAAAAGAAGCTCATAATTCTTACGATTATTTTATAGCCTCCTGTTATAGTCAGATAGATGAACTGTCATTTGAAAACCTTGAATTGAGATAAAAATGAAGATTTTCTTTTAGAAAGCACGGTTGAATATTGGTATAAAAAGGGTAAGAGTGACAAAAGTCAACACTCGTTAAAAAAAGAAAGACGATGAATAGTATGTGACTCTTCTTTCATCCCCATTCCCTATTCTTCGTATGCTTTTTAAAACTAGCTACTCAGACCATGAAAATAGACATTTACACAACTGTGAAACAAAATATTCTTATTTATAATTTTTATCATAGACATTTGAGAATTCAGACGAACTAGTATGCAATAAATAATGCTAATCGTCTTTGGATGAGGAAATTTCGGTGGTTCTTTTGAACATCCTACTGCAATTTAGCATAATACAACATTAATGCTAATACTTATTTGTGTATGTATGTCATGGGTAATACTATTAGTTTTTTTTTTTTTGCGTTAATGCATTCTGCATTAGCTACGCAAATATTATATCAATTACATATTTAATAATATAGATAATATACATACTTCTGAATAATACATACTTCTGAACGAATGTAGAGTTACTATGTCTCCGCATCCGTTTCAAATGCATCAACATACAGATTTATATGAAGTGAATCAAAGTACGAACTTTTGTGGGAGTGTATAGATATTTTATCTCTGAATTAGTTTGAAATGCATCAACATATAAACTCTCCTGGAGAGTTTCTCTCCTGACAGTCCTGACAGTTCATTGTCTTGGAGATCAATGATCTCCAAGACTGTACATTTGCTATATCATTTTGAAATATACCAACATACAAATTTTCCTGGAGTGTATAAATTCTTTAAGTAAAATAAAATACTAAAATTTTCTGCTTGATGTTTTTGTGTTTGTAAGCACAGTCAGTTTGAGAGAAGGAAAACAAACTAAAGCCCAAAATATTGTATCACCAAAACAATGCAAAAAGATGTGAGAGGTACTTATTCAACAGGAAGCAGTGCCTTTTTTCAGAATATGAAGGCAATTTTTGAAACAGGTGTCTACATATTAAAAATTGTAACAGTTTTAATTTTCGAAATGATAATATCCTTCTTGACACGTTCTCGATTTTTTTTAGTTAAACCAGTCAAGAAAAAGGTATAGCTTGTGTATTTTTCCTTAAACTTTCACAGAGTTACAGGATATCAAAGTTTGAGGATGTTAATGTTAAATGTTCATGAGAAGCTTTCATATATATCTTTTTAAAAAATCAGAGGATTGAAATGTTTCTTTTTAATAAAATGCAATGAAGCATATTACAAGAATTTACATGATTCAACAGTATCTTTTTAATTACGAAAAAAAAAAATCGTAACTTTCTATAAAAAATTAAAAATTACGACCTACATTATTCTTTACGTAAAAAAAATGGATGACATCCAAAATATGGCTATAAGCTTTTACAGTTCATTTCTATCATTAGTTTTTTAGATTTAGGAGAAATTTTACTTTTTAACGATCAAAGGCGATCGACTTATGTTATCAAATGATCCACAGAAGAGAAAAGCTTGAACTTGTAGATAAGATAAATTGATATTATTTTATATTTAGAATTCCTTGAAATTTTTTTTGGTAACTACACTGTAAAAAAAAAAAAAAAAAAAAAAAAAAAAAAAAAAAAAAAAAAAAAAATCCGTTAAATTTACGGCAAAAACTGCTGGCAGCAACGTTGCCAGCAGTTTTTGCCGTAAAAATTGTAATAAAATTAGATGCAATAAAAAAATTACATCTAATTTTACTGCAATTTTTGCAGCAAAAACTGCTGACGACATTACTGCCAGCAGTTTTTGCTGTAAATTTAACGGATTTTTTTTTACAGTACAATTGAGTGTTTACAAAACTTTTAATGGTAGAAAGTTAATTTTGTTTACCGAAATTAATAGATATGTTACCCTAATATCAAATATTCTTAATACCACGTCCTTTATATTTCTATGAAAATTTTAAGGCAAAAAATCTAAATTATAGGTTTTTTCTGACTAATTTATTCTGAAACACTCAAACATGGTGCAAAAAGTACGTGTTAAAACTATGAAAAATCAAAGTCAAAATACAATGTTTAATAACTTGACGACCCTTACTTCTAAAAATGCATTCATATTAAGAGGAACAAGGACACATTTTAAAATAATTTTTATTTATTGAGTTAAAATTTTGAAACTTCTTGCGATGTTTAACCATATTTCAAACGATAGTAAACGAAATCACATGATAAAACGTCTGATAATTAAAAAAATTAAAGATTAAATTTATTAAAAAAGGGTAGTAATATAACTCGAAATATTATTTACAGAATTTCACTTTTTTTTATAATTATTGCATTAAATAAACAGAAATATAAAAGTTTTATTTTGATTCAGCATTTTAAAAATTATTAATTTAAATAAAAGTAAAAAATATTTAAAGTAAATTAAAAAAAAAAGATATAACTTTTAAAAAATCATGTTTTTAAAAGTAATTATATTTTTTATTTTGCTGTATAAAGTAAAAAAAAAATCATGTTCCAAGTTTGAATCATATACTATTTTTAATAGTTCTTGATTTATAACAATTTAAATACGAGAAATGGTGAAAAAATCAATCATTGAAAAAAACCCGCATTTTCGCAAGGTGTCGTTTCTATAACAATCATTATTTGAAAACTACATTTTATATACAAACCAAAACAACAACAACAACAAAAATGTTTCCTATTCCAATAAAGACGGATACGTGATTTAAATGTCATTTTAAGTAGAAAAAAATAAAGAAATTTTTAATGCAATGAAATATCTTTAGAAAATTTGAAGATTTTTGTGTTCTGAACCTTCTTAAGAAAGGAAATACAATAACTTGTCGAATGGTATCTCTCACATTTTTCTGTAATAGTTCGGTAATAAAATAGTAAGTTTTTCTAACATAGTTAATAAGTGCGTTTATCCATCTACACATACTCAAACTATCCTAAGTATACTCGGATTACAATGCAATTTTTATATCCTTTAGAGGTTTACAATAGAATGCTATAATAGAATGAAATATTTATCATTTATAATTCGTTTACAGGAACACACAAAATATTCCAGCTACATTTTGGTCTAAGGCAAAAAATCTGTGCATTTTAATAATGTTCGTTATTTCAAACATATTGAAATTAATATGCATAACTGTGATGGATTCCAAAATGCTTTCTGAGGAATATAGAATAAGTTGAATTTTTAATTCGTTTACAGGCAAGCACAAAATAATTCCATAACATGGGGGAATGGAGAAAAATTATATATACGATGCATTTTAATAATGTTACATATTATTTGGCAACTATTCGACTTTGCACTGTATATAAAATGAACTAGCGGTTTAAAAAGATGGAATAAAAAGAAAAGTGCATCTAACTGTATAAAACTATGTAATCCCTGCTTTGGAAAATAGAAGCTGTTTAAACGCAACAGTTTTCAAGCAGGATGGAGCTCTTCTATATATTGTTGCGCCAGCCTAACAACTTCTCCACCAAAATATTGGCGAGGATAATATTATAAGTAAAACTTCAAAAATTCTTTGCTTTTCCGGTCCTCTTATTTGAATCCTTATGATTTCTGATTGTGGAAATATATAAACATTTCGAAAAAGACTGACTGCTCTGAATCGTTCCGAAATGATATAAATCACGCACTTTTTTTTATTCTTTGCAATAGGGTAAGGTACCAACTCCGAAAAGGAACGATTCCTCGGACTTTATCTGAAATGAAACGACTCCGGAAAAGTTCGATTCCTTGAACTCCTTCCGAAATTAAATGACTCTGTAAAGGAACGCTTCCTCGGAATCGTTTCGAAAAAGGACGACTGCTCTGAATCGTTCCGAAATGATATAAATCACGCACTTTTTGTTGTTTGCAACAGGGTCGGTAGATTATTTTTTTGAAAAATAAACTAAAAATGATCTTAAATTCAGAATTGTCGAGATTGGAAGGGTTCCGGATGTTGGATTTTGTACTCTACAAACACAATGGCTATTATACATCTATCAGTGCAATACTTGGCGATAGTTGTGACAGTTCTTCCAAATCCAGAAATAACTGTATTTAAGCAGTAAAAAAAAGCCTTTACAAACATGGGAGAACTCTCTAAATTTCAAGGCATAGCGAAAAAAATTTACAAATTTCGATGTTTTTTTCAAATTTTTTTAAGATTTAAAAATTGTAGAAAATATATCACGGTTTCGAATTAAAAAAAAAATCTTTGTATAACCCGCACCGTGTGTAAGCCGCAGCGGCTTTTTGGAAGGTTTTTTCTTGTATAAGCCGCGGACTATACACCCGAAAATACGGTAAAAATGATTGATAATATCTCAGATTATGACTTACAGTAATAATAATAATAATATATTATATACCATGCTTGTTTTATCATTTATATCATTAGCTATGTCAATGGCAACTGTAAAAGAAATTATCGCATTTTTTGTAGATTTTTGGTGTAGAGTTTCCTCTTTAGGGTTTCGTTCATCTAACGAAACCCTGTTTGTTTCTGTCCGTCCTTCACAAAATCTGTACACAAAAAACTGTATAAGTTAGAGACATAAAATTTTGTGTACTTACAGCTGAATACTCGTGTCACACGACAAATCATAAAATTTTGAAAAAGTCTATTATTTTAATTACATTAATTTTTTCAATGTCATCGATTCATTTTTGCGATTGAAATTTCAAAAGCAAACTTAATTTGAACGTTTTACGTGTAGACATTGGAGGTAAAGCATCTTGCTAGTAAACATAAGAATTTTAGTTCGAACCCCGATGCTGAACTTGAAATTTTCGTCCTAAGATGGATTTAATAAGAAGAATTTGGAGTTTATAATTTTCGAGTTAATTTAAGAGTTTATATTATAAGGTTTTGTTCATCAGACATTCATAATATTTTTTGAAATTCTATTTTCTTTCTATTTGAAAAACTTTTGCAATTTAGTAATGATTTATCATTTGAAATTTAATTTTAAACAATTTTTATCGCTTTTAGGAATTTAAAATTTTATTTGCATCTCCACTATTTAAAAAAAAAAGAAAATTCAGATTCCCCCCCCCCCAAAAAAAAAAAATTAGAATTTTGTATTGTATTTAAATAATTTAATTTGAACATTTTTAATTTGATTAAGATAAATAACTTTCTTTTATAATTATTTTTAATTTACATTTATTGGTGCTACCATATATATAAGAATTTAATAATTATAAATTAACAATTTGGATTTATTAATTAAAGGATAAGTTGTTTTCAAAGAAATATTAAACGAAGCCTTCATGCGATCTACGATCACACTTACCTTACTCGCTTGTTTAATCTCACATTTAATCAGAAATTGATACGCATACGACTAAATATAAATTTGAAGAAATTTGTAATAAACGGAGAAATAAAAGCAAAAATTAGCAGTAGAACAGAGGTGCAAGGTAGAGGTCTGCACCGGCTCGAATTTCTAGACCCGGGCCCATCCCGGCCAGGTGTAAAACTCAAAAGTACTTCCGGCAATGCCGGAAAGTAGCTTTCATATACTTTTTCTAGAACAAGTAGCTTTCATATACTTTTTTATATATTATTTATTTTAAATTAAGTTATATTATTCAAACATACGAAGCTCAAATTAGTGAAACCCGATTTTATAAGATTGAATGCTTGTTTTTTTCAATACTGATTATTAATAGGAATTTTTGGAAATTAATCACATTTTATTCAACCTGGTTTTATTTTCAGCGATTTAGAGAGTCGCCAAATTCCACGATATCATGAAGTGTATGCCATTTTAAAGCAACATGATGGATAAAACAAACCAATGAGCTTGGTCGAAATCTTAATTCATGTGGACATGCCCTCTCATATCGAAATCAATTAATATATACGAGTGCTGTAACGGGCAAATCGATTTTTTAAAAAATGTCAGTCACATTAGAAATTCAAACTGCTATATCTCAGGCGTTTTCTAAGATAAAAACAAAGCAAAAAATACTCCGGAATTCATTATTAAGATAAATAAATTCGAAAGAATATTTTTTCAATTTCTAATTTTTTATTTGTACATCATTATACATTTAAAAGATTTTTGACAAACTTAAATAGCCGCCATTTTAAAACAAGATGGCGGTTGAAGTTGATAAGTTCTAACTCAAAATCTCAACCATACTGGAAATTGAAAGTGCTATAACTCAGCCATTTTTCAAGATATAGATAAAACAAAAAATGCCCTGGAATCTTTGTATCAAGGTCAAATACACAAAAGAAAAATCTTTTTCAATTTCTCACTTTTTTGTATCTAATTTTAAATTTTAAATTAAAAAAATTTAAATGGCTTCCATTTTGAAACAAGATGGCGGATGATGCTGGCTAACGAACACGGTCGAGATATTTGTATGTACTATGCACATACCAAGTTTCATTCAAATCGGTTCATAAATATGTTAGTTACAGCATGACAAAAATCAGATCGTTTCAAAATGTCAGCCATACGAAAAATTCAAAGTGCTATAACTCAATCATTTTTTAAGATATAGACAAAATAAAAAGTGTTCTGGAATTATTGTTTTAAGTTCTAACACATAAAAGAAAAATATTTTTCAACTTTTAATTTCTTCGCATTTAATTTTAAATTTTACAATTTTTTTAAATTTTTTAAATGGTCGCCATTTTGAAACAAGATGGCGGATGATGCTGGCTAACAAACTCGGTCGAGACATTTGTATGTACTATGTACATACCAAGTTTCATTCAAATCGGTTCATAAATACGTTAGTTACAGCAAAACAAAAATCAGATTGTTTCAAAATGTCAGCCATAAGAAAAATTCAAAGTGTTATAACTCAATCATTTTTTAAGATATAAACAAAATAAAAAGTGTTCTGGAATTGTTGTTTTAAGTTCTAACACATAAAAGAAAAATATTTTTCAACTTTTAATTTCTTCGCATTTAATTTTAAATTTTAAATTTTTTTAAAATTTAAATGGCCGCCATTTTGAAACAAGATGGCGGATGATGCTGTCTAACGAACTCGGTCGAGACATTTGTATGTAGTATGTACATACCAAGTTTCATTCAAATCGGTTCATAAATACGATAGTTATCGCATGACAAAAATCAGATATATATATATATATATATATATATATATATGTGTCAACATTTGAACGGAGGGTGGTTTTGGGGTCTGGGGGTCATGATCGGTGAAAATATACCAAAATTTTTTGGAAGTGCTTTCCTCCGGACGGCTGCAATAGGTAGCTTTTTACTGTTTGTACTACCTAAAAGTTCGGCTTGAGCCTAGCTCGTACAGAAATTCGCGAAAACAGGTCTGGCTCGATCTGGTCCGACAAAATTTCTAATATTTCGAAAAAATTTATATTTTTATCATATAATTAAAATTCCTTTAACGAATACTGTATACATATTTATGAGATGATTTACAGTATATTTTACAGAAAATAAACAATGGCAACATTAATGATTACTCAGATTCTTTCAAAATCCAAATAAAGATTCATTAAAAAATTAATATGGTTTAGAATTAAA
Organism: Maratus speculifer; assembly: GCA_964019185.1. NCBI lineage: Eukaryota > Metazoa > Arthropoda > Arachnida > Araneae > Salticidae > Maratus > Maratus speculifer. The sequence goes on from OZ025299.1 coordinate 173,530,820, forward strand.
AAAATGAATGTTAAAAACATCATAACTTTTGAAGCTGTATAATAAAAACGGTATGTATAAAAATACTTCTGTATCAGTTTATTAAAAATTTTCTGAAATCCAAAGGAGCTACATTTTAATACATTTCTGAATTCATTTCTTTTCGGAAACGCATAAGATTAGCAGATGTTTTTATTCAGAAACTATGCAATCGAATGGCGTTATTGATTTTTTGATACACGCAATTTAAGAAAATACCGTCAAACTTAGCGTTTTGAATCGAATTTTCGGAAGCGACAGCATGGGAAGGGAGAAAATCTGTAACCATGTGACAAGAATATCTTTATCTCAACAAGTACATATAAGTATCTTATTTACCAAAAAGGGAAAACGCTATTCGATTCCAAATCTCTCCAATAGTCAGGCTTGCCAATTTTATACCTTTACAGTTAAAAATTAGTCAAAAAATGGGCCAAACTTTCGCGTTGTTGAGAAGTGAATTTAAGAACCACAAAGAAGTATATTTCCCAAGATTACTTTAACATAAGTTCTTTATCGCTGTTTATATCGCTATACAAATCGTGTTGTCTGTCATACACATTTTGAGAACCATTAAATCTAGTTCGAGCTGGGCTCGACTATATGTAGAAAAACAATGCAAGCCTGATCTCGGTCCGGAACGAGTCTGCTAAAAAATACTAACAAGGGGACCACCAGACATGGTGGTCCCCTTGGTGCTCACAGATTTTGATGATTTCAAAGTATGTTGTAGGGGTCATACCACTAATTATTCTGGTGAAAAGGTTTCTTCAAATGGGCCTTGGTTTTTGAGAAATCGGGGGGGGGGGGGTCAAAGTTTAGCGTATATTTCAAATACCTAATTGTAGAACTTCTGAATGTCAATTCGTGGCGCCGTGCTAAAGAACGTGTTTGTGAATCGAAAGGTTGTGAGCTCGAATCCATCCTCGGCTTCTATTTTCTTTTTTACTTATATTTATATTTTTTACATGTTACAAATTTTAAGCAGAATTGGTTAATTCTACAGCTTTGAACCTTTTGATATTTTCTGAAGAGGACAGTTTACTTTTTCAATATTTTATTATTACTATTATATTAAAAAATATGGCTCAAATGGTGAACTGACTGCAGTTCAGGGTTCAACTAAAAGTACATTTTGCAACAAATGATTAAATAAAAATGCGTATTTAATTAAAATTTTGAAAAAGTATAAGAAAATTTGAATATTTTAAAATCTCCACAATTTTAAATAATAATATTTTTAGATTAATCAATCACCTTTATTTTTTTCAAATGTGTATTACACAATACTGTGCATGGATTTTTAGATAATGTAATGCTACATTTAATATATATTTTTAATTGATATAAGTTGTGCAAAGTGGTGAAATCTAACACATCTTCATATGTACTTTTATTAATAACAATTATAATAATAATAACGTTAAGTCTAATTTCATGCGCATATTCAACACATATATAACAATCAAATTGTACAAAACATTTTAAATATCTGTATTAAATACAAAAAAAAGCCTTAACATTTTTGAAACATGAAAGCGAAGTAAATATAAACATAGAGGGAAAAAAAATAAAGTTATAATTTGTGTGGGAATTGCGTAGGGTGTATTAACAAAATTTACAACATGTCAAGGTATGATTGTCGTGTGGATGAAAAAGTGTGGATTAAAATATTCATAATTAAACAGGCTTCAAAACAAAAATTGATTTTTTGATCAATTTTGGGGTAAACTATCCCCTTAAGAAATTAAGTTTACGTTTATGAACTTTTAGAGAAAATCAGTATTTTTTACCGAAATTTTTAATCTAAACACAAATCCGATTTAATTTATGTGAAATTTCATTTTTTAAAACTTCCATAATTATATTCCTTGAATACTTAATTCGTTATAAATATGTTTAAAAATACATTAAAAGATTTTAAAAAAAGTTTAATTATCTTTTGTATAAGTGCAAATATATGATCAATAAAAAGAAATCTTTATATTACGGAGGAAAGGAAAGCAGACGAAAAAAGAAAAAAAAAATAGTATTTTTATATGTATCGTAAATTTTATTAGCAGACGATTTTTGCATTCCAATTGAATTACGGAAAGATTGTTTTGATTTGCAATAAAAATAAATGTAATCTGTCATTTCTTATTTGTGCAAACGATAAATTTTGTTGGGATTGAACTTGTGAGATAAATGTGTTTACAGAAAATTGGAAAATCGAAAATTTGGATAGCTGGTAACAACTTGCATTTTAGCATTACTGTATTAATATTTTATTACTCTTTCGAAGATATGCATTACTTGAATTATCTAATCCTATAAACGTTTAAGAAATTTCACGCGAAAATTATTTTGTATTATTTATACAAAAAAGGATAAATTTTCATTTAAAATATTATAAAATAAAATAAAAAAAAGAAAAATCATTATTTCAGAATTGTGCATAAAGTAAAAAATATAGATAATATTTAAGAAAAAAAAAGTTCTAGGCTTAAATTAGTTTTGCTGTGTTATCAAAAGAAATATTAGTTTAAAAATTGCAGAAAAAAATAAATTTTCATGAAAAAATTCAAAAATGTAAATGCAATTTATTAAGAAAATATAAAAGTTGTAGCAATTTCTTTAGTAATAAAAATATTTAAAATTTGTAACGTGTAAAAAATATAAATATAAGTAAAAAAAGAAAATAGAAGCCGAGGATGGATTCGAACTCAAAACCTTTCGATTCACAAACGCGTGCTTTAGCACGACGCCACGAATTGACATTCAGAGGTTGAACAATTAGGTATTTGAAATATACGCTGAACTTTGACCCCCAATTTCTCAAAAACCAAGGCCCATTTGAAGGAACCTTTTGACCAGAATAATTAGTAGTATGACCCCTACAACATACTTTGAAATCATCAAAATCTGTGAGCACCATGTCTGGTGGTCCCCTTGTGTGTCGAGATATAGCATTACAGGATTATCAAGTAACTGTAAGACTGGATTAGACACAACGTAACTGTCCTATGCCGATGCCGATCGCTACACTTTACAAGTTACATTTCTGTATTGATGTTGTCAAACTATCATCGGTCTGTGACGCACATTCAACTTATTCTCGTTAAAACAATGTTGATTTTAAATATCATATTTTATCGCTTTCGCTTAATTTTTTTTATCGGCCCGCCCATATGGCCCGTTCAAATTTTTTGCCGGCCCTAGATGATTCGTAACCATTCCGCCGGGAGGGTACGGGCTTTGGGCCAAACCCGAGCATCTATTCTACCATCAATTGTATTATTAATCTATAAAAATAAATATTTTTAATATGTTTTATATCTAACGTATTAAAAATAAATATTTGTAATATATTAGAGGCAGTGAAATGAAGTGAAGAGAAAAGTGAATTCATGTTTAATAAAATGAAAAGAGTATCTGAACCAGATAATCATAAGCTACTTCAGTTTTGTTGTATACTGTCTGTTTGAAAGTAAAACTGTCAATAAAAGTTATTTTAAACATGGATAAATATTCCTTATGAAAGTTATCAAATAACTGTGCTTGTGGGCCATATGCTGCTACAAGATCGAATGGATTATTTCCAGTTTCTGAACTGCTTAGGCACAATGATTTGGAATGTTACTGGAAAAAATAAAAACAAACATACCTCTAAAAAATATTTCTGAAAAAGATCTCATAGAAAATCGAAGTGGAACTACCCTAGAACTTACGAAGATAATATCAATAAAATTTGGCCAGGCCCATTTTTTTCCCCCAAAAAATGCATACATTTTTAAATCGCCATTATTCTATAATTAAACAGTAAAATTTAGTCTTTTTAAAAAACAGTAGATTTCTAGGCCTTTTAACATGTAGCTAAATTGAAATATAGTAAAATGTGTGAAAAAGAACCTGCCTATGACGGAATCCTGTCTTAAACGGAAAAATGTGCTGATCTATGCAAAATAAATACACTACTGTATATGTAAAATTAAAAAAAAAAAAAAAAAAAAAAAAAAAAAAAAAAAAACGAATATATAACACATTTACATCTGCTAAAAATGGGACTTTTCGATAACTTTTTTTTTTTTTCTAGGAAATTCCATCATAGAATATTTTACTGCATAATATTTATCATATTTTTAAATCTCCAACACGTGAAACATGGATTAAAAGTATTTATGTTTTGAAAAGTAAACTAAGACATACAACAAATAGAGATTCGTTAAGAAAATAAATATCGCTGACTAAGGCATTTCTTGAAAAATGAAGATTATAAAAATGAAAATAAAGCTTAGATAAATATCTCTGGTCAGAATTCTTCATAGGAGGCAAATTTAAAAATAAATTCACGTAAAAATCAAAATTTCGTAGAAATTAACTCGGATTCAGATCGAGATTTTACCGGGGCGGTCCGGTTTCTTGTCAAATTTTAAGGTGTTATAATGGCCGGATCGGGCCGAACTTTTAATTTTTATATCCGGCAGAATATTTTCTGTGTTTCGAGTCGGGCCTAGGCTGGAATTTTCGGCCAGTGCTGACCTGTAATTCAATATCCTCTCTAAGCTATGGGGCGCTTGAGATCCCCGCCATTCTATTAGTTATGCCACTAACTAGTAAATATTTTATATGCACGAGTGTGCATAAAAAAAGGAATTTCAGAAAAGAAGGAATCTATCTACTAAGGATCGGCCGAAACAGGTTTTTAAGGCCGAAATCGAAACCCAATGTCGGTGATTTTTCTACTTTTGGTCGAAAACGAAAATGCTCAAAAAATGTTTTTAAGTAATTAATACATGCATAAATGTACATAATTATTAATTAATTAATGTATGTATTTATTAAATATGAATTATTATTAACTGATTATATGTATTTATTAAAATACATAATTATTAATAAATTATACGTGTAGCCCAAGTTGGGTCTCTGTGTTTTGGACACAAAACTTTACTTTCATATAAAATAAAACGTAGTTAATTCCTTCAACGGCACAGAAAGATTTTTTAACTATACGAATTTTATTTAATTGAAGAATGTTTTAGTTTTAGGTGTACATACCTCGATTTATCTTTTATAATGATTTTTGTAAATGATCATTTGTCACGCTAGAACTTTCTCAAAAGTGCATTCAAAACACTTCTGCGGTTTTGGAAAAAGAAAAAAAAAAAAAAAAAAAGAACACATGAAAAAGATTAGTCATATATGTATTGTTTGCTTTATAATTTGTACTCAAGTCTTGAATCAGTCATGACTGATAATTAAAAACAATGAGGTTCATAGCAATAAATAAAAACTCATTTGAGACGATACAGCTTAAATCGATGAATTATTGAAAATTTTAAGAGAAAGAAACGATATTTTTGGAATACTGAAATTTTCGGTCGGGCCAATTTTTTAGCATCATTTTCGCCGAAAAAGCATTTTAGACAAAACTAAGAATTTGAACCGACTAAGAGAACTAAATCGAATTTTCGGTCAATCTCTAATTAAACAGTGGAGCAGCCAGAATTCGGCTCTGGCGGGGGGGGGGGGGGGGGGGATAGAGTTGCTTCAGGGATGATTCTTGTTGAAATTTTTTTTCGGAAATCGGCGGGGGGGGGGGGGCAGCGAGTTATCCCGCGAGGGGGGTTTATCCGCGATTTTCAGACGAAATGGGCGTTTTCCTGCGACTTTCAGACGAAATCAGCGATTTATTTGCGATATTTTAGCAAAATCGGCGGTTTTTCTGCGATCTTTTGACGAAATCGGCATTTTTCCGCGAACTCTAAACGAAATCAGCAATTTATCTGCGATATTTTAGCAAAATCGGTGATTTATTGCGATCTTTTGTCGAAATCGGCGGTTTTTCCGCGATCTTTTGACGAAATCGGTGTTTTTTTATGAAATCGGCGTTTTTTCGACGATCTTTAGACAAATTTTGCAATTTTACGCGATTTTTTCTTGAAAACGGCGCTTTATCCTCGCGGTTTTTCGACGAAATCGGCGTTTTTCCGTGATCTTTTCATGAAAGCGACCTTTTCTTTCAATGATCTTTTGACAAAATATTTTTAAGCAATCTTTTATCGAAAACGGCGTTTTTTTACCGATTTTTTAACGAAATCGGCATTATATCAGAAATCTTTAGACGAAATCGACGTTTTCCCGCGGTCTTCAGACGAAATCAGCGTTTTATCTGAGATATTTGGTGAAATTGCCATTTTCTCCGCGATCCGCACAGGAAATTCACGTTTTTCCGCGATCTTTTGACAAAGTTCGTTGACAAAAACATTGACGAAACAAATACGCCATTTTTTATCTTTTTTATAATAAGTATATTAGTTAACGAGTTATAAGCGATTTTGATCACATTACAACCAATCAGGTAAAAAACGACAGTTTTTTTCCCGATTTTTTAATGAAATCGGCATTATATCAGAAATCTTTAGACGAAATCGACGTTTTCCCGCGGTCTTCAGACGAAATCAGCGTTTTATCTGAGATATTTGGTGAAATTGCCATTTTCTCCGCGATCCGCACAGGAAATTCGCGTTTTTCCGCGATCTTTTGACAAAGTTCGTTGACAAAAACATTGACGAAACAAATACGCCATTTTTTATCTTTTTTATAATAAATATATTAGTTAACGAGTTATAAGCGATTTTGATCACATTACAACCATTTTTTCTCCTTTTTGTTGCTACTACGTCGTAAATTCGTTTCAAATCATCCACTGTGAGAATCGTCTTCTGAAAGATCTTATCAAAGAATGAAGAACATTTCTCAGTTACATAGCTTTTTAAATCATGATATCTACTTGCCTGAATCTAGGAAAAAGTGTTATCGGAAAAAAGTGACAAACTACTAAAGCGGAAAAAAATGACACGGAAAAAAAGTTACCGGAAAAAAGGGACAAGATAAACATGTTACTGGGGAAAAAGTGACAAGGACTGGATTTTGGGGATTTATTTTTGATTTTGGAGATTTATTGGCAAAGCATGAAATGGGGGGGGGGTCGGGGGTCGGCTCTTAATTTAAGTGAAAGATTTTTTCATGCTGAATTAACTGTTTTGGTTCAATTTTTGGATATACGTTCATACTGAAAAGACGCTTGTCTGATTAGTTTTGGGAACGGACGATTACCCCCCCCCCCTCCACCCTAAATAAGATGAATGGTTTTTTAAGCAGAATTATCCAACGTGTGTCAAATTTTGGATATAGGTTCTTTCTGATAAGGCTTATATATAGTATTGTGGTGTCGTGCCCTGAGTTTCTCTTTACTAAGTTGGTTTATTTGTTAAGTTCATCAATAACACATTTTTAATTCCTCAAGTTCTTTATTAGAACCATAGATCAATTATTAAAAAAATAAATAAAACGACATTACAACTACGACATTACAAATATAACATTTCGCTTAGCACGTCTAAGCCATCTTACATCAATGTATTTTCTTGTACATTACCAGCACATGTCTCTCTTCCAACTACCTTCCTTCCCTCTCGGTGCTCAATAATCCCAGTGTCCCCCTCAGCTCATTGCCACTAGACCAGTGCAATTATTTTCTAGGTATGTCCCTTGAGGTTAATAGCACCGATTCTTCTCAGCTTTTGAATGAAGATATTTTCACCCCTTCATCCCTTTTCACAATAAGACTTCGCTATCTATCTTCTGCCACGATTAACCCTCTCACTGACAAGCCCGTCTATAGACGTTCCCTAAGCTCCAGGTTCACTGCAATGCAAGCAATAATTAAAATGATATAACTCAGTTGATTTAATGGATTTTTAATACATTGTGCAATGATTAACACACTCAATGATAACATCCATATTCGTAAATAAGATTTTTCTATAATTTTGAAAGGATCATATTTTTTTAGCAATTAAAACAAAATGCTGAGAAAACAACGTTACAATTTTGCCTTTTTGCAAGACTGTCAGAGGGTTTTAATGTTGTCAGTTAGTCGTCAGAGTATATAATGCCTGAAGAATTTTGGGAGTTAAGTATAGAGGGTGCATGGGGGGATAACCTCTCTTAAATTAAATAAATGGCTTTTTACGCAGAATTATCCGATTTGCTTCAAATTTTGAAAGTAGGCTCATTAAGATAAGGGGTACCCCTGATTAGTTATGGGGTTCTTTTGCTAATAAAAAGGGGGCCGTGATTATTCCCCCCTTAAATTAGATAAATTGTTTTTTATGCGCAATTATCTGATGTATTTCAAATTTTTGCTATAGTTTCTTTCTCATAAAGTGAATCCCTGAATAGTTTTAAGGATTTGTTTATATATCCTCAATAGCTGTTTGAATTGAAAACTGTGAGTTATTTTCTGCGTAGCATTTTTCAGTATTCTATAAACATCTTTACAAAGAAAAAAATATCCTGTTTTTCTTAATATCGTTTTTTTTTTTAATTTAAATCCGTTTATTTTTTTAAGCGTTCAAACCTGAAGATCTATCAAGAACTACAGGTTTTTAAACAATTAACTTTCTAATTACTAACATAAGCTAGTAATAAAAAACTATTTTTATTACTACAAATTAATGAATTCACTAATTCATTCGTTCATGACATACAACATAGTTTGTACATTAAAATTTTCTAACATATATTTTTAAAATGTTTTATATTATATTTTGTGATGTGTAACATGGGACATTAATTAGTAAAAATCCAGTAAATGATAAATATTTGGCTTAAATTAAAATGACAATTACAACAAATAATTTAGTATATTACTTTTTTCACAAATAAAAAAAAAATTAAATAAACCAGTTTTAAGTGCAAAATGAATGGAAATTAATGATTATCAGAAAAAAGATAAAATGTGTTATAATGTTTTCTGACATAATAGTTTTCAATCATTAAATTAAAAAATAAAGAAAAATTGTTTTTATTTGTTATTTGCGTTCAGTTGCATTCAGTTGCATTCAACTCGTTTTTTTATGTTACTTGAGTATTTTTGCGGCAAACCTATACCGGGAAATCTCCTGATCGACAAATTTCCTAAGAAACTAGCCGCCCGCGATATCTACCGGACATCCCCCTCCGTCGAATGGGGAAAGCAAGCTTCTTTCCCCGAAAAGGTTTCCTGAATGGACTGCTGCATCCCTCCCTATTTTAACTATATTCATTAGCTTATACGCCTTACCATAATGAAACTACATCTAAAATTTGAAGCAAATCGGATAATTCTGCGTAAAAAGCCATTTATGTAATTTAAGTGGGGTTATCCCCTGTTCCCCCCTCTATACTTAGCCATTAAGCCCTTAAAATATTTAGAGATCCACTTTATGAGAAAAAACCTATATCAAAAATTTGAAATACATCGGATAATTATGCATAAACAATTTATCTAATTTAAGGGGGGGGGGGATAATCGTCCGTTTCCCTATTTATACTTAGCAGAAGAACCTCATAACTAATCCGGGATACACCTTATCATAAAGAACCTACATCCAAAATTTGAATAGTAATTCTTTAAATCGGATAATTCTGCATAAAAAGCTATTTATTTAATTTAAAGGGGGGGGGGGAGGGTTATCCTCTGGTTTTGCCTTTATACTTAGCCATTAAACCCTTAAAATTATTCAGGGATTCACCTTTTCAGATAGAACCTATATTTAAAATTTGAAATACATCAGATAATTTTGCATAAAAACCGATTTATCTAATTTGAGGGGGAAATAATTGCTTGTCCCCCCCTTTATAATAAGGAAAAGAACCCCGTAACCAATCAGAGATACGTTTTATCATAATGAACCTATGTCCAAAATTCGAAGCAAATCGGATAGTTCTGCGTAAAAAGCCATTTTATTTAATTTAAGAGGGATTATCCCCCATTCCCCTCCCCTTTATACTTAGTCATTAAACTCTTAAAACTATTCAGAGATTCACCTTATCAGAAAGAATCTATATCTTAAATTTGAAATATATCGGATAATTTTGATCCGATCGTAAAAACCTATCTATCTAATTTGTGTGTGTGTGTGTGTGTGTGTGGGGGGGGTATTTGACCATCCTCCCTTTATAATAAGCAAAAGAACTCTATAACTAATCAGAGATACGTCTTATCATAATGATCTTATGTCCGAAATTCCAACCGAATCGGATAAATCTGCGTAAAAAAACTATTAATTTAATTTGAGAAGTTATGGATTGGGGGGGGGGGGGGTGTTATCATATGTCCAAAAACTGAACCAAAACAGTTAATTCAGCACGAAAAACCCATTTACTTAAATTAAGAACCTCCCCCTGATACCCTCTAAATACTTAACCAATGAATCCTCAAAATCAATAATGAATTCCTAAAATCAATTCCTTGTCCCTTTTTTTTTCGGTAACTTCTTTTCCGGTTTTGTAGTTTATGTCACTTTTTTTCCGATAACTGTTTTTCCGGTAACATTTTTTCCGTTTACCTACTTGCCTATTTCGGGCGTTTTTTAAATGTGAATTAATATTAATTAAAAAAATTGTCTGAAAGTAGTCCCTTTAAAGTAGTAGTGAGTAGAAAGTAGTTAGAAATTTGGCACCCCCTAAATCCCTGCGACCGCCCTCTACCCCCCTCCCCCCCCTCCTTTCGCACGGCGCTGTTATATCTTTCCAGAGACATAAACGAATTATATACTTGCCAAACATACCTGGATTTTAAGAGTGCTTGAAGGAATTCAAAAGATTTTAAACAAGTAAGAAAAATCATGCGTTAAGCATAGATTATGAAGCACTTTCCAACACTTAATGAAATCTTTAACAAAACTTTGTAATTTAGGGAAATAATAGTGTATAGCCAAATATACCCAAATATGTATTCCAGTACATTAGAACAGCCCTGTATTTCATATGTCACTTCATATAATGGGAAAATTTAACTTAGCAAGAAAATACCCAGTAGCTTGTAATTTCTTTTTCAGCAATTCATACTATTAGATGGAAACATACTTGAGTACTTTTGTTCAGCTCTGTAGTTTACATTGTACCTTTATTACACGTCAGCATTAGGCTAAAATTTATTGTAAACTAAACCACTTTTAAAACAACTGAAATCACATTGTCATAAATCATCATTCATAGGCGTCCATGTACCGAATTCTTTGCGTGGCCCTGTATATCCCTTTATCTGTATTCTGCAAACATTTCTCAGTAAATTGAATGCATCTCAGCGTAAAAATACATAGCTTATTTAAGAACCACGTTTAAATAATTTTCGCTCATATTCAGTAACGTTGGTGAGCTCTTTTGGGTAGCCCTGTATATCAACTATAACATTTATACACACCATATAATGTGCATATATTTAGCGAAATATAAACGCGAATATCATAATTAAAATGCAATTCATCCTTCCATCAGCCATCATCGGACACATATACGGTACTTCGGAAAGAATATACTATTTGAAATCTTTTGTATGGCCCTGTAAATGCTATGTACTTCATATTATGCAAAACAGTAGCGTATAATTTATATTAAGCTTCAGTGACATATATCAATTTTATTATACACGAAAAAGCTTAATATATTTAAAATATGTCACACACAATTCCCCGGTTTACCATTATCTAATGAAATTCTTTTGTGTGGCCCTGTAAATGAATAATAGCTACATTTTCACCTTATATTTTATAGAATGCATATTTCAATATGTTTGACAGGGTATAACATCTTTAAAATTCCTTTGAAACGATTTTCCCCATAGGCCGTAATGTAATAGCAAACTTTTGATTCGCCCTGTAGATAAACTAATCATGGTAGAAACTTCATTTTCGATAGGACTTGTGCTAGGGTAAACGTCATTAACGTCCGAAAATTTCATGCAGAGTTGGGCAAAATACATCGAAAAATCATTTTCGATACAAAATACAAAATACATTGGTTTTGAGAACCTAAAATACAAAATACAAAATACTTTTCAAAAGAAAAAATTCAAAATACAAAATACATGTATTTTCAAAATACATTCAAAATACAAAATACATTTTCAAATTTTGAAAATAGCTGGGTGTTGCAAAGTGCTTTCTCAAAACTGATTAAGTTTTTGAAATTGTGACATAGTTTCCAAAATTAGGAAAACTAGAAAGAAAAATCATGCGTCCAGCATAGATTATGAAACATTTTCCAACACATTCAGAATACTGAAACAAAACTTTATAGTATATTAAAGAGAACGATAATGTCTAAATAAAGAATTTGAAAAGGCGTATAATGCACTCGAAAACCCAATTTCTACTATTGGTATCAATAATAAAAAAAAATATCGGATTTCTTTTTGTGTGTGCGGTTCTGTATATGATTTATGGAGTTGTATATACATACTATATAGTATGTTAAAAGTTGTTTTAATTGAACGAATATTTCCCATTCTGCAATTTCCGTGAATTTACCAAATGTACTTGAGCACTTTTGTACAGCCCTGTATAGGATATTTAAAATTTAAATACCCGAAATCATGTTAAAAATATAATTAAATTTAAAAACGCTTATCATAACTAAAAACGTACTTCTAGCAATTATTATTCATAGCCTTCAAAAGTTTAATTATTATTCAGTTTCTTCTTTAGCCAAATTCTTTCATGCACCCCTGTAAATGAATGTTAAAATGTATGCACATCACATTCAGCAGTAATCGTCATGTCGTATACTTCAGTGTTATATATAAATTTCAGCAGATTTAAATTAGTATATTATTATTAAAGTACACCACGAAGAATTTTTCCCCATAGATCATAATGTAACGAAAGTTTTTTGTGTGCTCCTGTAAATGAACTGTTGATGCTACACTCTTCATTTTCAATGAACATGCCATACTAATGTCCAATAAAATCTTTGAATTTTATGGAAATTGGACAGTATTTACGCGAGTTAGAGCTAGTGTTGAATTCAGGGGTTGACCTGGAGAGGGTTATCCCTCCCCCGGGTGCAATGAAATGCACCCTCCAAAAATTCGAAATTTTGTGCTTTTAATGATCAAAAATTGTAATTTATCTCCTGGAACTCTATAATGTCGCCCCCCGCCCCCGGGAGCCACAAAAGTCCCTCCAGGAGAAAGTGTCTGCATTCAACACTGGTTAGAGCACGGGCAGACAGACAAGCAAACCGAATTCATGAACACTTTTAAACTTAATAGAAAGTGTTAAAAATGAAATGAAAAAGTGTCAAAATGAAACAAAAAAGAAATGAGTCTAAATTCTAAGAGAAAACTCATTTCATACACAAACAAACGTATTTTAAAAAAGGGTCATTTTCACTTTTGACTTTTACTCCCTTTCGGCAACGTACACATGCGGCTCATTTTCGGATGTATCGAGTAACAAATAAAAATTATATTACTCAATTAAACTTTTAGCACTGAGCTCACAGGCTATCCGCACTAATTGTATATTACAGCCTTATTTTTTCAAGGAATAATGCCCCTCGAAAAAAATTTAAGGGGGGGGGGATTAGTTCCCCCATTTCCATCCTTTATACTTAATGATTGAATTCCCAAAACAAATTAGGGATACGTCTAATATTAATGAACCTAAATATAAAATTCGAAGCAACTCGGATAATTCTGCATAAAACCTTTTTTATTTAATTTAAGAGGGTTAATCCTCCGTTTTCCTTTTTATACTTAATCATTACATCCTAAAAACTATTCAGAAATTTGCTTTATCAGAAAGAATCTATATCCAAAATTAAAGCAAATCGGATAATTCTGCATAAAATCTCATTTATCTAATTTAAGAGGGGTAATAATCGCCCGTTCCATTTCTTTATACGTAACAAAAGAACCCCAAAATTAATCTGAGAAGCTCCTTATCAGTATGAACTTATATCCAAAACTTGAAGCAAATTGATTAATTGCATGAAAAATTCATTTATCTAAATTAAAAGGGTTAGCCCCTGATCTGTTTTTTATTCCTTAACAAATGGATCTCCAAAACAAATCAGAGAAACGCCTTTTCAGAATGAACATATATCCAATATTTGAAGCTTATCGGTAAATTCTGCGTAAAAAAACCTTTTATCTACTTTAAAGGGAGGGGGGGTCACTTCTGTTCCCTTCTTAAGGGTGTATTCGAAAAAATGCTTTTCCACCTTCAACAGCTCGAAATTTTCCGATTCAATTTCAGACACATTTTTAAAAGTAGAAACACGAAACTTGCTGAGGGGATTCTTGAAGGGACGTATGAGGTGCCGTGTGATGTCTTTTTACGCTTAATTCATTAGAATTTGAGTTATAAAAAATTACCTTATCAGTATGACCCTTTTTTTCGATCCAAGATATCCCGCTTGGGAAAATTCGGTTCGAAATGCCATTTTTGATTTCTTTTTTTTTTTGCAGTATTTTCTGCATTTATCAAAGAATCGACAATCACGGCACCTTGTGTACTTTCCAAATAAGAGATTTTGAAAGTTTGGTGTATTTGAGAGCAAAAATTAATTCAAAAATAAATCGGAAAATAAGCAGTTTGAATCGAAATACACCCTTAAGCAATGGAAACCCAAAACTAATCATGGAGAAGCCCCATCAGAATGATCTTATATCTAAAATTTGAAGCTAAGCTCGGCGTAAAAAACTCATTTGCATACATTAAGGGTGTATTTCGATTCAAACTGCTTATTTTCTAATTTATTTTTGAATTCATTTTTGCTCTCAAATACACCAAACTTTAGCAATCTCTTATTTGGAAAGTACATAAGGTGCCGTAATTGCCGATTCTTTGATAAATGCAGAAAATATTACAAGAAAAGCAATCAAAAACGGCATTTCGAACTGATTTTTCCCAAGCGGGAGTTCTGGGAACGAAAAAAAGGGTCATACTGATAAGGTAATTGTTTATAACTCAAATTCTAATTAATTGAGTGCAAAAAGACATCACACGGAACCTCAACCGTCCCTTCAAGAATCCACTCAGCAAGTTTCATGTTTGTACTTTTAAAAATGTGTCTGAAATTGTATCAGAAAGTTTCGAGCTGTTGGAGGTGTAAAAGCGTTTTTTCGAATACACCTGTAAACGGGTAGGGTTATCTCCTATTCTCATCGCCTATTTATAGTTAACCAATGAATACACAAAACTAATTATGCAGACGCCTCATCAGGATGCCGCCTCATTTATATCTAAAATTTGAAACTAATCGGTAAATTCTGTATAAAAAACCCCAATTACCCAAATTAAAAAGGGGGTCAACCCCTATTCCCCTCTCCCATTTATGCTTAACCAAGGAATATTCCAAACTGGAGGCACTACATCAGAATGATTCTATATCTAAAATTTGAACAAAATCTAATAATTTAGCATGAAAAATCCATTTATCTAAATTAAGAGAGGGTATTATCCCCCATTCCCCTCCTCCTATATTAACCCAATGAACTCCCAAAATTAATCTGAAAAGCGCCCTTTCACCATAAACTTATATCAAAAATTTGAAGCATATCGGATTTTTTTTTTTTATATCATGAGTATCGTGTTACTATATATATACAGAACGGGCGGGTACGTAAGCTCTCAGGATTTGATAGCTCGAGAGCTAAAAAGCTATATTTACAAATAAAAACTTTTTTTTTCTTGATGGTGCAATTGTTTTTTTAAAAATTAGAAATTTTAACAATTTAAAAAAAAAAATGCGCCTTTTTTAGACGATTTTTTCGCTACACTAAAAATAATTAAACGTATGTATGTCAACATACCTCTAATATTTTTCAAGCTTCTATCACGAAGAACAATTTTGAAAGGTTTTGACCAGTAGAAATTAGGCCCGGCCCGATCCGAACCTTCAGAAAAAATTAAAGCTCGTTCCCGGCCCAACCCGAGTGCCGAGAATGAAAGTCGGCCTAGCTCGGCTCTGCCCGCGGCCCGAATTTGGGCCCAGACCCGGGAAACAAAGAAAGAAAAGCAATAAGAAGTAAAACTCTTTATGAGTCCTTCTTGTCTGTCACGGAACATTTTGTTTTGTAATTCTCGTAGCATAAGTAAGATGTATTACATTATTTTTAGGTAGCTTTCATTACAAAAAGTAAAAAGCTACCTATTGCAGCCGTCCGGAGGAAAGCACTTCCGGAAAATTTTGGTATATTTTCACCGATCATGACCCCCAGACCCCAAAACCACCCTCCGTTCAAATGTTGACATATATATATATACATATATATAACCATATATATATATATATATATATCTGATTTTTGTCATGCGATAACTAACGTATTTATGAACCGATTTGAATGAAACTTGGTATGTACATAGTACATACAAATGTCTCGACCGAGTTCGTTGGTCAGCATCATCCGCCATTTTGTTTAAAAATGGCGGCCATTTTAAATTTTTTAAAAAATTTAAAATTTAAAATTAAATGCAAAAAAATTAAAAGTTGAAAAATATTTTTCTTTTACGTATTAGAGCTTAAAACAAAGATTCCAGAACACTTTTTATTTTGTCTATATCTTAAAAAATGATTGAGTTATAGCACTTTGAATTTTTCTTATGGCTGACATTTTGAAACGATCTGATTTTTGTCACGTGATAACACGCGTATTTATGAACCGATTTCAATGAAACTTGGTATGTACATAGTACATACAAATTTCTCGACCGAGTTCGTTGGCCAGCATCATCCGCCATTTTGTTTCAAAATGGTAGCCATTTTAAATTTTTTAAAAATTTAAAAATTTAAAATTAAATGCAAAAAAATAAAAATTTGAAAAATACTTGTCTTTTACGTTTTATAACTTAAAACAACAATTCCAGAACACTTTTTATTTTGTCTATATCTTACAAAATGATTGAGTTATAGCACTTTGAATTTTTCTTATGACTGACATTTTGAAACGATCTGATTTTTGTCACGTGATAACATGCGTATTTATGAACCGATTTCAATGAAACTTGGTATGTACATAGTACATACAAATTTCTCGACCGAGTTCGTTGGCCAGCATCATCCGCCATTTTGTTTCAAAATGGTAGCCATTTTAAATTTTTTAAAAATTTTAAATTAAATGCAAAAAAATAAAAATTTGAAAAATATTTGTCTTTTACGTGTTATAACTTAAAACAACAATTCCAGAACACTTTTTATTTTGTCTATATCTTACAAAATGATTGAGTTATAGCACTTTGAATTTTTCTTATGACTGACATTTTGAAACGATCTGATTTTTGTCACGTGATAACATGCGTATTTATGAACCGATTTCAATGAAACTTGGTATGTACATAGTACATACAAATTTCTCGACCGAGTTCGTTGGCCAGCATCATCTGCCATTTTGTTTCAAAATGGTAGCCATTTTAAATTTTTAAAAAAATTTAAAATTTAAAATTAAATGCAAAAAAATAAAAAATTGAAAAATATTTGTCTTTTACGTATTAGAACTTAAAACAATGATTCCAGAACACTTTTTATTTTGTCTATATCTTAAAAAATGATTGAGTTATAGCACTTTGAATTTTGCATATGGCTGACATTTTGAAACGGTGTGATCTGAACGATCCACAATGTTGCTTCAAAATGGCATACACTTTATGATATCGTGGAATTTGGTGACTCTTTAAATCGCTTAAAATAAAACCAGGTTGAATAAAAGATGACTAATTTCTAAAAATTCCTATTAATATTCAGTCTTGACAAAAACTAGTATTCAATCTTATAAAATCACTAATTTTATAAGATTATTTCCACTAATTTCAGCTTAGTATTTTTGAACAATGTAACTTACTTTAAAATAAATAAATATATATATAAGTATATGAAAGCTACCTCTTCCTCCCGGCATTGCCGGAAGGACTTTTGTAACAATTCAGCATAACCTATACATCCTGTTCATTAACAGTGTTTATCATACCACTGGCTGTAAAAAGGTGTTTTTGTTAACATCCAGAAACGAATTCAAAGACTAAACAAAGTGAAAAGTATTTCCTGTTGCGAATCTTTGATTTGCGGTTTACAGAGTTGCAAATTTTGAAATCTACAAAAATGTATTTTGAGAGTATTTTCAAAATACAAAATACTTGGAAAAATCTCTTCAAAATACATTACCAAAATACTTTCCCTTAGTCAGTTCAAAATACAAAATACAAAATACAAATGTATTTTGAAAATGTATTTCAAATACATGTATTTTCGATACTGCCCAACTCTGATTTCATGGCAATCCGAGTATATTAACGATTTTTCCCCATGGGCCGTAATGTAATGGAAAACTTTTGATTCGCCCTGTAGATAAACTAATCATGGTAGAAACTTCATTTTCAATAGGACTTGTGCTAGGGTAAACGTCAATAACGTCCTAAAATTTCATGGCGATCCGAGTATATTGACGATTTTTCCCCATAGGCCGTAATGCAATTGGAAACTTTTGATTCTCTCTGTAGATAAATTAATCATGGTAGATACTTCATTTTCAATAGGATTCGTGCTAGGATAAACCTCAATAATGTATAAAAATTTCATAGCAATACGAGTATATTTACGGGAGTTAGAGCGCGGACAGACGGACAGACGGACAGACGGCCATCCGGCCAGACGGACAGACGGCCAGACAAACCGAATGCATAAGCACTTTTCAACTTTGTTGGAAAGTGCTAAAAATGATCTCTTATAAAAAATGATCTCTTATATAAATGAATAAATGATCTCTTCTTTTTCATAATTTTTTCTCTGTGAATAGGATTTAATATCCATAGCGAAGCGCACAATAAAGGAAACCTTAGCATTACAGCAACTAACAATAGAATGTTTGTGAAATTAAGCCTATCCTTCAAAGCATGCGTTTTTGTGTTTTTCCTGGAATTGGAGTGTCCAGTCCCGTTTCCAAAAAAAAGAGCAAGAAACAGATGTAACTAATTAAGACCCCCCAATGGTGCAGTATTGAAAAACCCGAGACGGCATTGGCAGTGACAGGAAATGACCATTCCTTTTAGCCTTCGGCTGATTTCCAATAGTATAAATGGCCCCACCAGTGGCCGAGAGGGTCCGACCTCTCAACTGGTAGACGGCAGGTGCTGGGTTCGAACCCAATCGCGGCCGTCGGCCTAACCGTTCGGAGTTTTCGTGGTTTTCTTCGAACCTTGCGTAAATACGAGTTAGGTTCCCTTAGAATGACCCCCCACGAAGGGCATCCATCCCCATAGGGCCAATATCCCATTGCGTAGATAATCGGCCGACACAAAATACAACAACAACAACAACAACAACCAATAGTATAAATGAATGCTCGCCTTTTCCGAAATGAGTGACCAGTTTTCGATACTGATCCCCTTACCATGTACTTTCCCCATTTTTAAAAGAAAATACATTACTGCCGCTTAAACGAGTCAAATTTTTAAATAAAATTTGATTCAATAAAGCGGCAGATTTCGAGAACAAAACAAATAAAATTCTAACTTTAGTTTTGTTTTTTATGATTCAGTTCATAAAAATGGAAATTTCTGTATTTTTGTCATGGCTCTGGGGGGGTGGGTTAACCCCCCCCCCCCCTCGCTGCGCCACTGAATTAAAACATTCTTAAATGAATTAAGGGAACAATATCAAAAATGCTCAGAATGGATTCCTGAAAATAAAAATAAAGTAAATGTGAGTGAAAATTTTTAGATGTCCTTCACTTTATTTGCATATACTTTTCTTTAAAATAAAGTTAGTTTTAACTTTTCTTTAATTTTAAAATACTTTGATTTCGAAACTTAAAAGTCAAACAAATACACTATTTAAAAAATAAATTTCATCATGATACGGCATTTAGAAAGTCAATTAACCTTAATAATAGTTAAGTTTTGTTAGTAAATATAGATTTATTTATTTTTTTCAACACATTTATTTATTTATTTTACCGTACGTAGTTTCCAACTAATAATCATCCCTAAAACATTTTTAAAAGTTATCTTCTTTGTACAAATTATAGGTTTTGTATGCAAACAAAAGAGAAATATCCTACATTTTTAAATGAAAATAATTTAAATTGTTAAAATGTATTTGCTTCTCCTTTTCATTATTTTAATTTTTATTTTCTTTGAGATACTTTTGTAATTGTATTCTAACTTAGTAATTAATCAGATGCAAATCGCCAGAGGAAAAATGTCTTCTATCTCAAAAAACTTTAGCTTTCCTTTTTGTTCACTAGGTGGCAGCAAGCTACATGGGTGCATTTTTGCGCTTTAATATTATTTTCAAGTTTTAGTAATATGATCAGCAACAGATGGCGATAAATGCTCTTTTTAATTCACTATTTGAATAATTCAAAGAATTTGTTTTCGAAAACTATTCAAATATCATCACCAATTCGATATTTTCAAATGAAATCTTTGATTCATTCAGAATATTATGGTACTTAAAATTTTTAAAGTTTCAATTTTTTTTCTCTATTAATTATTTATTAAATATTCACAGCGTTGAGAATTGAGACATGGGGCATTCACACAAAATTTTAACTTTCAAGAATAAAAATCTGGTGAAAATAAACTTTATAAAGTAAAATTTTTAACTTATAGACAAGTGCGTTAATAATAATAATAATAATAATAATAATAATAATAATAATAATAATAATAATAATAATAATAATAATAATAATAAAAAGATCAGCAGCGATGATTTTTTAAAGTGTTTTATTTAAGAGTGTTCTTAAATCATAAAGGGCAATTATATACTCTCAGGGTCTCAGGGGCGTGATTATAAATGTTTATAAAACTAAATCAAATAAACGAATGAATAGCGAAATAAATCAAGGAAAATTGGGCTAGCGGAGAAAATAAATTTTAAAGTGGAATCAGGCTCTACGGGCCCCTATAAGTTCGCGCCCCTGTTTCTAAATATTAATTAAAAATGAAATTTAATGCATTTTTTATCAGAAATACAGTTAATAGCTCTTCTACTCATCAAAAACTGCTAGGCAAATTTTAGTAAAATAAATTTGTTGTTATTATTTATTTTAAATACATGAAAATAACTATAACTTGCAGAAATGTAAAACTACACGTATTTTTTCTATTCTATTAATTATGATAATTGATTATCCAAATGACTGAAAATGAAAAATTGTTTATTTCTTTTAAAACAAATAGCAATTAAATCTTTCTGAATAACGAATTCTTATCATTGGTGGGCAATCAATAGCGCCAACTTTTCAAAGATATTGGGTAGATTCATTTTTTTAAAAAGCAAAATAACTAATTTTCTTTTCCTTTCAGTATATATGTATGTGTAGAGAGAGAAGGGTGGGAGAGCGAATGGACTAAAGATAAGCAAGTTTTTAAATTATTATAATTCTATTATGATTTTATAAATAAGTTTATTAAATTACACTGTTTCAAGTTATTTCTCATAAATACTTTAATATTTATTATAAATAACATAAAAATTAACTATTGAAAGTGCAAATAACTAGATATACATTTTAACCACTTGAGTGATTTATCAATTCAAGACATCAAAACAGACAGCAAAATATGCAAGAAATTTGTTTTCGCAAGAAATTTAATAATATTTCTGGTGAAGGGGTTTTCAGTGCTCTTTTCTGTAATTCTAACTAATATTCTTACTAGTTTCCATATTTAATTTCGTCGATTAAATAAATAAAAACTAAATTGCATATTAAACGAATTGAAATTATATGGGCGTAAAGATCAAATTATTGGGTGGGCTCGAGGCCCATGGTCCCAAATAAATTGGCGCCACTGTGTGCAATATAACATAGAACATTTAAACGTAAAACAAAAGATAGAAAATTTTAATATTTTATTATTTGTGGACAAAACCAGTTTTAAACTTTTTTTCAGATATACAGGGCATTCATTCTTATCATCGTCAAATAAATAAATCCCAAACCATTAGTTTTAAAGATATATTTTTAGCTGCAATTATTTTTAAGTTGAAATACTGTTCTTCATGATATTAAAATCTATTTATGTCCTGGTGCGCAAACAATTATTTTTTTAAGCACAAAATTGGAAGTTTCGTATTGCCCCTGGATCTTATAAGTTACACGTAGAAAAACTTTCCTTGTTCTCCCAAACCATGCTGCGAAACATGTCATTTCTCATTCAAGTTTTATGAAAAAAAAATCGTTGTTCATTCAATTTTATGAATTAATAGAAGTATCAATATTTAAAATAATCATTTCATATCATGCCATTTGTAATGAGACTTAACGTCATACAATTTCATTTCTTGGAAGTTTATTCCAGTGCCTGTATACACTTTTGGAGATCTGCACAGGCCGGGCCTCGGTCTGAAGCCCGATTCCGACCCGGTCCGCGGTCCGGGTTCGGGCCAATTTTCATTAACGGCATTCGGGCCGGGCCTAGTCCCTATTCTTTCCGGGTCGGGCTCAAACCTTACTTTTTCCGTGAAGGATCAGACCGTGTTGGGC
Source organism: Maratus speculifer (assembly GCA_964019185.1). Taxonomy (NCBI): domain Eukaryota; kingdom Metazoa; phylum Arthropoda; class Arachnida; order Araneae; family Salticidae; genus Maratus; species Maratus speculifer. Next base: position 173,553,144 of record OZ025299.1, read on the forward strand.
CAAAATTATTTTTCCGTACTTAGCCGGGACTCAATTGATTCCACCTTGTCTTCATATATTAAAATATTCAGTCCCGGTTGAATAATCCCATATGAAAATTATTTTCTTGATGTGGCCAAGTCTGTTCAAAAATCAGTATAATTTGGCTCGGTCCAAAAATTTTTGCAAAAAAATGGTTACACATTTAAATCGCCATTATTCAACAATTAACCATTAAAATTTATTCTTTTTATCGTATGTTTGTAGGCTTATTAAAATAGAGTTAGACGCATGAAAGAAGAACTTGTCTATGACGGAATCGTCTTTTAAACTGAAAACTGGAAATTTCTTTTAAACTGTTATTCCATGCAAAATGAATACAATAATACGCGAGAAAAAAAATATTATACAGTTACAGCTGCTAAGATGTGAACTTGTCTATAACGCATTTTTTTCTATCCAATGCAATTCCGTCTTTGAAGATTTTACTTTTACCATAAACCATTTTTTAGATTTTTATGTCTCCATTACATAGAATATGGATTAACAATATTAATGATAACTGAAACATTTACATACAACTAACAGGGGTTCATTAAAAACCTAAATATAGCAGCCTATGGAACTTCTGCATAAACGAAGATTATAAACATTTTAAAAAAGACTTCATAAGTCTTTTTGGTCAGAAATCTTCCTTAATAGTAAAAATCAATGTTCTGTAGAAATTCACTCAGGCCGGGCCGATTTTTTTTTCCGGGACGGGCCGTGTTTTTTGCTGTTATATTGGACCGAGCTGGGCCGAACTTTTTTTGCATGGACCGGGCCGGGCCTGGAAATTTCGGCCCGTGCAGACTCATATGCACTTTACATGAATATGTGATGAGAACCTGAAAATGATTTCATATGTTTAGACAAAATAACATTTTCAAAGAAATTTTTTTTCTTCTGTAAGGAAAAAGGCCACTATATAAAATACAATAGATTATAGAAATAATGATTTGGTGGTAAAAATTAGTTCAGCTAAACATGTTCATTCAAATACAGATATTCATCTAGATAAAAATACTTTAACAAACTTGAAGTCTTATGCTGAATGTAATTAAAAATGTATTTTGAATGTAGTTAAAAGTGTTGCAAATATGTAGGAAATTAGTTTTACATGCTCATGTACTATAATGTTTTATTCACGGAAACTTAAATACTAACTGTCAATTAACAGTTTGAAATTAAATCACACATTCCATTGTTCTGAGGGTTTTGTTTTTACCAGATCGTGCATTTTTCGAAGTGAGAGAATAAATATGTTTAAATCCTGTTTAAATACGCTTTAAACACGATCCCAGTAATTTACAAATATTAATCTTAATAAACAATCTTTTCACACTCATGAATCACGAACAACAAATTTATCATGCACAAGATCTTTACACGATATCAGTGATGCAGCAAATTAAGTGAAACATTTTCATAATTGGTTTTGAATAAGCATGTTTGTCTGCACTTGTTAAATTATTAGATACGTGCTGCATATCATGGATATTGATTGCTCTTTGATACACCGTGCCACACGCACTTTCATAGAAATGTTAAATAAGAATTATTAAATTTATATATTTATGATGCTTCTAGTAATAGAAGGGATATTGATCAAATAAGGTAGCATTGGATATCGCGAGAAAACAATAAATAAGCAACAAACAAATGTTTTGACACGATTTGTTTGGAAAAACAAAGCTGTGTGCACGCACAATGTATGTATGAAAAGTATTCTGGTCTTTCATAGGTTATAGACGTGTGGAAGGGAAACAAAGTCGTGAGGTGCACTATCCGGCAAGGTTAAGTGTGAGTGTCCACAATATATTTTAATCGACCAAGTATTTTTTAACACAAAAAGCAAAAAAAAAAAAAACCTTGTATACAACTTAAAACACTCACATAATAAGGAGAAAAATTTTACGACTGAAAAGTTTTATTTGCATTAATTCTGATGTTTTGAATTTTCAGAGTGTTTTGGATGTATAAGTACTGTCTATTGAGCAAGATAATTCAATCTAGACCTGGCGACAGCGGGTCACCAATATTTCCTAAAAATTACATCCGCGATAAGTTGGAACTGTTCCCATGACTCGCACCGTTCCTAAAATTTTCATACTTTCCTATACCACTATTTTAAAACGGTAATTTTTATAGTATAATTATACTGTAGATGTTAAAGGAATCTTTCTCGAATATTTCTGATTTAAAATACTGGTAGCAAATTGTGACAATTTTAGGAACGGTGCGAGCCCTGTGTTCCAGATCTACGGGCTCGTTAACAATTTTTCTAACATGAAAACTTTTGAATATTACACTTATACTTATGGGCATACCATACCGTCCTCACATGCTGAAATAGTTATTTATTATGAGAGTGTCTGATAAGCATTGCATAAACATACAGTCTCATACGTATAAATATCGAATGGGTATAATTGCATATTTTAAAAAAAATCATTGGGGAAAAAAGGGCGACATTAAAACTTTTTTGCTGTCATCAAGCATACAAATAAACAAACCGATACTAATTCTGGCTCCTTTAAAGGAGGCTGTTTTAAAGCTTTTTCAAGGAAAATTTTAAATACTTTCTTTACAGAAGATTTTATTTTAAGAAAACCTACGATGATTAAAAAACTTGTACTTTCTTCGACGAAAACTAGCATTTATTTCCAATGATATTTTATTCATTGGCATTAACTAGCATTTATTCAAAATGTGTGTGTGTGGTGTAGTGTATATATATATTTATATATAAAACCATTATAAATCAATACATATTATCATTTACAGTTCTGAATTCCACATATTTTTGTCGCATTTAGGGTAATATTTGACATTTTATTATATAAATATACATTTTATTAAACAACAAATTACAGAATATCGAATCTTTAGTTCAGGACTTATTTTGTATAAATTTAATAATTATTTCTAGTATAAAACCACAATATACTATTGTCACATTTACGACAGTTAAAACCTAAATGAAACGTCCATAGTCCTAAATGTGATAATGAATTTTACATAAGACAATTCACCTTAAAAAGTTCATTTATAGCTGTTGTTAAAGAAAATTGAACTAGAATGAGCGTTCTGCAAAACCATTCGATTAAAGATAAATAAAAGGCGCGATTAACTTATAAAATACTGTTTTTGAACTAATCTGTTTATACAGTAAGCTATTTGTAATGAAATTTCGCTTTATCGAACATTTCAAACAATAGTACTAAGACGCAAAATGAAGAAAAAATTCACTGTATCGATAATTAAAATGGAAATTAAGAGTTAAACTGTAAAAAAAAAAAAAAAAAAAAAAAAAAAAAAAAAAACGCACTAACAACAGTTAAATGTTTATTGCAGTTATGTTTTGAATTACTTAACCTTTAACTGCTGTGACAGAACTTGTATAACTACTATGAGTGGTCTCCGAGACTGCTTGATTAAAAGATGAATGAAAGGCTCCATTAACTCACAGGGCTCTTTTTCTGTATTAAACATTAAGCCCGGGACTATTTTAATTAAACTTCACCTATTTAGAATCTCTAGCAATAGTTATAGGGCTCCACATGAAACAAAATTTCACTGGTATTAATAGCTAAACTGGGGATTTCGAGTTTAACTGTACAGAAATTGAAAAATGTAGTAGTCCGTGAGACCACTAATAGCAGTTAAACATTAATAAATAGTTGGAATACATAAAATTGAAAGATAAATAGCTTATTATTGAACTACTTAATAAACTTTAATTAACCCTCAACCGGAGGGGCTGGCGTACAGAGTATGCGAATGAGTTGTTTCTTGCTGTAAATAACACATTACTTAATCATAAGCCACACCTCGTCTACTCTCCTAGAAATATCTCCATTTAATTTATTTTCTTAATTTATTTTTAAATAATGTTCCTGGCCAGATTTATATAAGAAACTAGGAAATATATGTGGAAATTTAGAGCAGAGGATCGGAAAATGACTTGACGTACTCCCATACGCCACTTCTCACAAATTTTATTGTTCGCCAGCCCCTCCAACTCAGGATTAATAGTAATTTAAATAATAAAACATTAACTGAGATGCATAATCTTAAATAAATTATAATTAAACATCGCACATTTTGCTATTCATACTTTACAACAAATCCAGCAAATTTAAATGTTTATCACGGCACAACCGTTCTGTTTGTCACATTTACATTGCTTATATGAAAATGCTCCTTGTTGTTGTTATTAAATGTTATGTATAACGCTTCTGTTCTTAATATATATAACTCTTATTCCTCTTTCCCATAGAAACATGACATTAACTAAAATTAAATAATTGTCGCGGAAAACATCGTTTAAAATCCGCGAAATTCTCATGTCAATACTAACCCATAATTTCTACACGAGTCTGATTTGGGTTTCCGTAACTTCAACTTTCAAAATTTTGCTGACAATCTAGTGATAATGGAATACAACCAGAGATGTAGTGGAGGGTATACGGGGGTATACGCAGTATACATTCTGGATTTTTTTAAAGAATACCGTATACCTTATGTTTCCCAAGAAAGCTATAGTATATGTACTCTAGGGTATACCGTAATTTCCGGCGTATAATCGGTGGATAAAACAATTCTTTTTGGACCCAGAAATATTATTTAGGGATTGAAAAGAAATATTTTCGACGATGTGAAAAGTTACTTTTCATTTAAAAAAAATTCTGGGTCAAAAAATAATTGTTTGATCCGCGGATTATACGCCGGAAATTACGGTACTCTCTGCTGTGAGCGTATACCCTCTGCTTAGAGCGTATACCTTCTGTTATTTTTACGACTAAACCCCTGAATATAACTTCATGATTCGCATTCATTCACATGTTTCATAATGAAAATTAATAAGAAATCGTAATGAGACTTTGGATTTTATCAAAAGTTTTATTTTGTTAATGAAAAATACGATTTAAGTAAAGCATGTTTTAAATAACACCGACATTCCGGTCGGTACGGATTTTTATTTGCTTAGAGTTCACGGGTTATAAGAGTATTTTTAAGGTATCTGTAACACATTGTTAACAAGATTATTTATTACACATAACTTGATTTATTATAAAATGTCCCATGTTAAATATTTCAGCCTTATAAACAGATAAAATCGTAAAATATTTCTAATAGTTCTAATTAATCCAAAGAGGAGCCCTGTGCCTGGTAATTTGTTGCCCTCCCCCCTCTTTACAATTTTCTTGCACTTAAAAAAAATTTGAACATTTTCTGAACCTAAAAATACGCATATTGAAAAAATATTGATTTAGATTAAAATAATTTTACTTTTAAAATCTTTTTCTAATTTAAAAATAGAAAATGTAGATTATTATGAGTAAAAAGTGAAAATAGAATAAAAATATAAGATTTTTAAAAAGTGCTAAGAAAAACATATACTCTTAAACCAGGATATTGCATCCTGCTTTAATCAGAGACAGTATTTAGGCTACCGAATGATATAACGTTTGTAAAATAGTCTTTATTTAATCGCATTAAAATAAATGTAACTTAAGGGTGTATTCGGAAAAACGTTTTTCCACCTTCAGCAGTTCGAAATTTTCCGATACAATTTCGGACACATTTTTAAAAGTAGAGACACATGAAACTTGCTGAGGGGATTTTTGAAGAGACGTGCAAAGTGCCGTATGATGTCATTTTACGCTCCACTCTTTAGAATTTGATTTATGAACAATTATCTTCTCAGCATGACCCTTTTTTTCATTCCCAAATCTCCCGCTTCAGAAAAATCTGCTCAAAATACCGCTTTTGATTGCTTTTTTTGCAATATTTTCTGCATTTATCTAAGAATCATCAATCACGGCACCTTGTGTACTTTCTAAATAAGACAGTACACAAGTTTGCCAGTTTGATGCATTTGAGACCAAAAATGAATTTAAAAATAAATCGGAAAAAAGACAGTTTGAATCGAAATACACCCCTAAGTGTTCTTTTTTCAATCGACACAAGATTTTTCAGAATTTTCATCATATAAAAATTATTTCAAATTCCGTAATCATGTATATCTATATCATGTTAATCGAATATACACTGTGCTTCTTAGACCTTTATTTATTAAAAATTTTAAAGAAGCGTTTTTTGCTATTTTGTTAATTTTAAATACATGTTTAAGGGTTTGGTTAAAGAAAAACAATAGTGAAGGATTATGCTGACTCAACACAATTTAATTAAACATAATATTTGCTTTAAACATCATTTTAATATGATACATGAAAAATGTCATATAAACTTTACCTCATTAATCTCCTAAATGTCTCTACGCATTTATAGTAATCGCTATGTCGCTATTTCGTACTTACGGAAAAGAAAGTCTTGAAAATGCGTAGTATACTTTAAATTCTAATCCGAAAATTGGACGTCTTTTAAAAGTTTATAGGTCAACTAAATGAAACAGATAGCATAATTATTGGCTTTCATAAGGTTATTTAATCTTCAGTGTTAAAAATAAAATCTCAGAGCCAGTTTCGAGACTTTTTGCCTCATTTACAAAACATCGGTACGTTTAAAAACGAACAATACCTATTTGATTGAAATTTTCTTCTTTAAAAATGTTTTAAATGCAGAAAAATGTTTCAGATTTTGTTTATTAAAATCAGATACCTCATTATACAGTATTTATTTATTATTTTTCCACTAAGATTTTAAGTAAAAGAACATTATCGCATTTAAGGGTCATCACATTTAGACAAAATGAACATATTTCATAAAAATATTGGAAATATTGCCAAAATGGAAATATTTTCGGACCCAAGGCAGAAATCAGGAGGACTAAATTACCTAAAATTCAACAAATAACCATTATCATTTTATCCTTGTATTAGCCGCAACAAACTGGAAAAAAAATATGCAAAATCTAGATTATATTTATCAGAAAAACCAGGAAAAACATGACACAAATATCAAAAGATCAAATTAAATTGGGATAAAGAAAGAATTTAGCTTTTGAAACGTTATTCAAGTTAGTATTAACTTAACAAAACAAAACAAAACAAAAATAGTAATGATTTTCACATGTTGCCAAAAGTATTATAAGTATAAATTTATCTAAACAACCGGTGCAGTTAAGAATACAGTGTCTATTATGATGAATATGATCATCATTCTGCTCACTATTACTAGATCAAATTCAGTGTTTCCCTCTGTCATTAGATAAATCAATTAAACAGCACTGCCATAATATTATACAGAAAAATGAATAACTAAGCAAGTAAAATAATAAAAAAAGTAATAATTATATATGAATGAACCTTTAAAGCAGCAACTTTATTAAATTAATTTAAATGGTGAATTTTAAAGAAAAAATAAATATGAAAGCGTTATATAATTTTGACACAATTTTAAATAGATGTATAAATAAATGCATTATATTCCAGTAGAATAATAAATTTAAATTGAGTAATATTGAATTTTAATTACCACATCAGTGCAGAATCATAAAAATAATAAATTTAGGTGGTCTATAAAACTTAATTAACAGCTTAAAATAATAAATATAAATAAATTAAAATTAAAGTATGCGTAGACTTTCATAGTAATAAAAATACGTAATTTAACTTTAGGGGATGGGAGAGAATGAATAAATATATTTAACATTTAACTAAAACACTCATTCTTGATTTATACTACTAAATTTGTATTTACTAATGATGTAATAGAGATATGATGTTGTCCTCAATGGGCTGCAAATTGAATTGATAATTAATTTTATATCCACATTATTAATCACAAGATCAAACTATTGATGTAAAGCAGGATTCAAGTTTGCTGAATCAACAAACGAAATAAAATGCGTCTTTTTTCGAAATATCATTACACAATGACCCCCCCCCCATCTCTTTCTCTCTCTCTCTCTCTTATAAATATATATAAAATCATGCAAAAATTTTCATTGCAACAGCGCTCTCCTCAATACTCTTACATCTGTCCCCCTGATATCCTATTGTAATTTATTATTTTATTTTATAATTTGCATTTTTTTTAAATATTTATCTTATGCTTTATGAATTTTTTAGATACTGTTTTTAGTTTTTTATTGCATAAAGATAAAAAAAAACGCGCAGTGGGTTAATCTTTTCAAACATCTACTCTCCCAAATATGCATAGGTGTGACCATGAATGTAGTAAATGTATACTAGTGAAAATATGATTTTTTTAAAGAAAATCATGATATAATGGATCATAATTTATGATTAAAATATATATAGGTATGAATTTATAGAAGTTTCGCAGGAGCAAGTATAAAGCCATCCTTTACTTAGCGAAAATCCTGAAATAATTTTATATTCTAACTAAATATTGTTCCTGCCAATTTAATTAAGTTTCTGGAGAAAAAAAAAAACCCTAAAATTAAAACTAAATTTTAAACAATGAAAATCTCTCTAAAACTATTTATTATCTGTATTCAAAGAGATACCACACTTGTAAAGAAAGAGCAGGGGAGAAAAGAAATTCAGCTACTCGTAATTTGAATTTTAATTTGAAGATATTATGTATTAATAATTAAATAATAAAGTAATAAATAAAATAAATATTAAAAAAAATACTTATGAATAATTTATTAAAATAATTTATTCGATAAAATTAAAAAGAGATATTTTAGCACAAATTTAAGATCGTCTCATAGTCGGCGACTATGAATATCCTTAGAGAATTTTTTAATTTCAGATTATTTTATAAAAATGAAGTTAGTTGCAAATACTAACTAATAATCAAAAACTAAAACGTTTTAATTATTAGTTTAAAAATTCTGGAATTAAGATTTAAAAAATTCTTATAGTTTTTTTTTTTTTTTGAATTACTAATTATTGATATTATACTATTTATCAAACAAAGAAAAAGAGATATTTCATATGCTTTGTGGTTTTTTTCTCATAAAAAAAAATGTTTTGCTTATATTAACTAAGTAAGCCTTTTATTTAAACTATTAAACTGACTTTATTTTAAAACAATCTATAAACGTATCTGTAAAATCGAAGCAAATGTTATAAAAACATTTACAATAATAAAAACTAGCAGGGGTGACCGAGCTAAACTCGGTCAAAATTAACTTTATTTTCAACTCGATATAGCATTTTCACTGTATCATTCACTCCGTATTATTGCTGTAAAACATGTTATTATAAAAACAATCAATAAGAAAACTATGTTTGTATGCACATGTTCGTAAATTTTATTTTATTTTAAAATTTACAACGAAAGGGCATCGATCCAAATCACTTTTTTAGCTCGACTCTGGTTAATTTAACCATGCATCTCGAATCCTATTAAGAATGTATAAAAAAAATTCTTCACATTCTGAAAGACAACATTTTTTGCCAGATATAGCCGAATTTGGAAACATTCTTTCATTTGGCACCAAATACGTGTTGTGGCTATCGTTATCTTAATAGTCAATTTTTCGGCCAAACGTCGCCAATATTCTGTCAAGTATCGCCAACTTATTGGTTGCTGCCATTTTCTCGTGACCCTGACCCGTATTACCCAAAGTGACCCACTAATCAAATTTAATCAAACATGTGACTTAGCTCAATGGTCTTCAGGTAATTAAAAACAGTAGAATATAAAATTGAATCAAAATCGTTTAAGCCATTTCTTAGATAAAATTAGCTTGACAGCATTCAGCAATGAAGCGAAATGGCCCACTAATATAATTTTGTTTAACATGCGACTCAGCCCAATAGTCTTCTCGTGACAAAACACGTTTCGTTACAAAATTTAGGTAAAATTGATTATATAATTAGAATAACCCTAACCCATTATAACGCCAAAATGACCCATTAATCGAATTTTCGTGAGAATGTGTCCTGGTCCAATGGTTTTCTCTTGCCCTAATACATCATAATACAAAATATAGTCAAAATGGTGAGCGCCATTTTCTACATAAAATTAGAATGACCCATAAATGACCCACAAATGACCCTTATAATCGAAATCTCTCGAACATGTGACCTAGCTCATTTTTTTTTAGTACCGAAAAATTTTAGATACAAAATTTAGATAAAATCGATTGAGCTGTTTTTTTAGATATAATTAATTTGACACTGACCCATTATGACCCAAAATGACCCATTAATCGAATTTTTGCAAACATCTGACCTAACCTAACCCAATGATTTTCTTGTGCCTGAAAACGATAGCATACAAAATTTAGTCAAAATTGCGCGAGACATTGTCTACATAAAATTAGAATGACCTAAAAGTGACCCACTAATAGAAATTTCTCAAACATGTCACCTAGCCCAATGATTTTCTCGTGCCCAAAACATGTTGTACACAAAATTTCGTTAAAATCAGTCCACTCGTTCTTTGGATATAGCTTGACCATGACCCACCATGACCCATAAATGATCCTTAAAATCGAAATCTCTCAAACATGTGACTTAGCCCATTGATTTTATCGTGTCTAAAAATTGTTCATATAAAATTTCGTTAAATCGATCCTGCCGTTCTTTAAATATAAATAGCTTGACCCAGACCCTTTATGACCCATTAATCGAAATTTCTCGAACATGTGACCTAGCCCAATGATTTTCTCATGCCAAAAAATGTCGTATACAAAATATCGTTAAAATCGATCCACCTGTCCTTTAGTTATAGCTTGACATGACCCATAATGATCCATCATGACCCGCAAATTACCCCTATAATCGAAATCTCTCAAACTTGTGACTTAACCCATTAATTTTCTCAAGTCAAAAAACTTTATATACAAAATTTCGTTAAAATCGATCACGTCGTCGTTTAAATATAAATAGCTTGACCCAGACTCTTTATGACCCAATTTGACCCATTAATTTTTTTTCTCGAACATGTAACCTAGTCCAATGTTTTTCTTGTGCCCGAAAACCATAGAATGCAATTGTTAGTTAAAACTGCGTGAGAAAATCGCTAGATAAAAATAGCATGACCCACAATGACCCCAAAAATGACCCACTAACTGAATTTTCTCGAACATGTTACCTAACCCAATGGTCTTCTTGTAATCCAAAACGATAAAATATAAAATTTGGTCAAAATCGTTAGAGCCGTTTTTTAGATAAAAATGGCTTGACCCATAATGACCCAAAAATGACCCACTAATCGAAATTTTTCGAACATCTGACCCAGTCCAATAGTTTTCCCGTGCTAAAAAACGATTGGATACAAAATTTCCTTAAAATCGATCCAGCCGTTCTCTAGATATAAATAGCTTGATCCTGACCCATTATGACCCAAAATGACCCAATAGTCGAACTTTCTCGAACATGTGACCTAGGCCAATGGTCTTTTCGTGCCCAAAAATGGTAAAATCCAAATTTTTGCGAAAACCGTCAGAGTAGTGATGGGCGATTTCGATTTTTTAAATCGATTTAATCGATACTACGGCCAACTCGATTTAATCGATACTTTAAAATTTTTAATCGATTTCTCTGAAGGTAATATAATTTTCATTTTCCTTCAAAAGTCGAAGATAAAATAGACGAATGTGCCAATTCCAAAATTTCAGTGTATTAGTTTCTAAGATAGAAGAATTAAAGAAATCTCAGAACCCGCCCTCCCCCCCCCCCCCCCCTTGCAAAATAGCGTTTTTTTTTTTTTTTTTTTTTTTTTTTTTTTGAGTGATGTACACCAAAAATTGATCAGGATCAATTTTTATTAAGTACCAGCTGAATCTGAATTTTGATTAAAATCCATGAAAGCGCGAGATACAGCTATTGCGAAATCATAATAAAAAGAATATTGCCCAGTTAAACTGATGGCATTGAGCTCACAGGCTACGCATACTAATTGTACATTACAACCTTGTATTTTCGTTAATTCCGTTCGAAAAAAAAAAATTAAGAAGGGGAAACAGCTCTCCCCTTTCTCCTTTTTTATACTTAATCATTGAACTTCCTAAACTATCAAGTACATGCTTTATCATATTAAAAAATCTATATCCAAAATTCAGAGCAAATCGGATAATTCTTAATAAAAACCCATTTAGCATTTATATAATTTAAGAGGAGTTATTCCTCTCTTTTATACTTAACCATTAAACTTCCAAAACTATTCAGAGATTTGAACGAAATCTGACAATTCTGATCGAAAAATCCATTTATGCAAGTTAAGGGGAGGGGCATTAGAACCCCCGTTCCCCCTGTTTATACTTATTCAATGAACACCTAATAACAGCCACGGACTCGCCTCATCAGAATGATCCTATATCTAAATTTTGAACGAAAACTGTTAATTCTGCATGAAAATCCCGTTTATATCAATTAAGGGGAGGGGCATGAGCCCCCCGTTCCCCCTGTTTATACTTATTCAATGAACACCTAATAACAGCCACGGTATCGCCTCATCCGAATGATCCTATATCTAAATTTTGAAAGAAAACTGTTAATTCTGCATGAAAATCCCGTTTATATCAATTAAGGGGGGGGGGGCATGAGCCCCCCGTTCCCCCTATTTATACTTATTCAATGAACACATAATAACAGTCACGGAATCGCCTCATCAGAATGATAATATATCTAAATTTTGGACAAAAACTGTTAATTCTGCATGAAAAACCCGTTTATATCAATTAAGGGGAGGGGCATGAGCCCCCCGTTCCCCCTGTTTATACTTATTCAATGAACGCCTAATAACAGCCACGGTATCGCCTCATCCGAATGATCTTATATCTAAATTTTGAACGAAAACTGTTAATTCTGCATGAAAATCCCGTTTATATCAATTAAAGGGGGGGGGCATGAGCCCCCCGTTCCCCCCTGTTTATACTTATTCAATGAACACATAATAATAGTCACGGAATCATCTCATCAGAATGATCCTATATTTAAATTTTGGACAAAAACTGTTAATTCTGCATGAAAAACCCATTTATATCCATTAAGGGGAGGGGCATGAGCCCCCGTTCCCCCTTATACATATCGAATGAGCTCCAAAAACTAATCAGGGAAGCGCCTTATCAGGATATACCTATATACAACATTTCAAGTGGATCCGTATTTTTATCATGAGTTATCGCGTTACGCACGAACATACAGAACGGACGGGCACATAAGCTCTCAGGCTATGATAGCCTGTGAGCTAAAAAATGCAGCATATCAGCGTCACCTGCTGGGCAATTTACACCAAGAACTAAATAACACTAATCTATCTCAGAGATTTACTGAATCTGAATTTTGATGAAAATTCGTTCTTGAGATAGCGCTATTGCGTTAATCATGAATAATGCAGTATAGCAGCGCCATCTCTTAAGCGATTTCCACCAAAATGTAATTAGCATCAAATAATATCAAGGACTAATTGAATCTAAATTTTTATGAAAGTCCGTGCATTAGTTCTTGAGATAAAGCTAAAATGGAAACAGGGGCGTGCGAAAAGAGAACTGCGCCCGGTTCAAAGTTCCAATTTAGCCCCCCCCCCCCCATTAACTTTTTCTTGTGATAGGCTAGAAGTGATGTTAGTAGTAAAAATTTAGCGCCCCCTAAATTTCCGTGCTCGGAACGACCGCTTCCTTTCGCCTCCCCCCCCCCCTTTCACATGGCGCTGAGTGGAAATTGTGAAAAATTCAGTATAGCAGCGCCATCTGAGAAGCTATACACATCAAAATGCAGAAAACATCAATTCATGTCAAGGACTAACAGGATCTAAAATGTGATGAAAATCCGTTCATTCGTTTATCAGATATAGCTGTTGCGCAAATCGCAAAAAATGCAGTATAGCAGCGCCACCTGTTAGGCTATATGCACCAAAAATTAATTAGATACAGTTTATATCAAGGTCAAACTAAATCTAAAGTTTTGTGGAATTCCGTGCATTTGTTCTTTAGATAGAACGGTCAGAAATTTTTGTCGTATACAGACGCACAGAGTGACAGACACACACACAGACAGATATTTCTTAAAATACATGAAATCGTGTTAAAAACCTTCTAAAATATATAAATCCATCAAAAACGGGAAGTCAAAATTTTTCACGAATCTAATACTCTCTTCTTGTAAAGTTACAAAAGAAAGTAAAACTGTAAAATCGATTCTGCCCGTAAGATCGGTCTTTAGATTCGATGTCGATCTTTAGATTCGATGTCGATCTTAGATTCGATGTCGATCTTTAGATTCGATTTCGATCTTTAGATTCGATGTCGATCTTAGATTCGATGTCGATCTTTAGATTCGATTTCGATCTTTAGATTCGATTTCGATTTTTTTTTTCTTTCTAGGCTAAATCAATGTTGAATGCAAGTATTTTTCTGCGACTCCGGAGAAAGGCATCATGTTTTAGAGCTCTGTAAGAGAGGGGGAATCGCAATTTGTGCATGGGTGCCCAGAGAGGGGTTTGGTGGCGCAAGATGCGTCATACAATTTAGTTTTTTTTTTTGGGGGGGGGGGGAATTTGAGAAAAAGTACATTTTTTTTGGGGGGGGGAGATTTTTAATTTTTTAATATTTCAAAACTTAATTCCAGAAATGTTCCTATGTTTTCTTTCTTTAAATTCTAGATAAGGGCAATATTAGCTCATTCTGCTATTCTCATTTCGCTATCTCTTGAATGTGCAGTAGATTATAGGTAGAATATAATTTACAATTTGTATTATGTTTGGGGGGGGGGGATGTTAAAGTATGAAGGGTTTTTTTGCGGGGGGGGGGGATTTGCGTCATTAGGTTTGGAGGGGGATGGTCACCACTGGGGAATCGCAATTTGTGCATTTAAAAAGCATAAAATCTCATAACTTCTGGGGGGGGGGGATAATCCCCTGCGGGTCACCCCATTAATTCGACACTAGGTTAAATCGTTATATTTTTGTTTAGAAGTCCAGTTATTTGAAGTATTAGTTTATTATGTTTTTTTTTTTTTACGTTCGTCTCTTCTAATCCCCCCTTTCACGTCAGTTTTAACTTACAGGGCCGTTCGAAATATGCATAGTTTTAAAAATGTCCAATTCTCGGTCTATTTTATTTTAGATCCACATTTTAAATCCTTGACAAAAGATAAATAAAAAGTCGCCCTTCCGCCCGTTTGGGGTTTATCTGCGCCCCACCGGGGGGCATATTTTTTTGTTTCTTCAAAAGAAACAAAAAAAAATTTGAGGGGGATGGGCTTGCACCCTCCCTCAATATACACCTTAAAAATTCGCTCATTTAATTTTCTACCATTTTTAACTTAAAAGTTTAAGCTACATGGCACCCCTAGAGCTGTGGATTCTCCCCCCCCCCCTGTCGATCACTCACCTAATTTTGCTTATTTCTTCACTTCATTTCAATCTTTAAAAGGCTATAACTTTGCTTATATAGGAATTACAGTGATGAGAAAAATTCTAGTATAGCTAACCATTTCTCGCTGTTCTTTTTGCTTTTCCAGTTTCCCGGTTTTCCCTATAGGACCTTTTTTGGGGGGGGGGGGGCAGAGGGTTTTTTTGTTGATACAATATGTCTATTGAAAGCTTATGCTTCATACATTACAAATCTAGCAAAAGAAATTTTCTCCCATCATTTCAGGTCACATTACGGACCCATAATGTATTAAAATTTTTATTTTTCAAACTTCTTCTTCTTCTTCAAAAAAAAAAAAAAACATTGATACATATCAGCGAAACTGGGGTACGAACCCGCAATCGTTTGATTGTACACATAATCCCTAAGCTTTTTGGCCACCGAGTACTCAGCAGCGCTGTTATTTCTTTAGATTGTCATCTTTAAATTCGTAATATCTTTTGAATGGAATGTCCGATTTGAATAATTCAAAAAGTAATCTACAGATATTGTAACAGGCATTAATACAAAATGATTTATTTGGATAAGGATTAAGGTATTGATAGTATGGTCTAAATTTGGTTGGTGTATTTATCGCGTTTTAAAATGTAGGAAAGTAGTTATAGTGAGTTAACTACAATAGCTGGACATATGGTATCGCGCTTTTTTTTTTTTTTTTTTTTTTTTTATATAGACATTAATATATTTTTTAATATTATAGAACCTTTTTTTATTCATTTAAAAGTATTTCCTGGCGATTCAAAATTATACATCCTAACGATTCAAAAATACACACGTAATTGTTCAAGGTTTCACTTCTATCGGCACTGTCAGAGTGCCACTATTTTTTTTTTTTTTCGTGTTCGCCCGTTCTACTCCCCCCCTCCCCTTCCTCACCAATGTTAACTTACAGGTTCGTTCAAATTATGACTGCGATTTAAAAAAAAGTCTAATCCTCGTTCTATTTTGTTATAAATCCATATTTTGAAACCTCAACAAAAGATACATTTGGGCCGGGGTCGCCCTTCTGTCCGTTTGGGATTCACCTTACCCCCCTGGGTGGGGGGCATATTTTTTGTTTCTTCCACATCATCTCATGTAACATATCGTTATAAAGCTTTTATCTCCTCGTTTTTTTCTGTTACTACCCCTCTCTCCACCTAGTTACATGCTCTTGGCACTTTTTATAGTTTCAAAGAGTGCATGTTCCCCGCGGTCCACCCCATGAATTCAACACTAAGTTAAACACTATATTTTTGTTTAGAAGCTCAGTTATTTGGGTTATTAGTTAATTATTTTTTTTTCAAGTTCGTCCGTTCTAATCCCTCGCCCCCCCCCCCCTTCCTCGCTAATCTTTACTAAATGGGCCGTTCAAAGTATGCATGCAATTTTTAAAATGTCCAATTCTCGTTCTGTTTTATTGTAAATCCTCATTTTGAAACTTCGACAAAAGATACATTTGGGCTATGGTCGTCTTTCCGTCAAGAATGGGGGTTACCTGACCCCTTGGGAATGGGCATATTTTATGTTCTTCCAAACTATCTCGTGTAACATTTGGTTGGCATTAGAAAAAAAAAAAAAAGTTTTTTTTTTTTTGTCTATACTCCTTGTTCCCCATCCTAGCTACACGCTCTTGGCACTCTTTATACTCGGTTTAATGCCAAGTTACTCAGTGTTGTCATTAGTTGAGTTATGTCTCTTAAATTTGTCAAAGTTTTTGCGTAACTGAAAACCATAAGTGACAATCATTTTAAATTTTAAAATTCTTATTATCCGACTCTAAAATCTGCAATAGCTTAATTCTATGCCTCCCTAAATGGGGATGGGGGGGAGGCGGTAATTACGGTCCTGCTGATTGTCTAAGTTTTGGAATTAGTAATTTGGATCTTCTCTGTGTGAACCTAAATATCGAAATATCGATTCTAGTATCGATTCTAGAACTGAGAAATCGATTCTTATTATGATCGATGTTGCTTTATACGATATCGATTTTAATCGATTCTCAAAATTTCCAGAATCGCCCATCACTACGTCAGAGCCGTTTCTGAGATAAAATTTACACACACACAGACATACAATTTTTGCTCGCATTATAGTATAAGATATAATTACTGAAATTTTAAATTTAATTATTATTTTAAAAACTCAAATTGAAAACATTTGTATTTCTAAAACAAATAAAGAACTTATTAAAAGTAATTTGAACTCATTATATTTAATGAAATATGAAACTATAAACATGAAGTTTAACGATAAATTTGCATATTACTTCTTTTGAAAATAACTAGATTTGTATTATCTATGTAATTAGAAGTAAAAGCTCCATTCCCCTTTTTCAAATGAAAAGTATAAATAAAAAAGCTTTTGCTTAAGGAAATATTAAATTCTGCCAGTAATTTTGTTCAAAAGTCCATATAAAATTTTCGAAATCATTAAATCAGTTTAATTACATGAATGCAATTTTTCATCTTCCACCAAATTATCAAACATTTTAAAAACGTTTCAAACTAAAAATATTGTATTTCATTGCATTTATTTTGGAATATTTGTTTAAAAGAATGTTTTGGAAGGAAAAAAAATAGAATGAAAGAAATTCCCTTCTCATGTTATTAGAGGCTATATTTCTCCTGATGTAATACGCAATAATAAACTTGTTATCGGCAACGTTTTCATAAATGTAAACATATTTCTGAACATCTTTACTAACAAAAAAAAATAAAAAAAAAAAAAAAAAAAAGAAAGAAAGAAAGGTTAATGCATTTAATAAGTTGGATTTCAATAAAATTTTAGATAGTATAAATTTTCAGCTTATTTTTCGAAAAAAATCACATTTAAGCTGCATATTTTCATATGTGTTTTATTATTGTACGTCATTAATATTATGATTATTCACTTTAGGATTACCATTATTATTATTATTTATTTATTTATTTATTTATTTTATTTTATTTTATTTTATTTTATTTTATTTTATTTTATTTTTTTTGCTACGAAAATTCGCATTTTTCGACCAGGGATATATTGGTTCGAATCCTGCCCGGACTTTTTTCTCCCACTTGGAAAATTTACAGGTTATAAGTGATTTGATTACATTTTAAATAAGAGTATTATTTTTATAATCGGTTGATCGGTTCGAACGCTATACTGCACCGCATGTTGAAAAATATGGTTTTGAGAAAAACGAAGTGGTAAAATTAAACTACCTGCTTCTTTAGGAACGTACGATTCCATCTAAGGAAAAAGTTCGTAAGTAATAGTCCAAGAGTCGATGTCAAAAAACCTAAGGTATCGAGCACGAGAAAGAAAAAAAACCTTTATTTTTTATAAGAGATTATAAAAAATAGAGATTATTTTTTATAAGGATTTACTTGCTGGTTTAGCATTGTGTTTTTCCTATAAACAAAGGTATGAAATGATTGTAGAACAAGCACAATGATAAATCTTCAAGACACAGTAGTGGTATTAAATTTTGGCTTAAGCACCACTTCACTTCCGGCAGACATGGTTAGTTTTCCCTTTTACAACTCTTCCATAAAATACAATTTTTTTTTCTTGTGCTCGATACCTTAGGTTTTTGTGCTGTCGGCTCTTGGACTATAATTTGAATGAACCAAAATCGTTTCAGGTACATTCACTTCAAGTATGAAAAAATGTAAAATAAGAAAAATCGGTCTTTTGGACCCAGACAAAGTTACGCTCTAAAAACTTTTTGGAAACATTTCCTAAAATCAGTGGCAGCAAACGAAATTTTGTTTATAATTTGAAAATATAGTAGCTTCTGTGATTTCTAAAGATAAAAAATACTTTTCGGAATCATGGGTTTACTTGGAATAGATTATTGCAATTTTTAGTCCTGAGTCATATATTATTTTCATACATTAAGAAAAAAATTGACTATTTTTGCATTAAAAAGTGAACGTTACATGGCGACTGCGTTTTATCTTTGCTCTTCAGAAGTTAAAGTGCGCAAAAATTAGACGTTGATTTTTAAAATGAAGTTCTATCAAATTTTGTTGGTAAAAGCTAAAAAAAATTATTATTATGATGATGAAATATTATTCTGTAAGGAATTTGAAAAGAAAAGAGCAGAAAAAATATCAATAAAATTTGATTTATGATTTTCATTTCACGTATTAAATTTAATAAAGAACTCTGCATACTGTTAGCACACTATATATTTTAATATGTAGTGCGCTAACAGTGCACTATATATTTTATGAACTCTGTGATATATATAATTATTTTTGTATTTATTAAAATGTAATTATATTTTTATGCACTTTAAAATGCATTAAAATCATTTAAACATTTTTCTGGAACTTAAATTTACTTTTGAAAATGCGAGTAAGATTTAAACAACCTGTATAACATAGGATGATATAAATTAGCCTCTTTTGAACCATCCTATGTAGTATTAAAAAGTTGTTATTTGTAATTACAGTTATTTGTAATTTCAATTAAACTACCAAAAAGTTTTATAATTGTTAGGGAGAAAAAATTTCAGTTATTTATAATCTCAGATGGATTCTCTGAAAGTTTTATAAATGCTAGGTAGAAAATATTTTTTTTTTTAACTCTCAACTATACATATTTGAATTTTCTCTAAATGTTAGAAAAAAATGTGATTATAGCTCAAATAAACGTATTTTAATTTAACAGCAAATTGGCCCAAGAATACAAAAATCTTCAAATTTTCGGAAACCAATTTATTACATTAAAATTTTCTCTGTTGTTTTTCTACTTAAAATTACGTTTAAATCATGTTTCTATCTTAATTTGAAATAGAATAATTTTTTTCCCCGTTTTTGTTTATTTTCAAAATCTAGCTTTCAAGGAATATTTCTCATGGAAACGACTTCTTGTGAAAATGCATTTTTCTTCATGATGAGTTTTTTTTACTATTTCTCGTATCTAAATAAGTCAAGAACCGTTAAAGGTAAATGGTGCAAATATCAAAGATACATTTTTAAATTATTTTACTATAATTTTCATTCGGCAAATTTGAAAAAAGAAATATTTACCTTTGAAAATATGATTTTTTTAAGTTACATCATTTTTTTTACATTAAATATTTTTGATTTTTTTAAATTAATATTTTTAAAAATTCCATTCCATCAAAATTGAAACTTATATATTTCTGTTTATTTATATTTAAAAAATTACAATTCTACAGATAATATTTCTAGTTATAACGATTTTAAATTACTTCACTTTTTCAATAAATATTTGTTTTAAAAAATTATGAAAAGTTTATTATGTGATTCTCTTTACAAATGATAGGATTAAACATGACAAAAAAATTCAATATTTTAACTGAATAAATAAAAATTATTTTAAAATGTGTCCTGGACCCCCTTAAAAAAAGAAAAAGAAAAAAAAAAAAAAAAAAAAAAGGTGCCTTATTCGATTTAAAAGCGAAAAAAATATCTTTGACATTCCTGACGTTTCATCATTAGTCGGCAAATTGAAAAAAGACAAAACTTCCTTTAATTCGTGGAATGACAGTTGGGAAAAACTCATATCATTCGATCTACGTTAGCAATTACATCAGGTAGGAAGTGGTAGCAAAGTGACATATAACATTTCATTAACTGATCATATACGAAATTTTTGGAAAATTGCACTGTTTGAGTTTCATATGATCCAATAAAAAAGTATTTCGCGCAATGAGTATTTAGTTTCAACAAAATGACGTTAACTGCTGTTGAATATTTTTCATTCCATGTATTCGTAATCGTCAGATGGAATTTGATATGTTAGAAAAGAGAAAATGCTTTGTCAGTTTAGAATAAATTTTAATAGTCATTGTATAATGTTATAGTTTGCAACTAAACTAAAATTCAATCACAATAAAAAGTAAATTAAATCAAAAATCATAAGCAATTTTGCAATAAAAATAATTATTATTTAAAATTATTGTTATTTTATTTACTTTTTATGTTTATGAATCAAGCAAAATTGAATTACAATTGCTTTATGAAATCTGCATTATTGAAAGTTTGAGTAATCATTGAAAGTTTGAGCACCACAGTGACTGACACCGAACTTTCCGTTAATGCCGCGTCAGTCGCCGGTGACTGACAAAGTAAAATATGACATAAAACTAAAAAAAATTATAATGTTTTAAATAATTACTAAGAAAGTATAATCTTGTAATACATAAAAGTTAAGTAAATTTTAAATAAATTTTCAGTAATTACTTTAAACAACATATTTTTTTTTTGTTTTATATCATATTCCCCCCCCCCCCCCGGTAATTGACGCTGTCTAAAAGGGGAGTTTCATGCCAGTCACCGGTGACTGACATGGCACGTGTTAACGTGTTAAGATTTTTATCAACGTGTTAAGATTTTTATTCACTGCTATACAATTTGAAAGAAATGGGGAATGCACTAACTAAAGATTTTTTTCTAGAACTTTGTTTAAATAACATTTTTTGTTATTCAAAAGTTTCCTTTCAGAATTTAACTTCAGAATTTTTCTTATTTTTAAAAAGTAATTACATGTTTCTTTTGCAAAGATACCCCACATCTTTATGGCTATATTTATATATGTCCAAACATCTCTCGCGCAGGATAGGAAACTTTTATCGAAAACCGTCTGAAATCTTAAATATATTAATGATGCATACAGAGGCGAGGCGATCTTGCGTAATCTGCATTGCTCCGGTATAATTACATTATATCATTGGCTAAAAGTTATGGAAAGTTCTCCCTTTTCCTGTATTTTTTAGCATTATGTGGTTGATTCATTGTTTTATGCATACATTAGTATTCTTGCTAAAAAATTATTAAATAAAAATATAGGGATTTGCTCCAGTCAAAACGACTAGTCTAATTTTATTAATATTTTCTTTGGATATTCTTATTTGCCAATTATCCCAGAAGTTTTTAGCATATGGAATAGCACTTAAAATATGATAAAATTATCTGCATTTAGGAAAAGATTGCATTTTGTATTATCTGTTAAAAAAAGTTTATTAAAAAGTCCTTCCGGCAGTACCGGGAGGAAGAGGTAGCTTTCATATTCTTTACTTAAAAAAAGAAAAAAAATTCAAGTTACATTACTCAACCTTACAAAGCTCAAATTAGTGGAACACGATAAAAGAAGATTCAGTACTTGTTTTGTCAATACTGAATATGAATAAGAATTTCGACAATTTAATCACTTTTTTACAAGCTGGTTCTATTTAAAGCATTTCATATTTGATCGCCAAATTCGGCAATATAATCAAGTGCCTGCCTTTTTGAAACAAACATGATGGATGAAATACTCTGATACTATAACTCAGCCATTTTTCAGCCAGACAAAACAAAAAAGTCTTTGGAATCTTTGTATTAAGGTAAAACACAAAGAAGAAAAATATTTTTCAGTTTCTATTTTTTTTTTTTTTTTTACTTAATTTTAAATTTAAATGTTTTTTAAAAAATTTAAATGGCTGCCATTTTGAAAGGAGATGGCGGATGAAACTGGCCAACGAGCTGGTCATTGACATCGGTATATACTATATACACATCCAAATCGGTTCATAAACACGCGTGTTATCACGTGACGAGAATCAGAACGTTTCAAAATGTCAACCACACCAGAAATTCAAAGTGCTATAACTCAGCCATTTTTTAAGATTTAGGAAAAACAAAAAATGCTCTGAAATCTTTGTACCATTTTTCAATTTCTAACTTTTCTGCACTTAATTTTAAATTTAATTAAAAAAAAATTAATGGCCGCCATTTTGAAACAAGATGGCAGACGATTCTGGCCAACGAACTCGGTCTAGACATTAGTATGGTCTACGTACACACCAAGTTTCATTCAAATAGGTTTATAAATACGACAGTTATAGCATGACAAAAGTCATATATATATATATATACCAACATTTGAACGGAGGGTGGTTTTGAGGTCTGGGGGTCATGATCGGTGAAAATATATCAAAATTTTCCGGAAGTGCTTTCCTCCGGACGGCTGCAATAGGCAGCTTTTTACTTTTTGTAATGAAAGCTACCTAAAAGCAGTATCGATCATGATGATACGTCCAAAATCGGTCAAGACGGTTGCCCTTATACCTAATGCAAAATAAGTTTAAAGCATACCTAAAATAAACACTGTTTAAAAAAATAACCTGTAATTATTATACATTCTTTAAAAATTAAAATTTACGAAACGGTCTCGAATCCATTCTGCTTAAATATGAGTAAATAAATAAATATTTTATTAATATCATTTATTTCTAATTAACTTCTTTGATTAGAGCGGAGCAATGTAATAATCTACTTCACTAATTCAAGCATCATATGACATTTATATACATAAATATATTTTGCCTGAATTTACTGTTTAATGGTTTTTTGTTATATATATATATATATATATATATATATACAGGGTGTCCGAAAAGTCTGGAAACGGTCGAATAACTCGAAAAATACATATGAGATTGAAAAACGTAAATATGCGTGTTAAATATTTTTAAATAAGCTACTCAGTGATACCAAATTTGACCTTCGTAACCGACCCCCTGGGGGTCAGAGGGGGTCCAACTTTGAAATCTTAAATTATAACCCCCATTTTTTATTGCAGATTCGGATTCTACGGACAAAAATACGTAACTTTTGTATTTGATGTTTATTTCGAATCCTCGTTTATCACGGTGTAATTGAGCATATTATATCGATACATATTTCGGCTTTTCCAATGGGATTTTCCCTAATCGAAACTAATCGGGGAGAATTTATGACATCAAATTCCTCGTCTTTTGCAATAATAGCGTTTCCTGAAAATCGCCCATGCCGATTATTTCGGTAGTGCTACACAGTTAACATTTGATCCATTTGCTGTAGCGTCACTCCACAGCTTTTATAGAATATCTCTTTCATGACCAATGAGAATGTTCCATAACACAGTAAAGTACACTGTAAAAAAATTGACCCTTTTGCTGCATCGTCACTCCACCGCTTTTATAGAAAACGATTACTTTACTGTGTTATGGAGCATTCTCATTGGTCACAAAAGAGATATTCTATAATAGCTGTGGAGTGACGCTGCAGCAAATGGGTCAAATTTTTAACAGTGTAGCACTATTGAAATAATCGCCACGGGTGATTTTCAGGAAACGCTATTCCTACAAAAGAGGAGGAATTTGACGTCAAAAATTCTGCCCAATCAGTTTCGATTAGGGAAAATCCCGTTGGAAAAGCGGGAATATGTATCGATTTAATATGCTCGATTACACCGTGATAAACGAAGATTAGAAATAAACATCAAATACAAAAGTTACGTATTTTTGTCCGTAGAATCTGAATCTGCAATACAAAATGGGGGTTATAATTTAAGATTTCAAAGTTGGACCTCCTCTGACCCCCAGGGGGTCGGTTTCGAAGGTCAAATTTGGTATCACAGAGTAGCTTATTTAAAAATATTTAACACGTATATTTACGTTTTTCAATCTCATATGTATTTCTCGAGTTATTCGGCCGTTTCCAGACTTTTCGGACACCCTGTATATATATATATATATATATAATCTGCCCTTTTTAAATAATTAATTCATTTATATCTATATTTCTTCTTAAGTAATTATATTTAAATAATATTTTATTTCAATTTATAGTTTATTTATTACTTTCTTCTATTCCTCTATTTATTTTTACTTTCGCTTATTTTATTTTAAATTAGGCGCTCCATTACATAACTTATTAGTATCATTTATTTCTGTTATCACTATATGGTTTATTTTGAATAAATTCAATTTTATTCGCTATTTTTCTTATTAGATAACAGTACAGTATTTTATCTTATTCAATTATTACTGCCTTCATCGAGTAATTATGATTCTTTCTGTGATACTCCTTTTTTGAGAGAAATAAGTTTTTGCATAAGTCATTCTTTATTTGAATGATTCCTCAGTCGTTTTTTATTTATCCTCAATAAGTAAAAAGATTTTGGCAACATTGTGTAGCTTGCAGTTCGCACACGCTTGTCTGGAGTTATGCATGTATTTCTGATTATTTTATTCATAACTTTACTTCAATTGCTCTTTGTTTTTTTATTTAACACATAATTTATATATATATATATATATATATATATATATATATATATATATATATATATATATATATATATATATATATACGATATCCCAAATATTGCAAATCTTTCTTGCGCATTGGTAACCTTCATAAATTCTATAAAGGTTGCATACAAGTGATACAATTCGGTTGGGTGGAAAGATTTTTGACAAAATCTTACCGATCCTGCCATTGTCGTCAAGCTGACAATTGTTCAATTATTCCACTCGTTTAATATGTTTTCGATGTAAACATTGCAAGTTCTGAAATGTGAAGTGCAACAGTTTGTATAAAAAAATTTCAGACTAATTTCAGAATGAGCCACGTGTCTTGTGACACTACTATTTAATTTATAAAGACACTCGAATGGCAACAACGTAGATTAAATTGAATATGGTTGTGATCAAAAATACGCTTCTATACCAAAGCACTCTTGCTAAAATATGTCTAGAGCTTAGAGGTGTTCAATAAGTTAAAAAAAAAACCGGTATTGTTAATAGCATGAGTTCTTTGCCCAATTGCAAGTAAATCGTTAATTAAGAAATTGTCATTTGTAGTTGTGTTGATATATATATATATATTTTTTTAATTATTTTCAATCCTTTAGTATGTCATTATTACCATACTTTGTTAACAATTTGAAATATTCTGTCCAGTCATTCGACCATTTTTTAATAAAACAGTTACATAACCGCAATTTACTATATTCTGATCATAAAATGGACAATAATATGATCAGAAAAGCGTAAAATGATGGTCGTGTAATCGTTTTAGGTAACAATGGTCGAATGGCTTGGACACAATGCTTTAAATTAACAGTGTAGAAATGGTGGTGTAATCTTTACGTTCATGATTTGTTTTATATTTATTTTAAGATAAATTAACTTTTTTACTCTTACAACGTGTTAATGCATTAAAAATGTCACATACCTTAACAAGGTTCTGACCAAGTTTGTTCACATCATCATTCGTTAAAAATTAGCGGTCACTTAAATATTTCAAATTGAAAAAGATGCATGAAAAAACTAGAAAATGAGTCAGCTGTCGCGTAGATGGCTTCGTTAAGGGCGATCTATTTTTATCACCAAATATAGCAACATTTCACTTTATATCTCCAAGCTTGGCGATTATGACTGTTGTTTTTAAGCATATGATAGTTGAGTCAATGGTTACAACCATGAAAAAAGAAGAAAAAACATGTCTCATAAAACTTATAACTTAAACATATTTGTGAAGATTTATTACGTAAGAATTTCACTATCTCATTTTCTATTTTTATTTATGTCAATGAAAGTTCGACAAGTCTAATGAGCCTGTAGAGAATGTAATCATGTTTTTATATCGAACAGAACTATGTGTTATTGGTTTTGATAATTTTGTAATAATGTAGCTTTGTCTTATGTATCCTTCTTTATTTGTATCGCAAAATTTCGAGTTTTAACTACCTCGCTTAAAAAATTTGAGTTGTTACACGCCGACGTGCTTTTTAAAATTTTTAATATGTAATTTAAATAATGTATTATAGAATTTCCTTTAATGCAAGAAAAAAAAAGCGAGAATTTTTTTTTGTAGTAAAAATAATATTTATAACTGTTGGGGTAACTGGATCCCACATAACAATGTTGCCCCATTCTTGAAAAATTTATAGGGTAACTGGAACACCGGCCTTACATCTGAAACATGAAGTAAATAAGTATATATACCTAGTAGATTGTTAATAATTTTGCTCTAGTTTTTTGCTCAGTAGCTGCCATTGTAAGATGGTGAAATCTCGTATCAACATTTGGATCTTCCTATTTTAATCTCGATCCAACTATTGGAACTATGTTTCAACAGGATCTCGAAATATTGGTTCAAGGATTCACCCTCTTACAGTGGCAGTAATTGAGCACCAAAATTTGGTTCAAATTAGGACAAGATTTTTAATAGTGTAATATCAATGTATTTATGTACCAAATCTTTAAAAAAAGAGATTGTTAAACAAAAATATTTGCCATATTTTTATAAAATATCGAGGAAATTCTATAAAATTGGTGTTGTTTGTAAAAAAAAGAAGCCTGAATTTTCGGTAACCTATCATATAGATATTATTGAGTTGACACATGTTGTTTTAAAAACTAGAGATGGGGTACAATGTTGACAAAAGATTAAACTTAAAAGTCATCAATGGTTTTTCATAAAAAAAATAGACTATGGTTCAGTTACCTTGTAGTTCCAGTTAGTCCAGTTTACCTTATATCGAGCCAGTCAATTCGTTTTTTTTTCTTTTATCGCCCCGGATTGCCAATTTAATTTTTTTATATGTTCATCCTGGTTCGTTTATTTTTTAATTGCCCACCCTGCCTGTTAAAAAAGTATTTATTCTTCCGGCCAGGCTCATTTGTAAGTCTAATTTGATTTTGCTGGCTTTTCCAGGCCCGGACCCGTGCAGATTTCTATCTCAGATTCATAAAATGAAAATAAGAAAACTTTTGTAATACGTAACACCAGAAAAGAAGGGGCGACTACTATGTTTGTGGTCCTGGAGCAGATTGGATCAAACCTTGCTCTGCCCATGGACATAACATGCATTTTAGATAAATATTACGCCATGTTTCCGTATATAACAGTTAAGCAAAATCAAAATTAGAAAATTTTAGAAAAACAATGATTAAATTAGCATGAACACTTACCGGGTGTCCCAAAAATGACTGATGGATTTTAAAATTCAATAACTTGCAAACGGTGACAGCTATTTAAAAAAATTTTGCAGGAGTGTTACGTATAATGTCAGGAGTTTTTTTACCGTAATTTTTTATTTTAGTTTGAATTTCAAACAATCGCCGTCAGCGCCACCTATTGTTTGAAATTCGAGCCAAAATAAAAAATTACGGTAAAAAAACTCCTGACATTACACATAACCCTCCTGCAAATTTTTTTTAAATAGCTGTCACCGTTTGCAAGTTATTGAATTTTAAAATCCATCAGTCATTTTTGGGACACCTGGTATAAAAGTATGCTTAATATTTATGTATACAGATTTCGCCCCTCTAAACTTGGCACTCTAAGTCCATACTCCCTGCAGGAAGGAATTCTTCGATCTCTGACTTATGTCCGGGTCATCCGTTGAATCAGACCAATAACTCGAGGTTTTCACTATTTTAGTTACACAATCGAATTAAAGCTAACACGCAATAATGTATAAAGTCAAAAGGAATTTAAGTAACTGCGACATATTTCAATGCATTTTAACTAGTTTCATATTTCTTACATTATTTCAAAATGAATTATCTGAAAATGGCCTTGTAGTTTCATTCTTTCTTCTCATTTTACAATTGTATTACGACATTGTATAAAATAAAGTTTCGCATAATAATATTCATTAAGTTTCATTGATTGAAAATTGAATGCTCTCATTTTGGTATGTCTGCATATTCTGAATGCAACATATTTTTGTCTGGATTATTATATGCAATCTAAATAACGCTCGATTGTGCTTTAAAGGAATTCATTTTCATATTGCCGCTTTTTAAACGGGTTGAAATATTTTATTATAAACATCAGAAATATTAATATGAACATTAATCTACTCTCAAAAAATTAAGGTGCAATGATGTACTCACTATTAAACAAAGTGAAAGTGAAGCTATCAAATATGCTTTTTATGAAGCATTCTAAGTGGCATTAATAAAATCAATTGAAAATAAACAAAACGAAAACTTAAACAAACCAGGTTGAATACCACTCTTTATTCCTATAACCCCCTCCCCCCCCTAAAAATGCCTACACTGTTAAAACTAATGGTGACACATTGCACCTTTTAGGGGTGAAAAGCTTGTCTCACTGGTGACACCCCTAGAGGAGCTAAAATGGCACCCTTAACTAGGGTGAAAGGATGGCACCCCTAAACCAGGGTGTTTCAGGGGGTGAAAGGACGGCACTTCAGGGAAGAATAATGGCACCCCTTATCCACAGTGTTCAATAGGGTGAAAAGATGGCACCACATGGGAGAATAATGGCACCCCTTATCCAGGGTGCCCCAGGAGGTGAAAGGATGGCATCTCAGGGGAGAGTAATGGCACCCCTTAACCAGGGTGTCCCAGGGGGTGAAAGGATGGCGCCTCAGGGAAGAGTAATGACACCCCTTATCCAGGGTGTCCCAGAGGGTGAAAGGATGGCATCTGAGGGGAGAGTAATGGTATCCCTCATCCAGGTTACCTTAAGGGGTGCAAGAATGGCATCTCAGGGGAGAATAATGATACCACTTATCCAGCGTGCCCCAGAGGGTGAACGGATGACACACATAATCCAGTGTGCCCTGTGGCATCCTACAAGAAATATCACTCACAATCTATGGCCCACAGTTGCAATCCCCCTCCCCCACCCCCCTTGTCAAGAAATTGTATTGGTTTGAATCATGAAATACAAAGTGTTTACCCATTTTTAAATTGAAGTCTGCAGAGAAAATTATCATGATCAGTCAATATTTTGAGTCTTTTTTTTTTCTTTTAGATTGATGGGATATTATATTTTTAAACTCATTATCAGGTGTCCAAAGAAAAATTGTAGCATGTTTTTGTAACTCAGAGAGGGATAATATGAACTACAAAAATAATCATAGAAAGGCAGAGAATTCAAATTGTACTTTCATTTACATGGAGATTATTTTAAGAAAAATTCAAAATTTTAACTTTTATACAGTCTTTGCATTTCAAAATCACCAATCATAAGTCATCACTATTGCATTGTTAGTCATACCCAAAAGGTTTTGTTAGCATAAATCGCAAAATTTACACAACCCCTACACTTATTTTCTGCCTCTAAAATTACTGAGTTAGAGTCAAATATTGTGACTTTGTCATCCAATTTCAAGTCCGATTTTCAATTTTATGTTTTGAATTTCTTGTAAAGTGAAATAAATCATGATTTTTGACTGTCTCTAACTCAGATGTTTGGATCAAACTTTTTGGGTATGTTTAAGAAAAGGCCAGTAACAATTTTTGTGATTGGGGATTTTTAGATGCAGGAACATTATAAAAATTTTATGTTTTTTGACTCCAAAATAAGAGAAAGTACAAGTTATATCAGTTCGTTCAATATCTATCTTCATATGAATATCTTTATAATTTTCTTATAGTTTCAGAAGTAATCCGTAACCATCTTTTTTGACACATAGTATATTGCTTGACATGTATTTTCATTATTTTATATACAGGGCAACTGAAAATTATGGGGACACAGAAAAATGCTATATCCTGTAAAATATATGCCATATTTTAATAAAAAAAATAAAAGAAATAACAATATTTCAACAAATTGTTCACTGGCTCGATTTTTGTTTTTTACACAAGTTTGAAAACGAAAGATCACAGAATTGACAGTCCGCTGCAGATAATTCTGATTTAAATCATTCTATGCCTTGATAATTTCGCATCACATACAATGCAAACTGGGGATTTTCTATTTCTAACTTTTCTACAGAAGTCAAGTGAGTTAAGATCTGATTGTTCGAAGGCAATACACCTGTTATTAAATATCCACACAGATGGGTGTTGAAGTTCAATGTTGTTTTTGCTCCATGTGAAGGCCCCAATACTGCTGGAAGTTCCATTAAAATTATTTTGCTTCCATGAGGCCAACACTTCGTTGAACATATTAGTTGCTGATCATTTTGACGGTTGTGAACTTTTCGGAGGATTAAGATT
The DNA here is from genome assembly GCA_964019185.1 of Maratus speculifer. Lineage (NCBI taxonomy): Eukaryota > Metazoa > Arthropoda > Arachnida > Araneae > Salticidae > Maratus > Maratus speculifer. The sequence continues at coordinate 173,584,163 of OZ025299.1, forward strand.
TTCATATAATAGAAGAAATGCTACAAATTTTAAAATAAGCATTTCTCAGATTTTAGTTGTGATATATCAATGTCAAACAATGCACCAATATTTTTTCAGCTATCCTGCTGTATCTAATTAAAAAAATGTAAAACACAAATTAGAAAAGAATATGTAATAAATGCTGTGTAACTTTTAAATTAGTAAGAATATTTCATATTCTTTAAAATTCTTACAGAAAGTTAGCCATCAAGCTATGAAATGAATTATAGAAAATAAGTTCATTTTATAGTTGTGGTAAAATAATAGATGAAATTGAGTTTAAAAAAAAAATCATTTTTACATGATATGTAGTACTTACCTTTATAGTGAACTTATGCAAATCCATATTTTATAGCATATATCCATACAGGATTGGAAATTAAGAACTGTAGGTAAGGTGTCAAAATAATGCCTACAAATTTTTTTCGATGTGCCAACTGCATTTCATATTTTCTTATTTCTTTTCACAACCATGTTAATAGTAATAATATTGCATTGCATATTTAATTTTAATGTATTGAAGGGAAGTGGAGAGGAAACTTTATATATTAAACACTTTTTCTTACTAAACAAAATAAAAACTGACTTTGCATAAGTATGAAACCTGATTAAACTACAATATTTGGATTCTGGAAAAACTTATTATTTTTATAAAGCTAATATGCATACAAAACAGATAATCAAGTAAATATGTCCACAGAAAGAAAATATGAGCTTTAGATATAACTAGGGATAAGCTAATTTTTAAAAAATCTGAGACTAACAGTACATCAGAAAATAAAAAGTTAGCAAATAAATGAATCTTTGATTGTCAATTATGGTGTGGCATTTAAAACATTTCCAAATCACACATATTTTTTTTGTTTGTTTGAGGAAAGGAGTACAAAAATTTTAAAACAATTTTAATACAGTTTCTTATTTTAGGAATATATAAGGATGCAGAAATATCTCATAATAAAAGAAAATCTTGTTTACAAGGGTGTAATATCCAAGGACCAGTTTTATCAGTCATTGGTTAAAGTGAAGTTAACTTAGAGGTTATTGACAGGTTCAAAATTCTTAAGACACGTGCTGATGTCATGGTGCAGAGGGGGGGGGGGGTGCATGCTAAAATACAAATGAAAGCATTTGCTAAACAAAAATTAAAGTTAAAGAAAGCTTGCTATCAAGATTTGACGACTAGGAATAATTTTTCTATAATTTAGTTTCATTTGACGACTAACGACTGCTGATTTCTAGTCCTGTATCCACATCAAAACACTTTCTGCGAAATTGTTTTATGTTTTGACTTTTTGCTTCTGAAATTTTAATCCAAAGAGTAATTGTAATGAAAGGAATAAAACACTGAATTAAAAAAACAACCTTTTAGTTCAAATAATCTTTTTATTGTAAACACCAAGAATGTATTAATTATTATTAAACAAAGACGTGGAACTGATGCCACTAAGAAAGTTTTGAAGACATAAGTATCTAATAAAAATGATAAAATTTAAATTGGCTTTTGCTATATTTAACGTTAAACAACCAAAATAATGCATGCCACAAAGTAACTAAGCTTATAAAATTATCAGTTTTTGTAATTAACTGTTTATATAAAATTAATACATAGCATGAGTAATTTAACAAGTTGCTTGAGTTGTGGAGCACAATAACAGGTTAAAACACAGAAATTTCTGCATCTTCTTCATGATAAAGAGTCGGAAACTTTTCTTGTATCAAACATGGTGATGTAAGTACTGTAAATGTAAGTTCACTATCTGAAATAATAATAATAACACATTAAGGAAAACACACAACAAGACAGTCTAATTAAAATGTATCATCAAAGTACAGCAAAAATGGTAGATGAACAAAAAAAGAATAAATACAATTTAAATAAAATTTAAATTATAGCTCACAAGGCTATCAAAGCCTGGCAGCTAATGTGCCCGCAGGTTCTGTATGTAACGTGATAACTCTTTATATAAATATCAGATTTGGTTCAAATTTTATATGTAGGTTCACTTTGATAAGGTTCTTCACTGATTAGCATTGGAGGTTCATTGGTTAAATATGAAGGGGAGAGAAGAGAGTGCTACCCCCCTTAATTTATATAAATATGCAGAAATCATGCAGAATTATCAAATTTATTTCAAATTTTGTTAATAGGTTCACTCTGATAACACACTTCCCTGATTAGTTTTAGGGGCTCATTCGTTAAGTATAAAGAGGGGTGGTAGTTAATCTACTGTCCAATAACTTACAGTTGATTTCTTTTATTTTTGGAAGGGTATTATTCTGTGAAATAAGAGTATAATATACAGTTGTATGTATAGCCTGCGAGCTCAATGCCATCAGTTTAACTGGGCACTTCCTCTTTATTGCCTATTTTCGGACAGCACGAGAAAATTACTTGAGTAACTCATACTTGTCATTCAGTTATTCTTTTCCTGTGTAATCATTAAGAGTTACAAACTATTTACATTATTAACCATATTTACAAAACATATTTTGCAACAAAGTGTCTATTCCAGATTAGCAACAAATTTCCCTAACATGTCCAGGTATCCCATAGCAGTAATAATAATAAAAAAATAAGGAATTTTATTCAAATTCATTAGTACGCCCCTATTATGTATCTTATATTGGCACTAATCAATGATTATATGGGCACAACCCCTCGTGTTTTCCCTTCATTTTGGGAATAACGAATTTTCAACGTATTCTATTGACAATTATTTTCAAAATTTTCAAGATGTGATTTTGCGACTTTCACAAAAATTGCTCAATGCATTTGGCTAACATAATATGCAAATGAAATTTTGATATCTTTGACGCATGCGCAGTAAAAAATTATTTAGTAAACCTACTCAATATTCGAACAATCTTTACTATTTTTTAAATCTGATTACAGGGTATTATGTGCAATGTTGTTTGTCGCATTTTCTGAAAAGAATGTTACTTTATATTAAGAACTCTTCAAATTATAAACAAAGATCTTGGGTAAATTTGAGACTGTTTTTCGGATTAGTAGAAAACCTTAATTTTTCTACGACTATACATGCTATCGACATAAAAATGAACACAGTTTATTACAATAAACCACTTAATCATAATCTACAGTTTGAGCGCTTTTGCTACATTAGTTTTGTCAGGGTTATCCAAAAGATATTCCAAATGCATTCATTCTTTTTTAATTTGTTGACGGTCCCCTATTAGAGTTTCGGAATAAAACCTTCAGGGAAATATATAACTTGTACTACACTACCTGACCATTGTTTATCGCCCACTTGCGATTTTAGACATTTTGTTGAATATCTAGAAAAATACATGAGGAATTATCCTGAAACTCACAGTGTATAAACATAATAGGAGAGGTCATATATATCCGTGAAGATTTTTCCCAGAAACCTTACAGGAGACCGTCAACAAATTAAAAAAGAATGAATATCTTTCGGATAACCCTGTCAAAACAAATGCAGCAGAAGCGCTCAAACTGTAGATTGTGATTAAGTGGCTTATTGTTATAAACTGTGTTCATTTTTATCTCGATAGCATGTATACTCGTAGAAAAATTAAGGATTTTATATAAATAGTCCCAAATTTTTCCAAGATTTTTGCTTATAATTTGCAGAGTTCTTAATATAAAATAATAATATTTTCTGAAAATCTGACAAACAACATTGCACATAATACCCTGTAATCAGAATTAAAAAATAATATAAATTGTATGAAAGATGAGTAGGTTTACAAAATAATTTTTCACTGCGCATGTGTCAACGATATCAAAATTTCATTTGCATGTTATGTTGGCTAAATGTATAGAGCAACTTTTGTGAAAGTCGCAAAATCATAGCTTGAAAATTCTAAAAATAATGGTCAATATAAAAAGTTGAAAATTCGTTGTTCCCAAAATAAAGCAAAAAAAAAAAAAAAAAAAAAAAAAAAAAAAAGATGGATTTTATCCAAATGTAGTAGTAAGTTCCATATTGTGTATTCTATATTGATACTAATCAATGAATATATGGATACAACCGCTCTTTTTTTGCTTCATTTTGGAAATAACGGATTTTTAAGTGATTCTATTGACGATTATTTTCAGAATTTTCAAGCTATGATTTTGCAACTTTCACAAAAGTTGCTCTATATATTTAGCCAACATAATATGCAAATGAAATTTTGATATCGTTGACGCATGCGCAGTGAAAAATTATTTAGTACACCTACTCATTTTTCATACAATTTTTATTATTTTTTAATTCTAATTACAGGGTTTTATGTGCAATGTTGTTTGTCACATTTTCAGAAAATATTATTATTTTATATTAAGAACTCTGCAAATTATAAGCAAAAATCTTGGAAAAAATGGGGAGAATTTTTATAAAAACCTTAATTTCTCTACGAGTATACATGCCATCGACATAAAAATGGACACAGTTTATAACAATAAGCCACTTAATTACAATCTACAGTTTCAGCGCTTTTGATGCATTAGTTTTGACAGAGTTACTTTGACAGAGTTGCATTCATACTTTGTTTAATTTGTTGGCGGTCCCCTATAAAGTTTCTGGAAAAAATCTTCACGAAAATATATGACCTGTACTATATTGTTTATACACTGATAGTTTCAGGATAATTCCTCATGTATTTTTCTAGATATTTTGCAAAATGTCTAAAATCGCAAGTGGACGATAATCAATGGCCAGGTAGTGTATTATATTTATACACTAAGATTTTCCGGATAATTCCTCATACATTTTTCTAGATATTTAACAAAATGTCTAAAATCGCAAGTGGACGGTCATCTCTGGCCATATAGTGTATATCAGGAGCTTAAGGGAACTGGCTAATTCTTTATTTTCCCTTTTGCTATATGGGGGAAAGTCGGGTGGAATGGGACAGTATGGTTTTTCTTTTTGTGCATTATTCTAAACATTTCATCGATCGCACACAAGATGAAGCAATGGTAATCCATTCTTCAGTTTACAAAAAATATTGTTATGCATAGATTTGCAAATGTATGAAAGAAAAAATTATTTCAAAAATCCAATTTAAATTTGATTTATTTGCTTTCAATATGTTAAAGGCTTGTTTATGTATAAATGTAATAGTTTTCCTATTTATGGAACATTATACTGTATATTATCCATAATTTAAACTAAGCCTAAAGCAGCATTTTTGTTTGAACAAGAAGTTTAACACAAATAAGGAAGTGGCGAGGAATGGGACGCGCCCAGTTCCTTTTTCAAATTAATAATAATGCGAATTGCTAACATGCAAATATTTTTAGAGGATAATATATTAATTATAACATTGATAATATATATATTCATACTTCAAAATGTAAATTGGTGATTATTTAAGGCGCAACGCTAGGCACAGAAAAAGAGCCGGATGAGAATGCAAAGTCTATGGGGGCGTTTTTTTCAAATATTTCGCCCAAATTTTAATATTTTTACGTGATTGTTTTGCACAAGATTGCTGAGGGCGATCCGCAACCGGCGTAGTTTTTACTTTTTCAGTTTTGGTTTCAGATTTTTTTTAAAAATTACTTTAATTTACGAAATCGGTTTAAACTGGTTCTGAAATTGAAACTATCGCTATACAAAAAATATAAAAGCAAAATCGAAAAAATAATAAAAACTAGGCCGGTTATGGATCATCCTCAGCTGTCTTGTTCAAAAAAATCATGTAAAAATATAAAATTTTAGTTAGGTATTTGAAAACAACGCTCCTATAGACTTTTACATTATCATCCGGGTCTCTTTCTGTGCCTAGTGTGGGGCCTTAATGACACCTATGACAGAGAATCCTGAATTTTCATTCCAGTCATGAAGATACTGGAATTTTATACTGTGGCACATACATTATCAACTTACAACCTTTGGTTGATTGTTTATCTTACCGACACTATAGGTTATTTTGTGCCTTATAGCTTTTTTTTTTATTATTGCTGTCCCATAACTCTTAATGAGGAGGTATGAGACACATTTTGAAACTTACGTCCTCTTTAAAATAAAATAGTATTTGCACGTTATGTTTCTATATTGTTCAGGGGGATTAAAAAGTGTTTTACCTTGCATCCTATAAATTGAAATTTTTCTTTTTGTATATAAAAAAAAATCTTACTTTTGTAAAAAAAAGTCCCACACCACCCCACTCTCCCCTATATAGTTATTATATATTAATACACCATTTACATGAAAATAGAATTTTTATCAATAGTATTAAAATACAGTTTAAGGGCTAACAGTTTATTGTATATCCTTAGGTTTTTACCACCTTCTCCCCAGGTTTTTACCGGTAAAAAGCCAACCCTGTTTATTGGTCTTGTTTCAGAACGGGTGGAATAAAAGATTGTTAAAAATTATATCATTAGAAAAATGTTTAAGATTTATAAATGACAGTGCAAAAATCACCTTCAAAACACGAGATCTTCATCACCAGCGGGAAAATTTCACATTTGTGTAAAATTACGATATAAGTTTTTATTCATTGTTATATTTTTTGAACACACACTATTTCTGTAAACTATTCTGAAAGTTCAGTGGAGTAAATACAGATTGTTTTCCTTTTATAATTTGAATGTTCATGACTAAAAATTTGTCATATCGGATGATGTTGATGATTGAGAAAGGGGGGGGGGGACTGATTACGGTCTAATCAAACTTAAATTACTATTATTGAAAAAAAAAATATTTTATTTTATTTAACCATAAAATTCTGCTACTAAATAAGGTTTAATGCGAAAGAATACTTTCGAAAAAAAATGGGTGTAAATCTGCATAGCCGATAATCAGATCATAAGGTATATTCATTTCAATTCCCTAACATTTTTTCACCTTTTTGAAAGAAAATGAAACCAAAAGTATGAAAATATGAAGAATTGGGAGTAAGAAAACATAATGGTAAACCGAAGATACCGCTAAATTCGGGTTTTTAGGCATTTCCCACCAAGGTATGACTTGGCTGACTAATAACGCTTTAATATGCAAATCGAGGTTTTATCCGTGATTTTTATCCTTAAATGAGACTAAATGATTGTCCGTGCTACCGCCCCCCCCCCCCCCGATCTAATCTTATTATGAAGATTATTTTGGAAATAATGGTGGTTAATAAGGAAAATATTAATAATGAAAACCCTGTAAATAAATTTTGATTACTTTAAGATTTGCAAGTATTCAATTGTCTTAAATGAAAAAGTTACCCCCCCCCCTCTCAAATAAAGACAAATCAGGTATACTGAAACAATATTAGAGAAGTTACGCGAGGCTGCAATATGGTGTGAATTAGCCTTTACAGGAGGGGTTCGGATAGCATCTATCCGACAATATATACAAAGCCGGCCAGATGCTGTCCGAGATCCCGTGTAAAGGTTAAAATTAAAACTTCGCGAATAAAATTAATTGCTTTTAACTGTATATATAGACGCAAAAACATATTTTAACCTTAACTGCTCTGACAAAAATTGTTATATAACTACTGTAACCTGCCTGTCAGACCATTTAATCTGAAGATGAATAAAATGTTTCATTAATTCTCAGAATACTATTTATGCATTAAACTTTATGTACAAGAATATTATAAATCAGATTCAGCTATTCAAAAGTATTTAGAGGTAGTAATAAGACTCCAAACTAAAAACAGTTGACCAGTATCTATATTTAAACTAAAAATTACAAGTTAAACTGTGAAACATGAAAAACTCACGGTGTCTGAGACCACTAACAGCAGTTAAGGGTTAAATCTAAACAGTTGAGTTTAAACACAAGGTAAAATGGTCATAGAATATTCCGATTGCAACAAGATGCGTCTAAAATAACTGATTTGTAATGAAAAAATATGTAAATATTTTTGCAATCTTTCATTTCCCTCTTTCTAATTGTGCGTCCTTAGGATTCCCGTGCCTAGAGCAGTTTGATCCAATTGCTCTTCGGTAGCTAAGGCCTCGATAAATCATTTAAAAATATTGACATGTAAACGAGAAATTGTAAAATAACTGCCTCATAGGTTTAACATTAGCAAGCGGGTATTTTGGTGAGAGTGTAGCTTGTAGCTTCACATAATAAACTTACCAATCAATCACACTAACAAAAAAATATGATTTACTGTTTTCTTATGACATTACATATAGGGATGTACGATAAATTAACGTAACAATAAAATAAAATAAAATAAAGTTAAATCTTACCTTTAATCAGATTGCCCGGGGTCACTGGTCGCGCAAATCGGATCATTAAGTCCTCATTGTTGTTTTATTGTAGCTCAGTGGTTAGTCTTCAATTAATATAGCCAATTTACACACCGCCATGTTTTGCTTTGCTCACACCCATAAACTTTACTTGCCGACACCGAAAGCAGAAAGACACACGTCATAGCGCATGCGCAAGTTGCCAGTCACCCGATGAGGTGGTAAATTGCTACCAATACGAAGTGCATGGCACCTTATTTAGCTCCCATCATCCAGGAACAGATCTGTCGTCACCCCAACCACATATTCAAGCTCCTATGGCACCCTAGGGTTCCAAATGGCACCGCCTTTTCACCTCCGGGTCCCAAATGGCACCGGTTTGTCACCTTTATTTTTAACAGTGTATTAGGAAGAAAATAATATTTCTTTATACGTCTCTTTCATCACTATAAAATATTTTATTGTGGTATAAAAAAGTGTTGACCGTGCCCAAGTGTTTGTCGTCATCTCTTCCCATTCATGTGTTCAATTTGATTGCGATAATCAGGGCTGCCACAGACGACTATTTTTATATTCTGTTTGCACCACTACTTTAAAAAGATGGATTCAGCAATATGTTTCGCTTACAAAGGTTGTCAAAACGTATGTACACAGGGTACGCACTGTTCCTAAAATTTTCATACTTTACTACCACAATTTTAAAACGGTAATATTATAATAAAATTTTTTTAATTTTACTTAAGAAATGTGTTATAATAAAAATAAATGACATTGACATGTTTCGGAACCGTCAAATAAGTTCCATAATCATAATATAAATAAAAATAAAATTTCAAAATATTTCGCGGTCAATACAAATGACTCGCGACAATGAGATATAAATAACAAAAAACACACACACAAAAAAAAAAAAAACACGCGCTCTGTTGTAAAAAATTAAATTAAAATATAGACCATGATCTAAAATATAAATAAAAATAAAATTTCAAAATATTTCACGATCAATACAAATGACACGCGACAATGAGATATAAATAACAAAAAACACAGAAAACACGCGCTCTATTGTAAAAATTAAATTAAAATATAGACCATGATCTAAAAGAATTTCCAACATGGTTCATCCCATTCAAGCTCTCACGAGGAATTTATTCATTAATTCTAACCATAACTTAGGAATAATAAAAGAAACAGTATCATTGCAAACCAGATTTTTACGCATATAAATTTCAATGGACTCTCTGATAATAGATTTACGACAAGAATTTGATATGAAACATAATTTACTTTCACTAAACAACAAAAATTAGTAAATTCAATAAAATAAGTAGCATCGATAAATTAATAAATTATTATAGAAAAGGGAAGCCTAAACAACAATATCCAGGGTTAACTGAAAGATTCAATAAAGGGGGTGATCCTAAAAATTTTAAAAGAGTTTCTTTTCCATATCTGAAAGGCAGTTTTGATAAATTAAAATTTAAATTAAAAAAGTTTAATATTAAATTGATTGCAACGCCTCCACCAAAATTAAGGTGTTCACTTAATAAGCAAGTGGATCCTATAGGACATGATGATCTTGCTGGAGTTAATGCAATACCTTATATTACTGAAAATGGTGACTTAAATTATTACATAGGCATGACTGGGAGAAAGTTTGGGATTAGGAAAGGGGAGCATGAATCTGATATTAAATTTGGACATACTAACACTGCCTTATCAAGAACATATTTAAATGAGGAGTTAAAAATATTGTTTAGTGAAAGTAAGTTATGTTTCATATCAAATTCTTGTCGTAAATCTATTATCAGACAGTCCATTGAAATTTATATGCGTAAAAATCTGGTTTGCAATGATACCGTTTCTTTTATTATTCCTCAGCTATGGTTAGAATTAATGAATAAATTCCTCATGAGAGCTTGAATGGGATGAACCATGTTGGAAATTCTTTTAGATCATGGTCTATATTTTAATTTAATTTCTACAATAGAGCGCGTGTTTTTTGTGTTTTTTGTTATTTATATCTCATTGTCGCGTGTCGTTTGTATTGACCGTGAAATATTTTGAAATTTTATTTATTTTATTATTTTTTTTTTAGATCATGGTCTATATTTTAATTTAATTTTTTACAATAGACCGCGTGTTTTTTTTTTTTTTTTTTTTTTTTTTTTTTTTTTTTTTTGTGTGTGTGTGTGTGTGTGTGTGTATGTGTTTTGTTATTTATATCTCATTGTCGCGCATCATTTGTATTGACCGTGAAATATTTTGAAATTTTATTTTTATTTGTGTTATGATTATGAAACTTATTTGACGGTTCCGAAACATGTCAATGTCATTTATTTTTATTATAACACCTTTCTTAAGTAAAATTAAATTTTTTTTATTAAAATGTTTATATAAAAGGTGAATGTTTTGTAATCTGGTGATTTAAAAAATAAATTGGATTTAATAAACTTTTTATCATAGTTTTTTGTCGATTCTGGACGAAGATGACGTTTTATACAGTATTTAATCGGTACAAGAATTTACGAATGGCCCTTGATGGTGAGATTTTGAATTTAAGATTTCTGAAAATTTGTAAATATCTTAATATTATTCCGATTTTTTTGTCTATTAAAAATAAAACAATCAAACAGTTATTTGGAAATTTAGTACATGATTTTGAATTGAAATGTTTGACTTTATGTATCAGAAAAAAGTATTCGATAATTAATGAATTGAATTTAAAAACCTATAACGCGTATATGGAAGCAGTTAAAAATTAGGAACTTAAATGTTTTGATGTATTGAATTATGGTTGTTTGACAAGAAAATTTGATGTGCTGAATAGAAGGTTAGAAAGATGGAGAGAATCACAAAATCAAATCAAGGTTAAAAATCTTAAGAAGAAAATTAATACTTTATTAATGAATCAAGTGCCTTTGATATCGAAGCCTTCTGCAGTAAAAGAAGTACAAAAGATTGATACTATTAACTTGTCAAGCAGACAGTTTAGTAAGAAAGAATTGGAAGTTTTACATAAAGGTCCGAAATTTAGGTTTGAACTGAGACATGATGCCAGAGCCCGATCAAGCTGAAGTTGGGCCCAGGGCCTGTTAAAAAGTTGGGCCCCCCTATCTACGGATTTTTGGCAACACCTTCATAAAAAAAAGAAGGTTTATTTGAAGAGTTGACAAAGTTGTTTGGGTGAAAAATACCTAGGTTAAAAGCTTCTAAAAATTTTATTGAGACATTTAGAATATTTAAATTTTACGTTTCATATTTTATAAAACAAAATTATTTGAGAAGTATTTGATTAAGGAAAAAAATCTGCCACATAATTTGTGGGCCCCTGAAATTATTGGGCCCAGGGCCAAGGCCCCGGAGGCCCGTGCATTAATCAGGCCCTGCATGATGCGAAAAACTTAGTGATGGAAGCAGAATATTTAACAGAAAAAGTTAATAGTGTAAATAGAGAAGAAACTAGAAATATTTTTACAGAAGTTGATAAGTACATAAAAAGACCTTTAAAACTTATCAATACTGATTTAAAAATAGTTGAAAAGATGAAAAAAGAAAATGATATTCTGTTCGTACAGACGGATAAATCTAACAGGATTGCAGTAATGGATCGTAACGATTATTGTGATAAAATGCTTAAAGCTATAGGTGAGATGAAATGTACTTTAATCATGAAATGCCCATTGAATAAAATTAACAGTAAGTTAAAAGATATTATAGAGAAAGGATACTGGCCAGATAATATGAAAGTAAAATTAAGAATTAATAAGCAAGGTGTCATTCCACGTCTTGTTGGTAGAGTAAAAGATCATAAAGAAGGATATTGCGCCCCATAGTAATGAGATGTCAAGCGCCAACATATTTTTTGGAAAAAGCATTTGTCTTATTGTTGAAAGACTTATTACCTCCTTCGGACTTGGTTGTTAATTCCACAGCAGAATTTGTAGAACATATCAAAATACTTAAGATTTCTCATGAATGTATTTTGGCAAGTATGGATGTCAAGTCGTTGTTTCCATCAATCGACATTAGTGAAGTTAATTCCTATATTAGTAGTTAGATAGATAGTTCAGAAAAGTATTGTGACAATATAAAAAATACACTGAAAATTATCTTACAGTTAATCACAAATAATAATTTCTTTATGTTTGATGGGAAAATTTATGAGCAAAAGTTGGGGGCTCCAATTTGTTCTCCCATTTCGGGTTTCTCGCGGAATTCAAAATGAGACCCTATAAAAAAAGAATTTTTGAAAATTTTGATAACGATCCTATATTTTGGAAAAGGTATGTTGATGATGTTTTTTGGTTTGGGAATGGGGGGTAGATTCTTTCCTTAATTTTGTTGATAAAGTTAATAAATTAGATAAAAATATTCAATTTACATATGAATTAGAAGCGAATTGTATAGTTTACCGTTTTTAGACACTTTTTTAATTAGGCAGGGGGATTCTTTGAAAAGATCAGTTTATAGAAAGAAAATTAGTAGCCAACACATTATTCCAAATTCCGCTTGTTCACCTTTTTGTTATAAATTCTCTGCTTTCCGTTTCATGGTTGAGAGAGCATTTAAAGTCTGTTCTGATGAATTTTTAAATGAAGAGTTGTGTAATATCCGTAAGATTGCATGTTCTAATGGGTATAAAATAAGTAGCATCAATAAATTAAATAATTATTATAGAAAAGGGAAGCCTAAACAACAATATCCAGGGTTAACTGAAAGATTCAATAAAGGGGTGATCCTAAAAAATTTAAAAGAGTTTCTTTTCCATATCTGAAAGGCAGTTTTGATAAATTAAAATTTAAATTAAAAAAGTTTAATATTGAATTGATTGCAACGCCTCCACCAAAATTAAGGTGTTTACTTAATAAGCAAGTGGATCCTATAGGACATGATGATCTTGCTGGAGTTTATGAAATACCTTATATTACTGAAAATGGTGATTTAAATTATTACATAGGCATGACTAGGAGAAAGTTTGGAATTAGAAAAGGGGAGCATGAGTCTGATATTAAATTTGGACATACTAACACTGCCTTATCAAGAACATATTTAAATGAGGAGTTAAAAATATTGTTTAGTGAAAGTAACTTATGTTTCACATCAAATTCTTGTCGTAAATCTATTATCAGAGAGTCCATTGAAATTTATATGCGTAAAAATCTGGTTTGCAATGATACCGTTTGTTTTATTATTCCTAAGTTATGGTTAGAATTAATGAATAAATTCCTCGTGAGGACTTGAATTGGATGAACCATGTTGGAAATTCTTTTAGATCATGGTCTATATTTTAATTTAATTTTTTACAATAGAGCGCGTGTTTTTTGTGTTTTTTGTTATTTATATCTCATTGTCGCGTGTCATTTGTATTGACCGTGAAATATTTTGAAATTTTATTCTTATTTATATTATGATTATGGAACTTATTTGACGGTTCTGAAACATGTCAACGTCATTTATTTTTATTATAATACCTTTCTTAAGTAAAATTAAAAAATTTTAATTAAAATGTTTATATAAAAGGTGAATGTTTTATAATCTGGTGATTTAAAAAATCAATTGGATTTAATAAACTTTTTATGACGGTAATATTTATTGTATAATTCTATTATAGATGTTAAAGGAAACTTCCATAAAGATTTTTGATTTTAAATACTGGTTGCAAACTGTGAAAATTTTAGGAACGGTGCGAGCCCTGTGTAGAGATTTTTTGTTTTGAAAAAGTAGTGCGAAGTAGAATTAAAAAACAGCAACCTGCGGAAAAAATTGTCAAACCTGTTAAAAAATAGCAACATTATGGAAAATTTTGTGCGGAAAGTGTGACAAGAAGTAATAGGGAGCAGGCGAGGAGGGGGGGGGGGTATTCTTTATGACGTTACACATAAATTTTGGAGGAAAAAATTTGTCAGGTATTATTTCAAGAAAGATGATAGAATTCATACCGCAATTTTCATTATTATTCAGGTAGTTAAAGATCTATTTTTCTTCCAATTTTCTTTGAATTAAACCAGCCTGAAATGAAAGTAAGCAAGACGACTTCATAATTAGCTAACAATCAGCAGGTCGTATATTAGTTAATTTTATATAACATTAGCTATAAATTAACAGAAAAAATGAGAAGACACATCAGAAAAAGGTCTGCGGTATTGCTAGAGTGGAACTACTTTTGACATTTGGGGAGGGGAGAGGGGTAAAACCTTTCAAAATTTGCGTGGCATAATAAATAAATGATCCCAAGTCTTTGCATGTGCATTCGATATGCCACATTTCTATGTACATGAATTTGTACATGAAATGTGGAAACATTAGAATTCATCATGAACAATTATTTTTTAAAAAATATTAAATTAGTCTTATTTTCAAATATAATTCATGTATGCGACATACTGAACTGAGTAAGAGAGCTCTGAAAGAAAACAAAATTTTTAGGAGATGTACTTTGAGTTTCCCCTTGTACCAGGCGTCCAGCACAATAGGCGGTTTTCGTTATTACAGTCAATGAATTTGTAATCTATAAAAATAAAAATAAATAATTAAAATAGGTACCAGGCACCGGCAGTTTTTGCTTGGCTCTGATTGCTGAGGTCGTCTTGCGAAATGAGTAAGTATAGAAATTTTTATCGTTTTATTTCAACATGATTGTTTTAAAAACTTAGACTGCAAAAATGCATACAATAATAATAATTATGAAATGAAATAATGAAACGAATAATGAAAAAAAAGGAACCCTGGCAGGCATTTTGATTCATAGTTGAATGTACGAAATCTAGACTTATGCTATTTGAAAAAAAAAACCAGAAAGAATATTTTAATCTAAACACAGTTCATAAATTTACTTTAGTTACCCTTCATCAGAATTCCCCAGAAATGTTTTTTGCACAGTCTTTCATTATACAAGTATTTGTCAGTTTTGTACATCATTATGTTTCAAGTAATGGTAGAATAAAAGTGTCTTTGAACCGCAAAGTATAGTGCATCTTTTTGCTGTTTTAAAAATATTATTTGATTCTGTATTATTATTTCTGGCTGTTAAACATACTATTATGAAAAATTCAATTGTGTTATCTCAAGCGTTGGCGCTCTTCTAATTGGGAAGAAAGTTTCACACGCTTTGTGGACAGTTATTTTGCTTGTTTGAATTCCTGGAAGAATATAATTTTGACAAAAAGAAGCGTTGAGCAGAGAATGTTGAACTTGAATTATGTAAAACGAATCACAATTACTTCCATAAAAAAGATTTCCTTTGAAAAGTATAACGATCTGTAAACAGACTCGAGAATTAAAAAAAAAAAAAAAAAAAAAAAAAAAAAAAAAAACTTGCATTGTTATTAGAATACGTCTAGAACCAGAGAAGTATCGGACTCTAGTTTAATTAAAGGCTGGGAGCGACTAAAATATGAATAAATAAATAAGTGCATATATAATAGGGTGTGTGAATTTTTATTTTGAGTGCTATTTTCTTTAACAGCAATCTTTGCATTTTTTAATCTTAGAATTTCAGGATTAAATGAGTAAGCGGACACAGTACCTATGAAAACATCTCTTCAATTTTGAATAATACTGTAATAGTTGTAGTGGCACAATAATTAACCCGGGAGAACTGGCAAGTGAAAATTTCTCTCACGGTACCCAATTGCTTTTCTTTTACTTTACATTCACATAATATCACCTTTTTTGTTTGGCTTAGTAATTTTATTCACAAAAGATATAAAGTAATCGAAATCACATTTTGAAATTTTATTAAAATGAAAAATGTTTTAAATAAGAGACCTAAAAAGGTACGATGGAGGAAGAAAATCTCATGAAGCGAGTTCTCCCGGGTTAATAATAAAAATTAAAAGTAAAAATCCCTCTCGGCTTGGCCTACAGACGCAGGTAGATTTCAAAGTTAAGAGCTCATTTCACCAACAAAAAATAAAAAATAAAAGTAGATATAATCCCAGTTTAACAACTTTATTTGACCGCTTTTGAAGAGTTTTTAATTTAATTTTTTAATTTATATATATATGTATATATATATATATATATATATATATATATATATATATATATATATATATATATATATATATATATATTTATTTTTGTAAAAGTTGGTTTTATCAGAATCGTCTTAAACGAAATTTTGTTCAACATGCCCTCTTTGACAGCATTTTTTGAAATATATTCTGACTTTATAAAAAAAATTTACCGACGGCACATTATTTAGTTCCTAAATAAGAGAAACTGCCTACTGAATGCGAATGAGAGCAAAGATGAATTTAAAAATGGGTCAGAAAATAAGCAAATTATTATTTAAATACATATTCAATTCTTCAATCACGATCGCTTTTGAAAATTCTGTTCAAAATGCCCACTTTGATAGCATCTTTTGAAATATATTCTGCCTTTATCAAAAAAAGATACCAACACAGCACGTTATATAGCTCCTAAATAAGAGAACCTGCCAACTGGATGCGTTTGAAGGCAAAAATAGATTTAAAAATGAGTCAGAAAATAAGAAATTTGTTATTTGAGTACATCCTCAATTTTTCAATCACGATCGTTTCGAAAAATTCTGATCAAACTGCACACTTTGACGGCTTTTTAAAAATATATTCTGTCTTTATCAAAAAACTGATCAATGCATCACACTATATAGTTCCTAAATAAGAGAACCTGCCAATTGGATGTGTTAGGATGTGTCAGAATATAAGCATTTTACATTTGAGATCAAAATAAATTTAAATTTGAGTCAGAGTATAAGCAGTTTGAATTTGACTACTTTCTTAATACGATTTTTCCTACTCCTATTTTTGTTTAATTTGTTTTTGTTATAAGAATTGGTCCTATCAAAAACTTGCCAAAATAAAAAGTTGTAGATATTATTAATAAGATGTATAATAAATTTAATTGGATTTGATATCTTAAGAATTGACGAAGTTATGGATTTTTTCTTTCTTTTTTTTACCACCTTTTTTTTCCCCTTTTTAATTGTATTTTGCGATAAGAGTTGCTCCTATCAAAAACTTGTAAGTACAAGTTTTAGATAACATTAAAAAAAATTATAATACATTTAATTGGATTTGATTTCTTGAATAATTGACGAAGTTATGAATTTTTTTCTCCTAAAATCCCTATTTTTTTCGCCCCTTGATCCCATTTTTATTTTTATGAAAAATCTGTCATGCATAAACTTTCGTCCCTTTTTTAGAAGTAATATAAACTTTAAACTGAATCGATATCTATTTTATTTAAGGAATTATGGATTTTTTTCGGTTTTTACAAAAGTCCTTCCTATTCCCACCCCCTTGGTCCGATTTTGCTCATTATCAATCTTGATCGAGATTTTATGCCCCTTGATTTTATGTTTCATTTTGGAAGAGATTTGAGCAGAATTATAGAAGATATTGTTTTCATAAAAAAAGTGATATATACAGGGTGTCCCTAAATTTATGGTACGTACGCTAGGGGGTGATAGAACACATCAAGACGAGTAATAGTAAATCAGAAACCAAGGGTCTCAAACGTATTTAAAAGGAGACAGGGGCCATCAAAGTTTAGGGTCCCAAATTGCAAATGATGATAAAAAAGCAAAAATGAGTCGATTTATTTGCAGTTTTCGCTAAAATCATTCTTTAAATTAGTATTTTCTTTAAAAAAACGTTTTAAAGAGAAAGTTACAAAAATGCTGGTAGAGGGCGCTCTAGACTTTGGAGTACCGAATAACAACTTTTTTTTTTTTTTTTTTTTTAATACTGTTAAATATTTTCTAAAGCTTAGACCTTAACATAAATTTTGTGTACACAAGTTTGGAAAGTGGTAATTAAAATATCCGCGATTGTCCTCCAAAAGTTACATTTTGCTTAAAAAAAAAAATAATAATAAAATAAAATAATAATAATAATAATAATAAATAAATAAGAAAATTCAAAAATATGCAAAAAATGGAAATTTTTTATGGAATTTATGGAAGAAAATTTCTGTTAAAATACTTAAATAGTACGGACGCCTCGATTGCCAGTACAATTTCTATCTTTAACACGTTCGCTGCCACTTACGTGAAAATGTGATGATAGTTAATGCCGCACTGTAGAAGTGGGTTTTCCCAGAAGCCGATTTACTTTTTAGAACAAAGAATCAGTGAAAGATTTTCCCGCGCTAGCGCGTGACTGCTATTGGACATCACCCCACATCACGCGCTGGTGCGTGAATGGCCTCTTAACGTTGGTGCCATATCACGCGCTGGCGCGTGATCGGCAGCGAATGTGTCAACGGAATTTTTTTAGGGTGTTTGATGCTTACACCAAACAAAAAAAAAAAAAAAAAAAAAAAAAAAAAAAAAAAAAAAAGGTGAAAAAGTGGCTGCCTATTACTGACAAATGAAAGGTGGTTGAAAATTAGATGCGACTCAGACGTTTGAAATGTCTTACAAGGAAGGTCTCCATTGGGGGCATACTCAGAATTTTTTGAAAAAAATACGAATTAAACTACTCATGTAGGTAATAAAGGATCAGTGAAAATTAGCGGCGGAATTACATTATTAGATATGTAAAAAAATAAAATAGTTTGGAATAATTGGCGTGAAAAGCTGAAAGCGACGCGGGATTTGGCGAGCAGTGCATTTCCTCGCCAAAAGCAGACGATTTTAACGAATCTGAAAATTGATTTTAATTGACTTCACTGTTAAAAATCTGCAGCATTTACTGCAACGTCACTCCACTACTTTTATAGAATATCTCTCTTCTGACCAATGAGAATGTTCCATAGCACGGTGAATTGACCGTGTCATACACTGTTAAAAATTTGCTGCATTTTGTTGCAACGCACTCCACCGCTTGTATATAATATCTCTATTCCAACCAATGAGAAAGCTCCATTTCACGGCCAAATAACCGTTTTCTATACAAGCAAGGGAGTGCGTTGCAACAAAATGCAGCAGATTTTTAACAGTGTATTCTTCAATTTGGAACAATTTTAATCAATTTAAATTGTGTTTTAAATGATAAAATATATTAATTTCATTTTGTTATAAGTACATATAAGCGTATATGAAAAAATTACACTTAAAGTAAAGTAAAAATGCAAAACTAAAATTACTTAAACTAAACTTATTTAAATAAATTGAACATAGAAAGTTTTTTCTTTAAAAAGTATTCGAAGCTTAAAAGCGTATTTTTCAAAATTTCGTTTCTTCGCCAACCGGAGATAAATCGCCAAATAAACGAAATTTTTATTATTTTTTTACGAACGTTATAAGGAACTTCCGCCGAAATTTTTTTTATAAACATATATAACTATATGAGAAGAACATTCTGTAATTTTTTCAGATTTTTCTGAGTATGCCCGTATGGAGACCTTCCTTGTTAGATTCAGACGCATACGAGTTTCTTCAAAATGACAAGGCGTTAGGGTGTCGAATTTTTTTTTTTTTTTTTTTTTTTTTTTTAATATTCCGTTTAAGACGCTTATGTGTTTGAATTTCAGGAATTTCAATTTACAGAATAGACACTGTCGGCCATTGTTTTTAACACTTATGATAATCATGTAATAAAATGTAGCTCTTATAGTTCGTTTAGAATACGCACACGTTTACACACAAACGTAAAAAAATGCAAAATTTGTAACAACGATAACGTCCGAAATACTCACCAATTGAATCCCTGCTAGCACAGCGTATTGTTCTTACCAGTAGCTTGGATGATTCGTTAATCAAGAATGCAGATGTAATAGTTCGTTTACAGGGGCATACAAAAGCAAAACATTCAAAATTTTCACCTCGAAAACGTTCGAATTACTGAAAAACTTCAAACATATCTGCAACAGTGTATTAATCTTGCAAATATCTTGAATGATTTCGTTAATCAAGTGCTGTTTTATCACACGTTACAAGTCACCTAACAAAAAAAAAAAAAAAAAAGACCCAGTTCAAAGAAGAGTATAAAATTAACAAATACATTTTTTACTTCGGGTTCTCGGATTGTATATATTTTTTGCCCTAAGTCCGTTATTTGTTTTTTTTCTATCGAATGATGAATGAATCTTTTGGTGCCTAAGACATACGTCCCACTCGCTTCCTCTGCATTGCGTCCCAGCTCAAACACTACGTCCTCACACTATGTTTCACCTCCCTTGTTACGGATTACAAAGAAAAAAAATGAAAACGAAAAAAATTCTTCCGATTTCGTTCATTGTTTAAAAGTAATATTGTGTGTTTAAAAATTCCTGATAGACTTACTTTCTAAGATAAAATCATTTCAAGTTTCTTAGGTATCCAAAAAGAAAAAAAGTATTCAAGGTATCTTTATTTGATTAGACACAATTGCGAATTTTTTTGAAATAATAAAAATAACATGTAATAAAATTTCTTTTATAAAAATAAAAAATCGAAAAACCTTCATAAAATGATTTTTATCTTTTACTTTAATAAAAAATCCTTCATCCGAGAGTATGATGCCATTTTAGAAAAGATATTTCAATCATTTCATTTCTCTCTGTTTTAAAGTTCAAAAAATATTTTTTTAAACAAAATATTTGGATCTATCCTCTTGAAAGAACTTCGCAATTCCTTTACTATAATCTGAGCTTTCCTAGGAAACTAATCATATTTGGTAGTAGTGGCAGAAATTGGATTGGCATCAGAAAAATAAAAATGACAGGGAAAAGATACTTCACGTGAGTGAAAAATATTTTTTTATTTAGATGAAGAAAAATGGATGAATCCACTTTGCTTGGGTCAGGAAATTAAATGCCTTATTTTATGATCAGTTTAATTCTTTTCAAATTGAAAACACAGCTAGAAATTTATTAAAAATATTTTATAAAAATACGTAACTAGATTTCGATCAAATTTAATAGGGGAAAAATACTGTACATATATAGGTATATATACCGGGTGGTCATAAAAAAACTTTGCCGATATACGGACCTCTAGCGGCCATTCCGCTCAACCGATCGAAATGAAATTTCAGATATAGCTATTCAGAGGTATGAGCTCGAGATTCTGTGAGCGACAACAAAATGGCGCTCACGGTTACGGTTATAGTTACAGAAACTCGAAAATTTCCAATGGCAACACCCATTTTTTTTCATCGCAAAATGCTCAGCGCATGCGAAAACCCTAAAGAGCGTTGGAACCGTACGTGTATCGCAAGAAACGGACATGTTATGCACGCACAAAAAACCATTCTGGGAATCCTTCCCCCCATAAAAAAACTCGATTGGGGCGCAAGGAGGAAATTTGCATATGACACAGACTCAGTACACTAATCTCTGATTACAATACAGATCGGAGAAACTAAAACTTTTATTTTGATTACACATTTTTCAATGTGTAATCAAAATAAAAGTTTCAGTCGCCCCAATCGAGTTTTTTCTGTGGGGGAAAGATTCCCAAAATGGTTTTTTGTACGTGCATAACATGTCCGTTTCTTGCGATACACGTACGGTTCCAACGCTATTTAGGGTTTTCGCATGCGCTGAGCATTTTGCGATGAAAAAAAATGGGTGTTGCCATTGGAAATTTTCGATTTTCTGTAACTATAACCGTAACCGTGAGCGCCATTTTGTTGTCGCGCACAGAATCTCGAGCTCATACCTCTGAATAGCTATATCTGAAATTTCCTTTCGATCGGTTGAGCGGAATGGCCGCTAGAGCTCCGTATATCGGCAAAGTTTTTTTATGACCACCCTGTATATAATGACTCATAATTTAGATAACAGTATATTACGATATTTTTTTCGATTTATCTTGCCCATTAATTAAATAGAATAACTGAAACTACGTAACTTGAGGCTGTTCTCATATCCAAAGGATCTACTTTCAGACACATTTTTAATTCAATTTTTTTTTTTTTTTTCAAAAACGCACGAAATTGACAGATGTTGTTATTTAGTTGTTCTGTAATTGAAAGCCGTTTTCCATTTTTTAATAAACGCAAAAGATCTTTAAAAAGATCATTTTTTTTTTAATATTTAAGACACACATAAATATATGTAAATATTTCTTAAGTATGCATGCTAGTAGTATAGTAATGACAGTTTCAGCTCACCCGGTGGACGGTGGTGACCTCTAAGAGGGGATGAAGGTCATCCGGTGTTCGAGCTGTAAGAGGGGGGTGGGGTGAAGGTCATCGGGCGTCACGCAAGGTTAAGATGACGTCATCTTAGAGGATGAGTGTGTTTTAGATAAGAATTTTTTTTTTTTAATTTTAAGCGGGAATTTTAGGGAGTTAGAATTTTTTTCGGCGTATTATAGTACGATGATGTTTTTTTTTTAATTTTAATGCGGGGACTTTAAAAATTTCGGGGCACTTTAGTTTTAGATAAGAATTTTTTTAAATTTTAAGCGGGAATTTTAGGAAGTTAGAATTTTTTTCGGCGTATTAGAGTATGAGGGTGTTTTTTAAATTTTAATATGGGGACTTTAAAATTTTCGGGGCACTTTAGTTTTAGATAAGAATTTTTTTTTTTAATTTTAAGCGGGAATTTTAGGGAGTTAGAATTTTTTTTGGTGTACTATAGTACGATGATTTTTTTTTAATTTTAATGCGGGGACTTTAAAATTTTCGGTGCACTTTAGTTTTAGATAAGAATTTTTTTTTATTTTAAGCGGGAATTTTAGGGAGTTAGAATTTTTTTTCGGCATACTATAGTACGATGATTTTTTTAAATTTTAATGCGGGGACTTTAAAATTTTCGGCGTGTTACAGTACGTGGGGTATGTTTTTCGATTAAATTTTGCTGTTGTTCATTTAAAAAGGTAATTAAAAAGTAATTAAAAATAAGGAATAAAGATACTTTTTTTTTTTCACCGTGTTCTTTGTTGAGGTGTTAAGCGGATATTTTGGGGACACAGAATATTTTTTTCTGTACTATTATACGAGTGGTTTTTAATTTTAATGCGGCGACTTAAAATTTTTCGGTGAACTTTAGTTTAAGGATCTATTTTTTCGATTTTAAGCCGAAATTTTGGGTAGATTGATTTTTTTTTTTTCACCGTGTTTTAAATAAGGGGTTAAGCGGATATTTTGGGTGGCATAGAATATTTTTTTCTGTACTATTGTACGAGTGGTTTTTAATTTTAATGTGGCAACTTAAAAATTTTCAGTTTGGTGTAATTTAAGAGTTTATTTTTTGATTTTAAGCAGAAATTTTGGGGAGTTTGATTTTTTTTTTTTTCCACTGTACTCTTACATGATGAGTTAAGCGGATATTTTGGGGGGAAATTATTATTTTAGACTAATCATATAAGAAGAATATATATATTTTTTTTTTCGGGGGTTGCTATTTTAATAAAGAACTAATTAAGAAGGGTTCATTCATGGTGAATTAATGAATTATTTTTTTTTGGGAGTAATTTTGTTAAGATTGAATTATTTTTTCATTTTTTGGAGTTTTAAGCGGATATTAATGTTTAATAGGGGGACTTTAATTTTTTTGCAATGAAATTGACGCGCGCTCGTCAATCTAACCGTTCGGAGTTTGTAATTTTCTTCGAATCATGTGTGCATTTTGGTTTAGAATATCTTAGAATGACTTTCACCACTTTTATATCTATCCATTATCATAAATAACACATGCTGGTGATGGGAATTTGGGAAGAACAATTTTGAATATTTATTTAATGAAGGAACTTTAAAATTATTTCGAGTACTATTTTTAGTCAACTATGTTATACACTTGATATTTTAGAATAGTTAAAAAATAATTTTAAGATTTGAATGAAAAAATATGTTTCAAAATGGGATTTTACGTGCTAGCATTGAATCGCACTCGTCGCCCTAACGGTTTGGAATATGTGGTTTCCTTCGAACCTTGGTGAAAATTTAATTGAATTGATTATTATTATTATTTTGTATGTGTTGTATGTATGTGTGTGTATGTATGTTTGTGTGTTGTATGCATGTATGTGTGTGAATATATGTTTGTGTGTTGTATGCATGTGCGTGTGTTGTATGTATGTACATATGTATGTGTGTTGTATGCACGTATTTGTTGTATGTATGTGCGTGTATTGTATGCATGTATGTATGTGTGTTGTATGCATGCATGTGTGTGTATGTATATGCGTGTGTTGTATGCATGTATGTATGTATGTACCGGGTGTCCAGTAAATGACTGACCCATTTTAAAATTAAATAACAAAAAAACGGATTGAGATAAAAATGCGCGGTTTGCGGTATTGTTATTAAAATATCAATAAATTTTTAATACGCACTTCCTTCAAATAGTTCTAATTTCGGTCAAAAGATGGCGCTGGCGGCATCAGACTGCAGAAATAACGCCTGTTTTCTTGTTCTCAAGCTGATGATGTTTCCGGCTCATTTTCCCGAGTCGAATCTGAGTCGAAATGTTGAATCGACTCTCCACTCAACTGCAGAAATAGGGTTTGTTGATTGGAACGAGATTTAAAATAACATTTAAGATTGAACTGGGTCTATTGTAACAATCTATGTCTATTGTAGTCTCTTCAGACAAATATCACGGAGGAACTACAAAAACTAGTTTAAAATTACTGTAAAACATCTCCAAAGATGTGTCAATCTATGAATAAATATTTATGACAAGCAAACGTTTGTTAAAGAATCCTAGAAATATTTTTAACAATTCTAGAAAAATTTAAATTAATTTAAAGGATGTTCTTTAGTGTTTCAAAATTCTCTTCGGAATATGTCATTTTAACCGCTTAACTGATACTATTTTTACGTATATATAAAAATATATTTATGTAAATATGATTTATTATCTTTTTTAAATTATGTATTAAAAAAAATGTTCAATTTATTTTTCAATATTAATATTTATAAAATTGAACTAAAATAAGTAGACATTCAGTTTTATCTAAAATATCTATGGCCCCACCAGTGGATGATAGATTCTGACGTCTCAACTGGTAGACGGCAGTGCTGGGTTCGAACTCAATCGCGTCTGTCAACATAACCGTTCGGAATTTTCCGTGGTTTTCTTCGAACCTTGGATTTTCTTGTGTAAATACGGGTTAGGTGCCCTTAGAAAGACACCCACGCAGGGCATCCCACCCCTTTCTGACCTATATCACACGTGTACATAATCGGACGACATTAAATAAACCAAACCAAACTAAAATATCTAAAGGCAATTTTATGGCAAAACATTTTTACGGAAACTTTTTACTGAAATAAAGTTTCGTTGCTTTTTCTTCTAGTTTTTTTTAAATATTGCATGAGACAAAATCTGTTGAAAAAATTTCAGAAGCCAATGCAGTATCCACTGTCCCGATCCTTTCTTTCATTTACTATCTCCCGATTCTACATTTTTCTTCTGTTGGATTCGATGAGTTGAAATACGAATCGGTTTTAAAAGCCTAGATTACAACTTTTGAACCTATATTTGTGTAATGCAATACCGAATAACAGTAAAAAAAGCAATAAACATCAAATTGATACTCTTAGCAGAATGTCAAGTTTAAATTTTGAGGGATTTGCGTCATCTACACTGTAAATAGAAGAGGTTGTTACAATGCTGATTTAAACGCTAGTTGAGACGTCAGAACCTATCGCCCACTGGTGAGGCCATAGATATTTTAGATAAAACTGAATGTCTACTTATTTTAGTTAAATTTTATAAATATTAGAAAAATAAATTGAACATTGGTATCTTTTTATACATAATTTTAAAAAGATAAAAAATCATATTTTTAAAATATTTCTTATTTCAAATCAGATACAGGAGATATTTTCAGAATGTTTTTTCTAGTTCTTTTCCTCATACCGGGGGAAAAGAACGACATTACATATATCCCTCCTATATGGGGGGGGGGGGCAAAAATATACTTCAGGTTCTATGATGCTTTTTGTAATGAAGTTTTGAAGAGGGATGACTTACAGGCTATAAAAAAAGATACGTCTTTCTTTCTTCTTTTTAAATATCCGTCCATTTTAGCGTAGATACGTTTCCTGTCGTGGGTGGATGGGGGGAGGCGAGGTGTGTGCAAAATACATCTTAAAATATCTCACGGCTTTCGTAATAAAATTTTTGGGTACGTTAAATGACAAAATATGAATATAAAGTACGGATGAATTCGGTTTTCGGAAAAATTAAGAATATTTTGTTTTAGGCAGGTTTTACCCTTAGCAGGTAGTTTTGTAGGTTTCTTTCTACTTCGGGATCAATAAATTTTTATGTTTAAGACAGGATTTGTTGTAGACGGATTCCTTTATAGTAAGATTTAGAAAACTTTAATGTGCCAATTTATAAGTTTTCTTAGACAGGAGACTTGGTAACGCTATTTGCATACCATTGTTTTAAAATTTTAACTGATTTGCCCGTACAACGTACCGGCAATTATAGTTTGCTTCTTCCATCACTTAAAGCTTTCTGACACTACTAAAAATTTTAAATGCAATTTCATACTATTTAATAGAAGAAATATTTAAATTAAATATTACGATTATTTTAGCTTTAAAAAAGCGGCGTTTATCCTATATTTTCATTTTATTGTATGTAAAAAAAGCGTATCAGTTAAGCGGTTAAAATAACATATTCCGAAGATAATTCTGAAACACTAAAGAACGTCCTTTAAATTAATTTAAAATTTTCTAGAATTCTTTAAAATATTTCTACGTTTCTTTAATAAATGTTTTCCTGTCATAAATATTTATTCATAAATTGATACACCATTGGAGATGTTTTACAGTAATTTTAAACTAGTTACTTAGTTTCCCGTGATATTTGTCTGAGGAGGCTACAATAGACATAGGTTGTTACAATGGGCCTAGTTCAATCTTAAATGTTATTTTAAATCTCGTTTCAATCAACAAATTCTATTTCTGCAGTTGAGTGGAGAGTCGATGCAACATTTCGACTCAGATTCGACTCGGGAAAATGAGCTGGAAAGATCATTAGCTTGCGAACAAGAAAACAGGCAGTATTTCTGCAGTCTGATGCCGCCAGCGCCATCTTTTGGCCGAAATTGGAACTATTTGAAGGAAGTGCGTATTAAAAATTTATTGATATTCTAATAACAATACCGCAAACCGCGCATTTTTATCTCAAACCGTTTTTTTGTTATTTAATTTTAAAATGGGTCAGTCATTTACTGGACACCCGGTATGTATGTGCATGTTAAATGTATGTGTGTGTAATTTTTTTTTTTTTTTTGCCGATAGGCGTGATTTTTAGCTGAAAGTGACCTAGGGTCAAAACTTTTACCCAGGAATCGCCACGGGGAGGCAGATCACATGATTCCCGTATTGCACACATTCACATACATTATTTCGAGCGATATTTTTAGTGAAACATAATATGCAAGTGAATTTGTAAAATAATTAAAAAAATAACTTTAAAATTTAAATGAAAGAATGTTTTAAAATGTAATTTTACGTACTAACATTTAATCGCGATCGTTGGTTTTTACTGTTTGGAGTCTGTTAATTTTCCTTTAACCTTGGAAAACCTTGCGTCAATAAGGATATTTCAGAAAGACCCCCACTTTGGGTACTCTTTTAAACTAATATTTGTAATGAGATGTGTTCGCGCGCGTCGGCCTAACTGTTTGGAGTATCAACATAATATCATCAAATTAATACAAAATATTTCAAATAGTTAGAAAATGAATGGTTAAAACCGCCAAATAAGAACAAAATACTTAAAACAATGAGAAAATAAATGTTTAAAATCAACAATTTAACATTTAAAGGTTTTATCTTCAGATCAAAATAATTTGTGAAAAATGCTTTTAAATATTTTTAAAACTGTAATGAAAATAATATTTTTCATACTTTAACATGAAAAAAAGTGTTAAATCCAAATCGATGAAGAGTTTAATAATTATTTTCTCAAAGAGAGGATACTAAATTCGTTGCAATATATGTGTGTGTAAACATAGATGAATCATTCTTATCTGCTTATCTGATAGCGTTTTCCGAAAAGGGTTGAATCTCTGAATCATATTTGATAGGAACTGGGGTTGATGTGTTATCTTAATTAATCTTAATGAGTACTATATCTAATTAAAATTATTTGACTTGAAATAAAATAACGTCTTTTGAGCAATATCTTTTGAAAATTTAAGATATAATTATTTAAATCAAATTAGAGGCTTTTTTTTCTCATCGATTTATTTTAAATAAAACTAAAATATTTATTTTTTTCTGTACTTTGTTAGCAAAATAAAGAGTGTATCACATTCATTTCGGCTTTAACTGTTTGAAAATTTTAACTAACCTTTGATTAAAATGATTTCATAAGGTTGAGTATGTGATCTTTTAAATGAAATCTAGTTAAAAACGGAACACGCATTTATATAAAACTTTAAATACTTACGCTTTTGTGTATAATATAATGTATGTATTAAATATTAAATGAAAAATATGAATTAACAATAAATGAAAGACATTAACATTAATAAAATATTATTAAACATTGCATTGATTAAAAACTTAATGAAAAATATTAATTTGGGAATACGCATTCGTATAAAACTTTAAACATTTATATTTTTTTGTGTATAATATTTTGTATTTATTAAATATTAAATAAAAAAAATATGAATTAACAATAAATGAAAAATATCAATTAACATTAATAAAATATTAATTAAACATTCTATTGATTAAAAACTTAATTAAAAAAATTAATATGGGAATACGCATCCTTATAAAACTTTAAACATTTATGCTTTTGGGTATAATATTATGGATGTATTAAATATTAAATGAAAAATATGAATTAACAATAAATGAAAAATATTAATTAACATCAATAAAATATTAATTAAACATTGTGTTGATTAAAATATAGATTAAAAACTTAATGAAAAATATTAATTTCTCATGTAATTAAAATAACACTTTATAAATTAATGAATTAATAATAAATGAAAAATGTTCATTCGAAACAACTTGAGAAATACCAATTTGTAATGAAATTAGAAAATAGCAATTAATTAAATATTAATTAAAAATTAAATGAAAACTATTAATGAGAGACACATTGAAAAATATTCTTACCTTAAAAGTGACTGTTATATGCTTATTCCAACTGCTATCCACCGTCAACGTGCATCGTTGCTCGCCTGGTGGGTACAGTATGATAACCAGGTATTCTTATCTTTGAGGGTTTTCTCTAAAGTTGACTCACTTCATAAGTAAAAATGACAGGTTCAGATTTGAAATTAAGAGTTTATTCATATCGAATATAATTAATATAACATGCAATTAAAAAGAGACTTAATTTATTTAATACGTCATAATTAAGAATTTAATCAAATCCTGAATATAATTTTAAAAAATCTTATTAAAAGAATAGAATAGAAATTCTTTTCATCATTTTCAAGAAACACACATGTTAATGAATACTTAATAGAATATTTTTCGTAATGAATGTGTAATTAACAATTTTTAAATGATTTTTTCTAATTAATTAGTGTTTAATTAAAATTTTCATAATTAAAATAAATATATCAAATAAAAAAGGAATTCTTTTCAAAATTTTCAAGAAACACAAGTTATTATTAAGTAATATTTTGAATAACTACAAACTTTAATCATGATGAGTCATCACTGTGAATGATCTTTTCTTCTCATATGTTATAAAAACACGTTTAAGTACCCAAATTTATTGATATATTTCATTGTGTGTTGGATCCTTCTTTACTAATCTCGTTAAAATTATTCATTTACCAATGATTTAAACTTCACATTTTAAAGTTATTTATATAATATACTAACATTTGACTATTAAATATCAAATAATGGATATGCACTTTTTTCACTCACATCTTACAATGTAATTAGTAACCAAATGTAATGATTTTTAACCATGTCTTCTTAAAATTTTTTCAATGAAAGACTATCACAGTTGAATATTTAGCTTTCTCTTCATAACGTTATCGAGAAATATGTAATGTATACCACACGATTTCATTAAATGAATCACAATACAATTCAAACTTCTCATTTTCAATGTTTTATATATACTAGTGTTTATCAAATAGGTGTTTATTCTGAACAATCATTACTTAGTATATTGATGAAAAGTTTGTGTTGAACGGTTTTTAACTCAAATGGTGTGAGAGAAGGATATATTAGGACAGAAGTTATTAAATATAGAGTCTTTAAAGTTTATATCCATGCAAGAATTGGCATTTCAAGAAACAAAGTTGTGTCATATTTGAAAGCATTCTTTATATTAGAAACGCACACGTGGTCACGATCACATCACTGAAGAGTATAGAGAAGCTGTTTATGTTGTATATATTTGAATTTTCATTAACACAATATTATAACCGAAGTTTTTCGACAGTTTGAAAAATTATGATGTACAACGTCTGCACACGTTAACCCAGAATAAGATTAGCTTATGCCCTTTCGATGATAAGCGTTATTTGCAGGTAAGATGTATTAACATAACAGCATTTTCTTGGTAATTTTACTCACAGGTTTCGAAACCACAAACATCTGATCATACTTCTCATTTTTAACACGCGACGCTAACCATTGGGCCATTAAAGCCCTTAATTTAGTAACTAAAAAGTAAGAAAGATCATCGAAAGTGATTACTTCACACATGCAAAAATAATTTTTATTGTGACTTATCAGTTAAAAATCACGAAGAAAAGAAAAATATCACATATGTTTTGGATTACTTTGAGATTTTATGAGTCACTTCATCAGTTAAATAGACATATCTACTTCTTATGAATCACTACTTATGCTTAAATTTTCAAACACTTGCTTAAATGAAATATATTATATTTTAGTTTATCAGTGATAGTGTGATTACTTGTTAATAATTTTAGTATCATTAAAAAATTTCAAAAAAATCAAACGTTAATAATTAATTTAAAAAAAATACAAGTCAGTATTAAAGGTTTGAACAAATTATTAAAATAATTTTACAAAACTTTTCAAATTACTTTAAAATGTTTCACTAATATTTAGTAATCGACAAATTTTAATGTTCATAATCATTTATGTGACTTAGGTTTTCTGTTTTAACTGTTAAGTTATTAGATTCCCCCTTCAAGTACATCTCATTGATATGTTTTAATCAACCAACCATTCGACTGTTTTCACAATCAACTAGTATGTGAGTTAGGTTTTCAGTTTTAATTGTTAAGTTATTATATCTCCCCCTCCCTTTCATTTACATCTCATTGATAAGTTTTCAACAACCAACCACCCAACTTTTTTTTCGTAATCAACTATTTATTTACCCTTACAACCAACTATTTATCTATCCTAGCAACCAAAAAGCTTTTATCGTCACATGAACAAAATTTTTAAGATGAAAGACTTGTCATTTTTAATCGAAAAAAACAATGACTTGTGTAATAAATTTTTTCCTTACTTAAATGAAACCTTCGCATGTGTATAGTAAAACTTGGAAAATTTCATTTAATGCACAAATTTAAAGTTAACAGGCAAGGTCTTCACACATCTTTTAGTATTTTACTAACACTTTACCAAATATCTTTAGAAAACAACAGAATTTTAAATAATTATTTTAACAAAAATTCTCTTTTGTAAGTGACATTACTAAACTTACTTGAAAAATTAACTTGGCAAAGCAGGTTTTCATTGTTTCAACATAGTAATATTCATAAGTTTTATATCATAATCAACTTGTTTGTATCCACATATTTACCAATTATATCAGGTATTATCGTAAGTTCAAAATGGGGGAGTTTTCCACGTCCAACTACCAAAAAGTTCAAAATTATTTTTCAAAAGATAGCATATAAATATATACACATATAAGCACATACTCTATGTATATTTCAACATGTTTATTTATATTATATCAGTTATTAATATAGTATTCTGTACAATTTATTACATACAATAAATCCAATTCACAAATCCTTTTTTTTTTTTTTTTTTAAAAGTAAGCATATTGCATCGAGTCTTTTAAAGTGTTTAAAAATGATGATAATGACAGTTCGAAGTTCAAGTTAAAAAAATAGATTTGTCTTCTTAACTTGAACTTCGAACTGTCATTATCATCATTTTTAAACACTTTAAAAGACTCGATGCAATATGCTTACTTTTTAAAAAAATAAAAAAAAAAGGATTTGTGAATTGGATTTATTGTATGTAATAAATTGTACAGAATACTATATTAATAACTGATATAATATAAATAAACATGTTGAAATATACATAGAGTATGTGCTTATATGTGTATATATTTATATGCTATCTTTTGAAAAATAATTTTGAACTTTTTGGTAGTTGGACGTGGAAAACTCCCCCATTTTGAACTTACGATAATACCTGATATAATTGGTAAATATGTGGATATAAAGTTGTTAATACAGGTATTATAAAAAAATTTTATAGATAAAAAACTTTGGTTTTTTTCTTAATCCATCTTGAATCAACTTGTTTGGTTATGTCCCAGCATGGTTTTATAAAATGTATCGAAAAAGACCTTTAATATTAATGTTTAAAAATATGCACTTAGTCTTTTAAAGATAAATATTTTCACTTCTTTTATTTAAAAACATTTTTAAATAAAATTATTACAGTTGCCAATTTTTCTCAGTGTTATGAAATGTGCATGCAAAACTTTTTTATTATAACTCTCACATTTTAGTATTTCAAATTATTGTTTTCAAGGTGTACTAAAATTTGAAAAAATATTTAATTTTCATGCATAATTAAATTAAAATAGTTTAATAATAAAGACACATTTAACATTCTGTACTCACCTAATTCATCATCATCGCAAAAGCACGTCCAACACACTCCAGGGTTTAGGAAGAAATGAAAAAAATTCAAAGTCCTTATCAGAAAATGTTATCAGATAATCTTATCTTAAGATATGTGACGTCACAGAACATGTGTCAACTAATCACGTGATGTATATCACGTGACTAGCGCTTTGTATTCTAGATTGGTTCTTATAAAAATTCATTTATGAAGTAATTTAATCATTCTTATTATTATTAATTAACTAATTAATTAAACTAATTAATAAGATTAATTAATTAAATTAATAAGATTAATTAATTAAATCAGTAGTATAGTAATGACAGTTTCAGCTCACCCGGTGGACGGTGGTGACCTCTAAGAGGGGTTGAAGGTCATCCGGTGTTCGAGCTGTAAGAGGGGGGTGGGGTGAAGGTCATCGTGCGTCACGCAAGGTTAAGATGACGTCATCTTAGAGGATGAGTGTGTTTTAGATAAGAATTTTTTTTTTATTTTAAGCGGGAATTTTAGGGAGTTAGAATTTTTTTTGGTGTACTATAGTACGATGATGTTTTTTTAATTTTAATGCGGGGACTTTAAAATTTTCGGTGCACTTTAGTTTTAGATAAGAATTTTTTTAATTTTAAGCGGGAATTTTAGGGAAATTAGAATTTTTTTCCATACTATAGTACGATGATGTTTTTTTTAATTTTAATGCCGGGACTTTAAAAATTTTCGGTGCACTTTAGTTTAAGGATTTATTTTTTTTAATTTTAAGCGGGAATTTTAGGGAGATTGATTTTTTTTTTTTTTTTCTTTTCACCGTGTTCTAAATAAGGGGTTAAGCGGATATTTTGGGGACACAGAATATTTTTTTCTGTACTATTATACGAGTGGTTTTTAATTTTAATGCGGGGACTTTAAAATTTTTCGGTGAACTTTAGTTTAAGGATCTATTTTTTCGATTTTAAGCCGAAATTTTGGGTAGATTGATTTTTTTTTTTCACCGTGTTTTAAATAAGGGGTTAAGCGGATATTTTGGGTGGCATAGAATATTTTTTTCTGTACTATTGTACGAGTGGTTTTTAATTTTAATGTGGCAACTTAAAAATTTTCAGTTTGGTGTAATTTAAGAGTTTATTTTTTGATTTTAAGCAGAAATTTTGGGGAGTTTGATTTTTTTTTTTTTTTCCACTGTACTCTTACATGATGAGTTAAGCGGATATTTTGGGGGAAATTATTATTTTAGACTAATCATATAAGAAGAATATATATATATTTTTTTTTCGGGGGTTGCTATTTTAATAAAGAACTAATTAAGAAGGGTTCATTCATGGTGAATTAATGAATTATTTTTTTTTTTTTTTGGGAGTAATTTTGTTAAGATTGAATTATTTTTTCATTTTTTGGAGTTTTAAGCGGATATTAATGTTTAATAGGGGGACTTTAATTTTTTTGCAATGAAATTGACGCGCGCTCGTCAATCTAACCGTTCGGAGTTTGTAATTTTCTTCGAATCATGTGTGCATTTTGGTTTAGAATATCTTAGAAAGACTTCCACCACGTTTATATCTATCCAATATCATAAATAACACATGCTGGTAATGGGAATTTGGGAATAACAATTTTAAATATTTATTGAATGAAGGAACTTTAAAATTATTTCGAGTACTATTTTTAGTCAACTATGTTATACACTTGATATTTTAGAATAGTTAAAAAATAACTTTAAAATTTGAATGAAAAAATATGTTTCAAAATGGGATTTTACGTGCTAGCATTGAATCGCACTCGTCGCCCTAACGGTTTGGAATATGTGGTTTCCTTCGAACCTTGGTGAAAATTTAATTTAATTGATTATTATTATTATTTTGTATGTGTTGTATATATGTGTGCGTATGTATGTTTGTGTGTTGTATGCATGTATGTGTGTGAATATATGTTTGTGTGTTGTATGCATGTGCGTGTGTTGTATGTATGTACGTATGTATGTGTGTTGTATGCATGTATTTGTTGTATGTATGTGCGTGTAATTTTTTGCCGATAGGTGTGATCTTTAGGTGAAAGTGACCTAGTGTCAAAACTTTTACCCAGGAATCGCCACGGGGAGGCAGATCACTTGATTCCCGTATTGCACACATTCACATACATTATTTCGAGCGATATTTTTAGTGAAACATAATATGCAAATGAATTTGTAAAATAATTAAAAAATAACTTTAAAATTTAAATGAAAGAATGTTTTAAAATGTAATTTTACGTACTAACATTTAATCGCGCTCGTTGGTTTTTACTGTTTGGAGTCTGTCATTTTCCTTTAACCTTGGAAAACCTTGCGTCAATAAGGATATTTCAGAAAGACCCCCACTTTGGGTACTCTTTTAAACTAATATTTGTAATGAGATGTGTTCGCGCGCGTCGGCCTAACTGTTTGGAGTATCAACATAAAATCATCAAATTAATACAAAATATTTACCCATGTAAAGAAAAATCAAAGTACAATGATTCACCATTTGTTTGATAAATCTTAAAGCATAATATCTATCATACAAACATCATGTTATGTAAAAAATATAAGTAAATATTATTAGTTTTAAAATCATTTATATTCGAATGGGTAGTTCGATGAATTAAGAACATTAGAATTTTATGGATTAAGAAGTAACAATTGAGAAAATAATCATTTCAAAATATATTTTTTTCTAAACCAACTTTCATGCAATTCAAAAACTTTTAGTATGAAAATTAAATTGTTTTTTCTTAAGAGAAATATTTTATGCGAGTGAAAAAAGTGAGAGTCAGTTAATTTATGAATCACTTTAAAATATTACCACGCAATAAATTGTTTTGAAACTATATTCTTAAACATATTAATATTTAAAAGTTAAGTCATTTTATACATTTTATATTCAAATTATACTTACCAACATATGAATTCGCCTTCATTCCGCATTTTCTTGAAGAATAATGTTTAATAAACTCTTATCAACACAGCATGTTGTTGTGAATCACTAGCAAGTTAAGACAGGTATGATATGAGTAATCGTTGGGATTTCCCCAAAGAGGTGAAGTCATTCTTATCAAATCCTATTCTGAATGAGAAATATTTCAATTGCAATTAACTTCAGATTTTGTTATTTAATAATTATTTTTTTAATTTGACAATTTTAATTAATGTTTTAGTGAAATTACCTTTAAGATTTTAATTTTTTTTAATGCTTATACTATTTCACACATGTACATTCCTATTTGTAAATAGAAAATCATAAAAAACATATTTGAATGATTTTATTATTATTATTGTTAGACATTGTATTTGAAAATCATTTAAACTTTTAGCTTTTATTATTATTATTATTTAGATATTAAGAAGTGACG
Organism: Maratus speculifer; assembly: GCA_964019185.1. Classification (NCBI taxonomy): domain Eukaryota; kingdom Metazoa; phylum Arthropoda; class Arachnida; order Araneae; family Salticidae; genus Maratus; species Maratus speculifer. Next base: position 173,620,385 of record OZ025299.1, read on the forward strand.
ATGACCTGTAGAATTAATCTCATCTTAAAACTGATTAATATTCGAAGAAAAATTTATTCTGTTATCTTTTAATTTACCAAACATATATCTTAATATTCATTAACACACTTCTTATTTAATGAATAATATATTTGATGAATACTATATTTTATAATATATATGAGATTTTAATCTTTCTTTTAAAAAATTTGGTTATGTTATTTCATACACATACGTTCTTATTCGAAAATTCAAAACCATAAAAAACATCGTTGGTTGATTTTTTATTTTTAATTAGACATTGCATTGGAAAAGCATTAAAAACCTTTCATTTTTATCCCATTTAGACTTCAAAAAGTGTCGAAGATCTAACTGCTTTGCAAAGACTTAAAACTAGTGATTTGATGAGTCATACTTCCTGTGGGTTGTTTACAATTTTGAAATTATCTTTATTAATTACCAAACTTCTCATTTTTTTTAAACACCACACTAATCATTGCTCCCATTACTTAATCACGTAAATATAATTTATATCGTTTTTGATTATCAGTTTTATACTAACATTTGACACTTATACGTATGTGTATGAAATAACATAACCCAATTTTTTAAAAGAAAGATTAAAATCTCATATATATTATAAAATATAGTATTCATCAAATATATTATTCATTAAATAAGAAGTGTGTTAATGAATATTAAGATATATGTTTGGTAAATTAAAAGATAACAGAATAAATTTTTCTTCGAATATTAATCAGTTTTAAGATGAGATTAATTCTACAGGTCATCGTCACTTCTTAATATCTAAATAATAATAATAATAAAAGCTAAAAGTTTAAATGATTTTCAAATACAATGTCTAACAATAATAATAATAAAATCATTCAAATATGTTTTTTATGATTTTCTATTTACAAATAGGAATGTACATGTGTGAAATAGTATAAGCATTAAAAAAAATTAAAATCTTAAAGGTAATTTCACTAAAACATTAATTAAAATTGTCAAATTAAAAAAATAATTATTAAATAACAAAATCTGAAGTTAATTGCAATTGAAATATTTCTCATTCAGAATAGGATTTGATAAGAATGACTTCACCTCTTTGGGGAAATCCCAACGATTACTCATATCATACCTGTCTTAACTTGCTAGTGATTCACAACAACATGCTGTGTTGATAAGAGTTTATTAAACATTATTCTTCAAGAAAATGCGGAATGAAGGCGAATTCATATGTTGGTAAGTATAATTTGAATATAAAATGTATAAAATGACTTAACTTTTAAATATTAATATGTTTAAGAATATAGTTTCAAAACAATTTATTGCGTGGTAATATTTTAAAGTGATTCATAAATTAACTGACTCTCACTTTTTTCACTCGCATAAAATATTTCTCTTAAGAAAAAACAATTTAATTTTCATACTAAAAGTTTTTGAATTGCATGAAAGTTGGTTTAAAAAAAAAATATATTTTGAAATGATTATTTTCTCAATTGTTACTTCTTAATCCATAAAATTCTAATGTTCTTAATTCATCGAACTACCCATTCGAATATAAATGATTTTAAAACTAATAATATTTACTTATATTTTTTACATAACATGATGTTTGTATGATAGATATTATGCTTTAAGATTTATCAAACAAATGGTGAATCATTGTACTTTGATTTTTCTTTACATGGGTAAATATTTTGTATTAATTTGATGATTTTATGTTGATACTCCAAACAGTTAGGCCGACGCGCGCGAACACATCTCATTACAAATATTAGTTTAAAAGAGTACCCAAAGTGGGGGTCTTTCTGAAATATCCTTATTGACGCAAGGTTTTCCAAGGTTAAAGGAAAATGACAGACTCCAAACAGTAAAAACCAACGAGCGCGATTAAATGTTAGTACGTAAAATTACATTTTAAAACATTCTTTCATTTAAATTTTAAAGTTATTTTTTAATTATTTTACAAATTCATTTGCATATTATGTTTCACTAAAAATATCGCTCGAAATAATGTATGTGAATGTGTGCAATACGGGAATCAAGTGATCTGCCTCCCCGTGGCGATTCCTGGGTAAAAGTTTTGACACTAGGTCACTTTCACCTAAAGATCACACCTATCGGCAAAAAATTACACGCACATACATACAACAAATACATGCATACAACACACATACATACGTACATACATACAACACACGCACATGCATACAACACACAAACATATATTCACACACATACATGCATACAACACACAAACGTACATACGCACACATATATACAACACATACAAAATAATAATAATAATCAATTCAATTAAATTTTCACCAAGGTTCGAAGGAAACCACATATTCCAAACCGTTAGGGCGACGAGTGCGATTCAATGCTAGCACGTAAAATCCCATTTTGAAACATATTTTTTCATTCAAATTTTAAAGTTATTTTTTAACTATTCTAAAATATCAAGTGTATAACATAGTTGACTAAAAATAGTACTCGAAATAATTTTAAAGTTCCTTCATTCAATAAATATTTAAAATTGTTATTCCCAAATTCCCATTACCAGCATGTGTTATTTATGATATTGGATAGATATAAACGTGGTGGAAGTCTTTCTAAGATATTCTAAACCAAAATGCACACATGATTCGAAGAAAATTACAAACTCCGAACGGTTAGATTGACGAGCGCGCGTCAATTTCATTGCAAAAAAATTAAAGTCCCCCTATTAAACATTAATATCCGCTTAAAACTCCAAAAAATGAAAAAATAATTCAATCTTAACAAAATTACTCCCAAAAAAAAAAAAATAATTCATTAATTCACCATGAATGAACCCTTCTTAATTAGTTCTTTATTAAAATAGCAACCCCCGAAAAAAAAATATATATATATTCTTCTTATATGATTAATCTAAAATAATAATTTCCCCCAAAATATCCGCTTAACTCATCATGTAAGAGTACAGTGGAAAAAAAAAAAAAAAATCAAACTCCCCAAAATTTCTGCTTAAAATCAAAAAATAAACTCTTAAATTACACCAAACTGAAAATTTTTAAGTTGCCACATTAAAATTAAAAACCACTCGTACAATAGTACAGAAAAAAATATTCTATGCCACCCAAAATATCCGCTTAACCCCTTATTTAAAACACGGTGAAAAAAAAAAAATCAATCTACCCAAAATTTCGGCTTAAAATCGAAAAAATAGATCCTTAAACTAAAGTTCACCGAAAAATTTTAAAGTCCCCGCATTAAAATTAAAAACCACTCGTATAATAGTACAGAAAAAAATATTCTGTGTCCCCAAAATATCCGCTTAACCCCTTATTTAGAACACGGTGAAAAGAAAAAAAAAAAAAATCAATCTCCCTAAAATTCCCGCTTAAAATAAAAAAAAATAAATCCTTAAACTAAAGTGCACCGAAAATTTTTAAAGTCCCGGCATTAAAATTAAAAAAAACATCATCGTACTATAGTATGGAAAAAAATTCTAATTTCCCTAAAATTCCCGCTTAAAATTAAAAAAATTCTTATCTAAAACTAAAGTGCACCGAAAATTTTAAAGTCCCCGCATTAAAATTAAAAAAACATCATCGTACTATAGTACACCAAAAAAAAATTCTAACTCCCTAAAATTCCCGCTTAAAATAAAAAAAAAAAAATTCTTATCTAAAACACACTCATCCTCTAAGATGACGTCATCTTAACCTTGCGTGACGCACGATGACCTTCACCCCACCCCCCTCTTACAGCTCGAACACCGGATGACCTTCAACCCCTCTTAGAGGTCACCACCGTCCACCGGGTGAGCTGAAACTGTCATTACTATACTACTCATGCTTATACATAATTATCTATATACAAGTATTTATTAACTAATTATACAAGTGGCCGAAGTTGGCTAGCTCTCTGTTCATCTGACCAAAACATTTTATTTCTGTATAAAATAAAATGTAATTAATTCATCAACGATATAATATGTATTTCTAAGTATACAAATTTCATATATTTAAAAAAATTTAGGTAATACATACATCTATTTATCTTTTATAATGAATTTTGTAAATAAAATCTGTTATACTAGAAATTTAAAAAAAAAAAAGAGTATTAGAAACACTTCAGCGGTTTCAAACTAACATTTTTCTATTATTTTTAACTTTGCAGCTTTTAATGAGAACGTAAAAAACGTCTTCAAAGTTTAGTCATACATTCATTGCTTGTTTTATAATTTGCACTCACGTTTTGACTAAGTCATGCCTGATAGCCATAGACAGTAAAGTTCATAGCAATAAATATAGAGATCTTGAGCCGATACAGCTCAAATCAATGTGTAATGTTGAAATTTTTTGAAAAATGAAAAGGATTTTCCGAATATAGATAGCTTTAATCGAGTTTCAATCTACTGGAATTTTTGGTGAAACACATATTTTGGGCAAAAAACAAAAATGAAATCGAATTTTCGTTTTGTCTTTAACCAAAATTAATGCGCATTATAAAAAATAGACTTTTAGCGTGCCGGTTGAGAGCGCTTCAGGCCTTCCGCTAGTAAAGTTCCCTGTAAAAAAGAGATATATGGCAGCTTTAGTTTCAGTCCTAGTTTGTACCACTTACTTTGTATCCACTTTTAAAACCTTTTTTATGATACATTATTTATTTTTAATTCGGAGGTAATTTAAAACAAATCTCAGATTCAATTTCAAAATATAATTTCGTTTTATTTCTTGCTTTATGTAATATAAATAAAGTGTCAAGTACGAGTATTACTCGCGCTCAGAGGGCTCCGTACAATAAATACACGAATTATTAATTATATTATTTAAAAAATCGTAGCTAAAAGTATAATAAGATTCTGTAAAAACTATACTACGCAGGATTGGGTATAAACAAATTAGAATCTTTTATTTTGCGTATACACTAAAAAAGTATGAATGAGTATACCATAAAACTTCAATGAGATATAAACCTAAATAATATCAAGTATTGTATTAGTTCTGTATAACTTTTTTTAATCTTATCGTAATCTGTTTTTTTTAATGAAATTAATTCTGTATTGACAATAGAAATAGTGGATATTTAAACTTAATTTACCATCTGATAAAAATAAATTCAGCGTAGTAATAATAATCTTTCTTTTTTGCAGTGCAGCTAAAACAAAACCCTAGTTCATAATTTAAACTTGGCATTGTGCTAAGCACGCTTTGAAAGGAGATTGCAAAGTTCTAGCGCATACTTGGTCTGTACTACGTTTTCTAAATAAGTTTTTAATTAACTTTTAAAGACACGGGAGGCGTATTAAAATGCACTCGATGCAAACAAGTCGCGAATCCCATAGTATTTATGTAATTAATTCTAATTAATAAAATTTTAACAATTTCGTGTTTATTTCTTTTATACTGCTATTGGATGGTTTATTACACAAATATATCATTAAAAGTTGTTATCTAGGGTTTAAAAGGCGAAGGTACATAGAGTGCGTTGCTCCTGTCATCACGTATGTCCAAACCATCCATGTTTTTCAGGGTCAATATCTGGGCTAATTACCGACATCTTTGTCATTAATTGTCAACACATTTGCTCAATACCCGAAAATCGAAATTTTTATGTAATGGGAAAATGCGCTTTCCTCAAAAACTGTGTGACCTTTTGTAATTGCTATAGTTTTCTTGCAAAATTTAAAAGAACGTTTACTACCTCTTATTATTTTCATATTTTTAATTTCGGTAGATTCAAAAATAGAGGGGAGGGGGACATACTTTTACGCTAGATTTTTGACGATATCTCCAAAAATGTGCAATCTAAAATTAAAAGAAATGCATTTTTGAGTTAGCATTTTTTCCCCCAGAAACTCCATAGGAGACCGTCAAAAAATTGGAAAAGAACGAATACCTTTTGGATAACACTGTCAAAACTAATGTAGAAAACGCATTCAAGCAGTAGATTCTCATTAAGTGGCTTATTGTAATGCACTGTGTTCATTTTTCTGCGGATAGCATGTATACTTGTAGAGAAATTAAGGTTTTTATAAAAACAGTCCCAAATTTTTCCAAGTTTTTTGCTTATAATTTATGAAGTTCTTAATATAGAAAAAATGCTCTTTTTCGAAAATATGACAAACAACATTTTGCACAATACTTTGTAATCAGAATTTAATAATAATGAAAATTGCATGAAAAATGAGCAACATTACTAAATGCTTTTTCATTGCGCTAGCGTGAAGTCTATCAAAATTTCATTTGCATATTGTGTTAGCTAAATGTATGGAGCAACTTATGTGCAAGTGAAAAACATAGCTTGAAAATTCTGAAAGTGATTCTCTATAGAATAAGCTAACCCGTTATTCCGAAAATGAAGCAAAAAAAATGAGGCCGAGCTGTTATCCATTTATCCATTGATTAGTGTCAATGAACAATACACAATATTTCACGTACTACTATATTTGGATACAACCCCTCATTTTTTGCTTCATTTTGGAAATAACTAATATTGAGCTGATTCTATTGACTATCAATTTCAGAATTTTAAAGCTATATTTTTGAGATTTTCACAAAAGTTGCTCTATACATTTAGCTAACACAATATGCAAATGAAATTTTGATAGACTTCACGCATGCGCAATGAAAAATCATTATCTAGTAAACCTGCTCATTTTTCATACAATAATTTTTATTTTTTAATTCTGATTACAAAGTATTGTGTATAATGTTGCTTGTCATATTTTTGGAAAAGAACATTATTTTATATTAAGAACTCCGCAAATTATAAGCAAAAAACTTGGCAAAATTTAAGACTGTTTTTATAAAAACCTTAATTTTCCTATGAGTATACATGCTATCCTCATAAAAAGGAACACAGTTCATTTTAATAACCCACTTAAACATAATTTATAATTTGAATGTTTTTCTGCCTTATTTTTGACAGGGTTATCCAAAAATATTCGTTCTTTTTTAATTTGTTGACGGTCTCCTAAAAGATGTAGAGAAAAAATCTGCACGAAAATGTATGACCTTGAATATTATGCTTTCACACTTAGAGTTTCAGGATAATTCCTGAAACATTTTTCTATATATTTTACAAAATGTCTAAAATCGCAAGTGGCCAGTCACCTTTGGCCATATAGTGTAAAGTTTTTTACTGAGAGTGATTTTGGGTTCTAGGAGTCATGATCGATGTAGATTTGCAAAACGTTTTCAGAAATTCCAACATAGAAAAGAATGTAATGGATACTATTTCATACGAAATCTACCTAAAAAGATAAAAAACAATGAAATTAAACAGAGTAATAACATACAACCTCTGACAATAAAGTTCGGTGAATAGTCCTGTAAATGAAATATTAACGAAAGTTACCATAACATCCTTCGAAATAGTCAGTTCCCATTACTAAACATCGCTGAGATTTGTCATACATGTCCTGGAAAATTTGCAAGAAGTCTGCTTTCGGGATGGAGTTCAAAAGCTTCGTCACGTTTCGTTGGATGTCAGCAATATGGTCAAATCTCTTGCAAAGAGAGTTTGAGTCTGAGTGGTGAAAATAGGAAGAAGTCTGGATGTTTGAGAACTGGCGAGTATATGGTGGATGTCCAGTTTGCAGCACCCCTCATGAATTTCTTTCGGTGTCTTGCAAAGCTTAAAACCAAACTTTTGTTCGTTCATTTTCTTGTTCTCAGTTAAGAACCAACATTCTGAACAAGTCACGTTTTACACAGTACATAAACGACGCTCAACTGAACAACGGTTGGAGAAGATGGTCAACACTTGCCTCTATGCAGGTACAGCGTTTTGTTTCCCCAGTGTTGCCAGATCGGTCATTCTGAATTCATTCACTGAACTTTTTTATCAGAGGTAGTATAATTTTAATTTCACAAATCTTAATTCAGCAACATCATAACTTTTTTCTAATATCTGTGTGTGTTACAGATAATTTACGAGAAAACTTTAGATCGCTACATGAAATTATGTACTTGTATATCATGATGCCGAATGTAACATCCAGGTAGTGTGAAATTTTAATTAAATGTTATTCACAATCTGGGAACTGACTGTTATGATGGTCGATAAATTCAAGGCAATGTAAAAAATATTTTTTACTTACAATTAGCAAAAAAATTTTAAAAAAATGAAAAGAATAAAAAAAAAAAAAGAAAAGAAAAAGAAAAACGGAAAAAATCAACTTTAGAATGATCTTTAGAATAAGCTGAATATCATTAAAATACTCTCACGCTCTCGGTGATTGCGATTGAGTAAACGACAAACAGGAGCTGAATAGTCATTGCTACGGTTCTTCGATGTTGATTATTTCTATGTTCACAGAAGAAGTGCACGCTATGTTGTCTTTGGTTTGCTATTAGTCATTATAGAGCAAGAGTCTTCCATTTCCTAGCAACCATTAAAATATGAGATGATCTTTAACTCCAGTACAAAGCTAAATTTTCCATTTTTAGATGTTTAATCCTTAACCCTTTGAGCTCTGATGGTTGAATTTTCTACCGCTTAATTTTAATTCCGAAATGTCACGAGACACCGGAATATTCGACCAAATGTATTTGAAAAAGGTTAAATGCATTTTTTCGTGTACATCGTAAACCGAATTTTTTCTTTGCAAAATACTTGTGCTAATGTGACATTTGGAATTTCAAAGAAATTTATCCACTAGGGCTCAAGGATTTAACTGCTTAGCAGTCTCACAGACAGTTGCTGTTTTCTATTTTCACAGTTTTACTTGTAATTTTTAATTTAACGACAGACATTAGAGACATTTAGTAGCTCTAGTACAATCACGAGAGCAATCCGAATAGGTGAATTTTAATTATAATAGTCCCTCTTACATAAACTTTAGTACAGAAACAGTATCCAATGGGGTACTGTTTCTAGGTCTGATAGAAGGCTCGATTAATTCAATAGATTTAATCGAGCCATCTATCTATTCGTCTTTTGATCAAGCGGTCTAAAATATCCTTAACAGTATCTATCAGCAACTTTTGTCACAGCAGTTAACTCTTTCCTGGCGAGTGACACGCATACGTGACCATAAAGTGATTAGAATCCTTGATTATTTCCACCAGTTTTATTTTACTGTATAACTATATTTTGCCTTATATAACCATCGTATTTTCTCGATTCATTTATCCAAAAATTTCTATTTACAAAAACCGGTGATAAAAGATTAAAAATTCTGTAAAAGACGTTCGCCCCGAAGAGGTTAATCCTTTATGGCTTGGTGTCCTCAAAAAATGACCCCTAATTTAAATTTTACTGGCACCACGATTATTTAATTAAAATTTTCCTTTTATAACATACCTCAAAATAAGCATGTTCATATTTTCTAATAAATTCGTTTATAAATTCTGGTCTAAGTTAATTATTTGAAACAGATTTACCCCGCGCTAAAGGGTTAAATGTCTTTTATTTCGCAGCAAACACAAGCAAAAGACACACCTTTTCCTCCTGTTCTAAGGATTTTTGATTTGGCCTGAGTTCCGGAGTTCGTTTTCTTCTAGGAATCACTTATAATCATTTCTTACGAGTTTAAGTGAGATTTAGTGTTTCTTTTGTTATTTTGGTGTTATGATTGACCGATTCTCACGATTATTAATAATCTAGATCAAGGTGATTAGAAACAAGAACAATTGATGAAATTGTTCCAAAATATTTACCATACTCGTGAAGTTATGAAAATTAATCAGCTTTTAATTGCCATATTGTAAATAAAAGCTTTATACCCACTAAAAGGCTATGTTTATTTATTTTATTAAAAATGCAATAAATATTTCCTCACCGATGAGGTATGATTAGCAATGTTAAATTTTAATTTTTAGGAGTAAAGTTAACTCTCCTTATACTCTTTTATAATTTTAATGGTATTTTTTTGTTCACAAATTAAAATAAATAAAAAAATGAAAAAATAATAATTAAAACGGGGTCAACTGCACTGAAAGTTCGATATTTGATTAAGATGCTTCTGCGCCTTTTAACTACATGAATTGTGGTCGTATTTTATTTATATTACATAATTTTAAATCGATATTTTTAACGGAATTTTTGAAAAGAATATTTCTTTTATAATTTCGTTGAAATTAAAACTGTATAATTGCAATTCCTTATTTTCAAATATATTTTTTTAAGCTCTAATGTGAATTAAGCATTACAGAAGCAAAATCAATTACCCTTTAAAGGGTTTATAATTTGCTCGGATTGTTAGTATACGGCGAAAAATGATGAAAATGTTGATTTTCTAATTTATTGCTTAAATTATACTTTATTATCCCTAGTACATTCTGGTGAAGTTTCGTAAAGATCCAAGTATTATAAATACAGTTTAAAATTATTTTATTAGATCACTGTCCCTTTAAATGCCATAATCCATTTCACTTAAAAGTGATTTTTCTCGGTTTGTAGGTTTTCGAAGAAAAAGCATGTTTAAAGTGATAAAACTTTTATGTATATTGTTCAATAGACTCAAAATTATTTTGGGTTGTTCCTTATGGTGTATTTGATAAAACTAAAAATCGGATTTACGACAAAGCAAAATGTTTTTTTTGCATACATAAACGTAAAATAAATTCAGTTTTTGCTGTAATTTTACACGTGTTTGCAAATTTAATTTTTTTCTCTTAAATTAATTAGCTTAAATCCGAGACTAAAATTTATGTAGCATATATCTACTAATAGATTAAAAAAAAATAGCTCAAAATGTTCAAAATCGTACAAGGAGATATACATTTAAAATTTTACTTAAAAATTTCCAAAAAAAATTAAAATTTTGCCAGGGAAATTCAACAATTTCTTGGTAGAATCCTTTTCCTTCAGTGAGCCCATTATTATTATGACAAAAATGTACCTCAAAATGCTTAAAATTAAAAAAAAAAGTTCAAAGGATACCAAGTCCTTTTAAGCTATCTCATGTCACAGTGAATCTGCAGAAAGTTTTTAAGAAGGAAGTACTCTAAACATCAACTGAAAACAACTAAAATTGGTAGTATTCATTTAAATAAAATTCAGTATTCTGTCATCATCTTCATGAATAATTTCCCTTCCCTTGTTTTTTAAAAGAATTGGAGAAATTATATACCTATTTAGGTCAACTATTAAAGCTGTTGCATACATTAATCTATTTCTACACTATTTGGAAATTTTCGAAACAAGTACTTCTGAAAAAAAGTATTAAATTGACAAGTGTTTTGTAAGAAACGAATTGGTATGGGTAAATACTTTTATAAAATAGGATTTTAAATGAAATTAATTATGGAATCAGGTCGGAAGAAGGAAATTCTAACATAGTGCCAAGTTCCGCTGCTGCGGAACTGCGGCTTATGCTTAGTTTTGTTTCTAAGTTTTTGGGTTAATAAAAATACCAGTATTTTTTATGAGATTGTTAACTGTCTTTAAAAACCTAAATAAATAAAAAATGAGTTTCTTTCTGAAAATCCGATACAGACACAAACATTCTCAAGGACTATTTCTTACATGGAAGTTCCATTGGCCTTGCTGGAAATATCTTATATCTGTAATCCTTAGTTAAATATATACAAAATAAAGTCATTGGCGCCGGCAGCGGGGACCTCGAAACTTTTCTTCGCTGGCAATTTAAGCTTTAAGAATAATTAAGAATAATTAAATTAAGATTAATTAATCTGCTATACGCATTTTTAATAATTTCTACAGCCCCCCTGAAAGTTTTTGTATTTTAGCGTCCATGTACGATGAAAAAAATATAATTAATTTTCAACGTGAAAAATTAACATAACTTGAAAAGCAGAACATTTTATGCGCAATTTTATACAGTCTTGTTTATTTTGACTATTAAAATGCATTCTTTACAAAATAAATTTATTTCAAACAAGATGAGTAATTGTTTTTTCTTGTAAAATATGTTTTCTTTTAAACATCCTGTTTTACATAAAAAGCATTTTATCTAATAAGGTTCAGGAAACCATTCCCACGGAACTTTAATTCCATATCCTGTTGTGTCTCGGAAACATCAGTTGCTTTAATTTATACATGAAATGTACGATCTAAATATTAATTTTCACGCCAGTTTAAATATCTCGTTACTTATTTAGATTTTATGCGCAAACGACGATCTTTTTAATTCGTTTTAGTTATTCTTTCAGTGGCAGTCAGTATTTCCAATGTAATAGAAAATTATTCACTAAATCGTTGTCATTTTATTTTTAATAGACCCATACAGACACTAATAAATATGAATGAATTCTATATTTTTTTTCTAAATTTCTTCATTTTCATTAAGTTTGAATCATTGACGCCAGTTTTCGTTCATTCAGAAAGGCAATATTTTTGTTGTTGCTTAAAGGAAACAAAGCTGCAAATATTAAATTGTAGTTCTTCAGCTGTTTTTTTAAATAATGTAAGATAATGATAATTTTAAAGCAGAACTAAGTGATAATGGGCATCCGATAAGGATATTTATAGCTGTAGTGTTCGAAGTGCCGAGCATACTACATAAATTAAGCGTTCTTTTTTAATCTTTATTAAATAAAATTTCTAACCAGATTTAAATATTAGGTTGTCCCAAAAGTTTCTTTCGTTTTTGCGCACACACACATACACACACAAAAAACCCATGGAAATTTCGACAGCGGCGATATTTTATTGAAGAATGTGTTGTACAAATCTGCTGAACAAAACTTCTCCTATCTTTCCGGCAGTCCAACATTGCCTTCTTTCAAAAACATTTTTGGATTTGTTGGCACAATACTTATCGAGGTGATTTTTTATGTCATTCAAAGAGTTATTATTTTTTGTGCGTGTGTGAAGAGAATGTTTTAGAGAAAGAAACAAATAGTAGTCGAACGGAGCAATGTCCGGAGAGTAGGTTGGATGAAGCAGAATGCATCAATCGAATGAAAAGAGTTTGTTTCGCTCAGTCAAAGATTCATGTGGAATGCTGTTATCATAATGGAAGATAATACCTCGTTTGTTTGCTAATTCGGGGTGTTTCTTGGCAATTACTGCCTTCAATTCGCCCAGTTGCGAATAGCAATTTTCAGAGTTGATGGTCTGGTTTGGTAGAAGTATCTTGTAGTAGATCCAATTTCACCAAATAGAGACCAAAACATTCTTCTATAAGAGTCGGCTTTAGCGACAGGAGTGGGACTTTTATCCCAGCTGGATCAGGATTTTTTGTGTTCTTGGTTGTTATAAAGTATCCAATGTTCATCTATTGAGACCATTTAGTGGAGAAAAGATTAACTTATTTCTTCAGGAATGTGCCGTGCAAGAGCATTGCATACATATATTTTAAATTTGATTAGAATAATTCTTTCGGACAATTTCAGATTTCCTGTGACATTTGTGTTCTGTCTTGTATGAAAAGTAAAAATTATCCGAATTTGAATACCTAAAACTTTCGAATACAATTACAATAAAGAATTATTTCAATGGTACTTTAGCATTAGTTAAAGAGAAATTGAAGGGACAATTTTTCTGTTCCAAAGGCTGCGAACAACACGTGGCCGTTTTAATTTCTTCTGAAGTTTATTCTTCAGGTTTTTAAGCTTTTAAGTATGCTTTTACAGATACCAGTCGTGGGAAAAAAAAAGTGTAAGCACACAATACTAACTCTGCAACAAATTGTCCTAGAAGGAAGTTACAGGTAATAAACGATTAGAAATGAAGATTTCAACAGAAGCCAAGGGAGTATAAGTGAAAAAACCGAGTTGTTATAGAGTTGCGTTCTAGAGATGAAATTTTGCCGAATAATAATCCATATTTATTAATGATAAATTTAAAGAAAATTGCCCTCTACTTTTTTACAGTTAGTGAAAAGAGAGTTCAAAGACCACAATGAAACAAGCGGCTATTTTCTATATCAGTTCAGTCAGTTATTGATGTGCAAATTTAATGTCAATTATCTTTAAACTCAGTTTACGCCCAATCGATTTTTTGTCACTTGCACTCCTTGGCTTCGGAGATAGTCAAATAAAGTCTACTTTTAAAAGATGTATGTAAAATTTTTTAGGGAAGCATATGCATATCAAATTAAACCCATACTTTGTTGTTTTAAATAGCAATATGCAAGTTTGACAGTATAAGTACATTTTACACCCTTCAATTAACTTAAATCCAAGTTTTCATTAAATTCGTACGATTAGTTTGCGGGAAATCAGTTAATTCAAAGTGAGCGTATTTTAGGGTCTGAATTCCAATTGAAGCTCGGTACTCGATTGATGAAATGCTACAGAATGACTATGTCACTTCTATTAATGTATTATTTCTTGCAATATGCCCATTTCATTAGATTAATATATTTCGACTATTGCCAGCCTAAATATTTCAATGAATATATATATATATTTTCGCACTTTTGCGTACATCTTTTAAACCATTATTTTGACGTTTTATAATGATATTTCAAAAACTAAATTAAAAAAAAAATTGAAATTAAGAATTCGTATAAAGCAGAACATAATCAATATAAATCTATCCAAAAATTGTAAGTTACAAATTCATGCATTTTTGGAACATTAACTTCATAAGTCACAATTCATATTATATATTTTTTAAATTACAAACTCAATGCATTGTTTGGGTTTTTTATATTATAACCACATACACAATTATTACATTACTATTATAATTTCAGGAGACATTAATAAAAATGTATATTATCACATTAGGATTATAATTTCAGGAGGCAGTAATGAAAATGTGATTTAACATTAGAAGCACTAAATTTTGAATGTTTATAATTAAAAAAGTTATCATCCAAATGACTTAAAATTTCATATCTAGTATAGTTTGAACCGAAGATTTAAAATATATTGTTAAACTTGGTTGTTGTCATTGAAAAAAATTAAATTTAATCTGATTTTTATTTGTAGATGGCCACTTAAGGAAATTTTATATACATCATTTAAAAGTAGACTTTATTTTTAAGCATTTTTAGCACGTTATTTCTTTCATATATTATAATTACTTTCAGAGTTAGTAGGAGGTTTTTACTTTTTTCCACGACTGCAGATGCACAACTAAGTTATTTAGTTTTATGTTACAGTAAAAAACACACGAACTTTATTTTGCCTATTCCGTAAAATATAGTATTTTGAAGTTGTGACAATTTTCTTGCGAGTGAGCGATATAATATAGACCACCTGTTCTTTCAGTGGTTAGTACAGGGCGCTAGGTATCGAATTGCGATTCAGACATGAATGTTTGCAGAAGGACAGATTTCACTTAAAATTTAGTTTAGCTTTTATATGTAAAATATGACCGTACGTAAGCCACGTATATAAAGTTAAAAAAAAATAAAGGACACATATACATTTATTAATAGTGCAGAAATCATGACAATCCTTCAAAATGGAGATAACCACCAATTTGGTAAGAATATTTTCAAATCAATAATCATCAAGAATTTTTAAAAAATACTATGATTTTGGTATTGATAAGAAAGAGATAGGAGAAAAGGGAGTTAGCTGGAAAAAATGTAAGGGAAAATACATTCTTAAATTTGGTTCCTTCGTCAATGGTGCCTACACTGTAAAAAAAAAAGGGTCGATCTACTAAAAAAACTTTAGTAATCCTTGTAATTACTAAAAAATGTTTAGTAATCTTAGTCGGTTACTAGAAAATCTGTAAGAATTACTAGAAAAAAGTTAGCAACGAATTAGAGTTAATAGTTTTATATTTTTAATAGCTATTACTAAAACTCACTTGGCGTGGCCTCAGTAGCATAGTGGTTATAGTAACGGACTACAGGCTAAAAGGTCCCGGGTTCAATACTGGACAGCGCCAAATACGCCCCGAATGTATTTTAGTGTAAGTACTCTATAATAAAGGGGTTATGAATTTCCTGTTGGAGCTGGTAGCAAAGTTTGGTGCTGCCATCTATTGCGTTTTTGCCGAAAATCTATCGCTTCAGAAGTCTGGATGCAGCTCGAAGGAAGCTCCTGCCCTTCGGACGCACGTAATTTTTATTAAAAATAATTTTGGAGCTATTACTAAAATTTGCTTGGTGGCTCATACTAAAAAATTTTAAGTTAGTTATACAAAATATTCTTTTGTTCAGTTTACAAAAGAAATGCTTGTTTCACTTGCAAAAAAAAGTTTGTAATGGTTACTAAAAAATTCTGTGGAATACAAATTTACTAAAAATTTTTTAGTAACCTCTTGAATTTTTTTTTACAGTGTAGGACATCCGTCTCCCTTGTGTCACCACAGCTACAGTAGTGTGTGTACGTATATTTTGTACAGTTTGTGTTAAGTAATAAAAAGTGGAAGATATTCCAAAGGCAATAAAATAGTTTATGTAGAAAATTTCTTCTTTAAACCTGCCTTAATCGCATGTGTATCTTTGTGATAAAATCCACCCTTTTCCTCCTATAAGTTTTGAATTCTTTATCTGGTTCGAGAGCAACTGTGACAGATAAAAATTGATACCTGTGAGACAAGGAGCCATAGGTTTTGAATATGCTTTGATCCAAAACCTGCCGGAGGAAATGAGGCTTACATCATATTCCAAAGGCAATAAAATAGTTTATGTAGAAAATTTCTTCTTTAAACCTGCCTTAATCGCATGTGTATCTTTGTGATAAAATCCACCCTTTTCCTCCTATAAGTTTTGAATTCTTTATCTGGTTCGAGAGCAACTGTGACAGATAAAAATTGATACCTGTGAGACAAGGAGCCATAGGTTTTGAATATGCTTTGATCCAAAACCTGCCGGAGGAAATGAGGCTTACATCATTGTGATACACATGTGACAAGTGAAGAGTCAAGCCGTTCTTTCCCAGAAGAATTTCCTAAAATCTGGGTAGGTCGAAATTTTTAACAAAGCAAATCAAAAAGTATCTCAAACAGCTAAAAATTCAGAAAGAGGCCATGAATTGTTTGTTACAGAACGAGTTGATTTTAATTGTTTAGTGTGCGGGCGGGACAGTTTATAAAAGTCGGATTTGAAAGCCAGTTTTTTCAGAAGAACATTCACATTACCATAGGTAAAAAAATAGAGATTTGAATGATAATAAGTAAAATAGGTATATATACATGTAAGTATATACAAATGTTAATATTTCAATATAAAAGATAAAATTGATATTAACCCTTGGCACTCCGTTGTCTCCGCTGCGGAGACATCATCTTTCCTTGCAAAATTCATTTTTGTCATCAGTAATAAAGGAAAATAAATTTCGCCTTATTTAATAAGAGCATTTTTGACATTGTGTACTTGAAATAAACTTCTTTTAAAAAAAGTGATGCTGGCCAAATAAAATTTGTGTAAGAGACGCCGGAATCCGAAGAGTTAAAGTACTTTTACGAAATTGCATTGTAATATCATATCAGGTTATTTCGATGAAAACTTGTCATGTCTGTCACATAGCTAAAAATCGCTATGATTGTTTACCATCGTTATTTTCGAAAAGCTTGCTTCGCCCTATTCCACTGATGAGATATCTCTGATAAATTAAGTCACATTTTCCCTTCTAAAATACTGGTAGTCAAAATTCGTTGAATGTGACAGACATGACATTTTTTTCCTGGAATTAACCACCTGCGAATCTTCCAGCATTCATCACCAAAATGCGGTTTATTTTAATCAAAGTTAAACAAGTTTAGAACCAGTATTTTTTTAGATATAAATTCGAATAAGTTTCACAAAAATAAATAAGTATATCAAATAAATTTTCTGGTCTTTACAGCAGGAATAGTCATGCAAAAATCTAATGTGGATAATGATACGGAATCGCCTCAAAAACATGGAAGAACGAAAAAATCCCTCATTATATTGAACCGGTGAACATTTACTATCAACCCCAGACGTATAATCATTTATGTATGTTTATAAAAGTCTGAAATGCGGATAGAAGATATATGAGACTCTCACTTTTGTTCCTTTATACTTTCGTAGAAAGTATAAAGGAAAGTAAAAAAAAAAAAAAACCTGACATATAATTTATAAAGTAAAATAAAAATAAAGCTAAATCTTTCTAAAAGTCAAAACTATTTTTTTTCTATGCACGGCTATTTGCATTATATTGGCGCATATATTATTTAAAGTTTATTTATATTTAAAGTTAATTTAAATTTAGTTATAAGGTGCATTATTATTTTAACGTTTTAGAAGATAACGGCATATGCATTGAAAAAAAAATACCTCCCGATTTTTCATTTTTAGAGCTTGAAAATTCTGCATTATTTTATCAAAGCTTTTATACTTTTTTTTATAAAGCTAAGACTGATGGCACATGCAACTTGTTCAAATTCCACTTGTAATTTAGAATTGTAAATTAGTGTGTTTTGCCTTATTCATCTGCTATTAAATAAGGCAACATTTTCTAATGTGATTTATTAGTGCAAATTATTAGATGTTATTACATATAGTCAGAATATGGTCTTGCTAATGGTATTGTGTTATATTATTTCGTATTTTGGTGTGCTACTTTTGGTATTTTACTATTTTAATTACCATTTTTTTAAACATTTTTATAACTTAGATGAGTATAGCTTGCGTCAGTTCACCTAGATTTATAGACATAAGTTTGTGTTAAGATAAATGTTGAGTATCGATGTATGTTTTTACGATCTCTTTACGATTGTGAATTTATAACTATTTATTAGGTACTCAGTATATAATTGCATATTTACATGATACATAAATTTTGTCTATTCTGCTGTTAATAAGTACTAGAAGTTCCGCATATAATGATTAAGATGTTTAAATATTTCTTTGTTTTTCTCCTATATATCATTTTATAGCAGCGCAACCATTGGTCTTGAAATTATTTGAATTGCTAGTACTTTTTTTTAATCAGCTTTTGATTGTTTGTTTCCTTATAAATTTCTTTGGTTTTTTGATTAAGGAACAATTCTGGGTGAAAATGCAACTACAGTAAGTCAGTTAAAATGCTTTTCAGTTATTTGTAAGTTTGTTATTTATAGGAATAATATGTCTTTGTAGAATGCTTCGAGCGAACTGCAAAGAACATCTATGAGAAAATAAATACTACGCATTCATTCCAGTATTGATAAGAAAAAAAATTTAAACTCTAATTTTGTAATTGTCCTATTTCGCAATAAAGCATTTTTTATGGAATTAGATACATTTAGGGCAGGAGCCAAGAGTTATATTTTGAATGCTGCTAAATTTTAAGATCTTCTCTTATTTAATTGAAGAAAATTAGGATTAAATAAAAGGTGGTCTAGTCTTAACTCACAATGGTAAAAAAGATCCATAACACTTTGCCTCTATGATTTAATCTGAATTCTTAAAAACTTTTTATTCATGAATGATTCTCAGTGATTATGTACTCAACTTTGTATAAACTACAGTAAAAAGTAAAATCTGAAGTTATTGACTCATTTATCAGTTATCTTCGCTTTACTGACCCGTGTTTTCAATATTATCACAATCATCTCAACAACATGATGTATTCAACCGATTTAACTATGAGAGAAAATCAATGTTTACGTTAGTTTCTCAGCAGCGGAACAGAGATAGATAAGAGTTTTCCGAGATTTAGCTTTCTTATATATATTCGAAAATTAGAAAATTCTATCTTGGTCATTTTACTTGATAACTACAAATTAAGCAAATCACTTTAAACAGATGCATACATCGAAATGTAACAGCATGGCCGAGCGGTACATGCGAGTACATGCATTATATATTTTTTAAATTACAAACTCAATGCATTGTTTGGGTTTTTTATATTATAACCACATACACAATTATTACATTACTATTATAATTTCAGGAGACATTAATAAAAATGTATATTATCACATTAGGATTATAATTTCAGGAGGCAGTAATGAAAATGTGATTTAACATTAGAAGCGCTAAATTTTGAATGTTTATAATTAAAAAAGTTATCATCCAAATGACTTAAAATTTCATATCTAGTATAGTTTGAACCGAAGATTTAAAATATATTGTTAAACTTGGTTGTTGTCATTGAAAAAAATTAAATTTAATCTGATTTTTATTTGTAGATGGCCACTTAAGGAAATTTTATATACATCATTTAAAAGTAGACTTTATTTTTAAGCATTTTTAGCACGTTATTTCTTTCATATATTATAATTACTTTCAGAGTTAGTAGGAGGTTTTTACTTTTTTCCACGACTGCAGATGCACAACTAAGTTATTTAGTTTTATGTTACAGTAAAAAACACACGAACTTTATTTTGCCTATTCCGTAAAATATAGTATTTTGAAGTTGTGACAATTTTCTTGCGAGTGAGCGATATAATATAGACCACCTGTTCTTTCAGTGGTTAGTACAGGGCGCTAGGTATCGAATTGCGATTCAGACATGAATGTTTGCAGAAGGACAGATTTCACTTAAAATTTAGTTTAGCTTTTATATGTAAAATATGACCGTACGTAAGCCACGTATATAAAGTTAAAAAAAAATAAAGGACACATATACATTTATTAATAGTGCAGAAATCATGACAATCCTTCAAAATGGAGATAACCACCAATTTGGTAAGAATATTTTCAAATCAATAATCATCAAGAATTTTTAAAAAATACTATGATTTTGGTATTGATAAGAAAGAGATAGGAGAAAAGGGAGTTAGCTGGAAAAAATGTAAGGGAAAATACATTCTTAAATTTGGTTCCTTCGTCAATGGTGCCTACACTGTAAAAAAAAAGGGTCGATCTACTAAAAAAACTTTAGTAATCCTTGTAATTACTAAAAAATGTTTAGTAATCTTAGTCGGTTACTAGAAAATCTGTAAGAATTACTAGAAAAAAGTTAGCAACGAATTAGAGTTAATAGTTTTATATTTTTAATAGCTATTACTAAAACTCACTTGGCGTGGCCTCAGTAGCATAGTGGTTATAGTAACGGACTACAGGCTAAAAGGTCCCGGGTTCAATACTGGACAGCGCCAAATACGCCCCGAATGTATTTTAGTGTAAGTACTCTATAATAAAGGGGTTATGAATTTCCTGTTGGAGCTGGTAGCAAAGTTTGGTGCTGCCATCTATTGCGTTTTTGCCGAAAATCTATCGCTTCAGAAGTCTGGATGCAGCTCGAAGGAAGCTCCTGCCCTTCGGACGCACGTAATTTTTATTAAAAATAATTTTGGAGCTATTACTAAAATTTGCTTGGTGGCTCATACTAAAAAATTTTAAGTTAGTTATACAAAATATTCTTTTGTTCAGTTTACAAAAGAAATGCTTGTTTCACTTGCAAAAAAAAGTTTGTAATGGTTACTAAAAAATTCTGTGGAATACAAATTTACTAAAAATTTTTTAGTAACCTCTTGAATTTTTTTTTACAGTGTAGGACATCCGTCTCCCTTGTGTCACCACAGCTACAGTAGTGTGTGTACGTATATTTTGTACAGTTTGTGTTAAGTAATAAAAAGTGGAAGATATTCCAAAGGCAATAAAATAGTTTATGTAGAAAATTTCTTCTTTAAACCTGCCTTAATCGCATGTGTATCTTTGTGATAAAATCCACCCTTTTCCTCCTATAAGTTTTGAATTCTTTATCTGGTTCGAGAGCAACTGTGACAGATAAAAATTGATACCTGTGAGACAAGGAGCCATAGGTTTTGAATATGCTTTGATCCAAAACCTGCCGGAGGAAATGAGGCTTACATCATATTCCAAAGGCAATAAAATAGTTTATGTAGAAAATTTCTTCTTTAAACCTGCCTTAATCGCATGTGTATCTTTGTGATAAAATCCACCCTTTTCCTCCTATAAGTTTTGAATTCTTTATCTGGTTCGAGAGCAACTGTGACAGATAAAAATTGATACCTGTGAGACAAGGAGCCATAGGTTTTGAATATGCTTTGATCCAAAACCTGCCGGAGGAAATGAGGCTTACATCATTGTGATACACATGTGACAAGTGAAGAGTCAAGCCGTTCTTTCCCAGAAGAATTTCCTAAAATCTGGGTAGGTCGAAATTTTTAACAAAGCAAATCAAAAAGTATCTCAAACAGCTAAAAATTCAGAAAGAGGCCATGAATTGTTTGTTACAGAACGAGTTGATTTTAATTGTTTAGTGTGCGGGCGGGACAGTTTATAAAAGTCGGATTTGAAAGCCAGTTTTTTCAGAAGAACATTCACATTACCATAGGTAAAAAAATAGAGATTTGAATGATAATAAGTAAAATAGGTATATATACATGTAAGTATATACAAATGTTAATATTTCAATATAAAAGATAAAATTGATATTAACCCTTGGCACTCCGTTGTCTCCGCTGCGGAGACATCATCTTTCCTTGCAAAATTCATTTTTGTCATCAGTAATAAAGGAAAATAAATTTCGCCTTATTTAATAAGAGCATTTTTGACATTGTGTACTTGAAATAAACTTCTTTTAAAAAAAGTGATGCTGGCCAAATAAAATTTGTGTAAGAGACGCCGGAATCCGAAGAGTTAAAGTACTTTTACGAAATTGCATTGTAATATCATATCAGGTTATTTCGATGAAAACTTGTCATGTCTGTCACATAGCTAAAAATCGCTATGATTGTTTACCATCGTTATTTTCGAAAAGCTTGCTTCGCCCTATTCCACTGATGAGATATCTCTGATAAATTAAGTCACATTTTCCCTTCTAAAATACTGGTAGTCAAAATTCGTTGAATGTGACAGACATGACATTTTTTTCCTGGAATTAACCACCTGCGAATCTTCCAGCATTCATCACCAAAATGCGGTTTATTTTAATCAAAGTTAAACAAGTTTAGAACCAGTATTTTTTTAGATATAAATTCGAATAAGTTTCACAAAAATAAATAAGTATATCAAATAAATTTTCTGGTCTTTACAGCAGGAATAGTCATGCAAAAATCTAATGTGGATAATGATACGGAATCGCCTCAAAAACATGGAAGAACGAAAAAATCCCTCATTATATTGAACCGGTGAACATTTACTATCAACCCCAGACGTATAATCATTTATGTATGTTTATAAAAGTCTGAAATGCGGATAGAAGATATATGAGACTCTCACTTTTGTTCCTTTATACTTTCGTAGAAAGTATAAAGGAAAGTAAAAAAAAAAAAAAAAAAACCTGACATATAATTTATAAAGTAAAATAAAAATAAAGCTAAATCTTTCTAAAAGTCAAAACTATTTTTTTTCTATGCACGGCTATTTGCATTATATTGGCGCATATATTATTTAAAGTTTATTTATATTTAAAGTTAATTTAAATTTAGTTATAAGGTGCATTATTATTTTAACGTTTTAGAAGATAACGGCATATGCATTGAAAAAAAAATACCTCCCGATTTTTCATTTTTAGAGCTTGAAAATTCTGCATTATTTTATCAAAGCTTTTATACTTTTTTTTATAAAGCTAAGACTGATGGCACATGCAACTTGTTCAAATTCCACTTGTAATTTAGAATTGTAAATTAGTGTGTTTTGCCTTATTCATCTGCTATTAAATAAGGCAACATTTTCTAATGTGATTTATTAGTGCAAATTATTAGATGTTATTACATATAGTCAGAATATGGTCTTGCTAATGGTATTGTGTTATATTATTTCGTATTTTGGTGTGCTACTTTTGGTATTTTACTATTTTAATTACCATTTTTTAAAACATTTTTATAACTTAGATGAGTATAGCTTGCGTCAGTTCACCTAGATTTATAGACATAAGTTTGTGTTAAGATAAATGTTGAGTATCGATGTATGTTTTTACGATCTCTTTACGATTGTGAATTTATAACTATTTATTAGGTACTCAGTATATAATTGCATATTTACATGATACATAAATTTTGTCTATTCTGCTGTTAATAAGTACTAGAAGTTCCGCATATAATGATTAAGATGTTTAAATATTTCTTTGTTTTTCTCCTATATATCATTTTATAGCAGCGCAACCATTGGTCTTGAAATTATTTGAATTGCTAGTACTTTTTTTTAATCAGCTTTTGATTGTTTGTTTCCTTATAAATTTCTTTGGTTTTTTGATTAAGGAACAATTCTGGGTGAAAATGCAACTACAGTAAGTCAGTTAAAATGCTTTTCAGTTATTTGTAAGTTTGTTATTTATAGGAATAATATGTCTTTGTAGAATGCTTCGAGCGAACTGCAAAGAACATCTATGAGAAAATAAATACTACGCATTCATTCCAGTATTGATAAGAAAAAAAATTTAAACTCTAATTTTGTAATTGTCCTATTTCGCAATAAAGCATTTTTTATGGAATTAGATACATTTAGGGCAGGAGCCAAGAGTTATATTTTGAATGCTGCTAA
Organism: Maratus speculifer; assembly: GCA_964019185.1. Taxonomy (NCBI): domain Eukaryota; kingdom Metazoa; phylum Arthropoda; class Arachnida; order Araneae; family Salticidae; genus Maratus; species Maratus speculifer. The sequence goes on from OZ025299.1 coordinate 173,644,587, forward strand.
ATTTTAAGATCTTCTCTTATTTAATTGAAGAAAATTAGGATTAAATAAAAGGTGGTCTAGTCTTAACTCACAATGGTAAAAAAGATCCATAACACTTTGCCTCTATGATTTAATCTGAATTCTTAAAAACTTTTTATTCATGAATGATTCTCAGTGATTATGTACTCAACTTTGTATAAACTACAGTAAAAAGTAAAATCTGAAGTTATTGACTCATTTATCAGTTATCTTCGCTTTACTGACCCGTGTTTTCAATATTATCACAATCATCTCAACAACATGATGTATTCAACCGATTTAACTATGAGAGAAAATCAATGTTTACGTTAGTTTCTCAGCAGCGGAACAGAGATAGATAAGAGTTTTCCGAGATTTAGCTTTCTTATATATATTCGAAAATTAGAAAATTCTATCTTGGTCATTTTACTTGATAACTACAAATTAAGCAAATCACTTTAAACAGATGCATACATCGAAATGTAACAGCATGGCCGAGCGGTACATGCGAGTACATGCATTATATATTTTTTAAATTACAAACTCAATGCATTGTTTGGGTTTTTTATATTATAACCACATACACAATTATTACATTACTATTATAATTTCAGGAGACATTAATAAAAATGTATATTATCACATTAGGATTATAATTTCAGGAGGCAGTAATGAAAATGTGATTTAACATTAGAAGCGCTAAATTTTGAATGTTTATAATTAAAAAAGTTATCATCCAAATGACTTAAAATTTCATATCTAGTATAGTTTGAACCGAAGATTTAAAATATATTGTTAAACTTGGTTGTTGTCATTGAAAAAAATTAAATTTAATCTGATTTTTATTTGTAGATGGCCACTTAAGGAAATTTTATATACATCATTTAAAAGTAGACTTTATTTTTAAGCATTTTTAGCACGTTATTTCTTTCATATATTATAATTACTTTCAGAGTTAGTAGGAGGTTTTTACTTTTTTCCACGACTGCAGATGCACAACTAAGTTATTTAGTTTTATGTTACAGTAAAAAACACACGAACTTTATTTTGCCTATTCCGTAAAATATAGTATTTTGAAGTTGTGACAATTTTCTTGCGAGTGAGCGATATAATATAGACCACCTGTTCTTTCAGTGGTTAGTACAGGGCGCTAGGTATCGAATTGCGATTCAGACATGAATGTTTGCAGAAGGACAGATTTCACTTAAAATTTAGTTTAGCTTTTATATGTAAAATATGACCGTACGTAAGCCACGTATATAAAGTTAAAAAAAAATAAAGGACACATATACATTTATTAATAGTGCAGAAATCATGACAATCCTTCAAAATGGAGATAACCACCAATTTGGTAAGAATATTTTCAAATCAATAATCATCAAGAATTTTTAAAAAATACTATGATTTTGGTATTGATAAGAAAGAGATAGGAGAAAAGGGAGTTAGCTGGAAAAAATGTAAGGGAAAATACATTCTTAAATTTGGTTCCTTCGTCAATGGTGCCTACACTGTAAAAAAAAAGGGTCGATCTACTAAAAAAACTTTAGTAATCCTTGTAATTACTAAAAAATGTTTAGTAATCTTAGTCGGTTACTAGAAAATCTGTAAGAATTACTAGAAAAAAGTTAGCAACGAATTAGAGTTAATAGTTTTATATTTTTAATAGCTATTACTAAAACTCACTTGGCGTGGCCTCAGTAGCATAGTGGTTATAGTAACGGACTACAGGCTAAAAGGTCCCGGGTTCAATACTGGACAGCGCCAAATACGCCCCGAATGTATGTTAGTGTAAGTACTCTATAATAAAGGGGTTATGAATTTCCTGTTGGAGCTGGTAGCAAAGTTTGGTGCTGCCATCTATTGCGTTTTTGCCGAAAATCTATCGCTTCAGAAGTCTGGATGCAGCTCGAAGGAAGCTCCTGCCCTTCGGACGCACGTAATTTTTATTAAAAATAATTTTGGAGCTATTACTAAAATTTGCTTGGTGGCTCATACTAAAAAATTTTAAGTTAGTTATACAAAATATTCTTTTGTTCAGTTTACAAAAGAAATGCTTGTTTCACTTGCAAAAAAAAGTTTGTAATGGTTACTAAAAAATTCTGTGGAATACAAATTTACTAAAAATTTTTTAGTAACCTCTTGAATTTTTTTTTACAGTGTAGGACATCCGTCTCCCTTGTGTCACCACAGCTACAGTAGTGTGTGTACGTATATTTTGTACAGTTTGTGTTAAGTAATAAAAAGTGGAAGATATTCCAAAGGCAATAAAATAGTTTATGTAGAAAATTTCTTCTTTAAACCTGCCTTAATCGCATGTGTATCTTTGTGATAAAATCCACCCTTTTCCTCCTATAAGTTTTGAATTCTTTATCTGGTTCGAGAGCAACTGTGACAGATAAAAATTGATACCTGTGAGACAAGGAGCCATAGGTTTTGAATATGCTTTGATCCAAAACCTGCCGGAGGAAATGAGGCTTACATCATATTCCAAAGGCAATAAAATAGTTTATGTAGAAAATTTCTTCTTTAAACCTGCCTTAATCGCATGTGTATCTTTGTGATAAAATCCACCCTTTTCCTCCTATAAGTTTTGAATTCTTTATCTGGTTCGAGAGCAACTGTGACAGATAAAAATTGATACCTGTGAGACAAGGAGCCATAGGTTTTGAATATGCTTTGATCCAAAACCTGCCGGAGGAAATGAGGCTTACATCATTGTGATACACATGTGACAAGTGAAGAGTCAAGCCGTTCTTTCCCAGAAGAATTTCCTAAAATCTGGGTAGGTCGAAATTTTTAACAAAGCAAATCAAAAAGTATCTCAAACAGCTAAAAATTCAGAAAGAGGCCATGAATTGTTTGTTACAGAACGAGTTGATTTTAATTGTTTAGTGTGCGGGCGGGACAGTTTATAAAAGTCGGATTTGAAAGCCAGTTTTTTCAGAAGAACATTCACATTACCATAGGTAAAAAAATAGAGATTTGAATGATAATAAGTAAAATAGGTATATATACATGTAAGTATATACAAATGTTAATATTTCAATATAAAAGATAAAATTGATATTAACCCTTGGCACTCCGTTGTCTCCGCTGCGGAGACATCATCTTTCCTTGCAAAATTCATTTTTGTCATCAGTAATAAAGGAAAATAAATTTCGCCTTATTTAATAAGAGCATTTTTGACATTGTGTACTTGAAATAAACTTCTTTTAAAAAAAGTGATGCTGGCCAAATAAAATTTGTGTAAGAGACGCCGGAATCCGAAGAGTTAAAGTACTTTTACGAAATTGCATTGTAATATCATATCAGGTTATTTCGATGAAAACTTGTCATGTCTGTCACATAGCTAAAAATCGCTATGATTGTTTACCATCGTTATTTTCGAAAAGCTTGCTTCGCCCTATTCCACTGATGAGATATCTCTGATAAATTAAGTCACATTTTCCCTTCTAAAATACTGGTAGTCAAAATTCGTTGAATGTGACAGACATGACATTTTTTTCCTGGAATTAACCACCTGCGAATCTTCCAGCATTCATCACCAAAATGCGGTTTATTTTAATCAAAGTTAAACAAGTTTAGAACCAGTATTTTTTTAGATATAAATTCGAATAAGTTTCACAAAAATAAATAAGTATATCAAATAAATTTTCTGGTCTTTACAGCAGGAATAGTCATGCAAAAATCTAATGTGGATAATGATACGGAATCGCCTCAAAAACATGGAAGAACGAAAAAATCCCTCATTATATTGAACCGGTGAACATTTACTATCAACCCCAGACGTATAATCATTTATGTATGTTTATAAAAGTCTGAAATGCGGATAGAAGATATATGAGACTCTCACTTTTGTTCCTTTATACTTTCGTAGAAAGTATAAAGGAAAGTAAAAAAAAAAAAAAAAAACCTGACATATAATTTATAAAGTAAAATAAAAATAAAGCTAAATCTTTCTAAAAGTCAAAACTATTTTTTTTTTCTATGCACGGCTATTTGCATTATATTGGCGCATATATTATTTAAAGTTTATTTATATTTAAAGTTAATTTAAATTTAGTTATAAGGTGCATTATTATTTTAACGTTTTAGAAGATAACGGCATATGCATTGAAAAAAAAATACCTCCCGATTTTTCATTTTTAGAGCTTGAAAATTCTGCATTATTTTATCAAAGCTTTTATACTTTTTTTTATAAAGCTAAGACTGATGGCACATGCAACTTGTTCAAATTCCACTTGTAATTTAGAATTGTAAATTAGTGTGTTTTGCCTTATTCATCTGCTATTAAATAAGGCAACATTTTCTAATGTGATTTATTAGTGCAAATTATTAGATGTTATTACATATAGTCAGAATATGGTCTTGCTAATGGTATTGTGTTATATTATTTCGTATTTTGGTGTGCTACTTTTGGTATTTTACTATTTTAATTACCATTTTTTTAAACATTTTTATAACTTAGATGAGTATAGCTTGCGTCAGTTCACCTAGATTTATAGACATAAGTTTGTGTTAAGATAAATGTTGAGTATCGATGTATGTTTTTACGATCTCTTTACGATTGTGAATTTATAACTATTTATTAGGTACTCAGTATATAATTGCATATTTACATGATACATAAATTTTGTCTATTCTGCTGTTAATAAGTACTAGAAGTTCCGCATATAATGATTAAGATGTTTAAATATTTCTTTGTTTTTCTCCTATATATCATTTTATAGCAGCGCAACCATTGGTCTTGAAATTATTTGAATTGCTAGTACTTTTTTTTAATCAGCTTTTGATTGTTTGTTTCCTTATAAATTTCTTTGGTTTTTTGATTAAGGAACAATTCTGGGTGAAAATGCAACTACAGTAAGTCAGTTAAAATGCTTTTCAGTTATTTGTAAGTTTGTTATTTATAGGAATAATATGTCTTTGTAGAATGCTTCGAGCGAACTGCAAAGAACATCTATGAGAAAATAAATACTACGCATTCATTCCAGTATTGATAAGAAAAAAAAATTAAACTCTAATTTTGTAATTGTCCTATTTCGCAATAAAGCATTTTTTATGGAATTAGATACATTTAGGGCAGGAGCCAAGAGTTATATTTTGAATGCTGCTAAATTTTAAGATCTTCTCTTATTTAATTGAAGAAAATTAGGATTAAATAAAAGGTGGTCTAGTCTTAACTCACAATGGTAAAAAAGATCCATAACACTTTGCCTCTATGATTTAATCTGAATTCTTAAAAACTTTTTATTCATGAATGATTCTCAGTGATTATGTACTCAACTTTGTATAAACTACAGTAAAAAGTAAAATCTGAAGTTATTGACTCATTTATCAGTTATCTTCGCTTTACTGACCCGTGTTTTCAATATTATCACAATCATCTCAACAACATGATGTATTCAACCGATTTAACTATGAGAGAAAATCAATGTTTACGTTAGTTTCTCAGCAGCGGAACAGAGATAGATAAGAGTTTTCCGAGATTTAGCTTTCTTATATATATTCGAAAATTAGAAAATTCTATCTTGGTCATTTTACTTGATAACTACAAATTAAGCAAATCACTTTAAACAGATGCATACATCGAAATGTAACAGCATGGCCGAGCGGTACATGCGAGCACATATACTTAAGGCGCCGGATTGAAGCTCTGTTTTTCGAAAGAGATTGTGGGTTCGAACCCCACTCCTGACATTATTTACATCTATGTAAAATTAAAAAAAAATTTCCGTATTACAATTTTTATTTTTAACAGGCTTCAGAACAGGAAGAGGAAGTTATCAATTCGACGCGTATGTATTTTTTTTCTATGTATGTTCACCAATTACTCTGAAACTATCCAACCGATTAATTTGGTTTTTGTATTAAATATAAATATAGTTTAAAAAAAAAACTAAAAACCACGCTTTTAAAGTAATCAAACTAAAAAGTGAAAAATAAATATAGTTTAAAAAAACTAAAAAACACGTTTTTTAAGTATATCAAACTAAAAAGTGAAAAATAATTCGTACTATAAGCTGAAAACGAAAATAGATGAAAAATACTTTATTACTATAAAATCATTGTTATTATAGAAATCAATTAATAAGCAATAAATAAAATTATCGTGGAAAAAAAGCGTGGGGGTGCTTCTTAAGAAGTGATAGATGGAGCATGGTAGATGGAGCACTCCACACTTTTTTTCCGCGATAATTTTATTTATTGCTTATTAATTGATTTCTATAATAACAATGATTTTATAGTAATATAGTATTTTTCATTTATTTTCGTTTTCAGCTTATAGTACGAATTATTTTTCACTTTTTAGTTTGTTATACTTAAAAAGCGTGTTTTTTAGTTTTTTTAAATTATATTTATTTTATGCTTGCGTCTCAAAATAATATTTGTTTTAAGAAAAACCTTAATAGAGATAGTAAAAAAAAAAAAAAAAAAAATGTGCGTGTTTTGATAGTTGAAACAAGCGATAAACGGGATACTACAACACCATTGATTAATCCCAGTCCTGAAAATAAACCAAACATTGTATTTTAGATCAAATTAACATTAAATATACCGATAACAAATCATTTTACAGGTACCACATGAAAATATTTCTATTCGAACCAAACATTTACAGTAGAACCCCGCAAATCCGGATCTCCGGATAATTCGGATCGGTTTTGTCTTTTTTTTTTTTTTTTTTTTTTTTTTAAGTTTGAGAAGTGTGATCGGCAAATTTCCATAATATAAATTTTTTCAGCCTCATATTCTGAATAAATAAGTATTTTACGAAATCTTTTTGGAAGAATACCCCAAGCTTTCTTATTTAAACTCTTTAATGTTATGTATGAAAGGAACAACGATACATCTTTTAAGCTTTGCCAATTCCAGTTTTCATAGTTTTCTATTTAATCCATTTGGAAATGTCATTAAAAGCTCACTTGCTTAATAAAGTTTTATGTTTTACTCAGAGCATTGGAAGAAAGAAAGTAAAATAGCCCTTATAGACATACTGACTGATAGGGTTCGCGATCCCATCTTTGTCAGCCAGTTCATTAGGTATTCTTGGAAACAGTCCTCTTGTGAACGTTTCCATGTCTTCTAACCAAAACCCTTCTACAAATCACTTGCGTAAAATCGAAATAGGAGGAATAAACGAGAATGTGCAAGAGAATGCGGTTTGCAAAACTGGCAGAATATGACATATTTTATAATTACAATGTTAACATTTATACTGTCTGTAAATATTGAATATGTTCAGCATTAAGGTGATTTTCTGTGAATATGTTTTATTTTATTTCATTTATTCACATTCTCCGGATAATTCGGATTTTCGACAATCCGGATTGGGCCTGGTCCCAATTAATCCGAATTATCGGGGTTCTACTGTATATATAAAATGAAATATAAATTACACAGAAATAATTTAAATGAAAACAATAAATAATTTTAAATGATAATTTTGGTGCAAAATATTTTTTTAATCATTTAATTTTTAAATAAACACAGCCAGTGGCTGAGAAATTCTGCCTCCGAAACTGGTAGACAGCAGGTGCTAGGTTGAGGCCCAGTCGTGGCCGTCGGTCTAACCCTTTGAGTTTTCCGTGGTTTTCTTCGAACCTTTAATTTCATTGCGTAAATACGGGTTAGGTTCTCTTAAAAAGACCCCCCACGGAGGGCACCCCCCCCTTTAGGTCCCATATCCCATGTGTAGATAATTGACCGTCATAAACACAACCAAACAAATAGTTTTAAATATTTTTTAAAAATAAAAGTTAACTAAAATTCCCAGTATGCTTAGTGTTAAAGTGGCAGATTAATCTTTACTTGGTTGTATTTTACAAGCATGGCAAGAAATTATTGAGTAAACGATTGAAATAGTTATTTTTGTTTATATAAGGAGTTATATTTTAAATGCTTCAAATGGGTAGAAATTAGTAATTTGAAATGTTTTATATGGATTGTGGAATATGAAAAGTGCAAAAAATGAATCACAATTACAAATTTTTTGCGTTAAAACTTATTTAAAATTAAAAAAAAAACCTTATATTGCCACATACTTGGCAGCATAATGTGTGTTTACATATTTCTTAAATATAAAAAAGATGAAATGAAAACAATATATTTCAAAAGAATTTTTCAGAAAATTAATTTTCCGCAGTCTATATACAAGGTGGGTCATAATTAGCGAATCAAAAGGCTATTTCTTTGAATATTGCCCTAGGCACAATACTTCCAGTTGCAGAGTTTCATAAAAAAAAAAAAGATGCAAAATATGATGACAAAAATTGCAATTCCATGCGGGAGGGGGGGGGGGGGTCTATTTGAAAAAATACAAACATTAATTTTTATATGGTCCCAGTTGGATAAAAATTCAAATTATTAAAACTTTCCTTATCCAGCCCTGAATTAAACACAAAAAAATTGCTTATTTATATCTACAAAACTCAGATTTATAGCCGTTCAAATAATTAATCATTTTTAAGGGATTAGATGCAAATTGAAATGCACGCAATCCAAGAAACAATGCTTCTTTAACAGTTCTAGGAAACGTGTAAAAATATCTATTGAGTTAAAAATTTGATATTTTTTTCTTTTTTGTGATGGCAAATCATATAATTTGAAACCAAAATCACATCCTAAAATTTCTCACAAAGTTTATAAAAATTTCAAAATGGTAATATTTTTTAAGCTAGGATAGTTTAAAATCTTAATAACTCGAAACATTATTTATTGGATTTCACTATGTTTCTCATTTAATTGAAGAGGAAAATATAATTTAGTTTTGTTTCAGGTTTTTTTTTCAATATTAATTTAAAATATTGATGTAACTTATTTTTTTTAAATCATATTTTCAAAAGAAATTTTTTTTTCATATAATATAAAGTGTATTTTAGGCATTATTGCAGATGTCTCATCCCTCCCTAATTTTTGAGACTCAGTTTCTAGTCATGGAACTTACAAGGAAGGTCTCCATACGGGCATACTCAGAAAAATCTGAAAAAATTACAGAATGTTCTTCTCGTATAGTTATACATGTATATAAAAATTTTTTTGGCGGAACCTCCTTATAACGTCCGTAAAAAAATAATAAAAATTTCGTTTATTTGGCGATTTATCTCCGGTTGGCGAAAAAACGAAATTTTGAAAAATACGCTTTTACGCTTCGAATACTTTTTAAAGAAAAAATTTTCTACGTTCAATTTATTTAAATAAGTTTAGTTTAAGTAATTTTAGCTTTGCATTTTTACTTTACTTTAAGTGTATTTTTTTCATATACGTTTATATGTACTTATAACAAAATGAAATTAATATATTTTATCATTTAAAACACAATTTAAATTGATTAAAATTGTTCCAAATTGAAAAATACACTGTTAAAAATCTGCTGCATTTTGTTGCAACGCACTCCCTTGCTTGTATAGAAAACGGTTACTTGGCTGTGAAATGGAGCTTTCTCATTGGTTGGAATAGAGATATTATATACAAGTGGTGGAGTGCGTTGCAACAAAATGCAGCAGATTTTTAACAGTGTATGACACGGTTAATTCAACGTGCTATGGAGCATTCTCATTGGTCAGAAGAGAGCTATTCTATAAAAGTAGTGGAGTGACGTTGCAGTAAATGCTGCAGATTTTTAACAGTGAAGTCAATTAAAATCAATTTTCAGATTCTTTAAAATCGTCTGTTTTTGGCGAGGAAATGCACTGCTCGCCAAATCCCGCGCCGCTTTTAGCTTTTCACTCCAATTGTTCCAAACTATTTTATTTTTTTACATATCTAATAATGTAATTCCGCCGCTAATTTTCACTGATCCTTTATTACCTATATGAGTAGTTTAATTCGTATTTTTTTCAAAAAATTCTGAGTATGCCCCCAATGGAGACCTTCCTTGTTAGAATTTAATGTAGATGTCCGGTAGTATAAAAGCGGTGGGCTATTTGACTTTGTAGGACAACTATCTTACTTTTGTTCTATTTCTAATTTTTTCGAACAAAATAAATAAATAAATAAAAATTAATTCAAGGTTTCATGATGATAATTTCCCTCTTCATCTAGTTAAAATTTATTTAATTGGTTTCAGGAATGCGAGAATGATTTTCCACATTTCTCATGACACTAAAATTTAATTGCGTGTTATTACAGAAAATTTGGGAGACGTTGGAACAGGCTGTAAAAAATTAAACAGAAAAAATCTCCATATTGCTTAATTAACAAGAAGGATCAATTTACCCTTGAGTGGGATAAATTTCACATCAATAGGAATATTATATGCTTTAGCATGGCTAAGAAAATTAAGGATGATTAAAATGCAAATATTGGTTTGATATGCACTCTTAAAAAGAAAGAGCTGATTTGGCTTCTCATAAAAGAGCTGTAATTTTTTCGATCATAAAAGAGTTGTCTTTCAAACGATTAAATCTTCTTGATCTAAATTGGTTATTTAAATAGCTCAACTTCATTTAAATTGGTTAAAACTCGAGTTATTTCAACTCTTTTTTGCGAAGCTGCCTTTTAACATTGAGATGAGTGGATTTCAGCTCGACTTGAGTTATTTTGTGGCTGACTTTTTAAGAGAGTGGATATTCAAAAGGCTAAATTATAAATTGGTTTGATATGGATATTTTATGGCTAAATATAAATCGATACTTTCTCTCTCTCTCTCTCTCTCTCTCTCTATATATATATATATATATATATATATATATATGTACATGAAGATTGCAGAAATATAATTTATTGTTTTCGTAAAACTTTAGTAAATATACATAGCTGCAAATATTAATTTAATACATTTCATTTATTGTGTAAACGAAAAAAGATTATTTCAAGTACAAAAAATTGTAGTATCAGTTTTATTTATATAATACTGAATAATAATAATTTTAAAATATTTTTTTTTAAACTTCGTTCACCATTGAAGGATGCTACTTCCAAAAGTCTAATCAAGCCTAGTCATTACCAATAAAACACACGAAAATGTTATAATTTTCATTGGTCTAAATCAGCATATATTCGTATTTGTCAAAAAATATCGTAAAAGTCAAGTTCGTACAGTTGTATCACAAATTTTCAGAACTTCCTTTATTTAAAAGTAGAAAAATATTACGAGCTGAAATAAAATGGGGCGACTACGAATTCTGCTATTTAAGTATTAGATTTTTTTTCTAAACAGAAACACTGATGCCAGACTCCTTGGCAATTCTAAAGTGTATGCGCTTTGAAAAATAGTAAACGTTTGAAGAAAACTTTAAACAATTTATTTACAAATATGTGCTACATAATCAATTTTTATTCAGTTTCGGCCTTTTATTTCACATTCATAATTCATAGGCGTAGCTAGCCTTTTGAACGGGGGGGTGCCCAAATCTTTTAACCTGAACATGTTGGGTACAAACAACATCTTATGTAATAAAGCCTAATAAAACAGAACCCCATAAAACCTATCAAATTTCCGTTTTAGACAGGTTTTTTTGCGGAAGGTATAATTGTGTGGAACTTCTTTTAAAAAAGACCCAAACGCAATTTTTCATTGCGTGAAGAAGGATGAGAAGTTGCTTAAAACTAAATCTAATGGACAGGGGCGTGCGAAGAGAAAGCTGCGCCCGGAGCAAAGTTACAATTTGGTGCCCCCTCCACCCAACTTTTTCTTGTAACAGGCCAAAAATGATGTTGGTAGTATAAATTTGGCGCCCCCTAAGGTTCCACGCCGGGGCAGCTGCCCCCTACGCTCCCCTTTTCGCACAACGCAGCTAATGGATAAGAAAAAGATGTATAAACATAGATGAAACATGATAGATATAAAATAAAGATATCCGTAAACATAAATCTGTAATTATCACAAGTTTTCATTTCAAACAGCAACGAAATACTAAAATAAATAAGCACGACTTTATTCCCACCCCCTCCCCCATCATTTTGATCAAAGTAGCATTAAAATAACTTGTAGTATACAATTTAAAGTGAAAAATAGCTCTTATATTTTCTACTCATGAATAAATAAAATTTCCCCGTTAAAAAAAATGAGCCCGTACGAATGTCAAAATATGATCCCAAAAAACGAAATTTAGCAAACCAACAAATCAACCTCCATATTAATTTGAATTTTGCGTAGCATCATTTCTTATTTTCAGAGGAAGTACAGATTTGTACTAGAGATGAGTTCGGGCTCGATTTTTGAAACCCGCGCCCGAAAGATTTTTAGTACATTGGAGCCCGAGCCCATCCGAGCCCGATACAAAATGTATACAAAAATGAATAAATAAATAAATAAAAGATTTAATGATATTTAAAAATTGTTTCAAATATGATATCCCATTTTAAAAAATTTCTTATAAAATTTACTATTGAATAAAAATTTAAATTCAAGCTTATGAAAAGAGCAATTTGGTATCAAATAAAAATATCCTTCATACCTAAAATGATTCCCATATTTCTTGTCCTTTAAGAAGAAAATTTGATGGACATATTAAAGAAGTGTAATGAATAAATGGATAGTGTTTATAGAAATTACTATTTGCATGCTGAAGAATCAAAAAACGTTTTTAATTTCCTATAAAAAGAGTACATTTTCAGGGGTGTAGTCGTAAAAAAAACCACAGGTTACACGATCGACGCAGAGGGTATATGCTCAAGGCACAGAGTATACTCTAGAGAGTACATCCTATAGGTTTCATGAGAAACAGAAGGTTATACGGTCATCCTTAAAAAAAAAATCCAGAAGGTATACGGCGTATACCCCAGTATACCCTCCACTACATCCCTATACATTTATCTATAATCAATTCATTTCTCTTAACAATTCCCCATGACTGACTAGAACCTTAAAATCAACGCAAATTAAAACATTGATACAGTTATCTTAAAGTTCCGTTGTTTTTATGGGAAGAGAAGAAACATTAATCGAATGTTTTCAATCGGAATAACATGTAAAATATGTTTACGTACGAAGGGAAATCCTCAGCATAAGCAAATGACAAACAGAAAAAAAAAATCACAATGTTGTTATCATATGAAGAACGATTATGATTCGTGCACAATCAAATAATTTGCAAACCTCAAGCATCTAGTCTGCATCAAAAACGAAGAAATCATTCTCTAACAAAATAAATAAATAAACGATCGAATTAAAAAATATCCTCTGCCTCAAACGAAAATCCAACCAGAAGCTAATTTATTATTTATGATTATTTTAATAGGCACCTTATCAATTAATCGTCGACGGAAATGCAGTAGACATAAATCTCCATACATCACAAATTTTCTTTCGAAGCAACAATCAACTATTGAAACATATAAAAGAAATTATTTTTATTTTTCTTTCGTTTTGATCAAAATAACACTGAAATAACTTGAAAAAGAATAAATAATTTTAAAAGGAAAATAGTAGTTATTTCAATCTCATCTACATAAATGTTTTTTAATTCTCAGAAAGAATGAGCCCGACCCCCCCCCCTTCCGGGCCCGAACACTAAAATGAAAATAGAGCCTGACCCCCCCCCCCGGGCCCGAACACTAAAATGAAAATAGAGCCCGAGCCCCGCCCCCGAACACTAAAATGAAAATAGAGCCCGTGCCCGCTTCAGACCCGGGTTTGGGCTCGGGCTTTCGTGCTGGGGCTGAGCCTGTCTCATCTCTAATTTGTACAACCTTCCACCCCCTCCATTCTCCAGGCTAATCACATGGTGGAATTATAGTTTCACATCTGTATTTCCTTTCAATTTTTTTTTTTCTGCTTCTATCTAGATTTTAGATAACAAAAGCAAATATATAAATAGTAGTTTCTATCCTTGTCGAGAATTCACTCTAATTTTTTATGGAAATATGCATGCAATAGAAAGGTGTTAAAAAAATTCCATAAAGAAACGACATCAAATTGGGATTATAAAACCAACTTTTTTGATTTACTGTGATTAATACAGATTCTAGTAAATATTCTAGTTTTAAAAAAGATGAACAAAATAATTTTCCTTAAAAGAAAAAAAAGAATCAAGGTCTCTTCTTTTATCACATTTCAAAACATAGACTGTTAATTTTGATTAACTAATTGAACTAACTTTGCTTACATTTTTCTTCTTTTTTCTTTTATAAATTTTGATTTTTTAAAATAATCAATCTTGGATCTGCGCGAGCGGGGGGGGGGGGGGTGTGCCAGGGCACCCAGGGCACCCCCCCTGGCTACGCGCATGTAATTAAAGCGAAGATTTTTTCATCATTAAATTCTAACTGCTGTTTTTGTACAGATTACATACGACAAATATGAGACTGTTTATGTGGAACAAAATTTTCTACATACATTTCTTTTCTATTACCCTATCTTTCATGAAAAGAAACAGGACATTTAAATCCATAAAACATTTTAATGTTGACTTTTCGTTATGTAGCAAAGGTGGATTTGTTCAGGCTTTTGTCATCTCATTTTTCTTTTACATCCTACACTAAAATCTAAATTTTCTATTCACGATTTCGTATACACCCTGATGACTCAATGACATAGCGGTAAGTGACTCAGGGCGAAAATTGAAAATAATGCGTGTTTGAATGCAATAATGAAGTTCTGAAACAATTTATAGTTGTCATTAATTCACAGCAACTAAAATCCTTCGACGCGGGCGGTGTAACACTTTACCTAACAGTTGCTTTCAAGTTACGTGCCAGATATTTCATTTGCAAATATTAGAAAACAAACTATACTTACAGCACCTGATTAACCTATTTATTCCCCGAATTACTCTTTGAGATTATTCGGACTATGTACTCAGTCATACTATTAATGGCCGACAACATATGTGACATTTGTCCGTGAATTATCGGTTCTTTCTGTCTGGCAGGAAAAAAAATGGTAGTGGGGGAGTGAGCAGTTAAATGAAGTATAAGCTCATAAAATAATCCAAAATTTTATCACTTTATGCAGGGATAAAAAATTAATTCTACTAATAAATAGTTGCAAATAAGTAACAAAATAAATCGCTGTTGCTTTTAGATTCTCCGCATCTGATTTTAATGTACAGAACAGAATTAGTATTTGAGTACCACTTTTTTGATAATAAATTTCATTTGCTTATTTAACAGAAAATTTCTCTAATTAAATAAAGAAAATAGTAGTGTGAAAAGAGGAGGAAGGAGTTAAGGATACTACTTTTTCGAGTAGAAATCATCGCTTTATTTATTCGCAGAATTCTATGATTAAAAAGGTGATATTTCTATTTGAATAAACGTACAATCTATAACACCACCTCTGGCTACAGCAATGAAAGTAAATGTTAATTTTCGAAAACAGTGATAAAATTCCCGAAATATATCACATCCTTACTTCAAAAGTGCCACAACTCAAAAACTGTGTTTTTCAGTTATGGATGACATTCAGTTATTTAATTTTATGCCTCTACTAATCACTAAAGTATCAGACGATGTACTAAAACTTTAGGCATCAGGTAGCAGTTGTGCAGTTTTTAGCTCACAGGCTATCATAGCCTGAGAGCTTATGTGCCCGTCCGTTCTGTATGTATGTGCGTAACGCGATAACTCATGATAAAAATATCGGATCCACTTGAAATTTTGTATATAGGTATATCCTGATAAGGCGCTTTCCTGATTAGTTTTTGGAGTTCATTCGATATGTATAAGAGGGGGAACGAGGGGCTCCTGCCCCTCCCCTTAATGGATATAAATGGGTTTTTCGTGCAGAATTAACAGTTTTTGTCCAAAATTTAGATATAGGATCATTCTGATGAGGCGATTCCGTGACTGTTATTATGTGTTCATTGAATAAGTATAAACAGGGGGAACGGGGGGCTCATGCCCCCCCCCTTAATTGATATAAACGGGTTTTTCATGCAGAATTAACAGTTTTCGTTCAAAATTTAGATATAGGATCATTCTGATGAGGCGAGTCCGTGGCTGTTATTAGGTGTTCATTGAATAAGTATAAACAGGGGGAACGGGGGTTCTAATGCCCCTCCTCTTAACTTGCATAAATGGATTTTTCAATCAGAATTGTCAGATTTCGTTCAAATCTCTGAATAGTTTTGGAAGTTTAATGGTTAAGTATAAAAGAGGGGAATAACTCCTCTTAAATTATATAAATGCTAAATGGGTTTTTATTAAGAATTATCTGATTTGCTCTGAATTTTGGATATAGATTTTTTAATATGATAAAGCATGTACTTGATAGTTTAGGAAGTTCAATGATTAAGTATAAAAAAGGAGAAAGGGGAGAGCTGTTTCCCCTTTTTAATTTTTTTTTCGAACGGAATTAACGAAAATACAAGGCTGTAATGTACAATTAGTATGCGTAGCCTGTGAGCTCAGTGCCATCAGTTTAACTGGGCAATATTCTTTTTATTATTTTAATGTTTGCTAGATGGCAATTGCATACTTCTAGTGAAATGAATTTTAGTTGATCTAGTGATGTCATTAAGAACTATGCATATAATAATATTATTATATCCATAGTTTTTCTTAGTAACATCAGTAGATTAACTAAAATTTACCTACACAACTCGGAAAGAGTTTTTTCAATTTTATAGTTATGGCATTTTTGAAGTAAGTGTGCAATATCTTGGCAGAAAATTCTGCTAGCCTGATTAAAGGGTCTAAACACAATTAGTCGCGAGATCTCCTTGATTCTGAGGGTTTTGATTCATATTTTTAATTTAAATATTCTAATTTAAAAGCTGTTTTTTTTCTGTTTAATTCTTAACATTTTATAAAGCAAACTGTCATAAATTTTACGACAACACAGTAATTCTTATATTTTAATTTCACATATGGCGTCGAAATTAAAATTTAATTAAAAAATTTTATAGATACATATAACTGTCTAACATATGTTACTACTATTATGTTTGAGATATTTTACTGACCTTTAAAACATAACAGAAAAATAAAATTATTGAAAGTAAAGTACACCTTTTCATCTGCCTCATCTATGACTCACTGAATAAGTGATTATACAAATCATTTTCATGCTTCAATGTACGTGCAGTGTAAAACAGAAATACAAGTGACACATTTATTTTTAATTGATTTATTTATGGCAACTAAACAAACATTTTGACAACGCTTCTATAACAAACAAAGAAGATATCACTTTTTGATGTCATTTAAAAAATGACCAAACAAACAACTGAATGAATGACTGCATTATTTAAATACACCATTTCCCCTCATCGATGAATGTAACAAGACTGAAATGAATGTCTTTTTGAATACATGAGTTTGATTTATAAAGAAAATGAATGATCAAGAAACCAGTCTTGTAAGTTATCAGCATTCACGAAATGGATACGAAATGTAGTCTAAAAACCAGATGCAGTAAAAATGTCTTTAAAATTTTAGACTAGATGCAACAACAATGATCAGATTGAGATGATTTGACAAATT
Source organism: Maratus speculifer (assembly GCA_964019185.1). Taxonomy (NCBI): domain Eukaryota; kingdom Metazoa; phylum Arthropoda; class Arachnida; order Araneae; family Salticidae; genus Maratus; species Maratus speculifer. The sequence continues at coordinate 173,661,954 of OZ025299.1, forward strand.
ATACATCTTCTCTCAAAACCCATACATTTTCTTCACTCGAGCAAGAACTAGAACACGATGCCGACAATCTAGATGGGGATGCTCTAATGTTTTTCCAATCGAAATTTGATGGAATTTCTCTGATTGTTGGATTCTGAAGTGACATCTTTCGAAAATAGGTGTCTAACGATGACTTTGACGAATTGAGACTTCTAGACGATGTCTCGAGGTTTGGGCATGATGGAACTCTGTTGGAATCAAGCCTGGGTTTCATTACATCCTCTGATACTAAATCAGCTGGATCAACATTCAATTCCATATTTGTGTTATTTAACATTCTAGATGTCTTTTTACATGTGATTGGCAAAACAGCTCTTCTTCTGGAATCGGCTCGATTTAAAACTGGCACCGACATAGTTGAAGAAATTGTGCTAAGTTCATTTTGACTACTGCTTGGTGATGTTCGGGAATGAAATATGAATTGTGGTTCTGATGATTGAGATACAGCGGAAAGCCTTTGTTTAATTTTTGATACGCTCGAAGAACGTATCGTTTTATCCTGGTTTGCAAACTTGAATTTTTCAGCGCCTGGCAGTCGAGGTTGCTTCATTGTGTGATATGAATCAACTGATGCCCAACAGGAGTCAGAACGTATTGCTTCCAGGATCTGTAAAGAAAATAAAAATGGGAATTAGTAGAAATTTATAACAAAATTTAACATAAAATTGACACTTTATAAATACAATTTGAACTAGTTCTGTAATAAAATAAAAAATAGTAATTAAATAAATATCCCCAGGTGAATAAAAAAAAATCGTTTCTAATTCATCTAGCTATTTTTAGCATAAATGTAAGTTATTATCAATATAATCAGAAATGCACGTAAAAGATAAATTTCAATTTCAGTTTATGCATAAAATATAGTGTAAATCCACAAAGCTGATATCCCAGAACAGAAATAAAAAAATAGTTTTAACAAAATAATTATTGAAAATCTTTTCTCCGCTCTTAAAAATAAAATAAAAAATGGCATGAAAAACATTTATATATATTAATTTGCAAACAAAATTTCCTTATAAAAATAATACTTTAAATCGAAAACAGACGTGTATACCATCAATTTTGAATTCACCTCCTACATATGCAAGTGCTCGATAACAGCGTAAATTATTTGTACAAAAGTTTAAAAACGGAACAGCAATTTTATAAAATCCCCAAAATACAAAAAATTTAGACACCAAAGATTTTACCAATTAACATTTTAAAGATAAATATATATTTTTGAGAATAATAAATAAAGTATTAAATACAATTACTTCATCCTATTGTCTTTAACAGTGTGATATTGTTCAATTAAGTTAACTATAAATTTAAATATTCAAAATATTTGATCCGAAAAAAGGTTATACACGACTGACTGAAAACGTCTAGATGACTTTAGATGGTTCCAGCTGGTCACTTCAGTATATACATTCTAGCACGAATCCTGCCGAATTCACCATCTGAGCTCACATACTCTATTTTACCTTTCTTCTCGAGTTTCAAAATGGCTTGTTTCACCTTATGAGAAAATCTCTTCGCATCGTATCCATATTCATCTTGTAAGTGTCGACATATCACTTCAAACGATACTCCTCTTCTTGATTTTTGATTTTGAAGAAACCTGATGATTTTAATTTTAATATTCAGGCGTTTAATGTTCGTTTCTCTAATGTGCCAAATTATTTCGATTGCAAAGTGAATCACGGATAAAATACCCAAGCAAAATACAAGATCCATACTTTTTGGTTTTATTAGTAGAAAAGAAAGATCAGTATAATGAATTAATGACTATATATACATAAAAAAAAAATTCAATCTATTCACGAATAAAGTTCTTTTCATATTTGGTGATAGTTTTCAGTTGAAAAGCAAACAGAAGTCCTGAATTCGCGTCATACGAGATTTGTTTTCATAAAAAATAAACATAATTCTACATTTAGAATAAAAATAAGATAATGTTTGAACAGAAAAGCGCACGATTCCTCAAAGTACAATTAGTAAACGTTCGTTAAAGTCTACAATCCAGTAAATAAATAAATTACTTACAACAAAAAGTGCACTTACTCATTAAACAAAAAGCAAGACAAAACAAAGATAAATAGTAAAACGGATTTCCGATATCGCATTCCATTCTTTAAAAAATATTCATTTTCGGAAGCAAAAATTTGGAAAGAAATGTCCTTGTAAATGACGTCACTTTGACTCAATTATAGGAAAAGCCGAGGTTAACGAAAAAGACAGGCTGTCGCACTACGTTTTACATTTGTCTCCCTTCAGACGGCCAGAATCACTCTTTTCATTCACCTGAATTCTTATTTTTCTAGCACACGTGTCACGAAAATATCACATGATTCGGGTGGTCAGAAAAAGTCGAACGTATAGCGCAGTGCGGCAGCCTGTCTTTCTCGAGGAAACCAGTTAAGTTTTATGAATTAAAATACATTTATTCTTTTAAAATGACATTTTCACCAGCTAAATCCTTGTCCATTTAGGTCTTTTGAAAGCACTTTTAATCAATATTTTATCAAACTGATTTCTATTAAATATCAATGGGAAAATAGTATCAATAACAATATAATATCCACCATTTCCCTTTTCGCGTTTATAAGAGTAGCGATATATATATTTCCTATAACTGAAATTTCGTTATAAATTACAGAAGTTAACATTATTTGTCAGAGGTTTTCAATTTTATTGTTTTAAGATCCCCTCAAAGTTAACAATATTTTTTCGTGTCATCTAATTTGTAGTTATTTGCCTATTTTTTTTCTAAGAAAAGCTTCTGCATAAAAAGATATGAGGGAAAGTATAATAAAGCTGCATATTTTATAATTTGTTATTTTTGCAAACTAGAATTTCCAACAAAATTTAATATAACTTTCCTGTACATACCTAACACTTACTATTGAACTATAGTGTCATTTTATATATGCAATTAGCTCATATATATAAACAGTCAAATCAACCGATCTTACCCAACAGGTGGAGTAAAATTGATTGAACGTGTTAATGTTACAGGAAATGAAACAATTTAGGCTTTTTTTATAAAAAAGAACAATCTATTTTATTTTAAAACTAACTGGGGAAAAAACTAATATTTCATTATAAGTTTGATGATTTAATATTGAAACAAAAAATAATCATCATCATTTCAATTTTTGAAATTGCAGAAAAAAAAGGCCACCTGTTTATCAGCTTTATAAGATGATAACGTAAAGTGGTGGAAAAAATTATAAAGCCACTTGAAAATATGATATAATTAAAAAAGAAGAGATGAACAAAAAGATGATTTTGATGAAACAAAAGAAATGATTTCATACATATATATTATACATATATAGTGGATGTAACATTTATCCGCATATAAACAGCATTGAACTAAACGCTCCATATTTCAAAAATTTCTTCATATGTCGTGATAACTGACCGAATTACAGTGTACTTCCTGTACTTTTGTTAACTTTATATCTAGTTAAAAAAAAGTCGTTAAAATATTTTATTTATTGTTAAAGTTGTGAGCAAGAATTTGATTAGTATTTCCAATTGTAACGGATTTCGAGATTTGCAGAGGCTCCAAGACCTGTTGCGCATAACCGCAGTGGAATCACAAGGGAAATAGAAAAAATATCAGTTTTAACCCTTTATCTACCGACGGTACTTATAAGTACCATTAAAATAACTTATTATAAAATTCTTTTAATACGTCAGCTACTTGTAATATTCTTTAGAATGAGTTACAGATACATTACTTTATCTTTTCCCAAAAGCATTATAGGTTACACAAAACAAAAATATTTTTAAAAGAATGATTTCTACGGCCTTTGCATCGTTTCAGCTTTCTTGGCGCACAGGGAGGGGGATGGGGATATTACAATGCGGAAATATTTCTATATTTATATTGTAAGACCATCATATTTGTACATTTTATAATTCTACAAAATACTAAGAAAATAACTAAAAATAAAACTTTGAGTGGGGTTATAAAAATTGCACAAAATTCCTGTAAATTCAAATTTAATCAATCCTTCTAAAATTTTCCAAATATTTATTAAATGATTATGTAAATCTTTTAATTTAGTTTAAACAATTTGCGTAAAATGCTTTAGAATGTAAAATTTTCATGAATTCATAATGCAGTAGATTTTAGCTAGATTTAGATTAGGTCAAAGCAACTCTCGTCTCAGAAGGCATAATTTTTTGGTATTCCTACCATTTGGACGATGAAATGGGATTCCTTTATAAATAGGTTCCGTTTTAATAGGATTTACTGTAATTTTATATTTCGACACTTTCTCTTTCTGTACCGCTTTTTTAGGGACACTGGATCTGGGAGCACCAGTTAGGACTGAAATGAGACATTCCATTTATTTTCGACAGAATAAATAGATTGTGTCTCTGGTTTCTTCTAAAATTATTGTAGCGTGATGATGTTAATACTTTTTAAGATCTTGCTAACTAATGTCTCCAAAACAACTTTTACACCTTTACCACCAGGTTTTCATAATAAAAAATCAATCTAATTTATTCCTGAAAATTACGTAATTAAATACTTCGAGAATTACTTTTTTAAAGTACTAGCATAAAAATTAATTATTGTACGCACTTTATTCGTCACGTATTTGATGCACCCATCATAAAATAATTAAAGTTTTCTTTATCTCTTTTTTTTATCGCCCTGTGTATCCGAATCTTTGGAATTTCTTTCCCCCAATACCTCTTTAATTAAAACATTATACTCTCATCCTGATGCAAGGAAATACTTTTTATCTAATACTAAAACACGGCTTAACGCCTAAATCCAGCTTATGCAAATTAACTGTTTTAAAAGAGCTATTAAGCGAATTTCTTCAAGGACGGAGCATCAAAGACTATCATTGAGCTTACAAAGAATTAATACTTTGATACAGATGATCATTACCAACAGAGCGACTTCCTCTAAAATTTGGAACGTGGGAAGACAATTAAGCAATAGAATTTCTGGTAGGAAGCGGTATAATGATGGCACTTTCATCATTCCTTTCAGAAAATACGATGAAAGGTCCTGCTGAAATCTGAAGATTTTGTGATCATTATAAAACATACTTGAGGAGTCTTCAATCAATAACGATAAGGATAAAAGACAACGAAACCAGTGATCAGAACCGAGATCGATCTATTTACAAAACAATTCATGCGATAAGATATAATTATTTTTAAATTCTTAAGCAAAAAACGCAACATATTTATTTTAATAACGAATCAAGTGAATTATAACTGGTATTTTATACAGAGATTTTTTTTTATTTGTGTATGTGTGTGTGTGAGGGGGAGGGAGGGGATTTATTGCTGTATTTTCCTTCACAAAGCAACATCTCTGGTTAATGATATTTTGGATTTGATTTGCGCGATTTTCGATTAACTGTGATTAAATTCCTAGTTCATAATTCATTCTTAGTCCATGTAAATATGCCACATAAGTTTCCTTATTTGTTATTTTTAAGGGAGTTTGTCATTATATAAATGTGTAGCACCCATAACCGTCGGCTGGTACGTTCGTCTTACCATATATAACAGCGCAAAAACTAACCAACCGAATGGTTTAAAATTCAATATATATAATCATTGCATAATTTTGCCCTTTCAAATTTTATGAAAATCGAATCAAAACTTGAAAAGATATTAGCAAAAGTTTTCTTTATTCTATAAATTCTATCATACGTAATTATTTAAATGATGTCGCATGATAGGGATAAGGTTACACTAGGTGTCCATGGTGATTATTCTATATTGTATTATTAAACCCTACTATATTTTATTAATTCAATGATATCCCATGATAGTTAATGATTCTAGGTTGGCATGGTATTTACGCCATATTTAAAATGGAGTCATTATTTCCGTATATATACATGATCGTAATAAATTTTGTTTTTATGCTTTTTTGCATACGAGTGCAACAGCTATTGCAGGAAGATCTGAAGATTTATAAAAATAGTTATAGTAGGAACACACCTCATCTGCCACGTTTGACGTAGAATTTCTGACTTTTTTTTTTTTTATCTTTCATTATGCGGCGATATGTGGTTGAGATTATTGCCACAGTCGAATGTAATTTTTTAACTAATCGATTGGTTCCGAAATATTTATTCTGCATATGCCCCTTGAAAAATCACACGGGGTACATATTTTTTTTAAAGAGACCACTGAGAAGGTACTCTTTCTCAGTGGTCTGTATGCTGGCTACGAAATAAAGAGCTTTAACCGTTGTTCACAGGTTCGATGCCGACGCATTCTATAGGTGGTATGACTCCGCAAAGGTTTTTAGGGTTTTCCTTGAATGAAAACTAATTTATACCACATTTCATTCAATAATCCTCTCTTCTACAAAAATATGGACATAAAGTAACCGATGGTTCCCCCATTCTCAGTACTTTCCTCATTTTTTACTCATAAGAGTCATGAATAGAAAAAAAAAAAGAAATAAAAAATGCAGCGAATCGATAAAATTAAACATAATTTGCTTTTACGGTAAACTTTACAAATATCAAGTTTAATATAATGGATGTTGCAAGTGCCTTTGGCATTTGATTGAATTTTCGGTGTTAAATTTCTGAGGAAAAATCGTGAGTCGAATTCAAAATATATTGTGTTTCATATTTTTTTTTTTTCCAAACAAGTAATGTAATGGAAATATTTTCTCAATGGTTCAATTAGCTCTGCTTTACCATATATTTGTTGACATAGTCATTACATATCCCATATAACCGCATGCCTGTTTTGGGAAAAACTGATATTAATATGTTACATTGTTAAAAGATATTGTTAAGCCGCAAATCATTCTTATTAGTCCTAACTTCTTTCTCCTGCCTTATCAAACATACGCATAAAGAAATTAACTTTGTGAATCTGGCAATAAAATGACTAAAAATTAAATAATTAAAAAGTCAAAATTATTAAAGTGTTTCAAAAGCAATTTTAATATATTTTCTTACGAGAGTGATTCAATAATTATTGTCCGTAGTGTATATAAAACACTTGAACTATGATGGTTGATGTGGAATATCGAATCCTAATGTCTTATAAACCTATGCCCTACCTAGTCCCTAACCTATATGCACAATTTCAGAACCGTAGCTGCTCCATTAACATATTTTTTGGTGGGATGATGAAAGGCTGGTGTGTAGCTTATGGGGCTAGATTTGTGACAGTGGATGAGACGTGGCTTCTGTCGTTTGGACTCGGGATAAAAGTGATGTAGCTACGTCTCATCCATTGTCTAGCCCCATAAGCCCACACCCTCCCTTTAAAAACCCTTAAAAAATTGGTCTTTAATTCGCCCCTTCCCAATTACGGTAATACACCATCTACGGTTCTGAAATTGAGCATATAGGCATCTAAGACATTCTTCGATATTCCACATCAATCATCGCAGTACAACACTTTATGTACAATAGTGACAATTATTTACCCCCCTTCCCCCCACCCACACACACATACCGAAGAGAGTACGAGAAAGCATACAAAAGTTGAAGGAAAAATATATAAACAGCTTAAAAAAAAAAAAAAAAAAAAAAAAAAAAAAAAAAAAAAAAAAAATCATCACTTTATCTGTAAGCCGATTATATTTTGTAGTTTTAAAAAGTCTGAGAACTCCTATAAGTAAAATAAAACACATTTTAGCTATCGATAATCAAAAATAAAGAATCAAACTTTTAAGTAAAGGTGAATTATAATACGTAAATCAACTGAAAAGAACAATACAAAATTAACACAAAAAGTCGATAAAAATAGAAAAAAAGGCATCTGAGTAAATGGTAATTTAATGCCTATTGACATGCTACACTGTAGTGTAAAGATTAACCGTCATACATATTTATAGTTAGGACGCAGGCGGGGAAAGAGAAATAAAATAAACCGCGCGTGCAGTTCTTTTACCAATAAAGGATAGAAAACTGACGAAGGTTACTGAGAACAAAAATTTTCCAGTCAAAGAATTCTCCAAGAAAGATGAAAGGAAAAAGAAAAATAGAACAATAGTATAAAATAAAAATATCCAAATAATTTTTAGCACAACTCAATATGTGCGCAAATCATGTCGAGCAAGGATCTCATTTCAATACATAGGGAAAATTCCAAGGTTCTCTTTACATTGATTAAATTCAAGACACGTTTCTTCGACACGTGATAATTCGTTTTTCCAAAACCACGTTTTCCACTCGCTGAATATATTTCCTAAGGCAACAGCTAAATTATTACGATGTTCATTCTGTATTAGAGGATTGGCAGCAGCGGTAGTCTTGAGCAAGTCATCCTTAGCAAAATATTTTTGTTAGACTACATTCAAAGTAAAGCAAACCTGTAATTTGATCAGAACTTAAGAATAGTCATCCATTTCAATCACTGGTTTCAATCCCGTAAAATAACAGGAAAGAAAAACAGATTGGAAAAGTAATGCCTATTAACCCATAAAGAAAGCAAAAATTGAAATAATGATATTTAACAATGATACTATTCTGAGAAATGACGCAAGATATGATACATTATTATGACTAACTTTCAAATAAAAAAAAGTGTTGTCTATAATGTCAGTAATAGACTTTTAATTTTACCATATATGCCCTAATAGAAAGTAATCGAGAAAAGCAAACAATCTTTTAGACAGAGAGTTTTAAGAGCAATTAAAAATAATGGGCTTTTAAAAGAGTTAATATGTGTAGTATTTAGATACAAAAAGTGATGCGTATAGTTTCATACTAAAAGTAAATATTAATATAATAACAATGATAGAGTTACATCTTACAAATAATGCAAGATATGATACATTATGATGATTAACTTTCAAATCGACAAAAATATTGTATAGTGCCAGAAACACTTTTAAACTATAAAACCACCATATACGCCTAACTACAATGTATTAGAGCAAAACAATAAATCTTTTAGAGAATGTTTAAGAGTAATTAAAAATAATTGACTTTTAAGCTTTTTTGGGACACTTGTGTTACGGTACCGTGAAATTCACACCAGAATTTGTCAAAATTTTTATTTCAAAATAAGGAAAAGCAACTTTATAACGTTTTCCACCACAGTTATAAAAGTAAAATTCAAATAAAGTTTCTGGTTAAAATCTTGATTTAAATTAGGTGGGATATAACATACCCCACCGCCACTATAGGGGTTAACCCTTTATCTACCGAATTATGAATGCCTGAAAATTTTACATTCTAAAGCATTTTGCGTAAATTAATTACACGAAATTAAAAGATTTACATAATCATTTAATAAATTTTTGAAGGATTTTACAAGTATTGAAGGATTTAAAAAAATTAATAAATGTTAAATTTACAGGGATTTTGTGCAATATTTATAATATCACTCAAATCTTTTATTTTAAATTGTTTTCTTAGTATTTTATAGAATTATAAAATGTACAAATATGATGTTCTTACAATATAAATATAGAAATATTTCCGAACTGAAAAATCCCCATCTCTAGCCCTCAGCGCTGGGTCATTCCACGTGAAATCAACCAATTTAAGGAAAACTTGTTGCATCATAGTCACAGATTTTTTTTTAATTTTTATCATAGACAGACATAGTACTGAAACCCTCAAATCTGAAATTTAAAAGTAATTTTCACAATATTGGCCGAGATATGGCCATTTGAAAACTGGCCATTTTTACGAAATGGCGGCCATCTTGGAATTGTATCACTGTCTAAATATGGTCATAACTTGACAACTAATGGCTCACATTTTATATATCTGGTACCAATTTGAAGCTATTTGTACAAAGAATGCATATTGCACATCAAAACAATAATACATTTTTATTTCTTTACTTTTTATTGTGTGCAAAGTGAAAATTTCACCCCAAAAAAGGGCAGATTGTAATGGCTCATAAAAAAAATGAATCATCATGAATTTTTCTGAAACTTGGTAAAAACATTGCTCCATCTGTGTGCTTTAAATAAAATAAAAATTGGAAAGGTAAAATTTGTTGTTTTAAAATAAATGGTTTTTTTACACATAAGGTGTCATTAACCAAATAATTATCATTTTAGAATCTGTAAGCATTCCTGATTAAAAAAATAATGGTTAAAATAAAATTTTCTAACATCTAAATTAATGTAAAAGTATATTCAAAACCTCATTTGTACTAATTTTGTAGGAATCTGCCCCCCAGCCCCCCCCCCCCCAAAAAAAAAAAATTGACAATTGAAAAAATTTTACACTGAAAAAGATAAGAAAATAATTAAGGAATATAATGTATAATTATAAAATACCTATAAATGCAATGCATACATATGGTGATTTACTTCACATATAGGGGCGAGTGGGGTGGAATGGAACAATAGGTTTTTCTCTTTATGTATCATTCTAAATATTTCATCAATCACATATTAGATAAAGTAATGGTACTGCAATCTTCAGTTGAAAAAAGTAGCTAATTTACATAAGCTTGCAATTATATGAAGAAAAAGATTATTTCAAGTCTTCAGCGTCCATGTAAAGATGGTGTATTAAATGCATTTGATCTCTATAATTTTGCAAAAGAATCTGTTAAAAGAATTGAAAGTTTTTTTATAACAAAATTTGAAATTGAAACCGCAAACAGTCAATTAGCAGATAGGTATGCAAAAGCAGATACAATCATAGAAACAAGACTGAGTCACTGCTTTGTACCAATCAATGATTGCCAAATGCTGGTTTCCAGGGTTTCAGACATTTCATCAACAAAATTTATTGCTTCTTTGGGAATCAATGAAATTGTCAGACCATTGATATTTAAAAGTGAACAATATGTTGCATGTGTATATGGGATAAATTGGTGGATTGGGAAAATTTTAGATTACTGTGAAGAACTTACCGACTATAAAATTATGTTCATGTATCCTCATGGCGCTAATTCTTCATATTCATGGCCAAAATCCTCAGATGTTTGTTTGATTCTGTAAGAACAAATAATAAAAGAAGTGTCTATTCCTGTAACTGCTACAGGAAGAACATATACTGTTGCACCAGAGGAAACTCGAACAATTCAAGCATTATTTTTAAACTTTAAAACTGATTAAATCCTTTTTAGCTTAAATCTGAAGAAAAAAACTATTATATTATAAAGTTATATGCATGTAAGTAAATATTTTGTTCTTATTTTGTCTAGATTTGTTCCATGTGTACGTTTAAATTTTGACTTATTTCTCATGATATTCAATGTTTTGCCCTGGATTTGTATTATATTATTGTTATTATTTATTTATTTATTTATTTTTTTTTTTTTTTGTCTCATCGTATCTAGATTTTTGTTCATATAAATTTTAACTCAGTGTGAACAAAAAATAACAAATGTCAACTCAATTAACTCATTTATATATATTTATTTTATTTAAATTACACAATTGAATAATTCAACTCTGTAATTTACAGCTAGTATTTCTTCAACATTTCTGGAGAAAATATTATGTGCCTTTTTTAGCACTTTCCAACAAAGTTGAAAAGTGCTTATGCATTCGGTTTGTCTGGCCGTCTGTCCGTCTGGCCGGATGGCCGTCTGTCCGTCTGTCCGCGCTCTAACTCCCGTAAATATACTCGGATTGCTATGAAATTTTTATACATTATTGAGGTTTACCCTAGCAAGAACCCTATTGAAAATGAAGTATCTACCATGATTAATTTATCTACAGAGAGAATCAAAAGTTTCCCATTACATTACGGCCTATGGGGAAAAATCTTTAATATACTCGGATCGCCATGAAATTTTAGGACGTTATTGACGCTTACCCTAGCACAAGTCCTATTGAAAATGAAGTTTCTACCATGATTAGTTTATCTACAGTGCGAATCAAAAGTTTTCCATTACATTACGGCCCATGGGGAAAAATCGTTAATATACTCGGATTGCCATGAAATTTTAGGACGTTAATGACGTTTACCCTAGCACAAGTCCTATCGAAAATGAAGTTTCTACCATGATTAGTTTATCTACAGGGCGAATCAAAAGTTTGCTATTACATTACGGCCTATGGGGAAAATCGTTTCAAAGGTATTTTAAAGATGTTATACCCTGTCAAACATATTGAAATATGCATTCTATAAAATATAAGGTGAAAATGTAGCTATTATTCATTTACAGGGCCACACAAAAGAATTTCATTAGATAATGGTAAAACGGGGAATTGTTTTTGACATATTTTAAATATATTAAGCTTTTTCGTGTATAATAAAATTGATATATGTCACTGAAGCTTAATATAAATTATACGCTACTGTTTTGCATAATATGAAGTACATAGCATTTACAGGGCCATACAAAAGATTTCAAAGAGTATATTCTTTCCGAAGTAGCGTATATGTGTCCGATGATGGCTGATGGAGGGATCAAATGCATTTTAATTATGATATTCGCGTTTATATTTCGCTAAATATATGCACATTATATTGTGTGTATAAATGTTATAGTTGATATACAGGGCTACCCAAAAGAGCTCACCAACGTTACTGAATATGAGCGTAAATTATTTAAACGTGGTTCTTAAATAAGCTATGTATTTTTACGCTGAGATGCATTCAATTTACTGAGAAATGTTTGCAGAATATAGATAAAGGGATATACAGGGCCACGCAAAGAATTCGGTACATGGACGCCTATGAATGATGATTTATGACAATGTGATTTCAGTTGTTTTAAAAGTGGTTTAGTTTACAATAAATTTTAGCCTAATGCGGACGTGTAATAAAGGTACAATGTAAACTACGAGCTGAACAAAAGTACTCAAGTATGTTTCCATCTAATAGTATGAATTGCTGAAAAAGAAATTACAAGCTACTGGGTATTTTCTTGCTAAGCTAAATTTTCCCATTATATGAAGTGACATATGAAATACAGGGCTGTTCTAATGTACTGGAATACATATTTGGGTATATTTGGCTATACACTATTATTTCCCTAAATTACAAAGTTTTGTTAAAGATTTCATTAAGTGTTGGAAAGTGCTTCATAATCTATGCTTAACGCATGATTTTTCTTACTTGTTTTTTCATGTATTCTATAGTAAGGTATTTAAAATATTTATGTAAATATGTTTTGTGAATTATATCATATTTTGAATGAAATGAAATAAAAAGTACTGTAAAAATGAATATTTAGTGTAAATAACTGCAAATTGATATTTCTTTATTGAATTATATAATATACACACAATACTTTAATTAGATGCTAGAAAATTTCATTTTAACCAATATTTCTTAAATTAAGAATACTTACAGATTTTAAAATAATCATTATTTGGTCAATGACACCTTATGTGTAGAGAACCATTTATTTTAAAACAACAAATTTTACCTCTCTAATTTTACAGTATAATGTTCCATATATAGAGAAACTGTTATATCTATGCATAATCAAACCATTATACAGAAAGCGTAGAAAGTATATGAACTAAATTTACTTTTGATTTTTGAAATAATCTTTTTCTTTATATAATTGCAAGCTTATGTAAATCAGCTACTTTTTTAAACTGAAGATTGGGGTACCATTACTTCACCTAATGTGTGATTGATGAAATATTTAAAATGATACATAAAGAGAAAAACCTACTGTCCCATTCCACCCCACTCGCCCCTATATGTGAAGTAAATTATCATATATATATGCATTGCATTGCATTTATAGTTATTTTATAATTATACATTATAGTCCTGAATTATTTTCTTATCTTTTTCAGTGTAAAATTTTTTCAATTGTCTAAAGTTTTTTTTGGGGGGGGAGGGGGGCTGGGGGGCAGATTCCTACAAAATTAGTACAAATGAGGTTTTGAATATACTTTTACATTAATTTAGATGTTAGAAAATTTTATTTTAACCATTATTTTTTGAATAAGGAATGCTTACAGATTCTAAAATGATCATTATTTGGTTAATGACACCTTATGTGAAAAAACCATTTATTTTAAAACAACAAATTTTACCTTTCCAATTTTTATTTTATTTAAAGCACACAGATGGAGCAATGTTTTTACCAAGTTTCAGAAAAATTCATGATGATTCATTTTTTTTATGAGCCATTACAATCTGCCCTTTTTTGGGGTGAAATTTTCACTTTGCACACAATAAAAAGTAAAGAAATAAAAATGTATTATTGTTTTGATGTGCAATATGCATTTTTTGTACAAATAGCTTCAAATTGGTACCAGATATATAAAATTTGAGCCATTAGTTGTCAAGTTATGACCATATTTAGACAGTGATACAATTCCAAGATGGCCGCCATTTCGTAAAAATGGCCAGTTTTCAAATGGCCATATCTCGGCCAATATTGTGAAAATTACTTTTAAATTTCAGATTTGAGGGTTTCACTACTATGTCTATCTATGATAAAATTTAAAAAAAAATCTGTGACTATGATGCAACACCCATTGGTTGAATTCATGTGGAATGACCCCGCTAAGAAAGTTGAAAAGATGCAAAGGCAAAAGAAATCATCCTTTTAAAAATATTTTTGTTTTGTGTAACCTATAATGCTTTTGGAACAAGATAAAGTAATGTACTTGTAATTTATTCTAAACAGCATTACAACTAATTGACGTATTAAATGAATTTTACAATGAGTAATTTTAATGGTATTTTAAGTACCGTCGGTAGATAAAGGGTTAAAAGAGTTTGTATTGTAGTAGTTAGATATAAAAGTTAATGCGTACGAATTCATACGAAAAGTAAATATTAAAATAACGATATTTAACAATGATCCTGTTCTAAAGAAATTACCCAAGATACGATACTTTTTTCCACGTACAACAGTTGTTGCACCAAGATTTTAATATTCATAAAACTAAATATAATGCGAACGCACATTATTTGCAATTTTTGATATACAATTTTTGACTTGTTTCTTCTAATTAACACATTAAATCAGTCTTTAAAATGGAAAAAATGTGCAAAATGAACTTTAACACTATAACGAGAAACTAAATGTTGAAAAACATTATGATTGCACATGTCAAATTACAAATGAAAATTATGACCGACTTTATAAGATACACTTAACCCATATCTCTATCTGAAGTTCTAAATCAGCACCGCATATACATTTGTGTCATACTAGGCAGATTATGGGTGTATTCGAAAAAATATTTTACGACCCTCAACAGCTAGAAATTTTCTGAAACATTTTCAGACTCATTTTAAAAGTAAAAACATGAAATTTGCTGAGGTGATTTTTGAAGAGATGTTATAAGAGGCCGTGTGATTTCCTTTTTCGCTCAATTTATTAGAATTTGATTTATAAACAATTATTTTCTAAGTATATACATTTTTTTCGTTCCCAGATTTCCTGCTTCAGAAAATTCGGGTCAAAAGGCAAACTTTGACAGCATTTTTTGCAATATTTTCAGCATTTATCAAAAAATTGACAAGAGCAGCACATTATGTAGTTTCTAAATAAAAGAGTTTGCCAGTTTAATGCGTTTGAGAGCAAAAATGAATTTAAAAATAAATCAGAAAATAAGCAGTTCGGATTTTAATACACCCTTAAGACGTAAACATATACTTTAAATCACTTTTCAAGCAATAATTTTTCGAGAAAAGACAGTACACTCGGAATCGTTAAAAGGATTATTTGTGCTTTTAGTAATGGATAACGTTAAAAATTTAGAAAATTCGCGGCAGCGTAACTCGATAAGTTTTGATCATAAAACAGCTGTTAATTGTTAAAGCAAGCTGATTTTCTCCCTTACTAAATATAATTTATTTAGCAAGTGTTTTGGCTCTTTTACAATTTACACTCTGTGTAAACATACATTTTGCGTAATAACTACTACAGTTTAACAAAAACCTATACGCTAATTCAAACCTAAGAATCTTATTTATGAATCGATCGAGAACAAAACACAAAACATTTTAGTCATATATTGATTGGAATTCGTTTGATTTATAGACTGAAATAACATTCTATTTAATGACACCTATTTTTGTGCAGATTTTCCTTATCGTGAAGACATTCCGGATGATTCAACGGTTTCTTTTTTAGTCTAAACAGGAACAATGTGTTGAATTTAAAAAGAAAGAATTTTAGTAAAGAATGTCGAACTTGTGCAAATCTTGCCGATTCTTTCAATACGTTTTCTGCATATTGATGAAGAAAATCCCACACACAGCTGAAAGGTTAGCGAAGTGATTGCAAACGAAATCAAGATTAAGAGGCCAGGTAAGCATAGCTTCTTCCAAACTAGGAGAGAAAAGGCATGACCTACATTATGTTTTGAATCAATCAAATTTTAACATAAATTATTGTCTTGAATGTCTTAAATTGAGACATCAGAAATTTAAAAGGAACTTTTTCTGGTACAATTATTGAAAGATTACTGAATTTTGCTTTGGAAGAAGTTAAATCAATGTAAAAATTTTCATTACTTTAGGAAAGTTATTCTTTTAAAATTACATAAAATATTAAATAATTAAAAAACGACTAAACGAATGACCTTCCTTAAATTAATTTTTATCACAAAACAGAAAGAAAGATGTACTTTATTTCATTCACTTAGTTTTACAATATGTAATAGAATAAAACGGAACCAAAAATTAAAAAAATTGCATTTTTAAGTAAATTATTTAAACTTCCAGCGAGCAGGCAATGTTCTGACTTTTACGACTAACGCGATATTTTTCAAATATAAAATTTTAATTATCGCACTATATGAGAGACTATTTTTCGATTTCGATAGATATCACCGTTTCTTTCACCTGTATCTTATTGCTATTATGAAATATTTTTTATTCGTAATAATGTAACTACTGCGCATGAAAAAACAAATTGTATGCCGATTTTTATAAAAATTTACAGTACGTCTGGTAAAGGATCAATATGTTATTCTGATTTAAATAATGCAATATTGCTTTATGTGAATTTATTTAGCAGGGGTTATGACGCTAACAATTTATATTCTATGTAAATACACATTTTGCGAAATAACTAATTTTTATAAACTACAATTTAACAAAAACTGATATGCTAATTAAAACCTGAATATTATTTATGGAACAATTCAGAACGCAAAGTAAAACTCATTTTGCCCCCTTACTAGAATTAGTCAACTAAATTAGTAACTGAAACAGCATTCCATTAAGTGGCACCTATTGTTGGACAATTTTTACTTAGTGTGAAGACATCTCAAATGATTTGAACGATTTCTTTTCTCGTCTAAACAGGATGAATCGTACAAAATTTTTTAATTTAAAAAGAAAAAAAAGAGAAAATTTTTGTAAAGAATGTCGTGAGTTAATATACATTTTCTCATTAAAAACTTAGTAAATGTACTTTTTTTTAATCTATAAAATCATATTAAGAATATTTTGAAAACGAAAAGTTTTATAGAATTTTGCAAGCATTTTCAGCTATCAAAATTCGCATTAATATTTCTTTCTTTCTTTTCTTTTCTTTTTCTGCATAAAAGTGCGGATATTTAAATGTGCAAAATTTCAGCTGTGAGCAAAAAAGATTTCATTAAACATTATGTGTGGTAAATGTAAATTGGATAATTAAACTAAAGAGAAAAAAGTAATAAAGAACTTTACTTTTATGCTAATGAATAAAATAAAGCGACCTCGGTCATTAAAACAAATATCCCTTAATATCATATGTAATTCTAAATAAAAAAATTTCGAAATTGTTTTTAAAGAATATTAATTCAATCACGAATAAAGTGAAATCTCTTGAATTGGCGATTTATAATAAACATTTCTTTTAAAGTCGAAATTTGTGGAAATCTTTAACTTATCTGCTTTCGATAATCCAATCAGAGAACATAAACCATTCATATTGAATTTCCTGCATGTTTCCTACATTAAAACAATAGTTGATACAAAATTACTTAAAATTCAATTTTTGTTTAGATAACCCTGATTTCGGGAAAACGGAAAATTAAATACATACAAATAAAGTCAATTTGCACAACAATAATGAATGCACATCTATTTTTATATATACTTTCATTTTGAGCAGTCAAATAATTCTTTTCGAAATCATATTTATCATTATTAATGGTACCTCATAAATTTTCACTATATAACAATGGTTAGATAAATTTTTTGAATTTGATAAATAGTTCAAATATATTAAATCTTTATTTAAAAAATTTAAATATATTTTTTCAAATATATGTATAATTTAA
Organism: Maratus speculifer; assembly: GCA_964019185.1. Classification (NCBI taxonomy): domain Eukaryota; kingdom Metazoa; phylum Arthropoda; class Arachnida; order Araneae; family Salticidae; genus Maratus; species Maratus speculifer. The sequence continues at coordinate 173,680,117 of OZ025299.1, forward strand.
TCTTTCAAATATAGGGTAACATCCCCAGTAATTGACACATTAAGAATTTGTCTTTAAACTTATTTCAATTTTCATTATCAAAAAATAAAATATTTACTTGCAAATATTTTTAAAACAAAGAATGCATACCTGTGCATCCATTTTGCCCACTAAAAGCAAAAATTTTTGAAAAAGTATTTTTATAAAAATATATTTATAAAAAATTGCTGTAGTCATCAGTAATTGGCACCTAGAGCACGTATGTATGACACCTTGTGAGCCAGTAATTGGCACATGTTTATATATTAAAAAAAATTATATTTTGCATTGTGTTTAATCGCTTTAAATGAATTTACTGCAGATGAAGATGCCATAGTTCAAGTTTTTGAGAGTAAGAAATCAGCATATTAGTCTGAAATGTGAACACTTTAAAACAATACAATATATTTATATTAATACCCAGTAATTGTTATGCTGCCCTGAGTAATTTTCATATGCAGCTTTAAGGGATTCCAATTACTGATAATATATCATATTTTCAAATAAAAACAAATGATAAACAAAATTAGTCTATAACTTTATAAGTACTGCCAAAATAAGTGGTTTAATCTCAAATCTTGCGATTCCCTTGTAATTGAAATAAGTGCCAATTACTTGGAATTAGCAAAATTGAAGCACCATTAACTGGCATCTATCATTAATTCAGAAATCCAAATATTTGTGTCAAAAATACTTTTACACAATTCAAGTAACTCTTTTCAACTAAACAAAACTGGTGTCAATTAAAAATTAAAATATATTATAAATCAGATAATAATAATTGAAAAACATGCCTTTCTTAAGCCAGAGAAGAAGCATTTGTAACAAAAAATGGCTAATTTTATACTAACCATAATTTTTTCTCTTTCCTAGGCACTATTGCTATCTAGTAGCATCTAGTAGCATAAATCAAAGTTATAATCTTTAAAGTAAATGAGCATATAACTGGTATATGGTCTTGCATTTTTAAAAGATTGGATATAAATCGTATTTTAGGACATGTTTGTAGGATGTACTAATCATTGGTGCATGCCAATTACTGGGGATGTTACCCTAGTTAAAGGTTCCTTGAGAATTTGACAATCAGTATCATTTGCCATACACTTTTATTTTTTAATCCTACATATTGAAACTAATTATGAATAACAAATCTTATTAGCATTACTTTATAATATGTTTATCCTAAATGCGCATTCTGCCATCTGTTATATAACACAGCAATACCTTGTAAACGATTATTAGAACAATAAAAATATCCCTTTTCAGTTTGTCAACCTTCCAGTTTTCTTTGGGTAAATATGATCCGGCAGAAGAAAATAAATTGTGCATAGGTTGTTTATATTGGAAATTTCAGTATTCTATATTTCATGAAGTTCTGGATGACGCATGAGAATGAAGTAGAGAAATATCAATACTAACAAAGAAATTGAGATATGAAATGATCAAGTATTTAAATTTTCATGCAGTTAACTAAACAGGCAAGTAAGTAGATAGATTGAAATGAAAAAATATGTTTAAAATTAGAGTTTGGATAATTGAAATTTTCATTCTACGGCATTAAAATAATTTTATTGGAATTTATCGAAATTAATTATTTTAATTAAAATGATTAGAATATTTTGAGGAAAATTAGAAAGTTGCTATGTTAATTCTAAATATGTAAACGCTTTTCCACTTTTGATTAATTATCAGTATTTTGAATGTCAGTTTTCCTCTTAAAATTGTGGACAAAGTTGCTTTATTTAAATCACTTAGATATTTTATCACTATTTAAATACACTACTTTTAAAAAATCTAAAATAACCAATATTTTAGGTTTTTACTGTATAGCAATCACACTCAAAACTTATTCTTCTATTAGGTATAAACTAAAATCTTATGACTGGTGATGACCGGTGGAATTGTAATTTGGCCCTTGCATTAACGAAGACATGAGAGAGAAATAGGTATGAAATTTATGTAACAATACTACAAAAAGGCCATTCTATGTTACGTGCGGGACAGCTTTTCTTGATATTTGTGCTTTTTTTAAAAAGCTATTATACCCGCAAATTAAAACAATTATACCAATATGAAAATCTAGACTTTTTTGTTATTTTTAATGCATAGTTTACATTTGAAAACTTATAAGGTATGTAAGTGTCACGCGCAGGACATTTTCCCCATTTTTTATGGAATGGCACTCAAAACGTGCAAATTACTTAGTTTTAAAGATTAAAATAAAAGATTTTTAACTCATTAAAAAAGTGCAGATTAATTAGGTCTAGAATAAAAATATAGAGACTTTTAAAACTATTAAAAGGATATTCCATATTACTTGAGGAAATCTTTTCCACATAATATTGCTGTGTTAACAATACTGTTGTATCCACAAATTAAAACAACTGCAAAAATAAAAAATCTAAGGTTTTAAAGCATAGTTTATATATTTTAACAATTTATAAACTAAAAAATATAGATATTTATGTAAGTGCCACGTGCTGGACATTTTGTCTATTTCTGATGGAATGATCCAATAAGATTTCAAAACTCGAATTGAGACAAAGTGTTGAAATATCAACACATTTTAAAATCTTAGCTACAACTTCTAATGAAGTTCAGAAAAACAGTAGATATATTTCGAGTCATTTTTTGATTGGTTAAAAAAATGAATTTCTGTTTAAAGCTCAAAATCTAGATTTATAAAAAGCATTTTCTAATCAATGGGCAAAGGATGCGACTGCCTTTACATTTTTTAGCTTATTTAATTGACTCCTCAATGTGTGGTAAAGAATAAATAGAACTTGGCCATAAAGACTCAGATTTTACAAGATTAGATAGATATTTCATTTCTTGGAATAATAATATTTTTACAGCAAAAGAATTTATTTATATTGATAACAATATTTTAATATTAACCAGTTATTCATAACTTAAAAAAAATGAAAATGCTATTATAAAATTTAGTTTGTAAATTTAATAAAATGCAAAAAACATTTATTACTTTAGATAAAACAAAATAATTTATTTAAATTGAATATTTTACGTCCCTTAAATATGGGAGAGGGGGGGGGGAGATAGGTCAATAAACTTCAAAAAATATTGCCTATTTCTTTTTACATAACTGATGCTTTACCAATCTCCATTGAACGAATATTTTTATTGTTTAGCGAATAACCATACCTCAGCGTGATATTAAGAAATTAAAAAAAATCACCCAAAGCTAATTTCAACAAGATAAAAACTAAAACACATAACGAACACACTTAAGCCTTAAAGATAGATTCTTCCCCTTAATTGAATGTTACTTTTTCTCCTTTACTATCATTTATTTAACTGATATAAAAAAGACCTTTGTCTGTTATGAATATTTTAAACATTAATTTATATTTAATTGTTACTTACATAACTTTTACAGTTAAACTGCGAATATTAAACCAAAAGAAATGCAATACAATTAATGTAATTTATAAGAGCATATGCGATAAACGGAAAATCTATTAACTGGCATATTAATATAAGGAAGCGATATAGAATTTTCGATTATCTCCTTCCTAGTTCTCCAAATTTATTAAATTGAACAAATTCTTGCATACGTTAAAAGTAATTAAAACGATTAAAAAAGCTGAATGTTTACAAGATACCATACCATCACAACAAACGGACAAACGATTTTTTAGTGCAAGAAATTTTCAAAATTTCATAAAATTCAAAGCCTCATAACTATCGGAATTTTCATTGTAGAACAACACAATTTTTTATTCTTTTACTTGTCAGAATTTGCAGAATATTTTTCTAAAAAGAACTTATAGAAACTAGGGACACATAAAACTATTTAACGTATAATCTTTTTTTAACTAATGGCAAAACTATTTCATCCACATAATCTTAATTCCTACCTTATATATGAACAATTTTGCAATTTACATTAGCTACGTATCTCCAACAGGTAAAAGATTAAAGCACGTTTCGATCGTTATGGGACATTCTGCGTATATTTAAAGGAGATTTCCTTAAAATAATTATATATACACGATTAATTTTTATTAAAATTATTTAAAAAGAATAAGATTAAAAAGGATATATTCTTTACAGCATTAATGATGTTCAAGTTAATACATTAAAAGAAATTTTCTAACGAAAAGATATTCTCAGGGTATTAAATATTACACATGGTATTTTAAAAGTATTCTAATGTCTTATTAATATAGCTATTAATAATCTATTATCATAATTTCTACCAAGAAACATCCACTAGTAATATTTTACTAGGTAGTAACTAATTATTTATTAGTAGAAAGTATGTTAATAAAATATTAATAGCTAGATTATACTAATAGCTAGAAATAAGGTATTGGAGTGATTTTAAACTTCCCTATACAATATTTAGTAGTTTGATAATTTATTTTCATGAGAATTTTGTTGTTAAATTATATTTTATTAATATTGTAATACAACCATTTAAAAGATACATTATGAAATCATAAAGTAATTCAATATTTTAAATAATATTAGTTAAATATTTTATATCAAATTAACTTACTATCAATATTTTTTTAAAGGACTGAAAAGGTAGGATTGGAAATATGCACGCATGCACTTATTTAGTGGAAAGATTTAATGTTTCATAATAAGATAACTTAGTTAAACTAGAGATGCACAACCAGTAGATCGCAGGTCAGTAAGTTATCGCTATTTTTTAGAACAAAATAATTTGGCTTAATTCATTTTGAGAAATTTTCCCATTGAGTAAGGCCAGAGCAGAAGCAACATAAATAAGTTATTTCTGATGTCGACATCCACTTTTCTACGCACAACGATTAATAAAGTATCATTCGAAATGTTTTTGAAAGGTCTTTTCACATAGTACACTTACATATCGATAAAACTGGTTGTTGAAAAATTGCAGTAAATTAAAAAAATAATAATAAACGTGTCAGTATATGTGAAAGTCTCGCGCAAATCTAGAGAATTTCTATAGAATTTTAATATAAAATTAGCAAGAATAATTAAGCATTCTGTAGGTAACTTAATACTATAAAATATTATATGTAAATAAAAAGAATCGATTCCACAATGAGATAGTTCAACACGAACATCCCTGAAACTCACGGTACTGCTTAAATAAGACAACTGCTTTAAGCACCACGAGAGAGCTTACGCAAGGGTAATTCTGAGTTTAAAAAAAAAAATAAATAAAATAAAATAATTCTGAAATTCACGGCAAATTTTTTGAAAGATTACAGCAGAGAGAAAGGAAATGTGAAGGGCCTTTAATCAAATTAGTTTTTTTCTGTGATCCTCTAAAAAAATTCCGAGATTTTTTTCATTATATTTTGACCACTTTGTGCGTTTTTGCGATCTTTCGACTAAATTTGTGTTTTTTTGTGGCGATCATTAGACGAAATTTGCGTCATTTCGCTATCATTTAAATTTGTTTTTCCCCCACGATTCTTTCAAGAAATTTGTTTTTTCCGTGATCCATTCAAGAAATTTTTTTCCGTGGTTCTTTCAAGATTTTTTTTCTGCTATCCTTTGAAAAAATTTCAGTTTTTTCTCTAGAGATTCTTTGACGAAATTCACATTCTTTACGCGATCCATTGACAAAATTCGCATTTTTTCCGCGATCCATTGACGAAATTTGCACTTATCGCGATCCTTACACGAAATTCACATTTTTCGTGATCCTTAGATGAAACTAGCATTTTCAGTAATCCTTGGAGAAAATTCGCATTTTTTCACGATCCTTAGAAGAAATGCCTTTTTTCGTGATCCTTGGACGAAATTCGCATTTTGCCCGCGATCCTTTGACGAAATTTGTGATTTTTTTTTCTGTGAACGATTGATGTAGTTCATTTTTTTCCGGCAAACATTTGCAGAATGTCGAGATTTTTTTGTATCCAAATTTCCTCACTAATGACCGATTTTTAAATTTTCAAAAAATTGGAACATAATCAACTCTGAACAAAACAATGCCGTTCAACAAAATGATGCAAATTTTTATCTTTATGAAATGGCGATATGATAAAAAAGATTCAATTCAGCCCATTTTTATCCTACTGGGAAATGAAATAAAATAATTAAAGTGCTACAACAAAAAATAATTACATATGATGAACAATCATTAGCACTTAACACGACATGCATTACTATCCGATACACACAAATTAAACAATGTATAAAGCAAACGAACATAAATATCTAAAAAATATAAATACGAGCACAATTATTTTATTCTTAAGAAAAGAAATTTTGCTTAAAATTAGAATACACAGATTAGGATTTAGAGCTATAAGATGCCCTATTTTTAATTACTGCGCAAAGACTGATTGTAGAAGTTTATTTCTTTTGAATTATTTTTATTGTAATTATATAAATAATCGTAATATCAAGAAAGGTAATTATCAATTATAACTGTTTCAATCTTCTTATTACGTTGAGGAATATACAAAGAAAAATATTTTTGGATTTTTCTTGTTCTTTCTTTAAATAAGGATAATAATGATATTAAGAAATAAATGCTCTAAGTACACGATTTAAAGCAATGCCAAAAAATATTTTGTTAATAATTTTAAAGCATTTAGTTTTCAACTTTATCTAAAGAATTTCTCAATAGTTTAAAAAAACTATTATACAATTCTAAGTACTGAGTAAGCTACAGTTTTAAAAAAATAACCAAATATTTATTTCTTTACAGTCCAAGTGCTTAAAAAAAATCACATATTTTGGTATTTATTTTTGTGCACTTAAACTTTTTTTAATACTTTCTACTAAAAAGACATTTTTAACAAACGTTTATGTATATTTTGGTTTTAATTTAGAAATAGATGAATTGTGATTTCCTTTTATTGAAAGATTGTTTCTATATGCATAATCATGTTTTATCATGATCACAACACTTAATGATTTTAATTCAAATGCTAGTGAGATTAATTTAAAATTTTTTAATTTAAATAAATAAACGAAAATATCGTGAAAAGCTGTGTACGCAAAGAAACATTTGTTGTCACCTTATGTTTGGTGACATTTTTAAAGACATTTTTCTACGATGCCCACTTTCAAACTTCAACTCGCTATCACATTATTTTGAAATCGCATATTTTTGGAAAAATAAGAAAGAAACAATTTTAAATTAAGTCTAAATTTTCTGGCGCGTGCAAATATTAAAGGTTATTCCACCAGGTCTCTTCCCCTTCTTTGCCTATCGCAATCAAAACAAGTTTTAAAAAAAATGTGATGCAGATCTTACTGACTGGATTATTGTATGACGAGAGAGGCAAAAAGAAATCCAATGCATATGACGGTCATTAACGAGAACTTCAGTTCTACGAAGCTCCGGAAAACATAAATAGGGAATTAAATCACAAAAGTTTTACGATATCTTGCCGAAAGATAATTATTCTGCCCGCAAGCGCACAAGAGAGTGTTTTTCCGCCTTCAATTCCGTAGGCGGATAGTAGAGCCTACATCTTTTATACAGTGTGGCCGTCAGATGTCAGTGGGTGACATCGCTTGGGTCTTTCCAAGGAAAAAAAAGAATAGCCCAGCTGCACAAACTCTAAGATTTTCTACGTCAAGACTTGTGTTAGCCAGAAGTGGATACCGTAAAGTGATCTGCCTCGGAGAACTTCAAGCTGCAATACATTAATTGATCACCGAAGTAAATACGGAGCAATAATCATTACAGTTCAGTGACACATGAGAAAATTGAATTTACGCAATTTCATACAATAGAATCTGTTTTCTTTCGAAAATTTACTCAGCTGTCAAGTATCGATGTCGCTTCAGTCTCATTTCTGAAGTGAAGTGTAACGAAGTAATGCAATTTTCATCGGTTTTGCAGTTTCAAAAACATTTAATCCAGGTAACAAAACAATGTTTTTGAATCCTTAAAAAAATATTCAGAGTAACATTGAGAAAAAATTGCAACGGTTAAAAGATGTCTTTTTGTTATTCAACCGTTCCACGAAAACAAAATGGAACAAAAAAGAAATCTTTGCTGACCATTTAAAAATAATTCAAGCATTGTTATACTTTCTTTCTTCTTCAGAAAACTTCATATTTTGATAAAAGCAAAAAAAAAAAAAAAAAAAAAAAAAAAAAACTCTTTATGAAAATACTTTTCCTTGTGAATTTTTTTCGACACGTGTTTTTCCCTTATTTTTCTTTCTTTCTGTTTTATTTATTTAACTTCAAAAACTAAGGCACGGTGATTAGAATCAGAACACGAAATAAAGAGTATTACCTAAATGTATTCTACTGTGCATATGCTTTCATTTCACGTATTATTGTTCATAAAGATTACGGAAAATCTAAATTTCATACGCAAGACATAAGTAGCTACTCGTCATATTGCGTATACCAGGACAAAAGATAAAGTACGATACAGCAGTGGTTATATATAATTATTTATTAGAGTAGAGCACGCCTTCAAAATGCCCGTTTATATAAACATAACTTAAAGAGGCTATTTCAGTCATGCGAAAACACCCGTTCGTCAATTTTGATCCAATGGTAGAAATTGTTTTTAAGATGTCTATAATATAATTTGTTTAGTTGTTTGAGCGAAAGTTACTAATTGAGAAATGATGAATTCGAAACTCATAGTAATTCAGAATTAAAATTTTTCAAACTGTTTTCAAATCCAAAATGAAATTGGCCGGTGTTTTTATTCAAAAACAATGTAATCGAAAATCGTTTTCCGTTTTTTGTAAGGGCAGAATATCATTCAAGAAATCACTGAAATCAATTTTAAGAAATCTTTCAATAATCATCAGAAGATACTGCCAAAGAAGGTGTTTAGAACCGAATTTCCGAACGCGACACCCCGAGAAAGCAGAAAAAAATGGTCGCAGTGTGACCATAATTGCTTATAACTCTATAAATAACTTATTTATACAAAAAAAAAAAAAAAAAAAAAAGAAAATTCATTTTGATTCTAAATCTCTTTAATAGTCAATGCCAATTTTATGCCTCTACGTTTAAAAATGAGTCAAATGATGTTGCGTTGTTGAGCAGAGGATTTGAGAACCACTATACAGATCCTCGTTTACTTCTTCATAAATAAAAGTACCCCTCGCACCAATAAAGAAATATCCCCTATATTTTAACGGAACATTCAAATTTCAACGTAATAGTTCAATGGGAACAATGCGTAGTTTATTGTATTAACTCCATGATTGACCTGTGCATAAATTTGAAAGTAATAGGTATGTTTGTTTAACAAGCTTAATAGGGAAAAATATAATTTGACCTGATCATCATATTAGTCAATAACCAACATTTTATCATAAAAAAAATAAAAAATAAAAATAAAGCAACATTAAAAAATGCAATTTACATTTCGATGTACATTAAGGTCAGTTAGAACGCAGCTTGACTACATTGAGCTAGACGCTTTCAAGTTTGCACATTAAGAATTCAATAACTTTGTTTAAAGTAAATTTCACTAAAGTTTGCTAGTAGGAAATCCAGTTGTATGACAGGGGATGAGAGCAGACAAACTTTTGAAATAGAGGGAAATTTTTGCTTTGCCTTCTCCTACAAATATCTAGGGAATGATCAATTTCTGCGGACGAGGGATATTTAGGTGGTTATTTACTGCTATTTCAAAACGAGTTTTTTTTTTAAATCTAAATTTTTAATTTTCAGCAAAAAAAAAAAAAAAAAAAAAAAAAAAAATTATTAGATTATTTATTGTTACAACAAATTAACTTACGGCAGAAAAAATAATAACAAGAATTTTAAATTTTTATGGTTTTGGATGTGTAGAGGTGGTTAAAGATAGAGTAATTTGATAATTATTATTAAATAATACAAAATATATAATATGAACTTTAAAATGTTCAGGTTTACTTAAAAGGCTATTAAAATAATCAAATATAGATGTTAATAATTAATTTTATTTAAAAACATCTTAGTACTTTCAAGCCTTTAATCAGGCTCTTTCTCTGAGAATATTTTCTTTATTTATACAAATACATGATTCTGTTTTGAAAATGAACGAGACTCGTGGCTTAAAAATTGAATTAGTATTATTTTAGGTGAACGATAAAAAGAAATATTTAATTATTGTACCATAAATTTTATCAATGTCATTTTCTCAAATTGTCAAGATTTATTTTTAGGTAACAGCGATGTTTCTGCTATAAATAAATAAATTCGGATATAGTAAGTGAAATACAGAGAAGTCAAAACATTAAATGGGTTTTGTGTTTTTTTCCTCAAACAGATTACACAAAATGCAATAAAAACTATAATTCGTCCTTAATTAGTCTTTTTTTTTTTTTTTTCAGACGCCATATAAAGTTAAATATCTATTTTGTATGATGTGTGGCCTATTCTCTAATGAACAAACTTGCTTAAGAAACAGTCATAATATTTTCTATGTTAAATATTTATTATCTGTCTGGATTTTATTTCGTAACTTGCGAGTAAATTTACTGAGAGTAAGAGAAAGTAAATTTACTAGAGATTAAGGAAGACTCTCTGGTGCATCCAATGTTTGATCAAACTTCAAGGAAAACCGCGAAAAAGTTTATTTCCTTGAGTTTGCGTAATTGATGCTCGACGTTAATTTATTTGCAGGGAAATATCCTTTATAGAGAAGAATGATAAAGATAACAAATATATAACACAGGCCATGTTTACAAATAACTTTTTGTCTGAGTGTTAAAAAACCTCTATAATTCAAATAAGTGGTAATCGAACTTTCAACTCCAAATCTTAGAACGGAAATACATAAAATAAAGAAAAAATTCAATATCCATGCACTTTTTTATAATATTACAAGCGATAAAACAAATCTGTAAAGTGATAGAACTACTTTATCTGAAATTGTCACATAGCTAAGCGGTCTCCGACACTGCTTGGTCGAAAGAGAAATAAAAGGCTAGATCAACTTATAGGATGCAGTTTCTGTACTAAACTTTATGTATAGGTGTATTAACTAAATTTCAGCTATTCAGAAATCTCTAACGATAGTACTAGGGCTCAAAACTAAAAACAAATTCCTTAGTACCTATATTTAAATTGCAAAAAATTGTAAAATGTAGCGGTCTGTGATACCGCTAACAGCAGCTAAAAATTAATACAAAAAGGATAAAAAATAAGCGTCATGTTGCGATATTAACTCATTTATTTGAAGAAATCAGATGATAAAGGTGGCGCAATTATCATTTTAAGGAAATGAGCTTTAAAGTCAAATGCCTCATTTATCAATTAAAATCTCAGTATTTTTTTTTTCTTTTGAAACAGTAATTTAACAGATGGTAGAGGATCAGTAATTATCTTCAATCATATTATTAACTCAGTTATTTTGTATTTCGTCATAAACCACTTTGCCATCTGAGCTCTTCACTTGTAGACTTATTTAAGGAAGCATACGCGCGATCATTACCGAAATAATAATAATAATAAAAAAGTTTCGAAAACGAATATTTTCTTTAAATTTTGAAGCAATTTTATGTTATCTAATTTGAGTATATTTAGCATTATTAGGGATCTAGAATATTTTTAAACTGATGTTATCGGTCTCACAGGCCGCTATTTCTTTCGATTTTTTAGTATTTAACTTGTAACTTCCAGTTTACCTACAAACACTCCTAATTTTTGTTTCGTTTGGAACTTCAATACTATCACCAGCGACTTTTGAATAGTTTTATTTTAATTATAACAGTCCTATTCAAAAAGTTTAGAACAAAAACACTATCTTAATGAGTTAATAGCGTTATTTATTCATCTTCTGATGGAGCGGTTACATCAGTTATGTGACAGTTTCAGTCACATCAGTTGAAGGATATATAAGTAGTTAAGATACTTTTGTTTTCACTGGAACTGGATACGAAACGTATTGAACTGAATGATAGCATTTCTATTCATTTTAAGCTCATTCGTTAATTACAAAGATGAAAAAAGTAAAAATACAGGATATATGAGGAGCCCAGAAGCCAAGGGGTACAAGTGACAAAATATCGATTTGGAGTAAATTGAGTTTAAAGATAACTGATGTTAAATTGGAACATCAATAACAATTGACTAAATTGAAATAGGAAACATCTGCTTGTTGCATTCTAATCTTTGAACTCTCATTTCAATAACTGTTAAAAAAATAGAGTACAATTTTCTTTAAATGTATAATTAATCAATATTGTTTGTTTTTCGAAAAAAATGGTTTATCTCTATAACTCCCCAAATAATCAGAAAATGACCTAAATTTCTTTACCTGAAATGAAAAAAGCATATTTCCAGATACCCCGTGCACTTAACTCAATTTTTTCAATTTTGTCACTTATACCCCTTGGCTTCTGGGGTCCTCATATGTAAATCCCATTTAGGACCAATTAGTAAGATTAATAAAAATGAAGGGTGCTAATTCCTATTTTTCCATTACAGTTAATAACAAATTTTCTAATGATAAAAATCCTAACTGCGCTATAGCAGCGATTTACGTCCACTTTTAACCTTTAACTGGTGTTGGCGGTAACCTCAGATTTATTCAGTTTCCATAGTTTAACTTGAAATTTCCAGTTTAACTCTAGATACTAGGGAAATTTTGTTTCGTTTGGAGTTCAAAAGTTCTTAGTACAAAAACATTTACCTCTTAGTGAATCAAACCTTAGATTTTTCCTTCGATCAAGCGGTCTCGAAGGTCGTTTACTGTAGTTATGTGACAATTTTTGTCATCTTATTTAAAGATTATTTGCATGGAAGGTTGAAAATCTTAAAGAATTTATGATTGCTTGCAATACTTTCGATGACTTATTTCCATCTTTTAAGAGTATTCCAAGTTTTTTATTCTAATAAACGAATATTTTATATAAAAATGTGTAGAGCTTCAAACAAGAACAAAAAAAGAAGTCGCAAGTCAATTTCCGGTTTAAGAAAATATTAGCTATGAAACAGCAAATATAAATTCAGATAGCTTCAACTTTAAATGGGAGAAAAATATTAAATGCAATAGATAAACTCACCCTAAAAATACCTATGAAAAGTAATAAAAGCCTTTCCCATTGGTAATACATTTTATATTAAGATAGTCCTTTTTATAGTGGAAGCACTTAATCAGCGAATACTTTTAAGAGGGAAGTCAATTCTTGGGACCATTTGGATTAAATGTGTTAAGTGGTAAATGTATTATTACCTCTATAACCGGGTGTGTGATAAGTAATAAATGGCTTATAATGCACCAATTTACAATGTTGCAACTTTCATTAAATTCAACACATAGTATCTAAATGGGGACTATACGTTATTTATTTTTAGTGACCTTAAAAAAATTAAGCTATAGCTAATTTTTATTATATAAAAAGTACATATTATAAACAGGTTTAACTGGGAAACTATATCAATTTGAAATTTTTAATAAGTAAAGGTATATATTTCTACTAGCACTAATAAATGGCATATTTCTGTATTAGTTAACTAAGAATCGCAGAGTAACATTCACATTAAATCTGCATAGGAAAACTTGCTTAATTAGAAATAATATTTAGAAAACTGTTTAATATATTTCACAAAATGTTTACCAGGAAAGGGATTTTCGTTACTGGCAAAACACTCCTATTAAAGTTCATTGTTTGTCAGAATAGCTATTATTATTACACAAAATCGTCAAATTTTGAAAAATATTATGTTTATTCTTTGTTATGATAATTTACACCATTTAATCGAAGAACTTCAGAAGTTACTTTAAAAATAATAATACAGGAGAGAAGGCATTTAGGGATTAAACAAAGAAAATGTAAGGTATTTGATAATAATAGTTAATAATTACGGAAATACTTTCGAAAAAGAATGTTTAATAAGTGCTTTAACTTCAAAATGGTAATTTTTAACGAAGTATTCATTCATAAAATTAGAGTATTAGGATTAAGTTCATAAAATAAATATGACAAAACAAGGGAATTGCAGAAAGCCTGAAATGAAAAATTTAAGCAGTTTTATAATAAAAGTACTGCATTTTCAAAATATTTTTGTGTCGTTTTTATAAAATGTTGTATCATTTAAAATATTACAGCAAATTTGCTTCGAAACAAATTAAATCCTTGGACAGTATTGTACCATTAACACATATTCACCCGCATACAGCTTTATTGCCGTTATCAATTGGTTTAAATATTCAAATTTAGCGATTAGTACTATTAATGCAACTGAAATAATTTTTTATATGAAACTTTAATTTCTACAGGGGTACATTTTCAAATTAATAACAATAAAAAATATTGTCGTCCATTCTGATTAAAAACAATTCCTGAAATATTCATTTGACGCTAGAACCAGGCGTCCATTAGGACAGCTTTTCCATTTCTTCTGATTATTTAATGCATTTATCGTCACTATTAGTTGCTGAAACTTATGAATAGCAATATAATGCGTTTATTTTGCTGCAATGCAAATAGTCTAGTGTTGGCTAGATGTACAATCAAAGATTGTAGGTCAATAATGTATGTGTTGCAAAATAAAATTTTAGAATCTTCAAGACTGGAATGAAAATTCAGGATTGCTAGTTATAGATGGTATTAAAAAATCATCACTTCAATTTATTTACATTTTGAAATAAATGAATATAGTATTATCAATGTTATAATTGAGATTTTATCCTCTAAAAATTTTAGCAATTTACATTCATCTTATGAAAAGAAAAAAAAAAAAAAAAAAAAAAAAAAAAAAAAAAAAAAAAAAAAGAATAGGCCATGTCCCATTCCTCCCTCTGCTGGCATGTCCTATTCCTTCCCATTTCCTTGTTTTGTATTAAACTATTTGTGTAAACAAAAATGTTGCTTTTAGGCTTATCTTAAATTATGGATAATGTACAGTAAAATTTTCCATACATTGGGAAATCGTTACACCTATGCATAGACAAGTCATTAATATCAATTTCAAATAGATTTTAAAAATAGCAGAATAATATACCCTTCTAGATCATATTTTCCATTAATCACAAGAGAATCACTAGAAATCTTCATACGTAAAGACAATGTTTGCAATGAATTTGCCTCCATGGAGCTACCTAAAATATGGAAGGAAATGCTTCAAAGGTTTTTAAGACAATAATTTGTAATATTTCACGCTCACAATTATTTTTATTCATTTTTATTTCCAGTTTTATTTTTATATGCTCATGTTCACGTGATTTGTGTTTTTCTGTTTATTTCGAGAAATTTCTTTTTATCATTTATTTGCTTTTGAAAATGTTGCCGTAGGAGCAATGAAACATGTCAAGCTATAATCTTTTTATGTTATTTTAATTTATCACTTAAAGCATTTAAATTAAATTGATATTTTAAGTGATGTTTATATTATATGTAAGTCATTAATATACAAAAATCTTAAAAAGTATATAAAGCAAATTTACTTTTGATTCTTGAAATGATCTTTTCCTTCATACAATTGCAAGCTTATACAAATCAAAATTTTTTTTGAAATGAAGATTGGACTATCATTGCTTTATCTTGTGTGTGACTGATGAAATGTTTAGAATAAGAAATAAAGAGAATAACCTACTGTCACATTCCACCCCACTCTCCCCTATATATATATTATATATTATGTGTGTGTCAGAACACCTGTTAATTTAGAAACATTTCCCTGCATTTCTGCTCACAGATTACATTTTTTAATCTTATGCTATTCTGATACATATAATTTCAGCAAAAAGTGTTTTAAAAAAACTACCCTATTTTTAAGCATATACTCTTGCGATGTTTTTTTCAGAGTTCCTTTTATGTCTATATTTTAATGACGGACATTCCTTAAGTTTGCACACATTTAATGCGATTATATCATATATCTCTATAGCACTCATTTGTTGTAAGAATCCTCAACTAAACAAGAAAGAACTCTGCTCATGAGGCAAAGTTCAAGGGCGAATTTTGCTCTGAAAATTCTTTTCTCAGGATGGTTTTTTGCGCTCCACCTACCCTTTCACTGTTTTCATCCACGTGACATCAAGCACGAAAGAACTAAAGATGTTAAAAAAATTATCTTACCACACACGGATACATAATGGGTGACAGAAATCAAGGAAGGCTATTTTATTTAGTAAAGCTTAAGAAAGTTTGATAGCACTACTAACACAATTCATTTTAAAACCACGGCGTGGAAAATGTTAAATATTTATTTAAGATCCTTTTTTTTTTACGTAATTTTATTTTCACAAAATTTTAAATAAATCAAATTATTAGATACAATTATTTCAAAAAATAGTTAAAATATAGTTGAAATTTATTGAATTAAAAATATCTACAATAATTAAAGATCAGTGTTTTTAAAAGCTAATACGATAAAAACTTGCTGAAACGGAGATACAAGAGACACTGGGAAAAGAATCACGTTTTAAATAGCTTTTTTTTTTTTTTTTTTTTTTTCTCCAGCAGATATGCTTTCTGCTAAAATTGTGTTATTTTCTTTGGAAACATGACAGTTTGCCCTTTTAACGCAGAATTTTAAGACAGGTGCTATTTTCACAATAAATAAATAAAATCATTCATTCAAAAATGAAAACATAAAAAATGGTAAAAATATTTCTGTATTTAAATAGATAAATAAGTCATGTGCAGTGCTGAACTCAAACATTTTTCAGTTGCGGGGGAGGAAATTTGCACTTTTACATCATTTCTGAACACAAATCCTGGAGTTTTCTGAAGAGGGGATATTTTAATACTTATGACAGAAGAAATGGCTAGGCAGCCACCACTTGAATACAGTACTGGTCAATGGTCATGCCCAAAATAATCGGCCCTTGAGTGCCTACTTAATTTACCAATAAAATAGTTTAAACCAATATTCATGCTACGAAAGACGAACCACAGATTATCACCGGAAATAGGTCTGCTGGGTTACAGCAAGCATTAATGAGCCCCACTGGTGAGATCTGCGTATTTAAACAGGGAATAACAAACAGCATGGGTTATTTAATCGCTATCAGTCTTCAGCTAAATAGAAGTTTGTTGGCATGCGTCCACTTAATTGGACATACCGATAAAAGCGTAAAATGTGCTTTTGATAAGAGGAAATATACACAGATAAAGAACATATATATATCAAAATCTACTTGAAATAGCGATATTTCAGCCTAGAAAAAACTAGTCGAAACTTAAAACCAAAGCAATTAATCGCTATTGTATTATTGCATGTATTATGCATAGCTGCCGATATTCCTAGTTTTTTCAAACCAAATAACATAATTTGTAGAGAAAAAAATAATAAAATGTTTCTTTTTTTATGGTTATTGCTTATTTAATATTATTTCTGGTTTTATAATTTAGGAGGATGGGGAAACAGGAAGGGGGGGTTGGTTACTATGATTATGCTTTTATACGGAAAAATAAGATAACCTGATGTCCGGATTAAGGCTACAATATGTGTGTTTAATAGTTTTAAGTATGCTCCAAATTAAATGCATGACTAGATATCATCTAGAATTTCAAATCAGTTAGGAAACTTGAAATCCAAAGTTACATGATAAAACGGAGGTTTGGTGTGTTCAAACTAGTTTTCAAACTATATATAGTGTTCAAACTATAGTTTTGAAAATTATTAGAGATAATTTTTTACAAACACGTCTACTGAAACATGAATTCACAAATCTAAACTTTTTTGCTCTCCTGTTTTTAAAAGTTTTATAGTCTAACAAATCATTATCTATCTACTCTATATAATTTTCTCGCATCATTTTCTTGTAAAATTTGCCTTTCTCCCTGTCTTTGTTAACGTATTATAATAAAGAAAAATTTTACAATTTTGAAAAAGACTTATGAACCCTTAACTGCTGTGACAAAAATTGACACATAACTACTGTGAGCGGTCTGTCAGACCGCTTAATTTGAAGATGAATAAAAAGGTTACATTAACTCTCAGAATACTATTTAAGTATTAAACTTTATATACCAGACTATTATAAATAAAATTCAATTATCCAAAAGTCTCTAGAAGTAGCAATAAGGCTAAAAAAAAAAAAAATTGACCAGTATCTATAGTTAAACTAAAAATTTCGAGTTAAAATGTGAAACGTGAAAAACAGTAGTTATGGGTTAAGGGGAGTCTTCTGAGGGAAGACGCTCCTTGAAAACTCCCGCTCAGTAATGTTAAACCAATGTTAATAAAAGTACTTTCAGTTTCAAAACCGGTTCCGAAAGTTTAATATATGGGTGATTCTACGATAAGAGGTAATTTGTACGGCAATCCGTTTAAAACAGACTTTTTATTCAATATGTTGTCATTTTTTGCAATGAATCGCATCATCTTAATATACTTTATTAAATAACATCACAATTGAGTGCCTAAATAAAACACATTTTTCTGAAATTTCTTACAAAGTCTAAAAAAGTCTCTCCCCTGACATGTCCCCTTGCCGGTTTCAATTTAACTTTCAAACAATACATATATTTTTTTCGTCAGATGCTTAGCTAAAATATGTTTAATTGGAATTTAAGTAATTATACTTACGTATTATAAAATAAAAAATAAAATAATTTTGTTAATTTCAAATAATTTTTTAATTAACTTTTGTCCCGCTTTTTTTGTGTATCTACCCTGTCAAATTTCGTTCCGCTGAAACAAATATAAATTCAAGGATGGCTATATCGGAAGTAGCGCTTAAGGACATCTATTGGCTTGAAGTTAGCAATACTAAACGCGCAAGCCATTTAAGCGTCGCCATTTTTAGTTGTTGCGATTTGACCGTGCGGTGTAGTGGTTTAGCACGGTGATCAGGTATCTCCCCTGGTAAGTCATAAAACTTATAATATTCATTTAATTCAATTGCATTTACTGCCCTAATGAAACAATGCGGGAATAATTAAAGTGAAATACACAATTTACCCAAACACTAATTCAGTCAGTTAAAAAATTTGAATTTACATGAAAATGTCTCTCACCTGCCATATTTCCCCTGGCAAGATAACTGCCAGGAAAACGAGTCATTGACCAGAAAAAATTATAAAATATGTATAAAGTGACTTGCCCTTATATGAAAAAATAAAAAAATGGGACAAAATTCATAATTTAAAGGTTTTTGATCAAACTCAAACTTTTCTTTTTGGCCGAATTCTCTATGTTTTTGAACCTCTTATCATAGAATCACCCATATATCAATTCCGAAATTTTAATGTATAAAGTATAATAACTATTGTTTTAGGTTTCTAGTAAAATTCAAGAATTGTTCTTGAAGCTCCTTACTGTATTTCCTGAAATATATATCCATATATGAAAAAAAAAAAATAACGAATTACAATGACGAACTCGACAATTTGCAGGGACAATTCTGAATTCATGAAAAAAAAAAAAAATCTGAAGCTTTAGCGATAAAAAGTTTTCTATTTCAGTGAGAATCATAAAAATATTAATTTAAATTAAGTTTAGAAATCATTGAAAATTGATATTTTAGTCTTATTTTATGAATTCAATTGTTAAAAAAATTGGAATTAAGGTGTTGAAAATGAATAAATACCTGAACTCAGGTACATTATCTGAACACATTTATCCGTTGACTTTGTTAATAGGTGACATATTGTCAAATCTTGGTTTTCAAAAAATAGAAGCTGTGCAGTTTATCGACAATCTTTGCTACGATGATTGGTTAAGTTTTAACGATTCAATGTCAGGGAATTCACTGTAATGTGCAATCTCTTTTAATTTAACAGAAACATGAGGTAAGCATAAGTCAATCAACTATTCTTTACACCATATTTTATTTTATTTGAAATTATAAAAATTATTTGATTCATAAATACATTGAACAGCAGAGCATCCTCCCCTTTTCCGCTATTTAGACTATTATCGGCTTCATATTTGTCTTCTACATTACAGAATTCATAAATTTGCACGGCTCGACGATTTTATCAACCTATGTTACTATATATCTTCTATTTTCCATATTTTCATTCATTCAACTTCCTGTTCATATCAATACTTTTTCCAGATATAAAAAAAAAATGTTCCAGGAACATAATGTATTATGTTCCTGGAGCCAATCAAGCACAACTCCAGTCATGTGACATTGAGCGTGCTCTAGTACGAAGTCTTCAGTTCCATTTAGGAAGACAGATACCATGTAATGATGTAAATGATTCGCAATGATGTTAAAAAAGTTCATGACGATCATGGTCTGTTCTGCAATAAACATAGGTTCCAGGGATGCCCATGAGGACGTTCCTCAAAGCTTAATATTACTACAACTGGCCTGTGTATGACATGTTGCATAAGGGGGGGAGTAAGTTTGCATAGAAGACATCATATCTAAACATGGCCATCGACATGTTGAAGGTTGAATCGTGTTTAATCCGATAAAGTACATATCTCCCTATGTTCCGCAGTACAATCATAACGTTTCCTGGTCTAGTGTAAGAGTATTTGGTTATGATGCTTGGTCAACAGGTGTACATGAGTAGGATGTTAACCTTTAACTGCTGCGACAAAAATTGTCGCATAACTACTGTGAGCGATCTGTCAGACCCGCTTAATCTAAGCTGAATAAATGTTAAATTAGCTCTCAGAATACTATTTTTGTATTAAACTTTATATACAGGACTATTATAAATAAAATTCATCTATTCAATAGTCTCTAGCAATAGTAATAGGACTCCAAACGAAACAAATTTTGACCAGTATCTTATAGTTAAACTAAAAATTGCGAGTTAAACTCTGAAACTTGAAAAACTCGGCGGTCTGTGAGACCGCTAACAGCAGTTAGGATTATGTTCCGAAAGAATTCCACTTGGACCTGTATTGTCTTGGAATGTAAATTGAGCCAGTGTCAGGTGCCAATTTTGCTTTATCAAGGGAGAGGGGAGGGAAGGGAGTCTTCGATGTTCTTTTTATTTGATCATGCCAGAGCGTCCAACACGATGGTTTCTACTAATGGTGTCACAGTCATTCATCCACTTTGTACAAGTACTAACAGCGATATGTTTCAAACAATTCATGAGCCGTGCAATTTCGAAGTTACTCGTCCTGAGTTCTGCACTCTATCAAAGTAGCTTAGCTCTGCAGCGTTCACAAGCAGACGTAAGCGGAAAAATGATTCCTGAGACTCCCTTGCAGCATTTAAATGTCATTCCCACTGGATTATGTCCCTTCCAGGCGAGTTCATTGAAAAATGTAATCGTGGTCATAGTTTTTTGGCTCTTGAGTGTATATATATAAAATTATTTCGAAATCTTTAACGGATTATATATTAATATTATTAGCATTCTTTGAGATATTCTTCTTAGATTTAAATCATTTTATAATTTTTAAAAATAAACAGATGAAATTGGTGCAGAGAATAGTTGATTGACTGATCCATGAAAGTATTTTTTCTAATAAAAGCTAAAAAATATTTATGTAAGGGGGGGCGGGGGAGAAGATAAAGAATCAAAACATGCTTTTAGTAAATATTGAATGACGTTCAGTTCAATAAACAGTGGCCTTGCTATTATTAATTTATTTGAAGTACGAATTTATCAAGCTGAAATAAATATTTATACAAATTCTAAATTTTACTCTAACAATATTCGAAGAATAACTGCAGATATGATCAAAA
Source organism: Maratus speculifer (assembly GCA_964019185.1). NCBI lineage: Eukaryota > Metazoa > Arthropoda > Arachnida > Araneae > Salticidae > Maratus > Maratus speculifer. The sequence goes on from OZ025299.1 coordinate 173,701,637, forward strand.
CTTACTTTCATTATTTCAGTAGCTATTTTGATATGAAATTAACCACAAATTATCTTCAGCGCAATTCGATTTGCTTCAAATTAACAGTCGACTTCTGAGTCAGAACTAACAGATAGCAGCCTTCACTAACTTGCTCGTCCGTCAGGGCATTCAATTACTATAATTAGGCTCGAAGGACATTGAGGTCAAGAAGTGAACTTAATTCATCGATGCGTCTTTAATAAAACATCGTAAACATTTACATTTCGTTCGAAAACCAAAAGTGCACTTTTATCTTCTATTTCTAAGAAAGGTGTTAAAAAACTGTATATATTAGAGAGACCAACTACATTGAAATAGTAGTACGGTATTAATAGTTAAAAACAAATGTTCTTCATCACTTTCCTTCATCATTAATCATTTTTTTTTTTTTTTTTTTTTTTTTTTTTTTAATCCCAATTTCTTCTACTCGAGGCTAATTGTACTAAAATGAGTCGATTCTCACCAGCGAATGATCTTAGGTGTTTTATTCAAGGTGAGTCAGAAATCCTTTAAGAAACGGTAGAACGCGTTATAATTAACAATTTTTGTTTAGTAGGGTCATAATTCATTTATTCAGTTAAATACACGGTGACTCATTTCAATTTTAACATAAATACTTCTAATAATTGTTAAAAGGTGAAGATGTTTTAACTGGATTTTCTAGACTTACTTTAATTTTCTAGCAATGCAACGACAGTGCAAACAATACTGAAATTGCACAATATTTCGTTAGCGAGATCATATATTATGTTAGGTACATTTGGAACTATCGAAAGCGCAGTTCAGCGTTATTTTAATGTAGATGGTAGTCATTTAGAACACTAAGTGAGTACATTTCGCAAAAAAGAAAAGGTAAAGAAAGACAAAAACTAGAAAGAGGCCACCTAATTAACTTTTATCAGTTTTTTTCCCCACAAAAAATATTTTTGTCTTATATATGCAGGTGTTTATTCAAAAGTTTCATCTGAAGATTCAAAGTGTAAATATTCATATAGATCAATTTTTGTTTCAGTAACAATTCTGAGAAATAGTCAAAAATGTAAAAAATGTTTACATGTGACCCCCCCCTCCTCTCCCCTATATCTAAGAATGTAAATATAAGAAGTTAAAGTATGATTTAAAGTCTATTTTTCTTCTTGAAAATTATGTTTATTGAATAAAATTTCCGGTTCAAAACGTAAGTTTTAAACTTCAGAAAAACCGGAAGATTGCAGTCATGTTTCTTGAAAGCCATGAGAAAGATTTGCGTTGATGAGTGGTATTTTATTAGTTTAGAACAGCCATTAAATGTTCAGTAGTAACAATTTTTTTTTATTGTTTAATGACCTGTCGATGAAGGAAATCAAACGAGAAGAGAAAAAAAAATCAAAACATAAATTAATCACAAGGACATAAATATTCAGGGTATAGATAATAGACCCTACATTGAAATTTCCTTAAGGTATCTGAAAGTGAGACGTTTAATTTGCCGCGAGACGTTCATAAATATAGCTGAAACTGTGTCACTGGTGATCTTCGTCGTGATCAAGAGAGAAATTACAGCCTCAAGGTGTATTAACCTGTTCTGTTACTTAATAAATGAACTTTTAATTATTAATTAAAAGAGTACATAGAAAGTGATTAAAGAAATTTCGCCTAAAATGGATTGAAAGTTGTATTTTATAGCGCATATTCTTTTATAATCCAGCGTCAAGTATCAAAATAATTATACTGCAAGAAATAAACAAACATAATTAAAAATGATTGTTTCATCCGATTTCAAAAGAATCATAAATTAAAAGAAACAATTTGCATCGTAGAATATGTCTTTTAATTAAAGCAAATGAAACATTTGTAAGTGTACAAAACTTGAAATTATCTATGCAATTTATAAAACGTATATCAAACGATTGTTCTTATCGTATATTGTGCTAATATTTACTTATCGCATGTTTGTTGGCGTAATACCATTTATTATTATCCACATTCATTTTAAATCCCAATGTTGTATATGACGATCATATATTTAATATTTTTTGTGTTCCAGTAAAAAAACTATACACAATACGAGGTCTATTTTCAAAACAAGGTAGTACTGTGTATTTTAACAACCTATTGAAGATTGGTCAAATTTACAAAAGTTACGGAAAGTAAAGAAAAAAAAAGAAAACAGGCAAAGGCTAACATGTCATTTTTATGTATAATGAAATTTAAACGGGACATTACAAAATAAATAAAACCAGAGAATCTATTAAAAAGATTTGGTGGACATTCATTTAAATTATATATATATATACAAACGAAATGTATGATTTCTTTTTGGAAGTCGATTAAAAAAGAGGCGAGACCGTTGATTTTTTTTTTTTTTTTTTTTTTTAGGGTCACATTTCATTTTAAGTCTTTCCCTTAATATCTGTCCCTATTACATGTGTGTGCATTTTTGCGCTGATAAATCTATATACTGCCTAAAAGCTTCTGTACATTTTTCTACGCTTTATAACTTCTTTAATTTAATACTTCATTCGCATCTTACCATCCACCAATGAAATTTTTGACTGACATACTATGATGAATAAATTCTAGTTTATTATAAAATTGATATTATTCCTTTAATCAAACAGAGCATTTGCGAATTAAATGCATAATACAGTGGTTTCACAGTCCATAACAATATAGTCAAATATTTATTATTGTTGTAAACGGAATTTGAGATTTAGATTATATTAAATTCAAGATCATTCTTTTTAAAAAATGACGTATTTAATCCGGTAAATAAATTAACGTAATTAACTTATTGACTGTCCATCCTAATTCGGAAAAATATGTACTTGAAGCCAACACATTTATTCAATTTTTTGAATAGAATTAAAACAAATAAATTTTTTTTTTTTATATTTAGATATTTTTTTCTGATTAAACAAAAAATCAAATTTGACATTTTGACTTATAATAGTAATTTTGTACATCTGTCCAACGAAATCTGTAGTATTTTAATTTGGTTTAATAAATTTAAAAAAAAACTTTTATTAATTTGTTTTTTATAGGGACGGGTTGGAATCTAAAATTCCAATTTTGTTTAACCATCTTTTTCTTTCAGTCCAAACTACTTAGACTTTCTTACTGAATATTTATTTGCATGTGTGATTGCCAGTGCGTATATTTTTATTGAGAGTTTATGTGCGTAATTGTCTAAGTAGTCATTAATATTATCATTATTCGTATTCCAGTAATTGCGAATCTATAATATGAAAAATATGCTTAAGTGTGCTTGTATTATAATATTGCTTAAAAAATATGGGCTTGTTTTGTTTAAATTCAGTAAAGTTGTGTACCTTAATTTTAGATTTCATAATGAACGGAGTTAGCAAGGTCAAAATTTCAGCTTTTGTATGCACTGCACAGCCATGGAAATATAGGTCCGTGCAGACTTCTATTGTTAATCATATCTAGTATTTGTTAACATATAAAATATTATATTAACACTTTGTGGCCAAAGCCCGAGTTTGACTCAGGATCATTTTACTTTGCAAAATTTGCTTCTAGCAACGGTAATAAAGGAAAATAAAATTTGACTTATTTAATTAGATCATTTTGGAAACTGTTTAACTGAAAGTAACTTCTTTTAAAAAAGTGGTGCCGACCAATTTGTAAGAGTCACCAGACTGCAAAAGCAAAGGGTTGCATATTTCCAATTGGTCAAAAAATATCCGGAACTAGGATTCAAACTAGGGATTTTTTGGCTGAAACTGCCAGTGCTCTGCCGACTAAGCTATCCCGGATGAAACTGGAGGGCCCAGCTAATCTTATTGATCACAGAATATGGTCTAATATAAGATTCAGCTCAACATAATAAACTGCAGGTAATAAAACTCCAGTAAACGCTGGATACATATTTACACTAGATTAACTTTAACATAATTATTCTGATCGGTAAATATTTGGTAATTATTTGTATTTCTTAATGTAATTATGAATTATAGTGTTAACAGTGATAGTAAAATGAATTTGTTATTTTAATTCACTGCGATTCAACAGTGAATTTTAAATAAATTAAGTTATGAATGGAACTATGATTACAACTCATATTCTACGAAACTTTATTTCGTAATTTACACACAGCTTCTGCTGTCCCACTTTTAAAAACGGTATTGACGAAAATATAAAAATACATCGATATATGGTCGTAAAAAAAAATAGAATTCAGTAGCTATTTAAGCTATATGAGCTGTCCCAAAGGCTATCATTTTTTTTTTTTTTAAATCTTCAGTGTTTGATAATTTATCTCCGAAAAAACAGCTCTCAATATGAGAGAGTGCAGCAAGTATTGACTGCATCTTTAACTTGAAAATCTGCGGATTAGACGCCTTAAATCATATCTCTGCAACTCACCTTTTTATTATTACTACTGTATATTTTTTTAATTAAATGCATTTTATACTTTGAAAATTAAGAGTATCACCTTCATTATTTTTTTAATTAGTAACAATTTAAATAAAATTTCTAGTAGTAGGTTAGAGTAAGGAGGGACGGGACAATTTTTTAACAAAAATATTTAACAAATTATGTTTCGCCAATACAAAACGAAAAATTTCAGAATAACATCTTGTAATATTTTAACATACTTACAAAATATAAATTCGATGATAATATTTAAAATTTTAGGTCGATAATCGAATTAATTTAACAAGAAAAATGTATAAGATACCATACACGTTTATATATATACGTTTATATGAGAGAAGCACTGCTCTCCTTTCAACTCTCCGTTCTCATTTTTTAATCATAACTCTCTAAAATTTAGTATCTTGAATATTCTAATTAATTTTTCAATTTTATGATAATAATCTTAATTATAAGTTTAAACGATTAATTACGCTCGGAATAATTTTTTTTGAAATTATTTGATTACCTTAACTGTTTGAAAATGACTACTTAAGCCCCCTAATATATTTTTTTAATTCCTACACTTTGATCTCATATTATACATTCCGATAGCTACCATAACATTTAGATTAAAATGATTCGGGAAACTACCAAATAATAAGCAAAAGGCGAAAATAAATAGATGAAGAAGCTTTGTTAATACCCCAGTTGAATGAGACAAGACAAGAGCATATAGTTCTAGCCTTAAGCGCGACATGCGATGACTCATCAGCTACAATTGAGTAATCGCTAATAGAGTGGTTTCGCTATGACAGAGAAACGGTAGAACTTCGTCAAGCGGAAAACGAGCGATGCTGTACCGTAAAAACCAATAATAGGATTTGTTCTCAGGAAGAGAATTGATGTTCTTTTACTCGAATAACCTGAATCATTGAAAAACATGGAAATGCGCAATTTTCCGCCAAGAAAATTTCTCTATCATGTAAATAAATATGGCAGTAACGGACATGAAGAATAAGTTATTAGAGCCGTACTTAAATGTTTTCGTGCGCATCTTCAGGGGAAATTTCTATGCATAATGGAGAAAACTCCAAGAAAAAAAACTACGTTTTAGGGGACTACATGGAAGAATATTTTTCCGTTTCGTCGTAAAAAAAAAAAAAAAAAAAAAAATAATAATAATAATAATAATCCACAAATGTTTACAGTGAATAATTGTTTAATGTGTTCTAATGAAATACATGGTTATTTCTTTGGGAAATATTATGGTTTCGAAATGATTTTTTTTTTTTTTTTCGAATCCAAAGCTGTATCCAAAATTTATTAGAAAGAATTACAAACCATCAGAAAGTCACTTAAACCACAACATTTATTTATTTATTTATTTTTACTTCTTAATCAGGAAATATAACTTGTGCATCTACAAGCAGCCAAGCTAGCTGACGAAATAAGAATTTATAGTTACTAGGAGCAATTTTTTTTTTCCAATTTCTTAAAAAAATAATACACAGAAAAGTACACAAAATGTACATTCTTTTAGTTTTCGGTGTGTCATAAAAAAGAAATACTGGTCTTACCTTATTAAAATGCTTTGAAAATATATTAAAACTTAAAACAAATTTAACAATGTCAGATCTTTACATCGTTTTTGTCTTTATTTTAAGCTAACAATACATATTTTTTGTTATGCTTTTTGCTAACATAAGATATGCCACTTTTTCTGTTGATAATTCTAATCATATGTGCCCCATGAGCGATAATGTTGGAGAGTAGGGAGGGGGGGGGGTAATTACAAACCCACCATATCAGGTATTTCGTCGTTAATTTAAAAATGTTATATATTTTTTAATATATCAGAGTTTAATTGGAATTTAAAAAAATTTCAATATTAGAGGTTAAGTACTTCCTGATTACTTTTTTCCTGCGCTTGAATTCAACGCCAGCGATTTAAATTATTAAACAACTTTTTTTTTTTTACTTCAAACGAAATCGACATTTTGAAGTTTGGGACAAAAATTCATGATAATCTTTAAGATGACACTTTTATCCTAGACAATGTGTCAATTTTCTATTTCAATTTCAAACGGCAGAGCCACAGAATCCAATTTAAGAAAATGAAGATATTTCAGATGATGACTAACAAGGAGAGGGCCAACTTTGATAATCACAGATTTTAATATGTTTAATATATGCTGTACGGCAGAAACCCCTTAACCCCAGGTTCAGTGGATTTTATACAACGCTCCTTAGTTCTTGAGAAACAGAGGAGTCTAATATTATGACACGGCTTAAATACTTAATTTGAAAACAAAGGTCATGGTTGATCGTAGCTCAGTTGGTACAGCTTTAATTCGCTGACCAGAGGGCCTGGGATCGATGCCCTACATTTTTTTCTCATTTTTTTCTTTAAGTATAATTATAATTTAAAAATTTTATTATCGTATCTTAACTACAATTTTAGCATATTTAAACATTAATTTAGCATTTTTGATTTTTAAACAATTACTTCTCATCACTTAAATAAATCTTTTCCAAAATTCCCCTTTCTACCAAAACCTATTAATTTCAATCTAGTTACGAAAACTGTTGTGGTGTCATCTATTTATGATTAAATAAAACATATTCAAATATAATAAAAAATAAAACCAGGAAGATAAAAATAAAACCAAACCAAATTTTGGCGAAAACGCTATAGGAATAAAAATGGAAAAGATGCTTTGTTTTAATACTAGAAATGTACATGGATAAAATGATTTCAGTTCGAAGAAGTATAACAAAAGGAAAACTCTAATGTTTATTATCTCATAGAACGGGTACTGACTGAGCTATTAAAAGAAGAGAAAGTTTATAAATAGTATTATTTTGTACAAAAAATTATAGCATACCATAAAAGTTTGCCTTTGAGCTACTAAATGACACCAACAGTTGAATTTCATGAAAAGATTTAGTGAAATATTCTCTCTCCCTCCCATCCCTGGACACTCATTCTTTTACTCTCTCTCATCTCACGCACACACACACAGTGCAAGAGAGTGAGGAAGAGAGACAGAATAAGAGAGGGGGAGAAAGGAATTAATCTTCTAATAATCCCTTTAACATGAATAGCTATAATCAGACTTACATCCGTTTCACTTTCTTACTTATTATAATATTAATAAAATATACAACTATTTTCAGTTGAACAATGTCTGAATTTGAAATCATTTTATGGAAAAGAAATTGTTTTGTTTATTTAATTGAAAGAATTTGAATGATTACATATCATTTAAAATAAAAAAGTAATTATTTTTTGTGGAAAGAAAAAAGGGAAACCTTTCTGCTCAACTATTCATAAACCGGGAAAAAAAAGAAAGAAAAATTTCTGCTCAACTATTCATAAACCGGGAAGAAAGAAAGAAAGAAAAGAAAAGCCAATATAGGCTTTTTAAAACACTGCTTTATGTGTATCTAATGCTTTCCGACAAGATTAGTTAAAGAAAATAAAATCTTTTCGCATTTATGTACGGCTTTTTACAAAATTTTGATGAAGATCTTACAAAATCAAAAACGTTCTCCAACCCCACTTTCTTTACATGAACCGACGACAGTAGGACTTCCATCATGATTATTAGAGCCTTTGTGCCTCCGTATACAATTTCTGAGTTAGAAATTCTGGTGTGTTTATGACTGTATTTATTACTTACCAACTCGCTTTGTGTCGAAATTACGTGCGACGGCTTTTTATTGTTATTTAACGTGAAATCAGCATTAAGAAAAAAAAAAACCCATAAGGTATACACCCTTTATTTTGCAGAGTAAAAAGGAAAGAAAAGATTGCAAGCCTTCGTATATCTTGAAAGTTATTTTTTTCTCCAAGTGCAGCTACAGACGATAATAATAATGGTAATAATACGACACCGAAATCTTTCATTAAAGAGTTTTGCCGTAATCTGAATTCTGTAAATAGGATCTGTTAGCACTAACGCCCGCTTCTGTGAAAAGGTCTGGGAGCTCAGTTTCGGTTTTAAAAGAAAGCGAAACCGGTTTTTGAACCACTCGTCCAATGTAGTGTACTTTTATATTAAATAGCCAAAAGGTGGTAATAGTAAAGAAAAAAATTAAATAAAAACATAACTGGGACCTTTAAGGTCAAGTCGAGCTGCGGAAGACAAAGATGGTGAATCGCATGTGTTTTCCATTAATTAAAGATTCAGGGTTTCAGGCAATAAATACCACAGCAATGAATCAGAGCCCGGATGGAAAGAAATATAGAAATAAATATAATGTGTAATTTATAGATTTCAAAATTTTAAAAGTTTGTTCAAAGTAGTAACGCAATTAGAAAAAAAAAATACTATCAGAATACTGTATTATACTGTATTATCCAAAGCTTATTAGAAAGAATTGCAAACCATCAGAAAGCCACTTACACAACATTTATTTATTTATTTATTTTTATTTCTTAATCAGGAAATATAACTGATGTATATCTACAAGCAGCCAAGCTAGCTGACGAGATAAGAATTTATAGTTACTAGGAGCAATTTCTTTCCAATTTGTTTAAAAAAATGTAATACACAGAAAAGCGCATAAAATGTACTTTCGCTTAGTCTTCGGTGTGTCATAAAAGACCAAAGTAATTTTTCCACATAGATATTATAATTGTCCTCACATCACGCGCTGGCGCGTGAGTGGACCCTTAACGTTGGCGCCATATCACGCGCTGGCGCGTGATCGGCAGCGAATGTGTTAAAAAGTCTCATTTTATTCAAAGCTCGTTTAAAGACTTGATTCAAAAGAAGTAGAATTACAGATTGCGTAATAAAATGGTATAGAAATAGCTTAACACTTCACTGCACCGTGTACCATATGCATAAAAACACTATAATTCTCATTATGACATGAATTTGGCCAATATGATCCCTGTAACTTAGCCATACTTAATCTTTTTTTCTCGCGGGCCGCAAACCTTAGTTTCAGACTTTAGGTGGTCACATAACAGAAGTTTCCGACCGCAACATACTTATAAAAAAGTTTACAAAAATTAAATTAACATACATAGTCTAACAATGCAATATAACAAAGTTATTACCAGTAAGGTAGAACATTCGTCGCGGAAGAAATATCACCAAAAAACTTAACATCACACTTTTCAAATAATAAACTTTGCTGTTTGAAAGTAATAATGTAAAATGTTTTCGGTGCCAATTTTTTCCGCGACAAAAATTCACCCTAAAAGGTAATATTAGCCAATTAATAGATATGAAACATATAATTACAACAATGCAGCATTTCCAAGGAGATTTTCTCTAATAATAAATCCATGTTTTGCTCAATGAAAAAAAAAAAAACTAATTGTAGAAATATATAGTGCAAATTTAACTTCGAATGATTTTTTATTAATATTGAAGATTAAAAAATGTGTATATCACAATAGGACAAATAAGACAACATGCAAAAAGAACTTTCGACTAATGAAATGACTTTTAACACAATTTTCAATTAAAATCTATTCCATTATATACACAATTACCTTCCCACGAAAAAATATAAAACAACGCTGAAAATCAAATACCTTTTATTTGCATCTTAATTAGTTGTATAAATATGGATTAATGATTATGTGCCTCTGGCCACACATAAAATGTCGGTGGGCCATATGGCGGCCCGCGTTCTGCAGGTTGAGTATGGCTGTTGTAACTGATTAAAAAACTGTCCAAAGAAAGGAATAACACTTATTTTGTCTTTGACAGGTGGCTGCTTCGTCAAAAAAAAAAAAAAAAAAAAAAAAAAAAAAAAAAAAAATCGTTTTTTTTTTTTGGGGGGGGGGGGATCGATCAAGCTATTAAGGCAAAATTTACTTTTATTATTTTTACTGAATTCTTTAAAATATTAATATAAAGAAAGTTGCCGAGCGTTAAGCAGATAAAATTAATTAATTTAAGCTCATTTAATTGCAAAAAATAGCAATACGATATTTAAAACTCGAAATCGTGTACATAGGGTATACGCTATAAAATATCTAATTTTATCTGGAAATTTGAAATTTATTTATTTTACTATTTTTTCCATTATTAGACCGATATATAGCTTTCAATTTTTTTTTCATAAAAATACAAAAAATCGTACAGTGAAGGGTTAAATGAAAAGAAAGGGAAAAGCCACACCTCATAAGATATAATCATATTTTAGTTATTTTTTTGGAGGATATATGCCACTCCTTTAATTAAGTATTACCGAAATAGTCTTGTCTACATAAAATTTATTATTATAAATTAAGAAATTGTTCGGTTATACACTCTCGTGCCAATAGTAATACACTTGTTTTTGTACCAAGTGCCTATGTACTTCTGTGGAAACTGACAGAACATAGTTGACCTATCTAAGAAAAATGTGCTAAATAAATCAAAATTTCATGTCTTTACTCAAAGATTATTTTTCATTCATACTTATAGATTGATAGGTAAAACACAATTTCGTTGGCTGATACAGTATAGGAAAAAATACGAAAATGAATAACGATTTATACACGATATTAGGGAAGGAGGGATGTTGCTTTTAGATTTGTTCTTCATAGCTCAGCGTGTTGTAACGAAATCGTAGTTTTAAAATTATTTATGTGCATTCTAAAATGAAAAATGAGCACAGTTGTATGTATATTTATATTTTAACTTAATTTATAAACTACACAGTTACTTTCTTTTAATGAAAAAAAATTAACATTTTTTGGTATTTGGTATTCAATTCTGGTTGTAAATGTTTGATTTTTTCCTTTCTTCTAATACTGTTGTTGGACAAAAAAAAAAAAAAAAAAAAAAAAAAGGAATTTATCTTAGCATAAATAACATTTATTTAAAAAAAAATGTTGAAATTTGTTCCTTCTATATTCAGCGAGCTTCTAGAATCAACGACAGCTATACCTCATGGAAAGTTAGTCATAGGAACCTGTGGTAGATTTTAATAGATTCAATATAAAAAAATTCAGATTTTGATACCTCAGACATATTTTGTTGACTTTTAATTTTTCAGTGAGGTCTGATCAAGCTGGCAAAGAAAGCCATTCACCTATTTATTGAGATGTACGTTTGATCTTAATTTGAAGTTTCAAGATACATTCGTTCAAAAGTTAATAATAATTATTTTTTTCCCTATTGGGTGCGACGCATCTTTTGCGTCGCACGACGTGCGTGCCAACCTTAGTAAGGCATTATGAACGGAGTCCTTGCAGCGAAATTGAAAATACAGCTCAGTGCAAATACAACTCGTCAAGAGTTTCTCATGCTAAACAGTAAAAATGTGAGCTATATTTGTCATCCAATATTTTACTTAGTGTTTTTACAACTACAAGATTTGTGCAGTTTTTATTGAAAATAAATTTCTCCGATAAGAAGTGTTCGGAAGCATTCGTATTTTTCTTTAAAAACTTGAATTGATAATAAAATTAAACATACTTTTCTCAGGGATGCCACTCAGAAAATAGCAAAAAAGAGGAAATTATGCGTAAAGTAAAATTTACGACATTTTTCACAACTTTATGTGTGAATTTTGAAAATTATATTGAGTTTATAATAAACAAAATAAAAAATTACAGCTTTTCTTTTGCTGTAAACTTTTAATTTATAAGAGTGAGTTAAAATGATTTTTCTTTAGTTCACAGTATTTTACATCAATTAAGGTAACCCAGCAACAAGTTCAGTGAAGAATTTTATGTATCGCATCATTTTAAACCAATTCAAGTAACCCAGCTATAGATTCAATGATTATTCCACGAGTGAATAGCAAAATTTTGCAGGTTGTTTTTTTATTCGACGAAAATAACTGTTTTATTTCATGACCGTTTGGCGAAAATCGCTGTTTTATTTAGCGATCATTTGACGAAAATCGCCGTTTCATATCATGATCGTTTGATGAAAATCACCGTTCCACATCATGATCTTTCGACAAAAATCGTCGTTTCACATTGCGATCGTTTCAGAAAAATCACCGCTTCGTTTTGCGATCGTTTGACGAAAATCGTCGTTTCATATCGCGATCGTTTGACGAAAATCGTCATTTTACATTGCGATTGTTTGACGAACATCGCCGTTTCACATCATGATCGCTTGACGAAAATCATCGTTCCACATCGCGATCGTTTGACGAAAATAGCCGTTTCACATCATGATCGTTTGACAAAAATCATCGTTTCACATCGCGATCCTTTGACAAGAATTGCCGTTTCGTTTCGCGATCGTTTGACGAATATCGCCGTTTTATATCGCGATCGTTTGGCGAAAATCGCCGTTTTATTTAGCGATCGTTTGACAAAAATCGCCGTTTCACATTGCGATCGTTTCAAGAAAATCACCGTTTCGTTTCGCGATCGTTTGATGAAAATTGCTGCTTTATATCGTGACCGTTTGATGAAAATTGCTACTTTATATCGCGACCGTTTGATGAAAATTGCTGCTTTATATCGCGACCGTTTTATGAAAATTTCTGCTTTATATCGCGACTGTTAGATGAAAATAGCCGTTTCGTTCTTTTAACGAAAATCAATGCTATATTTCGCGATCGCTTGACGAAAAAGGCTGTTGTATTTCGCGATCGTTTGATGGAAAAAGCTGTTTTATTTCGCGATCGTTCGAAGAAAATCGTTATTTTATCTCGTGATCGCTTAACAAAATTCGCGAATTCTCAAAAATTAAAAAAAGCGGAAATCCGCCAAAAGGCGGAAAAGTGGCATCCCTGTTTTCTACTTAATTCCTTTTCATTATTTAACATACATATATTTTTGCAAAATGTAGACACATTAAAAGAATAAAACGTGTATTCCCCTCATTTTTTTGATAAATTTTAATATCTATATTTTTTGTTATCATTTATCGCCCATTACCGATTATTAATTCCATTTTACAAATTTACATAACAAACTTGTCCTTAATATAGGTATACACTTGCAAAAAACAAACAAAACAACAATTTAATGATAAAAAAAAAAATAACTGTTTGCTCATAGGGTTCTGCAGACTTTTTTTTTCTGAAGAGAAATTCAAACCAAGCTGATTTCAATGTAAAAATCACTGCGAACAACTAGCTAGGAGAATTCTATACTGTCTGCTATCCAAGAGAACATGTAAGCCATTCTCCACTTCCAGTGTTACAACTTTCGTTCTGAACGATCGAATTACAATGAAAGATTGGAGTACAACGCTTTTAGGAGATTCTTTTTTTCATCTTTAAATTTTTGTTATTTATCTTGTAAATTAATACGCCTCATTATGTTCTTTGATAACGGCCCGTCGATAGTATCCAAACTCTAAGACTTACCGAAAAATTACTAAACTTAAAATTGTTCCATTTCAAAGATTTTTTTTTCTTTATAAATAGTGATTTTACAATTTTACTAATTTTATAATATATATATAGTTTCCAATGTGTTCAGTAATTAAATATGCACAATTAAATGAAATAATGAGATTTTTCTGAAAAACAAATTTAAAGTTGTAAGTAAATTGTTGCGATCATTGTTAATGAATTTTATTTTATTTGTTTAGGATTTCTAAGCTCATACTGCATTGTTTACAATATACAAAGCAGATTTTACTACACGTACTCTGCTATAACATTCTATATATCATTCTGCGTCATTTGAATAAATCAGTAAGTACATTACTTATATACATTATTAATTTTATCTACTCTTAATGGTAGATAGAGAAATTACACGGCTAGAAAACTGTGTGAAGACTAAATGTCACTGCGGTACAATTTAAGGGTTAATCATCTAACTTCAAAACAAGTATCAAATTTTGTTTATTTAATCGCAAACTTCAAGACAACTTGTCAAACATACATCATTAAGTCCAACTCATAGCTTCATAGCTCTAGCATTTTTAGCTTAGTGACAGGAAAGAAAAAAAATTGGTAACTATTTTATCTTCAATTTAAAAAGGGGAATTTGACTTTTGTGTTATAATTGTTTAACGTTTAAAAAATATTTTAAAAGTGAATATTTTGATATAGTATCTAGTGTGAGTACACAGTCATTGGGAAGGAAGATTCTGACAAATTTATAGTATCTTAACTATAATGAAATATTTTTATATGCCCTTTGACACAGACAAATTAATTAGTTTTTATTCTAGTTTAAAGATAATGAGTTCAAAAACCTAAAGACAAATAACGGCAATTTTATGGAGGATAATAAAGAAAGATAATAAGTAAAACAAACTGCAAATAAAACAAAGCAGAACTAGCAAAATGAATACCTAGAGGCATCGTATTAAACAGCTTTATTTAAGGCTCCTGTCGCCGGCAGCTTTCACGAGCTAATGCTAATCCTATTTGGAGATTATTTTCCAATATCTGGTTTGCATTTCAAGATTTAATTTTTTTTTTTTTTTTTTTTTTTTTTTTTTGGCATTGGACAGCTAATGAGCATTTTTACATCGCTCCTTTTTACTTTTTCGATTTTGGTTGCAGATATTTTTTGTAAAATTACTATCACTTTTAAAACCATGAAAGTATCTGTAACCAAAGTCTAAAATGTAAAAAAGAAGCGATGCACTGATGAACTTTATCTATCAAAAATAAATAAATAAATAAAAACAAAAATGTTGAAATGCAAACCAGATATTAGAAGATAACCTCCCAATGGGGACAGCAGTAGCTCGCGAGCGCGACACGCAAGGGCCTCGCTAAGGGGGGGGGGGGGAGAGACAGGGGGGGAAGCCTCCCCCCAAACATTCGTAAATGTTGTTACATTTGGCAAATTTAATTAAAATTTTAATTAAAATTGCAGTAAATTTTTTTTGACAGAACTTGCAAAAGTTACAACTCTAATTGGGAATATTATTAAACTTTTTACAAATAAGAACTGTATTACATTTTCTAAGTGTGGTAACTTGGCAAAATTATAAAACGAGTTGGCAAATATGAAAATTTGACTTGGCAATTTAAGGTCTTCTCCCCCACCAACAAAAAGTCTTAGCGATGGCCCTGCGACGACAGGAGCCTTAAGGCTGCAGGTCACTCATTTTCCGAAATCTCCTCCATAATGGTCGGTGGCAGAACTGATAGTCGCCATCAATGAGGCCTGAGATAATACTGTTGCTAATGTCTTCCAGCTATTGGTAAACAGTATGCTACATCATATATTCCAAGTTATATGTAAGCATGGCGGATATAATTGTTATTAACAGTAATGGCTTTATTTGGACGGATACTTCCCCCCGACAGTCTTTTTTTCATTATTTTTCCTGATCGAGTGGAGCAGGGGTGAGTTATTCCGTGTAAATATGCATTTTTATATAGTCTTTCTTTAATATATTTGTTTTATTCTCGTGGTTTTGTTTCGTCTCCGATTACGGCACAAAATCATGGTGGCTTTGTTTGTGTGGGACACACTGTAGATTATCCTGCTGAAAAATGTATTATTCTCCCTGCAATAAAATTTTAAAAGTATGCTTTGAAAGCCTTTATAATGGGTTTTATTATTTAAAAATGAATTTGGAGTTGTTCTGAAACATTAAAAAAACTCAAATAAGTCGCTTGTTAAGCGTATTTCTTTTTGTAGAACTGGAATAATATGCATCAAATAGTGTAACGTGTTAAATGTAGTAATTTAAATTGTCTTTTTTTCTCTCCAGCACTGTGCTGCATATGCTTTGTAATTGATGACTTTCTCACGTACAACTATAAAAAGTGAGTTTTCCGCATTCCCTTTAATGGTTATTTAAAAGAAAAACTTTATTATAAAGAAAAATGAATTCCTATTATAAAAGCAACTTGCAAGAAAAGATTGAAAGAAATATAGTTAGCATTTGCAATAAACTGCGCTAAACAGGGTTTTCCCATGTCTAATTATAATAACAAACTAACTCATACATATTTATAAACTGGTTTATTGTGACACAGATGAAAACATTACATTTAAGCCGTCAAAATTATGAAAAGACAAGGCGGAATATTAATTCAGTGATTCTCACATTATTGTTTTGATAAAATATTTCAAAGTTATAACGATTACATAAGCAAAGTTTTTCAAATAACTAAATGAAATAAAATAATGATTTTCTATATGAATCACGGGAAACAGGAAAAAGGGTGCGGGAAGAACGGAAAAGGATGGATGGATGTGTTTATGAGGACCAATTATCAACACGTGGGATATAGGCCCTAGGTTGGGGTGTCCTCCGTGGGGATCTTTCTAAGGGAACCTAACCCGTATTTTCGTAAGGAAATCCAATGTTCGAAGAAAACTGCTGAAAAATCCGAACGAATAGGCCGACGGCCGTGATTGGGTTTGAACTTAGCACCTGCCATCTACTAGTTTGGAAACGTAAAATAACACTACGATTTGTGAAACGGTAATATTATTGTGGGTAATTGTGATGTATAACGAGTTGTTTTTCAGAGTTTTACATTTTTTTTCCCTCACAGGGCAGAGCTTGAAAAGTTTCTTTATGGCGAATAAAAAGACGCACTTGCTTGCCTTTGAACATTCAATGGCATATCTTCTTGCCATATATTTAAAAAATATATGCAAAAATTAAGGCTTTTATGTTATTTTAAATACTTTTATTTTTTCCTCATATTGACAGAATTTAAGAAGCAACTTATAAGATCTGTCTTTCTCCGCCCCCCCCCCCCACACACACACACACATAACTTTCCCATAACTTCTCTCTAAAAGTTATGCGGGGTCTATAGTTAGGATTTAAATAGTAGCTCACACTAAAATGTACATTTATCTTAAAAGCTTTAAATGTTTAATGATTTTTAATGTCAGTGTAGCATGGATCAAATTGTAATGTATTATCGCTTAAGAATATCTATGAATCTGCCAGGAAAGTATTGGTCATGCATTTAGACACAATTTTCAGTACTGTGGAAGATTTTCTTATGCAGGGAGTATGAAGGAAAAAATTGCCCTTCAAATCTTTGGAAGAAAAGGAATTAAAAATGATACTAAAAAGATGAAAATATAAAAGACTGTTTCTGATAGTGATTAAATAGGTTGTTCCACAATTGCGATTTATAATTGCAATTGTTCGGTAGTTTTATTTTAAAGTACTATCTAATATTACATTTATAAGTGCAAACCAAAACTTTATTTCAGATAGAACCATTTTTTTCACTAACACTGCTTAAAATAATCATTGAAAGAAGCCATTGAAAATGTGTTTCTAATCAAATGATATTAAAACAATAAAAGAGTAAAAAATTGGAAGGTTACAATGAGTTTCTTTTTCAATCGGAGGTAGGGAACTTTGTAGTTTTTAGTTAAAATTAGAGGTCTGCACAGGCCGGAATTTCCAAGACCCGATCTGGGCCCGACACAGTTTCTACTATTTCGAAAAAATTAAGATTTTTATCATACAAGTAAGATTCTTTTAAAGAATACTGCATACATATTAGTGGGATGATTTTACAGTAATTTTTACAGATAGCAACATTAATGATTACTTACATTCTTAGACTTTCAACATTCAAATACAGTTTCATTAAAAAATTATATGGTTTAGAATAAAAGAAAAAAAAATTTAAAAACATCATAACTTTTGAGGCTGTATAATAAAAAGTAGATTTTTGAAAATGTTTCTATATCATTTTATCAAAGATTTTCTCAAATCTAAAGGAGCTACTTTCTGACACATTTCTGAATTCATTTCTTTTTGGAAACGCATAAGATTAGCAGGTGTTTTTATTCAGAAACTATGTAATGGAATGGCGTTATCCATTTTTTGATACAAACAATTTAAGAAAATACTGTCAACAATAGCGTTTTGAATCGAAAGCACGAGAAGGGAGAAAAATCTGCAACCATTTGACAAGAATCTCTTGTTTCTCAACAAGTATATACAAATATCGTAATTACCGAAAATGGAAAACGGTATTAGATTCCAAATCTCTTCAATAGTCAGGTTTGTCAGTTTTATACCTTTACAGTTAAAAATTAGTCAGAATATGTGTCAAAATCTCGAGTTGTCGAGAAAAAAAATTAAGAACTATCAAGAAGTATATTTCCGAAGGTAAAGTATAGATGAAAATAGGTTAAAAAAATTGTGTAATTATTTTATAACATATTTCATATCTACGTATATTTTAGAGTCATAATATGTAATTTTATTTTTCGAATTTGATTATAGTTTTTTATATGAAAATAGTTTCACTTTTAGAACCAGTTCAGTAAATGAAACTATCCTAAAAAAAAAAAAAAAAAAAATGTAAAAGAAAAATTATAATGAAAATCGGAAAAGCACTAACGCACGATAAAAAACATTGACCTCGTATCCTATGAAAAAAAAAATCCTTTAAAAAATTTAAAATGCGAGCAAGAAATCTGAAATTTAATCACCTTTAGGATTAACATTAGCTTGAGCGTTTCTTTCCATTGCTAGTGTAGGCTCTTGTGTTATTTTCAAATTTGTTGCTTGGATTTTAATAAATTTGAATTTTCTTTTCATGGAATAGCTGCGATTTCAGAACTGGTTGGAATCGGTTCTGAAATTGAAACTATTCCAGTAAAAAAGCTGTAACAAAAATCGGAAAAGTGAAGGCCAACTCTGTAGCAGATAGTGCTCAGCCATCCTGTGCAAAGAAGTCCTTCAAAATATTAAAATCTAAACGAGAAATTTGAAAATAAATTCCTATAGACTTAACATTAGAATTTTCGTTTTCTCTCTAGAAGTGAAAGCTATCGGATTACTCTGTGTATACCTTTGCCCTACACTTTTGAGCCGACGATATAATCTAAAAAAAAAAATCTTAGAGAAACTTTAAAAACAACCTGATACAGATATCAGCCGATTCATTTTTTTCTCCTATGTTTAAGAGATATGTCTAATAGATAGAAAATTTCATAATAATGAAATTATATGAGAAAGGCGGAAACAATAAAAAAATATATAAGACTGAATATGCTCGTGGTGTAATCAATTGCAAAGAATGTGACTCTTCGAGCACTTCTATTTGATAAAAATTTTGCGATTATACGTTAATCTGTACGACACCGAGAAAAACAGGTGATAGTAGTTTCAGACGCGCGAATGTTAAAGTTCCACTTTCTGTAATACAGATACAGAATGTGTGTATCTTTGTACTAAAAAATCATCTTGTATGAATTAGTGCGCAATTTTCTGGACATTTTGCATAGAATAGGTATCGTATCATTTTCAAAGCCATTTTCCCTGAGAATCGTACTGTTACTTTATTTTTCTAAAATATATACTAAGTTTCCGAAAATAAAAAATTTGCACTTACATTTTTTAAAATAATATTTCCCAGTTATTTCGTAGATTATACTGGACTATCGAAATTTGAATTTTTTGAACTGTTAAAAGAAACCTAAAAATTATGCTTCTGCGTGAATACGAGCTTCTTTCTATTTTTATTTACGGCAGATTTTTTTTTTTTATTTTTTTTTTTTTTTTGTGTGTGTGTGTGTATTTAACACAATGTTATTAAATTAGATAAATACTCATTCAGGATAAATACACATATCTAAAGATAGCCTCAAAATGACAATAATTTACTTGATACTGAGGAAAAGTTTGTAAATATAAAGATCAATCAGAGTGTACATACAGGTGAACCAAAATTCTTGACCTGATTATAATAATTCATTATAAATTAATCGTTTGTATAATAATGTAACTTTTCGTATCACTGGAAAGGTCAATTTTAGTAGATTTTTGTGCAATAGATTGCTACAATAGTTTATTATTCATCATAGTTTAATAAATCATAAATAGTTCAATAAATAGATGAATATTTTTTTTCTGGATTATTTTTCTTTTAGGGCTCTATCTAGGACAGAGTCTTTGCCACACTAATTGCTGACGTCGAAGAATTGAAGACTAGGATACAAGCTGCTCTGTGTGCTAACTAAAAAGCATGCTAACCCATTATCTACCGAATTCTTTATCAAGATATTCTTTCACCTCAATAATTATCTTCTTTGATATCTGAAGATATACTGGAATTTTTAAATAACAATATTGTGAAATTTAGACATGTTTTTTCATTAAAACTTATTAAATGCATCTGTAGCTATAACTTTTTTTTATAAAATATTTACAAAAATAATAGGATTAAATAACCGAAAATACTCGTATGGAAATAATTGTTATAAAAAGCAGTGTATTTAAATGTATTATGATGCTCTCTGTAAACAAAAAAGCTTTTGTAGTTGATTTTTTTTTTTTTTAGCACTTTCCAACAAAGTTGAAAAGTGCTTATGCATTCGGTTTGTCTGGCCGTCTGTCCGCGCTCTAACTCCCGTAAATATACTCGGATTGCTATGAAATTTTTATACGTTATTGATGTTTACCCTAGCACGAACCCTATTGAAAATGAAGTATCTACCATGATTAGTTTATATACAGGACGAATCAAAAGTTACCCATTACATTACGGCCTATGGGGAAAAATCGTTAATATACTCGGATTGCCACGAAATTTTAGGACGTTATTGAGGTTTACCCTTGCACGAACCCTATTGAAGATGAAGTATCTACCATGATTAGTTTATCTACAGAGAGAATCAAAAGTTTCCCATTACATTACGGCCTATGGGGAAAAATCGTTAATATGCTCCGATTGCCATGAAATTTTAGGACGTTATTGACGTTTACCCTAGCACAAGTCCTTTCGAAAATGAAGTTTCTACCATGATTAGTTTATCTACAGGGCGAATCAAAAGTTTCCCATTACATATTTTAAATATATTAAGCTTTTTCATGTATAATAAAATTGATATATGTCTCTGAAGCTTAATATAAATTATACGCTACTGTCTTGCATAATATGAAGTACATAGCATTTACAGGGCCACACAAAAGATTTCAAATAGTATATTTTTTCCGAAGTACTGTATATGTGTCCGATGATGGCTGATGGAGGGATGAAATGCATTTTAATTATGATATGCGCGTTTATATTTCGCTAAATATATGCACATTATATGGTGTGTATAAATGTTATAGTTGATATACAGGGCTACCCATAAAGAGCTCACCAACGTTACAGAATATGAGCGTAAATTATTTAAACGTGGTTCTTAAATAAGCTATGCATTTTTACGCTGAGCTTCATTCAATTTACTGAGAAATGTTTGCAGAATATAGATAAAAGGATATACAGGGCCACGCAAAGAATTCGGTACATGGACGCGTATGAATGATGATTTATGAGAATGTGATTTCAGTTGTTTAAAAAGTGCTTTAGTTTACAATAAATGTTAGCCTAATGCTGACGTGTAATAAAGGTACAATGTAAACTACAGGGCTGAACAAAAGTATTCAAGTATGTTTCCATCTAATAGTATGAATTGCTGAAAAAGAAAGCTCATGCTACTGGGTATTTTCTTACTAAGCTAAATTTTCCCATTATATGAACTGACATATGAAATACAGAGCTGTTCTAATGTACTGGAATACATATTTGGGTATATTTGGCTATACACTATTATTTCCCTAAATAACAGTCTTGTTAAAGATTTCATTAAGTGTTGGAAAGTGCTTCATAATCTATGCTTAACGCATGATTTTTCATACTTGTTTTTTTTAGAAAAAGCTATACCTATGTAAATTGATTATGAAAATCACCACTTTTTGTAAATATTGAGCTTAGACTTTTCTCTACCCTTTTTTTAATTTGATCAAGCTAGGTATTTTGTGTGGAAATAAAACTAAACTTTCCTTAATAAACACAAATAAATTTGACATTAAAATTTCTTCAATGGTACTTTAAAGTACCGTAGGTGCATAAAGGGTTAAGGAACACTAGTCAAGAACTTGAATACCGACATTTTTTGAGCTTCCAAGAGGACATACGTTGAACTATACTGAGGTACATTGTCTTATAAAATATATATATATATATATATATATATATATATATGACAGTACTTGCAATGTAACCAAAAGACGTATCTAATGATTTTACTTTGAACACAATAAATCTTTATAATCAAGGTAAGACTTTTGGTTCACCCTATACATCATTTGTCTCTATTTACATTTTTTTTTTTTTTTTTTTTTTTTTTTTTTTTTTTTTTTTTTTTTTACAGTGAACAGGGGAGATACATGTGATTATAAATAAGAAAAAGAGATTTACAAAAATTACAATAACATAAGAGGTCGTGTTTAAATTTATGTAAAAAATATGACATGAATTTATATTCATATTAAACGTGAAAACTTAGTTTTTAAGATTGAAAACTTGTGAATCTTAAAGACTCAAAATTTAAACTTTACAATAATCTTTTTCTTTACACCGATTGTCCCAGACACTTGTTTTTGACAATTTACATTCAAGAATCTTCTTGATATATTTCTCATAAAAAAATACCACATACATTATTCTCTAAAGATAATGGTCGGAAAATAACAAAAATAGTCATCTTTGTCATCTGTATGTGTATCGTTGGAAATCAACAACTCAACCCTTTATCTACCGCATTATGAATTCATGAGAATTTTACGCAAATTGTTTAAACTAAATTAAGAGATTTGTATAATCATTTAATAAATATTTGAAGGATTTTAGAAAGATTTAAAAGGATTAATTCAATTTGAATTTACAGGGATTTTGTGCAATTTTTATAACCCCACTCAAATCTTATTTTAATTACTCTCTTAGTATTTTGTAGAATTATATAAAATGTACAATTATGATGTTCTTACAATATAAATATAGAAATATTTCCGCATTGAAAAATCCCCATCTCTATCCCTCAGCGCCAAGAAAGCTGAAAAGATGCAGAGGCAAAAGAAATCATCCTTTTAAAAATATTTTTGTTTTGTGTTACCAATAATGCTTTTGGAACAAGATAAAATAATGTATCTGTAACTCATTGTAAACAGTATTACAACTAACTTATGTATTAAAATAATTTTATAATAAGTTATTTTAATGATACTTATAAGTACCGTCGGTAGATAAAGAGTTAAAGAGTTCCATATTTCGTAATATCTAACTCTTAGAAGAGAAAAAAAAAAAATAGAAAAGTTTGGGACAGCAAAATTATTATACTCAACTGTAAAGTATATGCTTGTTTTGCTACATTTCAAAAATATCGAAAACTTAATTTAAAAAACAACATCAAACAAAATAACTTCATAATTTAGTAGACATCGGACGAAATAACAAGCACGGTAACTTTGGGGTTAACGAATTTTTAATAAATGGAATACCAATTTTTTTTAGGGTGGCGTTATGTTGGGGGAGAGCATTTACAATCACCAATAGCTCTTGAATTTCAATAGCTCTTCAAAAAATTCTTTTATTAGACAGGTGGCATACTTGAGGTAAAAGTGAATGACCTATAGATGCCATTTCTGTACAATTATAATAGTTAAAATTAATCTTCCGAAGAAAGCTATTTATGTATAAAGCCGATTTCAAAAAGTTATGAGTGACTTTTTAGCTAAAAGAAAAACAATGCTCCAGTTGTGAAAAGATTTTAATACAGGATCGTGATCTTTTTAACAATTTCAAAATATATGGCAGGATCATGCGATTTTAAAGTTATATATTTGCACAGTGTACTGAAATTGGAAAAAAAATGTACAGAAATATTTTTCTGCATATTTAGTGATACTAATAAGAACAAATGGAAAATATTAAATACACGAAAATTATTTTTAAACATCTTGTTGCGAATTAAAATTATTGTTGTGAATAGTTTAAACATGAAGTAAATTATTGTTTTTATAAAATGACACTGAAAAGAAAATATTTCGAAAATTCTCAAAAGAGTTGAAAAAATTTAGAAGAATATGAAGATGCGTTTGAAGTAGAACATATCTTATTACAGATGCATCTTCAATGGAGATATGTGTAAGTATACATTGAGTTAGGAACTTTAAGGGATTTAATTTTTTTTTTTTTTTTTTTTTTTTTTTTTTTTTTTAATATCATCTCCAAATAAGATCTGTCGAACCAAGGAACTGTGTATAAAATAAAAATAAAATTAAGTCTTCTGTAATCGACATTTACAAATTGTAGTCACAGATACATTAAAAAAGTTGCGTCTACAAAAGAATATTTCGTTTGTTTGGTTTAAATTTCAATACACCAGAAAAAAAGATACAAAAGTACTTTTTATATTTAAATGAACAAACAGAGGCAATCATACTTGAAACACTTATGTAAAGATTTAAAAGAAAGACGATAAGTTTAATGTTAACACGCTATCTTTAATGAATAACTTATAATAAAGGAAATGAAACGCGCAATCTTCTGCTGAATAACTCTTTGTCTATAAATTCAGTTCAATCGACATAGCTAAAAATCATTTATCCGAATATGTCTACAGAAATGTAGTATCGCCTAGTTAGTTTTTACAAAATCGAACTCCATCGCATCACT
Source organism: Maratus speculifer (assembly GCA_964019185.1). NCBI lineage: Eukaryota > Metazoa > Arthropoda > Arachnida > Araneae > Salticidae > Maratus > Maratus speculifer. The sequence continues at coordinate 173,726,357 of OZ025299.1, forward strand.
ACCATTTTGATTTATTTTATTTTACTTTAATTCAGAATCTGCTACAGAATAAAATATTTATAAAATTATTTTTTAAGAAAATATACACACAATTTTTATTTAAGTAAAATGTGTAAGCGAGCAAGCAGAAAAATTCAAACAAAAACCTCGAATAAAAATGTTATATTGAAAAAAAAAAAAAAAAAAAGGTTGAACATGATCTCCACATTTTACATTAATTGACCATACTTGACCTCCGGCTTTTCTTAATCCTTTATCGGGCAAATCAATTCTTTGATTAAAATGTTGAAAAGGTTTACTGCCATCAGAATGCATAAACAAATTTCTTTTAAAATAAAAAGGGTCATTTCTGTCAGGTTATTATAAAAACAAATTATCTCACTTAAAATTCCGATGCGTATCAATAAGTTTTTAATAGAAAATAAAATTCTGATGCGTATCAATAAGTTTTTAATAGAAAATAAGTGGTAAATATATTACCACTGCCAGATAAAGGGTTGAATAAAAAAGCATACATTGAATCAGAAAATATCATTAAATATGCCTTGCTCCCATGTGGTGGTCATTTATAATGGACTTAATTTCATTCATTAATTAAAATTTTGGTTCAAGGTATGTTTATTTTATTTTATTTTAAAAACCAGATGTCAGCATGTATGATAGACTCATGGTAAAGAGGTCGAAACATGCAATATTCAGCTAAGTAAAAACTTTTGTCACCCAATTTATCCATTTAGCGCAGAAAATTATTTTAATAAATATGAAGCTGTAATAAGCAGAAAAATAAATTCTCAAATCAGTTAACTATTTTAACCTTCCTACCCTGTTAGAAATTACTCAAACTTGATTTAAAAAAAAAAAAAAAAAAAAAAAAAAAAAAAAAAAAAACCGAATTTTTATTTAAAACTATTTTACCTATTTATTTAACTTTGTTTTTTGTAGCTTTTATTTAACTTAGTGTAAAAAGAAATTTCTGTTTCAAATCGAATAAAATATATGATAGAAACGGGTCAATTCGACCCATTCAGAGTAGTAAGGTTAAAAGAACTTGAAAAAGGTTTTAACAAACTTTAGCTACAGAATTTATCTGCTTAGTTACCTAGAAAGTGGGTGGTGATATCTTGAATGGGAGACTCAGGACAAGTCTCTATATGTTACCTCCAAAGGAAAAAAGCAGAATCAATCGACCTTGTATCAAAACCCAGACGATTAACTTTTTTTTTATTGTCATGGGTTAAAAACTTATAATTACAAATCAGTGCAAGTCGTTTTTTACAGAAGAGATTCCTTTTAATTTGATTCAAAATTTTGCTGAATAGCGAAAATACACAAAGATTACTTTCATTCTGAATCAAATCTGTTCCATAATATTTTAGCGAGCAAGCAGAAATAATCGCTTTCGAAACAACAGTTGATTACATTCACAGAAATTGCCGTATATTTACTGTGAGTGGTTTCAGAGACCAATTGATCAAAAGAATGGTGAATAAAAGACTCATAAGCTCATAGAAAACTCGTTCTGTATCAATATTCATGCATAGGAGTATTTTAATTAAAATTCCTCAATTCAGAGACCAATTCAGAAGGCTGCGATGACAGTATAAAGCTCCAAATTAAACAAAATTTCACTGGTACCTATTATTAAATCGAAAGTTACAAGTTACACTGGGAAGGCTGAAATGAGTAGTAGTCTTTAAGACTGCTGACAATAGTTTAAGATTAAATATTGAAAGAAAACTAAACCCAATATTAGAATTATACTAGCTTTCATGAATATCAATTTCAAGACACGAAAAGCGCAATCTTCAGCTGCAATAAAACTCTTTGTCGTACATTTCAATCCATTCGACACCACGAATTATTTTAATAAAAGGGATTGAAACCTTAATTGACAGAAGTCAGTTGAATAAATTTAGAAGAATGCAAAATAACCATTTGATTTAGAACTAGAACATACATTACCTATAGGGGAAAAAACAGACTTTATATGTTACCTCCAAAGAAAACCCGCGAAACCGATTGACCTTTTATCGAATCCCAGATTCCGCTATACCATACTGTTGTCACGAATGCTTCGAGGAAATTTCATTTTACACTTTAAAAAAGAAAGGATATATTATAGTTAGATTCAAAATTCGATATAGGAAAGTACACACTAAACTACTCTTCATTTTTAGCAAATATGTCCCGTAATATGTAAGCGAGCAAGCAGAAACAATCGCACTCGAAACAACGATTTAAAGATTAAAACGAAAAACGATCGTAAGGCAAAGCATTATCACACTATCTAACATGAATACTCATAACAAAGAGAACGAAACGCACAATCTTCAGCTGAACAACAACTCTTTGTCATCCAATTCAGCCCATTCGACACCGCGATAAAAATCACTCAACTCTATGTAATTTAGTCGGAAAAGAAAGCTTAGTGTATTCTATTACTCCATCCGAGAATCTTCAATAAGAAAACTACCTCTTTATCGCAGGAAGCACAAAGCTACACTTAAAAAGACGAAGTGGAGTAGGCAACAACCAGAGATTTGCTCAACCTTGGGAAAGCGGACTGGGCGTGAAAACGGAAATTACTTACTGCTTTATTACGAGAAGCAAAATGCGAGGATTTTTTGACTTGATATAAGTGGTTTTATTTGAATAAAATAGTTCAAGACTAATAAAATCGTATTAAATGAATAACGATAGCAAAGAAAATGTCTAAGCTTTCTGATATTTTTTTCTCCAGAATTTGGAACAGTAGATGAGTGAATACATAAGGTATTGGGATTTTTGGTCATTCACCCCCGCCCCCCTCCCACCCCCACCGGAAAAAAATTTAAGACATCCATTTAATTTTTATAATACAAAAAGCACAAGTTATGGACATGTTATTGTTTCAGCAGGACAGTATACATTTCAATTACAAAAATGTTAGTACTGAAAATGCAAGGAAGTGTTATAGGAAAGAGACCTATTTCTGTATAAATAAAATTGGAAGTGCAGAAAAAAATGCAATTTTAATAATAAAAAAATAAATTGCGCAAATTTACATGTTTTTTGTAATTACTACGCTAAAAAACATTGTTAGATTGTCCCATGAAATCATTACGGATTTCGAGAGCGGCATTAAGTTATTGGTTAAACACCCCTAATCAGTGCTAAGAGATTAAAAAAAAAAAAAAAAAAAAAAAAAAAAAGTCTTCTGCACAAAATTAGTAAAATATGCAATATGTTTTTTAATTACCTCGTTACATTTTCCATTATTTAATTGGACACTGAACTTCAGGAAGCTAGTTTTTCTTTTGAATATATTGAATGCTACAGATTCAATTTGGAATTTAAAAAAAGAAAAACTATTTGTTATTACTAATTAATAACTATTAAAATGACTTGCCGAAAAAGTTTAATAATGCTTTTAACTCAATAACAAAATAATTATAACGATGTAAACGTATATAAATACTCAAATATGTGTTCGTAGCCAATGAGGGCAAACTAGAGGAGATGATTTGTAACCAATCCAAATTTTACAATACAGGCATTTTTATAAACCTTAAAACATATACTCTATATTTATTAACACATTCGCTGCCGGTCACGCGCTGCATGAGAAATTCTCAATCATTTAACAAAGAGGGCGAAGTTATCGGCAGCGAACGTGTTAAAGTATTACAGTAACATATTTTCTAAAATATTTTATTTACAAGGATGTATGAAGTTTAGTTTGTACTGCTTGTGCACATTCATATAGTGAGCATTATTGTCATAAAGTATTATGATATTGGAAGAAAAAAAAATATTTTAATACTTTTGACAACAAATTTGTCCCCTAAAAGTCCATTAAATCCTCATTTATATTTCTTCGTTAAAGGTATACATGAATTTCGTATTTGTTTTTCATAAGCGTATAAATTGATATTTGTTTTTTCAAAAACATATATATTGATATTCGTTTTTTCAAAAGCGTATAAATTTATATATATATATATATATTTTTTTAAGTGCATAAATTTTTATTTATTAATTCTTCAATATGTCAAAAGTTTTTACGACTGTATTCTCAAAATTAAACTCTGAATTTAAGTCCCCTATTTATTTTGATTATTTTATCTTTCTCTTTAATTTTTCTTTAAAATATGAGGACCCGAAAAGTAGGTCCAACTCCTAGATTTATTCATTCATTTCGTAGAAAGAATAAAGTAACACAAAAAATAATTTATCCACTTATATTATCCAAAATTTGTACTATAAAAAAACACTTATTATACAATAATTATTAAAATTGTTGGAAATATTGTCAGTTGCATATGGGTATACTGTGTGCGCATTATTTCGCGCTGCGTTCAGCAGAGCTTGTCAAAATCCTCTGAATTTTTTTGTTTTCACAAAACATATTGAATTTGCGGGGCGATGAATCTATTTTTAGTGAAATTGAATGATTATTTTAAATGACAGTCGTTTGAAAAGATATTTTTAAGGGTGTGTGTGTGTGTGGGGGGGGGGGGAATCAATATAACTTCCACATGGTTTTAACATATAAAAGAATCATGGATCCAGAAAATAGGTAATCTTTAATTTTCAAAAAGAAAATAAATTAAATAGTTGAACCATTCAAGCACAACTTTACAAATGCGCGCCGAAAAATATCGTTCCAAAACAAAATCTATCAAGGCTTTACTAAATAAAAGGAGAAAAAAATGTCAATTTAATCATTATACTTTGCAACTTCACTTAGTCCACGATTACTGGATGTGGATACTGAATTTATAACCTAGGGAGCAACAGATTCAGCATGGGTGCAGCTGTGTCCCACCGGGTGCCGCATACCTGCTTTTTCAGGCGGTTCGAACTCGCTTTCAATTAGCTGTAACTTATTAAATATTTCGAATTTCATAGAATGTTCTAAAGGCTTATTCTACATACTACAGGGATTCAAAAAAGTAAAATTATTATTTTTATGAGGCTCATAAGCGGTAGTCTGACCTTAAGTGTTCCAGTCACTCAGCGGCCGAATTCCTCTCGGTAATGTAAACTCTATGGGCGTTGGATGCATTCTTATATTCAAAATATCTCCTCAAGGAATTAATATTTTAAGTTCTTTTTTTCCGTGTTCTCTTAAAGAGTGTCACCGTTTTTTTCATAGTTGTCAAAATATTTCTAAAATTTATGTTCAATTTAATATTTTCTGTTTAAAAAACTGATGAACTGGAAGTAAAATTTTAACACTTCATATAAAGTTACTCATAGATTTTAGAAATATTTTAAAAACTAAGAAAAAAAAGAGATCCTTTAAAAAGAGAACACAGAAAAAAGAACTTAATTCCCGAGGAGGTATTTTTAATATAAAAATGCATCAAACGCCCATAGACTTAACATTACCGAAGGGAATTCGGCCTTCTGAAGCAAGGTCACATTATTTAACTGGGCGTAGTGGTGAGATTTTCGATAGAACGAAAACCACATTTTTTGAGACAACAAGCCAAAAAGCTTATTACGAATGTTTTTGTCAAAACCACATTTGGCGGTTTCCCTTCCAAACAATATCGCGGCTTTTGAATCTAAACATGAACTCTAACCTCTGTAATTTTTAAAAAGGAAACAAGTAAATTATGCAAGTTAAGATATATGCATCACCACTCTTGCTGGCTTTATATTGCTAAATAATCCCATGCATTATTACCAATTCAGCTGACATTAAAGTCATTCCCACGAAAAAGTTTTTTTTATATGCCAGTATAATGTGTGAATTTCCAATAGAGTGAACGCATCAGTAGTCGGCAGTATCAGTGTTAATAGACTGAGAATTCAAAATAAATAGAAATTTGCTTAATTTTTTCGAACATTTAAGTTTTAAAGATATCTATTCATTTTGAAAAAAAAAAAATAATAATAATTACACAGGTTGGTTGAAAATTACCTGGAGGTGAAAAAATTAAGTCAGCAATTCTTGTCGGTCGTTTGAAAGTCTGCTATAATCTGGTGAAGCTAAGCATCTTTTAAGAAGTGCGCATAAAAAAAATAGAAGTTAAAAATATTAATTTCCCGTGGAGATATTTTAAATATACGAATGCACAAAACGCCCATAGACTTTTACATTAATGATGGAAATTTCGAAGATGAGTGACCAGCTCCCTTAATCACTTGTTGTTGCTTCTGTCGGAATGAAATGAACCCCTTCAAAAAACTTTTAATGTTTCAAAAAACTCTGATAAAATAAACTCCGAAATTGAAGTGAATATAACAATACTTTTCAATGGATTTATCAATAAATGCTAAATAATTAGTTTTAATCCTTAACTGGTATGACAAAAATTGTAGAATAACTACTGTAAAGGTCTTTGAGACCGCATGATTAGAAGGTTTAAATCACTCTTAGGATACTTTTGATGAACTAAACTTCATGTACAGGGGTTATTAGGATTAAATTTCACATACTGAGAAGTCTATCAATTGTACTAGAACTTTAAACGAAAGAAAATCTCATCTAATACACAAAATTTTGCGAGCAGTAATAGTAAATAGAGTTAAACTGAAAATTACAATTATGAAAATTGAATAGAGATAGAGTTTATGAGACCGGCAACACCAGTTAAATGTAAAATTAAAATAAGTACACGAATCGAATTAAGAGGCTCGAATATAGTATGTTATCCATTACAAAAAGATACATAAAACTGTTTTTTTAGTTCATGTAGTTAAATTTAATTTATCAAACTTGTGTGATGTATCGCAAAGTGCTCAAATCATTTTTGAAATTTCTAAATATAAATTTTCATAAGGAGTATGTTGTAAATCAGACATAACTTGTTCTTATTTCGTCTTCTCTTTTTATTACATTCAAAAGCTAACGACCTATTTTCTCAACTTGATCAAAAATATATTTTTAAAAAGCCAATTTTGACCCGTATAATATTTGTTGCTATTCAAGTAAAAGTTCAATTTTTACTATCAAATGCAACTTCTTGTTGTTGTAGCACTTTTGACAGGTCAAAACGGCTACATCTGTTTATGTTTTTGGAGGCCCTAGGCATAGATGGAACGTATTCCTTTTCCCATGTTTATACTTTGTAGTAAGGCGGAATCATTTTCATAAGAGTATCACTTATTTATTTATTTTATTTATTTATTTATTTATTTATTTATTTTTTTTTTTAGTATAATCAGTCTTGGACCTTTTTAATCTCATAAACTAGATTAACTGTAGGTAGATCTCAGAAAAGTACATTTCATGCAACCCTGGATTACTGAAGCCATTTTATGAATGACGTCGTTACTAACCCTCATAAAATTGATGATATGCCTAATTTTTAACTTTAAAAACATAGTTTATTTCATACTCCGAATAATGAGTTTCGGTGATCTTTTATCCAAATATTTAATTTATGTGCTCCATATAAGGAAGAAATTAGAATGAGTATTTGAAATCCGCATAAAACAGTAATCATCAATAAATACCTAGCTTGATAGATAGTCCTATTTAAGAATAATAAGCTCAAAGCAGCTGCGGTTATTTGACAGCTTCCGAGCTCCGAGCCTTGAAAAGACGTAAAATATGAGGGCTTAGCTATACAAGGTTAATATATTCTTGAAAAATTGATTCCAAAAACAGAATTCCATATTTATGCATAGAACAATTATGTAGTAACAGGATATATTCATAAAGCATTGCAATCAGAGCAAATACATTTTTAGTCCCACTTTTTCTAAGAATTATATTTTGTTATCAGACAATAATATTAAGTGTTAATTAGTTTCACTCGTTGTTTTTTCAGGATTTAAAGTTCATGTTTGTTACATGAACACGTGCTCCATGTAAATATGATATTCTGCTTCAACTTCTTTAAAAACTTAATCGACAGTTTTAGAGGTCCCTAAATTTGGATGCTGAGATAATGTATTTCATGTACTTAAGCGGGAAGTTCGCATTCAAAAATAAGTCATATGTAAGGCAGAAATACGTAATTGATAGCGTAAAAAGATAGTGCTAAATCTTCAGAAAAGGTGGGCGTGTTTTCCTTCCTTGGTAGTTTTCCTAAGCATTCAATTGACATTTACGATCCTTATCAGACACAGTATTTTGGGAGAACCTACAGGAAAACGAATTCCCCTTCCCCCCAAATAATAAGAACCTTCCGTTCCCCGAAATAGTCGTTAAATGCCATTTAGTTAAATGATCCAGATACCAACCGGGTGGTTTTCCAGAAATCGGCGACCTGTTTATTCTATGTAATCTACATTTGCAAAACGGAAATAAACATCCACATGTTACAAATTACGCTTCAAATCAATTATTTTTCTCGTTTTAAATTGGAGGTAAATATTTAAATAGTAAACAAGATAACTAAGAGCGAAAGGTGTTTTATCGATGAAAGTCTGCTACAACATGAAGAAAAGTTTTCCTATGTAGTTCTATATGTCGTGGGCTGTTATAAAATAGAGTAATTAACCAAACTATGGAATTTCGTGGTTAGCATTTCATTTATTTATTTTTGCGAAAAATCTTCCATATTTTTCTAATAGAAACCTTCTCTTTACTTAATAAGACTTTTCGTAATTAAATAAAGCAAAGATTACTAGTTTAAAATGCTGGTAGATATTTTGAATTTATAGTGTCAAAACTTAGTTTTAAGCGGTGTTAATTCAAAGCGTTTTATTATTCAAAATACTAAAATTTACAAATAACTATTCCTTTATTTACCGAAAATGGACAATTTTAGAGAGTTGATTTTCTGAATAGATCCACAAAATACTTCATAATTCTTCACCAAATAATTAAAATGGTTAAAAATATTGGACGAACATTTTTTATATTATATATTTCATAAAGTTATACTAATTTTCATTTTATTTTTACAATATATATATATATTGAATATCCATATAAAATTGACATTTAATGTATGAATTAAAAAAAAAAAATTTAAATGTGCCACCCATTTGATTTTGCTAAATATTTTTTATGAGCTCTTTAATTAGTCTATCTTTTCTCAATAAAAAAAATTAAAAAGGTGTTTTTTAAAAAATTTGAGAATTTTTTTTTTTTTTTTTTTTTTTTTTTTTGAAATTTTTTCAATATCCACGTAAAACTGACAATTCATGTATTAATTTAATATATGTGTATATATTTTTTTAGATGTGCCACCCATTTTATTTTGCTAAATATTTTTATGAGCTTTTTATTAGTCAATCTTTTTTCAATTTAAAAAAGAATAAAGGGATGTTTTTGTAAAACTTGAGAAAAAATTTCCTTTCAGATTTTTTTATATATATATGTACTTTGAAGACACATAAACATAATAATCTAGCATAAAGATGATCTGGAGACTGATAAACTTCATTAATATTCAGTCAACTCGTAAATTATTTAATTATTGATAACAAAGTGGATGTCCCCCCCCCTCCCCCTACATTTCAAAGATTCCTGAGATACACATTTAGACAGATTATTCAATATCCTGTCAAAATAAAAATAACTGCCATATTTTCGTAACAAATCTAGATTTAACTTTTTTTTTTGGGGGGGGGGCATTTTTACGATTTTTGTCAAAATGATTCCAATTATTATGTCTAATCTTCATAAACAGAAATAAAATTACAATACAATCCCTCAGATACGTACAAGTAAGAACCAGAGGTTGTTCAGATTTAAAAATTATAAGCTAGTTAATTAGTTTTTGATTTTTCTAGTCCAGTTTTTTAATGTAGAAATCTACCTATCTACTTTTAAAAACCAATATTCTTGTTTAGTGAAATGCATTTGTTTTCATTCTTAAACCTTAACTACTGTTATGGCCTCATAGACACGCTGCTGTATTTAATTTTCACAATTCAACTTGTAATTTTCAGTTATTAATTAATTTTGATTCGTTTTGTAACTTAGTAGTATCGCTAAACATTTCTGAATGAGAGTTTTTATTACAATAATAGGTCTTAACATAAAGTTTAACACAAAAATAGTATCTTATAAATCAGTCGGCTTTTTATTCATTCTACGATCAAGCTGTCTCCGAAATAACTTGTATTATTTATGGAACAATTTTTGTCGCGGCAGTTAAGAAGTTAACTACTATTTGCAATCTCACATACTGCTACTTTTCTTTTTCGTTTTTTCCATGGTTTAATTTATGATTTTCAATTTAACTATAAATACTAGTGAAATTTACTCATACTTTTGCATAACTCATTTGTTTTAGGAGAAACAAGATAAAAAACGCACTGCGTATCTTTGCACCACCACTGCATACGTTTACCCCAACCGACTGAAAAAAGATATGCTGAACAATGCTTTTTGAAAATTACAATTTGATTGAATACTGGTTGGTGGTGACACGTGCCTAATGTTCTAATATAATATTTTAATCATTCATCACATAAGTTTAGGCCAATACGTTTGTTAAAAATCAAAATTTATGGAAAGTATCTTCTAACCCCTCCTCCCCTACTCTATATATTCTTTAATAGATAATACTTATTTTTTGTTACATATATGCTCTGAATATTTGTTTATGATTCTACAATACAATACACAAGATTCTAAGCTGTGTCCTACAATAAAATAAACATCAATTTAATTTTGTGAAACAAATTTTAAAATTACTTTTTTAGAATTATATTTTTTTTATTATTATTTGTCAGTGCATTTTTATACTTTATTGATGAAACAGTTTTAGATTTAAAAAAAAAAAAAAAAAAAAAAAAAAAAAAAAGGATATGGTTGTTATAGTACTTATGTTTACATTATTTTATTTTTATTTATATCATTATGAAGACTATAGGTAAAACAAAATTTAAAGTACCGATAGTAAGCCAAAATTTTAGCATACAGAAAATTCTAATAATTTTAAAGGGTATCCTTATTATTAGTAGTTTTGTGAAATAGGTAGGTAAAATTAGGAAAGCGAGGGGATGTAATTGGAATTTATAAATTTCTCAGAATATATACAGCTTGCAAAATATATGAAAGGGGGAGTAATGTTTGAAAGGGCGTACATTTGGTATAAATTTATACTTTTTACATTTTTTAAAGAAGGTGCAAAGTTCAAATTGTTTCAATGAATAGTTTTATAAATCAGTTTATATTTAATCTTAATTATTGTCTTTTAGTGAGTATAATGAAAATTTTGTTTGAATGCATACTGGAAATTAATTTTCCATAATATGGATTTTATACTTTATTAAAATAACATTAAAACAAGTTTTTAGAAACAAATTTACAGCCTAATTATAATATTTGTTTATTATTATTACATGTATTTTTGAAGAATTTTGAACTTTAACAATACTTTAGATACAGTCTGTAAAAAAAAATAATAAAAAAATTTCTCAAAAATTTCAAAAAACACCTTTTTAGTTTTTTTTTTTAAATTATTAAATGGTTTCCTTATAAACTATGCATATAAAAAAAATCCAGACAAATCAAATGGATGGCACATGTGAAAAAAAAATTAATTACACATTTTCATATTTCTCTACACTCCTTAGATAAAATATTTTTTTTAAACAGCATTTGAATTCTAAAATGCTTTACAGAACATTTTTTTAATAAAATACATTATTAAGAATCTCTAAAAAAAATATGTCTACTTTTATTAATAATATTTAGAAAAATAAGCATTTTTATCAAGCATTACATGTTTCATTTTCAGCGAAAAATTAACTGAGAGGGGTATTTTTAAATGCTTATAAGTCATGAGAAATTTATTATTATAAATTGAAATTTGGTGAAAAAACATATCTTTAGACATTGCTTTTATGTATAATATTTCATAGAAATCTGTGAAGGTGGGTGACATTATCTGGATGAAGTGACATGGAATGACCCTGTTAACATTTTTCTGGCAAAAAATTTAACTGTATTCCAGTTCTAATATGGGTGAACGTGAAGAAATAAGGTGCTTATTTCACTACTACTGCTTTCAGTTTTATTTGCACTTTCTTTCAAATTTACACACAATCGAAGAAAGGGAAACTTTTTTTCAATACAATGGGTTTGCAAGCAAATAAGTCTGCTTATCATATGATCAGTGTTAACATTTAGAATGGTTTATCACATAAATCTGATAAAACTCAAATAGAAACTTAATAGAAGATCACGACGTGTGAAAGCGAAAGTTGGATAATTTAAAATTTTTGTTATTTGAACTGTGTCGAAGAAATTTATATCATTTCGAACGTCAAGTGATTATTATTAGAATAATGTAGTTGATGAAATTTGTAATCTACTTTTATCATTTTAAAACAGATAAGGTACTGTATTTACAATTGGCATTTTTCAATTAAATAAAATTGTTTTTAGTCATTTATGAGCACTTTATTGAGATTATTATTACTGTATAATAATTATAGAAGTTGTTTTAATTTTTTCCTAACCATATATTACACAACTTTTTATAAATTAACATAATGTATAATATTTACGTTAGTAAATCATTCTACCTATTAACATTTGCAGTAACAAAAAATGAATGAATGGGAATTATATTAGTATTTTTTTTTTTTAATAATTATCACTATTACAGCAAAAAAATATTTCGTTTGAACATTAAAAATTTTAATATTAACTGTTTTTAAAATGTTGAACAATAGAAGCAGTGCATTCAGGCATGGGTTCACAGACCGAACAATTAAAACTTGGTTAATAATGAAATTTATAAATATATAAAATGCCCCAGGGGTACACAAAAATAATGTGCATTCTCGGGCCCTTTCAGGGACAGAAGAATTTTATTCATAAAATGACGAAATAAATAACTGACACCAGAATATTCAGAAGAATTTATTAGGAAATAAAAACCCGCTACTTTGAACTTTCATTTCAAAAGCAAAATTTTATTAAAATTTTCTTGGTATTATTTGTCAGTTTTGGAATTAGACCCTCTAGCCACCGCTTTTGAAAGGGTTAAATACCTTGATTTTGAGTAGATGGTCGTTTTAAGTATAGATAGGATTATCTTTAAAATGGATAAGTAATACTGCAAAAACAAAAACACTTGCTTTATTTTGCCTAAGACGATTTTCTACCATTTTAAAGTATTACAGTGGGGGTATTTATAAGTTTTTCTTTTTTATATACTCCCAATTCATTCCTATGGATGCTGAAATTTGATAAAACGCTGAGTTTACGTCTATACAACACCAGTATTTTTTCTAAGCTTTGCCGCGGAAAACAAACTATCTCAAAAATTCGAGGAAGAAATTTCGTTTATATTCAAATATTTTATAGATATTTTTATCCGTTATTTATGTACTTGTTCTTAAGAAAGATGGGCCCTACCAGTGGCCAAGAGGTTCTGAACTCTCTACTGGTAAACGGCAGGTGCTGGGTTCGAACCCAATCGCAGCCGTCGGCCTAACCGTTCGGAGTTTTCGTGGTTTTCTTCGAACCTTGCGTAAACACGGTTTAGGTTCCCTTAGAAAGACCCCCACGAAGGGCACTACTCTCCCTGGGCCTATATCTCTCGCGTAGATAATCGGCTGACACAAAATAAAACTTAAAGATGTTGGGAGAGGAAAAGGCGAGATTGATATTTGTGAAGAACTGAACGATATAAAACTACATTATCACTTTTTCCACAGAATATGTTTTATGAACATTTTAATACATTCTTGGAAGGCATGTGTTCTCTAATGATCTAATTAAATAACCGGCTTTGAAGCAACGTAATTATATATTTTAGCATTTAATTACTGTCATTTCAATTTCGGAATAAATCTATATCTAAACAATTTGAGTAACAATTCATTTGATGGGGCATACACATCTGCACTGATCAAATTAATTAAATATTACTTATTTTGCGCAACTAATTATAAAATTACCTTAATCATATAAATACAGAGATAATTTAACTAAAATATCTTAGAACTGAATAAACATAAAACATCATCAATAACGTATTAGTCATTAGTGTTATAGTTATAGTCTCTGGATGAAAAATGTAAAAATGATGCTTCGATGTATATAATAAAATTTGAATACTTTCCATTTTCAGAACAAATTTTATTGTGTGGGGAGCATAAATTTTATTGAAAATTTATAGATTTTGTTTGCAGACATTGTTTAAACAAAAGTTTTTTTTTTTTTTTTTTTTTTTTTTTTTTTTTTTTAAACAGACTTAGAATGATAGTTTAACATATAAATGCAGGAAATCCTTTAAAAACCCTACTGGGATACTTATCAGTTTATCTCACATTTTAAATAAATTTACATTGAGTTTCACTTTTATGCATTAATTTCTACCCCCACCTTTGTTTGCTAACATATTGTTAGATAAAACTAATCATTATACTTGTGATTAGTAAAATTCTCATATAGTTAAGATGCTAATACATTGATGAAAAATAATCTTTTTTTTATTATTCAAAGATAAAAAGAAAAAATATTTGTATTAGCTCCTAGTAATTTTTAAATAGTAAGTTTTTATAAAAAATTGATCACATAATCACTGATTCTCTTTAGATATATTACACTGTATAATAATCTATCAAATATTTAAGCTTTAAAGAGGAAGTGTAGTATTAAAATTTCTCTTTCTTTAAAAGGATTACACAAAATACCAAAATAAAAGATATATATATATATATATATAAATCTTAACAGATTTAAAAAAAAAATAAACCTTTTGTTTATCCAATATTTATTAAAACGGGTAAATATAATCATATTATCTAATAATATTTACATCCAATTTTACAATTACCATATTTATCAGTTTATTTTTTTTTTTTATAGGGAAATCATGCATTAAATAAAAAAAAATATTTTTATTGTTGTTATTAAAAACAACTATCGTTTTTATTGTAATACAATATCAAGATTTCATTTGTAGCCTTTGATGAATTAACGGATCATGATAATTTTAATTAAAAAATAAAATAAATAAAATTATCAATGTCTCTTCTTAAAATTCTTTTAATATAAAAAAAAAATCATTCATTTTATCTTTATAAAGAATACTTGGTAAAAAAATTTAATTCAGTGTCTGGCACTATAGATAAAACCGAATAAAATATTTTTTAATCTGCTTAGGAGAAAAAGAATATAACACTTACGTTTTTTCGGAAAAATCCAATGCACAAAGAAACGAACAGTTTCAGAAAATCCGCCACAAATCCAAACGTCAGAGAATGTGACAACTGACTCACAGCGCACGTTTCTTTAGATCTGCCTCAATCAAAATTAGCTACGATACTAAATTCGAGCAGGGTTACTAGCTTGGCATTGTTTTCGCCAGCTATAGTTTAACTACTACGAGATCCTTTCGGCTCTTGTTTAAATGAGCAACAGTTAGTTTCATTTTTTTTCTCCCTAAAACAAAAATTGATTTGAACAAATACATTATGTAATTCAACAAATTTCTGAAATTTTCCGTAACAGAAAAATCGAATTAGTTGCCATGTGCTGAATTGATTGAGTTCGAAAATTTTGATTCTCCATGAGTTTCATTCTTAAATTCCGTCACGACTTTTCGTGTAACCATAATCTGGCTGTGAGAGAAAGCATCTCTGTAGAATTGGAAAGTTTACGATGTTATTCATTCAGTCAAGACAAGAAAAAATTCCGATATAAATCGTTCATTGGACTTGTTGCGGTTTTGCTATTCATTACAAATGAATGAAAATTTACCCTTTTGAAATCCTTCGTGTAAATATACTCTGTATAACTATAATTTGTGAGCTCACGATTTTTAATATTAATTTTGCTGAAAGTAATTATGAGAAATTATAAAACTATTATTATTATTATTATTTCATTCTTACGCGAGAGTAATAATGAAAAACTGCAAAAATGTAATGCAAATTTTAGTTTTGAAACTTATTAATTACTATGATGAATAATTAAAAAATAATCATTCTTTAAATTGTATATTTTTTTTTCATTAAAAATATTTAGGACTTACTTTTGAAAAGTATGTTCAACCCGAAATATTCTCAGCCCGAAATCGATCCGAACCAGAAATATTTAAAATCAACCCGAGCCAAATTCGCCGAAAAAAATCTAAAATATAGCATACAGTAAAAATCTTCTGACGGAATCGCATATAAAGAAAAAAATGCTTTATTAAAAAAAAAAAATCCCTTCTTAGCTCGTATTATATATATATATATTCTATAATATTGTATTAATTTTGCATAGATGAATAAATGTTTTTAGTTTAAATCAAGATTCCGTCATAGGCATGTTCTTTTTAGGTGTGTTCGTAATTAAATAAATACCTAGTACCTATAGTTGTCGTCTGATCCGTCCGTGCACTTGTCCGCATTTAAAAGCGCAAAAACTACCCAACTGAATGGTTTGAAAATTTAAATATATAATTGTTGAAGAATTTTGACGAGTCATTTCAAATTTTATGAAAATCGGATGAATAGTTCAAATACAGGGACAGTCAAAAGTATTCCGTTACATTGCGGCCAGAGGGGAAAAATTGTTTCAAGAGCATTTCAATGATGTTACATCCATTCCAAAAAATATGAAATTGATATGCATTTATAAAGTGCAATAAACGATACATTCTGTAAAATATGTGGTGCAAAGAATGTTCATTAATCATTTACAGGATCACACAAAAGAATTTCTTGACACAATGGTAAAAAGAAAACATTGTTTGGGGTATATTAATTATGTTAATTTTCCGCATGCATTGAAATTCGTATACGTTGCTGAGGTTTACTAATAGTTGCTTCCTCTACAATTGAAGGAGTATACAAATGAACACACAAACAATTACAGCTAAAAGTATTCCGTTACATTACGGTCAAAGAGAAAAATAGTTTAAGTGCATTTTATTTATGTTAAATGAACGAGTGTAACATTTACTGCAGGAAGATACGAATATTTATAAAATTGGTTATAGTACGAACGCATCTCATTTGCCACGTTTGACGTGCAATTTCAAACTGGTTTAATATGTTTTACTATATTTTAATTTATCTATATTTTAAGCACTTCGGGATGAGCGTTTTTTACAAAACTTTTAATCCATTATAACCGGTTTTCTAAAACAGAAATTTTTGCCTAATTTAATTGGGAAATTGCTATAATTAAATAAAGGAAAATTTACAAAAAAAATTTTACCAGTGAAAATAATCAAGTATTCTGAGCACCTAATGTGGCACGTATACTGGTCGCTCGACCCCAAGTGGTTCATAAGCAAGGAAATATAGTATTCTCTAAGAAGAATAAATTTTAATGTTTAATTGTAGAATAATGGCGGTTTGAAAATAAATGCATTTTTTGTAAAAACACTTGCGTCAGGCCAAATTTTACTGATCTTTGAACGGACCAGGCTACGCCGCGCCGTGACAATGACTTTCATGCAGGCTGGCTCACAATCTGGACCAAAAGCTTAGTCACGTGAAGACTAGGAAAAATAAAATCAGACCGGGCTTGGTACGAAAATATAAGTTAGTTCCGACCCGGTCTGATCCTCCAGGAAAAAGTAATGCCCGTGAACGGCCCAACCCGAAAGAATAGTGACTAAGTCCGGTCCGGCCCGATTCTTCTGAAAAATTAAAGTCTGCCCCGAATTGCGTGAATGAAAATTGGCCCGAATCCGGTACGAGGCCCATTCACATCTCTGATTACAATTAGCGAAATATTAATTCTGAGATAATATCAAAAATTTCTTGAACATTTCATGACATCATCGTCAGAAGACCTGTGTGGTGATGATTTTATTTTGCAACATGAATTAGTATCTTCACACAGGCCAATATCGACCAAGAACTGGCTTAGCCAACATCAAATTAAAGTACTTTTCTGGCCGTCTAATTCGCCGGATTTAAATCCAATAGAGAATTTATCAGGAAAGGCTGTAATATATTGTGACAAAAAACAATATTAAGCTTTTTTCCAGCATAAAATGGACAAAGTCGGTCATTTCTGGGCAAAAAACACTGTAAACCATTTATAGTTAGTAGTAGGAAAAGGAGAGTTTAAGCTCAAGCGCAGGTGGGACGGTGGGACCGCGCAGCATCCCTCCGGCTGCCCCACCTGCTCCTCCTGGTCCCGCCTGCGGTGCCGCCGCTCGAAATCATACTATAAGATGAAGATTAATTTTGTATTTGAATTTTAAACAACCGTAGTTTTAATGAGTATTATTAATTAAGCGAAACAATTAAAATTTCAGTTTTTTAACCATTTTATTTAGATTTCTTCAACTACAAGATGAGATTATCAATTTAACTCAAGAAAGTTAAACATATATTTGAATTTTGCTTGATAGACATCTTAATGAGTAGTATTAATTAAGTAAAAACAATAGAAAATATCCAGTTTTATAGAAAAAGACTGATTTCTTACGATTTTTATCAACTATATGATCAATGTAACGACTTAAAAGTTGAAAGTTAAACATGTATCCTAGTTTTTCAACAGCTATAGCCTTAATGAGTATCGTTAATTAAGTAAAAAAACAATGGAAAATATCAAGTTTTATGGAAAAAGACTGCTCTCTTACGATTTTTATCAACTTAAGAGAGAAAACTTAAACATACATTTCAGTTTTTCAACAGCTATAACCTTAATGAGCATTCATAATTAAGTAAAAAACAATGGAAAATATCGATTTTTATAGAAAAAGGCTGATTTCTTACGATTTTTATCAACTGCAACATCAGTGTATCGACTTACAAGTTGAAAGTTAAACATGCATTCTAGTTTTTCAACAGCTATAATCTTAATGAGTATCGTTAATTAAGTAAAAAACAATGGAAAATATCAAGTTTTATAGAAAAAGACTGATTTCTTACGATTTTTTCAACTCAAACTTCAGAATATCAATTTGATAGAAAGAAATTTAAGCATGCATTCCAGTTTTGGACAACCATTTCCTTCATGAACATTATTAATTAAGCAAAACAGAAAATATTAAATTTTTAACTGATTTCTTCATATTTTTTATTTATTTATTTATTTTTTAATATAAAATCAGAATACACAACTTAAAATAGAAATTTAAACATATTTTTTAGTTTTTGAACAGTCGTTACCTCAAAGAATTTCGATAATTGAACAATTAACAAAGGAAACTAATGATTTTTTAACGAAAAAAGACGAATTAAACGAATTTGGTTAACTTTTACTCTAATTGGAAATTTCATCGTACTTTATGTATACCAGCTAAGTAGAATTTTAATGCATAAACGAATAATTTAAAGAAATCCCCAACACACAAATGTGAACCTGCAGAGCATTTCTTATTACGTCATATCTAAACTAAAACTTTTTTCTGCAACCCCACCATGCATGCATTCCAGGTAGGGGAACATAACAAAGAATCTTGACGTCACAACTTACAAAGGTATACAAATGTTTACGTTCAAGAAAAAGTATCACATAGAGTGAAAAAAAAGAAGAGATTTAAGTTATTTATCCATTCTAGTTTTATAACAGTTACTACAACATCTCCAAATTAAAATTTAGAAGTCATAATGAGTATAATTAATTAAGCAAAATAATAGAAATATTAGTTTTTCAGAGGGGAAAAGACGAATTTAAACAAATTTTATTAGTTTTACACTAGTTTAATAATAATTTTAAGGAGGAAAAAGACGAATTTAAACTTTTTTTTTTTTTAGTTTTACACTATTTTTTCTCATTTCCAACATGGATATATCAATTTTAACAGAAGAATTAAACGTATATTATAGTTTTTAACAACAAAATCTTAACAAGTATCATTAATTAAACAAAAATAAATATCAGTTTTAAAGAAAAGACGAATTTGAATAATTTTACACTAGTATTTTCAAAAGCAACATGGAAATATCAATACTTATTCACATATTTCACTTATTCACTGTATTCAATACTATATTTAATAAATTTGGATACACTTTAAGAATTTCCTAATCTATAATTAAATATTAGCTGTATATTTAATGTTACCCATGTTTTCAACATTAGTTCATAATCGTGAATTTTGTATTTTAAATACCATATATTCAGGTTCAGATTATTTTCACTTGAAATCATACAGAATTTTTTAACAGAGTTTGTTTTTGAAATCATTGAAGCAACTGTATTTAATATTTTTAACACCAATTTTCTAAGATTTTCTAACATTTTCCGATTATACATTCTTCAGAAGTACATTTCTAAATGCTACAATCACTTTACATATCGAAAAGATATCATTGAAGCAACTGTATTTAATATTTTTAATACCAATTTTCTAAGATTTTTTAACATTTTCCGGTTATACATTCCTCAAAAGTTATTATTACGTATTCTAAACAATAGCAAATATTAATTTTAAGAATAAAAAGACGAATTTAAACAAATTTTATTAGTTTTACACTATTTTTTCTCACCTCCAACACGGATATATCAATTTTAACAGAAGAATTAAAC
The DNA here is from genome assembly GCA_964019185.1 of Maratus speculifer. Lineage (NCBI taxonomy): Eukaryota > Metazoa > Arthropoda > Arachnida > Araneae > Salticidae > Maratus > Maratus speculifer. Next base: position 173,746,704 of record OZ025299.1, read on the forward strand.
GTATATTTTAGTTTTTAACAACAAAAATGTAATAAGTATCATTAATTAAACAAAAATAAATACCAATTTTCAAGAAAAGACAATTTTTTACACAAATTTTCAACTTTGAAATACATCGCTTACATATATTGTTACAGTATATTACTAAACTTAAACTTTTTAAAAAGTTTGAATGTCTTTACAAAGGGTTCATACTTATATTTTTCACGTCTTGACTGCATTCGAAATCTTACAACAAAAGTATACTTTTATTATTATTATTATTATTATTATTCTAGAAAACCTAAAAAATCGTTTCTTGCTGCTTTAGACACTTGACATATTAAAACTACTCTACCTATATAATTAATCAAATTAGGACATGATTCATCTTACACTTCAAAATTTCTGAATTTTTACAATACTTATTTTCATCAAACTTTATTCTTGATCCTATATATTTTAATAGCACAGAATTTTCACATCTGTTTTTATCTACTTATCAGAAAATTATTAAAACACCCAACAACATTTTTCAAATATGAATATTATCTTTACAATTTAATGATGCAAAACATACACGAATACAAAGTTTAATTTTTACAAACATTTCATATTTCAAACCAAACTATTCGAAATTTTCACAACGTAAGAGCAAACATTAGACGAACTTTTTAACATTAATATTGCTTAGATCTTTTCATCATAACTTTTAACTATGATAATTATCCATTTTTAGGTTGATTGTCGAAAAACTGTAACTGAAATTACATAAACTTAATGTAAAAAACCATGTTCTCACACAATTTCTTGAAATTCAACAAAGAATTGACTATTACTCCAATACTTATCTACTTCAATCTCGACTCTCGATAGTATATAGATATTACATCATTACATACTTACAACTCTTTTCAAACGTTTATCAGAAAATCAAGCCAATCAAAGTCTAGTAGTTATCACACCTGTTCCTCAGAAATATTACTATCATATGAAACAGTAAAGAAAATTAATAGATATTTAATATTTAATAACTTCATACGTGAAATTACTGTCGAATGAGAATACTAATAATCAATAAAATCAACTGTTGGACAAAAAAATAGTACAGATTACCGAAAATTCAAATCATTTTTTCTACAAAAATTACAAAAATTAACAAATGAATGACCAGTTAGAGAAATAATTAAAAAAAATAATGAACATATTTACAAATTTATTAAAATCACACCTTTTTCTGGATTACAAACCACAATTTCTTGAAAAATTTAACACCGAATTTGTAAGATTTTAATCCTAGTATTACATACACTCAATAAATATTCAAAATTAACAAAAAAATAATTTTTTTAGTCTCATCAATAAGCAGAAATTCTATATTAAAAGAATATTTTCATAGTAGTACTTATAAAAATGAGAGTTTACAAACTGATTTTCATAATTTTATCACATTTAAACTTAATTTTTATACATAAAACATTATTTAATCAAATTTTATACTTTCTAATTCAGTAAAATTCAATACTTTTTTAGTTTTTAAACCAATACCACAATATTTATTTACATCAAACTTGATTCTTTACCTTTTATATTTCCACATTACACAAGTGAGTTAAATACTAACTTGGAACGGGAGTTGAAGTCAATTGATTCAATTCGATTTTCATCGTATACGCATTTCCCCTACACGAAATTTCTTACTTCTATAATCATCTAATGTATTAAAACTAATCTACTCATATTTTTAATCAATTCATCAGATGTTTCATCTCGCACTTCTGAATTATCATCCACCAAGTTGCTTAAAATATAAATACTATCTTTAAAGTTTTAATGTAGTATACATGACTAATCTTGAGTTTCCATCTATACTATTAATCAAATTATCATATGTTTCATCTTACAGTTCAACGATTTCTGAATTATCGTCCATCTAGTTGTTTAAAATATTAATAAAATGTTTATAGTTTTTGATTATACATAGTATGTATGAATACAATCTTTAATTTTTAACAGTTCATATTTCAAATAACCTATTTTCGAAACCAAACTATGTGAATTTTACCACAATACTTATCATCATACAGAGATTTGTGTTTCATACTTTTTCTAAAAATTATCAGATATGTACTCCTCAGAGGAATTTCTATCATATGAATAAATGAAAAAAAAATTAATTTATATTAAACGTACAGCGAAATTTGATTGCAATATATATGTATTTAATAAAAATAAATAAATGAGCGATTATTTATACATTAAACCTTTACTAAATATATATTTCTTGCGTTATAAAGATGTTTCAACAAGATGAACCAAAACAGCAGCAAACTTCAGAAATTAATGATCTGAATGATTCATCCCTAGCACATGTAGCGTTAATGAATAATACATATGTAAGTACTTATATGAAAAATACTAGAATTCGTATATGAATCGTAATTAGAGTAAATATAAAATGATTTGTCTTACTGCCTACACTTTAACAAATGCCTTTTTACCTATATTGTTGAAAAGAATCCTAATTGTTTGCATTTTATTTCTATTACAGATGTGTTCTATTTGCTACAAACATTTCTTAAGTAAATCGAATTTAACAGAACATACAAAAATCCATACAGGTGAAAAACCTTACACTTGGGAAGATTACCAAATGCTGTTTTCAAGAAGGCGTGAATCAAAAGTGCACACATCATCATATAAAGCATCGTCAGTTATATGTAAACTTAGTGAGGATATTCAAAAATTATTCAGACGTTTGAAGAATTTAGACATAAAGGAAGATATTTAGACTATATATCCATCATATTTTCATAACACTTACCACAATATCTCAAACTTAAAATTTGGAAGACATACACACTGCTGAAAAGTAATTTTGTTACCCGTGATTCTTCTAACCAACATGAATGTATAGATATTATTTTGCAATGTATCCTTTAAATGCTCACATTAAATATTCCTTTATATACATATATCGTTGTGTTTATTTTTTAAAAACCTATTACATTAATAAAATAAGTTACACACACGTACATACACATAACATTTTAAGTGAAACAACACTCTCACAACTTAAAAAATGCATAAGAACATACAAAAATAAGCAGATGTATGAAAAAATATGCAAATTTACAAAATAATTTCACTGTTTTCTAGAAATACCAACAAAAAAATATTTAAAGTATAAAAAAATTACAAAAGTGAAAAGAAAAACACAAATGTAAAACAAAAATCACAAAGTGAAAAACTCACAACAAAGTTTTTGAAAAAAAAAAAAATTTACAACAAAAATTTTTTTACAAAAACCAAAACTTCAAAAATATTTTTCCAAAAAAATTTTTTTTCAAAAACATTTTTTACAAAAAAATTTTTTTTTCAAAATAAGTTTTTACAAAAGTAAAAAATAAAAAATCACAACGTTAAAAATATGAAAAATTTTAGTTAAAAAAAGTGTAAAAAAAATTGCAAAAAAAATTGCTAAAATTTCAAAAAAGTTACGAAAAAAGTATCAAAATTTTTGTTCTTTTTAATAGTAAATACAATGGTTTCACCATTGCATACTGTATTAAAAAGAACAAAAATTTTGATAACTTTTTTGATAACTTTTTTGAAATTTTTGCAATTTTTTTTGCAATTTTTTTTACACTTTTTTTAACTAAAATTTTTCATATTTTTAACGTTGTGATTTTTTATTTTTTACTTTTGTAAAAACTTATTTTGAAAAAAAAATTTTTTTGTAAAAAATGTTTTTGAAAAAAAATTTTTTTGGAAAAATATTTTTGAAGTTTTGGTTTTTGTAAAAAAATTTTTGTTGTAAATTTTTTTTTTTCAAAAACTTTGTTGTGAGTTTTTCACTTTGTGATTTTTGTTTTACATTTGTGTTTTTTCTTTTCACTTTTGTAATTTTTTTATACTTTAAATATTTTTTTGTTGGTATTTCTAGAAAACAGTGAAATTATTTTGTAAATTTGCATATTTTTTCATACATCTGCTTATTTTTGTATGTTCTTATGCATTTTTTAAGTTGTGAGAGTGTTGTTTCACTTAAAATGTTATGTGTATGTACGTGTGTGTAACTTATTTTATTAATGTAATAGGTTTTTAAAAAATAAACACAACGATATATGTATATAAAGGAATATTTAATGTGAGCATTTAAAGGATACATTGCAAAATAATATCTATACATTCATGTTGGTTAGAAGAATCACGGGTAACAAAATTACTTTTCAGCAGTGTGTATGTCTTCCAAATTTTAAGTTTGAGATATTGTGGTAAGTGTTATGAAAATATGATGGATATATAGTCTAAATATCTTCCTTTATGTCTAAATTCTTCAAACGTCTGAATAATTTTTGAATATCCTCACTAAGTTTACATATAACTGACGATGCTTTATATGATGATGTGTGCACTTTTGATTCACGCCTTCTTGAAAACAGCATTTGGTAATCTTCCCAAGTGTAAGGTTTTTCACCTGTATGGATTTTTGTATGTTCTGTTAAATTCGATTTACTTAAGAAATGTTTGTAGCAAATAGAACACATCTGTAATAGAAATAAAATGCAAACAATTAGGATTCTTTTCAACAATATAGGTAAAAAGGCATTTGTTAAAGTGTAGGCAGTAAGACAAATCATTTTATATTTACTCTAATTACGATTCATATACGAATTCTAGTATTTTTCATATAAGTACTTACATATGTATTATTCATTAACGCTACATGTGCTAGGGATGAATCATTCAGATCATTAATTTCTGAAGTTTGCTGCTGTTTTGGTTCATCTTGTTGAAACATCTTTATAACGCAAGAAATATATATTTAGTAAAGGTTTAATGTATAAATAATCGCTCATTTATTTATTTTTATTAAATACATATATATTGCAATCAAATTTCGCTGTACGTTTAATATAAATTAATTTTTTTTTCATTTATTCATATGATAGAAATTCCTCTGAGGAGTACATATCTGATAATTTTTAGAAAAAGTATGAAACACAAATCTCTGTATGATGATAAGTATTGTGGTAAAATTCACATAGTTTGGTTTCGAAAATAGGTTATTTGAAATATGAACTGTTAAAAATTAAAGATTGTATTCATACATACTATGTATAATCAAAAACTATAAACATTTTATTAATATTTTAAACAACTAGATGGACGATAATTCAGAAATCGTTGAACTGTAAGATGAAACATATGATAATTTGATTAATAGTATAGATGGAAACTCAAGATTAGTCATGTATACTACATTAAAACTTTAAAGATAGTATTTATATTTTAAGCAACTTGGTGGATGATAATTCAGAAGTGCGAGATAAAACATCTGATGAATTGATTAAAAATATGAGTAGATTAGTTTTAATACATTAGATGATTATAGAAGTAAGAAATTTCGTGTAGGGGAAATGCGTATACGATGAAAATCGAATTGAATCAATTGACTTCAACTCCCGTTCCAAGTTAGTATTTAACTCACTTGTGTAATGTGGAAATATAAAAGGTAAAGAATCAAGTTTGATGTAAATAAATATTGTGGTATTGGTTTAAAAACTAAAAAAGTATTGAATTTTACTGAATTAGAAAGTATAAAATTTGATTAAATAATGTTTTATGTATAAAAATTAAGTTTAAATGTGATAAAATTATGAAAATCAGTTTGTAAACTCTCATTTTTATAAGTACTACTATGAAAATATTCTTTTAATATAGAATTTCTGCTTATTGATGAGACTAAAAAAATTATTTTTTTGTTAATTTTGAATATTTATTGAGTGTATGTAATACTAGGATTAAAATCTTACAAATTCGGTGTTAAATTTTTCAAGAAATTGTGGTTTGTAATCCAGAAAAAGGTGTGATTTTAATAAATTTGTAAATATGTTCATTATTTTTTTTAATTATTTCTCTAACTGGTCATTCATTTGTTAATTTTTGTAATTTTTGTAGAAAAAATGATTTGAATTTTCGGTAATCTGTACTATTTTTTTGTCCAACAGTTGATTTTATTGATTATTAGTATTCTCATTCGACAGTAATTTCACGTATGAAGTTATTAAATATTAAATATCTATTAATTTTCTTTACTGTTTCATATGATAGTAATATTTCTGAGGAACAGGTGTGATAACTACTAGACTTTGATTGGCTTGATTTTCTGATAAACGTTTGAAAAGAGTTGTAAGTATGTAATGATGTAATATCTATATACTATCGAGAGTCGAGATTGAAGTAGATAAGTATTGGAGTAATAGTCAATTCTTTGTTGAATTTCAAGAAATTGTGTGAGAACATGGTTTTTTACATTAAGTTTATGTAATTTCAGTTACAGTTTTTCGACAATCAACCTAAAAATGGATAATTATCATAGTTAAAAGTTATGATGAAAAGATCTAAGCAATATTAATGTTAAAAAGTTCGTCTAATGTTTGCTCTTACGTTGTGAAAATTTCGAATAGTTTGGTTTGAAATATGAAATGTTTGTAAAAATTAAACTTTGTATTCGTGTATGTTTTGCATCATTAAATTGTAAAGATAATATTCATATTTGAAAAATGTTGTTGGGTGTTTTAATAATTTTCTGATAAGTAGATAAAAACAGATGTGAAAATTCTGTGCTATTAAAATATATAGGATCAAGAATAAAGTTTGATGAAAATAAGTATTGTAAAAATTCAGAAATTTTGAAGTGTAAGATGAATCATGTCCTAATTTGATTAATTATATGGGTAGAGTAGTTTTAATATGTCAAGTGTCTAAAGCAGCAAGAAACGATTTTTTAGGTTTTCTAGAATAATAATAATAATAATAATAATAAAAGTATACTTTTGTTGTAAGATTTCGAATGCAGTCAAGACGTGAAAAATATAAGTATGAACCCTTTGTAAAGACATTCAAACTTTTTAAAAAGTTTAAGTTTAGTAATATACTGTAACAATATATGTAAGCGATGTATTTCAAAGTTGAAAATTTGTGTAAAAAATTGTCTTTTCTTGAAAATTGGTATTTATTTTTGTTTAATTAATGATACTTATTACATTTTTGTTGTTAAAAACTAAAATATACGTTTAATTCTTCTGTTAAAATTGATATATCCGTGTTGGAGGTGAGAAAAAATAGTGTAAAACTAATAAAATTTGTTTAAATTCGTCTTTTTATTCTTAAAATTAATATTTGCTATTGTTTAGAATACGTAATAATAACTTTTGAGGAATGTATAACCGGAAAATGTTAAAAAATCTTAGAAAATTGGTATTAAAAATATTAAATACAGTTGCTTCAATGATATCTTTTCGATATGTAAAGTGATTGTAGCATTTAGAAATGTACTTCTGAAGAATGTATAATCGGAAAATGTTAGAAAATCTTAGAAAATTGGTGTTAAAAATATTAAATACAGTTGCTTCAATGATTTCAAAAACAAACTCTGTTAAAAAATTCTGTATGATTTCAAGTGAAAATAATCTGAACCTGAATACATGGTATTTAAAATACAAAATTCACGATTATGAACTAATGTTGAAAACATGGGTAACATTAAATATACAGCTAATATTTAATTATAGATTAGGAAATTCTTAAAGTGTATCCAAATTTATTAAATATAGTATTGAATACAGTGAATAAGTGAAATATGTGAATAAGTATTGATATTTCCATGTTGCTTTTGAAAATACTAGTGTAAAATTATTCAAATTCGTCTTTTCTTTAAAACTGATATTTATTTTTGTTTAATTAATGATACTTGTTAAGATTTTGTTGTTAAAAACTATAATATACGTTTAATTCTTCTGTTAAAATTGATATATCCATGTTGGAAATGAGAAAAAATAGTGTAAAACTAAAAAAAAAAAAGTTTAAATTCGTCTTTTTCCTCCTTAAAATTATTATTAAACTAGTGTAAAACTAATAAAATTTGTTTAAATTCGTCTTTTCCCCTCTGAAAAACTAATATTTCTATTATTTTGCTTAATTAATTATACTCATTATGACTTCTAAATTTTAATTTGGAGATGTTGTAGTAACTGTTATAAAACTAGAATGGATAAATAACTTAAATCTCTTCTTTTTTTTCACTCTATGTGATACTTTTTCTTGAACGTAAACATTTGTATACCTTTGTAAGTTGTGACGTCAAGATTCTTTGTTATGTTCCCCTACCTGGAATGCATGCATGGTGGGGTTGCAGAAAAAAGTTTTAGTTTAGATATGACGTAATAAGAAATGCTCTGCAGGTTCACATTTGTGTGTTGGGGATTTCTTTAAATTATTCGTTTATGCATTAAAATTCTACTTAGTTGGTATACATAAAGTACGATGAAATTTCCAATTAGAGTAAAAGTTAACCAAATTCGTTTAATTCGTCTTTTTTCGTTAAAAAATCATTAGTTTCCTTTGTTAATTGTTCAATTATCGAAATTCTTTGAGGTAACGACTGTTCAAAAACTAAAAAATATGTTTAAATTTCTATTTTAAGTTGTGTATTCTGATTTTATATTAAAAAATAAATAAATAAATAAAAAATATGAAGAAATCAGTTAAAAATTTAATATTTTCTGTTTTGCTTAATTAATAATGTTCATGAAGGAAATGGTTGTCCAAAACTGGAATGCATGCTTAAATTTCTTTCTATCAAATTGATATTCTGAAGTTTGAGTTGAAAAAATCGTAAGAAATCAGTCTTTTTCTATAAAACTTGATATTTTCCATTGTTTTTTACTTAATTAACGATACTCATTAAGATTATAGCTGTTGAAAAACTAGAATGCATGTTTAACTTTCAACTTGTAAGTCGATACACTGATGTTGCAGTTGATAAAAATCGTAAGAAATCAGCCTTTTTCTATAAAAATCGATATTTTCCATTGTTTTTTACTTAATTATGAATGCTCATTAAGGTTATAGCTGTTGAAAAACTGAAATGTATGTTTAAGTTTTCTCTCTTAAGTTGATAAAAATCGTAAGAGAGCAGTCTTTTTCCATAAAACTTGATATTTTCCATTGTTTTTTTACTTAATTAACGATACTCATTAAGGCTATAGCTGTTGAAAAACTAGGATACATGTTTAACTTTCAACTTTTAAGTCGTTACATTGATCATATAGTTGATAAAAATCGTAAGAAATCAGTCTTTTTCTATAAAACTGGATATTTTCTATTGTTTTTACTTAATTAATACTACTCATTAAGATGTCTATCAAGCAAAATTCAAATATATGTTTAACTTTCTTGAGTTAAATTGATAATCTCATCTTGTAGTTGAAGAAATCTAAATAAAATGGTTAAAAAACTGAAATTTTAATTGTTTCGCTTAATTAATAATACTCATTAAAACTACGGTTGTTTAAAATTCAAATACAAAATTAATCTTCATCTTATAGTATGATTTCGAGCGGCGGCACCGCAGGCGGGACCAGGAGGAGCAGGTGGGGCAGCCGGAGGGATGCTGCGCGGTCCCACCGTCCCACCTGCGCTTGAGCTTAAACTCTCCTTTTCCTACTACTATAGTTGGCTTGGTTAAGCGAGTTCGTGCTGATATAAAATGTATAGATTATGCTACAAAATATTAAAGAATAATAATTTTTCCCTTTTTTAAAACACATATTATTTATATTGCATCATTCTAATACTAGAAGATAGCCCGTCAAAATGACGTGTTTGCATTTTTAACACTAGAACCGCGGGATTTTTTTCTCGAGATTCATAAAAATATTTTGCACCAGAATTTTTATTTTAAACTAAATCACTTATTTATTTAAATTATTTTTCTGCATCATGTATATAACTTATTTTATAAAGAATTTTCTGGTTCGAATTGATATCTCTTCTTTTGTTACGGGTCAAAATGACCCGGTTCCGCGGCTCTAGTGTTAAAGGATGATAAAAAATTACAACAACTGTGGTCAATCATAGCCACTTTAGGCTGAAATAATTTTGATAAATACAGCGATTAAACTTGAAAAAGGAAAAATCTAACAAAAAAAAAAAAAAAAAAAAAAAAGAAAAAAGAAAAAAAAAGAAAGGGGGAAAAGAAAAAGAAAGAAAATTTCAACAGAAATCTGCATTTAAAACTATAGCAAAACTATCTGGTAGATGGGGGTGGGGATTATAATGAAATTTAAAACGCACCCGCGGTTTGCTTAAATAAAAAGTTTTAATTAAATATTGTTTTTGAAATCGTAAAAAGATTTCAAAGCGAAGTAAAATGTAGTGACGTCATTTACAGCTCCCACTGTAAATATGACCAATGAGAACGCTCCATTACGACTATGGAACGGTTTCATTGGTCAGAAAATAGATTGCCTTTAAAATCGGAGGTAACTTTTCACAATGTTTTTTATAGATTTAAAATTCTCAAGTCACTCACGGCTGTAAAGAAAAAAAAATTAAAGCAACCCGAATATAAAAATTTTAACACTATTGCATTTAAAACTCACCTTAGCTTTCCTTTAATAAAAAGTTTTAATTAAATATACTTTTTGAAATCGTGGAAAGATTTCAAAGCGAAGTAAAATCTAGTGACGTCATTTACAGCTGCCACTGTAAATCTGACCAATGAGAACGCTCCATTACGACTATGAAACGTTTTCATTGGTGAATGAGTTTCTTTTTCTCGTGGATAGGTTGACCCCGGAATTGTTATACACGGAGGAGTTTAATATATATAATTTTGAACCTCGTAAGTGGTTATTCTAATAATTTGATTTTTTCCAAGTTTGAATATTTATTTTAATTTTTGAATTTTTTTCGTTAATTTTTATGCTAAAAAGTTAAACAAAATATGTGATTCTTACAACATTAAGTTTTATCATATATTACTTTTTGTATAACTGATACATTAAAACCTTTTTCACAATTCCTTTTTTTTATATTATTTTACTTTTTTTTTCTTAGAGCTGTACTTCTATAAATACTATAATTCTGACTGATAAATGATCCCGATTTTGCTTCCTTTTACTTTAAGCTATCGAAATTCAAAGTACAAAATATTAACATATCCACATCTAAATAAAAGTATTTTGTTGACTCTCTCCTATTGTTGTGTGACAAAATTTAACCCCTTGGGGACTTGCGAAATGTATACGTGCCGCAGAAAGGCATAAGAACCTTTGTTTGTCCCCACCAGTAAAAATTGCCTTATTTAATAGGAGCATTTTCTCAATTTAATAAGGCACAGAAAAGATAGGGGTAAGGCACAGAAGAGTTTCTGTTTTTAAAAACCGGAGACAAAATAATTAAAAATTTCGTAAAAAGCACCCGTCACGAAGAAATTAAGAGTGTGTTGAATTTTTTTTTTTTTTTTTGGGGGGGGGGGGGAGGGGGGGATGACCTCATTATACACGGATAAATACACTAATTTATATATATTTAAAAACTTGAAAATTTTAAATAATAACATGCAGTTACATTTATTTATTTATTTTATTTTTTTAATGAGAATTATTTAAAAAAAAAATCATATTAAGGAAAGGAATTATGGATCGTACTGGAATTTTGGTAACTATTTGATGGGTATATTGTATGTGTGGAATGATCAAAATTCTTGGAGGGAACCTCGGGGGATGCAGTCAGTCAAATTGTTATCTTCGGGCATTCCGGGAACTTTCGGTTAAATTAAAGATGCTTCTACCTTATTCCCATGGTCCTTCGCCCTTCATCAAGCTTAGATATAGACAAGGGGATTTTGGAAAAAAAAGAAAACTGAACAACAATGAGCAGTTATGTTCTCGTACATATATCACGTCACGCAAATTTAGAGTTTTGCACATTTTTCCTCCTCCATATCACAAGCTGTCACTTTGGAATGAACTATTTTTCGCCCCGTGTGACGTCAGAATAGTCCTGAATTTTTCATATTTTTTTTTTTGTATCTATGTATTTATCTATTTTGAGAATTTATCAAGATAATTAAAAAAATATATATATTAATTTGAAATTTTTATAAATACTTAACCATCTTATGCATCGACTATTTTTAAATGTGTGATAAAAGTATTTTGAACTTAAAATAGATTTAAAATGGATAGGATAACTAAAAAGGTATATATTTTTTTCAGTTTTTTAAATATCGTACGTTTATTATATTAAACAACTCTCATATAACGTTTACATACAGTAAGAATTACTTCTTCACCATTGTGGAAATGTAATAAGCCCTTTATTCATTACATAATATAATTATCATATTTAAAAATGCAATAGATCTGAAATTTACTACGAGTATAATGGGGTAAAAGAAAAAAAAAACTGATTCCTTTTATGTATGTTTAATATTCGGCGTGAGACAAAAAAGAAAAAAAAAAAAACTTTTAGAAATACTTAAATTTGCTGGCCCACGTGTCTTAGCCCGAGCCAGTGATAATAACCTTAAATATACCTAAAAATAATATTGAATGATTTAACATTTTTTGACGAAAATAAATCCTAACGTGCCCAGACTTGGATGCCTCACTTCTTTCTTGAGCGTACACCGGGTGATTTACATATGCTCCTCTCTATTTTTGAAAAGAATTTGCATGTTAGCATTTTACGAATTTGCATGGTGTTTATTCTTTTAGATGAAATCTTTAGGCGAAAATTCATCAAAGCGAATCTAAGTTGAAGACCGCACTGACTTTCGCAGTTCACACCAGGCAGGCTATGCAAGCGACTATCTGTTTTGCTTCTTTATATTTTCGAATGAAAATCCTTCCAAACTAATCTAATGTTGGAGGTGCCAAATGCTTTCGACAACGAACTCTCTAGATTTCCGAGAATGTATATATTTTAACAAAAATAAACCCGAACATACCTAGAACAGCAGGGCGCACTGTCTTCGATAACGTACACCTGACGTCATGCACGTTCTTGTAAACACGCAATCATATCCAAAGCAAATTCTATTATTAAATGGGAAATGATATAGTCAAAAGCAATCAGAGAAGGAGAATAAAAAGAATACTGCTCAGTTAAACTGATGGCATTGAGCTCACAGGCTATACACACTAATTGTATATTACAGCTTTATATAATAATGCCCTTCGAAAAGCAAATTACGGGAGGACATAGCCACCTCCATTTGCTTTGTTTATACTTAATCATTGAACCCCCAAAATTAATCGGGGATACGTCTTATCATACAATAAACCTGTATCCGAAATTCGAAGCAAGTCGAATAATTCTGCATAAAATCCCATTTATGTAATTTAAGAAGCGTTGTCCCCCGTTTCCTCCTTCATACTAAGCCCTTAAACCTCCAAACCGTTCAGAAATTCAACTTATCATTAAAAACCTTCGGTCAAAATTTAAAGCAAATCGGATAACTCTGCATAAAACACAATTTAGCTAACATAAGGGGAAGGTAATCGCCCGTGCCTCTCTTTATACTTAACAAAAGAATGCCACAACTAATAAAGGAAGCTTCTTACCACAATGAACATGTATCCAAAAACTGAGACAAATTGGTTAATTCTATCCGAAAATCATTTAATTAAATTATGAGGGGTAGTTCTCCCTATCCCCCTATACAGGGTGTCCCTAAACATATACGCTAGGGTATATACGCTAGGGGGTGATAGAACACATCAAGATGAGTAATAGTAAATAGGAAACCAAGGGTCCCAAACGTTTTCCAAAGGCGATAGCCGCCATTAAAGTTTGGGGTCCAAAATTTCAAATACACATAAAAAACGGAAAAATTGGTCGATTGATTTGCGGTTTTCACTAAAATTATTCTTTATGTTGGTATTTTCTTGAAAATAAATTATAAAGATAAATTTAGAAAAAAGCCGATAGAGGGCACTTTAGACTTTGAAGTAATGAAAAACTATTTTTTGCCGTGATTTTTTGCATCTCATTAAATGGTTTCGTAAGCTTAGACTTAAATTTTGAGCTTAAAATCTGAATAGTTGGAAGCGGTTAAGTAGCACAAACTTAACTGTGTTCAGAGGGTTTATATATCAAATGATTATAAAAAACGGAAAAATTGGTCGATTGATTTGCGGTTTTCACTAAAACTATTCTTTATGTCGGTATTTTATTGAAAATGAATTATAAAGATAAATTTTAAAAAATGCCGATAGAGGGCGCTTTAGACTTTGGATTAACGAAATAATCCATCCTAATACTATTTTTTGCCGTTATTTTTTGCATCTCATTAAATGGTTTCGTAGGCTTAGATTTAAACTTAAATTTTGACCTCAAAATCTGAATAGTTGGGAGTGGTTAAGTAGCACAAACTGAACTGTGTTCAGAGGGTTCAAATTTTAAATGATAATAAAAAACGGAAAATATTGGTCGATTCGTTTGCGGTTTAAAATAAAACTATTCTTTAAGTCAGTATCTTCTTGAAAATGAGTTTTAAAGATAAATTTCAAAAAAATCCGTTAGAGGGCGCCTTAAACCTCAGAGTAACCAACAACAAATTTTAACCGTTATTTTTTGTATCTAATAAAATGTTTTCCAAAGCTTGTTAAATGTTTTCGAAATCTTAGATTTAAACTTAAATTTTGAAATCAAATTCTGAATCGTTGGGAGGGGTTAAGAAGCCCAAACTGAAGTGTGTTCAGGAGTTAAAATTTAACCCCCCCAACCCCCTCGAACACAGTTCACTTTCAGAATTTGATCTCAAAATTTAAATCTAAGCATTTGAAAGCATTTAATGAGATTTTAAAAAATAACGGTTAAAAATAGTTGTACGCTACTTCAATGTCTAAGGCGCCCTCTATCGGCATTTTGTGAAATTTATCTTTAAAATTTATTTTCAAGCAAACACTGATTTAAAGAGTAGTTTTAGCAAAAACCGCAAACGAATCGACTAATTTTTCCGGGTTTTTTATAGTTTTCCGTTTCGTTTGAAATTTAAACCCTTTGAACACAGTTCAGTTTGTGCTACTTAACCACTCCCAACTATTCAGATTTTGAGGTCAAAATTTAAGTTTAAATCTAAGCCTACGAAACCATTTAATGAGATGCAAAAAATAACGGCAAAAAATAGTATTAGGATGGATTATTTCGTTAATCCAAAGTCTAAAGCGCCCTCTATCGGCATTTTTTGAAATTTATCTTTATAATTCATTTTCAATAAAATACCGACATAAAGAATAGTTTTAGTGAAAACAGCAAATCAATCGACCAATTTTTACGTTTTTTATAATCATTTGAAATTTAAACCCTCTGAACACAGTTAAGTTTGTGCTACTTAACCGCTTCCAACTATTCAGATTTTGAGCTCAAAATTTAAGTTTAGGTCTAAGCTTACGAAACCATTTAATGAGAAGCAAAAAATCACGGCAAAAATAAATAAATAATAAAATAAAGAATAATTTTAGTGAAAACCGCAAATCAATCGACCAATTTTTCCGTTTTTTGTGTGTGTTTGAAATTTTAGACCCCAAACTTTAATGGCGGCTATCTCCTTTAGAAAAAGTTTGGGACCCTTGGTTTCTTATTTACTATTACTCGTCTTGATGTGTTCTATCACCCCCTAGCGCACATACCATTTGTTTAGGGACACCCTGTATACTTATCCAATGAATTCTAAAAACAAATCAGGGAAGAGCCTTTTCACAATGAATTATCCAAAATTTGAAGCAAATCGGTAAATTTTGCATAAAAATCCTTAAACCTAAAGTAAGAGGGGGATTACCCCCATTCCCCCCTCTTTAAACTTATCCAATAAACACCCAATACTAATCATGGAAGCACCTCATCAGAATGATCCTATACCTAAGATTTGAATGAAATCTAGTAATTCTGCATGAAAAACACATTTATACAAATTAAGGGGAGAGGCATTAGCCCCCGTTCCCCTGCTTATACTTATCGAATGAACTCTCAAAACTAATCAGGGGTGCGCCTTATCATAATAAGTCTATATCCAAAATTTCAAGTAAATCGAATATTTTTATCATGAGTTATCGCGTTAAGCACGTACATACATACATGCAGAACGGGATATCCTGTGAGTTAAAAAAAGGGGGGAAAATAAACGGAGAAAAACAGGCGTATCCGTAAAATGACTTAATTTTTCTTTCTTACTTTTTTTTTAATAGTAAATATTAATATTTCTTTTCAACAAAGATATCGTTAAAGCCGTAAAAGTACCGGAAAAACGAAAAATATTTTTTTTTTCCTTCAGAAAAAAGAAGACTGTATTTTAAAAATGGAAAAAACGGATTAGATGAAAAAGATCACTCATCGACCTCCAATGTGATAAATTTAACTACAGTGGGTTAAAAGAATACCATTGGATTCCTTTTATGTATGTCAAAAAGTTGACGCGAGACTCGAAAAAATGTTATAATTGCATAAAAGTATTTTGAAAAGTTTAAAAATCTTTGTACGAAATTCGAATTAACTTTACTGAAAAGAGGACATTTAGTGGGCATAAAAGAAATATAGTGAGCTAAAATATTAAAACCAGATTCGTCTTACAACTATCATATAAACACTAAAATCACAAAACATTTAAAAATTGCAGAGGAGATGAATTATTATGAGGGATTAAATAGCTGAAAACAGATTTCTTTTAGGAATGGCAAAAAACCCCCAACAAAATGAGATAAAACGCTAAAAATCGAAAAAATTCAAAAATCGAAGACCCCAATGTTTACCATGGTGGGAAGAAAGGTAGGAACTAGATTCGTTTTACTATTGTGAAAAAATCGCAGGAAAACGAAAAAAAAAATCAAACTATAAACGTAACATGAAAATATCATATGAAATTGAAAAAAACTGCTGTACGAATTCCGAATAAACTTTATTGAAAATAAGGTTCTCGAAATTCAAAAAATTGCCTCAGAGTGCGAAAAACACCAAAAGTTGCATTGGGAATCACAGTGAAAATCGAGAGTGAATCGAGTATTAGTGATGGTCATTTCTTCTAAAGATGGCAATATGTTCATCATTTTAAAAGTAGAGATGATTTAATAAAGATGTTGATGAGGGCTTAACAGCTAATGCTGACTGTTGTGTAAGTGCAAGTTGGCAAATTAAGCACCATAAAGGTAATAATACAACTTCTCCAACAATGCGTAATGAGTCTGTTCAAACAAACTTAACAGGCACAGAAATATGAGAGATCAAGATTTTGAATTTTATTTTGCATATTAAGAAAAAAAAAACTAACGCATGAAACGAGATCAGTTTCTGTTTAAGAATAATCTGCACTTAAACCAGAATCGCACTCACAAATCTCTCTTCCTGAAGCTAGTCCATCTCAAGATTTTGAAAGTTGCTTGTTGAAAGCCAACAAATCAGAATACATCCGAAAAATCAAAAAGCAGTAGGTTCTAACTTTGCAGAATACTTAACAACAGAAGCATATGAGCATAGCTGCCAACTTGTACGGATTTTTCCTACCAATAAAATTTAATAGAAAATTTCTGTTAAACCAGTCGCCGAAATTGAAAGATTTCCAACGATGAAACAAGACAAAAATTTCTTTTTCATTTTAGTGGTGGGAAAAATCTGTACAAGTTGGCAGCTATATGAGTCATTCATGGTCAGAGTTAAAAATGTGTAAAGTATGGATGTTGAAACATGCATTATTTAATTATAATATACTCACGATTATACATCTCAACTTTTATTATTATTAAGTTATTAGTAGATTAATTAGTTCAATAATAATTAAGTTGACATCCACTGTTCACATTTCAGTATTTTTATTTCAGCTTTTCATTAAGTAATTCAAAATTTTATTGCACTAAAAAGAACATTTTAAGATAATAAGACATATATAAAGCGTATAGCCAGATTTAGGAGTTATCAATGTTTCATCTTTCATTTAGGTTACCGCAAATCCAACAAAAATTACCTAATTGCGACAATCGTAAATTGTTGGTTTATATGATGTTTAAATGATACAATTTATACAAAGCAAGTTAGTTTTGAACTAAATCCCAGTATTTAATAATTTTCCTCAAAATAAAATATATATTTATTTAATAAAATTCCTAATATATCCTAGATGGGACAAAACTATGATTAATCGTGTCGCATTTAAACACAATGATCCTAGCATACATATTCGTCATATCTTAAAAATTCATTTGCTTGGTTGTATAATACAGTCCCCGGAATCTTCTGAATTGCATTAATATATAGTAACCCAAATTTATATGTTTTAAAATAACATTCTTAAGATACAGTGACCTAGTGAACATTTTCATTAGAATTTATTTTTTTATTATTTTTTTTTTAATTCAGGACACATTATACAATTTCCTTCAATAATAATGGAAAAATAGTTACATTAAATGCACTTTAGACAAAAACAACTCACAGAAGAAAAAACAAATATTCATTTCTTTTTGTGAGGTCGGTCTTTTACAGTGGTTTTATCACTTTAAAAAAATTTTATTGTCCGTCTCAAAAACACGTTTATTATATCTATTGTGGTTTTATTATTTGTTTGAAAATCTGTTTGCAGAAAAGAAGAGAAAATTTCAAAATGACTTTAAACTCAGAAAAAATATATTAAAAAATCAAGTTGAAGAAACCAATGAAAAGAGCCATATTCTATGACTCAGCGTTTCCGGAATTTAATTGCACCTTATTTTTTCAAAGCTTAAATTATTTAATCAAAGTAATATTTATAATAGTAATACTTTACATACAAATAAAATAATTATAAGATTTCGGCATCTTTGATATTACATTCTAAAATAATAGGATATTATCTACCTCGAATGTAGTTCAATTATTTCTGCGAAAGCTTAATTACAGACAGCATGAACAATTTTTAAATAAAAAAATATAGTTAAATTTATTCTTAAGAAAGGTTAAAATTTGAGGAACGAAACAATTGGAGTAGGTCATGTTCTATGACTCAGAGTTAGCTAAATAAAGCTATATAGTCTAAGAGCTAGCAACGTCAAAAAACACGTCATTTTATCAAGGCTCATTTTTTTATATGTTCTTCCCCCTTTATGGTGTAGTACGTTTGCGGGCGGTCTGGCAGTCGGGAGACGTTGCGTTTACTTGTGGCAGAAGGGGTTATGCAGGTCAAAAAACTTCAAAATCACGACGTTTTATCAAGGTTCATTTTTTTATATGTTTTTCCCTCTTATGGTAGAACAAGTTTGCAAACGGTCTGGCAGTCGGGAGACGTTGTGCTTACCTGTGGCAGAAGGGGTTATGCAGCTCAAAAAACTTCAAAATCACGTCATTTTACCAAGGCTCATTTTTTATGTTTTTCCCTTTTATGGTAGAGTACATTTGTAAGACAACCTATAATTAATTTGCCAGACACAAATTCGGTTGCAAAGTTAATGCCAGACGGCTTTAAATATGGCAACGAAAGTGCCTCTTCCAAGAGAGGTTTATAATTTAAAAATTATAAGACCTCTTGACGTCGTATTATCAAGGTTAAAAATTACAAGATATTACTTTTTGGACAGCAGACAACCTATAATTAATTTAATAAACACAAATTCAGTTGCAAAGTTATTGCCAGATAGCATTAAATATGGCAACAAAAGTGCCTCTTCCAAGAGGGGTTTATATTTTAAAAAGTTTAAGACCTTTTTACGTCATTTTATCAAGCTTAAAAATTACAAGGTATTACTGTTTGGATTGCAGAAAACCTATAATTAATTTTCCAGACACAAATTGGATTGCAAAGTTAATGCCAGACGGCTTTAAATATGGCAGCGAAAGTGCCTATTCCAAGAAGGGGTTATTAATTAAAAAACTGTAAGACCTTTTTACGTCATTTTATCAAGCTTAAAAATTACAAGATATTACTCTTTGGATAGCAGCCAACCTATAATTAATTTGCCAGACACAAATTCGGTTGCTAAGTTAATGCCAGACGGCATTAAATATGGCAACGAAAAAGCGTCTTCCTAAGAGGGGTTTATAATTAAAAAATTTAAGACCTTTTTACGTCATTTTATCAAGCTTAAAAATTACAAGATATTACTCTTTGGATAGCAGACAACGTATAATTAATTTGTCAGACACAAATTCGGTTGCTAAGTTAATGCCAGACGGCTTTAAATATGGCATCGAAAAAATGCCTGTTTTAAGAAATGGCATCTTTTGTAGGTATTTGGCTTCATTTAATGACAGTCAACGCTTAATTGTTACCATATTTTTCATAAAATCTTTACTGAATCTTTACTGAATTATAAACCACACTTCGAAGAGCCACTTTCGTTGCCATATTTAAAGCCGTCTGGCATTAACTTTGCAATCGTATTTGTGTCTGGAAAATTAATTATAGGTTGTCTGCTATCCAAAGTGTAATATCTTATACTTTCAAGCTTGATAAGATGACGTAAAGTGGTCTTATAATTTTTAAATTATACACCACTCTTGGAAGAGGCACTTTCGTTGCCATATTTAAAGCCGTCTGGCATTAACTTTGCAATCGAATGTGTGTCTGGAAAATTAATTATATGTTGTCTGCTATCCAAAGAGTAATATCTTGTAATTTTTAAGCTTGATAAAATGACGTAAAGATGTCTTATAATTTTTAAATTATAAACCACTCTTGGAACAGGCAGTTTCGTTGCCATATTTAAAGCCGTCTGGCATTAACTTTGCAACCGAATTTGTGTCTGGCAAATTAATTATAGGTTGTCTTGCAAATGTACTCTACCATAAAAGGAAAAACATATAAAAAATGAGCCTTGGTAAAATGACGGGATTTTGAAGTTTTTTGACCTGCATAACCCCTTCTGCCACAGGTAAAAGCAACGTGTCCGGACTGCCAGACCGCTTGCAAACGTATTCTACCTTAAAAGGGGAAAAACATATAAAAAAAATGAGCCTTGATAAAATGACGTGATTTTGAAGTTTTTTGACCTGCATAACCCCTTCTGCCACAGGTAAACGCAACGTCTCCCGACTGCCAGACCGCTAGCAAACGTATTCTACCATAAAAGGGAAAACATATAAAAATATGAGCCTTGATAAAATCAGGTGACGAAAACGTTGCTAGCTCTTAGACTAATACCTTCATTTCTCAAAATATCAAAACATTGTGCAATGCGAAGTAATCCTTTTAATTGTTATTTTTTAATTTGAAAAAAGTAATTTTTAGCAAATGGCATTTTTGTTTACCATATTTAAAAAAAAAAAAATGCCTTTTCGAATGCTAATTGATTGAATCTGTTTTCATTTAGATGACATTGAGTTGTTGCTGTAATTAATTTTGGGGGATCAAAATGCTTAGAGTTTTATGAAATGAGTACTTTTAAAAATTTAAAACAAGAAAGAAAAATCGTGCGTCAAGCATACATTATGAAGCCCTTTTCCACACGTCTAGAATATTTGAACATAGCTTTTAAAAAGATGAAAGAAGATATTGAAATTAACAATTTAGAAGATGCATAACACATTTGAATACCAGATCTAAGCAATTAATGTCCATAGTCAGAAACGCAATCTAATTTTTTTGTGCCTCACTGTGTGAGATCTAGATGTATGTGCATATTGTACAGTCATAAACGCCGAATACTTTCGATTTTAGACATTATGTGAAATAATTAAAGACGTAAATCGTCGAATTCTTCTGAATTTTCAGATTTATGAGCAATTTGTTTTACTTCACATATGAGGACCGCAGAAGCCAAGGGGTATAAGTAACAAAATTGAAAAAATTGAGTTAAGTGCACAGGGTATCTGGAAATATGCTTTTTTCATTTCAGGTAAAGAAATATAGGTCATTTTCTGATTATTTGGGGAGTTATAGAGATAAACCACTTTTTTCGAAAAACAAACAATATTGATTAATTATACATTTAAAGAAAATTGTACTCTATTTTTTTAACAGTTATTGAAATGAGAGTTCAAAGATTAGAATGCAACAAGCAGATGTTTCCTATTTCAATTTAGTCAATTGTTATTGATGTTCCAATTTAACATCAATTATCTTGAAACTCAATTTACTCCAAATCGACATTTTGTCACTTGTACCCCTTGGCTTCTGGGCTCCTCATATATAATTCGATAAGGATTTGATAAGGAGGTCAAATAAGGGAACAACAAAAGATTAAAGGAAAATAATATTTGAGATCACCCTGAAAATAATAATAATAATAATAATAATAATAATAATAATAATAATAATAACAAATGCTCGAAATTATTAATCACTGCAGCATGTAAATATACGGATACTGCACAACATAGGTAGTTTATATTATATAGGATTTGTGTAGAAATAGCACGTAATTAATGGAGATATAGCTTTTTCTTAAGTTAAAAAATTATGCAGGTTTTTTGCTTATATAATGCAGGGTTAACAACTAAATTTAATGCCAATTTCAGAGAACGTGGCAGAATGAAGTAGAAATAATATAGTACAATTGGAATATACTTTCACCGCCAAATGACGAATTTTTATTTCGGGTTTTATGGAACCGATTTGAACAGGTTTTCGTTTAACTTGGTTTTCAATTGTCTCATAGTTTTTAGTTCGATATTTCCCCGCCAGAGAGCGCAATCTTATTTCAGGTTCTATGGGATCAATTTCAACGGGGTCCGGATGATTCAACATGGTTTTCGGTTGTTTTACAATTGTTAGTTCAAATTACCAAAGCCAGGAGCGCATTTTCTTCTAAAGGTTCTGTGGACTCGATTTCGCTATGGTTTAGTTATTCAACTTTATTTCCGTTTGCCTTGCTGTTTTTAGTTCCACTATTTACTGACAGAGGGCCAATCTTTATTTCGATTTCAATGAGACCGATTTTGTTCCTTTTAATTCAGCGTACGATCCTTTTCAGATTTTAAGGCGCATGACTGCACGTCTGCCAAAAAAAACCAGAGCCCGAGGTTCATTCGTAAAGAGGTTTTTTTTTAAACACACGGCGTAGAACGACTAGTGTACGCTGCCGAAGGCAGCAAGTACCAATCTCAGAGTTTCAGTTTGAGAGACTCATTTTTTGAAAATTTTAGTATGAATCAAGGTTTTACTCATTCGTTTGAAAAAATTGATGTGTCCGGGTAACACTGAACGAGTCTGCTAGTGGAATATAAATACACGGTTACGTAAAGATATGGATAAATTCGTGGCTGTTGATAGTAATATCGAGAAGGGGTAATTTTGTAGTAGTGTTATGCTTTTATTACCCAATTTAAATGCTTTGTATGTAGCGTGTAAAAAATGTGTACATAATATTCAGGGCTGTACAAAAGAGTTAATTTACGTTTCTTTCTAGTAACAGAAATTCCTGAAGGTGAATTTTACCTATTTTATGCGCTTTCTAGTAAAATACATTTTATCATACTATGCAAAATATGTACGAATATATACGAATTTACAGTGCGGCACTAAAGTTTATTCACCAGCTACATGTTTGTATAAAATGAAAAATATATACCGGAATGCTTTGAATTTTTACTATAACTAAACGATTGGATTACAAATTCATGTTCTGAATTCGGAAACAATTCATTGTAAGGAAAATAATAAATTATAAAAATATCGAAATTGTGATGTAGCAAAAGTTTATGCATGAAAACAAAATATGTACATTTTGCAAGGCACAAAGTTCTTTTAGTAGTCTATGGTTTTTCACTGCACCTGGTAAGATTGAATATGCGCTTTTGCATTGATAACATGAGAGTTTGGACGGTTTAAGGAGCAAGTCTGTACCAGGCTTCCTCGATCGCTGATTTGAGCTTTTGTAATGAGTAATACTGCAAGTCTTGTAGTGCTAGTCTTGTAACAACATCTTGTAAGAGAAGTAATAAAAAAAAAGCAAAAATGGTTAATTTAAAAATAAAATTATCTATTTCAGGTTTAGGCATTTATCTGTCAGCTTAAATAGTCAACTTTGATGGGAATGTCGGCTTTAGGAAAATTTAGCTATATTTTTAATCAAATCATTAAAACATATAAATTTTACAATAAAGGGAAAACAAATTTGGAAGTTCATGAGAAAAACAATTGTTCTTTACAGAAATATTTTTTTAAGAAAAATTATTTCAAAAGACATTTTATTTAAAACAAAATACTGAACAGTATCCTTAAATTGTTATCTTTAGGCCACTTTACGTTACAGCGATCGCTATACTTTACACTCTAGGATAAAAGTTTCGCCGATCCTTCACATGTCATGTTTAAGGAGATATTTGCGAATTTTAAAATTAAAATGTAATTTGTGCATAAAACTTTTGCACCATCACATTTTTTTAAATTCTGATTTTTGTAACGATGAATTTTTTTCGAACTTGAGATATATATATTTATGATCATAATATTCACCTATAGTGGATATTTGAAAGTATTTAACTGTAAAATTTATTTTCATTAAAATATTTGCGTTGTGCTTAAACTTTTTCGCCGCACTGTTTACAAATATTCTTACAGAATCTATAGATCCTATCTATGTACCCTATGTAGAGTTGCAAAAATAAATTTGAGTACATTTCTGGCAGTGTATGCTGTAACCTGGTTTTCAAAAGTATATGCACTACGGTTTCCCACGTTGTTAACCTAAAGATCTTTCAATTTATTAAATGATCAAGTTTCTTTAAAGTAATCTGGAAACGCTGGAAAATGTTTATATTTGAGCAATTTTTCGGTTTTGTTTATTCTACAGACACTTAATTAAAAAAAATATTTAAAATCTAACACAAAACTAAATTTTCCTTTCTATTTATTAAAATTCTATATATATATATATATATATATATATATATATATATATATATATATATATATATATAATATATCTATACTAATAAAAGAACAAAACGCTCTGTCTGTCTGTGTGTGTGTGTGTCTGTGTGTCTGCGATGGCTAGCAAAATCTACAGCACGTACGAAGCTCAAAATTTTTTTGAGAGTAGCCCAATGTCTCTCTTGATGCACCTGAGGCTCAGAATTTCAAAATTCTATTTATTAACTGAGTAATTAATTAAATTCCAAAGCTCACTCTCATAAAAAATCGCCTTTTTTCGTTTTTTTTTTCCATTTCATTTTCTTATGGTTGATTGGTTGCATAAAATTTTCGCAGAAATAATTAAAAAAGCTGGGACAGACCTTTAAAATTCATAGACTGGCAAACTGCCAGTTTAAATGAGGATTTTTTTTTTTAATCACAGCTGCTGTACACTACGGAGAAAAAAATAGGTGGAGTCGAAGTAAACCGATAAAAGGTTTGCAACACGGAGTAAGAAGTGTCTTACTCCGTGGTTTGCAATATTAAACCATTTATCGCTGAAATTTTAATGTCTCAAACAAAAGCACGAGGAAGGAATTTTGTATTAATAAAACGAATTGAAAGAAACAAATTACAGCTGAAGCATATTTTACGAAGAAATAGTAATTTTTTAAAATGTTTTTTTTCTATTATATTATTTAGGTTAAAGTTAGGTTAAAGTTAAATTGCATTTATGTTATGGTTAGAATAAGGATATGTTACAATAAAGTGAATACATTTAGGCTAGGTTACATTTCTGTTATATTTAATTTACGGTAGGGTACTGTTTAATCGCGGTTAGGTTACAGACAGGTTCTGGTTACGGTATAAAAGTTTAAGGTTAGGAATTTATACACAGAGTGAACCTATACGCAAGATTTGAATAAAAATAACACTTACTTTTGTTAAATAGCTCTGAAATTATAGTACTATATACCAACCTTTTAGCTACCATCGTGTATCGATTTCATTCATGGTATAATCGGATTTAAGAGTGATATAATTAGTTTGAAATTCAAAATATTTCACTTGGGATTTGTATGTGAAAATAATAATTAGTTACGTGACTTAACAGTGATTTTTACGGGTAAATATCAACTTTTTTACACGAAAATCATGCAATCGTTGGATACATATACCCTCCCGCGTTTTTCATTGCTCATTTTGAGTATTTTTAGAGCTTAATATTAGTTGTTTTTAAAACCGATTTTTCACACATTCAGTGGCTACGTATTTCAGACAATGCATTTCTGCATATAACGAGTTAATGATAAAATCATACAAATTTCAAGTTCGTTTAATATTGTTAATACGGACCCGGGCAACGCCGGGCGGGTCAGCTAGTATATATATATAATAAGAGACTATATTAAAAAATCGAGGACAATCCAAAATGGATGCTCAGATTTGCTGTAGTATGTATTAAGTTTGTTCCGTAATGATAATAAGAATTTTAACGAAAATTAAACCGTACGGAACAATTTAAAGATGTACGCAAGGCTTTTTTTATTTTCTTTTTTTTTTATTTACAATACATTGTGGTATGTCATATATTCATCACTTTCAGAAATGTGTAAAAGCACTTTGTTGGTAGATTGCAATAGAATAGATTTAGTGGTATATTCCTTTGAATGCGATATATAAATTTTTTTATGAAAGATAATTGGAACAAATAATGTTTGATATTTTTGTAAAAAAATAATCACGATTTCATTATGTTTCGATATATATTATGATTTTGAATTATCTCAGTATATTTTTAGGTGTGCATATTTATGTTAATTATTAAATTTATCTAATAAGAATGTATTTATTAAAATACAACACATTGCTCATTGGTGCACAAAACAAGAATTTTAATATACACTAGCTGACCCGCCCGGCGTTGCCCGGGTGCATGATAATAATATCAAACGAACCTGAAATTTGTGATTTTATCTCTAATTCGAAATACGTGGCCACTGACTGTGAGAAAAATCGGTTTAAAAAAATAAACAGCTGAATTTAGAGTAACAAATATTTAAAACGACTTCAATGGGAAACGGAGGAGGAAATATGTGTTCAACAATTGCGCAATTTTCGCTTTAAAATGCTGATTTTATTCGTAAATATCACTATTCAGTCACGTAACTTTTTTTTTTCACCTCGAAATCCTAAGTGTAACATTTTGATTTTCAAACAAATTATATCTCTCCTAGATCCGACTATACCTTAATTAAAATCGATAATCAATGATTAGGTAAAAGGTTAATATATAGTAATGTAGTTTCAGAACCATAGAACAAAATTAAGTATATTTGAATTAAAACGTGTGTAATATTCAATCAGTGGATAAAATCCTAACCCTAACTTAATTGTAATGTAATCGCAACCTATCTGTAACCTAACTGCAACTTAACCTGAGCCAAACTTAAATGTATCATAAATGTAACCTAGTCGTCACCTTATCATAACTTATCAATTTTCTGACCGTAACCTAACTACAATTTACCTTAAACTAACTGTAACTTAATCATAACCTAACTATAACGTAACCAGAATTTAAATATAACGTATGACTAACCGAAATATAATTGCAACATATCTATAACCCAAATGTAACCTAACTGTTACCTAACCGTAGCCAAATTCTAAATTAATTAAAATTAACACTAACTATTAACTAACAATTCTAACCGCGTACGTGTTACAAAGTACTTTAGTTCCACTTTTCATCACTACGGGGCGCAGTATATTTTGTACGAAAATCTGATATGGATCACCGCCACCTGCGGTCGGATATAATAAGCTTGCAATGCACGATTTGCAGTGTGCTTTAGTTTCACTTGCCATCACCAGAATAGGCATTTTTTCGTAAACAAACCTAAATCCGATCGATAATCAGATTTCCATTCTTTCCGTAGATATATTACCCAACGGGATGGGGATACAAATAGCAATTTATGAAATTTGTTGAAATTTCTATTCAGAAATAATGATAACCACCACGCAATTAAGAGTCCAATATTAAAAATTAGAATCTCCTACACTGCTGCTGCATGCTCTGTAAAATATGTTAGTTCTATTTTTCACCTCCAGGAGCTCACTAATTCCTTCATAAACCTATATCCGAAGGAAACTCCAGTATTAAGCGAATTCGTACATATATCAGTCGAGAGGGCGGTAAAATCCAATAAGAATTTAAGAAATTTAATGAAATTATTGTTCGGAAATAACCACTACTTATAAATTAAGGATGAAATATGGTCTGTGCAAATATCCTACATTCCCACTACCTGCAGCACTCTATGACAGGTGTGCGTTAAACTCGAAACAATTTTTAGTATTTAAAAGCGAAAAAAAAAAGAACAATGAAAAAACGTGTTTAAAAATAAAAAGTCATGCATCAAGTACAGATTATGAAACACTATCCAACACATTCAGAATAATGTAAAAAACTGCACCGTTTAAAAATTTAAGATATTGCGTCTCATTTTACCATGTGAAAATATATTAAGCATTTCAAAACCAAATTTCAGCTGTTTCCATCTGCATTCGGAAAATGATCCGAAAATTTTAGAAGCCCTGTATATAATACATCGATAGGTACATATTAACAACATGCATTCCAAAATTTAATTCATTTAAGAGATACACATATTTCAATTGAAAATTCTCCTTCAGCAATATCCTCTAATGAGGAGAATGGTAGGCAAATACTTTTGTGCTGCCCTGTATATGATGTATAGAATTTATATGTAAAGTGTAATGTGGAAAAAAAGTATTTACATTTAAAAGCGTACACCGAATTTTAAAACGTACTCTCCAGCAATTATTAAGCAAAGACAGTATTGTAACAATTTCTTTTGTGTGTCCCTGTAAATTTATTGTAAAATGCTGTAAATGCTCTGTTTTAACGTAACCGTAGTTAAGTTAATTGATTTATATTAGTTTGAATACATTAGAAATAGCGGAATGTCATTAAAGTACGCTCCAAACGATTTTTACCCATATATCATAATGTAATCGAACTCTTTTGAATGTCCCTGTAAATGAATCAATATTCGTACATATTTCATATGCAATACCAAATATGCTTTAGTGATGATAAATAAGCTTTATCAATTGAGTATATTTACGGGATTTACAGTATGGACAGACGGACAGACAAACCGAATGCATAAGTACTTTTCAACTTTGTGATAAAAACACTTCTGAGATTAAATATATATATATATCATTAATATTATCTATCGAAAATGAGAATTTAAATTATATTTAAAATGTTTTCAATAACTTATTTAATTTCAATATGAAATTTAATTATTTCTAATTTTCCAATTTCTTTATTTTAAAAGCGAACATTTATTTTAATAAATAATAATAGAACAAAGACAATTTTAAAAATTTGCTATTTCTTCTTAAAATATGCTTTAGTTGTAAATCATTTCTTTCAATTCGTCTTATAATACAAAATTCCATGGAGGATTGAGATTGGTGGAGGTGAAGTAAGGATCAAAAAAGGTTTGCAATATTAATCCATTTATCGCTCAAATTTTAATGTTCCAAACAAAAGGACGTGGAAGGAATTTTGTATTATAATACGAATTGAAAGAAATGAATTACAACTGAAGCATATTTTAAGAAGAAATAGCAAATTTTTTGAATGGTCTTTGCTCTATTATTATTTTTTAAAATAAATGTTCGCTTTTAAAATAAAAGAAATTGGAAAATTAGCAATAATTAAATGTCAAATTGAAATTAAATAAGTATTGAAAACATTTGATGCGAACTAAAAATTGTATAACTAAAAGTTTCCTAATTTAATGTAACTTTAAATACTTTATAACGTAGATGAAAAATGTTTATGACTTAATAATTGCATGTAAATAAATATTTTAAAATATAATGATGAAAACATTCTTTTAAAATCATGTATGAAAACTTAAGTAATAAATATTAATCTAATGTATAGATTTCTTACTGCAGACGATTTTAAGATATTAACAGAAGAATGTTATATTTTCAAGCAAAACTTTAAATTAATATTCTATATTGATATTTAAAACACATATGATAAAATAATTAATAAATTCTTATCAGTGAAGCGATAGATTAGTTCTTTTTAAAAAATAATGGCAAAAATATACGGGTTTAAACCTGTTTCAATTGATAGGCGTGTCAAAGCGCGTGGTTTTATTTGGACTTAATGTTACTTAATGTAGGGTTACATTTTTAGCATCACCCCCCCCCCCCCACCTATCTCATTCCTCCATGAGAAAATCTCTTCCATGTCCTTTTGTTTGGAATATTAAAATTTGAGCAATAAATGGTTTCACATTCAAACCTTTTTTCAGACTTCCTCCACCTCCACCTACCTTATTCCTCTATAGTCATCGTCTTGAAACATCAAATACTCCAATGTCATTGTTACACCGGCTTATCTGATTACTTCTGCGAAAATTTGTACACAACCAACCAACCGTAAAAGAATGAAAGTGAAAAAAATGTAAAAAAGATGATTTTTTATGAGAGTGACCTCTCGATTTTAATTAATTACTCAGTTAATAATTGGAATTTCGAAATTCTGAGCGTCAGGTGCATCAGGAGAGATATTGGGCTACTCTCAGAAAAATTTTGAGCTTCGTACGTACCGTAGTTTTCGCTAACTATCGCAGACACACACACACACACACACACACACAGACAGAGCGATTTGTTATTTTATTAATATAGATTTGTACAATTAAAATAAAGTAAAACTATCAACGTTTCGCGCCGTTTTCTGCGGGCGTCTTCAATAAAATATGATAATGAAAGGACTAAATTTGCATCTTGATCGAGAGATAATATTTCTAATAAATTAAAATCTTAATGAATTAAAAGTTTAAAAATGTTGCTACTTACACGTGAGTAAAAATTAAAATATTGCAACGAAATAAAAAGTCCTTCCGGCAATGCAGGGAGGAAGAGGTAGCTTTCATATACTTATATATTTATTTATTTATTTTAAAGTAAGTTATATTGTTCAAAAATAGTAAGCTCAAATTAGTGTAAATAATCTTATAAAATTAGTGATTTTATAAGACTGAATACTAGTTTTTGTCAAGACTGAATATAATAGGAATTTTTAGACATTAGTCATCTTTTATTCAACCTGGTTTTATTTTAAGCGATTTAGAGAGTCACCAAATTCCACGATATAATAAAGTGTATGCCATTTTAAAGCAACATTGCAGATCGTTCAGATGAGACCGTTTCAAAATGTCAGCCATAAGCAAAATTCAAAGTGCTATAACTCAATCATTTTTTAAGATATAGACAAAATAAAAAGTGTTCTGGAATCTTTGTTTTAAGTTCTAACACATAAAAGAAAAATATTTTTCAAATTTTGATTTTTTCGCATTTAATTTTAAATTTTGAATTAAAAAAAATTAAAATGGCCCCCATTTTGAAACAAAATGGCGGATGATGTTGGCCAACGAACTCGGTCGAGACATTTGTATGTACTATCTACATACCAAGTTTCATTGAAATAGGTTCATAAATACGCATGTTATCACGTGACAAAAATCAGATCGTTTCAAAATGTCAGCCATAAGAAAAATTCAAAGTTCTATAACTCAATCATTTTTTTTAAGATATAGACAAAATAAAAAGTGTTCTGAAATCTTTGTTTTAAGTTCTAACACGTAAAAGAAAAATATTTTTCAACTTTTAATTTTTTCGCATTTAATTTTAATTTTTTAATTTTTAAAAAAATTTAAAATGTCAGCCATTTTGAAACAAAATGGCGGATGATGCTGACCAACGAACTCAGTCGAGACATTTGTATGTACTATGTACATACCAAGTTTCATTCCGATCGGTTCATAAATACGTTAGTTATCGCATGGCAAAAATCAGATATATATATATATATATATATATACAATACAGGGTGTCCGAAAAGTCTGGAAACGGCCGAATAACTCGAGAAATACTTATGAGATTGAAAAACGTAAATATACGTGTTAAATATTTTTAAATAAGCTACTCTGTGATACCAAATTTGACCTTCGAAACCGACCCCCTGGGGGTCAGAGGGGGTCCAACTTTGAAATCTTAAATTATAACCCTTATTTTTTATTGCAGATTCGGATTCTACGGACAAAAATACGTAACTTTTGTATTTGATGTTTATTTCAAATCTTCGTTTATCACAGTGTAATCGAGCATATTAAATCGATACATATTCCCGCTTTTCCAACGGGATTTTCCCTAATCGAAACTGATTGGGCAGAATTTTTGACGTCAAATTTCTCGTCTTTTGTAGGAATAGCGTTTCCTGAAAATCACCCGTGGCGATTATTTCAATAGTGCTACACTGTTAAAAATTTGACCTATTTGCTGCAGCTTCACTCCACAGCTATTATAGAATATCTCTTTTGTGACCAATGAAAATGCTCCATAACACAGTAAAGTAATCGTTTTCTATAAAAGCGGTGGAGTGACGATGCAGCAAAAGGGTCAATTTTTTTACAGAGTACTTTACTGTGTTATGGAACATTCTCATTGGTCATGAAAGAGATATTCTATAAAAGCTGTGGAGTGACGCTACAGCAAATGGATCAAATTTTTAACTGTGTAGCACTACCGAAATAATCGGCACGGGTGATTTTTAGGAAACGCTATTATTGCAAAAGACGAGGAATTTGATGTCATAAATTCTCCCCAATTAGTTTCGATAAGGGAAAATCCCGTTGGAAAAGCCGAAATATGTATCGATTTAATATGCTCAATTACACCGTGATAAACGAGGATTCGAAATAAACATCAAATACAAAAGTTACGTATTTTTGTCCGTAGAATCCGAATCTGCAATAAAAAATGGGGGTTATAATTTAAGATTTCAAAGTTGGACCCCCTCTGACCCCCAGGGGGTCGGTTACGAAGGTCAAATTTGGTATCACTGAGTAGCTTATTTAAAAATATTTAACACGTATATTTACGTTTTTCAATCTCATATGTATTTTTCGAGTTATTCGGCCGTTTCCAGACTTTTCGGACACCCTGTATATGGTTATATATATATGGGTGATTCTCAAAATAGGGGACAATTTATGTCTTTCGGCATACACAAAAAAAATTGAGAGGTTTTCTGTCATGTTTTTATATTTAGATATGTTTGTCTTAATATTATTCATCATTTGCACTTAAGAATTACTCACTTTTTAGTTAAAAACACCTTAAAATAACAGAATAAATGTTCAAAATGTCATCAGCATGGATGTCCACAGCAGCTGTGCCTTATATATACTAGCTTTTTCAAGAGTTAATATCATGTTTATAAAATAAAACAAACGTTATTCTTTCTTTAAATTAATCAAGGAGAGGATTTATCCAATAAATTTCTTTTTTAAAAAAAATTATAGTATATAAAAAAAGAATTAAAGTTTGTCCTCCATATTCTATTTTCAAAACAAGGTCATACTATAACAGCTGGTTATTAATCAAAATTTCATTTTCACATACGACAATAGTTTCGAAATATAAAGTTTCTCCAAGGCAACAAGTAGCCATTTTATCCCAGCCAGAAAATAGAAGCATGTATTGTATTTTAAGAATAGAAGTTGAATATTAAGGACGTACATCAATTGTATGTCATTAGAATGGATAATAATTTCCATGTTTATTTTATAATTAAAATTTTTATTTTACTTATTTGCATAGGACTTTTGTGCTTTAAAAAGCCTCAGAAAGGACTATTGCATTGTGATTATATTATGGCTCATAATCTTATTTAAATTAAAATTTGTCATTAGCATGGACAAATATCAGTGTCATTAGCATGGTTTTTCTGTCCATGCTAAAGACTCCTATGTGCATAAATGTAACCATTGCTTATATTGAATCTTTTATAAAGTTTAATTTTACATATAAATTTAGGTATTACATTTATTATCCCTAAAATATGCATTACATCTGTCAGAAAATCACTAAGACAGCTTCTTACATTGTTAGTGTCAGAATGTTGCTCATGTAAACAAAGTTTGCTCTTTGGTAATGTTTTTATTCTCCTTATATGTATATATGTAAAAATGGAAACTATTTGCTGAAAAGGAAGGCTAATAAATATAGAAAAAAATATTTAAACAGGAAGAAAATAAAAATTTCTTAATATATTTATTCCATGCAATTTGTTTTGTCATTAGCATGGCTCAAAAAATACTAATTATTTTTTTAAGTTAATTTTTAAATATTTAGCTCTGCTGACTACATGTAAAGTATACCTAATACTATATTAACAACCCCTATTTTTTTCAGAAATTTTGCTAACAGTAATTTTTTTTAAGATTTCACTTTTGAAATTGTCCCCTATTTTGAGAATCAACCATATATATGTCAGCATTTGAACGGAGGGTGGTTTTGGGGTCTGGGGGTCATGATCGGTGAAAATATACCAAAATTTTTCGGAAGTGCTTTCCTCCGGACGGCTGCAATAGGTAGCTTTTTACTTTTTGTAATGAAAGCTACCTAAAATTTTAAGATTTTATGATGTTATGTCATATTTTTGGAATATTGTAGGATAAATTATCATTACATGGTTTATTTTCTCGTGCAATGATTTCGATAGATTCTCTTATTTTACCTTGAACTGGGCTATTGCACGGAACTATGATTTTGGCCTCATCAAAGTTAATACGGCAACCTTTGTTCGCCAAGTAGAAGCGAGAAAGAGCAGTATTATGTTTATATTGTTTAATATCTCTGCGATTTTAATTCATTTAGATTTTAATTTATTAGAAATATTATCTCTCGATCAAGATGAAAACTTAGTCCTTCCATTATCATATTTTCCTGAAGACGACCACAGAAGACTGCGCGAAACGTTGATAGTTTTATTTTATTTTAACTGTACAAATGTATATTACAAATTTAAAATTTTTTCGCCAAAACTAACCTTTATACTATCTTAATTTTCTTATAATAATGTTCCGTACTTACTTCAAATTATTAAAATAAAATCTTGTTTCGAAATCTAATCTGTTAATTTTTATGCAGACGATATAAATTCTTAATTTGCCTTAAAAAACATTATTCCGGTATGCGTAAACTTAAAAAGATGGCTCTAAATTAAAAATACTCTTAATTAAACTTTATTTCTTAATATTCCAAATAAAACTAATTTCTTCTATGTTTTTATCAAACCTTTTTAAGACAGTCTTATTAAATTTATTCCAAACCCATACCTTTCAAAAAATATCATTATTTTATTTTATCTATTTATTTATTTTTCCTCCGTCAACCTTGATAGTGTGCATATTAATAAATTCATTTCTTTTCTTTTTCTCTTAAAATTAATCATTTATAAAGATCGTCTGCCTAAGAAATTATGAGTCGATTATAAATTGGTTAAATAATATATATATTTTTTTTAATAAATTTATCGTCTGTGGAAAATAGTCTCGTAGCTGGACAAGAATTCTGTTTACATAAAAGAATGATGGTTTGAGGTTACAGAATGTTCCAGAATTTTCTTTTTAGTTTAAATGGTGAAAGCCTCGAGTTGAGAAGGGAGATTCTTCTTCGTTCTTTCTTGGATGAGTACGGCTGGTTTAAGTAAATGATGGAATATTTTTTTTGGATATTTCGGTTAAAGATAGTTTGAAAAAGGAGCTTTTCCCGTTCTCATGATTACGGATTAAATAAATGAACTTACAACAGCAAATGAGTAATTATTGGATCTTCTACATTTATTTATTTATTTTGTTTTTTCCCTCGCTTGCCATGACTGTGTGTTTTTCTTAACAAGTGGAAATAATTCGAGTTTCTCCTTAAATCGTCACAACTAATTGAAAAGTCTGACAGGATAATTTATCTGTGCTGCCTTTTTCGGATATTTAAAGAAAATTTTCGGCTTGCTAATGAAATCGGCTGTGGAACGAAATGATGATAGCTTTGTGAATCGCCGATAATCGACTTCTCGTGAATGTTCTTGTGCCAAAATCGCCGTAATTTCTTACTTAATTAAAGTAAAAGAAATGCTCTTTCTAAAGAACTTCACAGCTATGCTTGGAAAGATTAGTGCTTGCTTTGAGTTTGCTTGTGTGTTCCATGACGATTGAGATCCTTTCTTTCGTAGTCGAGAAAAAGTAGTCCTCGTGATGATGAAAAAGAAGAAAAAAATAATAATAATTACAAGACCATTTCTTGTAAATTTGTGAATAGACAAATATTTTTCGAGATAGTTGAGCACAATAGGATTTCGGTGAGAATTTTTTCGTACTGTTTTGATTATTATTATTTGTATTCTTTTTATGTATTTATTTAAATTAATTATTCTCTGTTTGTCAGGTTTATCTATATGATTATTTATCTGTGAATGTTACTTACTTACCTATTTATGAGTATTTTTATTATCAATATTATGTGTTGAAGATTGAAACATTTTTGTTCTTAAGGATTAAATTGAAGAGTATGATGTTCTTAAGATATTTACTGTTACTTATTAAGATTATTATGATATTTTTATGCACGTTTAAAGATAAGTTCGTAATAATAATGAAGTATAAAAGAACTTAGAAGCTCAAGTTATTTTTTAAAAAGGTACATTTTCTATTTTATTGATATTGTTTGTTATCAAGAACTATTCTCAGAATACAGTATTTTCATGATAATGTTCCTACAACTAAACATTTGAGCTGAAAATTAAGTTAACATTTATGTTTTTTCCTTTTATTTGTTAGAATTTCTGGTTACAGTGAGCTTTGGTTCCCGGATTCTTATAATTTATTTAAATTCAGTAAGAAAGATGGAACTGTGCAATGCTGTTGCTAGAATTTTGACTGATAAATATGATTAATTTTTTCAGTAAATTTTGTGATTTTAAGTAAGAATATACCTATAATTAAAATTTTTGAATCTGTTTATGATCTATAAAATAATAGAATTAAAAGTTGATCCCAATTTAAGGTATATCTATGATATTTACAATTTCTGTTTTATTAGATAAAATTTCTGCTTAAAGTTAGCAGCTAAATATAGTTATAATTTTCACGATAATTTTGATTCGGATTTTTAAAATGGAGGGTAATGGTTTTATGTGAGACAATTAAAATGTATACAACTCCAGTAGACAAAGCCCTCAAAATTGCGAAAGCGCGAACTCAGGAATTTCACCTTAAAAGTAAAAGACTCTATGATCGAAATTTTGTCGAATGCCCATTAAAAATACAAGACTCTGTAATTTATGAAGAATTTAAATACCCTAACACTCGAAAATTAGAACCTACTTTCTCTGGACCATACAAAATTATAAATAAACTTTCCGATGTAACTTATGAAATAGATAAATTTAATTATGAGACAGGACAGAATTCCGTTATTGTGCATGTTTCTAAATTAAGACCCTATTTTTCACCAGAAGATTTTAAACTGTTTCATGAGCAACCCAAAAAACAAACAAAACCTCAGATACAATCACAATCACTAGATCAAACTAAAAAGTCAAGACAGTAGATTAAATTTTAATTCTTATTCTTTAAAAATGTTATCACCATAATTTTCAACATTAGCATGTATGTTCTTGGAGCGCTACAAAAATATTACTTGTTTTTGGGAGTTTTTGGGATTAAATTGGGCTCCTTATGCAGGCATAAGGTGTACACTTTGATTGTAAAGGCTTTCAAATTGATGTTGATAAATTAATTTTAAGTGTATTTAAGTCTAACTATATTTACTCATTTATTAACATTAGTATTATTCTATTTATTCAACAGATATTAGGTGATAATAGTTATAAAATTTGATGACTTTACTCAAACCTATAACTTAATATGGGATTTTCAGTGATTGTGAAAACTACAGATATTAAAAGTTTTTCAAAAAAGCAAAGTATTTTTATTTCCATTTTTCAATTAAGGATGATAACTTTTATTCCTATTTGTATTTTATTATTAAAGTTTATAAACCATATGTAGATAAAACATTATTCTACATTTTCGCATTTGAGAACTTATAACCAAATTTGACAATTTTGTAAAAGAGTATCAGAGAGGAATTATTCTAAGGAAATACTGGTTGAGAGTCCATTTTCTAAATAGTTAGATTTAATTTTATTTGGATTTTGGAATTATTATGATTTTTTTTCTCTATACTTTCGGCTAGCAAAAAATAATTTCTTATGCTATTAGAAGATAAGAAAATTATTTAGTTGCTATGCAATTATTTTTATCCTCAACCAATATTTTCCCTATCAATAATAAAGTAACTGTGATATTTTCTTTTGATTATACTCTTGTTTTATTATTTATTATCATTATGATTTCTATAAGGAAGTTTAGTATTAATTATGCTCTTATTGAGAAGTATTAGAATATGGAGAATTATTATTATTACTGCTATAAATTTTGAGTCTTATTATACTACTTATTATTATTGTTGTTATTATTATTTAAAATTTTCTATATTATTTATTATTGGTGTTGGGACTATTTATATAATAAAAAATTTAATAAATAAAGATTTGATTATTAAAAATGTTGGATCCAACATAACATTAAAACCAAAGATTAAACTAGGTTTGAAGATCTTTAATTAAAGAGACTGTATTCAGTGAACATTGGAAAAGACTCTTATATACACTATTGAAAGACTTTTTTCATTTAAAGGACTTTATTTAAAATAAACTATGCATTAAGTTATTGTAATTATTTAAACTTCCATGAGAACGAATTTTTATTGTTTTTATTATATTTTTTTATCTCTTGCTTATTAATATTTATAACTTATTTACTGTTATTGTATGTATTATCTCCTATGCACTTACAAATAGTAAGTGATATTGTAACATTATTGTATTTCTTTCAGGGAAATGCTCCTACCTAAATTTAATTCACATTAATTTTCTCTTAACTATTTTATTTTAATTGCTAATACTTTTTATATTGCGTTAATTTTCTTTTCTTCCAGCTCTTAGCTTCAGGAGTTTGACAATTTTATTCCAAAATTTAACTTTTCTAAATTATTATATTTCTGTTGTCTGAACTTGTAGTTTTATTTAACTATCAATTTCATACAAAGTCTTGAGGAGGGGGGATAATATTACAAATTTAAAAATTTTTCGCCAAAACTAACCTTTATACTATCTTAATTTTCTTATAATAATGTTCCGTACTTACTTCACTAATTTAAATTAAAATCTTGTTTCGAAATCTAATCTGTTAATCTTTATGCAGACGATATAAATTCTTAATTTGCTTTAAAAAACATTATTCCAGTATGCGTAAACTTAAAAAGATGGCTCTAAATTAAAAATACTCTTAATTAAACTTTATTTCTTAATATTCCAAATAAAACTAATTTCTTCTATGTTTTTATCAAACCTTTTTAAGACAGTATTATTAAATTTATTCCAAACCCATACCTTTCAAAAAATATCATTATTTTATTTTATCTATTTATTTATTTTTCCTCCGTCAACCTTGATAGTGTGCATATTAATAAATTCATTTCTTTTCTTTTTCTCTTAAAATTAATCATTTATAAAAATCGTCTGCCTAAGAAATTATGAGTCGATTATAAATTGGTTAAATAATATTTAAAAAATAAATAAATTTATCGTCTGTGGAAAATAGTCTCGTAGCTGGACAAGAATTCTGTTTACATAAAAGAATGATGGTTTGAGGTTACAGAATGTTCCAGAATTTTCTTTTTAGTTTAAAAGGTGGAAGCCTCGAGTTGAGAAGGGAGATTCTTCTTGGTTCTTTCTTGGATGAGTACGGCTAATTTAAGTAAATGATGGAATATTTTTTTTTTTTTTTTTTTTTTTTTTTTTTTGATATTTCGGTTAGAGATACTTTGAAAAAGGAGCTTTTCCCGTTCTCATGATTACGGATTAAATAAATGAACTTACAACAGCAAATGAGTAATTATTGGATCTTCTACATTTATTTATTTATTTAGTTTTTTCCCTCGCTTGCCATGACTGTGTGTTTTTTTTAACAAGTGGAAATAATTCGAGTTTCTCCTTAAATCGTCACATGTATATTAAAATTCTTGCTTTGTGCACCAATGAGCAATGTGTTGTATTTTAATAAATACATTCTTATTAGTTAAATTTTATGGTGCAACTGTCCTGTATATATTTATTAAATTTATGATAAATGCCCGCTTGCATTTTCTCTAAAGCCCATTTCTGATTAAAATGAAACTATCCGTTTAAGACCTAAAGCATTTTGGTAGAAATTAATAGGATCATATTTGATTAAAAAAATGTCAGGTTGTATCAGAGTAAGACCCGGTTTTCTCGGCTTTAAATCACAGGAAAAAAGGGAATCGATTTCTCTTTTTCCTTAAAATCATCTAAATAATTGGCGATTGTGTAGGTCAGGTCTTAAAGGGCTATTTGAACATAAGAAAATGCAAAAAAGTATGTCAATATGGATTTAAAAACTATTCATTTTCAGTGTAAATATTGTTTTTAAATCAAGGCCCAGATCAACACTGTAGATAATATCGTTTTATAAATTTATCAAATTGTCTGGTTTACGCATTTTTTTCCAAACAAATCGCTTTAAAGGGAACTCCCCAGTTTACCCCCCCCCCCCCCCAAATAATAATAATGACTTTGATCGGATTTGAAATTTTCATGAACCAATGAAATCAATTCATAATTGCGCTCACTATATAAAGAATCGTTTGCAAACAGATTATCATTTTCCTTGCACTGACATAGATAAAATGAATACCTACATTTTTTATCTACTTTATTGCCAATTAAACGACGCAAATTTATCACAATTAGAATGTGTATTTCAACCTGGCACACCTTGTTAAACACACTTTTTTCTCAAGAAGCATAATTTGCGTCAATTGACAAAAAGTAAGTCGCACTCGTACGTAGAATCAATTTATATATATCCGTGCAAAGGTTGTCTGCACTTTTTTCCCAGTGCGTGCCTCTAGCAAAAGCGAACAATTTAGAGTAACAATAAGAAAAGCTTATGAAAATTCAAAAATCAATTGGAGTTTGCGTTAAGTAAACATTATCAATATCAAATCAAACTAGTTCTAGTGTTATTTCACACTTTTTTTTTGTTCGATTCAGAATTGTTTTTTTTTTATTTAACTTACAAACAAAAAATCGATTTTTTAAAAGGTTTAACAAGGATAATTCTAATGTTTCTATTTTTAATATAAATCAATTTATTATTACAAAATAGTTAGAGCCGATATGCTCTATATATTTTTAAATGAATTAATCTTATTTCAGCCTGCGCATATTGATGTCAATTTCTGATTTTATAAAATAAATATCTACTTATATAACGATTTTCTGAAGATCATTTCTCGTTAATTCTAAATTATTTGAATATTCAATGAAATGTAGTGAGATGCAG
This sequence comes from Maratus speculifer, assembly GCA_964019185.1. Lineage (NCBI taxonomy): Eukaryota > Metazoa > Arthropoda > Arachnida > Araneae > Salticidae > Maratus > Maratus speculifer. The sequence goes on from OZ025299.1 coordinate 173,787,696, forward strand.
AAAATATATCATTGAGGATTTATAGCTATTTATGCACTCTTAAGGTAAAAAATTATTTTAAATCAAAGGCTTCTCAACAACGTTAAAAAAAATAAAAAACTTGTGTTGTACAACTTTTCAAATAACTTTCCTTAAGGGATCCGAATCACAAAAATCTTCCAGATTTTATATAATTTTTTTTTATTATTTATTTTATTTTATTTTATTTTATTGCAACAACAACTTTTTTTTTTTTTTTACTGCTTAAACTGACGTTTAATGCATGTATTTATCCTAATTGGAACAGAATATATTAATTTTATTATTTTGATTTATTTTCAAAGTCTAGTTTTCAAGTAATGGCTGCCATGAAAGAGACTTCTTGTGGAAATGAGTTTTTCTTTTGAAAGGTTCTTTTCATCATTTTTCCGATTTAAAATGTTATAATTAAAGCTAAATGGTTAAATAATAAGCTAAATGGTTCAAACTTTGAAAATGTCATTATCGATTGTTTTACTTTAACTATGATTCAGCAAATTTGAAAATAAAAAAAAATTCTGAAAATATGATTTTATTTTTTAAGTTACAACACTTTTAATTTTCAATTTAAAATGTTTTTAATTTTTGATTTAAACTAATATTTTAAAAAATGCTGAATCAAAATTAAAGCTTATATATATATTTTTTTAGTTAAATTTGAAAAAAAATCTAGAAATAATATTTCGAGTTATAACTATTTTAAATTCCCCACAATTTTAATAAATTTTAAATTAAAAAAATGTGAGATTTTACTATATGATTAAGCTTACAAATAATATGGTTAACTATCACAAAAAATTTCAAAATTTTAACTCAGTAAATAAAAATTACTTCCCAGACCCTATTTAATCAAAAGGTATGAAATGATTATACGGAAAACACAATGATAAACCATTGAATAAAACACTAGTGGTACTAATTTTTGGCTTATGCACCACAGTTCAGACAGACATGGGTCATTAGATTCCCCTTTTACTGCTCTTCCATAAAATGAAAGGTTTTTTTTCCTTGTGCCCGATACCTTAGGTTTTTGTGCTGTCGGCTCTTAGGCTAATTCGTCCAAGCGATTATCACCAAGTTGTGGAATGCTAACTTTCATAGTTTGAACAAACCATTTACTCTGATCATGCACTTTGCGCCCAAGTCACCAGAAGCATCCTAAAAGTCTGGAACTTCTATCGTTCAGGGTACTTGTATTTGAGATTGGCAACATGCGAGGTACACTTCTAAAAATCTGCAACTTTTATGGGTAGTTACTTCACACAGGCGACTAGACCCTGGCCGTCCACATAACGCAAGTCTTCTCTGATTGGCCCGTAAAACTGACCTTTTCTATAAAAAAAAAAAAAAAAATCTAAGCAATTCTAGCTCAATGAGCATGCGCTGTGGCAAAACAACTTTGCTCTCTTGCAACATTGGATCATTGGAACGTATTTACTTATCGAATGCTGCGTGCTCTGTATTTAAAAACAGTTACTGGATAGAAATCAGTGTGACCGTTTTTTCAAGCTAAAAGCAGGCTAGATTTGGACTGACAACAAGCTAAAATAAATTCGATGGTCCTGCCATCTATGCTTGAATCTGTTAATTTCGAATCAATAGCCTGACAACTATCTTTTAGCCTGAGTTTTTAGCTTCATTTAGCTTGTTGCAAGTCCTAGAACAGTCCAGATTTCTTACAACAATCCAAAAACGGTCACACTGATAGAAATTGAAATTTGAAGTTAAAAGTTTTTACTGCAAATGAAATTTGGGTTTAGAAATTTCTTTAGTAGATATTACATGAAATTATGGATAGCGGAGATTAATTAATTTTCAATTATATTGGACCACAAAATGGGTAATAAACGTGTCGCTGAATTTGGGGACGCTTTGGTTCGGCTGTTTAAAGGCCTTCCTTACAAGGAAGGTCTCCATACGGGCATACTCAGAAAAATCTGAAAAAATTACAGAATGTTCTTCTCATATAGTTATATATGTTTATAAAAAAAATTTCGGCGGAACCTACTTATAACGTCCGTAAAAAAATAATAAAAATCTCGTTTATTTGGCGATTTATCGCCGGTTGGCGAAAAAACGAAATTTTGAAAAATACGCTTTTACGTTTCGAATACTTTTTAAAGAAAAAACTTTCTATGTTCAATTTATTTAAATAAGTTTAGTTTAAGTAATTTTAGTTTTGCATTTTTACTTTACTTTAAGTGTAATTTTGTCATATACGTTTAAATGTACTTATAACAAAATGAAATTAATATATTTTATCATTTAAAACACAATTTAAATTGATTAAAATTGTTCCAAATTGAAAAATACACTGTTAAAAATCTGCTGCATTTTGTTGCAACGCACTCCCTTGCTCGTATAGAAAACGGTTACTTGGCCGTGAAATGGAGCTTTCTCATTGGTTGGATTCGAGATATTATATACAAGCGGTGGAGTGCGTTGCAACAAAATGCAGCAGATTTTTAACAGTGGATGACACGGTCAATTCACCGTGCTATGGAGCATTCTTATTGGTCAGAAGAGAGATATTCTATAAAAGTAGTGGAGTGACGTTGCAGTAAATGCTGCAGATTTTTAACAGTGAAGTCAATTAAAATCAATTTTCAGATTCGTTAAAATCGTCTGCTTTTGGCGAGGAAATGCACTGCACGCCAAATCCCGCGTCGCTTTCAGCTTTTCACGCCAATTATTCCAAACTATTTTATTTTTTTTACATATCTAATAATGTAATTCCGCCGCTAATTTTCACTGATCCTTTATTACCTACATGAGTAGTTTAATTTGTATTTTTTTCAAAAATTTCTGAGTATGCCCCCAATGGAGACCTTCCTTGTTAGTGCTTTTTTGATAGAAATGCACTATCTTACGGTACAATCAGAGGAGACTTGCGTTGTGTGGACGGCCAGGGTTTAGTCGCCTGTTTACTTCATCGCTTTTGTGAAATATCTTTATTCTGGTTAAAGATAATGCTTCATAATATAGAACGGGATCCAGATAAATTTTTCGCTGTTCGCGAAATGAGATTGACCAATCAGAAACCTGCATTTTGGCAAACAGTGAAAACTTCTCAAAAATGCCAATTTCTGATTGGTCAATTTCGTTTTGCTGACATCGTAGCATATTTGGATTCCGGTTATTACTTTCTAATTATCAAACTATCTGCTAATCCATAACAGTCTAAAAAACTACCATTTGTAGTGTCACAGCATAAGAACGTTTTTTAAACACACTAAAATAAATCCAAGGAAACGTAAAAGAAAACACTTGCTATCCTTTCAACATTTTAATCAACAACTAACAGTATTTTTCAATAACATTTTACACAGAGATATCATTGCGTCACAGAATTAAAAAAAGTAAATACAGTGGCGTCAATCCGTCGGCATTTAGAATTAAATTATAAACGTAAAAAGCAATATATCACACTTAATGTTTTAGAAAATGATTACAACATAAATTAATCTTACTTACTGATAAAGATAATGATTATTATAGCAATAAATCTCTTTTAAAGATTTAGAAAATTATTTTACATTACTTTTGACTGATTTATTATATTAAATGATTATGCTAAATTATTATGTTACTGATAACACCAGTCATAGTCAAGAAAACGTTTTCTATAAAAGCGCTAGAGTGATTTTTCACAGTGTATTTGCTATAAACACTGTACTTTAAGCTCTCACAGACCTCTCGCATCTCTTGTGTCTGAGGAAGCTCTGTTCTGGGTAGGTACGAAACGAAAGTTGGAGAAATCAAGTTTAGTAAAATTTTTCTTTCGTATCTTATTTTCTGGACACGAGGACGAGAATAAAATTCCTCTGCTGGCGGTACACTGTTAAAAATATGAAACTTTTGCTACATCGTCACTCCACTGCTGTTATAAAAATCTCTATTCTGACTGAGAATGCTCAATAATAGTGTGAAACAACGTTTTCTATAAAAGCTGTGGAGTGACGATGCAGCAAAAGTTTCAAATTTTTATCAGTGTATTTACTTTTGAACGTTAGATGGCATGCTACACCAGGGCTACACTAGATACCGTGCTTGCTCATTCCTTATCACGACGTCACAAAAAGTGGCTGGACGCTATCAGCGATTGGTACAAACAGGGCTCAAAGTGACGCACACATCATTTTGTACCAATCGCTGGATGTCGTTGACAGCGACCAGCCACCTTTTGTGACGTCATGATAAGGAATGAGCAAGCCCGGTATCTAGTGTTGCCTTGCTACACTGTAAAATATATGACTATTTTGCTGCATCGTCACTCCACCGCTTATATAGAAAACGACTACTTTAGGCTATCATGGAGCATTCTCATTGGCCAAAAGATTGATATTCTATAAAAGCGGGGGAGTGACGCTACAACAAATGGGTCAAATTTTTAACAGTGTTGCATTATCGAAATAATCGCCACGGGTGATTTTCAAGAAACCACTATTCCTGCAAAAGACGAGGAATTTGACGTAAAAATTCTGGCCAATCAGGCAAAACCTGGTTGGGAAAACCGAAATATGTATCGATTTAATATGCTCAATTACACCGTGATAAACGAAGATTCGAAATAAACATCAAATACTAAAGTTACGTCTTTTTGTCCGTAGAATCCGAATCTGCAATAAAAAATGGGAGTTGTAATTTAAGATTTCGAAATTGGACCCCTCCTGACCCCCAGGGGGTTGGTTGCGAAGGTCAAATTTGGTATCACTGAGTAGCTTATTTAAAAATATTTAACACGTATATTTTCGTTTTTCAATCTCTTATGTATTTTTCGAGTTATTCGACCGTTTCCAGACTTTTCGGACACCCTGTATATATATATATATATATATATATAAATCACTTTAATCACTTAAGAAACGATACTTTGAATATTAAAAGGGATAGAAATGTAAAACTTTCATCGATAACTATCTCATTTTCTCGTATTTAAATGGGTATTTTCTCATCATTATAGATACAGTAAAACCTCCATAACGGACACCTCTATTTAACGGGCAGTTTTCCAATCCCCACTCCCAAAACCTAAATTTTTGTATGTTTAACCTCTGAATAACGGACACTTTATTCGGCGATAAAGGATGAAAAAGTATTTTTTAAAAGAAAAAAAATGAAAAAAAAGTAAAAAGGCCTTTGAATTTATCAGGACAATGTGTCACAAATTTTGTAATTACAGATAAATGTTGATAAAGAGCTGGGGAAAATCCGCCTCCCCCCTCCCCCCTCCCCCACGTTCAGTGGTAAATTCATTGAGTTGCCCTGGAGGAATTGAATTGCCCAAGACATTGAAATGTCACTCCAAGGGCGTATTCAGAGCAACTTACCAAAGTTACCAATGTTACCGACCGATTGTAGGGCAATAGGAAAGCGAATTGTGGCACCAATGAAAACTATAATGTTGAATTGTAGCTGACGTCACACTTCGCCTTGATTTTCATTTCGTACTTGTCTACAATCGGTAAGTCAAAGTCACCGGCAAGCATGGAGCAAAGAAGGTAGGCCATGGGCCAAAAGGTAGGCCAAAGGCCTTCTTTGCTCCATGCCGGCAAGTAACCGGTAAGTTGTGCTGAACCCAGTAGCGTAGCTATGTTTTTTGGCGCCCGGGGCCAGCAAGAAATTTTGCGCCCCCACCCCAATATAGATATATAACAATTTCTCTGAATTTGGCGCCCGTAGGCCTCGGCGCCCGGGGCGGACGCCCCCCTTGCCCCCCCTTAGCTACGCCACTGGCTGAACCACAGATTAAGTATTTACACACAGATACGACAGAGAAGCGAAAAACCGTACCGGTGCGATACTAGCGCCACTACTGGGAACAGGCGGGAACTTCAACATAAACAGCAAGTTAAACTGTCACTGTCTCTATCGTGCTATCGTATTGTCTAACATGTTTACCGTCGCGTTTATCTGTTAGAAATTTTTTAATTATATTTGATTTTTTTTTACACACTTTATGTTTAATATGTTATGTAATTATATTAACTTATTATACTTTATGTTAAATTATGTTATGTTAAAGCATATTTTATGTTTTAAACAGAAACAAATGTAAACAAATACGCCCGTTAGTGACACATAAAAAAAGATAGATACTATACAAAGAGGGGACAAGTAACAACACCTTGTTGCGATGTTCCCGAAACGTTTGAACCTGTTGTCATTAGGGTCTCTGAAGTTAGGATTCGGTTACCATTGAGCTTATGGAACTGTCCTATCTGTGTGTAAATACTTAATCTGTGTGCTAAACACGCCTCAAGAATATTTTGAGATTTTATGCTTTTAAAGATCAAAAAAGTGCAATTCCTCCCTCCTCGCCCAGAACTCTACAATGTCCAATGACGTCACATAGAAAAACAAATTGCATGTAATCGCAAGCAAAAACAAACATTTGTAACAGATTTTTTTCACAAGAATATAATAAACAGTGGATAAAACTGCTCACAATTTTATTCAATTTTATTGCATAAAAAATATTTTTAATATCTGATTAATTATATAATAGAGATTTTAGGACATATAAAAGTAAATTAATGAAACATTAAGAATTTCTTTGCGATTTATGAATCTCTGAGGTTTTCCCAATAGCGGACACCTCTGAATACCGGACAATTTTTACGTTCCCGAGGTGTCCGTTATTTAGAGATTTTACTACATACATATGATTCTGTATTATTAGTATAAAAATTTATCTTTAATAAAAATATTTTATTTATTAATATAAAACAACCAATAAAATAAAAATAACCATTAACACACTTTGAAGGGGCGAAGCATTCAAACCCATAACGCGTGGTCTTGAGCTCAGTGTTCTACACTGTAAAAAATTTTACCCTTTTGCTTCATCGTCACTCCACCGCTTTTATAGAAAAGGATTACTTCAACCTATTATGGAGCATTCACATGGGTCAAAAGAGATATATTTTGTAAAAGCAGTGGAGTGATGATGCAGCAAAATGGTCAAATTTTTACGGTGCATTATCAGGGCTACACTAGATACCGGGCTTGCTCATTCCTTATCACGACGTTACAAACAGTGGCTGGACGCTATCAGCGGTTGGTACAAACAGGGCACAAAGTGACGCACACATCATTTTGTACCAATCGCTGGCTGTCGTTGATAGCGACCAGCCACCTTTTGTGACGTCATGATAAGGAATGAGCAACCCCGGTATCTAGTGTTGCCTTGGTATTATATCAGCCACACTGTAAAAAAATTGACCCTTTTGCTGCATCGTCACTCCACTGCTTATATAGAATATCTCTATTTTGACCCATGAGAATGCTCCATCACAGTTAAAAATCTGCTGCATTTTGTTGCAACGCACTCCACCACTTGTATATAATATCTCTATTCCAACCAATGAGAAAGCTCCATTTCACGGCCAAGTAACCGTTTTCTATACAAGCAGGGGAGTGCGTTGCAACAAAATGCAGCAGATTTTTAACAGTGATAATAGGCTGAAGTAATCGTTTTCCATAAAAGCGATGGAGTGATGATACAGCAAAAGGGTCAAATTTTTTACAGTGTACTTCAGCCTAATATGGAGCATTTTATATGGGTCAAAAGGGAGATATTCTATAAAAGTGGGGCAGTGGCGATGCAGCAAAAGGGTCAAATTTTTTACAGTGCATGTAACTTACTTTCGTTTGTAATAGATTGTCTTCATAATTAGTATTCTACACTCTTAAAAAATTGAAACTTTCGCTGCATCGTCACTCCACCGCTTTTATAGAATATCTATATTTTAACCAATAAGATTGCTCTGTAATGTAGTGAAGTAATCGTTTTCTATAAAAGCAGTGGAATGACGATGCAACAAAAGCTTCAAATTTTTAACAGTGTAATTAATCAAATCCACGATTTATTCTTAATCTGTTCCTGAACGCACAAAACCAAGTGCTGAACGGTTATTCCATCCAGATAGACCCACTCCATGTTCGTGCCTCTTGTATCTTCAAAACAACCACTATCACACGATCCATCAACATGAATGATTTTTTTATAGCCATTGTACGTCTCAGTACTTGCCAACCAACCAACCAAGCAAGCCATTGTACTGATGTTAGTAAAATGTAGGTGATTTTAAAATGTTTTAGACCCTCTTAAATTATTAGAACAATGAATCCCGGTGAGAAAAGAAACAGGCCAAGCCCACTAAGGAAATATCGGTAAGTATGTAGTATAGATTTATTTAACACATTAGCAAAACTAATAGTCTTATTGTTACCAATGATAATATCTTAATTTTTGGAACTCTTAATTTGTCAGTGATGCTTAGTAAAAACTGTTTATCCATTTAGAACAAAGAGTCTAAAGCAGAAAATTCGACCGCAAACTCCACTAACGAAATGCCGGTAAGTGTAATTTCTTGGATAAATATCACTTCTGCTAACCTTTCAGCCTTCTTCAAATCAAATAAACCCAAAATTTTATTAAAATAAATTGTTTAAAAAACATTTATTAAACGAAAAACATTTTATTTAATAACTTTTACGATTCAAAATGTTATTTGACGAAAGAAGTTAAGAAAAAGCTGCAAGTTATTCAGCAGTGTAACAATGCTTGAATTTATTGATTTCCAAAGTTTTAGACCTAAAAAAATGTATAATTGTGCTTTCTTGGGCATTAATTACTTGATATTTCTTACTGAAATTTAAAAACTTCAGCTTATTAAGTTTCTGAAAATTTTAATTTTAAATATAAACGAAAAATTACCCGAAGAGCATAGTTATAAAACACTTTCCAGAACATTCATAATGCTATAACAAAACTTCACTGCTTACTAAGATGGAAGACAGTGTCTAAATGAACAATGTGGGAAACTCATAACCATAGCATAATTGAAAAACCGAATTTCTGTTTTTGTCATGAATAGTCCAGAAAATTTAAGTTTTTGTGCGTGTGCATTTCTGTATATGATCTGTGGATATAGGTGTGCTACACAGTATGTTAAGTTAGTTCATTTAAAAGCAGTATAACTGAATAGTAATAAATGCCAATAAACTGATCTTTTTTGAGATTATTTGTAGGGCCCTGCATGAGATCTATAGAATTTATAAATACAAAGTGATATTTAAATATTGTTTAATTGAAAAACATGAGTAGTATGAGTTTAGTCCAAGATTGGAGCGTTTTTAGTATGTTTTAAGAATAATTTGATGATATAAGCGCTATGCAAAATTAAACCACAAATGTAGAAAAACAATGGCAAGGAAAAATTTAGCGCATTGATAGTACGTTTATAAGCAGGTTTATTTGAATGTGTGCCTTCAATTCTAGGTAAACTATAAACATGTGATGCTTTCTTCAATAATCTGATGGTAATATATATTTTAAATAGATCGATTTCATCTCAAGACTTTTATCACAGTAAATTTAAATAATGGAAAATATTGATGAAACAGCAGATCCCCAAAGCAGATAACTTCGGGAATGTTAACTGCTTTGGGGGTGCTTAAAATGTTTGCAAAATATTTTATTATTAGAGCACTTCAATCTATTGCATGCTCATTACCATTCTCCAATAGGCAATTTATAAACCATTATTTTAAGAGTATTACAGTTGAAAAAAATATTTTAAAGATTGGTCAGGTGAAAACCAACTTACGTCAAAATATATCAAATGTAAACTTTTATATGGTTTCTGGTCCTGTAGATTTTCCATTCTGTAACAAGTATAACGTTAAAAATTCAATTATGAATTTTTCTGAATCTGATAACATTTTAAAATTAAAGTAAAACTAAGATTTGATCTAGATCTACGATTGATTCAGAGATCAGTTTTATTTTAATTTGAAGCGTTATCTGACACTAAATGCGTTTCACTCTTATTACTGTCAGAAAATTCTAAATTTTGGTAGAAATGTGCAATCTGTACTGGTTTACTAGGAATGGAATAAAAATTTAAATTTCTAACATATGACATGAATTTTATATGTATCATTTCAAACATTTTGCAGTTTCAAACTCCATTCCTGAAACTTATGGTTTAGGAATAGAGAATTTGCCACGAAGAAAATGTCCTGTATATTACAACTTTTTATATTCACATGTAATGGATCCGTTAATTTATCATTTCTGAGTAAAGCGCACTTTAATTAGAACATTTTGCAGTTTCAAACTCCATTCCTGAAACTTATGGTTTAGGAATAGAGAATTTGCCAAGAAGAAAGAATGTCCTGTATATTACAACTTTTTATATTCACATGTAATGGATCCGTTAATTTATCATTTCTGAGTAAAGCGCACTTTAATTAGAAATGTTTATTACGAAAGCATTGGTAATAGGAATTAGTTTGCGAATATTTTATTGATAGTCTTGATGTAAAACTGTACTGTATTTCTGGGACACTAGGTTCATAAGGATTTAAGTTCGGTCTGGATTGAAGCATTTTTGTTAATGTTGAAACGAGAATGACTTGCAAAAGTATGAAATGAAATATCTCTATATATGAAGTAATTAAAATTTTGTGGAAGAGCCATTAAAGAAGATAAGCATCTTCAAAATATTTCTACATTTCGTGGTTTAGGCCCATAAGAATAAAGTAAGGATCACCATCATGGCGAAAGGAAAATGTAATATTCCAAATGAGTTTCAAAGAAGAATCTCTCTGAAAGTAAGTTATTTAAAGATTAGAAATGCGACTTAACCTTCCGTCTACCAGACAAAACACCCATTTATCTACGGCAACACCTAATTTTAATTCCAAACTTGCAAACGGCACCAGTAATATTTTAATATAATTTTGCTTTTACAATGAAAGCTTAAATTAAGGAATTCGTAATATCTAGACAAGTCCTTTATAAATTCCGGTGTCAATCGACAATTTCTCATTTTACCATTGACACCAGAAATATTGCTGTCGGGTCCAATGGACCCGTCTGGTAGACGGAAGGTTAAAAGTATAATCATTATGCTTAGAAATCTCTAAAAATTCCCAATACCACAATTTAATGCAAAATTTAATTATACTCTATTATATAATCTGTATCTGGAATTTATTAAAATAGTTTTCGGACACTGGATACTACATAAAGTCTAATTAAAAAGACGCGAACAATAATATTTTTGCCTTAACTTTCAAAGATCAGTTATATTCTTCTAAAAACATGACGCGGGTCAAAGTACAAAATTTTGACGTGTATGGCTCATTTGTAGTCATATGACGCATTTGACTTATATAGACCTGCCCAAAAGAATTAGGTACCCACACTTTTAATACATTTCTGGTTTTTAAGGCAAAAAAAATCTTAGTTTTATAAATTATTGCATTAATGTAAAATTACAAAAATATTTAGTGGGTTCACACTTGGCTTTAATTACAGTAGTAAACCTTTAGGAAACACTGCGTTAAATGTATGCACATTTTTTTACACTTATGGCACCCCATTATTTAATAAGAGTATTTTTCAAAGCTATTTTTGATGTTATACTATGTTTTCTGGTTTTACGTTTTAATGTGCCATAAAAGTGCTCAACGGGATTAAGATCTGGGGACTGCACTGGCTAGTTGAGTAATACATTCATGTCTTTAAGCCAGCGCATCGTAGTGGTTGACTTACGGCAAAGAACATTGCCCTGTTGGAACTTAATGCTATTTAAATTGGTATAATAAAAAAGTGCGTGTAAGATATTGGCACTTTTCAGTATATTAAGCACTAATTCTTCATTATTTGTAAATTAACATTTTTACTTACGCCATCAGCTCCGGATCATAATGTTGCCGATCCGTATTTTACAGTAGGCACCACGCAATCTGGTTGATATTCTTCAGCGGATGTGTCTCTTCTCGAAGGTCACACAGTTTTGTAAATACCCTAGAAATTAAGTAAAAACGCTGCAACTTAAAATATTCTCGTTTATATTACAAAAGCCAACTCCAATTGAATGATGGTTAATTTTCATTATAAGAGAAACTGTTAAAATATTTTCTTCAAAGTTATTCATCGGGCCGCAGAACATTTGACCACAGTAAAATGTTGATATAGTCGACAACTCCAAGCTATTTTTCTTTTTGCTTTCTAAAAGCCAGGTCTTATTCCTGGCTATGGACCCTTTTAACCTAGTTTTTGCCTGTCTTCTTGATGTTAGAGAACATATAATGTCCAAAGTCTTCTGATTGAAGTGCAATGATCTTGGAAGTATTTTGCGATCTCCAATAGTTTCTCGTACTAGTTTGTCCAGGCGTTTCATTCACTTTTTTAAAAATCTGTTTTTGCCTTGTTTACGCGAGTCTTCGTGAGCCTTTTCAATAGCAAATTGCTCTGTACGTCGAGAACATAACACCAACTTGCTTATCTCTACTTCAGACTTGCCTTGTATGCAAGACCTGAATTCTCACTCTTTAATTTTTACAGTTGACATATTTTTTTTAGGCATTTGAGAACTAAATAATGCAAAAATTGCAATTAGATCATACAGAAGTTACTTTGCGTGGCGGATGTCAGACTGGCAAAATCTTAAAACTTTTTTTAAATGAATTTCCTTTTAGTCGCCAGCTGTTGCTACCATTTCCAAAGGGATTATCTATGTTTTCATTGACTTTATATCTCTTAACTTTTGTATAAAGCGTTTATTGTTTATAATACCTTTTTATGGTTCTAATGTTTTGTAGAGGGTGGTAAGTACTTTTGAGTAAGGCAGTATATGACATGGGTATAAGACGTACATTCTATATACTACTGTAAGTCATGTTAAACATAAATAATGACTTATATGGCACATATGAAAATTTAGATTACATACCTGTATATACGAAGCATATACCAGTTTGGCGGTGATCGTGGAAAATCGCAACAGTGGCAGAAGCCATAATGCAATAGTACTCGGAATAATTTTTACTACGTAGAGCTGAAAGCAGTCAGCGTTGCCTTGTAAGTTGACAAAATGAACCATAAGCTTTAGATAACTCAGGACTATATGTACTGCTCAGTAGAAAGATTAAAATAAAAGCATTTAATGAACAAAAAGAATGACTTCAAAAAGGAGGCAGATGGGTCAATCCATTTCAAGTGGTCCAGCACTGGTCGCTCGACGATTTAAAAAAAATCTGAAATTTTTTGTACAACCGTAACATGATGGAAGTTCATAATGACTATTATATTAGTTTTATTAATTTTTGTTCGTGCATGGCAGCCATCTTTATTTCATCGTGTGCAATTTTCTCATACTAGGTTATGCAAAATTGTAAATATCTTGTCTTTTATTTTTTCAAATTGAAATGGGGTTTGCAGCATTTTGTTTAGAATAAATAGGCTAAAGGTATGATGGTAAAATATTTTTTAAAAATCAATTTTTATTGGGGAAATTTTAGCATAAAGTTTAGGATTTTTTCAAAAGTCTGTCCGTTTAGAAGAGGAAATTTTCATACAAGGAAAACTGCCAACATGACACTATTTTTTACAGATAGGTCGAAAGTACATGTACTCACACACCAAGCCCCAGATCTGGGAGTTGATTTCTCTTTGCGAAACAAATTCCAAAATTTGTCAATTTCAAAAATCGCATTTTTTGGCTTTGATATCTCTGGTGGGGGACGAGATAAAAATCTGAAATTCTGGCCTTTGATAGTAATTTATGGTAGTATTATGTACAAAAAATTTCTAGGAGATTTCACTACAAGCTGAGATATGACATGGACAATATGTGAAAACAATACTGCTAAACTATTCTAAACCTACTTTGTAATTGTTCATACCTCCAAAGTGTTAAATTAATAATTGATGGTGCAATGTTAATTGTTAATTACAAATACCTTCTTCAAATACTTGTGTGTGATTTAAACAATTCAGAATGTATGTTAAGCGAATGCACTATTTGTCCTGATGAACAAAGCCCACTACAAAAATGCTTTTGCAACAATTTTACTCGGAATACATTTCAGAAAAAGTAAATTACAGACAATGGGTTGCAACTGATCGCGTTGACATGGTTTCAATTATTAAACCTAGAGAATAATTTTGTGAAATTTTAAAGAAAAAACTACATATGCTTTCAAGAAACATCACTATGTGTGTAAAATATAATCAATATTTCCTAATTAAAGAAAGGAAATCTACTGGATTCAGAATGCATTGAAGTTGATGACTTTTCTGAAAATTTTACATTTGTCATTCAACAAGATATACAAAATTTTCTCTGGATGAAGAAGCAGGCCACTGTCCATCCCTTTGTATATTAGTATAAAGATAGTTTTTTGATAAATGCAAGAGTAAAAGTTTTTGTGTTATCAGTGATCACCTTAAACATGCCATCATAGTCCATACATTATTAAAGTGTGATGAATGATATGAAAATTATTGTCTCATCAGTATCAAAGATCTTCTATTTTAGTGACAAATTCTACCCAGTATAACACTAAAAAGAATTTTGCAAATTTTTCTCTATAGTGAGAAAGACTTTTTATGACTAGTCGTGGGTAAAATGCTTGTGATCAGATAGGAGGAACTTCAAAGAGAGAAGTAACTAAGAGGATCCTAGAGATGACAGCTAAAAATAAAATCCTATCTTCTGATGAAATGTTTAACTTCTGTGACAAAAACCTTTCCAGCATTAAGTTCATGTAAGTTTCAAGTGTAGAAGTGGCCAACCATGCAAATGAATAACATAATCGATTTCAATGCTGCATGCCAGTCCCTGAAACTCGTTTCTTCCATAAGTATGTTCCTGTAAATAAAACATTTTTATGATGTTACCATACATAAATTTTAAGTAATTTTCAGGAAATAAATGTGCCCAAAGACCTTTAAAAGTTCATACTGCAAAAGAAAGGACATTGTTGCATGAGTGTATGATAAGAAGTAATATCTTGGAATTACTAATGGAGGGAATCTTGAACATAGTGATTTCAAAATTCATTTCTATGGCTAGCAGGGTTAGAACTTCATTAAAGTTAACAAGAGATGACAAGACTTGGGTGGCTTCAAATAAAATTTTGAGAAAGATCACCTTGATGGATCTGGCAACAGTAACTGGTCGAAATCATAACATCTCTCGTAAATAGTGTTACGCTCTTTGTTGAGCATATATAGTATCTTTGTAAATTAAACATTTATTATTAAAGTGTTTTCAACAAACGATATTTTCTGAGTAAATATTGTAATAAGAGACTAATCTCATTTCTCCTAATGTACTCGTAATAGCATTTAACATTTTCTAATCACCGTATCTCAGCTTATAGTCAAATCTCCTTCTTGAAATTTCTTGTGCATAAAACTACTATAAAAGACTATCAAAAGCCAGAATTTCAGATTTTTATCCTACGCCACACCAGAGATATCAAACTTCAATGTGAGGAAATAGCTGCACACGATGAAACAAAGATGGCCACCATGCTCAAACGAAAAATATTAAAGTGCTAGTAATTTTGAACTTCCATCATATTAGGGTTGTTGTACAAAAAATTTCAGATTTTTTAAAAACGGCCAAGCAACCAAAAATACTTTCGGGCCAATTGAAATGGCCGAAAAGCATTTCTGGTAAGTTTTGTTCATCTGGACTAATAGTGCATTGGCTTAGCATACAATCTGAATTTTTTAAATCGCGATTTAAACAGATTTTTATCTCGTGCCCCAACAGAGATATCAAAGCCTAAAAAACGCGATTTTTGAAATTTTTGACGGATTTTGGAATTTTTTCTCCCCGAATCCGGAATTTTTTATCCCCTGAAAACTCCCAGATCTGGGACTTGGCGTGTGAGTACATGCATTTCTGACCTATTTGTAGAAAAAAATGTGTAAGGTTGAAAGTTTTCCTTGCATGAAAAACTTCCTCTTGTAAACGGACAGATTTTGGAAAAAGCCTTAAATTTTATGCTAAAATTTCACTTGTAAAAATTTAGATTTCAAAATTATTCTACAGCGATACATTTAGCCTATTTTATTCTGAACAAAATGCTGCAAACCCCATTTCAATTAGAAAAATAAAAGACGAGATATTTACAATTTTCTATATCCTAGTATCTGGAAAATCGCTGCACACGATGAAACAAAGATGGCGGCCATGCACACAAAAAATAGTAAAATTGAAATAAGTCATTTTGAACTCCCATCATGTTATGGTTGCTGTACAAAAATTTTCATATTTTTAAAAAATGGTGGAGCAACCAAAAAAATATTTTCTGGACCATTTGAAATTGATTGACCCAGATAGATGCGTTCAATTAATTGGAAAAGGGGGGGAGTAGAAATACGTTGGTGGTTCTCGCAGGGCACCCTCGCTGTGCAGGGTTCTCGCTGTCGCTCGCCTTTGCGCCAAATTGCGACTAAATTCTTCATTTGGCGAGTAAACATGCGATTTGATTCGCCAAACTGCTTGTGCTCAATTTTTTGCTTTTTCGACCTTTTTTGTTTTTCATACATATGCATATATTTTAATATAAACCTATTTTCAATATGTATTTATTTTTAATATAATTGTAGCGGATAGTTGAAATTAGATTAACTATCGTTGTCGCGGTTATAACTTAGATTATTTTACAACATATTGTAGAAAAAAAAGGGGGGGGTACATTAAAGGATTAATGATTTTTCTTTTTTGTGCTACACGAATCTATTTTGACAATACTTTTTTATTTGGCGAATGTATTTTTTTAATTAGCTAAATTACTAACGTTGGTCAAAAGTCAGCGAGAATACTGAATGTGTGTATATCTTTTTCGTACAGTACTAACTTAGAAAAACACTAAATTTCTCGCAACGTAATTAGAAACGATATGAGTCTAGGTAAAACTATGACCAAAACTCCACATCTAGAACTTGAGCGTATCCTTACCCCAAGCTTTACGCTGATTTCTATCCCATTGCGAAATGTTTTGTTTAACCAACCAGTTGCAAGTTTATACAAATGTAATCTAGATAAACTTCATTGTATTTAGAAACTAAAGATTTTGTTCTTCGCAGTTTTTCTGGATTTCTAAATATTTGTATTAATATCAGCTTAACAATCACTATTTTTTTAAGAACGTAACATCAAAAACTAAAATCTGAAATCTATCCCATTTTCATTGCACGGAGAGCTCCTTTTGTCGCATGTTAACACCTAATTGGCACGATTAAATCCCCGCTGCCGTCTACTTGTTAAAATTTACAGAACGTTGCGTTCATATTAAATTTGCTAGTACATTTTTTGCTCCGTACGTGTCTTTACCTTCAACTAACCTATATGTATTTACACTTTTAAAAAATGCTTTAAGATAAGATTTGAAATTTCAAATAAAAAATTCTTTTTCGAAGCCGAAAATTTCACGTCTCCTTAAAAAAAGGGGGAGAGTAATCTTCGTTATTTGTTAAAATAAACGGGTTTTTTGAGGTGTTATAAAATTGTATGAACTTCTGTTCTTCTGTGGACATGAATATATTTTATATCAAACTTTTTCTTGTTTTCTTATGCACACTCATTTTTTGACTTGGACCAATTAGTTTATCCTTGATGCTCATTTGAAAACGTTAAATCAACTCATAGTCATAGCTAAACAAAAATAAAAAAATTCTGCGTCATAGTGACATGAGCGAGCGTAGATAGATGCTACTGTGTAAACCATAAAGCGTAACTTACAAATATAATTGAACAGCTGTTCCACAGAAACACGACCTTCACTATTTCATAAATTTTGTTCTTATAACATCTTGCATAAATAGCTTAACTTAAGAAACATGTAGTTCATTCATTTTTATTTTTATTAACTTGACTAGAATTTAATGTGGAAAGTTATATATTTGTTTGTCAGACTTGAATCATTCATTATGAGTCAGTAAAACACTATCACATTGATATGAATGCAGAAATTAAAATTCATAAAGAGAAAAGCACGTCCGCAGGATGCTTGGATTTAATCACGAGTCTGCAATAGCAATGATTATGAGCGGAAGTATGTCTCACAAATGTTTCAATCTTAAAAGTGAAACAAATTGTTCTTTATTTCCATTTTAGAATCTGATAATGTTCAATATGGCTTTTAAGCAGGGCGGGCAAAGGATTTTAGAGGTCTGGTATAAATAACTTATATCCCCTAAAAGTCTAAGATAATTTATAAGAGTTTGTCCTTGCCCCTCTTTCAGCTTTGGGATGGGTAAATAGCCACTTTGTGCACAATCCTGTTTCTAAAATAGGTTTCAATCGCCGCAGAACTATAGTACATTCTTAAATTTTCTAGGGCAGAGATCGCCAACGATGTACCCGAGGTTACATCTGCGCCCACAGACTAACTTCATTGCGTCCACAAATTTTATATAAATTTGGATGGATAATAATCTTTTGCAATTGTGTACTTTAAATGAGTCTTGTATGCATTCGATTTTGTTCTTTTTTATATGTGCTATGAACGAAGATTTAAAATATTAATTTGCACAATTAGACTTCCAACGGCATTGTTTCATAGCAATGGGAAGCTTAATCCCTTCAACGTATATTTTTTCACTAACATATCCATCTATATCCTTCTGTGTATGTGATTGTTTATGTGTACTTTGCACAAACTAGCATAAGTATAACCAGGGAGAGGGAGCGATATACCCAATATTTTTGAATAAATACGTTCATGATTCTACAAAGGCTTTTGTGATCCCTGATCTAGCGGTTTTATGATTAAACTAATGAATGCTGCATTGATTTCGCAAATTTAGCACTTATTGCAGCATTAATGAAGCCTGTATTATGTTTCATTAAAGACTTGGCTAATCATGAACGCCATAATTTTTTTCTCATAACAAGCTTAAAATTGTATGGGGCATTTTGTTAAATATCATACTTTTCGTTTGCATAATTATGGAAGTGTGTTTTAGTGATAACTCTACTGCAAATAAACTATTTAGAATATGAGCATAAATTGCATATCCTTGTTTTTCTGCGCCTGAATACTTGGAAAATAAGCTCATTTTAACACCCCCTCTCCGGGGGAAAAAAAGTAGCCGTCAAGTCCATTGAAATAGTGTATTTATAGCTCTGAAGTTTAGATTTACATTTCGCATAGAGCGGTAATCTCGACCGGATCGACTACTAATGCTTTTCTAAAGACGACCTATGCAGTCTAATTTGATGTAATTTGTCCTGTGCGTTTTACGCGTTTGAAGTTTTTGATTTTCCCTTCTTTAATAAAGAAAATAAATATCTAAAGAAAAAAGTAGTATTTTAATCATTTAGGAAAGTACATTGCGGACTGCTGTCATTTGGAGAAATCGGCTGCTGCTTGACCTATGACATTTCATGAAAGGAATTTCCTAGGTTTAATATACATAATTTCATAAGTGAAATGATTGAAAAGTTAAGCATATGATTCGTACAACAGCAGGCAATGTGTTAATTCCCAGCACAAAATATTTTTGAAGATTTCTTTAGTATTTAGTTTGATAACCTAATTTGTCAAACTGTTTCCTTCTAAAATATTTGGAGTTAGTTATTAAGTATTTTAATTTAAAAAATGTAGATTATTTACATTAATAACATTGCAATATAATATTACTTTCACTAGTTACATGGAAAATTTCTCGCTTGGGTGCGAAAAGGGTAAGTTTGTATTTAAGTGTTTAATAGCCATAAATAGCTTTGAAATCTATGAAATTAAATTCATCCACTTAGTGTCTGCCTTTTGTTTTCTGAAATATTTACATTTTAATGAAGATTTTTTCATAAAACATTTTGATAATTTTCCAGATAAAGTTTAATTTTTTATTGAAGTTATCTAACATCTGTACAGAAATCGAATTCTCATAAATTTACTTGCTCAAACTTTGTGTTAACTCTAATTTCTTTGTAAATATTTAGCTGTCTATGTTTCCTATAGAAGCAAAAACAGATTTAAAAACTCAAACTCCCTCCACACATTTAAGAGAGAAAACTTAATTGAAACAGAGATAAAACCATATTTATAGTTTAAACTTTTTTTTCAAATTTTGAAAATTAATAACTTTATAATAACTTGACTCCACATGAACTTCTATCTAAAAAGACTAACAAGGAAGGTCTCCATTGGGGGCATACTCAGAATTTTTTGAAAAAAATACGAGTTAAACTACTCATGTAGGTAATAAAGGATCAGTGAAAATTAGCGGCGGAATTACATTATTAGATATGTAAAAAAATAATAGTTTGGAATAATTGGCGTGAAAAGCTGAAAGCGACGCGGGATTTGGCGAGCAGTGCATTTCCTCGCCAAAAGCAGACGATTTTAACGAATCTGAAAATTGATTTTAACTGACTTCACTGTCAAAAATCTGCAGCATTTATTGCAACGTCACTCCACTACTTTTATAGAATATCTCTCTTCTGACCAATGAGAATGCTCCATAGCAAGGTGAATTGACCGTGTCATACACTGTTAAAAATCTGCTGCATTTTGTTGCAACGCACTCCACCGCTTGTATATAATATCTCTATTCCAACCAATGAGAAAGCTCCATTTCACGGCCAAGTAACCGTTTTCTATACAAGGAAGGGAGTGCGCTGCAACAAAATGCAGCAGATTTTTAACAGTGTATTTTTCCGTTTGGATCAATTTTAATCAATTTAAATTGTGTTTTAAATGATAAAATATACTAATTTCATTTTGTTATAAGTACATATAAACGTATATGACAAAATTACACTTAAAGTAAAGTAAAAGTGCAAAACTAAAATTACTTAAACTTATTTAAATAAATTGAACATAGAAAGTTTTTTCTTTAAAAAGTATTCGAAGCGTAAAAGCGTATTTTTCAAAATTTCGTTTTTTCGCCAAATGGAGATAAATCGCCAAATAAACGAATTTTTTTATTATTTTTTTACGGATGTTATAAGGAGGTTCCGCCGAAATTCTTTTTATAAACATATATAACTATATGAGAAGAACATTCTGTAATTTTTTCAGATTTTTCTGAGTATGCCCGTATGGAGACCTTCCTTGTAAGTACTAAAAAACATGGATTTGTGCTGTTGCATTTCATTCTTAGTTTTAAGGAAATTTAATTCTTGGATTGCTGCAGATAGGGACTTCTAAACTTTTTCGGTATATCGCCCTATGATGTATTATTCATTTCTGTTGTTCATTTAAAATGATATTAGTATGTCTGGAACTAAAAGAAAAAAAGGATTAATTTTTTTATATTAAAAATATTTTCCAAAAATGGGAAAAGAGAATAATTTCTTTGTAGTTTTGCAATATACGTTATGGATATGGTTATTCATAATTTCTAGATTATAAATAGTAAAACGTTTGAAATCAGATCGATGGTGATACGGAAATCTGTCAAATTTGAATTTAATGATCTCGTCTGAGAAAATAATTTGCATAAAACAATGTAGAAATAGAAAGCCATAATTTAAGAATTCAAAATTAAAATGTGCATAAAACGGAATTGTAATATAATATAATATGCAGAAATAACAAATTCAATACAAATCTCCAGAAGAAAACTGATGCAGGTACTTAAAACATTTCTAATTTGGAAGAAAGTTTGGCTACATAAACAGACCTGTATCATTCTTTTACAAATAAATTTCGAAGTATACTTCTCCTCTAAAATCAACAAAACTGTCTGGCTGTTTGAGTTTAGTTACAATCAACTATGATTTTACGTTCATAACCTTTTAAAAACTGCTAATGTACCATTGTCCAAGTTTTAATTAAACGCTAAATACCGGGAGTTCAAAATAACATACTAAAAAGTGCATGAGATCAACAGGAAAAACTTTTTAAAACATGAAGCAGTAATGTCACATTTACCGCACGTACGAAATGGCTTACTTGAACAAAAGTGATTCGGCACAAAAATGCTGTCCTAAAATACAGCCGTGTATTCAAACACAATTTTTAAAAATCATTGTAGGGTAGATGTGCCAGTAATGAGCCACCTCGCACTTTTTGGTTTATAAAAAAATAATAAATAATTGTTAAGCTTTTATTATTTTTTTCTGAACTCTACCTTGTATGCTTTATAAGCTGGATTAATTTTTTACACTTTTCGTCAAAACAATCAGGAAGCAGAAAATAAAGTTTCACGGTTTTTCTGTTTTTCACTGAAAATCTTAATGAACATGCTAAGAGCAGACTTTACTTACTGAGTTTATATCTTTTTTATTTTTCTCGTAATAATTGAATGTTTTTGTTTGGTTAGCAATATAAAACATTGAATTTAATATATCAATGGCCATTTACAAAATTTTATTTATTTTTAAGATTTTAGGAGGGGTGGCCCATTACTGGATTGCTTATTTCGTGATTTTCCAGTAATGGACCACCCAAGTGACAATTACAAAAACTGTTATTTTAGTAAAGATAAAATATTTTGATTTAACTGAAAAGCTAAACAATCAAATTTAATACTTAAATTTTACCTATTAGAATTTAATAAAAGCAATTTCTTTATAAATAGCTGTTTTAAAAAAGTCATCTAAAATTGGTACAAAACACATTTGACAAAATCTAGATGTGCCGTTACAAAAAAATTTGGTTCAGAAATGTAAAATCATATTTGGAAGAAGATATTATTAATATTTTCTTCCGAATTCTAAAGCATACAGAGAGAATTTTCAATAAGGTTAAAACAAGGTTTCTTTTGTGCTCTTAAAACAAGGAAAATTTTGGTATCAAAATCAGTTAAAGATGTGTATTATGTAGTACCAAATAACGAAAAAAAACAAATCACTGTTACGGGATGTTTTTCAGCAACTAATGAGATTGCTCCATTGGTGATAATATATCCATGTAAGCATCTCTGAAGGGAAATTGTGGAATCAATCTTTGCCAAAATGATGGGCTATATGATTATCTGAAAATGGTTGGATTGTGCAAGAACATTTATCATTTTAAATGCATTCTAAAATTCCATATTGAATAGTTTGGACTATCGGAAAGGGGTATTAAAATTGAAGATCTGTTATTTATATTTCACAGTTGCACAGCACATCATTTAGATAATGATATGAATGAAGATTGGAGACATTTTTTAATGCCTTATTTTATCTAAACTTGATTTCAGTAAAACATTGTCTTTATATTATAAATCCTTTAAATATTTTGTTTTATATCTTTACAGTAAAAATTCTTTAATGTTAGTTGATAATATCATTAATATTTTGTTTTATATCCACATTATAAATCCTTGATTATAATAAATTCATAACTTAAATTTAAATATTTTGTTTTATGTTTTTTCATTATAAATCCTTTAATGTAATGAATTTCTAACTGAAGTTTTAATATTTTGTTTTATTAGTATGCTTTCATTAATTTCTGGAGCAAAATGTAATTGAAACAAGTTGGAAATTGCACGTGAAGCGTAGCAAATGAGGTGCGTTCGTACGATAACGAAGTTTTAAAAATATACATATTTCCTGATAAATTAGACAATACTTCGGATACAGTACAGTGGTTGAACTCTTTGTATTCCTATAAACATACAGGAAGTAATTCTCATTACACCTCAGCAACGTATATCATATTCATAAAATATGGCAGAGTTTAATATAATTAAAACATGTCCCAAACAATGTTTCCCCGTATAGCATTATGTAGTGGAATACTTGTGTGGCCCTGTAATTTAATAATAAATATTCTTTGCATCTCAGATTGTACAGAATTTTTATTTTAGTATATATATACGCCATAGGTTCATGTCAATTTTATTATGTTCGAATGAGTGTAACACCATTAAAATGCATTTGCAACTTTTTTCCCCATTGACTGTAATGTAACGGAATACTTTTGATAGTCCCTGTAACTGATCTATGCATCTGATTATCATAAGATCTGAAATGACTCGATAAAATTATGTGATATGTTTTAAATTGCAAACGATGAAAATGCATTTTAAACTTTTTCTCCATTGATCGTAATGTAACGGAATCCTTTTGATTTTCCCTGTAATTGATCTATTCATCCGATTTTCATAAAATTTGAAATGACTCGACAAAATTATGTAATAATTATGTATTTTAAATTTCAAACTATTCGGTTGGATAGTTTTTGCGTTGTTATATGCAGACAGGCAAACGGACAGACAGACGAACAGACAAACGGACAGAGGGACAGCCAGACGGACTGAACGACAACTATAGGTGCTACGTATTTACATAATTACGAACGCACCTAAAAACAATTATCTGTTATTTTTTGTAGGGTGGCCCATTACTGGAACATAGGCGGTCCATTACTGGAACATAGGTGGTCCATTACTGGGCTTTTGGGTGTTTAGACATATTTCTATTATTTAAAATTAAATTTTTATTTCTATTGGGAAATGTAACTGTGGGATTAGTTAAATATTGTTGAAAGATTAATATAATATGAAAAAAATTGGAATACAATAATTATAACTATTAATAAAAAATTATTTTTTAGAGAAATTCCTTAAAGTGGCCCATTACTGGCACATCTACCCTAGTCTCGATAGCACAAAGTTTAGAAATGGGCAGAATTTTTTTTCTCGGCAACCAGTTTCAGTTTGTTGCAATTGTCGCTAGTTTTTTAACATTATTGCAGCTAACAAATATTCATTGCTGAGTTACTTTGAATTTTCAAATATTTTTTTGTTTTAACGAGTCTATTAACCCTTTCCAGCAGAGAAAAATTCTGTTCATAAAGTGATGAAATGATGGTTAACACCAGAATTTTTTAACTAACTTTTTAGAAAATAAGTTATTCTTCTAAACTTTTATTGCAAAAATAGAATTTTAAAATAGTCTTTGTGCCGTTTGAAATTAGGTGATCCCTCCGTGGGACCACTGCGCTTGAAAGTGTTAACCGGGTTGCACATTTTATTCGAATGTCTATTTCCATCCTCCTATTCGACGATCTAAATATGAAATGGAATGTTTAGAAATGATGTAATAGTAATGTAAGCTTAAACCACATCACCGGTTGGTGCAACAATCGTTATGCATATATGAAAGCAGCTCAAAGAGAACATTTTTTTTAGACTTCATTGAATTCTGTATTGAAGGAAATAAAATTGTTAATCTTCCCCTCCTTCTTCCCCCCCCCCCCAAAAAAAAAAACTTGTTGAGAAAAAATTTTGCTGAATCTTTTGGAAAAATGTTAATATGTTTGCTTTGCAAGTATATAAGCCTTTAACCCGGGAGGACGCTCGCCGGGCCTAAAAGACCCATAGTACGTATGGTTTTTGCAATAGTCGCCATTATTTTTTTGAAGTAATCTTCAACTTCTTTTATAGCAGAATTTTAAATTGACTCCAATTAAAGAAATTTATTATTCTTATTTCCAATTTACTGGTGACAAAGTAAAAAAAGTTTTTTCCTTAAATATGCGCGCGTTCTCCCGGGCTAAAAATTTAGTATGTAGTACGATTAAAATAATACGTAAACATACATTTTACAGCATGCATCATTGCAAGACTGTTAATAATGAGCACCCCCCTATCCCCCGCTGAAATCTATACATATAATAAAACAGTAGGACCCGGTGTGTCTGTACATTGAAGATAATTGACAAAAATGGAGTCAGGGCGATAAAAGAAAACCAATGAAACACAAAAAATTTTTTTTGAATTTTTTGTCTGTCTGTCTGTCTGTCTGTTTGTTCGAGGTTATCTTCGTAACTACTGAATGGATTTTTATGCGGTTTTCACTAATGAAGAATGCACACTTCCGGGCAGTGTATAGGCTTTGTTTCATCAAAATCGGACAACAGACAAAAAAGTAACAAAAAGAAACAAAAGAAACTATTAGGTGCGCTGCTCACGTTTTTTAGTACATAACGTTTTTTAGTACATATAAAATCCAATAGATGTCACTGTGCGATTTTAAAACGCGCTATCGTTTTGTTTTCGCCAGTCTACTTAAGTATGAGAAAGTTTCAAGCTGGCTGTCGTTCCATGTGGTTTAGTCGGTAGAACGTCAGTGCGCCATACTGATGGCCCGGGTTCGATTCCCAGCATGGAATTTTTTTTCACTATGTTGGCATTAACGCCTATAAGCAATTAAAAGAATTTGAAATATTGTATTCAAGGCGAATTTTCTCTCTGGGAAAATTTCCTTGCATTAATATGTCAGTGTAATTTTTTTTTCGATTTAATTTTTTTTTTCGAAACTTTGTTTTTCTTAAAAAATTACAGTAAATATTTGATATTTCCCAACGTTTTTTGAATGATCGACTTGCTTTTTTTTTTTTTTAATGTATGTCTGAACCTTATCTAACTACTTCTTCAAGATTTCTTTAGATAAACCGACCAGCGTAGCGGGCGAAGGCCGCTAGTATATAATAAAAATACTATAAAGAATTATACTATAATGCAATATTGTACACTACAGTAATACATTGTTCTCTACTATAGAACAATATATTACTGTACTGTACAATATTGGATTATAGTATAATTCTTTATAGTATTTTTATTATGTATTTCAGTGGGAGATGGAAGGGGTGCTCATTAAATTTTGCAATGATGCATGCTGTAAAATTTATGTTTACGTATTATTTTAATCGTACTACATACTAAATTTTTAACCCGGGAGAACTCGCGCATATTTAAGGTTAAAAACAGTTTTTACTTTGTCACCAGTAAATGGAAATAAGAATAATCATAAGTTTCCTTAATCGATATCGGTCAACCAGGGCAGACTCTACGTAGGTACAAACAGGGTAACTTTAATTATAACCACCCTGTATATAATATTCTATAATTTGAAATTTTAGGATGTATATTTAAGTATAATTTGTAGCTTTTCAGTAAGCTTCGTATAGGGTTTTGTATACTGCGGAAATGGGTTCGATTCGGAGAAATGTCTTTCACTTGCGATTCCTTTTACACAACATTTATTGTATTTACATTAAATCTGAAAAAGTACTGATTTTAGTTTCTGCAGTAACCTTGTAGAAATAAAATTTTCTTAAATGAATGAAATTTATCCACAAAATGTGATGAATAAATGGACTAAATACAAATCTAAAAAAATTGCGTACATTTTAAAATAAATGAGCAGAAAAAAAATTTCTTGTTTTTGATAGCCATTCTGCATAAATAGGGTGCTTGAATAAGTCTAAAATTTCCATCTAAATTTACTGTTGAGTTTGTCTCGCTTGTAATCAGGCCTTGATTGTATCACCCTTTCTTTAAAAGGCTTATTCACACTGCATGTTATTTTTGAAGACTGAATGGAATGATATACAGTTGGCAAAAAAGTATTTGTACACTTCATTTTTTTCAATTATAATGAAATTAAACAAAAGATTTAAGCAAAAAATACTGTAATACATTAATTTAACGTTTAGCGTTAAATTAACGTTAAATTTCATTTAGCGTTTGACTACTTCTAGATTGCGTGATATAGATTCCACCAACTTTTTTGTAGCGGTCTGGTTAATGTTATTCCATGACACAATAAGAGCTTCTTTAAAACTGTTTTTTACTGATACATATTTTTTTTTCGGATTTTCTCATCCATTAGCATCCGCAAATTTTCTATTGGATTCAAGTCTAGAGATTTTAGAGGAGTTACCAGTCGTCTTCGAGTATTGTCGTAAGCATGTGCTGGTGATCACAGCAGTATGCTTTGGTCGTTATCCTGCAGAAAGTGAAAAGCTTCCTCTACGCATAATTTCTTGGCACGGTTTAATAAATTTTGCTGCGACACATCAATGTATGTTAAACCTGTCCTTCCATTGTCAATAAATTTTATATGTCCTGCTCCATTAGAAGCTATACACCCCAAAATTATAATGTCCCCCCCCCCCAACATGCTTGATAGTTTGAAGTGTACGTTTTGGATCTAGAACAGGTTTATTTTTGAGCCAATTTTTTTGAATGCTTGATGATAAGAAAATTCCGAATTTTCCCTCATCAGAAAAAATTACTGTTTTCCAAAAATCCAATGATTTACTTCTGTATGCGAAAGCGAATACTATGCGTTTTCGCCTATTTGTTTCGCTGATGAATGGATTTTTCCTTGAGGATCTTCCTTTCAAGTCTGCATTGAGATGAATATTTTTTACTGTTTGAGGTATTACTCTGATGCGAGAAGATGTTGCAAGGTCTCCAGCAAATTTTTGAACCGAACGCATAGGATTTTTTAAAGCTTTCTTAACAACACTCCCTTTTTCTCTCATTGTTAGTTTCCTGAGAAGTCCTGGTTTTCGTTGAATTTCGATGCTTTTAATTTATTCATAGTTTCTCATTATGCATCCAATAGTTGTAAATGGTAATTTAATAGCTTTTACAAATTCTTGTTGCGAATTTAAATTTTTATTATGCTCAGTCATAGGATTTCATATATCTAGAGGTGTCTCTCTAGTTTTAGGTTCTATACTCAATTACTTCAAGAGCAAATTAGATTAAATGTCAGACAAATATAATATGAAGTTAAAAATTATTAACAGCTTCTGTAAAAGTAGTCCTTTGAACCATAAACACTAAAACACAGTACATATCAGGATGGAGAAATGTACAAATACTTTTTTTGTCAGAAATTTTTAAACTTTTCCTATTAGAAAATTATTTTACAACTTTATCGAAGTTTTCCGTTGTGTAATTTAAAACGCACGGTAAACAGACTGTATTAAAACTATTTTTTGACAAAATATCTGCTTTTATTTAGTTAAAAATAAAATATTTTAGAGTGTACAAATACTTTTTTTGCTAACTGTAATGTAAGCAACTCATGGAGCATATTCAGAATAACGGTTTTTAGATATTTTAAATTCCTTGTAATTTTGAAGAATTGGGAACTAATTTAGACCGCCCGGATTTTTGGAATTCAAGCCGATACCTGTAACAAAGGAGATACAGATAGCGATAAGTTTACCATTGACAAATCTATGAGATTTAAAGTACCAATACGATGTGTTCAGATTTCATGCTGAAATTTATGTTTATGCGGAAATATTAGTTTATATATGATGGAATAACACGTATTGCTTGTAAAGCGGGGTATTTTGCTTGATGCTTTTTTTTTTTTTTTTTTCGAATACTCGTCACTGTATTCATTGTGTATAGATTGATTTTTTTTCTAAGCGAACAATGCAAAAAAAGCCCTCTTTTTTGGTGGAGGATGTTTTCAGTTACAATGTCTTTTTAATTAAAAATATATTAATAGATCCTTTTCTCACCAAGAGGCCACCACTTTCTGTCATACCTACGGACTAAATTTTCGGAGGTGTTAACACCTGTATTTACTCTCTAACGGAAATCCCAATTGTGCCCAATGCCCATGTCCTTTGACACATACTAAAATAGGATGAACTTTATATTCTTGTCCTTGCAATCCTTGTGAAAATGATATAGGCAAGTCCTATGTATTCTCTCATTCTCTCTATATTTTTCCCCAAACCATTCTCACTTAATTCAAACTATCTTTTGATACGGAAAAGCAATATCATTTTTTTTATTATGGTAATCTGTAGTCGTAAACATCCGTTTACTTTGCTGATATGTTCCTTTCAGAAGAATTCGAAGAGATGCTAGTGAAGACCCCCCTGTGATGTAGGCTTTGCCGCTAATTGAACTTTCAATTATCAGTTCCGGTTTTTCGGATCTTCTTTCCCGATGTCTTAACGAGAGGTCACAGCGAATAGCCTGATTTTGACCTTGCATTTATACCCTACCCGAAATAACTGTTAGCATAGTTGGAAAAAGTGTACACAATTAACTCTCATTTAATTATCTATATTGCACCTGTGCGTGGAATATATACAACGGATAATGTTAGAGTATCACTTTCTTTTGAAATTCCTTCACTCGTAATCTGCGAAGAATATATTCATGGAATTTAAGGAAAGCTGTTCCCACGCTATTCTGTGATATGCGCACATAATGTATTAAGTTTCTTAGATAATTGGTTCTGAACTTTTTGGCGCGAACGATTTAGGATTGCCCCAGACGATAGGCGGTGAACATTGAATTTAAACTAATTTCTAATGCAAAGAAAATTTCAAATATGAATATGGAAATATTTATAAGTTACTAATTTATTACTTATACTAAAAATAGCTGTTATGTAGATGAAACAACCAAACGCAAGATACATGCAATTAATCTGTCGCCCAACTGTCCATATACAGCTTTAAAATTTCTAAAAGTTATTTTAAGGTATTTTAAAGTGTGGTAGTGTGGTAAATTATAGTGTTTTCACCAATGGGATAAATTTAAGAACAAATTATAAAATTATGAAAGAAAATAGCGCATTAAACTAAATTTATGCTAAAAGTGCAAGTACAATTAAAGGCTTATAAATACCTTCCCATCTGCTGATCTGCATGTTCCATACGCACAAATGATGGCATTATGTTCAATGCAAAAATTTCCGGTAAAATTTTAAAAATAAACTTGATATATTTTTAAAAAAAATCACGGTATCGTCGTCTAACTGCGCCTATTGATTTTCATTGTAAACCCATATTTTACAATGACTGAAATACAGGCCAAAAACTAATTTTCTTTTCAGATGATTTTTTTGCGCAAGTGTTAACCAACAGAATATTGACAGAGAGAAAAATAGCTATAAATAACTGGAAACATAAATATTCAAGAAATTTTCAGGAATTTTTTAGCTGATTGCTTGCAGAGATTTTGTACTTAGTGCATCTTCTTCGCTCTCGACCAAAAAATGCAAAATTGAACTCTTTAAAAATTTCTTTGGAACTTTTAATCAAATGCTCACGAATTTCGACAGATTAAAGTTCTAATTGGCAAGAAATAATGCATGAAAATTATGTAAATATAACAATTTATGAATCATATTGACCAAAATGTTAAATTGAATTTATGTATTTCCCCTTTTTCTCAGTTATACAATCTGATTAGAACATTGGTTCCCAACCTTTTCTGGACCACCGCCCCCTTTACAAGAGAAAAAAATGCCAACGCCCCCTCTCCCATAATAATTAATTATACATAATGTTAAAGTATTGTTGCATATTAGCTATAGTTTATCTATCTATTAAAAATCATAAAGTCGAAGTTAATTAAAACAATCATCAAGTGTAGTAAAAAATTGTTTATTAAAAATTGAAAAATAAACACAAAAACAATAAGAATTAAAAAGAAATAACGATATGGTTGTGGCTGATGGAGTTTTAACAGTTTGTTCATGTCGCAATCCAATTTCTTTAACATCAGTGAAAAAATTATGAGGTCCAACAATGTCTGTTCTTTTTCTTCGACAGTAAATTAGCAGGTGCATGGAACTACCACTCTCAGCCAAAGCTGCTGAAGGAAAAGAAATTAAAATTTTTATGTACTCTCGCTCACATTCCAGATTAGAGAGCTGTATTGGCTTTTGAAATTAGAATTCTTCATATCCAATTCTGAATTTTACTTTTAATTCTCGTTTGCTGTGAGTTCCACGATTTCTTCCTCCAAATATGGTGATATTGCTGTACCATTTGGGAAAAGATCTAAAAACAAACTCGACAAATTTTGTATAAACATCTTGGAATCGTTCTGAGAAAATTTCATGAAGAGCATACAAGGGTTGACAGTAAATAAATAAATATTCCCGTTTTCACAGACTGCGAATTATGTGGAAAGAGGCTGTATTCTCCTCTACTTAGATTTCATTTCTATTCTTATTGACTGCTCTAATAATGTATGGAGGCGACGTATATAGGAGTTCATTCCAAATTTTTTAAACAAAATGCTGATGATGTGTAACGGAATGTGCAAAGAAAGCATATTTAGTACTGCTTGTTTGAAATGCGTTCACTAAACTCTTCTGATGTACCGTCGTTGCTGGAGCAACACCAGTAGCAAGTGAGGAAATACTGTGAAAACGAATTTATTTCTCTTTAACTAACTTCGTGGTATTCAATATCGATTCTCTCTTTGTATCAATTTCCACATTTTCAGAAAGTAATAACCCTTGACATTTGTTTTCTTCTTTTATCAGTTTTTGTTATTTGGTAACGCTAATAGATCGAGTTGAATGGAAAATTTGCAGGTCTTTAAATAATAGCTTAATGATATTTCAATGCTTTTAGCCATCTATTTCCTTTGTACCGAATTAGTAATCAGGATTTTTTCTGATAATATCCGACGGTTTCTTATACAGTAGAGGACCTATTATCCGGAATTCCGAAATCCGGAAATGAATCATGATGAAATGAATGAATCATGAATCTTTGATTAAATGTACGTTTTTTCGAGATTTTTTTAATAAATTTCATGCTTTTTGGCTTTTTTTTTTTTACAAAATTCACCTTTTTTCTGCGTTTTTTGAAAAGAATTTACGTTTTTTTTTTTTTAAAAAACCGCAAATTCTTTCAAGTATTAAAATTCATAATTCATTCAAAGATTCACGATTCATTCATTTCATCATGATTCATCCCCATAAAAAAACGCAAATTTTTTCAAGTATCGTTATAAAAACTCTGCAAATTCGTCAAATATCGCGATAAAACCCTGTAAATTTCGTCAAATATCGCAATAAAACCTTGCAAATCTCGTCAAATATCGCGAAAAAAATCCTGCAGATGTCTCGCAAAAAATGCAAATTTTGTGAAACGATGGCGGAAAAATCCCGTGTAAGCGCCCCCCCCCCCTCTAATCATTTTACGATTTTTCGTCACGTTTGGGGGGGGGGCGGATTAACGGTATTTTACGGTAATATATATATAGCCCGTTAGCAAAACGTCCGGATTTTGAAAAGCTCTGAATTCTGGATGTCCGGATTTGAGACTTTGTACTATAGTACAAGAGTCAAAGTTGTAGCTTAGTGTTTTTTTCCACAGACTTCTCATACAACACTTTTCAATTATATTCTAGATAGCAGTGCTATAATTTTGTTATTTTTAAATTTTCTGTGTTTTTGTTATATTTTGGCGTGTGGGGGGGGGGGGGGGGAGTGTCGGGTTTCGGTTTGATCCGAAATCCGGAAAATTCCAAAATCCGGAAAGCCCTCGGTCCCGACGATTCCGGATAATAGGTCCTCTACTGTAGTGTTGAATTCAAAGTGGCAAGGGGGGAACATTCCCGCCCGCCGGAGCAATGAAACGTCCCCCCGGGAAATTTAAAATTTTGCGTTTTCAATGGCCACAAAGTTCAATTTTCCCCCAGGAATTCTATAATGTCCCCTGGAGTCACTAAAGTTACTCCCGGAGAAAAGTGTCTGAATTCAATACTGGTTTCTTATGATGAAGAACAGATTTTATTTTCTCTCTGACTACCGGCAAGATTAATTTCTCGCCGGTTGTGTAAGGTTTTGAAACTTTAACAATATAACACTATAATATTATATGGGGCTCATAATGCGTCATCTTCTTGTTTAGAAGACGTCTGAAAAAGGTTTGATATACGTAGTTGACCGTTTTAAAATTTTCTTTTCCAATCTTTGAAAAATAAAAAGCATCTTTTTCTTTTCTATCAGCATGCATTTATTCAAAAGCTCTTGTAGAATAGAAAACTTCATTATTTCATAAAAAAAAAAAAAAACTTTTTGGTAAGTTAAGCACATCTATATTTCAAAGACTTAATACTGTACTGCCGGCATTTCTTCTTCGATTACAATATTTTGAACTATAAAATTTTTCCTTATTTACCGTAAAATCCCGTTAATCCGCCCTTCCCGATCAAACGCCCCTTCCCCACTTTATAAAGAATTTGAAATTTTCAAAAAATCCCGAGAAAGCGCCCTTTGAGAATGGGGCGAATCATTATGAAATGAATGAATCATGAATCTTTGATGAAATGTGCGTTTTTTCGAGATTTTTTAATTGATTTCATGTTTGTTTTGGCCTTTTTTTTTTACAAATTTCTCCTTTTTTCGACAGAATTTACGTTTTTTTTTAACAAATTTTTTCAAGTATCAAAACTTATGATTCATTCAACGATTCATTCATTTCAATATAATTCATTCCTGTAAATTTTGATGAACGATCGCGGAAAAATCCCGTGTAAGTGCCCACCTTTAACTATTGTACGATTTTTCGTCACGTTTGGGGTGGCGGATTAACGGTATTTTACGGTAAGTTTAAATAAATTTACTTTTGAACAAATTTATAAATATAATGATTTTCATCACTTTCACAAAGAATAAACGAATTTCCTGAACTGATTCAAATCAAGAATTCGTTTAAAAATCTCTGTTCAGGCATGTATCCTCATACTTCAGAATTTTCCGAAATACAGATTAATAAAAAATAATTCTGTTTAAAACTTTTATCCAGCCAATTATCGCAAACTTTGTACTCCACAATTTTTTAATTCATAATGATTTTTAATGCGAGTCATTTGCGATTTTTCGTGTTTCGCTGTGATATAGGAATTCATGAAAGAATTACAACAACGTTTTTAGCTTGACATAATAAAATTTTGTTCTCCGCAATTTTAGCCCTTCTTTGTGTTTTGGGGGATTTTTTGACATTAGTAAAATAAATTCAATTCCCCCCCCCCTCGTCAGATCTACGCTCGTCTCTATAAAATTCCGTTTAAAAGTCAGTTAAAGTTTTTGTCACGGACTGGGCAATCCAGAGTAGATCAATTATTTTCTCTATATTACTTCCTAAATTGGTAAGTGTGTCATCATCGCCCCCCTTGACTCTCCTAACGCCCCCCATTTTTCTCTAGACTCGCTACCGCCCCCCTGGAAAGCTCCAGCGCTCACTGGGGGGGGCGGTACCGCCCCCGTTGGGAACCTATGGATTAGAAGCTTGACATAACGATATAAAGGGAATAAAAGAAGAGATAGTCTCTGACGAGAGTCTGTAGTATTGTGCATCGCTCTCTCTAACACTAGTCCTTGGATTTAGTGGGCCTATAAGGGCTAAATACTCAGGTAGTTATAATCACCAAAGACACCACTCCCAGAATTTAGTTTTAAATTGCGTTTCATGCAATTTCTTTTATTTCAGTTTATTTTAGGAGGGGTTTTACAATGATTAATCTTTAATTGATGTCACCTGTCTCGCAGATCGCTGTTTTTGTTTCTGTTATTATAGTTTAACTTGCAACTTTTAGTTTAACTACAAACACGAACAAAATTTTCTTCCGTTTGGAATTTTAGTACTATTGTCAAATTTTTGACCAGATTCCAGATGAATTTTTATTACTAGAGTCCTGTAGAAAAGATTAAGTACAAGAACACTACCCTATAAATTGAACTCTCCTTTTATTTATCTTTCGATGGAGCAGTCTGAAGACCCCTTCACATTAGTTATGTGACAATTTGTCACATCAGTTAAATATTAAGATGAAGAGAACTTTTTATATACGAGATAGTTTTTTCTTGCTCAAGTTTCTCTGTTAGTTAAGGTTTTGTTAAATACTTTGATACAATCTAAATGGGGAAAACTACGAGAAACTAAATTTCGATCTCAGAATCCATTATTGTTGATTAAATTTTTGGAAAGCTCTTCTATATACTAAATAAAGATGTCCTTACCTGTTTTTTAAAGAGAACTTGATAACTGTCCGTTGGTCAAGGTATTGTCAATTAAAAAAAATGTATGTAATAAGGCAGAGTATCTTGGGGGGAGGGGGGCAATATCAGGAAATATATTGTTTTGTAATAGCAATATTTTATTGCATTTATTTATTTAAAACTAAGAAATTTAACATTGCAAAAGACTTATTTTAACGTTTAAGTTACGGTGATAGTAATTGTGATGTTGGCCTTAAGATAAAATGTTAATGATTTGAATCATGTGATTATATATATTAAATGGCTTCTTCTACAGTAACATTTTTCCTCATTTAAACTTTTTCTTATTTATTTAAAATATTTTTCATGAATTTTTATTTTAAATTTGCTTTTAATTTTTCATGCATAATTCTTCCTTCCTTTCATGAGGTGTAGAAGCGGAATTACTTTAGTTAATATTTTTACCACTGAGGTGTTTCTCATGACTAAGAAAATGAAGTTCTCGAACGCATTGTAAGGATTTTTTAATTAAGAAAATATATTGTTCTGAAAATATCTTCTGCTCGCAAATTTTTCCGAAACCTTTTTTTCTGTCCAATGTACACATATCCACAAAATTTCTCATTAATTAAACAAGATTTAAATGCGGTTTCCGAGATCGCACTTCTGTTATATTTCACCTTTTCTATTCTACAGTTATGTATTAACTTCTAATGCGTTTAATGAACAAATTTCAAAAAATACTTGTTATAAAATGTCTATGATTTTCGTCGTTCTTAAAATGCAAGAATATTTAAGCAGATCTGCCACAGAAGTTGCTTTATTTCAAAATATGCTGCAATCAACGAAGTATTTTTTTAATGTATGAAATTGTTGCAATTTAACTTTGAGGTAAGTAAATTTGAAACTTTACACGATCAATTGTATGACTACTCATCATTTTTCATTTCTCAAGATAATGTATATGAAAAATTATATAACCACTAAATCCAAATTAAATGACAACTTTTTTAATAATTTTTGTTACTTTTATTTGAAATTTTAAAAGTAATAAGAATAAAGAAGTCCTCATTGTATTAATAACTTGTGATAATTTTAATCTAAAGATTAAGAAACCATGCACCAATTTTTTTTTCTTAAACGTGTAGTTAACGGACAAAATAGTGTTAAGTATTTCATTTACCTTCGCAATAAACAATACTAAGAAGTTTTCCTCCTTTGATCCTCATTGTGTTCAGAAAATGAGAAGAACGTTTCAAAAGAATAATCCTGCAATGAAATTTTGCAACCAATTTGAAGCACTAAAGTTTTGAAGAAAAGTACATGATTAGCAAAATATTAAATATAAGGATGGACTTCTTGTATAAACTGATCATTCTTGAGGTCCAAACTTCTAAAATCTAGAAGTAAAAATAAAATTTATAAAAATATCACGCTATTATATTCGAAGTGCCGATCACTGTCGCAACCATTACCCCAATTTTGCTTTAACTTTTCAACTTTCTTTGAAATTCTAAAAATTAAAGCAACACGTGGTAGGCTGGTTGTGAATATTGCAGATAATTAAAATTTTACTGAAATTTGTTATTCTTAAGTAAAGTTCTCGTTTTCTCTTTTTACTAGATTCAAACAATACCAAACAACTTAGCTGTTCAAAAATTGCAGTTTTTAATACTGGACCACACAAGTAGATATAAACAGAAGGGTATTCTCAAGATTATTCAACTCTAGGGGTAATTTAGCGCCCTCAGAAATGAAATTTCTGTAACAACAGAATAATTACATTTCCCATTTGAAAGTAATGCCGCCAGATTATAGGAAAAGTCATCAGTAATTCACACAACTGGTAATTTTCTCGTTAAGCATGAAGATGAAAAGTAAACTCTTAAATAGACATCTAGCTGATAACTAAATAACGATATAAAAGCTATTGAAAGTCTGAGACCGTCTGCGATTTGAGCAAAAAGCGTAAGCGATGTTTTTCTTTCACGGAAAAATAATCTTTTAAATTTAAGCACTAGATTTACAAAACCTCTAAATTTCACGGTTTTTTTCAATCTTTTTTGCTTAAAAATTTCGAAAAGAGTATCTCTGTTTTTACCTGCTTTTAATATACAATTGTAAAATGATTACATCGTAAAAAAAAAAAAAAAAAAATCCTAGCAAAATATAAATCTATATCTATGCTATTTGCGTTGCATAAACTTCCAAACACATTTTACTGGGTGTCGGGATTAAAAATATTTCAAACATAGCTAATGACAGAAGAACACATAAGTAAATTAATTACATTAAGGTATGTGTCCATTATGGAAGCCTTGTTTTTTAAAATGTGAAATTTTTATCAAACAGATGTGTTTTTAGTTAAAAGAGAAAATAAAACTGTGAATTCATATAAATTTTTGATGGAATATTAACTTTTCAAATTTGGACAATATTTAGTCAAACTTTATTAAAGAATTGAGTTTACGCCAAAATATATTCAATATATGTTTCGCTTTTCCTTTCCAACAATATATTAGCAAACAACTTACCTGTGTTATGAAGCAAAAAGTTTGCACTACCTCCTTAAATTTACAAACGCAAACCAAATTTTGTATACAAAATGATTTTTTTTTTGAGTGCGTAATTTTCAATAAAAATAAATCTTAAAATATACAAACTTACAAGCTATATTTAGTTTCATAACATACCAATAGAAGTGCAAAACCTTATTACAAAATTTTATTTCGATGTCTTTAAAACTTTTAAAATATGTTTCTCGAAAAGGATCGCAATGAAAAACGCAATTTATCATTTGACATAGTACAGAAAACTATGTATAAAGTTTAACTTTAAAATCCACTTTATTTGTAGGTGTTTATATTTTTGTGTATATTATATACTTCTGCATTAAAATGCATCGTTTATCTTTCCTTGGCTTTTTTAACTCTTTCCGATAGGGCAAATTCAGTTCGTAAAATGAGAAATTGACTGACACCGGAATTTACAATCAACATTTTTAGATATTAAAAACGGCTTATTTCGACCTTTCATTGTAAAAGCAAAATTTTAATAAAAGATCCTTGGTGCCGTTTACAAGTTTGGAATTAGGTGTGCTCGGAGTGGTCGCTGTGCCGACTGCCGATAACGGTTATTTCCGATTTCAAAGTTCAATTCCGGTTTGTACTTTGGGCTGTAACTTCGCGTCTAAATATTGCCGAACAAAAAGTAAGACGTTTGTGGAATCCTAAATATTTGAACATTAAAATAATAGTTAAAATATCTAAGTTTTTCGCAAAACAGCGATTTTAGGGTAGACACATACCTTGAAGATGGCAACTCGAAACTTCATTGCTGGTTAAGGAAGTTCAGTGTAAACGAAATAAGCGGCTTTGCTGAGGTTTTCTCCTGAACATTTGATCGGTAAAATA
Organism: Maratus speculifer; assembly: GCA_964019185.1. Taxonomy (NCBI): domain Eukaryota; kingdom Metazoa; phylum Arthropoda; class Arachnida; order Araneae; family Salticidae; genus Maratus; species Maratus speculifer. Next base: position 173,826,412 of record OZ025299.1, read on the forward strand.
TCCACACTACCTACCTTGCTAGATCTCATAACGATAACACAATGTCGCTTTATGTTCAGCTGTTGTTAAGGGACTTACACTACTGGCCATTAAAATTGCTACACCAGGAAGAAATGCATATAACAAAATTATATTTATTGGACAAATATATTAAGATACAAATAACAAGTGATTAAATTTTCAAGTAATTTGGGTGCATAGATCCAGAGAAATCAGTACCCAGAGCATCCACCTCGGGGAGTTATAAAAGCACTTATACGCCTGGAGTCAAATACAGATTTGAAGGCATGTACAGTTACAGAAGCCCATGCAGTTTCAACACAATGCCACAGTTCATCAACCGTAGTGAATGGCGTATGGTTATGAGCCAGTCGCTCGAAAACCATTGACCAGACGTTTTCTATTGGTTAGAGATCTGGGAAGCTGTCTGGCCAGGGCAACAACTGAACATTTTCCGTATCAAGAAAGGTTCGTACAATTCCGAAACATGCGCTCGGGCATTATCCTGCTGAAACGTAGGGTTTTGCAGGTCTCGAATAAAGGGTAGAGCCACGGGTTGTAAAATATCAGAAATGTAACCGGCACTGTTCAAAGTGCCGTCAATGCGAACTAGAGATGGCCGAGATGTGTATCCAATGGCACCCCATACCATCACGCCAGGTGATGGGCCAGTATGACGATGACCAATGCACGCTGCCAATATGCATTCACCACGATGCCGCCAAATACAAATGCGACCATTATGATGTTGTAAACAGAACCTGGATTCATCTGAAAAAATGACGCCTCGCCATTCGTGCACCCAGGTTCGTTCTTGATCACACCATTTAAGGCGCTGCTGTCTATGACGCCACGTCAAGGGATGTCACAGCCATGGTCTCCGAACTGAGAGTCCATACTGCTGTTAACGTCGTAGAACTGTTCGTGCACACACTTTTTCACTTGCAAATGACCCCATTTCTTGATTCAGGGCTCGTGGCGTAGTTACACAATTTATTACGGCCATACGGATAACATGCCTGTCTTCTCGGCTGCTAGTGATAGGGGGGCCGTTGAGATCCCGTACGGCGTTCCGTATTACCGTCCTGAATCCATCGATTTCATATTCTGCGAACAGCCATTTTATCTCGACCAACGCGAGCAGCAATACCAGTAGGCTACAATTTGACCTTTATAAAAGTCAGAACCATGCTAGTACGTATTTCTCCTTCTTACACGAGGCATTACAACAATTTTTCACCAGGGAACAGCGCTCTTATGCAATTTCCGTGTGAGAAACTGGCTAATCAATTTCCTCATTTAAACACATTGTAGGTGTTGCTACAGGCACCTGCTTTGTCAGAATGCGCTGAAAAACTAATCATTTGCATATAACAGCATCTTCTTCCTGTCGTTTAAATTTCACGTGAGTAGCATGCCATCTTCGTGGTGTAGCAATTTTAATGGCCAGTAGTGTATTAACATTCTGTATCAGCAAATATTTGAGTTATAGAATAACGTATCTCTAACAAATGTTGCTAAAAGGGATGGAAATAAAATTTAAACTGCTGAGCAACTACTGATGTTCAAATTGAACTTATGTACAACGAAACTTAAAGGAATTTCTTTTCTTAACCTTTCATTGGTTGAATTGTTTCTTAGGAGTAGGCGCGTGTTGTACTTTTTGTATCTGAGTATTTACGCAATTATAGATTTCATACTAGTGATAAGATACTCATTATAAAATCTATTATACATACTAGGGGATCTTTCCCGAGTCACAGAATGTAGGCGATTCCTTCTTTTTAAAACTACTAGCATACGAAAACTTTTTTATATTAAAATATCATTAATGCAGTGTTTTTATAATTAAAAAATGTTTTGTATTATCCGCATTCCAGGAATTGATAACCGAAAAAAATTGCAATCCATGTACATTTAACGTCTGAATTTAAGAAGCTATTAAAAGATTAAATAAAATACACCCAGACTTGAACACATAAAAAAAATTAAATATTTATATAAAAAAATAAATACTAAACATTTAAAAATACATAAAGTAAACGTTTCGCTAAGCCACCGCAAGGCATCATCAGTAAAAATATCCATTGCATAACAACCAACGAAACAAATCAAGAAAAGTTGGTTCATTTTTTAGAAATAGACAATATTCACTAGGGATAGATAGAGCCTCATTAGAGTCGACGATCGCAAATATGTGAGCCAACCCTCGAGGAATAGTTTACCTTGATAACCTTTTAAAATACTGGCAATCACAAGCTGAGGGATGTGCTTCGTTTAAAGACAATGCTTGACAGTTTTAAAATTAAAATTGTCACTTTTCAGAGCACTGATATGTTCCTTCAGGCGAATTTCAAACGATCTGATTCACCAATGTAGACTCTCTCGCAATCTCCAAAGAATGACATAGGCAACACCGGGTAATTTAGACTTATCGTATTGAAATTTATGCTTATTAAAAAATAGACTAACTTTATAAATTGGTTTAAAAGAAACGCCAACATTGAATTATATGAAAAAAAAGACGTAAAATTTATCGCAAATACCCTTATAAGGGATGCAGATGAAAGAATTTGGTTTAATATGTTGAAAAGAAGGGGGAGTAAAATTCATAATCTAAAGTATTTTTAAAATTTTTCTTAACAAGGCCAATAGGGTAGCTATTATTAACCAAATCTTGATAAATTTTACTTTTTTTCTAAATCACTTCTGGAACTGGAAATATCTAATGGCTCTGTAAGCTAAAGTCTTAAGCAAATTAATTTTATGGCTGAAGAGGCAAATAGAAATGATATTAGTATATTGATCAGTATATCTACTGGTTAGTCTACCAGTGCATCTGCTTTCGTTGTTTATGCAATGGATATTTTGTACTGATGATGCTATGCAGGTAGCTTAGTGAAACGTTTACTTTTTCTTTATTTCAAAATGATTTTTAGTACTTTTATACTGTATATATATATTAAAATGTATTACTCTTCGTTTAGAAATTTTTTTTAGTGTGGGGCCTTAAGTCCACACACTAGTCACTGAAAAAGACCCAGATAAGTCTATGGGGGTGTTCTTTTCAAATATCTCGCTCAAATTTTAATATTTTTGCACGACTTTTTTTGAACAGGATAGCTGAGGACGACCTACAACCGGGCTAGTTTTTACTTTTACAATTTTGGTTTCAGATTTTTTTAAAAATTACTTTAATGTAATTAAAGCCATGTAAAAATATTTGCGAAATGCTTGAAAAGAATGCCCCCATAGACTTAATTTTATCATCCAGGTCTTTTTCAGTGACTATTGTTGCGTCTTAAGTTAGGCACTACTTAGGAAGTACAGCAGTAGATCGCAGAATAAATTTCTTTTCAAAAATTAAATAGGAAAATCTGTCTTTTGGAAATTTCTTTATTCTACACAGGTTTTCTCTAAGAATTTTAGCTCATGAGTCTAAATATTAACATTATCAAAAAAGCTTGTGTTTAATGTATCGGGAGTTTAAACTATCAGAAACTACTTAAACTATTAATGTTTTTATTCCTTTTAAACCTCCATATCCAATTTTTCAAATTTTCTAAGCAAACTTAAAATCTTTACAAATTCAAGATTATTTGTTCCCAGTCATCCTTTTAAATCAATTTCAAATGCAAAATAAGTTTCACCCATTAAAAATAAATCAAGTATGCGTGAGAGGATTTATTCGCTTAAAAAATAAAATGTTTTAATGTATTGTCTTTTATGCATTTGTAGTAATTTGTTTTTCCTGCATTCTTCCTGTATCTTTTTACAATAAGTAGTATTTACAAGAATTTGCAGCTTGCACTTAATTTACTAAACAGTATTGTCCTACTTAGAAATGATTTTATATCGAAATTCGCTTTTGCTTGTTGATGACTTTGCGTTTCATCGTTCAAATTACAAAATGCGTAATTGTAAATCTTGAATGTATGAATATTTATAAAGTTAATTTTTTCCCTCTCATTCTATTATTTTAGTTTTTACTTTATCACCAAAATGCTTCCACCTTCTTTGTTTTTGACAAATTAGTTTTCAGGTCATAATGCTGCATATAAAAAAAAATATTAAATAGGAGTAATTCTAACTTAGCGCAGGATATTGCAACTGCATTTGTGAAGTTAAAAATTTTTTTTCACTGTTTTATATTAAATATCGTACTAATTTTTAAATATTGAGATACTTATCTTAAATGTAAGGGAAATTTGATCATGAATAACACTTTTTATAACAAATTCAAATAGAACTATTTAAATTTCTTTTATGCAAAGGATACATAAAATGGTGTTTCTTCGAAATGAGCTAAAATCTCAAGGAAATTTTAAAATAAAGGTAATTACCGATTCTAAAATCATTTACCAGAATTTTGACCTCCTTTTTCGATCAAAATTCACAGTATACTCTGAAACTTAACCCTTTCAGCTCTGATTTTTTTTTTTCAATTTTGGGAAAAAACTTCTCTTACGCTAATAAAATTTAAAATATCAATATCTATCACAATCGCTTAAATTACTGTTTACCGAAAGTTATCGAATGCGTTATTTACTGAAACTTAACGAATGTAATTATTTTGCAAGTTTTTCATATAACGATAAGGAAGAATTTTTGTAGACGTTTGGAAAATGTCTTATTACAACCAGTTTAAGCAAACATATCAATTTACTAGTGCTTTTTATCTTTTATCACAAATTATTAGTTCGGAAAAGGAGTCTTTAATTTAAAGAGTGAAACATATTTGTATTAAACGAAATACCAACGGTTTGCTAATAATTCAAACTTCTATTACAAATTGCTGAAACATAAATGAAGTCATAATAGTAAATGTAACAGACATATATTATCACTTGAGTGCCAGAATTAACAAAAATAATTAATATGAAATAATAGTCAGTGAAAGAATGTCATTAATAGGACATCGGGGCCGAAGGGGTTAAATTCGCTTCCCTAATACTTGATATCATTGTTGCTCGTTTCTTTCGAGAAGGCAATGCAGCGTTTTTGGCGAACTGATTTAAAATAAGCACTATCTTAGAAAGAAAAGTTTGCATAACAAATTTCTTTTATAAAAATCAAGATAGTGAAAAATTAGGCTTTTTAGAACATTCAGGTGATTTTCTGTGTTGATTCAAAAGCAGCCCAAGTGTTTTTGTTGTGAAAATAAAGTATTTAAAAAATTCCTTACTGTAACATTTTACTAACTGTTATATTGTGTAAGAACTATAGTTTGAAAATGAAGTAATTTTACTACAAAATTAAAATTGTCATGTCGTTTATTTTTGCTTCTTTAATTTAAGAACATGTTGACTATAAAGTTAAAGCATTATTATTATTGGTAAAACATTTCTACGATTCATATTAACATACCTTACGCGTTTTGTAACCCTTCAGTGGCGATTCCATTGTTCCGCCTAAAATTGTGATTTTTAAGGTTTTTTTCAGTTACGAAGATGATTCTTTGACTTTTATTCGGGTTTTATCAGTGTTTGACATTTTGCTTAAATTTTAGGGTGTTGAAAATAAATACGTCCTTCATGACAGGCTGTGAATACAAATCAGACCTTTTTTCACCAGTCACAAGCATCTGAAACAAATTTCGTCACCAAATTAGTTAAAAACATTAAATTCCTTGTAGCTTATACCGATGTTTAATTTAAAAAGTTAATTTTTCGAAACTCTTGTAATAATCGGCCGAATAGTTCTCGAGAAAAATGTTCCCTTATTTTGGGAAAATTTGTCTCAAGAAAAATATCGTTCAACGAGCGGCTTTACATTAAATGAGCAAAAAATATTGCAAGGAATTGGAATATCATACACTTAAAATTTGAAACTTTTGGAGCATCGTCACTCCACAATTTTTATAAATGTCTCTATTTTGACCAGTGAGAATGCTATGTATGAATGAATGAATATACAGTGAAGTAATCGTTTTCTATAAAAGCGGTGGAGTGACGATGCAGCAAAAAAAATCACATTTTTAACAGTGTATAACCACTTAGTCAAATTCGGCAAACTTGATGGATACTCTCCTTCCAAAGGATACGAAAATTTGGCTACCAAAAATGTCACCTTCCCTGGTATTCAAAATCAGAGAGAAAAAAGCAGCTTCCTGAAGTTCTATAGCTGATTAAATGATGGGCAATGTAGTAATACTTCAACCAAAGAAACAAGTCAGTTTTCCAAATTTCGGCGGTTTTTAAGCCTATATTTATCACGAAGTAAGTTGATTTACAAAAAAGGTGGAGGAACAAATATCACGGCCTGTACCTTCCATTTGTTTTCTATAAAATAAAAAGTATCTAAAAATAGGGTAACATCCCCAGTAATTGGCATGCACCAATGATTGGCACATCCTAAAAACATGTCTTAAAATAAGATTTATATCCAGTCTTTTAAAAATGTAAGACCATATACCAGTTATATACTCATTTACTTTAAAGATTATAACTTTGATTTATGCTACTAGATAGATGACAATAATGCCTAGGAAAGAGAAATTATTATGGTTTGCTCAAATTAGCCATTTTTGTTGCAAATGCTTCTTTTCTGGCTTAAGAAAGGCATGCTTTTCAATTCATTATTACCGGATTTATAATGTATTTTAAATTTTAATCAGCAACAATTTTGTTTAGATGAAAAGGGTTACTTTAATTGTATAAAAGTATTTTTGACACAAATATTTGGATTTCTGAATTAATGGTAGATGTCAATTAATGGTGCTTCAATTTTGCTAATTCCATGTAATTGGCACCTATTCCAATTCCTAGGAAATCGCAAGATTTGAGATTAAATCACTTATTTTGGCAGTACTTTTAAAGTTTTAGACTAAATTTATTTATCAGTTGTTTTTATTTGAAAATATGAAATATTATCAGTAATTGGAATCCATTAAAGCTTTGTATGTCAATCACTGGGGACAGCATGACAATTACTGGGTATTAATATAAATATAATGTATTGTTTTAAAATGGTCACATTTCAGACTAATAAGTTGATTTCTTTCTCTCAAAAACCTGAAATATGGCATCTGGGTCATTCCATGTCAGATCACCCAGACCATGGCACCCACCATCACCAACTTTGATAAAATTCAGTGAATTTGTAGAATTTCTAATGCTGATTCCAAAAACATCAATTATATTGAAATTGATCAAACGGTTTGTGAGTTATGAGCTTTTAAATAACTCCCAAGATGGCCGATTTGCCGCCATTTTGCATAGCACATGTGACAACAAAAAAGTCCATAACTTCTTTCAGGTTTAAGCTAGAGCTTTCAAATTTTTTTTGTATTGTTCAGAATAAAGTAAACTTTCATTTTATAAAAATGCTGTCAAAAAATGACTTTTTGTCATTTTTTTAAGTAAAAAAAGGGGCAACTTCAATGGCTGATTTCCCCCAATGTACCCCCTTCAATTTTCATCTAATTGCATAAATAAGCAACTCAAAGTGTGTTTTGATGACTAATAAAAAAAACTTAATGGGCAGTTTACAGGCTTTTATTTAAAAAAATAAATTCAATTTTACTGACTTTCCCCAATAACAGAAAACGCAAGATAATGACTTGAAATTTTTTTAATTACCAGAAATATTTATATATATTTACATCCAAAAGTTTGATAAGGTTTTAAGTTACTTAAATATGTATGTTTAATGTGGCTAAAAAGGGGGAATCCCCTATAAAAAAGGGAATTAATAGGAATGCCAATAATGGATTTTTGCAAGACATAGAAATACTTTCCTGACAAATTGAAATCTATTGCAGAGTTTCAATAAATTATAAGTAAAAAAGAAATGATAGAAAAATACAAATAGGTACATTATATAACAAAATCATACTTGTATATAATAAAAAATGTGATCAAATTGAAACTCTTAAATAAAAAATACAGTAAGTAAAAGTTACACTAGTCTACATATCAGATGATTAAGAACTAATGCACCCCTTTAATATATTTTTCCATGCTAATTACACAACTGTTCTTAGTTTTCTTCTATCACGTATAGTTTGTTTGCAATCAACCAGAGGTGATTTCTAAGATTCATTGCCGAGAAGAAGCATCATGTAATAGTCACAGATAATGTAAATGTATACTTGTGGAGGCTTGCGAACTTATCTAACGACTTTTAGAATACAATCTGATTGTATTCAGCATGAGATAGACAAATGGTTTATCTGCAGTGACTTCAAATGTACATTAATATTATTGGCACAAAAAGCTGTGTATACAAAAATGCCTTGCTTTCTATGTGAACGGGACAGTTTGGCAAAGCAAAATCATTGGATTTTCTGATTCGTTTTTAAATCCATTTTTGCTCACAAACGCATTCAATTGGCAGATTATATATAAAAGGCATACTATATTAAAAAATGCTGTCAAAGTGGGCATTTTGAATTGAATTTAAGCGATAGTACTGGAAACGGAAAAAATGGTCATACTGAGAAAATAATTGTTGTAAATCAAGATCTAATTCATTCAGCAAAAAATAAAAACACAGGTTGCAAGTCTGCCACAGGCGACTATTTTTTAATTCTAACTGGCAACAACCACTTTCTTAAAAATGAAATCCATAATAGATGCTTTGATAACATTTGCAAGTAAAATATACTTCAAATTTCATATAAGAAAAATACTGGTGCACACAGAATATAAAAATAGTTGTCTGTAGCAGCCCTGAGGTCGCTTATAAATCTCTGAAAAAAAATCACATCAACAAGTATCATGTTTTTACTTTTAAAAATGAATCAGAAAATGTGTTAGAAAATTTTGAGTTGTCGAGGGTACAAAAATATTTTTTTATATACACTGCCTTAACATAATTGTGATAAAACCAGTTCTTACAGAAAAATTAAATTTTAAAAAGAACCACATAAAATTGTTGAACTAGGTTTATATCTAAATTTGATTTAGTTTTTGTTACTGAAACAAGTACAGTAAACTATCTCAAATCCGAAACCCTAAAATCCACAACTCTAAAAAAATCTGCATATAATTTACGGATGTAAATAGTGAAACATTCAGTTCAGATATAGGGACAAAATTTTTTATAATTTTATATCAATTCCATTTTATTTTAATTTGTAACTTTTGTTAATAAAACTGAATTCATGTTTTTTTTCCTACGAAGGAAAAGAAATATATTCTGAAAAAATTCAGATTTTTCTTATATCATTGGTAATCACAATCTTCTTATCAAATATATTTATGTATTAATCAAGCTTTTTTGGTTATTAAATCTAAATCTGGCTAAACCTGAAAAAAACTTCTTTATTTTAGGATTTTGTTGAGAATTAGTAATGTATCTTTGAGGTACATTAGTAACTACTTTGAATAATTTAGGAAAGATATATTTCATGTTTATAATGAATATTTAATCATATATTATTGATTATTAACTTGATCCTTACTTTTAATATTTTAATCACTTTGAAAATTATATAAATTTTTATTATTTTATTACTTATTACTTATTTTAATATTTTATTATATTGTAAAGCATTCATTTTAGTTTTGATTGCATTATTAATTGCATTCAAATTCCTCTTTAAAAATAGGTAAACAAAGTAATGACCGGAAATCGGCAAAATTCTAAAATCCACAAAACTTCTGGTTCCAAGCTGTGCGGATTTGAGGGAGTTTACTGTTTTTAACTTCAAAATTTGCATCTGCCTATTGGCAGGGATTTTTAAAAATATTATCTTTACTTTAAATTATTATGATGTAGGATATATTTTTAATAGCATGTTTATTGTGTATGTGATATGTTATTTTGTATTAATTTAAAGTATCGTAATTTTTATTTAAGAGTTGCAATTTTATTGTATTTTGTATAATAAAAGTACGATTTTGTCATAAAATTCAACTATTTGTAGAACTTTTTCCATCATTTCCTTTTTATTCATAATTTACTGAGACTGCAATAGATTTCAATTTGTCCGATTGCAAGAATCCATTATTGGTATTCCTATGGGATTCCCCTTTTTTAAGCACATTAAATATATATATTTATGTAACATCAAACCTTATCAAACTTTTAGATGTAAATATGTATGATATTTCTGGTAAAAAAAGAAATATCAATATTATCTTGTGTTTTCTGTTATTGTGGAAAGTCAGTAAAATTGAATTTATTTTTTTAAATAAAAACCTGTGAACCGGCCATTATGTTTTTTTTATTAGTCATCAAAACACACTTTGAGTTGCTTATTTATGCAATTGGATGAAAATTGAACGGGGTACATTGGGGGAAATCAACCATTGAAGTTGCCCCTTTTTTTACTTAAAAAAATGACAGAAAGTCATTTTTGACAGCATTTTTATAAAATGAGGTTCACAAAAATCTGTTTAAATAAACGTTTACTTTATTCTGAACAAAACAAAAAAAAATTTGAAAGCTCTAGCTTAAACCTGAAAGAAGTTATGGACTTTTTTGTTGTCACATGTGATATTCAAAATGGCGGCAAATCGGCCATCGTGGGAGCTATTTAAAAGCTCATAATTCACAAACCATTTGATCAATTTCAATATAATTGATATTTTTGGAATCAGCATTAGAAATTCTACAAATCCACTGAATTTTATCAAAATTGGTGATGGTGGGTGTCATTTTTGGAAAAATCTAGGTGATTTGACATGGAATGACCCATCTTCATCTACAGTAAATTCATTTAAAGCAATTAAACCCAATGCAAAATATAAAGTTTTTTAAAAAATATAAATATGTGCCAATTACTGGATAACAAGGTGTCATACATTGGTGCACTAGGTGCCAATAACTGGTGATTACAGCTACTTTTTATAAATGTATTTTTTAAAAAATACTTTTCGAAAATTTTTGCTTTTAGTAGGCAAAATAGATGCACAGATATGCATTCTTTGATTTAAAAATATTTGCAAGTAAATATTTTATTTCTTGGCAATGAAAATTGAATTAAGTTTAAAGAAAAATTCTTAATGTGCCAATTACTGGGGATGTTACCCTACTATCAAGTAAACTATGTGTAATGGAAATCTTGGGTAATTACGGTATCTTGCAGATTTAATATTTGACTATTACAAGTTATCATCAATGCCGTGAAAAGTAGATCGATAAAAAGAGAAGTATGCAGCCAGGTTCTTTAAAGTAAAGTTTTATTTTCACCCTTTCGAGAGAGTAGGACGCTCAGCGTAAATTACTGGTGGTTACAGCAGAGCCGGGGCAAGAGAAAAAAGTGAAAGTGGCCGTTCTTTTAGTCAGAACCAAGATAACATCAGTTGTCAGATATCGCCAAAGGTTACAATGTTTGGCATGTATATGATATTTGGCCAAAATATACGTGCAATATTTTTCTTCTGAGAGAGAGATTTTGTACTTAGCATATTAACAAGATAATCGCTAATTGGCGATAAAAGAGTTTAAACTTTGATATTGGAATTTGAAAAAGCAAAGGAATTTTGTGGGATAGGCTTTGGGGCTCATGAAGTGGTCTAACATTTGCGAATGTATACCAAATAAGGAACGGTAGCATGAGAAGGAAATATATGTACGACGCGCAAAACATCTTATGCAGCATTTTTATTGTAGAGCAGCTGGTATAAGAAAACCACATTCGGTTTTCTATGACCATATAAGGTATGGACAAAGTGAAATACATGTGCTGGGATTTCGGTGACCGTTACATTAAGGGATTGGTTTAAGTATTACTAAAATGAGAAAAGGGGCGATATATTTATAACTTCCACTGTAATGTAGATCCTGTTGTGATCATGATTTTAGTTACCTTAAAAGAAAGGATTTTTTTTTTTTTTTTTTTTTTTTTTTTTTTTTATTTAAATAGAGGAAAAGATAAGTTTATCAATTTGTTACCTAACATCGTCATATTCAATGATATATGATATATTGATATCATACTATGAAAACCTTATGAAAATTTAAAACGTAATTTACGTTAATGTATTTTCTTCAAATTAAATTAAGATTTATATACAATTTTTTCACTCCTATGTCAGTTTAGTACCAGGAAATACTTTTCACTTAATTCTTCTTAACTGGAGTATTTACTGGTTTGATTAAACGTTTAATGTATACTTTCGCATATTAATTTAAATAATTTCATTTTTCGGTTGTCACCAAATAACGCAATAGTCTATATTTGCCCTTACAGAAATTAAAAAACTAAACTTTTAAGTGCCCAGTGAGTCATTTACTTTAAGGGAAAAAGAAATTCTAAGAGAGAAGGAATTTCCATGCAACTTTAGATTCATATCAAAAAGAAAATGTCTCGCGTATTGATGGAATAGCGTTCATGTACTGAAATGATTTCATTGAATATTTTATAAACCAAAATAAGTTTTTCTTCCTACAGACAGCTGCGCATTTTCTTAACTTTGATGTCATAAATTTGCCTTAATTCTATCAGCAGGAAGCATTTCCTGTATGCTTGGTCCCATTTGATACTTGATATCTCCTTTATGTATCACATGTAAGATAATAAAGTAAAAAAAGCAATAACTAAATCTGAAGAGTATATTTATACTATTACGATTTTGCATGCTACTAGACATACGAGTATGTAAAAGCTGCATTGTTTAAAATACTCCTGTTCTAAAAAAATTTTTTAAGGATGGCAGTTATAATTTTCAGAGGATTTAAAAAAAAAAAAATAGGTTCTGTAGGTAAAACGAACCAGCAGTTGATAGTTCATCTAGTTTTAAGATATTTTATATTTTAACTTTCATTTATTATCAGAGCCAGGTGTCTAATCTATCCAGTATGAACTATTAATGCAAAGGAGAACTTTTACAAAAATTCTGATTTATTTAAATTGAGAATCATTGAGTTTTCTGCATTGTTCTCAGTTAAATAACATTTACGTTGATGAGAAAAGTGAGAAACAACTGAACTTCTGCAAAAAATAATCGGGCAATATAGCGCTTAGCATGTTGAATACTGCTGCTTTTACTCAAGAGGGGAGAGTGGGGCACATGTGAACTTAAAAATTCATATAATAACAGTGAAAAAATGTTAACTGAAAAAATTACCAACGATGATAGCACCTGTAGACATATGGTAAAAATTTTTTGAAGCTCTTTGAAATTTAGTTTCTTTGGTAGTCAAAACACAGTTAATAGATCTTAAAAGTGAATTTTCAGTTCCAACTTGCTAAGCAAATAATTTTATTTATACTTTTTATTGAATTTTAGTAATTTAATATATACTATGAATACTAATAAATATCTTTCTATAAAAAAAAAATTCTAAAATTGCGAAATGTTAATGATTTCTCATTTTAACTCTAGTGGCTATGTGAGGCACTTGTGAACCGATAAGTTGGGGGGCAGATATGAACAATTCATAACTGATCCAATAATTATTCTGCGATTCTGTTAGGTTCACTTAACTTCATGTGGAATGATGTCAGCTTCAGTATCTATAATTTTCCTGCAATAGAAAACTTTTTGTCATAGAACACTGGATTTTGTATTGAAACTTCTACCAAAAACATCTGTCAACAAGTACATAAATAGCAACAATCTCATTTACGTTCAATTGTTATTTAAATAAATTTAATATTTCCTAAAATGCAATAATGTTATGCAATATTTTAATAAACGGTTTACGGCAATATTTTTTATGCATTTTTAATACAAAAAGCATTGTGTTAAATAAATTTTCTAATTTTTCTATTTCATTTTTCCCAAGCTTGTAATAATGGTTTACTTTCATCTCCAAAATAGATAAGTATATGATGCTTTATATGGATCTGGAGATCTGGATAGATATGGAGTAATACCTTAAAGTAACATTTTTAAAATAACTACCATAAAATCCCGGTTGTAAGCAGTCCACCTCTTTTCAAAAGAAAAATTAAATTTGGGGGAGAGTTTATAATCGAGATTTTTAAGACAATCATTAAAAATTCTTCCTTATCATTATTTAGAAGTAAATAAGGCAAATACAGGGTTGAGAATCTTTCATATGTCGGCAGATTTCCAAAAAATATTATCTAAATGTCCCCTCCCTAACATCTCCCCGAAACAAAAACCCTATGCAAAATTTAAAGTTTTTTTTTTCTTAAATTTCCTTCTTTATTTTATTGTAACAATAAATCAGTCATCCAATCCTCCCTCTCCTTCCCCAATTTACTTATTTTCATTTTATAATCTTGTGTTTTAACCTATTATCCAGAAACTAGAGAAATTTATGCATATATAATTTTTTTTTTAGTAAATTTATCACAATATATAACTAATGAATATGAATACAAATGAATAACAAAATAAAAGGATGCCGAAGGATATTTTTCCATTGTGTTCATGTGTGCCCCACGTGTGTTCACATCCGGTCCATTAGTGGGGCACATCTATACAATTTTCTGAATTTATAAAACTGTTAAAATAAGAAAAACTACAAAGGTGATTTAAAAAAAATACATATGTAAAAAAGTTCTGTTTACTATATTCAGTAGTTTTTGTTTAGAGAAATTAGCAAATTTATGAGAAAAAGCTATATTTATGTGAACTGTTTACATGTGCTCCAGTCTCCCCTACCATATTTATTTACAGTAATTTTTGCTGCTTTTTCTGAAACACATGTTACGGAATAACTCGTTAACACCCAGTGCCTTACTATCTCAACTGTAGTCTTTTTTAACGGATATTACTGGTTGTTTTTTGCACGCTCTTTTATCCCAATATTTTAATTGTTCTAGTTAAACTGACAACTGATGAATTTGAATGCTTGGAATCAATGTCATTGATTTTTACCAATTCATCTGAATAAAGTAAAAAATTGCTAACTAATCTTTGATAAATTGCATTTTCATGTTTGACATAAATTTAATAGTATTGCTAAAGAAGATTTAGAGACTTCTAGTTTTAATATTACATAATTCAAACTTAAAAGTACTTTATGCGATTTTAAAGAACAATTCTACTCTTGCATAAATTAAAAGTGAGGTTAATTTTCGTTTTGATTTTTCGTTACTGAAAATTCTCGGGGATAAAGAAACCTAACAGAAATATTTATTCAAATCCACTTAAAATAATTTAGCTGTGGTTTCGATATTTCTTCCAAGTGAAATAACAGTTCTCGGTGTAGCTCTAGATTTTATTCCATCGGAAAACTGCTTACAGTTCACTTTGGTGACTTTTTAAGATGTTTAAATGTTGTATACCCAATTTTAACTTCAATCAAACCTTGCGTCAATGAAACAGTCCAGGAGCGGTTTTTGTGAATATTTTCTACTTTTCTTTTAAGAAATGGAGAATTTATAAATTTTTAATAAAGTAATTTAACAAATAAACGACTTCAAGAGATTATTTCTTTACTTTTTTGAAAATTCTCTAATGCTATCCACATTAGTCTAGAACGGGACTAGTTATGCCAAGTACCCTATTTTTCTGAAGCCAGCTCAAATCTCTTCGGGATCGAAACGCACTTAAAATTCGAAATGAAACACTATACATTTTAATGCGATAATAAAAATAACCTGATTAAAATTATTAATACATTTATCTTATGTAGAAAAATAAACTTATATTATTCACATCCCTAATTTTTCATCATTATCAATATTGCTGACTTTATTTGGAAAAAATGTACTAGCAAATCCGATTCACAAAAGTAGACACATAACCAAATACCCCCCCCCCCCCCCCCCAAAAAAAAGCCTGTTTGGCTAAAATCAGATACTCAATCTGATGCATATTTCTAATTCATTCATTAAAAATCGTTTTTCAGTATTACTAAGCGCAATAAACTAAGTCATTGAAATACCTTTTTAAAAAGTTAGCTCTGTTTATCTTGATAGAATATTAAAATTAAGTGATGTGAAGCATGGACGACCGGTGCAGTAAAATGCCACTGTTTGATTAATCTTTCTTATTTAATGACAAACTTTGTAATTAAATAAGGGGAGCATTATTTATCGAAAATTATGGTGGCTAGCAGCTTTCAGGCAGAAAAAAAGGTTATGCAAGTCTATTATAAAGTGAAAAATGAGGTTAATATTGAAACTGTTTCATATTAAGATGTTAAAGCTACCCCGGCTCAATCTCAAACAAAAATGCATGAAAATCTGTCCATACTTTAACAAATTATGCATAGGTATAACACAGAGATAATGTACTAACGAATTCTATTACCTCCTAATTAAACTTCATCACATGTCTCATGTATTCTTTCATGAGTGTTTTTACAGTTCAGCTCAAGAACAGCAAAACTTTACAGTTTTAGATATGTTAAGTCAGAAATATTAAACATTTAACTTTCCAACAGAGTGGGAAAAAAACCTTAATGATTTTAGTTGTCTGGCCGCATTCAAACTAGCGTAAATATACTCATTTCTCATACTGATTTTAATGAAAATTACATTGGCATGTCCTATATCGAAAATGAAGTATGTAGTTCATTTGCAGTATTATTTAAAAGTATTAATTTAAGATATGGTCAATGAGGGGATAGATTATAAAGTATTTTAATGTTACACTATTTCAAACATTTTTAAATTTATTACTAGGGGCTGTTTGCCTAGTTGATTTTAACGGATCGTATTAAATTGGCCTCCAGGTAAATGTCTTGTTTCAAACGTGGACCCGGCAGGATAGTTACCAAGCTACAAAAATTGAGACATGGATCAAAAAATGAGACAAAATGACGTATAAATGCGTCTTTAGAAAATGATTGAAAAAAATCGATATACTACAAGGAATAATTTATTTTGTGGGCTTTCATGAATCATTCAAGCTTGTTCATAAAGGTTCCCACCTAAAAAATAAAATTGCACCTGTCAATGTTAGCAAAACTCTAATAAAAGCAATTTAGTCCCACAACTTATGAGCTGTACGCTATTGAAGAGATTTCTAATGAAATTAACCGTATAAGTCCGCAGACTACATATGCGCTGTAGCAAAACAAAATATCCCCGTTACATATTTTACCTCTATTAAACTATCGTTAGATATTTTATATCACACAACTTTATCAAAATCCCTATTGGACTTGGTAGATTCTTTGCATACTTGGTGAGCTCTAAACCTGTTAAATGGTGTATCACAGGGCTGCCACAGGCGACTATTTTTATATTCTGTTCGCACCAGAATTTTTCTAATATAAGTTTTAATTTTTTGCAAATGTTGTTAAAGTGTGTTAAGGATTTCTGTTTAAAGAAAATGGTGCCAGTTAGAATTAAAAAATATTTAGTCGCCTGTTTAACCCTGGTATTATGTCTTAACTTTGCAGAAGTATTGGAAAGTGTTCCGCATTCTGATTGATGCATGGGTTTTTTTTCAGTTAGTTACTGAATATAAACTTGCACATAAAAAAGGGATCTATCGGACACCTTCCCAATAGTCTTGTAAACTGGAGTGCACCACAGTTGATGAAATAATTAGAAGTAATTTGCATCATTAGAAGTAATATCTCGTTATCATAAAACCTGAGGAGAGTAACATATCTCAGGGTCGGAAAATATTATTTTACATAGGTTTTCTCAAGGTTTTATTTAAATGAAATTTCTTCTATCGTGACACTGAAATATTTCAGCAACAGATAGGTTTCTTTTATACAGATTTTTCTATGCAGTAGAATCTCGTTACAATGAATACTCGTTTAACGAAATTTTTAATTTAACAAATACAATTTGAATTGATAAGTCCCATCCTCTTTCATTATAAAAATATCCACTTTTCAGTATAGCGAATTTATTCCGTGTTTTTCAGAGATTCATTGTAATGAGATTTTACTGTAAGTAGTAGGAAAACGACAGTACGGGCTCAGCCGCAGGTGGCACTGTGGCACCGTGCCTCCTGCTCCTCCGGCTGTCCCGCCTGCTCCTCCGGCTGCCCCACCTGCTCCTCCAGCTGCCCCGCCTGGCCCCTCCTGCGGTGCCTCCTGCGCCCACCGTGCCACCACCGTCCCTCCTACCCCCCCACTATGCATCCCCCTCCACGAACGCCCCCTAGTGGAAAAAAGGAACATTCTATTCTAACAGGATAGGTGAACAACCTTCCCTAATTAAAAATATTATCAATCACATCTCAACATTGAATCATACTATAAGATGAAGATTAAATTTGTATTTGAATTTTAAACAACCGTAATTTTAATGAGTATTATTAATTAAGCGAAACAATTAAAATTTCAGTTTTTAACCATTTTATTTAGATTTCTTCAACTACAAGATGAGATTATCAATTTAACTCAAGAAAGTTAAACATATATTTGAATTTTGCTTCTTAGACATCTTAATGAGTAGTATTAATTAAGTAAAAACAATAGAAAATATCCAGTTTTATAGAAAAAGACTGATTTCTTACGATTTTTATCAACTATATGATCAATGTAACGACTTAAAAGTTGGAAGTTAAACATGTATCCTAGTTTTTCAACAGCTATAGCCTTAATGAGTATCGTTAATTAAGTAAAAAAAACAATGGAAAATATCAAGTTTTATGGAAAAAGACTGATTTCTAACGATTTTTATCAACTTAAGAGAGAAAACTTAAACATACATTTCAGTTTTTCAACAGCTATAACCTTAATGAGCATTCATAATTAAGTAAAAAACAATGGAAAGTATCGATTTTATAGAAAAAGACTGATTTCTTACGATTTTTATCAACTGCAACATCAGTGTATCGACTTACAAGTTGAAAGTTAAACATGCATTCTAGTTTTTCAACAGCTATAATCTTAATGAGTATCGTTAATTAAGTAAAAAACAATGGAAAATATCAAGTTTTATAGAAAAAGACTGATTTCTTACGATTTTTTCAACTCAAACTTCAGAATATCAATTTGATAGAAAGAAATTTAAGCATGCATTCCAGTTTTGGACAACCATTTCCTTCATGAGCATTATTAATTAAGCAAAACAGAAAATATTAAATTTTTAACTGATTTCTTCATATTTTTTATTTATTTATTTATTTTTTAATATAAAATCAGAATACACAACTTAAAATAGAAATTTAAACATATTTTTTAGTTTTTGAACAGTCGTTACCTCAAAGAATTTCGATAATTGAACAATTAACAAAGGAAACTAATGATTTTTTAACGAAAAAAGACGAATTAAACGAATTTGGTTAACTTTTACTCTAATTGGAAATTTCATCGTACTTTATGTATACCAACTAAGTAGAATTTTAATGCATAAACGAATAATTTAAAGAAATCCCCAACACACAAATGTGAACCTGCAGAGCATTTCTTATTACGTCATATCTAAACTAAAACTTTTTTCTGCAACCCCACCATGCATGCATTCCAGGTAGGGGAACATAACAAAGAATCTTGACGTCACAACTTACAAAGGTATACAAATGTTTACGTTCAAGAAAAAGTATCACATAGAGTGAAAAAAAGAAGAGATTTAAGTTATTTATCCATTCTAGTTTTATAACAGTTACTACAACATCTCCAAATTAAAATTTGGAAGTCATAATGAGTATAATTAATTAAGCAAAATAATAGAAATATTAGTTTTTCAGAGGGGAAAAGACGAATTTAAACAAATTTTATTAGTTTTACACTAGTTTAATAATAATTTTAAGGAGGAAAAAGACGAATTTAAACTTTTTTTTTTTAGTTTTACACTATTTTTTCTCATCTCCAACATGGATATATCAATTTTAACAGAAGAATTAAACGTATATTATAGTTTTTAACAACAAAATCTTAACAAGTATCATTAATTAAACAAAAATAAATATCAGTTTTAAAGAAAAGACGAATTTGAATAATTTTACACTAGTATTTTCAAAAGCAACATGGAAATATCAATACTTATTCACATATTTCACTTATTCACTGTATTCAATACTATATTTAATAAATTTGGATACACTTTAAGAATTTCCTAATCTATAATTAAATATTAGCTGTATATTTAATGTTACCCATGTTTTCAACATTAGTTCATAATCGTGAATTTTGTATTTTAAATACCATGTATTCAGGTTCAGATTATTTTCACTTGAAATCATACAGAATTTTTTAACAGAGTTTGTTTTTGAAATCATTGAAGCAACTGTATTTAATATTTTTAATACCAATTTTCTAAGATTTTTTAACATTTTCCGGTTATACATTCCTCAAAAGTTATTATTACGTATTCTAAACAATAGCAAATATTAATTTTAAGAATAAAAAGACGAATTTAAACAAATTTTATTAGTTTTACACTATTTTTTCTCACCTCCAACACGGATATATCAATTTTAACAGAAGAATTAAACGTATATTTTAGTTTTTAACAACAAAAATGTAATAAGTATCATTAATTAAACAAAAATAAATACCAATTTTCAAGAAAAGACAATTTTTTACACAAATTTTCAACTTTGAAATACATCGCTTACATATATTGTTACAGTATATTACTAAACTTAAACTTTTTAAAAAGTTTGAATGTCTTTACAAAGGGTTCATACTTATATTTTTCACGTCTTGACTGCATTCGAAATCTTACAACAAAAGTATACTTTTATTATTATTATTATTATTATTCTAGAAAACCTAAAAAATCGTTTCTTGCTGCTTTAGACATTTGACATATTAAAACTACTCTACCCATATAATTAATCAAATTAGGACATGATTCATCTTACACTTCAAAATTTCTGAATTTTTACAATACTTATTTTCATCAAACTTTATTCTTGATCCTATATATTTTAATAGCACAGAATTTTCACATCTGTTTTTATCTACTTATCAGAAAATTATTAAAACACCCAACAACATTTTTCAAATATGAATATTATCTTTACAATTTAATGATGCAAAACATACACGAATACAAAGTTTAATTTTTACAAACATTTCATATTTCAAACCAAACTATTCGAAATTTTCACAACGTAAGAGCAAACATTAGACGAACTTTTTAACATTAATATTGCTTAGATCTTTCCATCATAACTTTTAACTATGATAATTATCCATTTTTAGGTTGATTGTCGAAAAACTGTAACTGAAATTACATAAACTTAATGTAAAAAACCATGTTCTCACACAATTTCTTGAAATTCAACAAAGAATTGACTATTACTCCAATACTTATCTACTTCAATCTCGACTCTCGATAGTATATAGATATTACATCATTACATACTTACAACTCTTTTCAAACGTTTATCAGAAAATCAAGCCAATCAAAGTCTAGTAGTTATCACACCTGTTCCTCAGAAATATTACTATCATATGAAACAGTAAAGAAAATTAATAGATATTTAATATTTAATAACTTCATACGTGAAATTACTGTGGAATGAGAATACTAATAATCAATAAAATCAACTGTTGGACAAAAAAATAGTACAGATTACCGAAAATTCAAATCATTTTTTCTACAAAAATTACAAAAATTAACAAATGAATGACCAGTTAGAGAAATAATTAAAAAAAAATAATGAACATATTTACAAATTTATTAAAATCACACCTTTTTCTGGATTACAAACCACAATTTCTTGAAAAATTTAACACCGAATTTGTAAGATTTTAATCCTAGTATTACATACACTCAATAAATATTCAAAATTAACAAAAAAATAATTTTTTTAGTCTCATCAATAAGCAGAAATTCTATATTAAAAGAATATTTTCATAGTAGTACTTATAAAAATGAGAGTTTACAAACTGATTTTCATAATTTTATCACATTTAAACTTAATTTTTATACATAAAACATTATTTAATCAAATTTTATACTTTCTAATTCAGTAAAATTCAATACTTTTTTAGTTTTTAAACCAATACCACAATATTTATTTACATCAAACTTGATTCTTTACCTTTTATATTTCCACATTACACAAGTGAGTTAAATACTAACTTGGAACGGGAGTTGAAGTCAATTGATTCAATTCGATTTTCATCGTATACGCATTTCCCCTACACGAAATTTCTTACTTCTATAATCATCTAATGTATTAAAACTAATCTACTCATATTTTTAATCAATTCATCAGATGTTTCATCTCGCACTTCTGAATTATCATCCACCAAGTTGCTTAAAATATAAATACTATCTTTAAAGTTTTAATGTAGTATACATGACTAATCTTGAGTTTCCATCTATACTATTAATCAAATTATCATATGTTTCATCTTACAGTTCAACGATTTCTGAATTATCGTCCATCTAGTTGTTTAAAATATTAATAAAATGTTTATAGTTTTTGATTATACATAGTATGTATGAATACAATCTTTAATTTTTAACAGTTCATATTTCAAATAACCTATTTTCGAAACCAAACTATGTGAATTTTACCACAATACTTATCATCATACAGAGATTTGTGTTTCATACTTTTTCTAAAAATTATCAGATATGTACTCCTCAGAGGAATTTCTATCATATGAATAAATGAAAAAAAAAATTAATTTATATTAAACGTACAGCGAAATTTGATTGCAATATATATGTATTTAATAAAAATAAATAAATGAGCGATTATTTATACATTAAACCTTTACTAAATATATATTTCTTGCGTTATAAAGATGTTTCAACAAGATGAACCAAAACAGCAGCAAACTTCAGAAATTAATGATCTGAATGATTCATCCCTAGCACATGTAGCGTTAATGAATAATACATATGTAAGTACTTATATGAAAAATACTAGAATTCGTATATGAATCGTAATTAGAGTAAATATAAAATGATTTGTCTTACTGCCTACACTTTAACAAATGCCTTTTTACCTATATTGTTGAAAAGAATCCTAATTGTTTGCATTTTATTTCTATTACAGATGTGTTCTATTTGCTACAAACATTTCTTAAGTAAATCGAATTTAACAGAACATACAAAAATCCATACAGGTGAAAAACCTTACACTTGGGAAGATTACCAAATGCTGTTTTCAAGAAGGCGTGAATCAAAAGTGCACACATCATCATATAAAGCATCGTCAGTTATATGTAAACTTAGTGAGGATATTCAAAAATTATTCAGACGTTTGAAGAATTTAGACATAAAGGAAGATATTTAGACTATATATCCATCATATTTTCATAACACTTACCACAATATCTCAAACTTAAAATTTGGAAGACATACACACTGCTGAAGAGTAATTTTGTTACCCGTGATTCTTCTAACCAGCATGAATGTATAGATATTATTTTGCAATGTATCCTTTAAATGCTCATATTAAATATTCCTTTATATACATATATCGTTGTGTTTATTTTTTAAAAACCTATTACATTAATAAAATAGGTTACACACACGTACATACACATAACATTTTAAGTGAAACAACACTCTCACAACTTAAAAAATGCATAAGAACATACAAAAATAAGCAGATGTATGAAAAAATATGCAAATTTACAAAATAATTTCACTGTTTTCTAGAAATACCAACAAAAAAATATTTAAAGTATAAAAAAATTACAAAAGTGAAAAGAAAAAACACAAATGTAAAACAAAAATCACAAAGTGAAAAACTCACAACAAAGTTTTTGAAAAAAAAAAAATTTACAACAAAAATTTTTTTACAAAAACCAAAACTTCAAAAATATTTTTCCAAAAAATTTTTTTTTCAAAAACATTTTTTACAAAAAAATTTTTTTTTCAAAATAAGTTTTTACAAAAGTAAAAAATAAAAAATCACAACGTTAAAAATATGAAAAATTTTAGTTAAAAAAAGTGTAAAAAAAATTGCAAAAAAAATTGCAAAAATTTCAAAAAAAGTTACGAAAAAAGTATCAAAATTTTTGTTCTTTTTAATAGTAAATACAATGGTTTCACCATTGCATACTGTATTAAAAAGAACAAAAATTTTGATACTTTTTTCGTAACTTTTTTTGAAATTTTTGCAATTTTTTTTGCAATTTTTTTTACACTTTTTTTAACTAAAATTTTTCATATTTTTAACGTTGTGATTTTTTATTTTTTACTTTTGTAAAAACTTATTTTGAAAAAAAAATTTTTTTGTAAAAAATGTTTTTGAAAAAAAAATTTTTTGGAAAAATATTTTTGAAGTTTTGGTTTTTGTAAAAAAATTTTTGTTGTAAATTTTTTTTTTTCAAAAACTTTGTTGTGAGTTTTTCACTTTGTGATTTTTGTTTTACATTTGTGTTTTTTCTTTTCACTTTTGTAATTTTTTTATACTTTAAATATTTTTTTGTTGGTATTTCTAGAAAACAGTGAAATTATTTTGTAAATTTGCATATTTTTTCATACATCTGCTTATTTTTGTATGTTCTTATGCATTTTTTAAGTTGTGAGAGTGTTGTTTCACTTAAAATGTTATGTGTATGTACGTGTGTGTAACCTATTTTATTAATGTAATAGGTTTTTAAAAAATAAACACAACGATATATGTATATAAAGGAATATTTAATATGAGCATTTAAAGGATACATTGCAAAATAATATCTATACATTCATGCTGGTTAGAAGAATCACGGGTAACAAAATTACTCTTCAGCAGTGTGTATGTCTTCCAAATTTTAAGTTTGAGATATTGTGGTAAGTGTTATGAAAATATGATGGATATATAGTCTAAATATCTTCCTTTATGTCTAAATTCTTCAAACGTCTGAATAATTTTTGAATATCCTCACTAAGTTTACATATAACTGACGATGCTTTATATGATGATGTGTGCACTTTTGATTCACGCCTTCTTGAAAACAGCATTTGGTAATCTTCCCAAGTGTAAGGTTTTTCACCTGTATGGATTTTTGTATGTTCTGTTAAATTCGATTTACTTAAGAAATGTTTGTAGCAAATAGAACACATCTGTAATAGAAATAAAATGCAAACAATTAGGATTCTTTTCAACAATATAGGTAAAAAGGCATTTGTTAAAGTGTAGGCAGTAAGACAAATCATTTTATATTTACTCTAATTACGATTCATATACGAATTCTAGTATTTTTCATATAAGTACTTACATATGTATTATTCATTAACGCTACATGTGCTAGGGATGAATCATTCAGATCATTAATTTCTGAAGTTTGCTGCTGTTTTGGTTCATCTTGTTGAAACATCTTTATAACGCAAGAAATATATATTTAGTAAAGGTTTAATGTATAAATAATCGCTCATTTATTTATTTTTATTAAATACATATATATTGCAATCAAATTTCGCTGTACGTTTAATATAAATTAATTTTTTTTTTCATTTATTCATATGATAGAAATTCCTCTGAGGAGTACATATCTGATAATTTTTAGAAAAAGTATGAAACACAAATCTCTGTATGATGATAAGTATTGTGGTAAAATTCACATAGTTTGGTTTCGAAAATAGGTTATTTGAAATATGAACTGTTAAAAATTAAAGATTGTATTCATACATACTATGTATAATCAAAAACTATAAACATTTTATTAATATTTTAAACAACTAGATGGACGATAATTCAGAAATCGTTGAACTGTAAGATGAAACATATGATAATTTGATTAATAGTATAGATGGAAACTCAAGATTAGTCATGTATACTACATTAAAACTTTAAAGATAGTATTTATATTTTAAGCAACTTGGTGGATGATAATTCAGAAGTGCGAGATGAAACATCTGATGAATTGATTAAAAATATGAGTAGATTAGTTTTAATACATTAGATGATTATAGAAGTAAGAAATTTCGTGTAGGGGAAATGCGTATACGATGAAAATCGAATTGAATCAATTGACTTCAACTCCCGTTCCAAGTTAGTATTTAACTCACTTGTGTAATGTGGAAATATAAAAGGTAAAGAATCAAGTTTGATGTAAATAAATATTGTGGTATTGGTTTAAAAACTAAAAAAGTATTGAATTTTACTGAATTAGAAAGTATAAAATTTGATTAAATAATGTTTTATGTATAAAAATTAAGTTTAAATGTGATAAAATTATGAAAATCAGTTTGTAAACTCTCATTTTTATAAGTACTACTATGAAAATATTCTTTTAATATAGAATTTCTGCTTATTGATGAGACTAAAAAAATTATTTTTTTGTTAATTTTGAATATTTATTGAGTGTATGTAATACTAGGATTAAAATCTTACAAATTCGGTGTTAAATTTTTCAAGAAATTGTGGTTTGTAATCCAGAAAAAGGTGTGATTTTAATAAATTTGTAAATATGTTCATTATTTTTTTTAATTATTTCTCTAACTGGTCATTCATTTGTTAATTTTTGTAATTTTTGTAGAAAAAATGATTTGAATTTTCGGTAATCTGTACTATTTTTTTGTCCAACAGTTGATTTTATTGATTATTAGTATTCTCATTCCACAGTAATTTCACGTATGAAGTTATTAAATATTAAATATCTATTAATTTTCTTTACTGTTTCATATGATAGTAATATTTCTGAGGAACAGGTGTGATAACTACTAGACTTTGATTGGCTTGATTTTCTGATAAACGTTTGAAAAGAGTTGTAAGTATGTAATGATGTAATATCTATATACTATCGAGAGTCGAGATTGAAGTAGATAAGTATTGGAGTAATAGTCAATTCTTTGTTGAATTTCAAGAAATTGTGTGAGAACATGGTTTTTTACATTAAGTTTATGTAATTTCAGTTACAGTTTTTCGACAATCAACCTAAAAATGGATAATTATCATAGTTAAAAGTTATGATGAAAAGATCTAAGCAATATTAATGTTAAAAAGTTCGTCTAATGTTTGCTCTTACGTTGTGAAAATTTCGAATAGTTTGGTTTGAAATATGAAATGTTTGTAAAAATTAAACTTTGTATTCGTGTATGTTTTGCATCATTAAATTGTAAAGATAATATTCATATTTGAAAAATGTTGTTGGGTGTTTTAATAATTTTCTGATAAGTAGATAAAAACAGATGTGAAAATTCTGTGCTATTAAAATATATAGGATCAAGAATAAAGTTTGATGAAAATAAGTATTGTAAAAATTCAGAAATTTTGAAGTGTAAGATGAATCATGTCCTAATTTGATTAATTATATGGGTAGAGTAGTTTTAATATGTCAAATGTCTAAAGCAGCAAGAAACGATTTTTTAGGTTTTCTAGAATAATAATAATAATAAAAGTATACTTTTGTTGTAAGATTTCGAATGCAGTCAAGACGTGAAAAATATAAGTATGAACCCTTTGTAAAGACATTCAAACTTTTTAAAAAGTTTAAGTTTAGTAATATACTGTAACAATATATGTAAGCGATGTATTTCAAAGTTGAAAATTTGTGTAAAAAATTGTCTTTTCTTGAAAATTGGTATTTATTTTTGTTTAATTAATGATACTTATTACATTTTTGTTGTTAAAAACTAAAATATACGTTTAATTCTTCTGTTAAAATTGATATATCCGTGTTGGAGGTGAGAAAAAATAGTGTAAAACTAATAAAATTTGTTTAAATTCGTCTTTTTATTCTTAAAATTAATATTTGCTATTGTTTAGAATACGTAATAATAACTTTTGAGGAATGTATAACCGGAAAATGTTAAAAAATCTTAGAAAATTGGTATTAAAAATATTAAATACAGTTGCTTCAATGATTTCAAAAACAAACTCTGTTAAAAAATTCTGTATGATTTCAAGTGAAAATAATCTGAACCTGAATACATGGTATTTAAAATACAAAATTCACGATTATGAACTAATGTTGAAAACATGGGTAACATTAAATATACAGCTAATATTTAATTATAGATTAGGAAATTCTTAAAGTGTATCCAAATTTATTAAATATAGTATTGAATACAGTGAATAAGTGAAATATGTGAATAAGTATTGATATTTCCATGTTGCTTTTGAAAATACTAGTGTAAAATTATTCAAATTCGTCTTTTCTTTAAAACTGATATTTATTTTTGTTTAATTAATGATACTTGTTAAGATTTTGTTGTTAAAAACTATAATATACGTTTAATTCTTCTGTTAAAATTGATATATCCATGTTGGAGATGAGAAAAAATAGTGTAAAACTAAAAAAAAAAAGTTTAAATTCGTCTTTTTCCTCCTTAAAATTATTATTAAACTAGTGTAAAACTAATAAAATTTGTTTAAATTCGTCTTTTCCCCTCTGAAAAACTAATATTTCTATTATTTTGCTTAATTAATTATACTCATTATGACTTCCAAATTTTAATTTGGAGATGTTGTAGTAACTGTTATAAAACTAGAATGGATAAATAACTTAAATCTCTTCTTTTTTTCACTCTATGTGATACTTTTTCTTGAACGTAAACATTTGTATACCTTTGTAAGTTGTGACGTCAAGATTCTTTGTTATGTTCCCCTACCTGGAATGCATGCATGGTGGGGTTGCAGAAAAAAGTTTTAGTTTAGATATGACGTAATAAGAAATGCTCTGCAGGTTCACATTTGTGTGTTGGGGATTTCTTTAAATTATTCGTTTATGCATTAAAATTCTACTTAGTTGGTATACATAAAGTACGATGAAATTTCCAATTAGAGTAAAAGTTAACCAAATTCGTTTAATTCGTCTTTTTTCGTTAAAAAATCATTAGTTTCCTTTGTTAATTGTTCAATTATCGAAATTCTTTGAGGTAACGACTGTTCAAAAACTAAAAAATATGTTTAAATTTCTATTTTAAGTTGTGTATTCTGATTTTATATTAAAAAATAAATAAATAAATAAAAAATATGAAGAAATCAGTTAAAAATTTAATATTTTCTGTTTTGCTTAATTAATAATGCTCATGAAGGAAATGGTTGTCCAAAACTGGAATGCATGCTTAAATTTCTTTCTATCAAATTGATATTCTGAAGTTTGAGTTGAAAAAATCGTAAGAAATCAGTCTTTTTCTATAAAACTTGATATTTTCCATTGTTTTTTACTTAATTAACGATACTCATTAAGATTATAGCTGTTGAAAAACTAGAATGCATGTTTAACTTTCAACTTGTAAGTCGATACACTGATGTTGCAGTTGATAAAAATCGTAAGAAATCAGTCTTTTTCTATAAAATCGATATTTTCCATTGTTTTTTACTTAATTATGAATGCTCATTAAGGTTATAGCTGTTGAAAAACTGAAATGTATGTTTAAGTTTTCTCTCTTAAGTTGATAAAAATCGTTAGAAATCAGTCTTTTTCCATAAAACTTGATATTTTCCATTGTTTTTTTTACTTAATTAACGATACTCATTAAGGCTATAGCTGTTGAAAAACTAGGATACATGTTTAACTTCCAACTTTTAAGTCGTTACATTGATCATATAGTTGATAAAAATCGTAAGAAATCAGTCTTTTTCTATAAAACTGGATATTTTCTATTGTTTTTACTTAATTAATACTACTCATTAAGATGTCTAAGAAGCAAAATTCAAATATATGTTTAACTTTCTTGAGTTAAATTGATAATCTCATCTTGTAGTTGAAGAAATCTAAATAAAATGGTTAAAAACTGAAATTTTAATTGTTTCGCTTAATTAATAATACTCATTAAAATTACGGTTGTTTAAAATTCAAATACAAATTTAATCTTCATCTTATAGTATGATTCAATGTTGAGATGTGATTGATAATATTTTTAATTAGGGAAGGTTGTTCACCTATCCTGTTAGAATAGAATGTTCCTTTTTTCCACTAGGGGGCGTTCGTGGAGGGGGATGCATAGTGGGGGGGTAGGAGGGACGGTGGTGGCACGGTGGGCGCAGGAGGCACCGCAGGAGGGGCCAGGCGGGGCAGCTGGAGGAGCAGGTGGGGCAGCCGGAGGAGCAGGCGGGACAGCCGGAGGAGCAGGAGGCACGGTGCCACAGTGCCACCTGCGGCTGAGCCCGTACTGTCGTTTTCCTACTACTACTGTATATAATACTGGTTGCCAAAAATCTAGGATGCAGGATCAGCATTTGAAAATTATACAAAATATCCACACAAATTATGTTACAGTTAAACCTACACATTTGACTAAATGGGCATGAGGAGTGGAGGGGAAGTTTTCTATCTTAACATTCGCAGAAGACCATAAAACTTAATATCCCTTGTTTTCAAAGACTCATGGCAACATCAATGATTTTTTAAATCAAAACATTTTTAAGAGATTGTTTTTAAAGAAAATTGAGTACCGGAAAATGATAAAGTCACACCATTGGCTGCTACCGATTCTGCGTGACACAGACTTGATCAATAGAATCTGTTTGCTTCATATCGTATTTGAATCTTAAAATTTTTCCATTATTTCACTGCTCACTTTTCAAAACCATCCCTTTCCTCACTGAGGCTTGAATGATTTTACATACTTCTGAATTTTTTCGATATTCTTTACATTGCATTCTGTTTCAGAATTAGTTAAAATTTTTAATACCCAGCTTCATTTGCTACTTGTTGGTGTCAACAATCACTCTGTATAACAATATGAATCTTATATTAACTATTTTCCCTACTCATACAGTTTCGAAAAACCGTGAAAAACTGATAAACTTATTCACATTTATAAAACATGACACACCTTAGAATTCTTTTCTAAGTAAGAGATGAATACTTTCACTTTTACAATTGCACTGCATCTTCCTGTCTTTCGCACACCCTTGAATTTTTAATAGTTTTCTTCAAGAACACCTTGGCTGAATAATAAATGTCTGAAGCTGTATTAAAATGTTTAGCACTGCAGGTGGAAATGTCTCGTTTTACCCCCTACATCTGAAACATGATTTTTGCCCTGCACCTTGCGCTGTCACATATTCCGAATACGTGAAATGTGTATTAAAAGATTTCTTGTTACTTACGAACTTTATACGATAAAAGTAGAGTACGTTAAGTGAAAACTTTGGTTTATTCTGAGCATATGTTCACTCTATTTCATAAATGATTTTTAAGTTGATGAAAAAACATTTTGCAGTTAAAATGGTATTAAGAAAAACTATTGAGTTTTTAAAAATCTTTCGCTTATTAAAACAACCAGCTGACTTCGTTGGTCCATGATAACCATTAATACAACACGATTTTGTTCGAATTATGCTTCAAAATGAAAATCTTTCTTGATGAATATAGTATAGAGAGGGGAGGGGGACACCCTAATATTTAAATTTTTAAAAGCCAAATGTGTTGTGTAATGTGAGATGTATGCTCTTTAAGTGGGTGTTGTATGCATTTCTCTTATTTTGACCAATAAATTAGTGTATTTAGAATTTTAATGGTTTCGAATTTTTTTGGCACTAGGTAATAGGTCATTTCATGCATTTAAAATATACAACATGATTTTGTTCGAATTTAGATTTCAAAATGAAAATCTTTTTTGATTGAACATCGTATAAAGGGGAGGGGGCACCCCAATATTTTTATTTTTAAAAACCAAATATGTCGTCCCGATTTGCCCATGCGATAAGGGCCTACTGTTTGTGGTCATACAGACCGATGTTTTCTTTTTTCGCAGTTAACTTGTAGTTTTCAGGTTAACTATTAGAGACTAGTGGAATTTACTATAGATTCTTGCTCAAATATATTCAGGTGTTAAGCACTAAAGCTAGAGCTTTCTGAATAGATAAGTTTTTTAATTATCGTAGTCCTGTACATACAGCTTAGTATAGAAACAGTATCTTAACAGATAGTTGCCCCTTTTATTTATTCTACGATCAAGGGATCGGAGATGGCTCACAGTATTTATGCAAAATTTTTTGTCACAGCAGTTAGAAGTTAACCCATAACTGCTGTGGAAAAAAATTGTCTCATAACTATTGTGAGTGGTCTGTCAGACTACTTAATCTAAAGATGAATAAAATGTTAAATTAACTCTCGGAATAATATTTTTGTATTAAACTTTATATACAGGAATATTATAAATAAAATTCACCTATTCAAAAGTCTCTAAAGACAGTAATAAGGCTCCAAACGAAACAAAATGTGACCATTATCTATAGTTAAACTAAAAATTACGAGTTAAACTCTAAAACTTGAGAAACTTAGCGATCTGTGAGACCGCTAACAGCAGTTAATGGTTAACTGCTAATTGTGATCTTTCAGAGAGCTCTTTTTAACCTTTTTTTCATGGTTTAACTTAATGTTTTCAGTTCAACTATAAATTATAGTGAAATTTGTTAATTTTTTTATATACCTCGTTCGTTTTAGTGAAAATGCAGCAAAAAATCACAGTAATGCGACAAAAATAGATAGTGCATTCTTTGCCCCATCAATGGGGTAAAGATACGCAGAGCAATGTTTTCTTAAAGTTTTAAGGTAATTATAATTTGACAGACTGTCAGTTCATGATGGTGCTTGCGTATGGTTCTTATCTAACATTTTAATCGTTGTTGCAAAAATTTAGACCAATGTGTTCATTAAAAATCAAAATTTATGATAAATGTGTATCTTTACCGCTTGAACATAGAAAAGTTCCCATTCAAATCGGACAATAATTAAAGTTATGATTGAAGGCGAGGAGGGGTAGACAAACTTAAGAGATACAACTTAACAAGAACTCAGAGTAATGCGGTTCTAAATCAGTGATGTAATATTTGAACTGATAATAAAACGAATAGTTTATTGTTCACAAATAGTATTCACCAAGAGTTGGATATCGGTGTTTGATATTAAAGTTATTTGGTTTCCAATTAAAGGTCTTATTCAGACTGAACAATAATTAAAGTTACGATTAGGAAGAAGGGACAAAATTGTAAAATACAATTTAATAAACTTGTAACCTAGGATTCTAAATTAAAGATGTAACTGTTTAACTTGCCATGAAAAATTCCCATGAAATTTGACAGAACTTCTGTTGCTAAAATGGTAAAATCGGTAGAATAATCATGAATTGTGATACATCTTAACAAGAACCCTTGTTAACGTGGATCTAAATCAACAATGGAATATTTGGACTGGTAAAACATCGAATAGTTTAATTATTGTACATAGTCTGTTATAAAACCTCATATACTAGATTTTAGGAATATTCTTACTGTGATTGATGACATTTTATGCGATTTCGATGTTTACATATTATCTATTTTTCCAAAACCGTTTTTCACTACATTGAGGTGGATATTAAAATAGTTTACTGTAAAACGACATGCATGTACATAACTGTAAAATAAATATTATTGAAAATTTACTCGCTAACGGCAAATATAGTGCTCTGAGATAGCTGTATGTACTGAGTTAAAATCTTCAAAAGTCTTAATTGTTTAATTGAAATTTTATTGTAGTATTACGTAAGAAATAACTGTTTTGCTGTCGTTCGTTGGTGAAATTTGGACAAACTTGATCGCGCAATTTGCTAAATTATACGGCACATTGAAGCAAATTTTCCTGGTATGACCACTGGATTGTGTTGATATTAAAAAGAGCTGCTCGTTTCGTTGATAATATTGCCTGCTATGTCATTGAAATTTGTTAGTGAATCGTTATCAAAACAGCAATGCAATGCTTCCGGAATAATAAAGTTAACTCGTTAGAACTCGCTACATGAGATTTTCTCTCACCATAACCCCCTTTTACTTTTAATTAAAATTTCAAAATATTGTTTCAATTATTTTACCTGTTTTTTGTAAATAAAAGTATTAAGGCAAAAAAGGGTGATATTAAACAAATGTTAAGTAAAAGAAAAGCAATTGAGCATTGTGAGATATTCTCACTAGCGAGTTCTCCAGGGTTAAAGGTTAAAGAGCTTTTGGAAAAAAAAAAAGTTTAATGTAAGGCAGAAATTTGAGAAATTTCTCATTTCAAAAGTAAAGTGCGAGAAAATGTAAGGATGCTAAAAAGAATTTAGGAGGCTTCTTTTAAAATGTAGAGGGAAATTTAAACTTTTTGACAGTTGTAAAATAGCTCTTTCAAACTAAAGAAAAGATTTATTCCCTGTTATAGCAAAAAATCTACTAAATTTTCTTCTGGCCGTAAAATTAAACAAAACAACCATCGTCTCATTTTATTTAAACAAGGTGCAAAATGCTCGCAATATCCATATTAAAATTAACGAAAATGTAAAAAAGAAAATGCAGACAGTACTGCCATTCAGAAGTCCAGTTTAATGAGAATTGCGCAGTGTGTGAACGGGAATAAGAATAAAAGCTTTTCAGTTTGTGAAAGATAGGAAAGAGTTTTAAATTATAGGGTAGATGTGCCAGTAATGGGCCACCTCGCACGTTTTGGTTTATAAAAAAAAAATAATAAATAATAGTTAAGCTTTTATTTTTTTCTGAACTCTACCTTGCATGCTTTATAAGCTGGATTAATTTTTTACACTTTTCGTCAAAACAATTAGGAAGCAGAAAATAAAGTTTCATAGTTTTTCTGTTTTTCACTGAAAATCTTAATAAACATGCTAAGAGCACACTTTACTTACTTAGTTTATATCTTTTTTATTTTTCCGTAAAAAATGAATGTTTTTGTTTGGTTAGCAATGTAAAACATTAGGAGGTACCAATGGCCCATCCAATAGGAGGTACCAATTTAATATACCAATGGCCATCTACAAAATTTTATTTTTAAGATTTTAGGAGGGGTGGCCTATTACTGGATTTCTTATTTCGTGATTTTCCAGTAATGGACCACCCTAGTGACCAATACAAAAAGTGTTACTTCAGTAGAGATAAAATATTTTGATTTAACTGAAAAGCTAGATAATCAAATTTAATACTTGAATTTTACCAATTAGAATTTAATAAAGGCAATTTTATTATAAATAGTTTTAAAAAAGTCATCCAGAATTGGTACAAAACACAAGCAGGACATTTGACAAAATCTAGATGTGCCGTTACAAAAGTAGTTGTTTTAAGTTGGTTCAGAAATGTAAAATCATATTTGGAAGAAGATATTATTAATATTTTCTTCCGAATTCTAAAGCATACAGAGATAATTTTCAATAAGGTTAAAACAAGGTTTCTTTTGTGCTCTTAAAACAAGGAAAATTTTGGTATCAAAATCAGTTAAAGATGTGTATTATGTAGTACCAAATAACGAAAAAGAACAAATCACTGTTACGGGATGTTTTTCAGCAAATGAGATTGCTCCATTGGTGATAATATATCCATATAAGCATCTCTGAAGGGAAATTGTGGAATCAATCTGTGCCAAACTGATGGGCTATATTATGGATGCAAAACATGTGGCCCGCGGGCCACAAATACCCCAGTATTTAAATACAGAATAATTTTCCTTATGGTATTGAGAGAAACATTGCTATTGAATAAAACAAGCATCACTTTTCAAATATTCTGGTGGCAAACAATTTTCTGGCAAAAAGGTTGTGCATCACTAGGCTATATGATTATCTGGAAATGGTTGAATAGTGCAAGAACATTTATCATTTTAAATGCATTCTAAAATTCCATATTGAATAGTTTGGACTATCGGAAAGGGATGATAAAATTGAAGATCTGTTATTTATATTTCACAGTTGCACAGCACATCATTTAGATAATGATATGAATGAAGATTGGAGACTTTTTTTAATGCCTTATTTTATCTAAACCTGATTTCATTAAAACATTGTCTTTATCTTATAAATCCTTTAAATTTAAATATTTTGTTTTATATCTTTACAATATACACTGGTGTCCAAAATTTAAGCATAATTGGTAATTAAGTAATTAATTTTAAGTAATGAAAGAAATATGAATCGGAATGTGCTGAAACTCCTGGTGTGTAAACAAAATAGTACGCGTCACATATTTTCGCGAAGAGTTTTCCCCTAAATCGAACAGGGGACCGTCAACAAATTGAAAAAGAACGAAGATCTTTTGGATAACCCTGTCAAAACTAATGTAGCAAAAGCGTTCAAACTGCACATTATGATTAATTGGCTTATTGTAATGTACTGTGTTAATTTTTACAAGGATAGCATGTATACTCGTAGAGAAATTAAGGTTTTTATAAAAACAGTCCTAAGTTTTTTACTTATAATTTGCAGAGTTCTTAATATAAAATAGTGTTCTTTTTTGAAAAAATGACAAACATCATTATACACAATACCCTGTCATCAGAATTAAAAAATAATAAAAATTGTATGATAAATGAGCAGGTTTACTAAATAATTTTTTACTGCGCATGCGTGAACGCTATTAAAATTTCATTTGCATATTATGTTAGTTAAAAGTATAGAGCAACTTTTGTGAAAGTCTCAAAAACATAGCTTAAAAATTCTGAAAATTATCGTTGATAGAATGAGATCAAAATCCTTTATTCCCTAAATGAAGCAAAAAGATGAGGGGCTGTATCCATATTCCATTGTTTTGTGCCTACACAATATTGCACGTACAACTATATTTAGGTAAAACCCCTGATTTTTTTTTTGCTTCCTTTAGGAATAACGGATTTTGAGTTGATTCTATAGGCTCCCATTTTCAGAATTTTCAAGCTATGTTTTTGAAACTTTTACAGAAGTTGCTCTATACATTTAGCTAACACAATATGCAAATGACATTTTGATATCGTTGACGCATGCGCAATGAAAAATTATTTACTAAACATACTCATTTTTCATACAATTTTTATTATTTTTAAATTCTGATGACAGGGTATTGTGTACAATGATGTTTGTCATATTTTCAGAAAAGAACATTATTTTATAATAAGAACTCTGCAAATTATAAGCAAAAAACTTGGAAAAATTTAGGACTGCTTTTATAAAAACCTTAATTTCTCTACGAGTATACATGCTATCCTTTAAAAAATTAACACAGTACATTACAATAAGCCAATTAATCATAATGTGCAGTTTGAACGCTTTTGCTACATTAGTTTTGACAGGGTTATCCAAAAGATCTTCGTTCTTTTTCAATTTATTGACGGTCCCCTGTTCGATTTCGGAGAAAACTCTTCGCGAAAATATGTGACGCGTACTATTTTGTTTACACAGCTGGAGTTTCAGCACATTCCGATTCATATTTCTTTCATTACTTAAAAATAATTACTTAATTAATAATTATGCTTAAATTTTGGACACCAGTGTAAATCCTTTAATGTTAGTTAATAATAAACAGTTAATAATATCATTAATATTTTGCTTTATATCCACATTATAAATCCTTGATTATAATAAATTCATAACTTAAATTTAAATATTTTGTTTTATGTTTTTTCATTATAAATCCTTTAATGTAATGAATTTCTAACTGAAGTTTTAATATTTTGTTTTATTAGTATGCTTTCATTAAGTTCTGGAGCAAAATACAACTGAAACAAGTTGGAAATTGCACGTGAAGCGTAGCAAATGAGGTGCGTTCGTGCGATAACGAAGTTTCAAAAATATACAGATCTTCCTGATATAGTAGACAATACTTCGGATTCAGTACAGTGGTTTAACTCTTTGTGTTCCTATAAACATACAGGAAGTAATTTTCATTACACCTCAGCAACGTATATCATATTCATAAAATGTGGCACAGTTTAATATAATTAAAACATGTCCCAAATAATGTTTCCCCTTATAGCATTATGTAGTGGAATACTTTTGTGTGGCCCTGTAATTTAATAATAAATATTCTTTGCATCTCAGATTGTACAGAATTTTTATTTTAGTATATATATACGTCATAGGTTCATGTCAATTTTATTATGTTCGAATGAGTGTAACACCATTAAAATGCATTTGCAACTTTTTTCCCCATTGACTGTAATGTAACGGAAACCTTTTGATTTTCCCTGTAATTGATCTATTCATCCGATTTTCATGAAATTTGAAATGACTTGACAAAATTATGTAATAATTATGATTTTAAATTTCAAACGATTTGGTTGGATAGTTTTTGCTTTGTTATATGCGGACAGACAGACAAACGGACAGACCGACTTACAGCCGGACGGACTGAACGACAACTATAGGTGCTACGTATTTACAAAATTACGAACGCACCTAAAAACAATTATTTGTTATTTTTTGTAGGGTGGCCCATTACTGGAACATAGGTGGTCAATTACTGGGCTTTTGGGTGTTTAGACATATTTCTATTATTTAAAATTAAATTTTTATTTCTATCGGGAAATGTAACTGTGGGATTAGTTAAATATTGTTGAAAGATTAATCTAATATGAAAAAAATTGGAATACAATAATTATAACTATTAATAAAAATATTATTTTTTAGAGAAATTCCTTAAGGGGGCCCATTATTGGCACATCTACCCTATATGGGTGATTCTACGATAAGAGATTTCAAATACATAGAGAATACGGCCAAAAAGAAAAGTTTGAGTTTGATCAAAAACCCTTAAATTAAGATTTTTGTTCTATTTATTTACCTTTTCATATACTGGCAAGTCACTTTATACATATTTTATAACTTTTTCTGGTCTGTGACTTTCTCCCCTGCCAGTTATCTTGACAGGGGAAATACTGCAGGGGAGAGACATTTTTATGATAAATTCAAATTTTTTAACTGATTGAATTAGTTTTGGGGATAATTGTATATTTCACTTTAATTATTACTGTATTGTTTAATCAGGGCAGTAAATGCAATTGAATTAAATGAATATAAGTTTTATGACTTACCAGGTGAGATACACGATCGCCTTGCGAAACCATTACACCCCATGGTCGCGTCTCAACAACTAAAAATGGTGACGCTTAAATGACTTGCACGTTTAGTATTGCTAACTTCAAGCCGATAGATGTCCTTAAGCGCTACTTTTAATATAGCCATCCTAGACTTTATATTTGTTTCAGCCGAACGAAATTTGACAGGGTAGATACCCAAAAAAAGCGGGACAAAAGTTAATTCTAAAATTTTTTTTGAAATTAACAAAATTTTATTTTATAATACGTAAGTATAATTACTTAAATTCCAATTAAACATACTTTAGTTAAGCATCTAATAGAAAAAATATATGTATTGTTTGAAAGTTAAATTGAAACCAGCAATAAGAGGACATGCCAGGGTAGAGACTTTTTTAGACTTTTTAAGAAATTTCTGAAAAATGTTTTAATTAGGCATTCAATCGTGATGTTATTTAATAAAGTATATTAAGATGATGCGATTCATTGCAAAAAATAACAGCATATAGAATAAATCTGTTTTAAACGGATTGCCGTACAAATTACCTCTTATCGTAGAATCACCCATATATGACGATATCCTTCTACTTATGAAGTGATCTTTGAGAGGTAACTTAATGAGATGTTTTTCCTTTATCTAAACGTACCTTCTCTCCTAAATCACCTCATCCGATCAGCACAAAAATTTGATAATCTTGTCGAATCTATATTTATCAAATAAATTAAGGATATATATATTTTTTAAATAAACTTAATTTTTTGAGGTTTTGAAGAAAAAATCTTATTTTTATTTCTTTATTTACAAGAATTTGCATTCATGAAAATTTCCGAATACTGGTTTTTGACAGTTACGCGTTTTAGGGGTCACAGATTAAAACAAAAAAAAATGTTTTTTACAAAATGTCAGTATGAGACCATAAATTTTGTGGGCACTCTATCTGGAGAACTAATGCACGGAATTTTACAAACTTTAGATTCAGTTACTTTGATATAAACCGGATCTGATTAATTTTTGGTGTATATCGCCCAACAGGTGGCGCTACTATGCTGCCTTTTTTCACGATTTCTATAATACACTGTAATACATTTGTGTAATATTACTCCATAAACCTGGTGGCAGCTTTGCTGCCACCAGCATTATGGTGTGATTTTTTTTTCCCACTTATATAATGGTGTAATTTAAGCATATATTACTGGTGTAACATTACATATTCATGTAATGTTACACTGGTTATTTCGGTTAAACCGGTATTATCGGTTATTCCACCTTAAACTTGGCTGTAGCTTGGTTGCCACCAACTTTATGGAGTAACGTTACACAAATGTTTTACGGTGTAGCTACATTTCAATAACTAATGGGCGGATTTTCATAAAACTTCAGATTCCGATAGTCCTTGATATAATATGGTTTTGATCAAGTTTTGATATAAATCGTGCCAAAGGTGGCGGTGCTATGCAGTATTAATCATGATTATCAAAATACCTCTATTTCAGGAACTAATGCACGAATTTTCATAGAACTCAGTTAGTTCCAGATATAAATTAGTGTTCTTTAATTTCTTTGAGTAAAACTTTCAAAAAAT
Source organism: Maratus speculifer (assembly GCA_964019185.1). NCBI lineage: Eukaryota > Metazoa > Arthropoda > Arachnida > Araneae > Salticidae > Maratus > Maratus speculifer. The sequence continues at coordinate 173,866,377 of OZ025299.1, forward strand.
GGCGCTGTTATATGTAATTATTCATTATTACCGCAATAGCTCTATATCAGGAACTAATGCACGAATTTTCATCATACTTCAAATTTAGTTAATCACTGATATAAATTAGTTTTTAGAGTTTGGAGTAAATTGCTCAACAGGTGACGCTTCTATCCCTTTTTTTAAAGATTTTTGCGCGATTCTATGTCAAAAATACTATTAAACGGATATTCATCAAACTTCAGATTCAGTTCGAACTTGAAATAAGTTGTTGCAGATTAGATTTTGGTGCAAATTACCTAACCGGTGACGCTGCCATGTTTAATTTTTCTGGAAGTATTAACGTGTATGGGATAAAGAAAGGTTTGGGATTGCCGCATCAGAGTAGTCTTTTCTCCGAACCGGTTCTGAGAAAAAAAAGAAAATATTCTTAAAAACTACTGTACAAATCGAAAAAATACAGAAGAATGACAAATATTCAATTTCACGATACGGCAGAAACTAATAAAATACTGAAATGCAAACAAGAAATTTTGAAAAGAACACTGTCATTGGTTTGACATTACCTTAGAAGTGTATTACAGAAGTTTCTGTAAATGGTTTGAAACTAGTTTTTTATTATCGCGACTGTGACATATCACAACCACGTAATTAAAAAAAAAAAATGTATGTATATTTTTTAATACGAAAATTTTGTAGAAAATATACTGTGTTAAAAGTATGTTAATCTTTAAATGTTGTGACAGAAATTGTTACGTAAAATTAGTATGAAGCGGTGTGCGAGACCGGGATGTCTAGAGATGAATAAAAGTCATGCTTAACTCAGAGTGATGTTTTAGTATTAAACTTTTTGTACAAGACTATTATAATTAATATTTATTTAAAAGTCTGGTGATAGTATTAAAGTTCCAAATGAAACAAAATTTCCGAAGTGTTTGTAGTTAAACTGAAAATTACAAGCTAAACTATAAGAATTGAAAAACGTAGTGCTCTGTGAAACCGGTAATGTTAAAGGTTAAGCTAAAAACTAATCGGATAAACCAATACAAAAAACTTTCATCGATCTTATGTATCCAAAGGAGAAATAAGGCATTAATTATAAAATAACAAGAGTTTAATGAATCTGGGTTATCATTAAAATATGCTATTCAAAAATTTAAGAAATGGGGAAGGGGAGTTTCGCTAGAACTCCATTCAGCATGACTTACTAGTATATTAGCCCGGGAGAACGCGCGCTTACCCACGGTACGAATGGTTTTAACTTTCTCACCAATAAAATTAAATTAAAACAGTCGCTTTATTTAGACGGAGACAATTCTTACAAATTTAGCGATAAAATAAGTTGAAGATTACTTTAAAAAGTTTAGTGGTTTCAATTGTAAAAACTATACGCACTCCGGGTCTTTTAGGCCCTGCGTGCGTCCTCCTGGGTTAAACCGCAACAACTCCGGGTATCAACTCTCCGCAACAGCCGTATACCGCACCAACTCTCCGCAACAGCTTCGCAACAACTCCGGGCCGTTCCTCTCAAGTCTTTTTCAATCCGTTCTACTGGGAGTGCTTCGAAATGAGATCTGAATTTAGCCTGTGAATTTGTTCTCTGACTTGGAGATGCACAAGTACGTATGAGCAATTTAATTCTAGCTGTGTTCATTACTTCTCGTGGGAATTAGCTTAGCTTTCTTGTTGCCATGCATGAGTGTGCTTTGAGAAGTCAAAACCTCAACCCACATCCATGTTAACACTTCAAAATTCGCACAGTGCCAAATTAAAATAACTATTTATGCGCATCGCGAGGAAGCTAAAGGTGTAGGTTCGTTGAATTGTGTGAATTTAAAAAAAGGTAGAAACATAGCATTTTTCAAAAATTGAATTTTGGCACCCGCTCTCTTAAATGTCTGCAATTTAAATTGCCAAACCAAAGAGCATAAAAGCACAGCTGTTGGACTCTATATACGAGTGATTCTACGATAAGAGGTTCAAAAACATGGAGAATACGGCCAAAAAGAAAAGTTTGAGTTTGATCAAAAACCTTTAAATTATGATTTTTGTCCCGTTTATTTACTTTCTCATATAAGGGCAAGTCACTTTATACATATTTTATAACTCTTTCTGGTCAGTGACTCGCTCCCCTGGCAGTTATCGTGCCAGGGGAAATACGGCAGGGGAGAGACATTTTCGTGTAAATTCAAACTTTTTAACTGACTGAATTAGTTTTTCGGTTAATTGTGTATTTCACTTTAAGTATTACCGTATTGTTTAATTAGGGCAGTAAATGCAACTGAATTAAATGAATATTATAAGTTTTATGACTTACCAGGGGAGATACACGATCACCGTGCGAAACCACTACAAAACACGGTCGCGTCGCAACAACTAAAAATGGCGACGCTTAAATGGCTTGCGCGTTTAGTATTGCTAACTTCAAGCCAATAGATGTCCTTAAGCACTACTTCCAATATAGCCATCCTTGAATTTATATTTGTTTCAGCGGAACGAAATTTGACAAGGTAGATACACAAAAAAGCGGGACAAAAGCTAATTTTATAAATTATTTGAAAATAATAAAATTATTTCATTTTTTATTTTATAATACTTAAGTATAATTAAATTCCAATTAAACATACTTTAGCTAAGCATCTGGCGGAAAAAATGTATGTATTGTTTGAAAGTTAAATTGAAACCGGCAAGGGGACATGCCAGGGGAGGGGACTTTTTAGACTTTGTAAGAAATTTCAGAAAAATGTGTTTAAATTAGGCATTCAATCGTGATGTTATTTAATAAAGTATATTAAGATGATGCGATTCATTGCAAAAAATAGCAACATATAGAATAAAAAATCTGTTTTAAACTGATTGCCGTACAAATTACCACTTATCGTAGAATCACCCATACACCCAAACTTAATTAGTATCTATTTATGTGACAGTGATTTAAGTCAGCACTTGTGTATTTTTATCTTCGCACCTTTTTATTGGCTATTTCCATGAGTACTTGTAGTGTAAGTCACAGGCTACGATTTTTGGCTACCAGTATTTTAGTACGAAAAAATGTGATTTATTTTATCGGCACATTCTCATTAATTGAATAAGGCCAAGCAGACTTTTCGAAAATAACGGTGGCAAACAAGCATAGCAATTATAAGGTAATGTGACTTACACTACAAAACCCATGGAACTAGCCTATTGTAAAATACTGAAATTTTGCAAATGATCCTATTAGTCTCGCTTTATTCATTGATAATTTTTTTTGTACAAGGAGCGTATAAAATTTTTTAATTTCTGTATTTCTTCAAATTTTAAAACAATGAAAATTCTGATGGATATAATAAAATTCTGTACCATATTTTACATGACTTCCTAATTTTTAACATGTCTGATCAATATTTCATGAATAACAGCAGAGGATGTTTTGGGACACCTTGACTATACATAAAAATAATTATAATAAAATAATACTCAATGAACAATTTTTTTTAAATATGAAATTTTGTTCGAAAATGAAAGATTGCTAATTAGAATCTATAAAATTCGTTTTCAAAAATTTTAAGGCAGATCTTTTAGAAAATTCTGTAAAGTTTGGCATTTTGAATATAGTTTTCGAATGATATATTAAATGCATGCGTGAGATTGATCAGTTATTAATTAGTTTCTTACAATCCTTACATTTTAAATCTCTTCCGTATTTATACCTACAGATATCGTGCGTTGAAGACTTTTTAAAAATGATTTCGGAAAACTCTTTGTTTTGCGTGGAAATATTTTTTGAGGAACCTTATGCAAAGAATAAAATTAGATCGATTAACCTGTTCATTCAACAAAATATAAAGATTACGGAAGTTAGCCTATTTACTCCGCGAAACGAAATTTGCAGAACTTCCTTATTTTCTCCTATCTTTTTATAAAAAATATTGAAGTGAAAAAACTTTGATTTCGACGGATTTAAGCGTTTTACAAGGTCTTTAACATGATTACTGTTTAGTAAACGTCTATCTGCATTTGACATATTTTGTGCATGCTTTATCTCAAGAACTAATGAAAGGATTTAATAAAACTTAAGGCTCAGATAGAAATTGATATAAATTGATGCCGATTAGTTTGTTGCAAATTGTCCGACAGGTGGCTTTGCTATACTGTACTTCTTAAGATTTCCACAATAGCTCCATTTTCAAGAACTTATTCACGGTTTTTCATCTAACTTCACACTTAGTCAGACGTTGACATAAGTTGGTGTTAATAATTTCACGTAAATCTTATAACAGGCAGCACTTCTATGCAGCATTTTTTATTTTTGCGATAGCTGTATCTGCAATACCAAAGCTTGGTTGTATTACTATGCCCAACAGGTATTCCTTTAATGATCATTGTGATATGAATTTTATTTGTAGAGATCTAAGAGTGTGGGTAGAGAAACTGAACAATTCCAATGCGATTTCAGCGATTTCAAAAATGCGATCTTGTATTTTTTTTAAATGCACAAAATTCATACGTTTTTAGAATCCTTATGATGGGCATAGATTGACACTTAAGTTTTGCAATATTTTAGCGAATTTCGAATATTAGCATGAATGCGATAGAGAAGTTGTGGAATAGACGCATCCGACTTTTGAAATATTTTTTCTGACTGATTTAAGATTGCAGTTTTGAATGTTTTTTCGGTTTTGATAAATATGAATTTTTCCGTACTTTTTTTTAAGCTATTCAAAACGAAGAAATACGTAAACTCAGTCAGTGGTGAAAACTTGGAGTGACCGGGAAATAGCCTCCGGCATCAAAATCTCCATTTCCTACTTGAAAGATTTCAGATTTTATGTTTAGTGTTGAAGAAGTTAATTTTTTTCTTTTCTTTTGCTGGAGAAAAATGTCTGAACTCAACATTGTGTAATATGCCACAAATACAGTGTAGAAAAGGTTACTATCAATGCAATTAAAGCCTTTTTTTGTTGAATACTTTAATTTTAAAAAGTAATAATTAAATGTAACAGAATTTCATAAATGCATCGTAAAAATTGTGTGTGTATGTGCGGGGGAAGTTTGAAATATTGAAAATAATGACTCATGAATTTTGAGAGGGGGTGGGGGGGGGTATTTTTTTTTTTTTTTTTTTTAAGCTCAAAAGAAGTAATTTTATCTATAAAAGCATTACCACAACTCGGTGAAAAGTTCAGAACAAGAACTGAATATCCATGAATTCTTTTAAAATAAAATTACACTAACGTAACTGTCAATTTGGATTTGAGTTCAATTACTTCAGCACAGTTATCATAACCTTAATTAATCTGACATTTGTCATTAAATAGAACGAATATTCCTATTAGTAAAAAACGGTAACAAAAATGTAAATGGTTGGCAGCTATATAGTAGCTACTTTATCGTAGTCAACTTTATCGTACTTACTCGTAGTCAATGAAAATATTGCTCTGAACAAAAGCTAATATTTAGTTTTTTTTTTTTTTTTTTTTTTCAAATTGCCTAAAATTAAACTTTGAAAATGTTGATAAAATTTCATCTCGAAAGTGATAAAAACACCGAAATGTAAAAAATTCAAATAGTTAATTATCAAATGATCAAAGGTTTAGTTGAACAAGCTGACTGATAATAAAGGAGGGATGCAGATTGAAGTTCAAATCATTTCGTACTGTTATCAAAATGAATAATCTTTTTGATCTTTACCCATTAACGCAAAACGATTTCTTAAAAAAAAAAAAAAAAAAAAAAAAATATTCCTTATCGGGAAGTACAAAAAGTAAATTGAAATTAAGCTATTTACGTCAATGTTAAACTAAACTGTACTACAGTTTGAATCGATTTGAAATCAATATGGGAGACCCTAGGGATGTTTCTTTCTTTTTCAATTAAAATATCCAGTGAAACTAGTTAGCACAGCCCCGAACGTGGAGTCTAGACATAGTAATACAAGTATGTGTTTCAGGATGCTGTATAAGGCTTCTCTTATTAATAAACTAAGTTTTATTATTTATTTAATCTTAAAAATGGTACGATACACGGATAAAAGAAGTATAATACAAACTTATAGAGCGTCCTCAGATTAATATGAAATGTCTTGCATGTAAAAATAATTCTTGAAATGTAGTTTTTTCATGCGTCACAAATTGTGTCAAAAAGAGTTTAATCTGTTTCATAATGCCATACTTCTGCCTACAGTTTGTGGTGTATTTAAGCCATTGGTTGCATATAAACAAATTGCATTTGAAGACTTCTAATATAATTACTTCTGCATGAAGACATTTCCTATTAAATCAGACGCTCTACAACTTAGGGAAACTGTATGAAACAGAGGAAAAAATTCAGACTGGAACTCTAACTCTTTAACCCTGCGTTAGGCGCGCGAATATTTGTTACGCATATACTCATGCGCGGAGGGGGGGGGGGGGGACATGATACCCATTTTCAAAGAATCGTTTTTAACACTTTCCAACATTTATATTTTCGGCTTGTCTGTCCTTCTGGTCGTCTGTCCGCGCTATAAATTACATAAATATGCTTTGATTGCCATGAAATTTTCTGAACTTATTCACGTTTACCCTAGCACGATTCTTATTGAAAATGAAGCCCTAGCATGATTACTTTATTTACAGAGACAGTCAAAAGTTTTCCGTTAAATTACGGCCTATGTGAAAAATCGTTTCAAACGAATTTAAAAGATGTTACACCCTGTCAAAGTTTTTCAAATTTATATGCATTTACGAAGCGTATTAAAATATGCATTCTGTGCAGAATGCAATGAAAAGAATGGTTATTTACAGGGAACACAAAATAATTCCTTTACATAATAGTAAAGGGAGGAATGGTTTGGCAAATATTTTAATTAAATTATTGTATGGATAATAAAATTGATATACGGTTGATTTTACTATAAGAGGTTTCAAGTACATAGAGGATACGGCCAAAAATAAAAGTTTGGGTTTTATCAAAAACATTTAAATTATGATTTTTGCCCGTTTATTTACCTTTTCATAAAAGGGCTAGTCACTTTATACATATTTTATAACTTTTTCTGGTCAGTGACTCTCTCCCCTGGCAGTTATCTTGACAGGGGAAATACGTCAGGGGAGAGACATTTTCATGATAAATTCAAAATTTTTAACTGACTTAGTTTTTGGGTTAATTGTATATTTCACTTTAATTATTACTGTATTGTTTAATTAGGGCAGTAAATGCAATTGAATTAAATGAATATAAGTTTTATGACTTACCAGGGGAGATACACGATCACCTTGCGAAACCACTACACCGCACGGTCGCGTCGCAACAACTAAAAATAGTGACTCTTAAATAGCTTGTGCGTTTAGTATTGCTAACTTCAAGCCGATAGACGTCCTTAATCGCTACTTCCAATATAGCCATCCTTGAATTTATATTTGTTTCAGCGTAACGAAATTTGACAGGGTAGATGCACAAAAAAGCGGGACAAAAGCTAATTTTATAAATTATTTGAAAGTAACAAAATTATTTCATTTTTTATTTTATAATACTTAAGTATAATTACTTAAATTCCAATTAAACATACTCTAGCTAAGCATGTGATGGAAAAAATATAATGTATTATTTGAAAGTTATAATTGAAACCAGCAAGAGGACATGCCAGGTTAGAGACTTTTTTAGAATTTGTAAGAAATTTCAGAAAAATGTGTTTTAATTCGGCATTCAATCGTGACTTAATTTAATAAAATATATTAAGATGATGCGATTCATTGCAAAAAATAGCAACATATGAAATAAAAAATCTGTTTTAAACGGATTGCCGTACAAATTACCTGTTATCGTAGAACCACCCATACGTCATTGTGGCTTAATATAAATTATTTCATGCATAATACGAAGCTCATAGCATTTGCAGGGACACGCACAATATTTCAAATAGTATATTCTATCCGAAATATTGTATCTCATCAATGATGGATGGATGAAATGCATTTTTCAAAATTCTGATATGGGCTTTTAAATTTCACTAAATGTATGGTGCTTATAAATGCTATAGTTGATAGACAGCTCTGCACTAAACAGCTTGTAAAGTTTAGTGAATATGAGCGTAATTTATTTAAAAGTGGATTTTTAAATAAGTTACGCATTTTTACGCTGAACTACATTCAGTTTACTAAGAAATGTTTGTTGAATACAGATAAAATGATATACAGGGTCAAGCAAAGAATTGAATACATGGTTGATGATTTCTGGAAATGCGATTCAAGTAGTTTTAAGAGTTTTTAGTTTGAGCTAAATTTTAGTTAAATATTGGCATGTAATAAAGGTACTAGGCTACAGGGTTGAACAAAAGTATTAAAGTATGTTTCCATATATTAGTGTAAATTGTTGAATGAGAAATCTCAACCTGTTAGGTGTTTTCTTGCTAAACTAAATTTATCCATTATATAGTATATACATCAACCGACACATCAAATACTATTCATAAATATTGGAATACGTATTTGACTATGGACAGTAACACCTTATTTCCCTTAATAACGAAGTTATGTTAAAGATTTTGGGAGGAAATGGAAAGTGTTTCATAATCTGTGCTTAACGCATGATTTTTCTTACTTGTTGTACTTTCTAAAACAAGCAGTAATAAAAATTGCTGGAACAAAAAAATACACATTCAAAATTTATATGTAAAAGTTACATATGTTTACGAGTAACTCAATTATGAAGATGAAAGGAAATAAAAATGGTATAAAGGAAACTAAAAATACAAACTTTTCAAATGTTATGTGTGACATACATCGCCCGGCGTCTAACGTAGGGTTAATATACCTAAGTACCACGTTTATGACAATCTTTTGTCTTCCACAAGTTAATGGTAGTGATACTTTTATGGGCATATGCATTTTTATAAATCGATAACATGGACGTCAAATAGTTTGTCTACTGCGATGACTGGTGTTTTAAAGTCAGGAGTTGGAATATGAAAAATAAATTTAGATTCGTAGAAAGGAATCGGGACGTTCTTGTTTATTAATGAGAAACTTTTGGTGAAAATCATGAGGGAGAAGATAAATGGAACTAAAAATCTTAGTTTGAAGGAATATCAACACGAACGCAAGTGCGGCACTTTTTTCAACTACATCACAATGTAAGATTGTGACGACATACAAGCATTGCCCTTTTCGGGGCAAGGCATTTCTACTCAAAACATGTTTAAATAATTTCCACCGTAATTTAAGAACAAATTTATTTGAAAATCAAAAGATTTTCTTCGGTTATATTATGAGGTCGAAATTGTACTAAAATAATCCCTGTCGGCTTGGCCTATAGGCGGAGGTAGATTTCGAAGAGTGCTCATTTCAACAACAAAAAATAAATTTGATTACAGATAAACCCAGTTTAACAACTTTATTTGTCCTCTTTTGAAAATTTTTTAATTTCATTTTTCTGTAAGGACTGGTTTTATCAGAATCATCTTATGCTAAATTTGGATCAAATGCCCATTTTGACAACATATTTTGAAATAATTCTGACTTTATAATGTACCATATTAGTCGATTTTTTAAAATATAGTTCCTAAATAACAAAAGACTCAATTAATGCGTTTGAGAGCAAAATTGAATTTAAAAATGAGTTATAAAATAACAAATTTTGAATACAACCTCAATTCTTAATCATGATAGTTTCGGGAAATTTTGCGCGAGTGCCCCCTTTGACAGCATTTTAAAAAATATATTCAGCCTTTATCAAAAAACTGAACAATGCGGGACATTACACAGCTCCTATATAAGAGAACCTGTCAATTGGATGCGTTTGAGAGCAAAACTGAATTTAAAAATGTGTCAGAAAAAACGCAATTTGTTATTTCAATGCTTCTTCAAATTTTCAATCACGATAACTTCTCGAAATTCTGTTCAAAATAACCTTTTTGGAAGCCTTTTTTGAAATGTATTCTGTCTTTATCAAAACTCTGGCCAATGTTTCACATTATATAGTTCCTAAATAAGAGGACTTGTAAACTGGATGCGTTTGAGAGTAAAAATGGATTTAAAAATGAGTCAGAAAAAACGCAATTTGTTATTTGAATACTTCCTCAAATTTCCTATCACGGTCACTTCGGAAAATTCTGTTCAAAATACCCTTTTTGGCAGCCTTTTTTGAAATATATTCTGTCTTTATCAAAACTCTGGCCAATATTTCACATTATATAGTTCCTAAATAAGAGGATCTGCCATTTGGATGCGTTTAAAATAAAAAATGAATTTAAAAAACGATTCAGAACGTAACCAGTTTGGATTAGAGGTTTTTTCTCCAACTCTAATTTTTGTTTAATTTATTTTGGCTATACGAATTGATCCTGTGAAAAACTTCTCAATACAGAAGTTGTAGATATTATTGAGAAGATGTAAAATAAATTTAATTGGATTTGATAGTTTAAGAATTGACAAAGTTATGGATTTTTTTCTTTTTCTAAACCCCTTTTTATTTTCGTTTTTATTTTTTATTTTTTTACCGGTAATAGTTAGTCCTATCAAAAACTTGAAAATATCAAAAATCAATTTTAGATAATTTTGAGAATATTTATAAAAAATTTAGATGGATTTGATATCTTGAGAATTGACAAAGTTATTTTTTTTTCTCCCAAAAACCCTATTTTTTTCGCCTCTTGAGCTCATTTTTAACTTTATACAAAATCTGTCATGCATAAATGTTTAGCCCATTATTTAGAAGCAATATAAACTTAAAACTGATTCGATATCTAGTTTCATTAAGAAGTTATGGGTTTTTTTTGTTTTCACAAAAACGCCCCCTATTTCGACCCCCTTGGTTTTATTTTGCCCATTAACGAACTTAGCCGAGATTTTATCCCCTTTGATTTTATGTACCAGCTTGGTGGAGATTAGTGAAGAATTATAGAAGTTATCGTGTCCATAAAAAAGTGATATATATCGACCTCAGAAGCCAAGGGGTACAAGTGACTAAATGTCTATTTGGAGTAAATTGAGTTAAAAGATAATTGATGTTAAACTGGAACATCAATAACAATTGACTACATTGACATAGGAAACATCTGCTTGTTGCATTCTAATCTTAGAACTCTCATTTCAATAACTATTAAAAAAATAGAGTAAAATTTTTTTAAATGCATAATTAATCAATATTGTTTGTTTTTCGAAAAAGGTGGTTTATCTCTAATTCAGCGAATAATAAGAAAATGACCTGTATTTCTTTACCTGAAATGAAAAAAGCATATTTCCAGATACCCTGTGCACTTAACTCATATTTTTCAATTTTGTCACTTAACCCTTGGCTTCTGGGGTCCTCACACACATATATATATATAAACTGGTGCAAATGCAGTAGGTAGTATTTCATACGAAATCTACCTAAAACTGCTGGTGCCATGTGGGAATTAAAATTAACCAGACTGTGACCGGTGTTCCTAAAAGGGTTAAAATTTGTTGGTTCGACAAGATTTTGGAGAAACATGGTGAGCCTGCGTTATCACCAAACTAATGTTTGGCTTATCACGCTTGTCTAAAAGAGTATTGCCAAGTTCTGCAATATGGGTTGCGACAGTTAAACAAAATTTTCTCATCGCAGTGCAATCGTATGGCATTATTTTGTTACCATTTTTGCGTCTTTATAAATAATAACGTTGGCTTAGCTGCTGTATTGTGTCAAATCCCTCTAAGATACGCAATTTCCATGCAATAAGTTAACAAAGTAGTAAGTAATGAGTTTTTTAGGCAATCGCAAGCAAGTCGTTTATTAAACACTACTCTGATACCGCTTCAATTTCAGTTCAATTTGCATGTTATCGATTTTATTGAATATTTGGTAATTTAATGATTGGAATCTAGATATTATTCTAGAAATAGCCTGACAACTCTTAAAGTACCTCATTTAATTCTTAGCTAAATTTTTGTATTATCCAAATCAACTTAACGAATAGGTCTGAATGCATAATTTTCTGACACAATTTATTATCTGAATGCTTCAGATGACTTGTTCTTATATTTGGTCAGTTTTTAGTAAAAATAAATATTTGGAATATTTTCGAAAATTTTAAAAGAATTTTCATTCGGAAAAACTGTGTGCGAAAGGTAACAAAAAAAATTCTCTGAAACAAGTTTCACCTTTACAAACATAATAAACTTTATATGTTTGAATAACATTGGAAATATATTAAAAATTTAAATATAGAATAAATATAGTTTGAATGATTGACATCTATTTACCTCTATACTGATTTATATGTAGCCTGTTTTTTGAAGGCCTTTTCTATAAATATAAAATATCTTATCGGTGTCCATTTTGAAATAATGTGTTAAAGTAGTTTGAATACCATTAAAATTTGTTTCAAAATTTTATGAACTTGGAAATATTTTAAGATTCTACGTTTCTTATAAAATATCATTAGTTGTTAATTGTAACTGATATAAAAAAAAGTAACTTTTGTTAACTGCATGGCACAAAAACTTCATGCATTTCTAATTCGTTTTGTAAAGATAGTAACTTTCTTGTTTTTATATCCATATATTGTAATGTTTAAAGTTTATTTTATTACACCATTACGTATCTGGCCCTTAGCATGAATTTTGTGCAACGAAATGTTTAATTACGATGCTGCATAAAATTTGATATATACACTATAAAGCCAAAGATGATCGGCCGCTTGTGATTTTACATTTTATTAAATATTTAGAAAAATACAAGAGGAATTTTCCTGAAACTCTAAGTTAGTAAACATAATAGTACATGTCACACATTTCAGTGAAGATTTTTTTTTCCCGAAACACTAGAGGGGATCGTCAACAAATTGAAAAATAACGAATATCTTTTGGATAAACCTGTCAAAACTGAAGTAGTAAAAGCGCTCAAACTGTAGATTATGATTAAGTGGCTTATTGTAATATACTAGGTTTATTTTTATGTGGATAGCATGTATAATCGTAGAAAAATTAAGGTTTTTATAAAAACAGTCCCAAATTTTTCCAAGTTTTTTGCTTATAATTTGCAGATTTCTTAATATAAAATAATGTTCTTTTCTGAAAATATGACAAACAATATTGTACACAATACTCTGTCACCAGAATTAAACAATTAATAAAAATTGTATGAAAAATGAGCAGGTTTAGTAAATAATTCTTCATTACGCATGCATCAACGATGTCAAAATTTCATTTGCATATTTTGTTAGCTAAATTTATAGAACAATTTCTGTAAAAGTTTGAAAAATATAGCTTGACAATTCTGAAAGCGATCGTCTATAGAGTCAACTCAAAATCCGTTATTCCCAAAATGAAGCAAAAAAATCGGGGGTTTTATCCAGAACTGTAGTACGTGTATTCTATATAGCCATTATTCTATGGATAATACACCCAGACATGCCAACCTCCGGCTTTTTAAAAATCAAACAAATATACTTCTAGCCAGAAATTTATTGAGTCAACGAAATTAAGTAAATTTCAAATGGTCCTCTGAGTTAATACTAGACATTTCTAATTAAATAAATTTTCTGGTTCAAAGTACGTTTTCATGAATTAACAAAAGCCGGAGGTTGGCAACTCTGTACACCTCATCTTTTGCCTCACTTTGGGAATAATAGATTTTGAGGTGATTCTATAGACGATCACTTTCTGAATTTTCAAGCTGGTTTTTTGGAATATTTACATAAGTTGCTCTATACATTTAGCTAACAAAATATGCAAATGAGGATTTGATATCGTTGACGCATGCGCAATGAAAAATTTAGTAAACCTACACATTTTTCATAATTTTATTTTTTAATTCTGATTACAAGGTATTGTGTACAATGTTGTTTATCATATTTTTAGAAAAGAACATTATTTTATATTAAGAATTCTACAAATTATAAGCAAAAAACTTGGAAAATTTTGGGACTGTTTTTATAAAAATCTTAATCTCTCTTCGCGTATACATATTCACATAAAAACAACTAGCAATTATTACAATTAGCCATTTAATCATAATCTACAGTTATAGCGCTTTTACTACATTAGTTTTGACAGGGTTATACATAAGATATTCCTTTTTAAATTTGTTGACTGTCCCCTATAGAGTTTCGTGGAAAAAATCTTCAAGAAAACGTATGACCTGTTCTATTATATTTACACGCTTAGAGTTTGAGGATAATTCCTCATGTATTTTTCTAGATATTTAACAAAATGTCTAAAATCGCAAGTGGCCGGTCATCTTTGGCCATGTATATCCATTTATAGCATTATACTCGCATTCAAAGCTTCTCCTCTGTTACAAATAAAATGCTTTGCTTTTCGGCCTTAATCGTATAGTAATTCATCCATACGTGCATGGAAGTTTGAATTTCTTTATTTCAGTTTCCGGGTAATTGGAGAGTTTTCTTTGAATGTACGCTAAATTTCAAAAGCATTGTCCTAGATAATTTTATCCAGTATTTGAGGATTGTAACGTCTGAGTTGGGGTATGGGAAAAGTAAGCAACCAAATACAATAAAAAATGCGTCACATTTATACGGGGACAAACTCTTTTTTTTTCTCCATTTTTCAATCTGAATTGGGATATTTGAAAAAAAAATCATGTATGGAGGATTTTTTTTCAAAATTTTGAAAGAATTATCCTGGAATAAGATTTCGAGTGTGATGAAATTATTATAAATACTAGCAAAAGCCATGCTTTGTTTGGATTCGCGAAGCATTATTTCATTAGTTATTTATTGGAAAGTAACCTTTTTTATATTATTTGGTACTACTTGATTATCCTGTCGACCAAATAGGTACCGCCAAACTAAAAGATTAAATGCTAATGATGATGGTAAAAAATATCACATTCACATAACATTAAACTCGTATCACATGTTCGTTATGCCATCAAGTTATTTTTATTATGAAGTTTTATTTGTATTCTTACTAATGTTTCATTAATTTATTTGTTCCTTCATTATTTAAAATAAAAATTATGCCAATTTGTTTAATTTGGTCAATTGTTTGGCGATTTGTATAATTTGGCGAAATTGATTGGCGGGATAATCAAGTAGTATCTTAATTCGACTTTTATTCGGATTTTTATTAATGTTTTACTAATTTATTTGATTTTTCGTTATTTAAAAAAAAGCATCAATTTGTGAAATTGTGCTAATAGTTTGGCTATTTGTATTATTTGACGAAATTGGTCGACGGGATAACCAAATAGTACCCGAATTAAAAATCACTTGATGTATTAACAATCACGTGTATTATGTTTAGAATGTGACATTTATGATAATCCATTATTGGCATTTTATCCTGAAATTTGGTATTATATTTTTGGTCGACGGGATAATCAAGTAGTACCCAAAAATGTATTGTGTTATAGTATCTATGGAATGAGGTAATAAAGTACGAATATATTCAATGACATTAAATGCGGTTTACGTGTTTAAAACGTCATTAAGTGTTTTTTATTTAGACTTTTTATTTGTATTTTTATTAATATTCTACTAATTATTTGTTTTTTCGTTGTTTAAAATAAAAATTATGTCAACATGTATAATTTGGCTATTAGTTTGGCGATTTGTATAATTTGGCTAAATTGGTCGACGGGATAACCCAGAAGTACCAAATTTTTTTGTGCATTTTCGAAATTTAAAGCATTTTTCCGAATATATGCATTCTCTATCAGAAGAGATTCGTCATGTCGTTCTTTTTGGCACAGATGTCGTATACTAACCACATTGGCGATATTTTTTTCAGACGCCAATGTCATATATGCACCGGAGTACTTAATTGGCGACAAAGTGTAGTTATTTTGCTTGACATGGTAACCCGGATGTTGTTTATTTATTAATAAATAGTTTATTTACTTTTATTTTCTTTTTTTAAATTATATAAATAGTTTTGTTCCACAGGTATTAATTAAACTTTTTAAAGTTTATTGTTATTCCCTTTTTAAAATATACATATGGTAACTGGTATTCGAAAACCAGGTTTTTGCCAAATTGAAGTCGGAAAAATCGTGCCGATATGGTGTGTATATGACATCAATGTCGTCGTTTTTTACGCTGGTGGCTGGTATCTAACCTCTTGCCTTAAAGCTATATCGTATTCGCATTCTTTTCATCCAGAAAGTATATGTTTCCTTGGCATTTTTTATAATTGAACTAATACATTCTATAAATTGTTTTTAAACGGCAAATTATTTAAAAATAGCACTACATATACCAAAATAATAATATATATGTTTCATTTGGTTTAATTTTCAATATTCGAATTCAAATAACTCTTAATATAATGAATTTAACAATTAATTTTATTTGTTTATCATTTTTTGTTGCCATTTTACGAAAAAAAAAAACAAAAAAAAAAAAACAAAAAAAAAAACACAATATAATTCTTTTAATATGCTTAAGTGACATCAGCGTAAATGATTTTGTTGGAATAAAGAAAAAACATTTTATTTATTTAATTAATCATGATTCTATCTACAATTGTTAACTCCATGAATTACTTATTCTTCTGAAAATATGCATGCTTTATTTCTTATTTATAAAAATGCGTCCGTAATGGAAAAACATGTAAAATAAATTAATTAAAATAATAATTTTTTTAAAAGTTATTCTGTAAAAAAAATTATATTGTGCAAATCTACAGATCATAATTTATATTTGTATTTAATTTCAAATCAAAATATTGAATAGTTTTTTTGCAAAGCGTACGACAAAATGTAATTTGAGTGGGCTAGTAGAGGATTCGCTTCGCTCATCCTAATAACTGGAAAAGATTCGAGCGGAATGCACATAGCTTCATACATTTTTTCTTGATGAACTTGTAAAGATGTTGCAATTAAAGCAAGCGGAAGTTTCTGATGGTTTCTTAATCTTTTAATTGCTAACACAAATACAATCTAATACAAATCTAATTACATGGGCTGCCGCATTTACACTAGCAGTCGCTAGTAATAACAAGATAAGTAGTTACAAGATAAATAATTATCTTGAGTCTTTTCCTCCATAAAAACGGTAACAGCAATTTCTCAATCATTGAAGGATGCAGGTAGAAAAAACATAACTTGAGTAAATTTCAGATCATTTTGAAACTTGTAAAATTCGCATTTTCCTGTAAGATTTAATCGCGAAAAATCATACTTTAAATAAAATGAAGCTCTTTTTTTAAGTCATTTCTTTTACATTGGAAACTACTCAAATTTTATGATAAAAAAAATAAAATTAGGGACCGTTCAAATGTTGATTAGAGGAGGGAAGGGGACATGTTGGGAGAAAGGAATTGGGTTAGATTTTGCTAGCTGTTAAAATTTTGCGATTACACTGAAAAAGAAAAATGGGTTTTCGGAATTGAGTAAAAAGTATTAAATTTTAAGTACTTCACATACTCAAAATAGCTCCGATCTAAATGCGCTCAAAACTGAGAAACATATGTACTCATTTTTGATTTCTTGTTTGTCTTCAAATATAAATCTCTGAATTGCTCCTTGAACGTACAAATTAAAGTAAAATATACTGGCATTTATTTTCCTTTGAAAATTATTAACACTAAACATTTAATTGATTATTTATTTAGAAAAATAGCAAAATTATTAGCGAAATATCCAAATTGAATATTTTTATGACGAGACCATTATCTGCAAGCACTTTTAAATTATTTTCAAAATACTACGCATAATTTAATATTTACATTAATAAGCATCTTTTATGTCGCAATGAATGAAATGAACCAATACAGGGAACAAAATTATCGTTTATTTGGATTTGATAACGTATATTTTCAAAATTTGAGAAAACAATGTGATCACTTTTGATTAAAACATACAGTTTGATAAGTCCATCGATGAACTCATTTTTGTGTACTTCATTTTTATCAGTGTAGGGGAAAAAAAAATTGGAAACTTAAAATTTTGTGATTCGGGAAAAAATTGAGAACTGTTCAAATTTTGAGTTTAGGAAAAAGAATGGGAACTGTAATAATTTTGCTTTTAGGAGAAAAAATGGGAACTTTTCAAATTTGTGTTTAGAGAAAAATATGGGGCCTGTTAAAATTTTGCGGTTATTTAAAAAAAATGGAAACTGTTCAAATTTTGCGATTGAGGAAAAAAATTGGAAGTTGTTCAAATTCGTTTAGGAAACAACCGGGAACTGTTTAAAGGAAGTGGGCTAACAAGGGATATTTTTCGCCCATCTTATATCCGAAAATTTTTTTTTCGAATTCCGATAATTGTTCAGTGGCTTTGCACAATTAAAGATATGTATTTTTGTTTAGTGTAAGCTTTACATGATAAATAAAATGGTAAGTCATGGAAGTTATAGCCCCAAAATAGTGTTTTGGCTTTTTTCGACATTTTGGTCGTTTTTTATGAAGCGCTCGATGAACCCAATTAATTTTGACATGCAATGATACATTCCTTATAAGCTTTCATACGAGCATTATTTTATTTGGGTTCAGTGTGCGCTTCTACCTTTTTAAAGAAAAAAAATGTATCATCCGGGAGAATCAAATTCACTGTTTTCGGAGCGCGTTCAGATTTGTTTTTCCGTACTCAAAAAATATTTACATTGTTGAGAGGTCAATGTTGTTTTCTGAAACTAATTTTTTAAATACTTATTGAAGAAATTACTAATAAATAATGTTTGAATGTCAGTGTCATTGTTATAAAGCCTGGCGGAAAAAGTTTCGTATCTGTTCTACAACAAAAAAATTATATCGATACTTAGATGTTCGAAAAACTGCGATCTAACAGAGTGGTTCTATGTAGTGCTCTAAATGTATATAGTATGTATTTCGTGATCTTCAGGCTCGAAATATTTCTATTTCTTTCTTGTGATTTAAAAATAAGAGATTAAGCGTCAACAATTACTGCCGATGAGACCACAAATAAGAAACCTATTATACACTTATGAATATCTCAAGTGAAAGTACTGTAACACTTGTTGTATAATATGTAAAGGTAAGAACTGCCTCGTTATTGCAGCAAAAGCTGTTAAAATTCAAGCCTTTATAGAAACTAGACTCTATATTTCGTCGAGAAAACGATGCTGTAAAACTCATATTTCTTGATCGGTCTTCAGTAAATTAAATCTCCAAGATTTATGCTATGTAAGTGAGAATACATCAATGTTTGAAATATAAACAATATCAGAAATGTACAAATAAGACCTCGATTTTGAAACACCTGGACACCTTTCTGAAAATGATTATTATACTCCCATGGGTATATCTATGTACCATTTTAGCTATATCTTTAACCCATTAGTGCCTGGCGTCCCATTTTTGGGACACTTTTAAAAAATTCAAATAAGCGCTTTTTACACCAGTAAAAAGGAAGATAAATAAATACTTTCTTTCTCGAGACCAATTCCTCGATAAATTAAGATAAAAGTTGTTATTGTTTTAAAAGTGGTGGGAAAATGCAAAATTTGAATTTTAACAAAGAAAATAATTCAGGCATTAATGGGTTAATCTAGTAAAGTTCAAAATACGTTCCTCAAAACAGATCATTTCGTACTTGCTTTGCAATGTTAGTTGTAAAACTTAGAACAGGTCTCGATGTTCTTTTCACATTATTCAATATAAGAAAAATATCTTCTTTAAATATGCAAAACAGACATTGATTAAAAACTTTTTCCCAACATTTTGGAATGGAACACATCACCAGAACACAGGTTTTTGAAAAATATACCAGGCCGTTAGCAGGATGATTATTTATTCCAGATGACGACTATACTGTAATGAATATTTTTGATAGCACGTACGTTTATATCCAGAAAAGTGCGAACTAATCCTTTCTGAGAAATTCATTCTGGTTATACAAAGTAAGACCTTTCGTTAAGCGTACGGTATTCGTCACTACTTCAAATTATATTGTGGATGTCTTCGGTCCTTACTTCACGGATTCAAAGAACAATTACGCTAACATACTTACACATATATTAAAAAAAGATTCACATAATATCAGAGTTGAAGCTAAACGATGTTGAGAAAACTGATAGGTTTTTACGGGATTGTTTGGAACTTCTGCTAGAAATGAATATCGATCATGTCATGCCAAGATTCCTAAATAGCAACAACAGTTTTCAACAGAGGATGCTAAGGGTCACTTCTCGTGACGAAAGTTTGATTGTTCGACACAAAAGTGTAAAAAAAACCATATCTATAATACTTGGGTTAAAAAAAAAAAGCGAAGCAGCATCACACAATGGCACTGTCAATGTAAAGTAGGCGCAAGTGTCTACGAGTACTAGACGCATGTTGTTTCCGTACTATGGTTTCTGGTTACTTGTGCCGTAACTCAACCAAAACTTAAAAAATAAGTATTGAATATGCTCATATACTACAAGACGCGGCCAATGGATGGTCCTGTAGTGATTCTGGTGAAGCAACCAAGGAGGAAAATAATCTGAAACATATTGCCAAAAGTGTCTGAAACTGTATGATTATATTTTCTGTTATTATTTCCGACATTTCATATATTGAAATAAGTCTTAATAAGCTCCATTCATCGTAATTTTGCATTTAGTGTTGTGTTTACTATAGATTTCTTGGATTAAAACTAATGCAATAGTGTTTATGTTCATTAATATACATGGTATTTACTTAAATACATTTTTTATTTTTCCGTCAATTGTTAGACTTTCACTCAAGATATTATTTTCTTATTTTTTATGGGATACACTAATGAAAAAAATATGTCCCATCTAGGTGCTGATAGGCGAAAAATGGCCCTTATTAGTCCACCTCGTTTCTGCTTCGGGAGAAAAGAATAGGGAACTGTTTAGATTTTGTGGTTAAGGAAAGAAAAATGAAGTGTTCAATTTTTGTGGTTAGAGGAAAAAATATGGGCATTGTTCAAATTTTGTTGTTAGGTGGGAAAAAAATTGTTCAAAAATTGTGGTTAAGGGGGGGGGGGAGTGGGAACTGTTCAGATTTTGTAACTATAATATTCTGTGGCTAAAAATATTTTACTGTGTCGTAACGTGTGTGGCTCGGTGTTTTACTGTTCGGCATGAGCAGTTCACGACGAGCTAAACTCATCATTTTTGCCGCAAAAGGGTTAGATCTCCAGTGGATGCTCTTATATTCATTTTGGAACGCTCAACATATCTAACACTTCTAATACGTTTGCAGAAGCATTTCTCATTACCTCAGGTCATTTTCCGGTATTGTTTAGGTTCCAAATAATGAAAAGTATGTTTATTTTTCTTTAAGTAAGACATGATTTCTGTTATGCTGATTATTACCTTTTCAATACTGCATGTCCTGAAAATTCATATGCAGCAAAATCGAAGAAGTAAAGACTAGGCCGGTTGTAGATCATCCTCAGTTATCCCATGCAAAAAAATCCTGCAAAAATATTAAGTTTTGAGCTAGATATTTGAAAAGAACGCTCCCATAAACTTTACATTATTATGCGAGTCTTTTTCAGTGACTATTGTGGGGCTTTACGGGGACGGTGGACGTTAAAAATTTATTTTATTCATTTTTATCATAGCAATATGAAATTTTGTGCATATATACTTTTCACCAAAAGCATATGGAATACCTTCAAAAAATTTCCAATCTTATTAAAATTTGTAATTTTTTTTTTACAAAATTTTAAATTTTTAAACGAAATTTTAAAATGCTCCTCGTGTTTAAATTTTTGAAATATTTTCTTGCTTTTGTATTTTTATCACTTAAAACTATATTATAAACAAATTTGTGTAAGAATTTTTAAATCTCTTGAATATTTAATTTTTTACAGATTTTTTTCTAAATTCCTTATCGATTTTCATCAAAAATTTGCCTTTTAATAAGTAAAAAATAAAATTTGACTATCTTAATGAAGACTAATTTTAAAAAGCTTACACAATTTCTTTTTAAATAATACCAGGATACTTCCTTATCAATTTTATAAATAATGATAAATTACGACGCAAGGAGCAATTCAAAAATCTAAAAACGCTGAAAAATTAGTTTTGATAAAAACAGACTTAAAAGTATATAAATACATTTATCTTTATTATTTACCCCTTAAAACCTTCATAAATGATATTTTAATAAGAAAAAACTGTTTAGGTACTATTATGCCCCAGAAATAGACCTTTTTTCTGACGATTTTGCTGTAGATGATTTTGCTCAAATAAAGGTCTACTGTCCCCTTAAAGAACAGTATCGTGTATCTCGCTTCTGTATTTGTAGCTACATTTTACTCGTCTTTAGTTGCACTAATATTTACTCATTACTACATTAGTAAATAATCAAGGTCATTGCTGTCGCTGCTTCCGATCTAGGAGCAAAAAATTTCATAGGTGTAGCCAATTATCGCTATTGATGCACAAACATAAAAATCCCCCCCCCCCCCCAAAAAAAAAGCCTCATTGTTTGTTTTTGTTGATAGTCACACACAAGTCTGATTTTACTTTTTCTGTTCTTTTTTAAATACTCAGTTGTAATTTTTTACTACCATCGGAATAGCTGCAAAGCGTGTAAATCGAACAGGGTCAATCCATTTCAAGTGGTCCAGAAAATTATTTTTTAGGTCGCTCGACCATTTAAAAAAAATTTGAAATTTTTGTACAAAAAACCCTAACATGACGGAAGTTCAAAATGACCGTTATTTTAATTTTATTATTTTTTGTGTGCATGGCGGCCATCTTTGTTTTATCGTGTTCAGCGGTTTTCTCAGATACCAGGATACACAAAATTGTAAATATCTCGTCTTTTATTTTCCCAATTGAAATGGGGTTTGCAGCATTTTGTTCATAATAAAATAAGCTAAATGTACGATGGTAGAACAATTTTGAAAAATAAATTTTTACAAGTGAAATTTTAGCATAAAATTTAAGGCTTTTTCCAAAATCTGTCCGTTTACAAGAGGAAGTTTTTCATGCAAGGAAAACTTTCAACCTTACACAATTTTTTCTACAAATAGGTCAAAAATGCGTGTGCTCATACACCAAGTCCCAGATCTGGGAGTTAATATCTCTTTGCGAAAAAAATTTCGTCTTCAAAAATTTCTAAAATCGCACTTTTTAGGCTTTGATATCTCTGGTGGGGCACGAGATAAAAATTTGAAATTCTGGCCTTTGATAGTATTGCGTAGTAGTGTTATGTACAAAAAATTTCAAGAAGGAGATTTGACTACAAGCTGAGATATGACATGGACAATATGTGAAAACAATATTGTCAAACTATTGTAACCTACTATATAATTGTTCCACAAGACTGTCAACCTTACAGAATTTTTTCTACAAATAGGTCAAAAGTGCGTGTACTCATACACCAAATCCCAGATCTGGAAGTTAATTTCTCTTTGCGAAAAAAATTCCGAAATTCGTCAAAAATTTCAAAAATCGCACTTTTTAGGCTTTGATATCTCTGCTGGAGCACGAGATAAAAATCTGAAATTCTGACCTTTGATAGTATTGTGTAGTAGTGTTATGTACAAAAAATTTCAAGAAGGAGATTTGATTACAAGCGGAGATATGACATGGACAATATGTGAAAACAATACTGCCAAACTATTGCAACCTACTATGTAATTGTTCATACCTCCAAAATTTTAAATTAATTATTTATGGTACAAAGTTAAATGTTAATAAAAAATATCTTCTTCAAATGCGTCTGCGTGATTTAAACAATTAAGCCAATACACTATTTGTCCAGAGAAACAAACCTACTAGAAATGCTATTGCAACAATTTTACTCGGTATACATTTCAGGAAAAGTAAATTTCAGACAATGCGTTCCAAATGATCGAGTTGACATGGTTTCAATTATTAAACCTAGATAATTTCATTCAAGTTAACAAGGGATGACAAGACTTGGGTGGCTTCAAATAAAATTTTGAGAAAGAACCAGCCTGATGGACTGACAAGAGTAACTGGTCGAACTCATAACATCTCTCGTAAATAGTGTTAAGCTCTTTGTTGAGCATAAATGGTATCTTTGTAAATTAAACATTTATTATTAAACTGTTTTCAACAAACGATATTTTCTGTGTAAATTTGGTAATAAATGAGACTAATCTCATTTCTCCTAATGTACTCATAACAGCATTTCTTAACATTTTTTAATCACCGTATCTTAGCTTATAGTCAAATCTCCTTCTTAAAATTTGTTATACATAACACTACTACACAATACTATCAAAGGTCAGAATTTCAGATTTTTATCTCGTGCTCCACCAGCGATATCGAAGCCTAAAAAGTGCGATTTTTGAAATTTTTGACGAATTTCGGAATTTTTTTCGCAAAGAGAAATCAACTCCCAGATCTGGGACTTGGTGTATGAGTACACGCACTTTTGACCTATTTGTAGAAAAAATTGTGTAAGGTTGACAGTCTTGTTGAACAACTACATAGTAGGGTAACATCCCCAGTAATTGGCACATTAAGAATTTGTCGTTAAACTTACTTAAATTTTCATTACAAAGAAATAAGCTATTTACTTGGAAATATTTTTAAATCAAAGAATGCATATCTGTGCATCTATTTTGCCCACTAAAAGCAAAAAAAATGAAAAAGTATTTTTATAAAAATATATTTATAAAAAGTTGCTGAAATCACCAGTAATTGGCACCTAGAGCACCAATGTATGACACCTTGTGATCCAGTAATTGGCATATGTTTATATTTTAAAAAAAATTTACATTTTGCATTGGGTTTAATCGCTTTAAATTAATTTACTGTAGATGAAGATGCCATATTTCAGGTTTTTGAGAGTAAGAAATCAGCATATTAATCTGAAATGTGAACACTTTAAAACAATACAATATACTTACATTAATACCCAGTAATTGTCATGCTGTCCCCAGTAATTGTCATATGAAGTTTAATGGATTCCAATTACTGATAAAATTTATATTTTCAAATAAAAACAAATGATAAACAAAATTAGTCTATAATTTTAAAAATACTTCGAAAATAAATGGTTTAATCCCAAATTCCTTGCGAATTCCTTGTAATTGGAATAGGTGCTAATTACTCGGAACTAGCAACATTGAAGCACCATTAATTGGCAACTACCATTAATTCAGAAATCCAAATATTTGTGTCGAAAATACTTTTACACAATTAAACCCTTTTTAACTAAACAAAACTGTTGTTAATTAAAATTTAAAATATATTATAAATCAGATAATAATGAATTGAAAAGCATGCCTTCCTTAAGCCAAAGAACAAGAATTTGCAACAAAATGGCTAATTTGATACAAGGCAGATTTGTTTCTCTTTCCTAGGCTCTATTGTCATCTTGTAAAATAAATCAAAGTTATAATCTTTAACGTAAATGAGCATATAACTGATATATGGTCTTGAATTTTTAAAAGACTGGATAAGTCTTTTTTTAGGACATGTTTGTAAAATGTGCCAATCACTGGTGCATGCCAATTACTGGGTGTGTTACCCTAGGTTACAATAGTTTGGCAGTATTGTTTTCACATATTGTCCATGTCATATCTCCGCTTGTAGTCAAATCTCCTTCTTGAGATTTTTTGTACATAACATTACTCAATACTGTCAAAGGTCAGAATTTCAGATTTTTATCTCGTGCCCCACCACAGATATCAAAGCCTAAAAAGTGCGATTTTTGAAATTTTTGACGAATTTCGGAATTTTTTTTGCAAAGAGAAATCAACTCCCAGATCTGGGACTTGGTGTATGAGTACACGCACTTTTGACCTAATTGTAGAAAAAATTGTGTAAGGTTGACAGTTTTCCTTGCATGAAAAATTCCCTCTTGCAAACGGATAGATTTTGGAAAAAATTTTAAATTTTGTGCTAAAATTTCACCTGTAAAATTATATTTTCCAAAATTATTCTACCACCATACATTTAGCTTATTTTATTTTGAACAAAATGCTGCAAACCCCATTTCAATTGGAAAATAAAAGACGAGATATTTACAATTTTGTGTATCCTAGTGCAGGTGACGGTGCCCGGGCAGGGTTCGAATCGGAGATCCCACGGTCAGTAAGCGAGCGTCTTATCCGCCGAGCAAAAGGGTACCTCAGTCGCTTCCTGCGAGAAACTCGTTTTACTGACCGCGCAAGATGGTCGCCACAGTACTCCACCCCCAGGGAGAAGAACGTCGCGTTGACGTTGAACGAGCGATATGCACTCGTGTTGCGCTGGCGTGTGCCAGATGTGTTGTCGTTGTCGTGCTGCCGCCGATTGCACGTGTGACCCATCGATGATGCGCGGCGTGGCAGGCTTTGCTGCTGTGAGCGTTACACAGGCTTTGGTCGTGTGCTCTGAGCGTTACAGAGGCTTTCGTGCTGCGAGCGTTTCGCAGGCTTTGGATGCTGGGGGTGTTTTCAGTGCTGCCATCTGTTGGACTAGAGCGAAGGTGGTGAAGTGTGTTCGTTTGTCCGAGGTCACCAATGCAGGTGACGGTACCCGGGCAGGGTTCAAACCGGAGATCCCACGGTCAGTAAGCGAGCGTCTTATCCGCCGAGCAAAAGGGTACCTCAGTCGCTTCCTGCGAGAAACTCGTTTTACTGACCGCGCAAGATGGTCGCCACACTAGTATCTGAGAAAATCGCTGCACACGATGAAACAAAGATGGCCGCCATGCACAAACAAAAAATAGTAAAATTAAAATAACGGTCATTTTGAACTTTCATCATGTTAGGGTTGTTGTACAAAAAATTTCAGATTTTTTAAAAATGGTCGAGCGACCAGTGCTGGACCACTTGAAATGGATTTGACCCAACAACTTCTCCCCTGTGAGAGATTATGAAACATATCCTGGGAGCCAGAAATATCCCCGTTCATTGCTCGTTCCTTTCCGCATCGAACATTGCTTCCACGACAAAGAACTACACAATACATCCGATGTGATTTCCGACAAACCGTTACAGGTTCCGATAGAAAAGATTTAAATACCAATTATGAATTAAACATTTTTGGGACTTTCATATATTTATTCTGTTGGTAACAATTTTTGTACAAAAGTTTACCTTCAATTACATAATTTCGAAAACTCTATCAATACACGCTCGCACTCAGTAATATTTACGAATTTTTTTGTGCAGCCCTGTCTATCAACTATAGCATTTATACACACCATACAGCTTGCATAATATAGTGAAACTTAAAAGTGCATAGCATAAGTAAAAGTGCATTTCTTGCCATCGCTAATGCTTCGGGTAGAATTCACTTTCTGAAATCTTTTGTATCGCTGTCAGTGCTGTTCATTTTCTATTATGTATGATATAACTTCTAGTAAGCCCCAGTGAAGATGAAGTACACCTAACAATTACAATGATGTTATCATTAAGTATGAAATAGTTTAAATTGCATCACAAACAATTCCCCCTCTACCATTATGTAACAAAATTCTTTTGTGTGCCTCTGTAAATGAATAATAACTAATCTTGGCACCGCATATTCTGCAAAATGCATGTTTTAGTGTACTTCGCAAATGCATTTCAATTTTATGTTTGAAGGGATGTAACATCTTTACAATTCATTTCAAATGCCCCCCCCCCCCCCAATCCAAATTGGCCGTAATGTAACAGGGTACTTTTGACTGTCCCTGTACATTAACTAAACATTCTACAAACTTCATTTGAAGTCAGGAATGTGCTAGGATAAGCGTCAATAACACCCAACTATTTCAGGACAATCAATATTTAAGTTAAAGCGCGGCCAGACAAACCAAAGTCATAAACACTTTTTCAACTTTGTTGGAAAGTGTTATTAAAAAAAGGAAGAAAGACTAATTTTTAAAAATAAATTTCCTTATTAAATAATAAAATTCTAAAGTTGTCTCTAAACGTACAAAATAACTATTGTTTACGAAAACAAATAAAATGAACTCAACATGATGGGTAGAATTTAAAAGACACGATGGGACAAAAATAGTTTTAATACGAGCTGGGTCGGAATGGGGCTGGGCCCGGGGGGGGGGGGGTGTAAATTTCCGCCCGTTCAGATCAAGACAATGAATAACTTCAGAACAAGGCTGAACCTAGAAAAAAAAGTTAGGTCGATCTGACTTGAGTCTCCATACAAAATAAGGCGTGCATCAGTTTAGAGTCGCGTGAATGGAAATTTGACAGAGCTCAGCCAGCGGCTAGGCATTTTCCTGTGCACCAGTCCACAGGAAGGGAAGTTAGATCAACCAATCTATAGCCCTTTTTAGATCCGGCACTGGGTTTCCCCTGGGTCGGTGGAACTTTAAAATTCTATGTCTATCTCAGGTCGGCCCCGAGACTTTCGGCCCTTGCTGGCTCTAGGAAAAAGAAAATTTAAACCAAGCTCGACGTGAAAAATGTATCCCGGTTCGGTCAGTGTCCGCATTAAAAAGTAAGGTTATAGTATAGTGAATGGAAATTTCGGACAGATCTTTGCCGGACTTTCACTTCTGGCCCTGCCCTTTCTCGTGCACTCTAATCTGGGTTTGCAGACCCTTTAATAAGCCAAGTAGCATCCCCCCCCTTCCCTTTTTTTTTTTTTTCCAAAAGGAAAATAAAAGGCATTTCAATCTTTTAGAGCCCCCTAATTTAGTGGGCACATTTCGCTCGTCGCTCCTCTATATGGCCGGCTCCAGGATACATGTAGGTATATTATTGAAATTTGAGAACGCAACGAAATATAATAGGTTTAGAGCTTGTAGAAATCCAAGAAAACTGTTGAAAAATTAAGCTTCGTCTTTAAAAAGACAGATGGCACCACCACACAAACATAAATTTAAGAAGTTTATTGGAAAGTGAGAAAATTTAATTTGTGCTGCTGCCATCTGCTGTCTTTTATGTCAATTAAGTTTCCTAAATTGACCGTCATTTATTTAAATTTATTTTCCTGTGCAAGAAAACATTGCTTGATTATATTCGGGACCCTGGATCCGATTAATTTTAAGAGATATTTTACATATGAAGTATGAACCTATATTTTTCAAGAATTTGTCTTTGAAAGGGTACACTATATATGTATTTATAACTTGTGGGAAGGGGTATTCTTTGTTAGGTGCAAAAAATCGTTTGCGTTTGGTGTCGCCGAAGGGTGTAGAATAAGTATTTCAAAGTAGTTTTTATTTAGTTATTTATAAAGTTACGGCTCTTTGAACAGAACCGTGTGTCTGATGAGATTTCATCCAGTAAATCTCTAACCTTTCTGCTCTTTTTTTTTTTTTTTTCATCTTAAGGGGGAGGGGCGATTAACAATTTAAAAAGTAGCTATCAAAACCTCAAAAGTTGCGTTTTATAGAAATTTAAAGAATGTCATTTTGGACAATCGAACGAAGACATTATTTTACGCACTAATTATGACAATATACTAAGAAAGAATATTGATGTTCAGAAAATATCCTTTAATGACAGGATTTAGCTGATCCAAAAACAGACTCGTTTTTATCGCAAATTTTTTATTCAGAAGATTATATCATCATAGTTTAAAGAATGAAACACGTATTTGAAATAAAAGAATCTCCAACTACGTAAAGTGAATTAAGCATACTTTTATTGCTAATTATCAAAACATGTGCAGACATGTAACATCATTGTTACGAAATTCAGATCACAGAACATTCTTAACATTTTGTTACTCTAATTTCATTTAAAAAAAATATTTACTCTGTTGTTAATACATCATTTTAAGCATGTAAAAATATTTAAAAATAATTAGAACATAAAAAATGACTGTAGCTCATATTCAAAATATTAGAATAATTACCTTTTTTTAGAAATTGAAAATATCGTTTGGTAATTTAATGTCTTTTAATGAAAATATGCAAACGATATTTTTATTAAGAATTTATTGTTGATTAAACTTACTTGTTATCTTAAATTTAATATCATTTTTGAAAAGATTAATTGCAAAAAAAATTATTTTGAAAAGTCAAAATATTAGAATATTTTTAGCAAGTGGTTCAAAATATTAGAATATTTCACATTAATTCTCCTTTAACTATTACCAATTCTTAACTGGTGGCATCATTGATTAAATTCAGACTATTTTATTTAAAATCAGTATTCTTTTTTGCAGTTTGTTTCTTTTTCGTCTTAAAATGGGCCGTGTGAGTGATATTCCTGAATTTACTAAACTTCGTATGGTTGATTTGTATCGGTACGGTAAAAATCAATGTTTTATAGCGAAATATTTACATTGTTCGCAATCAAGCGTTAGTAAAATACTAACACAATATTCAAAAATTGGAAAATTTCAAAATAATCGCCGAAATGGTGGCCGAAAACCAAAAACATCTGCTAGAGATGACAGGAAACTGAAGCGTATAGTTAAGAAAAACCGTTTTAAAAGTGTGCGATTCTTGCACCAAAAATGGAAAGGAGGAGGAGGTTTCTACATCGACAACATTAAGACGTCTCCATAAATTTAAATTTGAATCTCGTGTACCGAAAACAAAACCTCTCATGACTGCAAGACAAAAGCGTATAAGATTGAATTGGTGTAAATCAAGACGTTTATGGAGCAATGAAGATTGGAAAAATATATTATTTAGTGATGAAAGTATGTTTTGTGTTTCATATGGTAATCAAGGTATTCGAGTTTGGAGAATGAAGCAAGAAGCATTTGATAAAGAATGCTTTAAACGTTCCGTAAAATTTGCTGCTAGTGTCATGGTTTGGGGTTGTATGAGTGCAGAAGGACCTGGAAAGTTATGCATCGTCTACGAAAAGGTTAACTCTCTGATATATCAAGAAATTTTAGAATATTACATGATTCCATCATCAGAAGATTTATTTGAAGATGATTTCATCTTTCAACAAGATTTAGCGTCCCCGCATACCTCGGTGTCAACTAAGAATTGGTTTCGCCAACGCAACTTTAAGGTACTTCCTTGGCCACCAAATTCACCAGATCTTAATCCCATCAAAAACTTATGGTGTATAATGAAGAAAAACTTCAAGAAAATCCTCCTTCAAGTAAAACTGAGTTAGTGGCACGTATAAAGTCTATTTGGGCTAATATTGATAGAAATGTTTGTAAACACCTTGTATATAGTATGCAAGATCGATTGTACGCTGTTATGAAAGCTAAAGGGGATGCTACAAAATATTAACTACCATTTACTTCATATTCATAAGGTAATATTGTTGCGTAAAATAAAATATTTTGAACCAATCTAAATTTTATTCTAATATTCTGGTGTGTTTAAGGAAGCTGTATATCTAATTTATTGTGCTGTATTTTATATTTTATAAATGTTAAAATCTTATCTAAACATTCCAGATTTAATTTATAAGAAATTTAATTGCATTTACTTAGTATAAAAAATAAATAAATGACAAATAATTTTTTCTTATTACTTTTTCTCAATTATTCTAATATTTTGAATATGAGCTGTAGAAGGTGCTTTTAAATATGCAAACACAGAAAATTACAACATTATTCTTTTATTTTAAATTTTCTAATATACAAATGTAAACTATACGAACTTACCTTCATTTAAAAGAAATTTAGTTTTTTTCCCCTTCAGCCTTTTTTAAGTGCGTTCGCAATTACGTAAATACGTAGCAACTATAGTCGTCGTTCAGTTCGTCCGTCCATCTGTCTGTTCGCATATAACAGAGCCAAAACTTCAAAACCGAATCGTTTGAAATTTAAAATATATAATTGTTATATAATTTTGACATCTCATTTCAAATTTTATGAAAATCAGATGTATAGTTAAATTACATGAGCAGTCAAAACTATTCCGTTACAATGGGAAAAAATAGTTTCAAGTGCATTTTAATGTTGTTACACACTTTCGAACATAATAAAATTGACATGCATCTATGAAGTATGTACTAAAATATACATTCTGTACAATCTGTGGTGCAAAAAATATTGTTATTTACAGAATCACACAAATGCTTTCCCATACGTTATGGTTTAGGGGAAAACATTGTTTGGGGCGCGTTTTAATTAGACTTCTTCACATTTTATGAAAATGATATAGTGAGTTTTACTACAAGTTATTTCTTTTATAATAGAAAGCAGATAGTATTTACGGAGACATGCAAAAGATTTCGGGTACTAAGCGGCAATCCGAAATACTGTATGCTAAAACATTGAAATCTGATCGTTATAGAAAGAACGCACTTCACTTGCTACGCTTGATGTGCAATTTTATATTTATTTAATTTGACAAAATTTACGATGTTCATTTTAGCATTAACGAAGTAAAACTGCTGAAATGCCAGATAAAAATTTGGATTAAAAAATGATCCCAGTATTGCCACCTGTCGATAATTTTGTGAATAATTTTGTATAAACTGCTGTTTAGGGAAATAACAGAAATTAATAAGTATTTTAAACTATGATAAAAAGTTAATTAAATCCAAATGATTTTTTAAATCATCAGATTTTAAAACCTTCACCTTTTTATATAAACATTTTAATAAAAATTTTAATTTTACTTAAGAAAGGTGTTATAATAAAAATAAGACATTGACATGTTTCGGAACCGTCAAATAAGACTGGGAGAAAGTTTGGAATTAGAAAAGGGGAGCACGAATCTGATATTAAATTATGGACGTACTAACACTGCCTTATCAAGAGCATATTTAAATGAGGAGATAAAAAAAATATTGTTTAGTGAAAGTAAATTATGTTTCATATCAAATTGTAGTCGTAAATATATTATAAGAGAGTCCATTGAAATTTATACGCGTAAAAATCTGGTTTGCAATGATACCGTTTCTTTTATTAGTCCTAAGTAATGGTTAGAATTAATGAATAAATTCCTCGCGAGAGCTTGAATGAGAAGAACCATGTTGGAAATTCTTTTAGATCATGGTCTATTTTTAATTTAATTTTTTACAATAGAGCGCGTGTTTTTTGGTGTTTTTTATATCTCATTGTCGCGTGTCGTTTCTATTGACAGTGAAATATTTTGAAATTTTATTTTTATTTATATTTTAGATCATGGTCTATATTTTAATATTTACAATAGAGCGCGTGTTTTTTTATGTTTTTTGTTATTTATATCTCATTATCGCGTGTAATTTGTATTGACCGTGAAATATTTTGAAATTTTAGTTTATTTATATTATGATTATGGAACTTATTTGACAGTTCCGAAACACGTCAATGTCTTTTATTTTTATTATAACACCTTTCTTAAGTAAAATAAAATATTTTATTAAAAAGTATTTTAAAGCCCACTATATAAGTAGGATTAATTTTGGGGATTATTGTGGGTATGCAACGTGGGGATACACAAAGGGTTAAGAAAAATAATACTCGCATGACATATTAAGAGCCCACAATAGTCACAGAAAAAGGACGCAAAAAGACCCGGATGATTATGTAAAGTCTATGGGAGCGTTCTTTTCTAATATCTCGCTCAAATTTTAATATTTTTACATGATTTTTTTTGCATAGGCTAGCTTAGGACGATCTGCAACCCGGCTAGTTTTTACTTTTTCGATTTTGCTCATATATTTTTTATATTATGATAGTTTCAATTTCAGAACCGGTTTAAACCGGTTTTGAAAGTTAAAATATTTTTTTTTAAAAATCTGAAACCAAAACTGAAAAAGTAAAAACTAGCCCGGTTGTAGATCGTCCTAAGCTAGCCTATGCAAAAAAATCACGTAAAAATATTAAAATTTGAGCGAGATATTAGAAAAGAACGCTCCCATAGACTTTACATAATCATCCGGGTCTTTTTGCGTACTTTTTCTGTGACTATTGTGGGCTCTTAAGACATCGTATCGGAACCGTATTTCCAGATCCGACCTGGCCCGTTATGAAAGTTAAAATTTCGGCCCGAATCTGGCCTGGCCTTTTGAGAAAAATTAAAAAAAAATGGCCCGACATAATAGCTAAAGACACGACCCGAACCCGGCCCGGGAAAAATTTAAAATTTCAGCCCGAACCCGGCCCGGCCCGAGTGAATTTCTGTAGAACATGGATTTTTACTCTTTCGGAAGAATTATGACCAAAAAAACTTGCATATCATTTTTTCATGTTTATATTCTTCATTCATGCAAAAGTGCCATAGGCTGCAATATTTGTTTTTAATAAACCTCTGTTTGTTGTTTAAAAATGTATCAGTTATCATTAATATTATTAATCCATATTCCATGTAATAAAGACATAAAACTCTAAAAAATGGTAAAAGTAAAATGTTCAAGGACTGAATCGCATTGGAAAGAAAAAAAAAAATACCGTATAGACAAGTTCCCTTCTTAGCAGGTTTAAATGTACAAGCTATTTTTCCCGCGTGTTATTGTGTTCATTTTACATGGATGAACAGTTTTTAAAAGAAGCTTAAAAGAAATTTCTAGTTTTCAGTTAAAAAGAAGATTCTGTCATAGGCAGGTTCTTTTTTCAGGCGTTTATTTTAATAAGCCTAGAAATCTACGATTCTTCAAAAAGAATAAATTTTAATGTTTAATTGTAGAATAATGGCGATTTAAAAGTATATGCTTTTTTTGCAAACATTTTTGGTCCGAGCCAAATTTTACTGATCTTTGAAATGACTTGGCAACGTCGAAAAAATGATTTTCATACAAGATTATTCAACCGGGACTGAATATTTTGGTCCGTGACATCTAGGAAGAATGAAATTAGTCCCTGCTTCGTACGAAAAAAAAAAAAAAATAAGCCGAGCTTGGCCCAATTCTTCAGGAAAAATATAAGGCCCGGCCCGGAAATATTGGAGACTAGACTTGGCCCGGCCCGAATGCCGTTAATGAAAATCTACCCGGCCCGTGCAGATCTCAACAGCAAATCTGTTTGGCACCCAAGTAGAAAATAAATGCTTTTCTATCATCTACAACGCACCAATAGTAAAAATCCCTGTCGTCTGGGCCTATAGGCGGAGGTAGATTTCGAAGAGTGCTCATTTCAACAACAAAAAAGATTAGGGATAAACCCAGTTTAATTCACTTCATGTGGCCGTTTATGAAAAATTTAATTTCATTTTTCTGCAAAAACTGGTTTTATCAGAATCATCTTAAGAAAAATTCAGCTGAAATGCCCATTTTGACAGCATATTTTGAAATATATTCTGAATTTATTAAAAAATCGATCGAAACAGTACATTACAGCCTTGGCCAAAAGTATTTGCCATCCTATTAATTCTTAGAAATCTCTTATCTGTTGAACTGCACTGAGTCTATTGTTAACTAAGACACCTGTAGAGGTTAAAATGAGCCAATCAAAACAACACATCATATCATAAAACCATAAACACAATAGAAGTGACTCTAT
This sequence comes from Maratus speculifer, assembly GCA_964019185.1. NCBI lineage: Eukaryota > Metazoa > Arthropoda > Arachnida > Araneae > Salticidae > Maratus > Maratus speculifer. Next base: position 173,901,442 of record OZ025299.1, read on the forward strand.
TCCCAGGTAAATGAAATTTTTCAAATGTGTCAGTTTACCACGATCTATCGCAGTGTGTACAAGTGTCGGTATATTATTGTAAAATTGTTGTTGCTTTCCTTTAGGCAGTTCATAAAGACTAGAAAAATGCCCAAGTGCCGTGAATTGAGTAAAGAAGAACGTTTAAAAATTCAAGTGTTAACTGAAGAAGGCAAAAATAAAAGTGAAATTGCGAGGATCATGAAATGTCCTCATAGTACTGTGAGATATACCCTGAACCGCTACAAGAAGACCAAAAGTCACGAAAACATGAAACGAAGTGGAAGGAAAAGGGTTACATCTGATAGAGAAGACCGCCATTTAATACGAACCTCTTTGAAAAATCGTAAGAAAACATCTTCTGAATTGGCTGCCGAATTAAGTGAGACGTTGGGAAAAAAGATTTCTGCTAGAACTACAAGAAGAAGACTCCTAGATGTAGGACTCAAAGGTTGTAAGGCAAGAAAGAAGCCGTGGTTGTCTGAGAAGAACAAAAAGTTACGTTTGCAGTGGTGTTTAGAACACCAACATTATACCGAGGAAGATTGGTCCAGTATCGTGTGGTCGGATGAATCAAAGTTTGAGGTACACATGTTATTTGAACAATCATAACATTATTTAATCATGTTTGAGACATATTAATGTCAGTGCTTTATTTTTAGACTTATTTTTTTAAACTTATTATTTTATTACATTTCAGGTATTTGGTACTGCAGGTGCCACCTACGTAAGACGCAGAATTGGCGAAGAATTCAAGCCGGAGTGTGTGGTGCCTACTGTAAAACACGGCGGAGGCAGTATTATGGTGTGGGGCTGCATGTCTGCGTCAGGAATAGGAAAAATGGTCGTGTGTGAAGGCCGAATGGATTCGAAAAAATATATCGAAGTGATGGAAACAGCATTGGAACCCTCTTTAGACATGATGTTCGGTGATACTAACCTAGATGGAGTCCGTTTCCAACAGGATAACGCGCCTTGCCACACATCCAGAGCCACCATGAGTTGGTTTGAGAAAAATGGCATAGAACTTCTAAGTTGGCCCCCTCAGTCACCGGACCTCAATCCAATAGAACATTTATGGTCGATTTTAAAGCGCAAAATAAGGGAACATTCAATTACTTCCAAAGAAACTTTAAAGAATTGTTTAATACAGGAGTGGAATGCTATAACGCCTGAAGAATGTAAAATGTTAGTTTCCTCATTACCCAAAAGAATCAGAGCAGTAATTAAAGCAAAGGGTTTCAATACAAAATATTAATGTAACTTGATCAATAAATGTATTTTAAACATATGTTTTTTTTATTCAATTCAAACTTCAAGTATTTTTCAAGTTTATTGTAATTTTATAAGGTGGCAAATACTTTTGGCCAAGGCTGTATATATAGTTCCTAAATAACAAAAAACTGTCAGGTGAATGCGTTTTAGAAAAAAAATTAAATTTAAAAATGAGTCATAAAATAACAGTTTTGTTGCTTGAATACATCCTTAATTCTTTAATCATGATTGCTTTGGAAAATTTTGTGCGAAATACTCACTTCGACAGCATTTTAAAAAATATAGTCTATCTTTATCAAAAAACTGGCCAATGCGTCACCGTATATAGTTCCTAAATAAGAAGATCTGTAAATTGGATGCGTTTGAGAGCGAATATGGATTTTAAAACGAGTCTTAAAAACCGCAAGTTGTTATGTGAAAACTTCCTTAAATTTTCAAATCATGAAGACTTCGGGAAATTCTGTTCAAAATACCCTTTTTGGTAGCCTTTTTCAAAATATACTCTGCCTTTATAAAAAAAAAAAACCGATCAATTCATTACAATATATAGTTCCTAAATAAGAGGATCTGTAAATTGGATGCATTTGAGAGCAAAAATGGATTTAAAAACGAGTCGGAAAAAAAACGCAATTTCTTATTTGAATCCTTTTTTCAATTTTCAGTCCCGATGACTTTCGGAAATTCTGTTCAAAATACCCTTTTTGGTAGCCTTTTTTGAAATATATTCTGTCTTTATCAGAAAATTGACCAATGCGTCGCTTTATACAGTTTCTAAATAAGAGGATCTACCATTTGGATGCGTTTAAAATCAAAAATGACTTTAAAAATGAGTCAGAATATAAGTAGTTTGGATTTGAGGTTTTTTTTCTCAAACTCCTATTTTTGTTTAATTTCTTTTTGCTATACGAGTTGGTCCTATGAAAAACTTGTCAATATAAAAGTTGTAGATATTTTTGAGAAGATGTAAAATAAATTTAATCAGATTTGATATCTTAAAAATTGACGGAGTTATGGATTTTTCTCTTTTTTTCAGCGCCCTTTTTCTTTTCGTTTTTAATTTTTTTCATCGGTAAAAGTTTGTCCTATCAAAAACTTGTAAACACAAAAGTTTTAGATCATTTTAAGAACATTTAAAAAAATTCAGTTGGACTTGATATCTTAAAAATTGACGAAGTTATGAATTTTTTTCTCTCAAAATCTGTTTTTTTCGCCCCTTGAGCCCACTTCTAAATGTTTCAAAAATCTGTCATGCATATACTTTTGGCCCATTTTTAAGAAGTAATATAAACTTTAAACCGATTCGATATCTATTTCAAGTAAGAAGTTATAGCATCTTTTCGGTTTTCACAAAAACGCCCCCTATTCCGACCCCCTTGGTCCGATTTTGCCCATTAACGAACTTAGCCAAGATTTTATCCCCTTTGATTTTATGTACCAGTTTGGTGGAGATTGATGAAGAATTATAGAAGTTATCGTGTCCATAAAAAAGTGAGATATACATATAAACTGGTGCGATTGCAATAGGTAGTATTTCTTACGAAATCTACCTAATAACGGATAACCTGTTAAGGTTCACACTTCGTACGTAGGACCATTTGGGACATCATTGCTTCGACTCTCCAAATAAAAATTAATCTAAAAACATCTACGATTTGTGATGTTTAGATCGCATGGAGACACTATTTGTCTTTAAAAAAATGCCTTTAAGCTGTATCCTGATTAGCAACTCTAATGTATGAATATAATTTTTAATACATTAAATTTCCAGGTGCTCTTATTAGAGGTCTGCACGGGCCCGGGCTTAACCCGTGGCCCTTACCCGGCCCGGCCCGCGGGCCGTGCCGGCAAAGAAATTGAAAGGGCCAGGCTGGCTGGGCCGATAAAAAAATTTTCGGGCCTGCCGGCCCGTTCTGAAGATTTAAGTAAAAACGATAAAATATGAGCTATTTTCAACGAAAATGTTTTTAACGAGAATAAGTATAAATGTGGCCATACTAGTTTGACGGCATCAATATAAAAATGCACAGTGTATCGGCAGCGGACATTATGTGTAACCCGTTTTAATATTTTTTTAGCTGACTCATGCCGGTCCGAGATCTCGCTTGCATTATTTTTCTACATACAGACTGGCCGGACCGGTACTAGACTTAATTATTGGCAGAAAACATGATTTGTAAAATTATTAACAGCGATAAAGAACTTATGTTAGCTTAGTCTTCAGATATATACTTCTTGATGATTTTTAAATTAATTTCTCAATAATGTGAAAGTTTGACACATTTTATGATTAATTTTAAATTGTAAAAGTATAAAAGTGATAATCCTAACTATTGAAGGGATTTGGAATCGAATAGCGTGTTTCATTTTTGGTAATTAAAATACTTGTATAACCTTGTTGAGATATAATAGTTTCTCAAATGATTGCAGGTTTTTCTCCCTTCCATTCCTATTGCTTCCAGAAATTCTATTCAAAACGCTAATTATGACAGTATTTTCTTTGTTTGCAATATTCTTAAACTGCTTGTATCAAAAAATGGATAACGCCATTCGATTATATACTTTCTGAATAAAGATATCTGCTAATCTTATGCGTTTCTGAGGAAAAGAAAATGAATTTAGAAATGTATCAGAAAGGAGCTTCTTTGAATTTAAGAACGATTTTGGATTTGAAATCTATAATAAAATGATATATATATTTAAATCTTCTTTTATTAAACAGCTTCAAAATTAACGATGTTTTTAGCTTTCTTTCTTTTTTCTTTTATTCTGAGCCATATTAATTTTTTAATGAATCTTTTATTCGAATGTTGCAAGCATAAGGAATCTAAGTAATCATTAATGTCGTTAATGTGTATTTGCTGTAAAATATACTGTAAAATCATTCCACAGATATGTATGCAGTATTCTTTAAAGGAATCTTAGTTATATGATAAAAATCTGAATTTTTTAGAAATCGTAGAAATTGTAACGGGCCAAAACGGGCCGGGCCTGTTTTCGCTAATTTTTGTACGGGCCGGGCTGGGCCTAAATTATAAAAATTTAAACGGGCCGGGCCCGGGCCTGGAAATTCCGGCCCGTGCAGACCTCTAACTCTTACACAGGCACTAAGAAATTTTTATTTTACTTAAACGCGGGGTTTCTCCTAAAATATTGGTCATTGTGACCAATTTTTATTTTATCAGCCGGAGGTATATTATCGGGAGCAAATGTCCAAATTTAATAGCTGCTACCTCCCAAATTTTTCCATATCTGATTCTGAACCAGAAAATTTAATATACTGTCTAATTACTAAAAAATACTCGATTGTAAGAAATAAAATTTCTGGTTCAAATATTTGACGTGATGATTAGTAGGTATACAAAATGTTTATAGGAAAATAGATTCTACAGACATTGAATGGTAATGTCCGTGAATTTCATGCTTTTACATATGAAAACTCTTCTGTGAAAGCGATTGTGTGTTTAAATTTGTTGTAGAACGCATAATTAAATATGCTCAATGTTCAAGTAATTTGAACTATTTTAACAGCATACGAAATGCAGCGGCTTCTTAATTCATCTAAGAAATTAGTTTTTTTTTTTCTGTCGATTAAATTCTAACCTTAAGCTTTCTTGTTGAATTAGTTTTCTTGTACCTAATTATAAAAACAGAATTTAAATCTTCACGTTTAAAACGAAAGAGTGGATTTGGCTTCTCAGGAAAGAGTTGTAATTTATTGGATCGTAAATGAATTTTTTTAAAAGTTTTACTTATCTTGATTTAAATTGCTTAGAAAACAATTCACTCATTCGAGCTGTTTCAACTCTTTAGGAGAAGCTGATTTTCAAATCGTGAGATGTGTGGATTTTGGCTCAACTTGAGTTATTTTGTGGCTGAGGTTTTAAGAGTTTATAAAATAGCAAAAGAAGTCTATATTCAGAGAAACAGATGGTTTTCAATACTTTATAAGAACTGAAATTGGGTCATTAGATTATCAGGATGTAAGAGCATAAATATTTTCAAATTTTGAGAAAAAAGAATCTATTCGGTCTCTAAGTTAAATATCTTTAACATTTTCTAATAAGGTGCATAACTTTTGAAAGCTTTTGTACAATGAATAATAAATTATTGCTTCATTTTTAATAATTAGAATACATATATTTTTTCTCTTTACAAGCTAAAAATTCAAACTGCACATTTTTGAGACTGAAAAATAAATGTTAAATTCTTAGGAAAGAAATTATTGCAGTTGTATACGTTATGCTATTGGCTCATTAATGTATTTTTTATTTTTTAGGACCAAAAGGATTAACAGCCAAAAGAAAAAAATTATTCAGGTAATATTTTCCTGAAACTATTTTGTATTCTTGTTTATGTATTTGTACTGCTGGTAATCTTATTGCAGTAATGTGTATAATATACCTAGATGAATGATAATTTTTCCCAGATAGTTTACAGTTTAGTGCTGGGTTTAAAATTTAAGTCTTTTTGAATTACTTTTAGTGCAATAAACAAGCCGTTTTCTTGCAAATTTGAAATATTCTCCCTTTTTACACCCTAATAAATGTCACTGATTACTTTAACAGCGTTAAAGTTGCGTCAATTAATTGTTAAAGACCAGTTTGTAACAGGCGCTTGTTAGGCACATTGCGACCAAACTCGGGGGTCTTGGACTTGCGGCCGATGGAAGGTTAAAGAACCCATCATGGAGCTGCATTTAAAACTGTTGACAGTGTAAAACTGAAAAACGTATAGAACTTTATTACAGGTATTAATACATACAATAGTTAAGCATGATGAAGATTACACACACACAAATGATGAAAATTAATTGCCCACAAAATGATACATATCTTAAAATGTTACTAGCTAACACTAGCCTGTGGGTTACGTCATGTTTAGTTTTTGATAATTAAATTTTATGTATTCTGTATACTGCTGACTGAAATTGACGATTTTTTGCCATCATGTAATGATTTTTCGCAAATCGTAAATTTTAAAGCTAAAGTGAAAACTTGGTATTATAAAATAGATAATTTTTTTTATATTTTTTGAAAATTATTTTTAGTATTTTTTTCCGCTGAAACCGAAAATGACCTTCAGTTTTAAACATCGCGTCAGGATTTATAGCAAATCGTACATTTCAAAGTTAAAAATAAACCTCCTCCCCCACCTCATCGGACACTTCAGCTGTTTAGCTGTAAGAATTGCTATATAAGCCAAAAAAATAAACTAAAATTAAATAAAAGTTTTGCATCTTTTTTATAGTATTACATTTTCGCTACATTTTAACTTTGACATTTACGATTTACAAAATAAATAAATAAATAAGTAAATAAATAAAATCTTACTTGACCTAAAAATGAAGGTCATTTTGAGATTCAGTGCTAATAAGTGCACCAAAAATTAAATATTAAAACTTATAAAATAAAAATCGGATACTATAAAATAAACGCTGTGTTTTTTAACTATAACAATTTATGATTTAAGAAAAATTCTGACGTGATACTTAAAATTTAAGGTAATTTTCGGTTCAGCGATAAAAAAATGCATAAGTTAAATAACTCCAACACCATGTTGTATTATTTAACCTAAAACTTATTCTTAAACTTCTTGGCGGTAATCTATCCGAAATCTTTTGTTATTCTGTAAAATATTTATAAATGGTAATCACCAAAAATCATCTTAGATTTTCATCGGATTTACTTCAATTATGTAAAATCTATTCTCTATCGGGTATTTGAAAGCAAGTTAAAGTACAAATTTTGAACTGAAAAAACATACATACGATCGTTCAAGTTGAATAAAAACTTACAAAAATAACGCAGTCGTGAAAATTGTGCAAAGAAACTCGTGAGCAATCGTGAAAAGATACTCTCAAATCCTTCCAAAGTGAAGCATATGTTAAATTACAATTATTTTGGTCAATCTGAACTTATTTCATGTGTATCTGCGCTTTGAAAAAAGTCTTATAAATATTACGATTGAATGAAGTTCTTCGATTACTGTAAGCACTTGGAAAATGATCCCCAAATCATGGTTGAATTAATTTGTTTTCAGTGCAGGAAAATGATATAAATCATGCATTTTTAAAACTTCATAACTCTGTCAATTTTCACGATCTTACGTGATCTTACGTGTCAATTTTTACGTGTTTTACGAACGGGACTTTTTTTTTTTGTCTAGTTAGTGTATTAGGAAAAATTTACTAATTATAACTTATAAGACTGGAAGATCATATAAAAAATTTAAACTTCAGGATTTTTCAAGAAATGATTTTATTGACCCAAATTGCTTTTAAAATATTTCATTCTATTAAATCATTTTTGTGATAAGAACTATATGACTAACGGCTTAGGAATTGGCCATTAGCCACCGTTGAGTGTGGGCACCCTGTATGAATAGATGATGATGATATTAGTGCATCAGGAACTTTTAAACTTGTAGAAAACTCAAAACGATTCATAAAAATGCTAGAAGAAATTTTAATTTTGTCTATTTTTGTTTTAAAATAACTTTTAAAAGATAAAAATATTTTTTGCTATATTGTTCATCAATACCAATACATCATACAGTCTCCCTTACATTGTATAAATGTCTCTCAATCATACACGTAACCTTAGTAAATATAAGCGTTTTTATGCACCATATGCATTATATCAATAACAATCTAAGTACAACCCTTGGCAAAAAGTTTCCGATCAGGTTTATCAAATTTGACTTTTGCATTTCGAAGCATGTACACTATATGGCCATTGGTTATTGGACACTTGCGATTTTAGACATTTTACTAAATATCTAAAAAAATACATGAGGAATCATCTCGAAACTCTTAGTGTATAAATATAATAGTATACGTCATACATCTCCGTGAAGATTTTTTACCGAAACTCCATAGGGGACCGTCAACAAATTAAAAAAGAATATCTTTTGAATAACCCTGTCAAAACTAATGTAGCAAAAGCGCTCAAACTCTAGATTATGATTGAATGCCTTATTGTAATACACTGTGTTCATTTTTATGCAAATAGCATGCATACTCGCAGAGTAATTAAGGTTTTTATAAAAATGGTCCCAAATTTTTCCAAGTTTTTCTCTTATAATTTTCAGAGTTTTTAATATAAAATAATATTTTTTTTCAGAAAATATGACAAACAACATTGCAGACAGTACCCTGTAATCAGAATTAAAAGATAATAAATATTGTATGAAAAATGAGTAGGTTTACTAAATTTTTTACTGCGCATGCGTCAAAGATATCAAAATTTCATTTGCATATTATGTTAGCTAAATGTATAGAACAACTTTTGTAAAAGTCTCAAAATCATAGCTTGAAAATTCTGAAAGTAATCGTCTATAGAAAAAGGACAAAATCCGTTGTTTCCAAAATGGAGCAAAAAAAATGAGGGATTTTATCCAAATGTAGTAGTACATCCCGTATTGTTTATTCTATATTGACACTAATCAATATATGGATACAACCCCTCTTGTTTTTGCTTCATTTTGAGAATAACGGATTTTCAACTTATTCAATTGACGATTATTTTCAGAATTTTAAAGTTATGATTTTGTGACTTTCACAAAAGTTGTTCTATACATTTAGCTAACATAATATGCAAATGAAATTTTGATATCGTTGACGCATGCGCAGTAAAAGATTTAGTAAACCAACTCATTTTGTATACAATTTTCATTATTTTTTAATTCTGATTACAGGGTACTGTGTGCAATTTTGTTTGTCATATGTTCTGAAAAAAATATTATTTTATATTAAGAACTCTGAAAATTATAAGGAAAAAACGTGAAAAAATTTGGGACCATTTTTATAAAAACCTTAATCACTCTGCGAGTATGCATGCCATTTGCATAAAAATGAACAAGACATATTACAATAAGGCATTCAATCATAATCTAGAGTTTGAGCGCTTTTGCTACATTAATTTTGACAGGGTTAATCAAAAGGTATTCATTCTTTTTCTATTTGTTGACGGTCTTCTATGAAGTTTCGGGAAAAAATCTTAACGGAGATGTATGACTTACACTATTATATTTATACACTAAGACTTTCGAGATGATTCCTGAGTTTTCTAGATATTTAACAAAATGTCTAAAATCGCAAGTATCCAATAATCAATGGCCATATAGTGTATTTCGCGATTCATAGGCATAGGAGCGTTTTTCAATATGCCAATTAAAAGAACACGTATTAAAATATAAACGAAAAGGGAATTCACTATAACAATCATATAATTTATACTACAAACGTAAAAATTTTCTCGTGAGAAAAAAATATCCGCTCAAGACGGAAAATGGAAAATAGTAATTGATCACCGAGGAAACAAGTTTAAAATTTGCATATTGAAGACGGGTAGACTACCTGCGCATGCTTACAATATATGAATCCTATTTAAAAAAAGAAATCTTCCAGCTACGAGATTAAAAGCAGCTCTGAAATGCTGGACAATGGCTCGTGTCAAATACCTCTCTCGCGATTTAAAAATCCGCATGATTAAATTGTTTCAAGAGGGAAATTCACAAAGGTGAATGGCTGCTTTATTAAATTGTGCTCAAAATACGAAATGCGATATTTGGAAAAAATATCAGTTAACTAACAGCGTGTTAAATTTACCTCGAAGTGGACGTCCACGAATGGCAACTCCTAGGGAAGACAGAAAAATTGTAGAAATAGCGAAAGAAAAGTGGTGAACAAATTTAAAACGATTGAATTCCGAAAGGTCTAAGTATAATGTAAAGGTATGTGACTGCACTGTACTTAATCGTCTAAATGCAGTAGGATTTAAATTGTGTAAAGCTAAAGTGAAACCTTGCTTGACAAAGAAGTATAGAGAAGAGAGCTTGAAACGGTATAAAAAAACATGTATACTGGCCACTTGATAAATGGAATAAAATTATTTTAGCGGTGAATCTTGGGTATCTCTCGGAACAGGTGATGACTGTGGAACTTTTGTTTGGAGGAGAGTTGGCGAAAAGTTGAATAAGTGTGTCAATACGAGGACTAATCTTTCACCTGCATTTACAGTTTGGAGTTGCATAATATCACAAAGAGTCAGCAAGTTGTGTATTGTGTTATGTACAGTAAACTTTGAAGTTAACATTGGCATTTTGGAGGATTTTTTGATTTCCAACATCAATCAATGGTTCACAGATCAAAATGACTTCTTACTTCAAGATGACAACGTAGCTCCACATCGCATCAAATCAGTGAAGAAATGTCTACAAAATGTAGGTAATAATCCAATTACAATCATGACTTGGCCGCCATATAGTCCGAATCTTAATCCCATCGAAAATCTGTGGAATATATTAAAAAGAGAAATCGAATTTTGAAGAATCACAAATGCCATAGAACTACTTAAAGCTACAAGTGTATTCTGGTGTGATATTGCTCCCAATGAGTGTAAAAACCATTTTGAGTCCATTTTGTAAAGATTTTCGGCTGTCATCCGAGTAAAAGGTTGATTTACTAAATATTGATTACAGTGATCGGTTGTTTTTTTCCAAATCAAAGCGTGATTGAATAATTATTTCTTTGGTGTTTAAATTTTAATCATCATTTTTCTGTTTATAAAATGTTATATAATGATTTTTATTTATTGCATATTTTTGTTCATTATGTATAATACAAAGGTATCATCACTAACAATCGTTTAATTTTTATGCAGTGAGAATAAATAATCCTTTCTTGCAAAAAATGGTCTTGTTTGTCTAATGATCGGAAACTTTGTGCCAAGGGTTGTAGTAAACCTGTTCAACCTAATACCGACGATACTCAAAGTTGCCGCTTTGAAAGATGCTTTGTAAAGTAAAATCTGAAAAGTAATCTTTTTATACTGTAACATATTGTCAAGTGATCGGTTAAAAACAAAACAAAAAAGATAGTATTACCTTTTTAAAATTTAAGATATTTCTAAACAAAAGTAGGTATACCGTGTCAAACAAGAAAATGGATTCAAAATTGACACTTACAAGCGCCAAATGAACTTTCTGTACAATTTTCAGCTTGCTGAAACTGCTATTGCTCTCTAGTGATTGTGAAGAGAAGCATTTACTATTGTTTTCTAAATATCATTGCGATTGCATTGAATGAGTGTTTTAATTGGGATAGAAAACTGTAGTACTTTAAAGTATCATCGGGACTTAAAGCGTTAAAAATTCCAAGAAAGATTTTTGAAAGTAAAGTCGAATTCTCCATTTAGTACCTTGAGATCTCTTAAAACTTTTAATGCAGCCACACTTTTCGGTATGCAAGAAAACCTCAATTGTCAGTTTCAAGCTTTTCATAAATGAACAGCATGTAAGCTTACTACTGAACTAAAAGCGAGACCAATTTCTCTTCTAATACCCACATTTCAGTTTTGTAAGTAAGTCGCATAGCATAATGTCTCCTGCTATTCAGTAAGCTATCTATGTAAGAGAATATCTATAAAACCTCTCAAACAGTACAAACCTGATATTTCATTTTATGCTTTTCCTCAATTGTTTAAAGTTTCTCACAATGTGTGTTCAATTAATTCAAGAACATAAATGTAAACATCTTTTTGTCAGGGCACATTCGTTGCAACCGTGAACATTTCAGATGTCTGCGATGAAACATCGACAATGGAAGATGGTAAGTATTATTTTGTTCACTTTTAACTATAAGTGTAAAAGGAAGCATATACTACATTTATTCTGTAAATGTATGTATTTTCATAAGTGTAACGGAACATTTTGTTTCCGATAAAGTTCGTTATAATGCAATGTCTTATACAATTCAACATTAAGAGAGATCAGTTAAATCTTAGTCTACTACTTTTCTACAGTATACTTTACATACGGTGCATGTAATAGCATGAAAGCCATTTTAATAAGTTATTTAAATCACGATGTTCTGTAATTTACAGTGACAAACTTGATTTATGTAGCATGATGATGATATACCGTATATTCAACATCTATAAACAAAGCTAAATATTTGTTTTAATTATTGAAAAAAAGGAGGTGGGCTGATAAAAGCCATTTTTCGCCCATCAGCTTCCGACTTGCATTTTCTCCCATAACTATACCTCACATCAAATAAGAAAAAAATGCGTTTTAAAATGAAAGTTCAATAATTGATGGAAAAAATAAAATAGATAATTAAATTTGTATTATATACATTAATTAGCAAAAACACTATGCTCATAAGTTTGAATCCATACAATCAATAATAAATGCAACACTAAGTGCAAAACTAAGGTGAGTGGAGCTTATTACGATTATTAGTTCAATATATGAAATATCAGAAATAATCAATAACCGAAAATAATCATACAATTTCGAACATTTTTGGCAGTGTGGTTTAGATTAGTCTTTCTCTTTGTTTTTTTCATCGGAATTACTACTAGACTACCCAATGGTGGTGTTTCTTTGTGCGAGCGTATTTAAGACTTGTTTTTTCTTCACTTCTGCTGACTTCAGGCACCAGCGAGCCAGAAATTGTTATAGTACGGAAGCAACATGCGCAACCCTTGCTACATACTTTATATTAGCAGTACCATTGCTTGATGTTGTTTAGCTCTGTTTTTATCCAAATATTGTAGTTTGTAGCATTTGTGTGTCAAACTATTGAAATTGACTCATAGAACGCGTCTCGTTAGCATTCTCTGTTGAAAACTGTTGCTACAAATTTGCAAATCGTGTACGAGACTCATTTCTTCCAAATGTTTTAAACAATTCTAGAAGTCATGCACTATCAAAAATCATATCATTTAGTTTCAGTCACTCTGTGATATTATCTATTTTTAAATTTATATATGTGTAAGTATGTCAGCATCATTGTTCTTAGAGTCCGCGAAGTAAAGTCCGAATGAATCCGAAATGTAACTTGAAATAATAATCTACATTATAAGCTTAACCAAAAAGTCTTCATTTGTGTAACGGCAGAGATCGTCTCTGAAAGGAATAGTTCGCACTCTTCAGGATATAAATGTACGTAACATCAATAACAAGTAAATCACACTATCATTATCATCATCCGGAATAAATTATCTTCTTTCTAAAAGCCTCATATATTTTTCAGTAACCCGTGTTCTGCTGATGTGTTCTATTCCAAGGTGTGGAACAAAGCTCTCAATCAATGGCTAGTTTGAATATTGCACAGAAGATATAAATTTGCTTGTACTGAATAATGTGGACAAAACACTATTAGAGAGTCCAGTTCTAAGCTTTACAATTAAGCTTTACGAAAAGCAATCAAAATCTATAAGCATTTATTCATGTATTGTTAATAGCTGAACAAAAAATAAAACAAACGGGAAACTGTTTTAACACATCACTATCCCCCCCATATAGAAATATTAAGTAACAAAAGCGACTCTCTACATTATAATATAGTCTTAACTGTGATCAATTGACAATATTTAGTCTGCCATCAGAATATTATGCCAAGAAGAAATTGTTCTTAGGAGAAGTACTTATGTCTTTAAATGTAGTCTATTCGTGTCTCATCTCTTTTATTTGCAGTAGAAAGTAAATTATGCCTGAGCTTGACACGATGAAAAGCAACAAATGATTTGTATGTCTATGTTTGAAGGCACTTAAGTTCATTCATGAAAGAAGCAACTGATAATTTTTTTTCGAGTTGCTTTAAATGACAGTGCTTTAGTTCTACATTACACATCTTGGAAAATTGCAAAAGATGATAAATAAAAAAAGTAATTTTTAATGCTTTATGAATTAAATATTTGCTGAATCCATGCAAATTCTGTCAAATAGTTTCAAAATACATAAGCAGTAAGCAAGTGCCTCATATTTGTTAACTTTTAAAAGTCATGCTCAATATAGGGTAGATGTGCCAGTAATGGGCCACCTTCCAGTAATGGGCCACCTCGCACTTTTTGGTTTATAAAAAAATACTAAATAATAGTTAAGCTTTTATTATTTTTTTCTGAACTCTACCTTGCATGCTTTATAAGCTGGATTAATTTTTTACACTTTTCGTCAAAACAATTAGGAAGCAGAAAATAAAGTTTCACAGTTTTTCTGTTTTTCACTGAAAATCTTAATGAACATGCTAAGAGCAGACTTTACTTACTTAGTTTTATATCTTTTTTATTTTTCCGTAAAAATTGAATGTTTTTGTTTGGTTAGCAATATAAAACATTGAATTTAATATACCAATGGCCATTTACAAAATTTTATTTATTTTTAAGATTTTAGGAGGGGTGGTCCATTACTGGATTGCTTATTTCGTGATTTGCCAGTAATGGGCCACCCAAGTGACCAATACTAAAAGTGTAATTTCAGTAGTGATAAAATATTTTGATTTAACTGAAAACTAAATAAACAAATTTAATACTTAAATTTTACTTACTAGAATTTAATAAAGACAATTTCTTTATAAATACAGTCAAGTCTCTCTATAACGAAACTCCATACATCGAATTTCTCTATATAACGAATTTTTAGTAGGAATGTTCCCCTTTTCCCATGATTACATTAAAAACAGTCTCTATATAGCGAAATATCTATCTCCATATAACGAATATTTTCATAAAATGTTCTTTATTCAGTTGTAAAAAAATACTTCGAAATCACATGAAATCAAATTTCCATCTCTTATTCCTAATTTATCGTTCAGTGCTGAGTTTTTTTTATATTACTCCTCTGCTTGAATTTTCTTGTTCCTTAAGTCCAACAAATTCATCAACCCCCTCCTTTCACACACCTTTCAACATCCTTCTCAAAACAGTGTTAATTGAATAGTTATACATATAAGAACGGGATCAATGGGGGTAATTGAAGAAAAAACAATTTACAATTGCTTCAAAAAGGCCGAATTTTGTATACAAGAGGATAATGTGGATTCTGAGGAAGAAGAAGATGCGACTTACGCAGACATAAAAAGAACAAGTTGGAAATTGCACGTGAACGTAGCAAATGAGGTGCGTTCGTACGATAACGAAGTTTTAAAAATATTCAGATCTTGCTTTTATAGTAAATAATACTTCGGATACAATATATTGGTTGAAATTCTGTAAATATACAGGAATAGTAATTCTTATTACACCTCAGCAACGTATATCTTATTCATAAAATGTGAAATAGTTGAATATAATTAAAACACGTACCAAACCATGTTTCCCCGTATAGCATTATATAGTGGAATACTTTTGTGTAGCCCTGTAATTTAATAATAAAAATTCTTTGCGTCACAGATTGTACAGAATGCATATTTTAGTATATATTTCATAGATTCATGCCAATTCTATTATGTTCGAATGAGTGTAACATCATTAAAATGCATTTAAAACTTTTTTCCCTATTGACCGTAATGTAACGGAATCCTTTTGAATGTCCCTGTAATTGATCTATCCATCCGATTTTCATAAAATTTGAAATGACTCGACAAAATTATGTAATAATTATGTATTTTAAATTTCAAACGATTCGGTTGGATAGTTTTCCGTTGTTATATGCGGACAGACAAACGGACAGATAGACAGACTGTCAGACAAACGGACAGATAGATGGACAGACAGACGGACTGAACGACAGTTATAGGTGCTACCTATTTGCATAATTACGAACGCACCTAAAAATAATTATCTGTTATTTTTTGTAGGGTGGCCCATTACTGGAACATAGGTGGTCCATTACTGGAACATAGGTGGCCCATTACTGGGCATTTGGGTGTTTAGACATATTTCTATTATTTAAAATGAAATTTTTATTTCTATTGGGAAATGTAACGGTGGGATTAGTTAAATATTGTTGAAAGATTAATCTAATATGAAAAAAATTGGAATACAATAATTATAACTATTAATAAAAAATTATTTTTTCGAGAAATTCCTTAAGGTGGCCCATTACTGGCACATCTACCCTATCTTAAAATAGTTTTAAGATCATACGGCTGAATATCTCAAAATGAGATATTTTGCAACCGAAAACTTAAATCATTTCAAAACTTCTGATTTTTTTTTTTTAATGTTGAGCAGCTCCTTTTTTGATATGCTTATATAGCAGTGAAGTTTAAGAACATTTAGATACTAAAATAATTTTCTAAACAAATCATCAAATATTTAATGCCAGGATGACACGGATGCCAAGATAATTACGAATTTTATTAAACCGTTACAAAAATTGATTTTAACATTTTCTTCAGATAATTTCTTTACTTACACACTAAATAATCTTACAAGTAATTGCATAGTGGAATTCCAGTTGCACGTTTTGCTCTTGATCGAACAACAAAGCGTGTAACTCAGTAAAACGTACAATTAAATTAATGATCTACCAGGGCCTTTTTAGGTAGATTTCATATGAAATACTACCTATTGCAGTCATGTTGGAATTGCTGAAATTTTTTGCAGTTCCACCCCGGTTATGACACTTAAACACCAAAACTATCATCAGTAAAAGGCGAATTATCAAAACGTGGGATCATTAAACGTTAACTATTGGTGATTTTTTAAATTTTCAAATTTAAGGATAATTTTTTTACTATCAATGTATAAGTGTATAAAATTATATACAAACATTAAAAGACAGCAATTATTATGGAAAATTAATTATTAAAGCATTTAATTAATCTACACGTGAAAGTTGAGCGGGTTCTAAGTAAAATTATATTATTACAGGTACTGAATGCGCTTTATTTACACAAAACACATAATTATTTTTAATAAAGCATTGTAATAAATATCTTATTATACATTTCAGGACATCAAATCATCTTTAAAAATAAATTTACGGGAAAAAAATCGGCATTTAGATCGTTACGCAATTCGGACATTCCAATTTCTTATTTGAGAAAAGTGCCTTTTTTGCAAAAAAATGTTACGAAAAATATATATAGATACTTTCAAATTAAACAAAAATGATTTTAGATAGATAAAAGAGATTAAAGTACTTAACGCGTTTTGCGTGAAAATAACAGCTTTGTTGCGATCGTTACTTTTGGACATAAGAAAATACAGAAAAATTCTTTCTAGAAAAGTCCTAACTTCAAAAAGCAATAAATTGGTAGTGCCAATTGTTAACAAAATTATAAAACAATCATCCATTTCCTTTATGCATTCACCGTTTATCATTAAAATATCCTGGAAACAAGTTGAAACTTTTTTTCTTGGTACATTGGAACAGTTAACGTTATGAATGTCCTAAATTGGCCCCTTTTAGTCAAAACAATTAAAATTTTAAGATATTTATACAAAACTTTAAATATAAATTATATCAATTTTTGTCTCTGAACAGAATTAAGAATTCATTGAAAATAAAAATTAAAGTCAATGATGATTTAAATTTATTTATTCAAAAGCTTAAAGTTATGATGTGTGTGCAGTGCCCACCTTTTAAGAACGTTCCAAAAAAGTTTATATTTCACTTTTTTATGGTTACGACAACATCTGTAATTCTGCTCCCATCTCTTCCAAACTGATACATAAAATCAAGGGACACAATCTCGGTCAAGTTCGTTAATTGGCAAAATCTGACCAAGAGGGTGGAAATAAGGTGGGGTTTTGTCTAAACTGAAAATCCCCATAATTTCTTAATTAAAATAGATATAGAATCAGTTTAAAATTTATATTGCTTCTAAAAAAGGGACTGAATGATTTTTGATAAAATTATTTTTGATAAACAGATTTTTGATTAAAATTATAAATGGGCTCTAGGGGCGATTAAAATAAGGGGTTTTGGGAGAAAAAACATTCCTAACTTCGTCAGTTCCCAAGATATCAAATGCAATTAAATGTATTATGATTTTCTTAATATTATCTAAAACTTTTGTAGTTAAAATTTTTTAACAGGAGAAACTGTTATATTGCAAAGTAAAATTAAAAATGAAAAAAAAGGGGGGGGGGAGGGTGTGGAAGAAAAAAATCAATTACTTTGTGAATTCTTAAGATATCAAATCCCAATAAATTTCTTATACATCTTCTCAATAACATCTACAGCCTTTATAAAATTAAAAATGGAAAAAAGGGGGGGGAAGGGTGTGGAAGAAAAAAATCCATTACTTTGTGAATTCTTAAGATATCAAATCCCAATAAATTTCTTATACATCTTCTCAATAACATTTACAGCCTTTATACTGACAAGTTTTTGATAGGACCTATTGTTATAACAAAAATAAATTAAACAAAAGTAGGAGTTGAAGAAAAAGTCTCAAATCCATACTGCTTATATTCAGACTCATTTGCAAATTCATTTTGCTCTCAAACACATCTGGCATCAACAATTTGGCAGGTTCCTTATTTAGGAATTGTATAATGTGACGTATTGGTCAGTTTTGTGATAAAGGCAGAATATATTTCGAAGAATGCTGTCAAAGCGGGCATTTTGAACAGTTTCTTGAAGAAATCTTGATGGAAAATTGAGGCAGTATTCAAATGTCAAATTGCTTATTTTATGACTCATTTTTAAATTCAATTTTGCTCTCAAACACATTCAGTTGGCAGGTTTTCTTATTTAGTAACTATATAATGTACCGTATTGGTCAGTTTTTTTTATATAAAGGCAGAATATAATTCAAAAAATTCTGTAAAAATGGGCATTTGAGCCGAATTTTGCTTAAGATGATTTTGAATAAACCAGCTCCTACAGAAAAAGGAAATTAAGACTTATTCAGAAGCGAGCAAATAAAGCTATTAAACTGGGTTTATCTCTAATCATATTTTATTTTTTATTGTTGAAATGAGCACTTAACCTCGAAATCTACCTCCGCCTGTAGGCCAGACTGACAAGGATTTTTTTAAATAAATATCGTTAAAATTAGTTTAGCTGATACGTTTATTAGGTTTTTCATCAAAAACCAAATCATCAGTTTTTTATGCAATGAAATATAAATTCGTGAAAATATAACAGTTAAAGTAGATAATTTGCACAGAGAAACGTTATTTTATCGTACAAGCTTAAAGTACTATTTACACACATTGAGTATTTAAAATAAACAATTGAAATCGCATAAATTATCTATCAACAGACATTTCAGCTGGAAACAGTTTCTTACTGTAAGACCAATAATTTTGGGGTCCTTTTGTTCTGTATGACAAGAACCATACCACTAAAGTAACTTCTTGTTATAATTTACAATAATGCTCAAAACTGACAGTTGTAATTTTCTTGTGCATATGGCTGGGGAAAACTTCACTTTGATGTTCTCGAGCTGTATTGAGAGCGAGCGAGTAGCACAATGTTTCACAAATAGAATATATTTGTAGTTTTCACATTCTATATGTGCGTGTAGTTTCTTTAACCAACTGCCCATACATATAGATTTCCCCTATAATCCGTACCCAACAATACAATCAAAATTGTTTACTTTGCACGCCAGTTCTGGCATGCGTTTGATCTTCTCTGGGATGTAATCATTTGTCGTGTTAAAATTATACTGGTTGATTGGTTGAGCCTATACCATTTGACGTTTATTAAGAGTCTATGATTAAAAATCAACTTAAAGGTAAAACATGCATTCGTAGAATGCGAAGAATGGTTGGCTAAATCATCCAAGGAACTTGATTGTAACCAATAGGATATTTCTGTTACAAGAATCCTGTAAATTTGATGTATAGTGGGATTAAAATGTTGCTCAGATATTTTTTTAAAAAATTGATATCTAGTAAAAAAAAACTAGGTAACGGAGAAGTTTTACTTCCATGAACTGATATTGTAGCAACAGTTAGGTATAAAGTGATCGAAACGAATAGTTCATTCAAACATCAATGTTTATTGAAACTTCAATAATAATCCAATATTAACACATGTCCATAAATTAAGCATAATGCCGATTCCAGCAAATAAAGCACGTAAACAAAATAAACGTGACTTATTCGTCAAGCCAATTTATTAAACAAAAGAAAAATAACAAAAAAGGTGGTATATGTATGATAATATTCATAAAACCTAAAATTGTTGCTCCCTAGAGCAACGACAAAAAGTATCCCCCTTAAAAAACTTAACATTACATGGTTGGTATGATTCTTAATAAATTGTATGCCTTCCAGACGATGAAATATAGTCTGCACAACGGCTAGGCATGCTGAGTATCAAATTATCAAGCTGATCTTGGAGAAGATTACTCCACTCAGCAAGCAATGCTTTTCGAAGTTCCGGCACAGATGTAGGAGATGTTTGACGGGCTGCAACCCGTCTGCCAAGTATATCCCATACATGGTCTATCTGATTTAAGTCAGGCGAAAATGCTGGCCAATCCATACGGGTGATATCCTCAGCTTGAAGGCATTAATTTACGATGTTTGCTCGGTGAGGACGGGCGTTATCATCCATAAACACGAATTCCGAGCTCAAGGCGCTTCTAAACAAACGTGCACGTTGTTCCAGAATGATTACCCGATAAATCTGGCCTGTCATGGTTCCAGTTTGAACATATAGATCTGTT
Source organism: Maratus speculifer (assembly GCA_964019185.1). NCBI lineage: Eukaryota > Metazoa > Arthropoda > Arachnida > Araneae > Salticidae > Maratus > Maratus speculifer. The sequence goes on from OZ025299.1 coordinate 173,922,098, forward strand.
CTGGAGCCCAGTATAATTCCACCCCAAACGAGCAATCCTGCACCACCATAACGATGTGGTTCAATATGTTGCCTTGGTGGTAACGGATGCCTGGTGCTCTCCATATGAAAGTCCGACGTGAATCAGACTGCAAGCTAAACCTGGAATCGTCGGAAAACATTACACAAGCCCACTGTGTCGATGGCCACATCGCATGTTCTCTATTCCAGGCTAACCGCAGGCGACAGTGAGTTGCCGTGAGCGGAACACATCTAATAGGTCTGCAATCATATAGGCCAATATTTCCCAACTGGACACAGTTTGCCTTGAAACAGTCGTATTCGTGGCTGAAGATAAATGACGAGACAGGTCTGATACTGTATTCTGTCTGTTTCTTTTGGCAGTTATTGCCAAATAACGGTCTTCATTTGTGGTTGTAACTCGGAGACGACCTGTTCAGTAACGTCTACTTTCATTTCTATTATCTTGGAATCGTTGTCAAAGTCTAGAAATTACACTTTGTGCAATTCAAAGTTCTTCGGATACTTCCATCTGAGTACGTCCACATTCCAGATGGCCGATAATTCTACTACGTAAAATATCATCCACATGTGTTCTCTGTGTCATAACTGTTCGGTTTTGGCATTGAGAAGCTTAGAAAATGCTTGTTAAGTTTTACTTCTTTGCCACCGTTCCTTATATACGTCTCTCTCAAACTTTCGTCATTGTGACGTACTATCGGCGCCATCTGGTGGCTTTCAGGAAATTTGAATATTAGTCTTGAAGATGTGTGTGATAGTTCTGCAAGTGAAATTTTTAGTTTAGAGTTTGATTTCTATGTGATTCTGAATTATCCTTAATTTATGGACATGAGTGTATATATATATATATTAGGCATCGTGGTGAGAGACCAATTCAAGGGAAAAACTAATGTCTGAATATACCTGTCTTGTTGCTGCTAAACTCCAAATCTATCGACATGTGATTCAATGAGCATAAAATAAAATAGACAACAGGAATATACCTATATTGCAATGAACTTGGTAAGTTGTTAAAAATATATATAGACAATACATTTAATGAAAGTCTGCATATCACTCTTCCCTATGGTCATCTTCTTTGTCAATAAATATCAATTGTAACCCAGCGACATCCCTAAACTCATTCTTGAGAAATGCCAGGCACTGGAAACAGCTCTCTGCATCGCGCAAGATCCCCCTCTCAACACCAGCGAAATCCGCAGATTATAAGCACGGCAAGGGTTGCCAACACAAAAAGACAAGCTTCCATATCGTGCACCAAGGCATTGATGGAAATACGGGAAACGCCAACCTCCGCGGGCTAGTAGTAGTACGCCAGACGTGGCAGACAGATTACGGGAAGTGAATGTCAAAGTAGGAGATCGCAAGAACTGCGAAAGGAAATTACTCACATGGACGACAACTGGTAAAGCCAAGGGGATTCCCTAAATGAAGCAAAAAGATGAGGGGCTGTATCCATATTCCATTGTTTTGTGCCTACACAATATTGCACGTACAGCTATATTTGGATAAAACCCCTGATTTTTTTTGCTTCCTTTTAGGAACCACGGATTTTAAGTTGATTCTATAGGCGATCATTTTCAGAATTTTCAAGCTATGTTTTTGAAGCTTTTACAGAAGTTGCTCTATACATTTAGCTAACACAATATGCAAATGAAATTTTGATATCGTTGACGCATGTGCGATGAAAAATTATTCACTAAACTTACTCATTTTTCATACTATTTTTATTATTTTTAAATTCTGATGACAAGGTACTGTGTACAATGATGTTTGTCATATTTTCAGAAAAGAACATTATTTTATATTAAACTCTGCAAATTATAAGCAAAAAACTTTGAAAAATTTAGGACTGTTTTTATAAAAACCTTAATTTCTTTACGAGTATACATGCTATCCTTATAAAAATAAACACTACATTACAATAAGCCACTTAATCATAATGTGCAGTTTGAATGCTTTTGCTACATTAGTTTTGACAGGGTTATCCAAAAGATCTTCGTTCTTTTTCAATTTGTTGACGGTTCCCTCTTCGATTTCGGGGAAAACTCTTCGCGAAAATATATGACGCGTACTATTTTGTTTACACACCTGGAGTTTCACCACATTTCGATTTATATTTCTTTCATTACTTAATTACCAATTATGCTTAACTTTTGGACACCAATGTAGTTAAGAAGACAGATATCTCAACTGTCATCTTATTACTTTTTATTATTAACTTTTAAAAAAAATTCAGTTACAAGCAAAAATATTTAAAGCGTAAGTCCAGCAATAGAATCTTGAATATGCAACTTTTTAAAATATTAAACAGATTTTAAATACAATTAAATTAATATTATAAACTTTACACTATTAAAAACTATAAATGAGAACAAAAATTAACAATACTGTAAATAAATTGTTTTAAGTAAAAACAGAGGTAAAAAAATACTTAATTACTGAGTCCTACAGGAAGGATGCTAAAGACATCACACGAGGCGCCTCTCGGGCCAGTGAGGAGCCCTTGAATACATGTCAGAGCAACACAAGCATGTAGAATGATGGCCAGCCATTCCGCACACAGGTGGAGAGTGTAAAACAAGTCTGCAAAGGATCCTAGATTAGCAATAAAATCATCCTGAGACTTGTATTTTTTGTTTTTCTCGAAGAGCATATCCAGACTGCACATTTGTATAAGAAGGGTTTAACACCCTAGAATTCTGGCTAGAAGTACTAGGTTGTACCTGAGCAGAAGCAGTGGGGGTAGCTGGTTGATTTTGGTGAAGAATTGTCGACTTGGTTAATTTCTGTTTACGCTTATATAATTTTTCAATCCGATCAGTGTGTACAAGGAGCGGTGAAGCTTGGATATCATTTTGAGATTTAATTTGAAGTAGGGCTGGGATTTTCTGTACAGTATATGGACCCTGAATTTTCCTTTCAAACACACTAGGGAATTTTACATAAACTGTATAACTCACTTCAATTTTTGAGAACTTTCTGTTAAGACGAGATTTAGCATACAAGTCCTGACCGATATTTTCATTATTTTTGTATGCATATGAGTAGATGCTATCGCGACTTTTTGCAATATTTGTAACTTCATTACCACTAATTTGCCATGTTTGTTCATTTTTGTAGTTATATTATAATCACTTATCTCTTGACCAAAGTGTAAAACATTTTTGGTGAGAACTTAGTTGCCGGATGAATGGTCGAATTGTAAATCAATTGATGTATCTTTACAGCAGTGAAAATATCAAAACCTTGTGAAGCCATGGTTGTTATGAAGACTTGAGTATTGACTCTTTCAGATATTCCATTAGCTTGAGGGTGCGAAAGAGACGTGTGTCTGAGATAAATATCTAGCAATTTACTTGGAGTGCAATAAATCACTGGTAAATTGGCTACCTTGATCACTCAAAAAAATTTCGGGTCTTCAATGCGTGTCAGTATAGTGCATCAGAGCTTTAGAAACAGATTGAGCAGTGATATTGTTCAGAAGACCAAGGTATTTAGGTTGTGACTACATTATCTTTCGTCTAACAGATATGAATTGATTTTGAAAATTCCTTGTCTCTCAGGTGATCAACTTTATGATCATCCATGGCATTCTCCTCGACGCGTATGGGGCGATCAGTAATATATGGTCGTCCTTGTGAACCAACTCTGAGAAGGTTTGAATACTGCTAATTCAGGGACTGTTTCTTGCTACAAATTTCAATTTACCAGTATGTCAGCCGAAAAGTTAGACAGCAACCGCAGTTATAGATTTTTCTAATTTGGAAAATCGCCCTTCTTGCAGGGGTGAGCACCATAAAGAGTTTGTCTCGGCTTCAATTAAATCATCTTTCTTTTTTTTCTTAAAATTGTGTTAAAAGTAGAGTATAGTATTCCAACAAGTTGAAACAGTCTTTGGACTTTCACCAGTATTGGGCTCTCGCATTCTAAAAATTTTTGAGATTTTCCTTTACCGAGAGAGCACTCTATTTCCAACTCATTTGTAACCCACTAAATGAAATGTCAAGTGATTTACGTCACAGCACATTGCCAGATGCATATCCATGTTGTCCAAAATGACCGCCATATTGAGAAGTGGTACTGCATTAGTCTACCACCAGAGCTGTGATAGCGGATTTTTAATGACCTGTCATCGTGCACAAATTGACCAACGATAATAGATTTTAGCTTGGATTCTTGGTTCTGAGCCCATAATCGAGGGGATGCGTTAGTTTGAGTTATAGAGCACGGGCACGGTTGCAAGTAAACTGTCATTTTCGCTGTTTGGGTGGCAGAAACTTCGCCGTTCCTTGTTTGTCGTCGTTTAAATCCATAGCAATCTTCCCGATATCATGACTTTTTCGTCCAATCATGATTATTTTTTGGAAAAATATAGTCCTGTCTGGCTAGGCTTAACCTTTTTCTAATGTTTCATTCATCCTCTGCCCCCCCCCGATATATATAAAAAAAATAATCATTTATTGTTGATCTATATAGTTTAAAAATTCTGTTCCGATTACGGCTTTCTACTGATAATAAATCAATAATGAATAAAGTATATTAGGTTTCTTCCGTCAAAAATTACACTTTCCGCCCTTTGCCCCCCCCCCTTCCTCTGATCATATAGTGTTTCATATTTTTAAAACTCTTTATTTTGTTTAAATAAAATTTGTCGCATTTATTTCTGACTTATCACAATAAATAAATAATTTAGATTATCTCCAGCTTATCCGTAATATGTATGCTTCCATTCTTAGCCCCCCCCCTCTCCCATTCCCATCATGCAAATAATTTTTTTTTTAATTTTTATAAAAAAAATTCTATTTTTTTTCTCTCCAGTGACAAAAAATAATCAAATATATCAATACAAATATATCGATTTTTTATCATCTTTTATTCCGAAAAAATTTCTTCCCTCTTCCCCCCCCCCCCCTCCTCCAGCAGAATGAATTTTAAAAGTTTGAAATTCGTCATTTGAAAAGAAAACTGATATATTTGTTGCTCACTAATAAAAATAAATAATGATTAAAATCACTTCCTAACATTCCGAACTTGCGCTTCTCCATGTAGCCCCCCCGCTCCTTCCGGAATACAAAGGAGTTTTTTTTAAATCTTCTTTTTTTTATATAAAAAATCTTTTCAATTTATTGTTCCGTAGTCGCAAAAATAATTAATCATATAACTTATACTCTGTTTCTGAAATTCTCATCCAGTCTTCTCTTTGCCCCCCCCCCCCCCCCCGCCCAGTTTGCTGATTGTCAAATATTTAAAAATAGTTATTTAAAAATATTGATTTAAAAAATTATTTATTTTTAAAAATATTTATTTAAAAAAATGCCAGACCTGTTTGTCATTAATACATGAAAAATAATCTTAATTATCGTTAACCTACAATCATTTACGCTTTTTATTGATAATGCTGATATTTTGAAGAAGTAAAATTTTTATATTTGTCAAAAATTGTTCTTATTAATGTAAGGCATGACTATATGCTAACAATATTTGTTTTAAAACATGTTTTGGAATTTTTTAATAACGTTGTAAGTACTAAAATTAGCTCTGTTTCAGGCGGAATACTGTTTGTGTCGGATTCGAATTCAAATATTACCGGTTCAGATCGATAAAAAACATTTATGTTGGATTCCGATTTGAATAAACTTTCGTGTTCAGGTAAAATACAACCCGACCCATTCAAAAATCTAGTCTCGCTGCAAATTTAACATACATTTTTATTTGTGCAGCTTTAAGCGTTGCGCAAATAAGCAAAATTATAATATTTTTTTTATAACGTTGCAATATTATAATTTTTCAACATTACAATTTAAGCAATATTATATCATTTTAAACACTCTTACTTTCCTTTGCGTGAAATTTTATATCATCACGAAAATTGAAATGAACTTGAAACGATTTTTCCCATTGACCATAATGTAATAAAATACTTTAGACTGTCTATGCAAATGAACTATAAATTCTACATATTTCCTTTTCAATAGCGATCACGGTGTAGTACACGTCAATAACATATAAAAAATGCTACGAGCATCAGAGTTTATTTACAAGAGTTAGAACTCGGCTACACAAACCGGAGTCAAACATTTTTCATCTACGTTACAAAGTATTAACCAGTAAAAAAAATCCTGCTTTAAGCATAGATTGTAAAACACTATCCAAATTACGGTGTGTCTATCTCGGAATACGTAGATTGGGACTGTAATCCAAGCGTAGAAAATAAGGTGATCCTGTTCGTGCTATATTTTGCGCACTGGAGAAGGACGTGGTCAGAAGTCTCGGGGACACAGCATAGAGAACACAGTGGGGAAGGCACCAGATTCATACTGAAGAGCCGGGAGCTAGTCGGCCAGGTACGGGTACGCCACCGAGAAATCCAGATGTCCTCACGACGATGGCAGGTCCACTGTCGAAAGGCATTGTCCTCACTAAGATGAGGGAAATCGGAGCAATAATCGCTGTTTACCCAGGCATACGTCTTTTCAGCTATCCATTCACGACGGATTTGGGCACCAAGGCCTTCAGGAGCGACCCAGTTCAGGGTGCGAGTAAGGTACGGGCCATTACGAGCCAGGGAGTCGGCCACCTCGTTAGGGGCCCTTGTGGCCAGGACACCACACAAGATTAAGAGACACACTATGGAGAGAAAGGAGCTGAGAGATTGTGTTATGCAGGAGTGTGATTACTCTAGGAGAGCGAAGAAAATTGTTTTTCAGTGCAGAGAGAACAGAGCGGCTGTCAGTGAGCAGGAAGTAGCGACCATTCTCTTTCACATAGGAGGTTAGAGCGATGAAAATGACTAAGGCCTCGGCAGTGAAGACAGAGTTGAGATGATGTACATGCATGGCGATATTGGATCCGGAGAAAGAATTGTGAACAGCAACGGCTGTTTTGGCGGAGTCTTTGGAGGCGTCAGAGGAGAGCAATACAGTGTTTGACATCGAAGCGCTCCACGACTTCCAAGCTTGGTAGATGGCCTCCGAAGGGAGAGAAGTATTTTGGTAGGGAAGACCATCCAAAAGGATATGGCAATCTGAGTGAAGAAAAGGGTGGGATGTTCACGAGAACTTGAGTATATCGTTAGGACCTAAGTTGTAAGTGATCAGAAACTCAACAGCAGCAGCCGAAAGATGTCCAGAAGCAGTGGACAGGTCAGACGAGAAAGGGGGGTGTGGGAGAGAAAGGTGGCGAGCTAGGAACCTATTGGCAATGCAGCGGATGCGGCTGACCATACTGGAGGCGTTCGCCTCGCGGCGAAGGAGAGGAAGTGCAGTGTATCTCGGAAGGCCGGTGGCAACTCGTAGAGCAGCATTGAAAGTGACCTCAAGAGAGTTCAAAGTTGAGGGGCAGACCTTGAGAAAAAGAGGGCAGACATATTCGAGGAGACTCCGAACAAGAGAGTCAACGATACGCAACATATGTACCGTATGAATGCCGTTATTGTGCGAGGCGATGGCTTTCAAGTAGTTGAGCCTCTTAAAGGCCTTGGCACGAAGGTAAGAGAAATGATAATTGAACAGGAGGGACCTGCCGAACCAGACCCCTAGAACTCTAACAACGGGACTCCACTCAAGTTCAAGGCCCCTGATATTAGCTTTTGATTCAAGAGGCCGACGGCGGGAGAAATCAATGGCGGTGCACTTCTCAGGCGAAATGGAGAGGTGATGAGCAGAACACCACTGAACGAGCCGGTCAATGCAGTTTTGGAGTTTGACCAAAGTGCGCAGAGGGTCTTCCCCCAAGGCGTACATGAAAATGTCATCTGCATAGATCAGAAGATGGACTCCACACTCCAGGATCTCTAAGATATCGAAGGGGAAAATCATAAAAAGAAACGGGGAGAGGACACTACCCTGCGGTAAGCCTCTCCTACATGGACCATGGTTGGAAAACTGAGACTTCCACCGAACGTGGATAGAGCGCTCCGTCAGAAATTTGCAATCCAGCGGCCAGCTTTGCCCCGGATACCAAGGTGAGCAAGCTTTTAGATCAGGCCGTCGATCCAGACTGAATCGTAAGGCGAGCTGATGTCAAGACATACCGCAAGCGCAGTCAGACGGGAGTTGCGAGCTCTTGATATGTCATCAAAGAATTTAAACAAAGCGGCCGTAGAGTCCTTGAAAGGCATAAATCCGTAGTGCGAAGCCTGAAAGAACTCGTTGTTCCCAGCCCAGAAGATAAGGCGGTGGAGAAGGAGACGTTCAAAGAACTTCGAGCACACGGCAGTCAGCGCAATGGGACGATAAGAAGAGACCAGGCGAGAAGGCTTTTGCCAGGCTTGCAGATTGGGATGATGGTAGCTTCCTTCCACTCAGAGGGCACGGTACCAGAGTCCAAATGCTCGTTATAAAGGGTGAGAAGTTTCTCCAGATTTGAGTCGGAGAGGCCTCTGAGTAATTTAACGGATATCCCATCACGCCCAGGAGTTGTAGGACGAGTCCTCTGGATGGCGAGACTTAGTTCATTGAGGGTAAAGGGAGCGTCGAGGCAGGCGTCCCCATCGCTAATGTCATAAGGAATGGGAACCAAAGGATCATCTTGGCTGAAAGCTTCAAGGAAAAGGTCTGCTTGGGCACGCCAGGAAGCGACAGGGCCCCCGTTCCACAAAATGTTGTCGCCAGGTGGGGTATCTTTGCGAGCCAGATTTTTGAGCAATTTGAAGATTTGGCCATTCGAACCCTGAGAGCGACAAGTCCTGTCGCAGAAGCTGCGGGAAATCTGTTTGATGTAGCGCCGGAGCTTGCAGGCAGTTTGTTTATAGAGAAACCACATCTCCTTGGAGCAGCAAGATCTTGCGAGGCGGAGGTAACGACGTTTGATTCCAAGTAGTTTACGACATGTGAAATCCCACCAAGGAGCATTGTGACGAGGCACACGGCGAACAGAAATGGAGCACCTGGAGATTGCCACTCTACAAGAGTCCGAAAAGGAGTCGTAGGTAGAATATGAATTGAAGTTATCTAGAGCCGGATTTAGAAGACAGCCGGCCGAGGTCCAGTTGACAAAGTGGCGACGGGGGTCGACGTGAGTATCGTGCCCGCCAATCTGAATAATTACGGGCTGGTGATCAGAGTCAAAAGGATCCGGATGCACCGAACAGGAAAGCGAATCAAAAAGGCCAGGAGATGAGAGGGTGAGATCAAGAAGGGAAGGGGCAGTACCAGGTACAATACGAGTTGCGCTGGACGCAAGGGCGGCGCCAGAATTTGCCCGACGTGGGGGCACCGTATCCCCGACAGGGGGCCAAGTTCATAACATATATTAGAGGTCCCCGCGTGCTGGGCCAGGTCCTAAAAATTGCGTGGGCAAAAATTTCAAGGACCCAGTTCGTAAAAATAAATTAATGTTCCGGTCGGCGTAAAATTTAAAAAGTTGTCCTGCTTATATGGTCTAGCAAGTATTATATATGATAGCCCCTTCCCCTCCCCCCCCCCAAAAAGTTAAAATCTCGACCCGACTTGACTCTATTTCTACAAAACATGAATTTTTACTTCGATATGGTTATAAACTGTTTTACACGAAGAGTTCTGATCAAAAAGAATTAATCTTTTTTTTTTTTTAACTATTTGGAAAATAGTTGTTGATCTCGGTGGAGAACTGGAAAATCTGAAGCAGATCTGAATCTTTTTATTGGTTGAATTCCGGAACTTATTTTATTTTATTCGTTTTGTGATTGGTCCATATTTAATGTCCAAAAATGGAATACTTCTGTTGACACGATGACAAAAAAAAGTAATAAAAACTTTTAAAATATTGATAATTTGAAAACAAATTGTGATAAAGTTTGCAAACAAATTTCATATAAAAGAGCATTTTTTTCTCTATGTCACTGTGTAAAAATTTAAAATGAGCGATATTTAGAAGTTTAAAAATTCGCAGTTCCGAAAATTGTAAAACTGAAATTTCATTTAAACCTTGTTTATGTTGGGCCCAGGAATATTAATGTTTAATCCATGTCGTGCGTAATATATGAGGCGTAATAATCGGTGCTCTACTGTATGTATTACTGAATGCAAAAATACAAATGAAAAACTTACATAATTTTTTTAAGAAGTTAAATTATTATTATCAACAAAATTACGAATTCTGCGTATAAAGAAGTTTTAAAATTAAAGCACTCGGATAAAAATATCAAATTACATACAAACGCAAAGAAATAAGAAATCATTTGAAATTACTCGTATGAAAGACTGAAACTTTTTATGTATTGCAGAAAAATATTATAGTTCACACATTCGTAAAATGATTGAACTCATAAAGTATTTATAATTAATAGAAATAATTCAAATGCAAAATTTGCAAAATCATAAATTTCATTGTTTTATAGTCAGATTCGTTCTTTAAAAGGTCATTGTAGCATTGTTCTTACGGTTACTGTATGATTAATTATATAATTTTTGTAAAAAAAAAAAAAAAAAAAAAAAAAAAAAAAAAAAAATTGACGATTTTGATATTTTTAAATAAAAATACTAGATTAGGAAAAAAAATAACTCCTTATATCTGTGATCAATGGACAAATGTCGATAATAGGGTACTGCACCTTATGTATCTCTGAAATATCCTTCAAGCCTATCAGAGCAGATGTTTTTCTAGTAATTCCCACAGCAACATTGAGATGTATAAAGGTTCTTTTTACAACCAATCAGCAAGAATACGTTTGCTGGAGTTAAACAACATATTCATCGATCTCTTTATCATTCCAGCAGTCGAAAAGTTTGTTTTATATTAACTTGCAGAACAGAATTTGAAAACTACTCAAAACAGATAGGCATGCATTTCCTTTTGGTGAACCGCAGCTGTTCTTTGCAGGTTGAACATCGTTAGATTGATATCTAAATAAGAATACAAGTATAAAGAAACAACATACTTGGCTAGAACAAAACCTGTATAAAACTGAAATTTCTTTCATATCCTTTTTCGTTAAATCTGAACACGTTGCTGTACTAAATACTAATTTCCTTGAAATGAAATTGAAAGTAATTAATCGAACTAGAATTTTTGAAATATGTAAATTTTAAGAGTTTATAAGTACCGCGTTTACTTTTTTCATCATTTTCTAATTTAGTCATTTTTGAGAAAATGTAATTATTTTATAAACTCTCAAAAAACATTTCGCAAAAAATAAAACATACAGGCAGTAAGTTGCTGGAATGCACGTGTGGTTGGAACGGATCATATTTTCTGTCTTTTGATTGTAGAATTTTTTAAAAAATTGAGATTTGATTCATGAATTTTTCATATTTTGAGAGAAAATAGAGATAAGTAAAAGATCAGTTTATAATAGAAAATCCTAGTACACAGCGTTGTTGCACAGTTAATTAAACAGTCCTTTAATAAAAAAAAATGCATCTGTAGATATTGGAGGATTTCAGGTAGTTTTAGCATTAAATTGATTAATTTTCTTTATTTTCGAAAAAATGTTCAAATTAAAGCAGACTTTTTTAGCTATAGAAATAATAATAAAACCAATGGGGGAAAATATCTTAAATTTCCATTTTGTTTTAGAGTGTATATTGATCAAATGCACAAAGTGTGATGTTCCAAATTTTGATAAGATCAAAATTTAAATCTGAAACAAAAACTTTAACACAAAATTTCCAAGAGAAATGTAAGTGAAGTGAAAAATTGTAAAATAGTTGAAATAGTTGGGAATCTAAAAGTGAATTATTTTAATATCAGCGAAAAGCGATCTGCAATTATAAATATATCGCTGATTCGAACTGCGGGTTATGCATGAGATCTAGCTGCGGGTTAGAGGTCTGCGAGGACCAAAATTTCCCGTTCAACATTGCCGAAGCATTCCTTTGATTTTCATCTTTTCTATTATTTTAATTAATTTCTGCCTTCTGACATAAGATTTTTTTTTTTTAATTTTGATCTTAGATTTCTCATTTTTACATATTTATAGATAAAAGGGATTTAAATTCCATTTCTAACACGAATAGTACTAAGCAACACCAATGCCAGAATATCCATGTAATTTGACGAACATGCTGCTTTAGGTGTGAGTATTTCAGGTATTTGGTGTTTTTTCTGTATTTTTTGCGGGAGGTGGAGTAGAAATGGCTAAATTAAAGTGCAGTTTTTTCTGTTTTTACGGAATCTAATCAATGGGGGGGGGGATATTTCAATTCACGGATTGTTTACCGAGCACGGAATCCTCCGCGGAATGGGTTATACCTGACCTGAGCTAATTAATTATATATCCATTCAACCTGAACCAGTTTAAAAAAAATAACCCGAACTTGACAAAACTTCTATCTAAAATCAACCCAACAAACACATAACTTGTGGGCCATTAAAGGTGTCGTTAACGTTGGCCCAAAGTGTTTGGTGACGGCCTGCCATCCTTTGCCGTAACGGCTCCGTCAAAAAACTGTCACGCCGGCCAGAACGCGGGCACAAGATGAGGCCCACAAATGTGCCATAAACTATTTATCAAAATATCAGACAGCCTCAAACTTGCCACAGTTATTCTTTTAAAGGCCATTAACAATCGGAGCTAGCCATAAGTGTGCCCTAGCCATGCCATTTGTGTTTTGTAAGAATTAAGTTTAGCCAAAAGCTGCTCACAAAAGAGCCCTTTATGATTTATTCTATCCAAAAACCTGCCACTACCATGCCATAAAAATTATTGAAGCATAAATTCAAAATCTATTTAATAAAAAATATCTATTAAAGAACTGCTTGAATGATTAAATGTTTTTGCATGAAAAATAAATATATTAAGAATAATTTAGGTATAATAAAATATATGTATATATAAATTTACTTTTCTTGAATTTTCGAAAATTTTCCAAAATACAATACTTCGCATATTGAATTTAATAATTTGTTTATTTATTCTATTATGCATTAAATATATATATATAAATAATGCAATTTATAAACAGTTGCATTTCATATACAATTTGAAAAATAAAATTAGTATGCCTAACATTGTATTTTCAATAAGCTCAAGATAAATAAATTTATACATTTTTGAAAAATGAACCGAAATCATTATTACTATATTTATTTTTCATGAAAAAACATTTGTTATTCAAGCAATTATTCAACAATTATTTTTTATTCAACACATTTTGAACTTGCGCCTAAATAACATATATTCTTAATATGATTTATTATGTACTTTATATTAAAATAGATCTATTTTATGTATGTATGTGGTGTTTTGTTTAGCTTATTGTTAAGTCTGTCCATTCATTAAAGTACATGAAATCACAATTTTTGCATCATTTTCAAAAAAAAAAAAAAAAAAAAAAAAAAGAAAGAAAAAAAAGAAAAAATAACACAGCTATTTAAAAATAAATAAAATATACAGTTTGATGTTTACATAAGTCACGAAACTTTTTTTTGTATACATATATATATATATATAGATAAAATCATGTTTCGTATTTCGAAAGTATTTCGAGCAATTAATATTGACTTTTTCCTTTACTCAATTTCTTTTTTGCATTAAAATTATTTAGTTGTTGCTTTTAATGGCATTTTCACCACCGATAAATTATTATCCGGACTTAGAGGAGGGGAAAAACCCTTTTCTTTGAAAGTTGAATAAAAAAGAAAGAAAAATCATATGGAAACAATTTTAATTAAACTAATATATTAATAAAGTAGTATCAAAAATTCACAATGTTTAAAATCGATTTATATAATCCCCACTACAAAACATTTATTGAAACAAAAAAAATCAATTTACTGCTACAAACTAAATAAAATTTTGCATTATTTTGGAGAAAACTATAATTAATAAATATTAAATAAATGTTATTCTACCTTTTCGTAAACCAAGATATGTTTAAAAATCAAAAAGTAGCAGATAAAAGCTACTTTGCGTCCTCTAAAATCATAAAAGCTAATAATGCTAACGTTTACTTTTTTTTATGCCGTTCCAATACAAAAAAAAAAAAAAAATACAATAAAATGATGCAAAAAAAATTTCAGAGTTAAAAATCTTTAATGAATAGACAAAAAATTAAGACTTACAATATTTTCCGTGTAAATACCTCTTACTTTAAGAGATAAAGCGACCACAAGCTAGCACCTGCGAGCTAGCGATGCGACCGGCAGGAATGAAGTCCAAATAACAAATAGATACTTGACAACATCTGGGTGGTCAGAGGGGTGGGGGGGGGATGAATCAGCGAAAAATAAGAGGTCACTGGCGTGCCCTTGAAAACCGTGAGAGAGGGAGGAAGATGGGAAATCTTTTTACAACCCTTTTTTAACGAGACGTTTCTCAAATTTACAAACAACTCTTCAGAATTTCAAGTACAGTAACTCTGCCTAAAGCGAATTAGATTGGAATCGAGAAAATTTCCCGTTGTAGACAATATTCCGCCTTAAACAAATTTTACTCTGTCTGTAGATTCGCAGAGACTTGAAAATTTTTCCGAGATAGATTTCCGTCTTACACAGTATCCGCCTCACAGAGGTATTACTGCAGTTGAATCACCTTTTTATAAATAAAAGATATGATGTTTTGAAACAAAACAAAAAAATCATATTATTGAAGTAAAAGTTAAAAAATATGCACACCTATAAAATATTTTTATCACAGTTTTAGGCATACATTTATTTCTCTAAGAAAACAATTTCAAGAAATGATAATACGACCTTTAGTGAATTTAAAGAAATCATTGAAAAATCCTTCCTTAAACTGAGATTCTAGTGGGCTAAGGTTTTAAATTTAAAAAAAAAATGTTTAAAAAAATGTTTTTTTTTTTTTTTTTTTTTTTTTTTTGCACCACTCAATGGCCCGAAACTTTATGACACATTTTGTATTTTTAAGTTGAATGTTCATTAAAGCGATTTTTCATCGAGCAGTTTTCCTTTTAATTTTTTTTTAAATATATGCATGAATTACATATTGTTGAATTTTTATGATTTCCATTTTTCACCATTTCCTGCGCTGTCGCGTCCGGATACTTGGTACAAAACCTCAAACTTGACAGCATATTGTAAAAGAGCTGCTACCTTTTCTGAAATTTACTTTTATAGAAGGACGTTTTTCTATTTTAATATTTATTTTAAATTATTTTAATCTATTTTAAATATTTTTCCCTTTTCTTTCTATTGTTTTTTAATGATGAGTGTAAAAAGGCGCCGTTGAACAAAAATGTATGGAAGTGTGGATACCATTTCAGATATACACATTTATAAAGAAATGGAAAAAGTTGTTTGATTGCAAAAACAATTTTCATTCATTTCTGTACAAAAATATTTAAATGCATAAGAAAGTAATTTATGTAACAAAATGTATCAAAAGCATGTTTTTACGCAGGAAAAAAGTAAAACACTTTTGATACAAAATAAACAAAAGAATAAAAAAAATGTATTGTTCTACTGAAACATTATTCATTTTAAGGGAAAATTATCAGCCCCATAACCTCTGCCTTCCAACCCGCTTGCAGAGGCAAAAAAAATCAAAATTCCCTTTTTTTTTTAAACAATTTTTCCATTTTTGAGTTAAAAAAAAAAATAAAGCTTTCCTTTTGCTTTACAGATAGGTGTGGGGGAGGGGAGAGACAGAGACGATTTAGGCACAATCTAAAGGCTTTTTCTATTTTAATATTTATTTTAAATTATTTTAATGTATTTTAAATATTTATTTATATTATTTTAGTTATTTTTTTATAAATAATGAACGCAAAAGGGCACCTGAAGAAATTATTTGGAATATGTATACATTTCGGGAACAATATTTATTATTTATAAAAAATATTTTTAAATTAAATAAAATTATGTCATGTGTTTAACTGTCTTAAATATAAACCTTACAACATATTTATATGTTTAGCAAAACTCGGATTTGAAGTAGTTTTTGAAAGAAATGAAGACCAATAATACCCTTTCTCTTTTAAATAAAAATGCTGGTTAGATTATAATGGCCCTCTGCTTTCTAAAGTATGAAACGCCATTACACTATTGCCAGAAATTGACCCTTAGGAGTTGGCCGGCAAAGTAAATGTAACTGTTCTCTCATCGCCGATCCGTTACTGGCTCGGCGGTAGCTGCCGCAACTAGCGGCGGGTCATTTGTGGTACCGCATTGTTTTGTTACAAATGGCCTTAACTCCTTCTGGCCGCAATGAATCGCCTGTCGGCCGTAAGTCATGTGTTTGTGGGGTTTGCAAAATTATGGCCCAGTTTTCCCAAGTAACCTTAAATATTGTTTGGAAATTCCGGTGGTAAAATCTTTTGGTAACGCTTCTTCGCGATAAACATTTAACTCTAATTATAATATTAACTTTGTTTTATTTCTTTTATTCAATTATTCTGCATACTTTTTTTAATTACATTGATATATTAAATGTGTATTGTAGGCCGCCGATCGTCGCAAACATATTTGCAGCCCGCGAGGGAAAAAGTGCGAGTATGGCTGCGTTAGAGCATAGCAGATGTGATTCTGCGACAAGCAAGGATGATGTGCTGCATCAGATTAGCTGGAGAAGTAGGCTCAGTCACACAGACCTATGCTTCGATGTATCCCGAGGCAGAATACCATTGAAGTCAAGTCCGACGAACACGGTGGACATTTTACCGGACCACCAAGTCCAATGATCTGTTGACCGAAATCAGTTGCCAGATACTCACGGGTGTATGATGGGTTATGCGGAAGGCCCCCTTCATGTTGAAACCACTCTCTGCACGTATGTCGGAGAGACGTTCTTCATACAGTGACGTACTGTGTTTTGTAGTAGGTGCAGGTAACGATCGTTTATTAAAATTCCATTATACAAGATGGGTCCAACAATCTGAGATACCCATACACCGCACCACACCTTGGTTGACCAGCGTACCTGGTGTCGTACTGTGCGAGTGATGCACATCTTGTACGTTCACAACGCCATTCCGTGTAAATGTTGACTCATCCATACACGGAATGTCGCAAAGAAACGACTGATGTTCCTCCAAAGTTTTAAGAAAAAATTGCAACAATTAAATCTTCGTTCATGGTCACTAACATCAATGCTTACAAAAGGCGCACCATGCGCATGTAACAAATGCCAGAGATGCTGACACGTGTATCCATATGGCTTGCTTATTTCCATCGTGCTCAGTTGTTGATTTCAAAGGAAGAATGCCAGCATCATCTCCGGTATTACTGTAGCACTACACCTTTCCTGTCGACATGTTCTGGGTCGTGGTGTAACAGAGCCGGTCTCTCTAAGACGGTGCAATGCGTTAGTTAGTTTCAAGTGTTGGATGTTGCTCCCTAGGAAAATGTTCTGAATAAACCCTCGCTCTGGTCACCTTTGACATTCTTCATAAATATTTAGTCATATTGCGTGTATGTATAGTAAGTTATCACGATCTTAGCACTAATTAGCAAGTCTAATGCCAGTGGTTCGTGTTTTATCCTGAACGTGTTGGGCTGCGGTACTATTCTATTTGTATAATCCAGATTTAGATGCTCTTTATGGTTCAGCTGATTATTTGCATTCCGCTGTCATTTATCTAGTTTTTAAGGAATATTTTATTTTACTGATGTCGATTCTACTGCTCGTTTTTGAAAGCAGTGCTTAGCATTCAAGGACGATTCTACTATAGAAAGAGGTATTGCGCTGATATGAGTACTTTCCGAAGTTCTAATTCGTTCTTTTTTTATACGTCGTTACTAAAACGGGGACTCAACCTAGCGTATCTAAAAATCTCGACTCAACCCTATTTTGACAAAATCAAAATATACCTGACGCACGCGCAAAGGAGCAAAGGGTTTTGCTCGAGTTTAACAAACAATACCTACTTTGACTTTTGAATGTTATTTGACCCCCTCTAAATGTTGACTCAAATTTTTAGAAATAACTCATTGGTTATGATTAATATTTGATTATTCTGATATGGTGGTACCGGCTAACGTTGGTTTCGCCGTAAAAAAGGAACATTAGATGCTGATTTAGATATCCAATTACTTTAATTCATTTTTTTTTACCAATCTGTGGACGAAAGGCAAAATCATGTGCAAAAATCTCAAACTTTGAAATTTAGTAACTCTGACAATTTTTGTCGTACAGAAAGAGGTAAAACTTTTTGTGTTACATCTCGTCACCTCAGAATAATATGGTTTTATCTGTATTTTTGAAAAAAGACTTATCGATGCAGATTGGTTCTATTTGTATCTATGAAGGCAATTTTGCATAAAAAAGATATTATGTATAATTTAACTATGGCATTACAATAATATTATATCATTATTTTAATCCAGATATGCCTACATAGATACAAATAGAACATTTCTATATAAACAAGTCATTTTTTTTTCAAAAATACAGATAGAACCTTATTATTCTCAGGTGACGATCTGTTATATGAGTAAATATTTACTAAATATAACTTTAGGGACCGGAGGACCGTATAAAGATTACATTTTGCAATTTTTATAAAATTGATTTTTTTTTTTTTTTTTTTTTAAGTCACAACATGAATATTTACCTCATTTGAAACATTTTTGCAATTAGGACTGTGTCTACAACTAACGGTTGAAAAATTAATGGCCGGCGATAGATAACATATTGCACCCTGTATGCAAAGTGTCATAACTAGATCAATTGAAATTTACACAGTCCGGAAACAGTTTTCATATTTACTGAAAAACTTTAATTGTTTTAAAGTATGTCACTTTTGAAGCAATACGCTGGCTGATAAATATAATGGGCTTATAAATTCTTTCCGATACGCATATACAAATGTTTTATTCTTCTTAGTAGATTTTAGTTATTAATAAAATGGACTTAAAAGATGACGTATCAGATTTTGGTTTGGATTGAATCCCCAACTGAAATTTTCTCTTTATATAATTATTTCTGAACTAAATCATAGAGACGATTTGAAAACTTTTGAGTAGTTGAAGGATGCAAATAATTTTGTCTAATTCTGTAGTTAATGTAGAAGGAAAATAAACGTTCTCAATCGCATGAAGGTGTAAATAGCCTCGTAGCGAAAATTTAATGTTAAATATATACATTATTTCCAATCAATTGACGACTTTTTTCTTCGTCAAACGATGATACTTGAAATTGCATGCAGCGATCTTTGTTTTATTATCCTTCCAAATTTTGGACATTACGAGGATTTGACAATACAATGTGTTTATGACATGTGTTAGTATAACAATATGTGTTTAAAAGTTCATTCAAGTGGGAATTAAGTAAGCTCATAACATTTTTTAATAGTGAACTATTAAATTTAAATATATAAATTATACTTTGTTTAAATTACATTACAATAATTTTATATTAAAACTGACACATTGTAACATAAATTTTAAAAAGTTTCAAAATGAATTGAATGTATCATAATTACTCTAAATATTTATAAATTCAAAATTTAATTTCATCCACTGAAATAGACACTATACTTTAAAAATATTTTATGTAAAATTAAAAATATTGAATACACTTTATTTTATTTTATTGTTTAAAAAATCATAGAATGAGAAATTGGGATGAATAAATAGAATTTTCTGTGTATGATATGAAAATTTAGTCAGAATATAGGGGAGAATATTAGAAAATAGCTAAGTTAAAAATATTAGAAAGCATTAAATATAAATGAACACGCACAATACAGAGAGAAAAATACATCTAATCTAGAAAATTAAATATCTTTTAGAGAAACAAGTGTAATTGGGATTATTAAATATCCCCCCCAATAAAAAAAAAATATATACATATATATATAATTAGTCATTTTTCCAGTTTTAAGTTTTCTCTCTTTTGACGCATTTTTTAAAGATATATTATTGTTGTGTTGAAATAAAGGCCGATGATGTTAAAATGAAGTTATAATTGTTATGTCTTGGTTGGTTGGTTCTGCCTGTACCATCAACGTTAACTAAAAGTCAATGGGTAGACCCAATTTAAAAAATGTAAAACATGTGATCGTAAAATGCCAAAAATGGATGGCTGAGGAATTGCGTTGTGTTTAATAATTCAAATACTTTCCAAAAATAACTCAGGTATAAGCAAAGTTTTACTTCCGTGGGTTAAGACTAAAACTGTGGTCAAATATGAAGTGACTCAAGACATGTAGTTCGTTCGAACATAAAAATTTATTTAAAACTTAATTGCAGTCCAAACTATATTTTAGGCACCGTGGTGGAATTAAATCAAGGGGAGATAAATACTTGAATTATTGTTTAACTAAGTTTGACGACCTACGTTTCAGTCAGCAAAAATAGAACACTTATGCAGCGGGCATAAAATAACTTAGTACAATTTAGATAAGGTATAAAAACGTATTTAAGAAAAATCCAAATGTCACCTTTTTTGTCACGGTAATCCCTATAAAGATAATCCCAATTCAGCGGCTTTCCAAGCACATTTTTGATAGGTGCAAGGCACTGGAAAAAGGCTCGCTATTCTGTAAAACTTGCCCTCACAAGAGCACCAAGGATTGGCTTTCTCTGTCTCTGCCCCTGACACTAGCGAAACCCTCGGATTATATGCACGGAAGGGTTGCCACTCTAGAAAAGGCAAACTGCAACATCGTGCGCCAAAATATTGAAAAAAACCCGGGAACCGCCAACATCCACAGGCTAGCATGCCAAATGTGGCAGGCAGACAACGGGAAGTAAAAGTTAAAGTAATTAAACTGGGGATTGCAAAAACTGCGAAGAAGGAATCGCATAGGTAACCGCTAACTAAGTGCGAGGGGGGAGGAATGGACAAAAAGCGAAGCCAAGCTTGAGTTCAGAGGAACTCAAGTCGGAAAACAAAGTAAAAGGGGGGGGTAAACCAAGGTACATAGGTCGTGAATACGACATACACCAGGACAACGGAGAAAAAAAAAGGGATGAATGAGTGAAGGAAATACCTACGCTCATAAAGACTTTTTTTTTTTTTTTTTTTTTTTTATAAAAAGAGAAAAACACGGAATGGGGATATTCCACCACAATGCCTTTACATTCACATAAATTTTTGTAATTTACAGCAACATATTTAGCTAAAGAGCAGTGCATATTGACAATGCGAACAAAAAAAATCATTATACAGATTGTAAGTTGTATGGACTTAACCACACAACACCTGCACGCGAAGGGAAAAAAAAATTCATTGGATCCAGACACAGTAGCGAGTCGGTACAACACTGGCCGACACTTGTACGTTAACACATAAAAGCTACTTATAACACTATAAATAAAAAAAAAGGATCATTAACATTTACATATTTTTCTTTTTCCTTAAGGTAACAATAATCAGAATATATATAAGTGACATTATAAATGATCATTAAAAAAAAAAACTGTAAATGTGCTAAAATATACAAACAGCAAAAAAAAAGAATTTTTAATAGGTAAACAAAATAATGAGGTTATTCGGAATGAAACAAAGATATTTAACAAATTTTGAACTGGTGCACCATAAAGAGTAACTCTGCAAAGTAAAAATTTTAAACCTTATGAAGAATGCCGAAAAGTGCCTAGGACTTTAAATTTAGATAATCTAAACAGCATAAAATTTAAACTAAACAACCCCATTTATACCTGGTAAAAAAAACAAAATTTAACCTTATAAAAAACTTTAAAAGTTATACCACAGTACGCAGTCGAGTCAATATGAATAACAGTTGCATGGTATGAAAAACATACCGTTTGTCAGAATGTACAGCAATACAAATGCTTAAAATTAGAATACGGAAATTAAAACTTTAAACAGCAATAGCTAATTACAAGCAAAACCGAAATGCTCGAACGAAATTTGAACTTTGTAACAGAGAGGTATCATTTTAGTAAAGGAGCCTGGTAAAACCCTACATTTAAAACAGTAAAGGGCTTTTTACAAAACAAAATTACTACAGAACCTTGCAGGAGTGAGATAAATTACTACTTAGATTATATTCAATATTTACAGACAGATAAATCTTACACAAAACAGTCTCATTTTTCTATCATCGATGAAACAATGCAAAGAAGCCGCCTGGGACTTTTTTTTTTTTTTTTTTTTTTCAACCAGCTAGGTAAGGGGACAACTTTTAATTAAGTAAAAAAAACAAAACTCGGTTATAAGCAAAACTATTTAAAGTATAAATGCAGCAGTAGAAACCCAAACATGCAACTTGCAAAAAAAAAAAAATTTTAACAGGTCTTAACTAACTTTAAATTAAAATTATAAATTTTAACCACTTAAATTTACAGAAATACAAATGAGAACCAAACTTAGAAATACTGTAAAGAAAACAATGGGTTTAGATAACAGATTAAAAGAACAAAAATAAAACTTGATGATACTTATTAGAGAGAGTCCTACAGGAAAGGTGGAAACGACATCGCACAAAGCGCCTCTCGGGCCAGTGAGGAGCACCTGTATATATGTCACAGCAGCACAAGCATGAAGAAAGGTGGCCAGCCGATCCGCACACATGTGGAGACTGTAAGACAACTCTGCAAAAAAATCCTTGATTAATAAAGAAAATCATTCTAAGGCTTGGATGTTTTACGTCTTTCTCGAAGCGCATATCTAGGCTGCACATTTGTATTAGGGTTTAAAACACTAGAATTCTGGCATAAAGCGCTAAGTTGTACTTGAGGAGGAGCAGTGGGGGTAACTGGTTGACCCTGGTAAGGACCTGTAGACCTCAATTTCTGTTTACGCCTGTGCAACTTTTCAATCCGATCAGTATGTACAAGGAGCGATGAAGCATGGGCATCGTCTTGAGACGTAATTTGAAGTAGGGCTGGAGAGATTATTTTCTGTACAGTATAGGGACCTTGAATTTTCTTCTCAAACACACCTGGAAATTTCACATAAACTGTATCACCCACTTCAATTTTTGAAAACTTTCTGTTAAGACGGGATTTAGCATATAAGTCCTGACGGTTATTTTCATTGTTTGAGTATGCATGTGAGTAAACCTTTTCGAGACTCTTTGCAAAATTTGTAACTTCTTTATTACCACTAATTTTCCATGTCTGATTCCCTTTATAGTTATAATATATATCACTTATCTCTCGACCAAAATGTAAAAAATTCGGAGAGAATTTAGTTGCGGGATGAATGGTGGAATTATAGATCGACTGATGTATCTTTACAGCAGTGAAAATATCAAAACCCTGAGAAGCCATGGTTGTTATAGAAGATTTGAGTATTGACTCTTTCCGAAATTCCATTAGCCTGGGGGTGCGAAATAGACGTATGTCTGAGATAAATACCCAGCAATTTACTCAAAGAGTGCAACAATTCACTAGTAAATTGGCTACCTTGATCACTCAAAAAAATCTCGGGTCTTCCATGCGTGGCAATATAGTGTAACAAAGCTTTAGAAACAGCTTGAGCAGTAATATTATTCAGAAGATATATTTCAGTATACCTTGAGAAATGGTCGGTAACAGTAAGCAGATGTGAATTCTTAATAGGTCCAAGAATGTCCATAGAGACTTTCTGATTAGGGGCCGTAGGAACAGGGGCTGGCAGAAATGGCGCCTTGTTATTTTTATGATGTTTATGTAACATGCACGTCTCGCATGATTTGACAAAATTATACACATCAGAAACAAAATGCTGCCAAGTAAAGCGCTTTCGCAAGTTCTGCAAAGTCTTATGAATACCAGCATGTGAAATGTGAGCAATAGTAAGAGCTTTTCGCTGGAGAGAAGGTGGGAGTACCGCTCTATGCAAATCAGTATTCTCATAAGAATAGTTCTTGAAAAAGCAAAGAAAACCGCTCACAGGGTGGAGATAGTATCCTTTTAGTTTTTTGCCCTTCTTGCCCCTATGCAAATCCTGAATAATTTGCTTTAATTTGGTATCCGCCAACTGTTCTTTAAGAATAGTCTCGTCCAGGATTTCTAAAATAGGATCCTGAGTATTTGGTTGATCAATAGCGTTTACAAAGTGATCAGAGCCTTGGCTAACATTTTGAAAGTTATCCCGTGATGCCAAGAATTGTGGTTGAATATCATTATGTAAATCATTTTTGCTATTAACAATTGGTAGAGGTTCTAAAGATGTAAGAAGGTCCGGATTAGTAGTGAGATCCTGAGTTAGTGGATCAGTCGGACAACGACTAAGATAGTCAGCCAATACATTTTGTTTGCCCGGAATATGTTCGAAATTGAATGTATACTGGGATAACTCCATAAGCCATCTAGTTGTCACATCAGCTGGTGAACTTGACTTTTTATATTGATTAAGAGGCTTAGCATCAGAAAGTACTGTAAATTGTTTATTAAACAAGTAATATTTAAATGACGTAACCCCTTTATAGATTGCATAAAGCTCTAATTTAATAGGTGGAAATTTCTTTTCAGATTCAGTAAGTAGTTTAGAATAATATGAAACAGGAAGTAGCAAGTCATTTCTTTTTTGCATAAGAATTGCCGAGATGGCTTGCTTAGATGCGTCAGTATTAAGGTAAAATTTTTCATCCCAATTTGGTAAATGTAACACAGGTTTCTGAAAAAAAATTTTCTGAAGAGACTGGAAAGCAGTCTGCTGCTGTTCATGCCATACAAACTTTATCTTTGGTTTAGTTACATGTATAAGTGGAGCGACGAGATCAGAAAAGGAAGGAATAAGAGCACGGTAGAACGAGCAGAGTCCCACAAAACCCTTAGTCTGTCTCTTCGTTTTTGGAGTTGGAAACTCAATTATTTTGGATATGTTACTTTCAATTGGGGAAACTTTATGATCTTTAATATTAAATCCCAAAAAATTTATGTCAGTTTGAAAAAAGGAAGACTTTTCTGGAGAAAGTGTAACATTATTCTTGATGAAAACATCTAGTATTTTATTTAATTTTTCCAACATTTCCTGAAAAGAATTCGCACCGACAACCATATCATCCTGATATGAAAAGCAAGAGTCAACACCAGACTGTTGTACAGTTGGCAAAAAAAGTATTTGTACACTCTAAAATTTTTAATTTTTAACTAAATAAAAGCAGATATTTTGTCAAAAATAGTTTTAATACAGTCTGTTTACCGTGCATTTTAAATTACATAACAGAAAATTTCGATAAAGATGTAAAAAAATTTTCTAATAGGAAAAGTTTAAAAATTTCTTGCAAAAAAAGTATTTGTACATTTCTCCATCCTGATATATACTGTGTTTTATAGTGTTTATGGTTCAAAGGACTACTTTTACAGAAGCTGTTAATAATTTTTAACTTCATATTATATTTTTCTGACATTTAATATAATTTGCTCTTGAAGTAATTAAGTATAGAACTTAAAACTAGAAAGGCACCTCTAGATAGATGAAATCCTATGATTGAGCATAATAAAAATTTAAATACGCAACAAGAATTTGTAAAAGCTATTAAATTACCATTTACAACTATTGGATATATAGTGGGACACTATGAATAAATTAAAAGCATCGAAATTCAATGAAAACCAGGACTTCTCAGCAAACTAACAATGAGGGAAAAAGGGAGTGTTGTTAAAAAAGCTTTAAAAAATCCTATGCGTTCGGTTCAAAAATTTGCTGGAGACCTTGCGACATCTTCTCGCATCAGAGTAATACCTCAAACAATAAAAAATATTCTTCTAAATGCATATTTAAAAGGAAGAACCTCAAGGAAAAATCCATTCATCAGCGAAACAAATAGGCGAAAACGCATAGTATTCGCTTTCGCATACAGAAGTAAATCATTGGATTTTTGGAAAACAGTAATTTTTTCTGATGAGGGAAAATTCGGAATTTTCTTACCACCAAGCATTCGAAAAAAATGGCGTAAAAATAAAACTGTTCTAGATCCAAAACGTATACTTCAAACTATCAAGCATGTTGGGGGAAATATTATAGTTTTGGGGTGTATAGCTTCTAATGGAGCAGGACATTTAAAATTTATTGACAATGGAAGGACAGGTTTAACATACATTGATGTGTCGCGGCATAATTTATTAAACCGTGCTAAGAAATTATGCATAGAAGAAGCTTTTAACTTTCTGCAGGATAACGACCAAAGCATACTGCTGTGATCACCAGCTCATGGTTACTACAATACTCGAAGACGACTGGTAATTTCTCTAAAATCTCTAGACTTGAATCCAATAGAAAATTTGTGGATGCTATTGGATGCAAAAATCCGAGAAAAAAAATATGTATCAGTAAAAAACAGTTTTAAAGAAGCTCTTATTGTGTCATGGAATAATATTAACCAGACCGCTACAAAAAAGTTGGTGGAATCTATGTCACACCATCTAGAAGTAGTCAAAAACACTAAATAAATTCACACAAAATATTAATTTGCATCATTTTACTAATTTTTCATTAATTATATTACATTAATATAGTGTACAAATACTTTTTTTGCATTATATTTTTGTATATTTGTTTATTATAATGTAAAAAATCGATTCGTTTAATTTTGTTTTTGCTTCTATAATAATATAATGCATTAAATTAATGTATTACAGTATTTTTTGCTTAAATCGTTTGTTTAATTTCATTATAATTTAAAAAAATGAAGTGTACAAATCCTTTTTTTGCCAACTGTATAAGAGTGTCAATCAATTCTTGAAACGTAGAAGCAGCTGTCTTTAAACCAAAAACGAGAACCTTAAATGTAAAAACTCCCCAAGGAGTTATAAATGATAGCTTATCCTGCAGTTCCTTCGGAACAGCTATTTGCCAATATGCCGACGGAAGGTCTAAGGTGGTAAAATACTTGTATTTAGATAACTGTAACAACAAATTGGAAATTTTAGGAAGGGGATACGAAGAGGGAATAATTATGGCGTTAAGTAATCTCAAATCTAAAGCAAGCCTATATTTCTGAGGCTGTGACGGATGATTTCTTTTCTTTTTAACTAACAACATGGGACATGCCCATGAAGAGTTTGACCGCCTTATAATGTTCGCTTTTAACATATCCTGAATTTGGTCAAAAGCTTCCTGTTCTAACGCTTGAGGAACTGGAAAGGGGAGTGCCTTAATAGGATGAGCGTTAAGCAAATCAATGTGCGGAGAAACCAAGTCAGTTCTCCCAATCGTATCCAACGACTTCGAAAATGCCTGGGCTTTATCACATAATAGTTTAACCAATTCCTCACGTTGTTCCTGAGTAAGATGGTCTAGATTAAAGTCATTAGGTGAAAGTTCCTTAATTCTCTTTCTGATAACCTCATCAGAAGGGACAATTAAATTACATTGATGCTGTTCCTCGTTATCAAAAGAATAATTCTGAATATCCTCATCGGTTACATTACAAACAGTACCCAATTTAGCATTTTTATTCAGATGAATATCATTATCCGAAGTGTTTTCAAGGACAATAATAAAAGAATTTTTTTTAATATGAGACAAGGAGTGTAGCGATTCATGTCCTATAATTTTTGGATTCTTAACCGTTGGCATAAAAACAAAATATTCACTTGGCTCAACTGAGAATTTAGCACGAACATAGACACACGATTTCCTGGGAATCTTAACTTTTCTAAAGTTTTGAACAACTATTTCAGGTTCACGGTTAAACGATTCATTACCATCCGATTGACTGTTATCTTGGATGGATTCAGTGGCACTGTCCGTGACATCACTTGAAACAGAGGTGTCAATAATATGACAATTGTATTCCCCTTTTTGAGATTCGTTAATAAATGGAATAACTGAATCCTGCAACAGCGCAGAATTAAACGCGGGGGTGATAGACATACCTTGTTTCAGCATAAAATCATAACCCAAAATTATTTGAAAGTCATTATCAAAACTAGCAATATAAAAGTTATGTTTAAAAAAAAGGTTACCAATCTTAAACGACAACATAATACATCCCTTAAATTCCACCGTGGAATTAATTGTCGATATATTTACTCTATTAGACAGATAACGAAACTCAATTTTATCTTTTATGGCATAAAAATGTTTAGTATCAATCAACGACAAAGTTGATCCACTGTCCAGGAGGGTAGTAACCTCAATCTTATTTAACTTTAACTGAATGCATGGGAGTCGTGCTGTCGTATGAAATGTGCTACAAATTAGATGATCAGTATTCACTATAGTCTCACTATGATCCACAAATATGTCCTCAGTTTGAGATGAACTATTTGTAAAGGAGAGACTGTCAGTTTGAACCATCTCACTTAATACCGGCTTGTTAACATGATGAGAGACCGGAGCGCCAGTTACCTCCGTCTCTCTAAGTAGTTTAAATTATGATGACGTTTGTTCGGAGAGTTCCGTTTAGACTTCGGTGACTTATCTTTAACCTTATTACTATTTATACAGCTATTTTCTATCAAAGCCTGAAATTTAAAGCAATTTTTCATGACATGACCCTTGGTTGCACAAAATGAACACGTCTCAAATTTTGCACCACTCAATCTTTGCCTAGAATTGTTATTTCTTTTATCAAAATTTCGCTGATGCCCCCGCTTTTTTTCCTGAAATATCTTACTAGGAGTAGGTTGAAATCCCTCATCCTGTGTATGACGCAAATGAAAGATCGGTTCAACCGGAGCACTGTCCGTTTCACAATCAAGTGAATAAATAACAATCAATTCCTCGGTTCTATCAATAGCGAGTTCGAGGGAGTCAACTTTTTCCTCTAATAGTCTAAATTTAACATTCTTAGGTAAATTCTTCAAAAAATAGTTAAAGGCTATTGAATCTAAAGCAATATTATCAAGTAATGGGTATGCAAATCTGCAAAGCTTGCGAATTCTACACGCAAATGCACGGGGGGTTTCATTAACGAGCATTGAACACCTATCCAATTGATTAGAAGCTTTACATTTATCATATTTTCTTCCAAAAAACTTTATAAATTCATCTCTAACCTCAGATAGAGAGTCAAGTTTCAGGTTAACAATTGTATCCAGGTAAAAATTCAAAGCCTGATCCTGAATTTTAGATTTTAAAATTGCGAGAATTTCTCTATCAGAATAATTATTTAATTCCTTAACTTCTGTTAACTGATCAAAGAAAAATTCAACCGTTTCTGGAGATCCAGAATATGGCTGAATTGAAATTTTCGGTGGAATGGATTTAGGAGGCATAATTAAATTTACTATACTTTTTTATAAACTGAAAGTTTAACACTCGCTTTTAAAAATAAAAAGCCAAGAGAAAAGATCAATCTATCAGAGTTACAGCAAAGCCCAATCTTCTTAAACAAGTGTGCACATAATTCAATTTCTTAATAATATAACCAATAAAGTTAGCTTAAAACATGGATAAATTCTTGACAAGATATAACGAAAGCAATACCACAAATATAGTTTAAAATACCCAAAAATTGTACAGTCAACTTCTAAATTTTACTCTATTTCCTTACAAAACCTCATATATTTCTATATATAAACTTAATCATATACTACAACGACTATGTTTTAAAAAGAAAAAAACTAATATAAATAGACTATATAATTGACGAAATTTATAACTTCACCTAGTATCAACTTACACAATGTCCCGTTCCTCCACCTCTGCTTTATTTCGTTTATTTAAAGGTAATTGCAGTTGCGTATTTTTAAATTATATTGTTTTTCAACAAAATATTTGTCCATATTATCTTGACAATACACATTATGGAAATTTACAATACGAAGAAAACCTTGACAAATTATCATAATAAAATATATATGTTATTCATACCGTTTCAATTGTGAATCCTAAAAGTTGAATAAAGCTTATAAATGACTTCAAACTTTCCACAAAATCCAGTACATCTGTCACAATCACTAAACACACTGTAATAAACTCAACAGTTCACGGAAGAAGGTCACGGCATCATCTGTTGTGTTGAAATAAAGGCCGATGATGTTAAAATGAAGTTATAATTGTTATGTCTTGGTTGGTTGGTTCTGCCTGTACCATCAACGTTAACTAAAAGTCAATGGGTAGACCCAATTTAAAAAATGTAAAACATGTGATCGTAAAATGCCAAAAATGGATGGCTGAGGAATTGCGTTGTGTTTAATAATTCAAATACTTTCCAAAAATAACTCAGGTATAAGCAAAGTTTTACTTCCGTGGGTTAAGACTAAAACTGTGGTCAAATATGAAGTGACTCAAGACATGTAGTTCGTTCGAACATAAAAATTTATTTAAAACTTAATTGCAGTCCAAACTATATTTTAGGCACCGTGGTGGAATTAAATCAAGGGGAGATAAATACTTGAATTATTGTTTAACTAAGTTTGACGACCTACGTTTCAGTCAGCAAAAATAGAACACTTATGCAGCGGGCATAAAATAACTTAGTACAATTTAGATAAGGTATAAAAACGTATTTAAGAAAAATCCAAATGTCACCTTTTTTGTCACGGTAATCCCTATAAAGATAATCCCAATTCAGCGGCTTTCCAAGCACATTTTTGATAGGTGCAAGGCACTGGAAAAAGGCTCGCTATTCTGTAAAACTTGCCCTCACAAGAGCACCAAGGATTGGCTTTCTCTGTCTCTGCCCCTGACACTAGCGAAACCCTCGGATTATATGCACGGAAGGGTTGCCACTCTAGAAAAGGCAAACTGCAACATCGTGCGCCAAAATATTGAAAAAAACCCGGGAACCGCCAACATCCACAGGCTAGCATGCCAAATGTGGCAGGCAGACAACGGGAAGTAAAAGTTAAAGTAATTAAACTGGGGATTGCAAAAACTGCGAAGAAGGAATCGCATAGGTAACCGCTAACTAAGTGCGAGGGGGGAGGAATGGACAAAAAGCGAAGCCAAGCTTGAGTTCAGAGGAACTCAAGTCGGAAAACAAAGTAAAAGGGGGGGTAAACCAAGGTACATAGGTCGTGAATACGACAATTATTATCATTAACATTTTTGCAATAATTATTTAAAAAGGTATTAATGGACGAAAAAATCAAATATTTAATAATCTCCTTTTTACTGTGACCCTTACTGCATTCCTCAGTTTTTAAATAAATTTCATTTTCGCATAAAACTCTAAGAATTGTTTGAAATGCTACAGATCTTTGATTATGCATTTTTAAAAAATAAAAGTTCATTCTCTTTTGAAATCGGTTTTTGTATTACAATATAGCTATATACTACAATCGCTAATACACTTGGATGTGGATATGAAAGTCCTCTATCAAAAGTTCTTATCCATTCATCAGATCATATTAAAATGTTAGTTCTTTTTCTAAAGTGATGTTGTTTTTACAACTGTCACATTTAAACTTTTTTATGATTCTGCGACAACAATATCCCGCAATAAAAGTTAATAATTGAATTTCTGCCAGATCATCCAAATCTCTATTTTCAACACTAATTTTAAAAACACCATCTTTGTGTGTTAAATCATCTTCACTTTCAGTTTCTGAAACAGAATCTTCTTTTTCCAAATATATTGCAATTTCTCCATAAAGAGTTGACGAAACTAATTTTGGCAAAAGACTGTAAACGAAAGTTTGTTTCGATTTCGTACACCGTACACCTGGCGTATAGATATATGATGCTGAGAACCAGCCAATTGCCTAAAATTTCCAAATCTGTTTTCTAGCAAATCAGTTTGTACTTTCCCTGACAATAAATAATCTAAATTTAGTTACCGTAATTTCGGGTGTATAAGCCGCAGATCAAACAATTCTTTTTCGAACCAGAAATTTTTATGAAACAAATTTAACTAGTTAGATCGTCGTAAATATTTTTCTTCAACCACAAAATGAGATTTCTGGGTCCAAAAAGAATTGTTTGATCCGCGGCTTATACACCCGAAATTACGGTACGTGATGCAGTATCTCGTTATTTCTATAAGTCCATAGGTTGTAATTTATAATGACTCGTGAGTTTCACGAGTAAGAGTACCTTTTTTTAATACTATTTTTTTCCAAAATTCTAACCAGTCCAGAAACTTATATAAAAATATCAATTTAACGTCATCCTCATTTATTGTGAGAGGCTCTTGATAAGGATCAGATTTGTGATATCCTTTGCATGGGGTTTTCATATTTACTATTGACCACCAAGTGTTCATAATTTTTATGTAGTCTGATGTTGATTTGAAATCTAAAATGTTTTTACTTTGCCCAAGTTTTATAAGTGCTTCTGCAACACGTCTATCAAAGATTTGCAATGCCAACTTGACATTTTGCCTTTCAAAACTTGTTGGGCACAGAGCTTTTAAAGTAAGCCCATATCCATATTTTAATAGCTCTTCATTTTCAACTTTGTGTATTTTTTTTGTGCAACAAAAGAAGCTGTCTGAATGCCAGAGTTATTTTCAATTTCTGGTTTAAACATACACTGACCAGGATTCTTTTGATTTATCCAGTTGTTTCTAATACATTTAATTAAATGCACTGAGTCAATGAGGTAAAATAATGGTCTTGATGCATCGACAGGGTGATTATACACAAAGCTGACTCTAGGGGGATCTGAAAAAAATAAAGTTTTTTTGTTAATTGAATTGTTATCAGTTACTACTGAAATCGCTATATATCCAATATTTTCCAATCCTATAATTACTTGTTTTATATAAAAAAATAATACGTTTGCATCCAAAGTTTTGGTTGGTAAAATATGTACTACATCCAAGTAAGATGACAGCAAACTTCTTATCATAAACACATGAGCACTTGTTGCTGCCAAAGAGCTATTATTGCTCATTCCACAAACTTTCCCTCCTCTGCAATAAATTCCAGATTTTAAATGGATTTCATCTAACAGTAATATGACAATAATTTCCTTTTTACTTATGTCTATGTGTGAAAATTTTTGTTTTGTATATCGGAGAAAATTTTCCTCATACTGTTCGTTTATTGGCTTTAAGTTTACTTTTGAACACACACGATGTATAGCTTCAGAATGTGGTACTATAATATATCCAGAACTGCGCAAAAATTTATATGAATGCGGACTTATGCTATATAAGCTTGCGAATACCATCAGATCAAGATAATAACGGTATCGAGCTTTGTTTACAATTTTTCCACTTGTTCAGATAGAAACTGTATTTGATTGCAATTAGCTGGTAATAAAATTTTTAATTTTGTCAAGATTTCTATAACTTGATGGATATAATTTACAGTGCTAGTATCATCTTCATTGGGTTTAAAGTTTTGTAAGCTTTCCAGGATATCTTGTAATGTATTAACATAATTAATTTTCAGTGGAAATTGTATATTATTTAAGGATTTAATTGGTAAATTTTTTGAAAAAGCTTGGGAATTCATATCAGAATCAATGATTAGGGCAACATTTAATTTCGGAACTACATCAATGTTTAAGTTTAAAAAAGCAATTTTTTTTCCTTAACAACAATAATCCAAAAATTTTATAAACTTGTATGCTTTAAACAATCTTGCAATTCCTCTAAGTTTTTGAACATTCCTTTATTATCATATTCCTGTTTAGTTATTAGGCTGTTTTTAACAGTTTCATTAAGTTTATTCCTCGTCTCATTTTTTTCTTTTCCGGGCTTTCCCGAGAAGTAGATTATGAGGATAGATATTTTGGACCATCAGGGAAAATACAAGATGTACATCCTTCTTTTAATTTTGGCCGATCAAGAGGAGCAGTTATTAAATTAGCATTTTTTTCATCAAATGCGGATGTTTCCCTAACTATATCATTAGGTCTGAAATGAAGTTCACAAACCTGTAAAAAGTAGAATAGATTTTGTTGAGTAACAGCAGAAACATTTTGCCTATTAAATAAAAAATAAAAAAATGAAATAAATGTATAATTTATTTGGAAAAAAGAACCTGGGCATTACGCTTGAAAAAATGCACGGCGCACCATGAAAAGAGTTCTGTAGAGGGCCGTGTTAAATATTTTGGGATTATTAACTAATTTAAGCCCATAAATAGTTTGTATGTAAAGTATGAAACATGATCTAAATACAGGGTTCCCACAACATATCAATTTCAGAAATTTATACTTTTTAACATAAAAAAATAACACTATCGAAAAAAAAACAGTGATGTATTGAAAACTCAATTGATAAAAGCATTTATTATGTGTAAAATAATAATAATAATGCGCTTCATTTTTATATCAGAAGAAAAGCATTTATGTTTTGAATTTACTTTTACCGCAATATGTTACAAATTAATGCAGTTATTAAATTATAGTCCAATATTATTATAGATTGTTTTAGTAAAAATTTAATAAACACTTTTTTTCTTTAAAAAAATGTACAGTTTTTTTTTTTTTTTTTTTTTTTTTTTTTTAAGGGTAGTATTATGCTTGAAAAACAGCAAGGCACACCAAAAGAATCCTGTGGAATGCCGTTTTGAATATTTTGGAATTATAAACTAATTTAAGGCCATCGAATAGTTATTTTCGATTCTATAAAGTCCTATTGTTATTATAAAAATACTTAAACAGGGAAAAACAAATATATGCATAGAAAAATGCGCCAATTTCTTGGCGCCAATCCGGGTTTTGCCACCATTTGTGAAGCTCCTCCGGACTCGACCACGATCATTTTCACATGTTGTTGTACGTGGTCCACCTTTTATCACAAGTAATCATTCGTTTTAAAAGTGGCTCAATTTCGTTCCATTTCAGTAGTGATTCACAGTTAGAAACTCTGTCTATTAAATTTTTCGATGTAAGTTCATGGGCAACCCAAATATAGAGTTTCTTTTGATATCCAATCTTATGTAAATGGTTCAAAACTGTTTTATGGTCGATGTTTAGTTCCATAGTAATGTCACGGGAAAAAATTGTCGATCTACCTCGATTTTATTTTAAATTTTATTGACTTTTTCAACCATTGGCCGGCTAGGGCAAGGTTCAACTTTAACATCGAAATTTCCAGAACGAAAACGAGCAAACCAATTCTGTCACTGGCGTTTACTTAAGCACTGATCACAATAAACACCACACAATTTTTGATAACCCTGCACCGCATTTTTTCCTTTAGGAAGCAAAAAAGTAAAATGTGACGAAAATGATCATCTGGAATCTCCATTTTTAAAATGCGATAACTTTTGACTGATTAAATAGATGACGCTATTTTTATATCTAAAATTTTTTAGAGACAGTTATCTTTCAAAAGCTGTATAGTATGGCTTAATTGAGTAAGTATTACTCGATATATGTGACGTTAAAGCCATCTATTGGGAAAAAGGAAATTGCTTTTTACTCAACACAATATTTTGCTTCATTCAGTATATTTTTATTTTTAGGTAGCACTTGGATTACGGAATCGGAAACGGAACATACTACAGGTAATTTGTATATCTTTAAATTTTATCCTAATGTTTTAATTTAGTATATATGAAGTGTTTGAGATTTACTGAATTGCTTACCTTGTTTAAAACTTGAATAACATTTCATAAATACCGGACTATTTAATTAGACTTTGCCAGTCTGATTATCCAAAGCTACTTATCAAGTAAAGAGAAAAAAAATGTGTCAATAAGACATTAAAATTGATTAACCATGTTTTATACGAATAAGGTATCTTTAACCCGTCAGCACCCGCGTCTGCAGTTGTAAATTGGGTGCACAATGCAACTGAGATACATTTTATCCCATCGCATGTGCTGACGTGTTAAATGCAAATTGCAACAACATATATGTCAGGATCTGATAGCACCTGTGCTAAAGAATGTAATGTCTACTCTTTCTCTATTTGAATATCTCAAAATTGTATGGTTGTGTACAGAATTTCCAAGGTGGCATTCCTTCTTCGTGGAAAGGGGAATTGCCAGCTAATCCTTTACAGGTGGTGTGTTAGAGAAAAGAGATAGCTGAGAGGCATGTCCATCTGTCAGTGAAGTATGCGGATGATGACTAGATTAGCAGCATGTCACTAAGCAAGAAAGGAGTGAGGGAAGTTGCCCAATGGGGAAGCTCCAGAGGGGGTTGGCATTTGTGTGACCCCATGATTTAGAGAGGGCAAGTTTGCCTCAGATCATTGATTCGGTACCTAGGTTTCGGACCTAGAGGTTGCGCTGTGTGGAAGAGCGTAAAGTGTGCGTTTTCTGGTGCGCAAAGGACACAGACGTCTTAGTGTTTAGTGCTCTGGGCTAAGAAGTGCAGGCCCAGTATACTTGTGTTGGGAGACTCAAGGTTGAGCTCCAAAAAAGCGAATTTAACATGTATTGAGTGTGAGGTGGAAAGTGTAATTGGAATAGTACACAACCAATCTTTACGGTATCTAATTTAATGTTGAACCGGATCACCTATATCCGAGTTGTAGTTGTATATATTTGTAAATAGCGTATTTTGTGTGTACATATATTCTTAATAAACTGATAATTCGGTTACTAGCATAAGTCTTCATTTACACCGATCTCACAGTGGGTAACCGATATCACCTAGTAATATCGGTGGTGGCAGCTATATCTACCACGGACATTCTTCAAAGTTGTGTGGACTGAGGGGAACGTCCGACAAATTGGTGGCAGCGGTGGGATAGAATCGCCTGAAACCAGTGACCAGCGAGCCGTGTTGCAGCCTGTTAATGCCGGAGTATCCAGTGGAATTCTTGTGTGGTCGTGCCGTATCGTCGAAGGTGTGTAAAGTGCCGTGCCGTATCGTCGAGTATGTGCTAAAGTATCGTGCCGGGTCGTCGACTGTATGCTAAAGTGTCGTGCCGTATCGTCGAATGTGTTCTAAAGTATCGTGCCGGGTCGTCGACTGTATGCTAAAGTATCGTGCCGGATCGTCGAGTGTGTGATAAAGTGTCGTGCCATATCGTCTAGTGTGGACTAAAGTGTTGTGCGTATCTTTATTAGAAAGAACTAAACTGAACTGTTGTGCCATATTACCGCTACATCGTGGAACTACCTGTGATTAGAAAAGTACCCCAGCAAAGAAAGTATAAGGTAAGGTGTTTTGATCACATCTTTCTACTGACATCTTGAACCAAAATTTGTTGTTGTATAATTAATAGTAATTTAAGTAAATTGTCTATATTATTTATGTGTTTTATCAATACTTCCTACCTATGAAGTGTCCATAACCATATTTAAGGAAAGGTCATAATAACTTGAGCTAGTATTGATGGTCTATAATTTTTTTTTACTAATTATGGTAATAGTAGTTGAAAGGAATAATTGAATTTACTTAAAGTTAAATTATTGTTAAAATAATATTTAAATGAAGCAACATTTTTAAGTTTGAGGAGTGTATAATAACATTTGCTTAGAATTTTAATTGGCCAATAGTAGTGAGGAAAAAAAAAGAGGCTCAAAAGAGAGCCATAGTGGAAAAAAAAAGGCTCAAAAGAGAGCCATAGTGAGGAAAAATAAAAGTAAAGATTTTCAGTATATTTGTTTTAAGTGTAAGAACCAGTATTGAGTTCGGAAATATTTTAGTGAGGATAACTGTAGAAATTTATATATGCATGTTTTACAATTTTTCTTTATGTGGATTTACTTGATTGACACCAATACTTCTATTCAATTTCAACGTATCAGTATTTTTATGTAAATTGTATGTTATTATCTAAGTGTATCTAGGGAATCTAATAATGAAAGTAATATAGAAAAATTGATCAAAAGCGTAAAAACTCTATCTATCAAAGTACCGGAAGGGACTGAGGGATGGAATCTATTTTTCAACAGTTTAGAAAGGGCATTCAAAACTAAAAATGTACCGGAAAACCAGCAGGCCGAAATTCTGCTAAATATGTTAGGAGATAAGGCGGATGATTTGTTAATTTATACCACTACGGAACAAATGGAGAATTATGAGGAGTTAAAGGAGTTAGTTCTAAGGGAACATGAGCCGACACCGAAGGCATGTTTGGAAAATTTTAAGAAGGCTAAGAGAAACCAGAACGAAACTCATGTATTATTTGTATCGCGTTTAATAGCGACATGGGAAAATTATTGTAAGATTAGAGGTGCTGACTCTTATGAAAAAGTCAACCAGTTAATAGTTACGGATTAATTAGTAAGTACGTTAGATGAGGATACCGCGTCATATATTGGGTTAACTCATCAAGGTAAATGGTTAGAAACTTCTAAAATTGCTAAAGAATGTGACAATTATTTTGATGCTAAACATAAGTCTTACGCCGTTACGTATAAAAGTTTTAAAGGTAAAGATAGGCACGTAAACAATGAAAAAATGAGACCGAGGGATGATAACAAAGTTAGTAATAATTGGAGGCAAAACGGGAGTAATGAGACTAATTCTTTTTCGGATAGGAAAATAGATTTTAAGAAGCCTAGTGATGCTTCAGCTCCTAAATGCTTTAAATGTGGTTTGAGAGGTCATTACCAACGTTTTTGTAATAAAGTGGGTAATGAGGGAAATAATGGTAATAAAGGGCGAGATCCGAAAGCGGGTGTGCATAAGA
Source organism: Maratus speculifer (assembly GCA_964019185.1). Taxonomy (NCBI): domain Eukaryota; kingdom Metazoa; phylum Arthropoda; class Arachnida; order Araneae; family Salticidae; genus Maratus; species Maratus speculifer. The sequence continues at coordinate 173,960,283 of OZ025299.1, forward strand.
TTGTGGTAAAAGAAAGCAAAGAGTTACCTGATGGAGCTATTGTGGCGAGAATATCGGCAAAGGCCGAACAGAGAACTAAGGTTATTGGTGAGAAATTAATCCCAATTAATTAACTCGAGAAAATTGAAGTTAGTGTAAATGGGCAAAAAGCAAAGGGATTGGTTGATTCTGGATGTGAAATTAGTGTTGTTCATAAAGATTTGGTACCGGAAGAGAAATTAAAAGGAGCGGGTAGTATTTATTTACAAGGCTTATTCGGTGAAGCAGTTAAATCGCCGTTGGTTAAACTACCGTTAGCTATTCCGCAATTTGAACAAACTAATATAATTCATCAGGAAGTACTTTGCGCAGTGACTGATAATATTAATGAGCAAGTGATTTTACATCCCGAAGTGATTAATGAGTTGTCAGGTGTCAACCGCGAGGAGCCATTGCTAGAGGCCCAAGAATTAGAAAGTTCGGAAATTATTATTGATAATTCGAGTGAAAAGGAAGATATGAGTAACGATAATTGTAATGTTTACGCAATAGAAGCAAAATCAGAAAATGTACAAACTCAGAATACGGAAAAAACGGAAGTGGAGAAAGGTAATAAAACTATTGTTAGCAATTCCGATATGTTTAAGGAATCCCAATTGGAATGTAAAGAATTAGAGAAAGCTTGGGAATTAGCTAAAATGGATAAGGGGGATTATTATATTGTAAATGGCTTATTATATCACAAAGAGAAATTGTTAGGCGAGACTATAGCGCAATTAGTAGTTCCCAAAGTAAGAAGGGAAGAAATCCTAAAATTAGCGCATAGTTCGGTATTTGGAGGGCATCATGCAGCCAAGAAAACTTTACAGAGAATCAGGTATTCATTTTATTGGGAGGGGATGGCGAAAGAAGCTAAACAATTTTGTGAGTCATGTTTAGAGTGCCAGTTGACTAGAGGGGTTAAGGTAAACGATAGAGCTCCTATTTCCCCAGTATCGCGGCCGGAACTCCCATTTCAGGTGGTTAATGTTGATTTAATTGGGCCTATTGATCCTAAAAGTTCCCAAGGGCATCGGTATACACTAACCTTAATTGATCAGCATACCAGGTGGGCGGATGCGATCCCTTTAAAAAGTTTAACTGCTAAAACCGCGTGTGATGCGTTACTTCAAATATTTATGAGGACAGGAATTCCAAATATATTCGCCTGCGATAATGGAACCAATTTCACTGCCGACTTAACGAAAGAATTTGAGAAAAGGTTAGGTGCTAGTCCAAGATTTTCGACCCCACAGTATCCACAGTCTAACGGGCTCGTGGAACGATTTAATCAGACTCTTAAACGTATGTTACATCATACTATAAGAGAAGAAGGAAAAAAGTGGCATGAACAAATATCATTTGTATTATGGGCGTATAGGGAAGTCCCAAATTCTACGACGGGAATCGCACCTTTCCAGCTATTATATGGTAGAACGCCGGAGGGTCCTTTGTCGATTCTCAAGTCATCCTGGGCAGGAGAAAATAAGGGGGCGCAGTTAGATACTACGCCAATTCATGAGTATTTGAATAAACTTAGAGGACGTTTAGAAAGAGCCGCAAATGAGGCAAAATTATCGTCTGAGGTACAACAAAATAGAATGGCTTACCATTATAATTTAAGGTCTAAGGAAAAAACGTTTGAAGTAGGCGATAAGGTAATATTGTTAATCCCCGATTAGACTAATAAGTTATATTCTAGGTGGCAAGGGCCGGCAACCATAGTCGAAAAACGAAATCAGCATTCTTTTATAGTTGAGTTAGCCGACGGGAGTAGGAAGCATGCGCACAAAACAAAATACGAGAATTTATTGCTAAATGTAATATAGTTAATATTGTTTTTGAGGGTGATGAGGAATTTGGAGAAGTTGGAGAAATTCCTATTTTGAACCGGGATCAGGAAGTAGAACGAGATATAGAGGTTCGAAATAAAAGGGTTATCTAACAATCAAGTTAAAGATATAAAGTCTATTTTGAGGGAGATTAAAGAGGTATTTATGGATCCTGTACGACCAGCTGATGTAGGGGAGCATCGTATTGATCTTAAACCGGGGGTAGAAAGGAAAAAGCCAAAGATATATAGTGTACCGGTAGCTTATAAAGAGGAAGTAGATAGGCAGATTCAGGAGTTATTAGAATTAAATCTAATCGAAGTGTCAAATGCTGAAATTAGTCATCCAATTGTTTGTGTGGCGAAAAAAGACGCAACTGTTAGGCTTTGTATAGACTATAGAGCATTAAATTCGGTAACTCAGGTGCCAACCTTTCCGATGAAAGATTCTCAAGAAATCATGTATACCACAGGGGCGGCTAAGTATTTATCATCGATTGATTTATTGAGAGGTTATTTGAAGATTAAAATGGCTGAGGAATGTAAACATTTGACAGCTTTTACAACGCATAATGGAACTTATCAGTGGCGTACAATGCCTTTTGGATTATCAGGGGCGGCTGTCACGTTTCAGAAAGATATGAATGAAGTTCTTCAAGGTCATCGGAGGTATGCGGAAGCATATATTGATGATGTCATCATTTTCTCCGACACCTGGGAAGAGCATTGTGAACATGTTAGGGCTGTCATTGAAGAGTTGAAAAAGAGAAATTTTACGATTAGGCTAGACAAATGTAAATTTGGTGAGAAATTGACTAAGTTCTTAGGTCATGTAATTGGGGGTGGAACGCATGCACCTGATGAGGAAAAAATAGGAGCAATAAGGGATCTAAAGAGACCAAAAACTAAAAAGGAAGTTAGATCTGTTTTGGGATTAATGGGATTTTACCGATCTTATATTCCAAATTATGCCGAAATTGCTATACCTTTAACCGAATTGACTAAAGGGAAGGTTAAAAATACTGTACCATGGGATGAGAGGGCAGAAAAAGCATTTAATACTCTTAAGGATGAGTTATGTAAAGTGACGAGTTTGGCTACACCTATCGTAGGCCGGGAATATCAGCTCCACGCAGATGCTTCCGACCTGGCAGTAGGATGTTGTCTTACTCAAAAAGATGAAAAGGGTCAGTTTAAACCAATAGCTTTTGCCAGTCAGAAATTGTCAGGGGCTCAGCGTGCTTGGCCGAGTATAGAGAAAGAGGCTTGGAGTGTTCTCTTCGGGTTGCGGAAGTTTGAAAAGTGGACCTATGGATCTCAAATTGAGATCATTACGGATCATAATCCATTAAAATTTCTCACTGAAACAACCCCAAGGTCCCCCAAACTCACTAGATGGGCTCTTGCCTTGCAACGCTGGAACCTGAGTATTTCTCATCGTCCAGGAGCTCAACATTTAAATGCTGACGCAATTTCCAGACTACATAGAAAGAGCTGGGAAGAACAACCTGTTGTTAGCCCATCGGCGTGAACGACCTAATAGTGGACAACCTTAAAGGGATGTCGTCACACATTTAATTTTTTTTTCTGTGTGTGTGTAAATATTTTTTGATTTTTTTTTTGTTTATAATATTGTATTAACATGTGTATTGTTTATGTAATAATAATATTAGTAAAGGTTCAGTAGAGATGTCAGTAGATAGTGTTCAGACACCTGGAAATACCTATGTAATAAGCATAATGAAGAAATCTGTAAAGAGACTATTGAACTCTTCTGCGATATTACTATATGTTTGGGGAAAATTAGCCCCTAAAAGGCATATTTTCCGCTAAGGTGGGGGGGGGTGTCAGGATCTGATAGCACCTGTGCTAAAGAATGTAATGTCTACTCTTTCTCTATTTGAATATCTCATATTGTATGGTTGTGTACAGAATTTCCAAGGTGACATTCCTTCTTCGTGGAAAGGGGAATTGCCAGCTAATCCTTTACAGGTGGTGTGTTAGAGAAAAGAGATAGCTGAGAGGCATGTCCATCTGTCAGTGAAGTATGCGGATGATGACTAGATTAGCAGCATGTCACTAAGCAAGAAAGGAGTGAGGGAAGTTGCCCATTGGGGAAGCTCCAGAGGGGGTTGGCATTTGTGTGACCCCATGATTTAGAGAGGGCAAGTTTGCCTTAGATCATTGATTCGGTACCTAGGTTTCGGACCTAGAGGTTGCGCTGTGTGGAAGAGCGTAAAGTGTGCGTTTTCTGGTGCGCAAAGGACACAGACGTCTTAGTGTTTAGTGCTCTGGGCTAAGAAGTGCAGGCCCAGTATACTTGTGTTGGGAGACTCAAGGTTGAGCTCCAAAAAAGCGAATTTAACATGTATTGAGTGTGAGGTGGAAAGTGTAATTGGAATAGTACACAACCAATCTTTACGGTATCTAATTTAATGTTGAACCGGATCACCTATATCCGAGTTGTAGTTGTATATATTTGTAAATAGCGTATTTTGTGTGTACATATATTCTTAATAAACTGATAATTCGGTTACTAGCATAAGTCTTCATTTACACCAATCTCACAGTGGGTGACCGATATCACCTAGTAATATCGGTGGTGGCAGCTATATCTACCACGGACATTCTTCAAAGTTGTGTGGACTGAGGGGAACGTCCGACAATATACAATGAAGATTTAAAAATGGATCGGGTGTTTAGGCTCATACATAGATTGCCAAAGTTTATTCCTTTTGAATACCATTTTTTCCGATTAGTATTAATCGCCATAATTTAACTGTTGAATACTGACATTACATAAAGTGAATATTTCTAAAAAGAAAAACTTATTTCAAACCCGTAACTCTATTAGGTATATTTATTAATTTTAATATGAATTTTTTGACACAATTTCATTAATTTACAAAACTCAAAATTATGAACTGAAACTCAGACCACTTGTGCTATAGCAAGATTTAAGGCTGTAAATAAAGTCGGTATTAATCTAATAAAAGGTATGTTAACGTAAGTCATCAGATTTAGTCATCTCGCAAATTGTACTATCGTTATAATCCATAATATAGAAAATCTGTCTACATCTGATCGTCCGTTAGGCAGGGTTTAAAGTAGATTCCGGGCAGAATATAATTCGTGAACAGATAAAGCTAGATTAAGATTTAAAGTTACATGTCCCAGCTACGTACCGCTCAAATGATTATAAAAAAATTAAATAACTTTCTTAAAGCAATGAGAAAAGATTAAAATTCACGAAGAAAAAAAACCAGCGTATCCAGGTTTCGAGGCTCAAGACAAATTGAAGCGATGAAGGGAAAATACCTCGAGAAATATAAATAAAAAAACTGACATTGATACGAAGGACATTTACAACTCAATTGATCTATCAACAGGAATTTTAATTATCAATATCCCTATTCCATAAAAAGGTGCATAAAACAGACTTGCAGCGACCACTGCTGAGGAATAGAATGAAGAAAAAGTGAAAACAGTAAATATAACTGTTCAAAAAGACCCATAGATTGTACCAGGTGCCAAGGGTAAAATTGACAGTTATTGTACATGCCAGCAGGAAGCAGGACGTTTCGGTCCTGCCATTTCGGTCCTGCCGTTTCGGTTCCGAGACATTTCGGTCCCAAGACATTTCGGTCCCTAGCCTTTTCGGTCCCAAGACATTTCGGTCCCTTCTCCTGGAAACTGAAATTTTGTGAAATAAGACATAATTTTATAGGGAACATTGAAGAGTTTTTAAACTGAAGGCCACAAAATTTTAGTATAATGCGATTATAAGTGCCCGAAAACAGCACACAAGTATAACTCTTATCCAAAATATAATTCACACAAATTTTGTATGGTAATCCTAATCATAAGTGGTAATCCTGATGATAATTGGTAATCCTAATTCTCAAAACAGTTAGTAATTTTAATATAAAAATCAAATTAATATTTTATTATATATATTTATTAATTAATAACATTATTAATTTATATAATGAATTTTACTTTAGAATAAACTCAATACATAATCCATTTTATATTCAATAAATCATATTTCCTAGTAGTTCTAAACTAAAATTTATCTTTTACTTGTTTATTTATTGTATATTTAAATTACAGAAATTTAAAACAATCAGTATAGTTGAAAATAAAAATAAAATAAGAATTATCATAATTTTTTATGGGAAAGTAGGAGCGAAAAGGTAATACAAATAAATTAAATAAATAAAAGCTTAGTTTTGTCACTTAAAAATTGAAAATAAAACTATTTAAAATATTATTATATTGCATTTTATTTTATTAAATTATATATTATATATATAATATTTATATTATATTTTAAAATATTATATTAATTTTATGTAAATAATAAAATAATAATATTATTAGAATGAAATCGACCCAGTTTCAATAAAATTAACACCAAAAATTGCCTTCATGGCGTGAGAAGACTGATGAAAAATGCAATCAATAAATACTTTTATTATTATTTTATTTTAATTTTAATTTATCGGACTTTTATTTTCAACTTTTTATAAAACTTGGGGGAGGGAAGGGAGAATTAAAAAAAAAAAAAAAGGCCCGAATAATGTTGAACTTATACCATTTGGCAGACCCACAACAATTAGAATCCGACTTATAAGGTAGCGAGCAAAGAAATAACAAGGGACTAAGGACTGAAATGGCAAGGGACCAAAGTTGGTGGGAACCGAAATGGCCACGGACCGAAATGCCTCGGGACCGAAATGGCCAGGGACCGAAATGTCTCGGGACCGAAATGTCGTGTACCCTTCCAGCAACATTGACTTTTCCGCATCGAATGCTCAACCAGATGAACACGTAGTGATACTATGTTGTCATCCACCTAATACAAGGTGCAGGTGGTGAAATTATTTAATCTAAATCCATACAAACTTTTTTCACTAACTAAAGTTTGAGTCCGGAAGCACGCAGTAAAGAAAAATCTTTTGTTGTTCGCCAACTTATACAACTGTAAGCTCGAGATACTGAGAATAGACTGCATATTTAATACTTTCCCACCAATACTAACAATTTACATGGCGTTGATCCTTTAAAATCATTTTTAGATCTTCTAAGGTCACCCTGCTATAAGTGAAAAGCACTCGGCTTTCTCATTTAGAGAGGTTCCAACATGTCCAGGCAAGCGGACTAGTATAAGCATATTCACGCTACTACGAGACGTATGCAAGGTCTGGAAAAGATGTAATATTATTACTATCAGTCTCAAAAGTTTAAGCACAAGCATAAAATGTCAATTTTTAAAGAATAACAAAAGGTTAGAATAAATAACATTTTTTAAATTTGTGAATTTCGCAAGTTCATTAGTTAAAAAGGTATCAAATGGACAAAAAATACTTTACCACATATGACTAGTTTTTACTATGCATTCTCAAAACTTTCTTCTATCTTATGCATGTTAATAATTCCTGAAAAATGCAGCATAGCAGTGCCACCGATTAGGTGGTTTAAACCAAAATCTAATCAGTAACAACTTACGTCAACTTATTACTGAATCTGAAGTTTGATGAAAATCCTTTCATTAGTTTTTGAGATAGAGCTATTGCAAAATCTTCTAAAAAATCTGCTTAGCAGCGCCAAATGTTGGGTGATGTATATCAAAAAGTAATCGAGATATTTTTTTTCATCAGAAACTATCTGAAGTTCGAAAATCCATGCATTAGTTCTTGAGATATCTTTATTGCGAATTTAATGCAGCATAGCAGCGCCATCTGTAGGGCAGTTTACACCAGAAACTAAATACTAATTTATATCAGGGACTAATTGAATCTGAAGTTAAAAAACATTTCTTGCATTAGTTCTTGAAATAGAGCTATTATGATAACCACGAATCATAGCCGCGTCCCCTTTTGAACGATTTACACAAAAAAAATAATCGGATCTAATTTTTATCCTTTTTAAATTCCTTGCATTAATTCTTGTGATAGAGCTATTGCGATAATCACGAATATTGCACCATGGTAGCGGCACCTGTTGAACGATTTGCGCCAAAACGTAATCAGCACTGTTATATCAAGTACTAACTAAATGTAAAGTTTTATGAAAATCCATGCAGTAGTTCTTGGGATTTAGCAACTGTGGAAGTTGTGAATAATGCAGCATAGCAGCGCCACCTGTTAAGCGATATACACTAAAAATTAATCAGATCTAGTTTTTATCGAAATCTAACAGAATCTAAAGTTTTGTGAAATTCCGTGCATTAGTTCTTGAGATAGAGTGCAAACAAAATTTTTGTCGGATACTAACACTGACATTTTAACATGTTTTTTGGGTTCTCTCACACCTAAAACGTGTAAATCCGTCGAAAACTGGATTCAAATAATTTTCAAGAATCTAATACTTTTTCTTGTAAGATAGAAGTAAAAAAATATATAATTTAAAATGTTCCAACAAAACTGTCTCTAATGTTTATGCGCAATGATAAAAATAAATATATTTGATATTTATACAATACTGTCACACACAAATTGTATTTCTGTAATTTCAGATGAGTTCAAATAAATAGACGTCCATTAAAATTATTAATTTTTGTAGTGTTTCTAGTTATAAAGAGTACCATGTCGTCTCAATGGCCTGTTAGATTTCAAGAGTCAGACTGCTTTCGATTGTTGTAAACCTCACGCAGTAAAATTTCCAGACATTCTCAATCGGGTTTATATCTAAGCTTAAAGCCAGGCAATGAAGAATTTTAACAATTTTCTGTTAAAACCATATTTTTTAGACTATGCTGGTTAAATTTTTCTTATTGAAAAATCCGTTCAGGAAGTCCCAAAATGTCACCAAATGAATGGAAATGTCTAAGCATTGCTTGATATTTTGGATAATTTTGTCTTCCTTTTAGTTAAAAAGTATATATTCTGTCAGATTTTTATGGTAACCCAGAAAAAAAAAATATCTGGAGCCTGTCAAATAGAATAAATGATTAGTTAGCAAAAGAATATCAGGCAAAGATAAAATAAACTTATGAGTGAGTTTAGTTAATGCCTAAACTTCACTCTTGCATATAATGTAGAGATGGTGAGGGTAAAGGATACGCAGTGGCTCATTTAATATGAAACAACATTTCTACAGTTATGACCGCTTGGTGGCAGTTTAGTTTTAAGTGCAGTAGTTGAGTGTTAAAACCTTGCGAAAAAAGTAGCATGTGCCAAAGGATTGGGATACGTTTAAATTTTCGAATTTTGATCTAATATTTTTAAAATTTCACTTTATTGTTAAACTGATAATGCCTCAAATTTTTACAAATTCAAAAATTCAGTTTGAAACTGAAAAATGTTCGCTTCTACATGCTGTCTAATTGACCTCGATTGCATTTGTTTAAACTTGTAGGTATCCAGTTAAAATATTTCAGAATGAGGTATAAATACGCATTCATTTTGGGGCAAAGATACGCATTAGATTAAGATGAGGGGCTTTGTGCCATCATTTTAGTTAGATGCAAAACTTTCCACATTACATGGTGGGAAGCTTTACATACTTTTTCTATATAATACCTACTTAACTAACATAAGGAATTATTACTATATCTTTAGCTTTTTTTACGAAAGGGAGTCGGAAAATAAGTTTCCCCTTGCGTCTGTGGACAGAAGTTAGCATGAAAATCAAACTATATAAATGAGACATGAAAGACACGACACAACTTTTTTTGTCAACATTACCAAAAGCACGTTGAGACCTTTGTCCATATTGCTTGATAAGCTGTAAAAAGCCGTCCAGGATAACATCAGAGCTTTGAATATGGATAAGCCGTTAAACGCTTTTTCCGTATGTAAAGCGGGCTTTTTGAAGCTTATCAAGCGGTATGACAAATGTCTCAATATACTTTGTATTTATGTGGAAAAATAAAGATGTCTTCTTCTATTTTTTAATTTTTTCATGCAAATCTGACCACAGTCGACAGGGGAACCATATATTCAGACTCCCCCATGTAGTTAAGTTTTTCAGTTATGTGTTAATTGTTGTTTGCGGTTATACAGACAGTTTTCTTTTTTCGCGGTCTACTTGTAGGTTTCAATTTAACAATAGATACTATAGACTGTGGCTTAACCCCCTCGGTTCTGATGTCACCTGTAGACGACACTAAATAATGCTCTTTAAATTGATTTAAATGCTTTTAGAATAGCTGAAATTATTTCTAGGCCCTTTCAATAAATGTATGCATATCATAAGCATCGATATATAGCATGATGCATCTTTGGAGATATTTTATTATAATTTCAAATTTTTTTTGTAGTTCCTCGTAATATTTGTTTCTGGACTGAGGAGTTAACAATACACATAAATTTCTTCAGGTGTCTAGCACTAATGCTAGAGACTTCTGAATAGAAGTTTTTTTTAATTATAGTAGTTCTGTACCCAGTTTAATACAGAAGCAGTAATAAGACAGTTGACCCTTTTAATTTATTCTATGATCAAAGTGTCACTGAGGCAGTTAACCGTATTTATGCAATATTTTTTGTAACAGCAGTTAGAAGTTAACTGTTATTTGCGAGCTCGCAGAAAGCTGTTTTTCTTTAAGTTTTTTCATGGATTAACTTAGTATTTTCTGTTAACTATAAATACTAGTCAAATTTACTGATACTTTTAGATAACTCATTCATTTTAGTGGAAATATAGGGGAAAACCCGCAGTAATCTGGTGAAAAGCTTTGCTGTTTGTTCCTCTACTGCGTATTTTGCACCAACCGATGGAGAAAAGATACGTAGAGAAATGCTTTTATAAAAATTACAATCTCTCACATTACGATTTCTCACAGTTTGACTGAATATCGATTGATGGTGACATATGTCTAAGATTCTAATATGACATTTTAATCATTCGTCACATAAGTTTTGACCAATATGTTCGTAAAAAATCAACATTTATAAAAAGTATCTTTAACCCCACCTGCTCTAATTCTTACAAAATGTCAATTAATTCACTCCTTACTATTTTATATTATAAAAGAATATTAGTATTTTACTTCGTTTAGTAATTTAACCCAAAGAAAAAAGTTTGAATAAAATTTCGAGCATGTTACACTTTCTAATTTATGAAGATATTGAAATATTTAATTGTTTCACAAGTTTAAATACAGCTTTAAGGAGTCTTTTGCTTTTTTAGAAACTATAGATGAAGTTTTTGAAGATAATATGAAGAAAATTCCAGGTAATTCTATCTATTTAACATCTATTTCTTTTCTGCTCTTATGTAAAAAATCAAAGGTTTGAGAACGTATTATTTATATTTATGGAATCGAATATGCTTTATGTACAGCAGGAAAACGTAAACATATCTGCCAATCCTTCAGATTTTTGTAGCAATATATCAAAATAGAAATTTTCACTTTATTTAATAACATGTATTTGATATAAGACAAGGATTATTATTCAAGAAGTAATCGTACTCTAAAGGTTTGGCAGTTATGCAATAGCTCCATACGTTTTCCAGGGGTGAGTAAAAGCTCTTTAGGCATATCTAAAGATCGGGAACATTACAAATAAAAATGCATGTATTTTGTCATGCTTTTGAATGGGGATATTTGAAAAGAAAGGTTTTTGACAAATCTTGCAAATCTTTACTACCTTGAAAGGGAATATTCTCTGTTTTATAAAGCATTTAAATTTAATTTGAGATAGGATTATTTTTACATATGTATGTTATAAACTATGCTATTCGTAAAAGAATATAAAGAAATAAGTTGTGTTCAGTATTCCTAATGTAGCCGAAATGACCGTGCGACTAACGACGGTTTGTACATGAGCAATGAGAATATATTTTTCCTCCCTTACACACTCTCGATTTTAAGAAAAACATTTCACCCTGTTTCTGCAAGAAATATTACAGTAGGATTTTATATTTTTGAGAGTATTGGTTTATAATAATAAAAGCATTTTTTTTTTCTGAAAAATACGAACAGGTCATGATTTTGTGGGTGTTGTAGGTATTGGATTATCGCTTTCCAAATATTGTCGTTTTAAAAGTAAATTTTTGAAAAAAAATAATGGACTATATTAAATATTTTACTTTTTAAACATACTTATGATCCTACTACGGGTCAGATAGAAGCCCAAGCTCTTTATTTTTCCTCCTCGAATTGTCATTCATGTTAAAATTAGCAGAAACAAAGTTTTCAGATAATGAGTGTCTATGTAGTTTGATGTTAGCATTGCTGTTTTTATCTTCATCTTCTATTTCTAACATTTTAGCATTAACTGGAACAATTTCTGAAATACAGTAAGAAATATCATTAAATATAGAATTCACCATTATGGTTTTACGAATCAATCCTACATGGCTAAACCAATATAAACAATTTCAAAACAGATATAAAATAATCGCTAGTGTCAACTGAAAAACGCTTAGTCCAACATTTACAGCGATAAGTATTCACAAGAAAAATTAGATAAACCTAACACGATATATAAATCAACATAATTCAAAAGCATCCTAGCCGCTATTATTGTTTACGGCCTCAACGTGAATCACGAAACAGCAGTTATACCTGACCCGATTGTTCAACAATAAAGACATCTATATGCTCAGAAAGTGCGACAAGCGCCGCACCGTTTCAAAATACTCTTGTTCGGGAACTAACAGTGTAAAAAAGGGAAACGTTCTCTAAGAGCATTATTTTGCAGTTATGCAAAGTTGTACATGGAAAGTATTAATATTTGGCTTTTAAATATTTCCTTTGCGCGTCGGAAGTACGAAGATCAGTTAGTAGCAACAGATGACTCTCTTCCTATAGTCACAAAAGTTGTATTACTGCCGTTATCGCGTTAAGAGCCCACAATAGTCACAGAAAAATTACTCAAAAAGACCCGGATGACCATGTAAAGTCTATGGGAGCGTTCTTTTCTAATATCTCGCTCAAATTTTAATATTTTTGCATGATTTTTTTGCACAAGATAGCTGAGGGCAATCCACAACTGGGCTAGTTTTTACTTTTTCAATTTTTGTTTCAGATTTTCTTTAAAAAATTACTTTAACTTTCGAAACCGGTTCTGAAACTGAAACTATCGTAATATGAAAAATATATAACCAAAATCGAAAAAGTAAAAACTAGCCCAGTTGTGGATTGCCCTCAGCTATCTTGTGCAAAAACATCATGCAAAAATATTAAAATTTGAGCGAGATATTAGAAAAGAACGCTCCCATAGACTTTACATGGTCATCCGGGTCTTTTTGAGTAATTTTTCTGTGACTATTGTGTGCTCTTAAAGCAATCTCTCAGCTCTCTTTGGTAATTTGTTCTTTTCCTTCTTGGTGCTTTCACTTTTTTCTTCTGTTGACTTTTCATTTTATGAATCCCTTAAATCTCTTAAAGTATAGATGGTATGGTAAATCCAATGAAATTTCCTGAAATAGCTATCTGCTATCTGAAAAAAGAGCAGAAACAGATCTAAAAACAAAAGCATCAAAGTGATTACTTCTTTGTTGTTGTTGTCTAGGTGTTTAATTGGTTTCTATATTAGCTTTTCAAAACTCCTTTAAGTTCCAATTGATACAAGAACTGAATGTAAAGCGTCAATAAATAATTTATTCTAATACCCAATATGAAAAAAGTTATTCTTTTTGTAACAATAGACGACTGAACTTTTTATGATCACGTGTTTTTCCACTGATATAAAACTAAGAATAATCCTTGACGTTGCATAACAGCGTTGTTATTTAATCAACTCCATAGAACTGGATAAATTCAAACAAAATCTGCTATGTGCCACTAAATAGCAACTTTAAAGATAGACAGGCATTTTTGGATTGCAAAGAGAGGTATTCTCCATCTTACAATAGTAATAGCTATTAAATTCAGCAAACATTTTTTAAACATATATTTATTGTATGTAATTGAACATCTATACTAATAAAATCCGTGCGCCTCTGTCTGTCTGCTTGAAGCCGATTACAGTTCGCAACGCGGGCGAGTTGGAAGTCGCGAGAGGTGTCTTTCGATTGGAAAAATTCCAGGGAAGTCATTTCGGGCATTTTCGAGACCGTGGGATCAAAATTAAAAAAGTTATGAATTAAAAACCCCTTGGGAATCGGAACGAAAAATATCTCAATTCCCTACGGAGCTTTGAAGCAGAACACTGCGCTACCTTGCGGTGAAGGAATGAATTTTTCCCCTTTGTCTAAAAGAAGAAACAGCCGAAAACCTCCATTTCTACCGGCGCTAGTTGCATTTTTTCCCGCATCAATTTTTTTGACTTGCCGTAGAATATTTACCGTAGTTTTCGCTAAAATATTGAACTTAGAAATAAAACAGGACTATCGAAACTTTTTTTTTTGCGCGTTTTTTTCTTAAACCATCATGCAGACAGTTTTTAAAGTAGAAAAAAACTGATTACATATTCAGAATCTGCGTAAAAATCTGCTTCTGATGAACTAAAAAATACGAAAAAATGTCTTATGGGCGCGTAGTGCCCACCGTGCAAAACCAAATATTTTTAACGGGACTATGGGCGCGAAGCGACCATAGCTCCGATCCACAATCTTTTTTTTCAAGTGCACGTGGCCCACAGTGCGAAATCACATATTTTTAACGGGACCATGGCTCTTTAATTTACTTTTTTTTGTGCTTGAGGATTCGAACACCAAGACTTGCTTATTTAATGAATTTTTTTGCTTATTATATACTGCTTAATACCGAGGTTCGTTTGGAAAAAGTGGCCCAGCTAGCGGGCGTAGCTCGCTAGTACATATTAAATTACGATTGGAATTTTTAAAATTTTCATTTCAGAAAAACAGCAGGATGTATGGAATGTTAAGAATCTTCCTGGATATTTCATTGAAAGTCCCAAGAGAAGTATGTACAAACCTTTTTTAATTAAATGTTGTATAATTACCTTTATCTGTAACTAATTTTAAGTGACATCCTATAGTCTAATCAAATGAACCCGTTTTAAGAAAGTTTGCCATAATAAATACGAAGCTTTAAAAAAAATCTGTGGCATTACAATCCACCAAGAATAAGCTCAGACAATGCCAATCTCTGTTTACTAGACTCTGGGCCCCGAGGCTCTATGCAGCATACGTCCAGGCCAGGTTGTTAGCCTAACGCGAGATCCTCGATGTTCAGTTCTTAAGCAAGTATGGCACTAATTTTATCGACCCCGGGATCCTCGATTTTATCGGGATGGAGAGTTGAGTGAACCGTGCCCAGTCGGGAGTTGAACTTTCGACCTCTGGCACCGCAGTCAGATGCTCTGACCACTCCACTATTGGTTTTCATCATAACAAAATCCGCAAAGATAAAAATTGATGCAGGTGTTCACTGATAGTTACTAAAGACGCAAGTCTTAAAGGACAGGAAGTAAGCTGAGGGAGGGAGAGGCGAAATAAGTACCCGCTCTATTTTATTTTTTGAAAATCTCAAACTGTGGGTTTTCATAAAAAACAATTAGTCCAGAATAAAAATCTCTACTAACGACAAGTATACACAGTGGATCCTCGGTTATTTGTGAACTAACGTGAGCAGAACCTTGACGAATTTTCCGCAAAAAATCGTTTTGTTTTCAAATTCAACTCATTTTCAACTCAGTGTTTATTGAAATTTACTAAATGTTGTCACAAAAGAAAAAGCAGAAAACAATTGAACTTCTGATTATATACATGCTAAATCAATTGACGACTAGTGAATAATCTCACGGTCAATGTTAAGGATTAGCGGTAGGTGAATCTTAAACATTGGCTCGTGATTTTTGTAATGCAGTTGGCGTTTCCGCAGGCTCGGGGATTTTCTTTCCATACTTTATTTTTCTATCGGAGTAAATGAGTAGATTTTCTAAATATTTGATCGCGCATGCGTGTGTGCAATTAAAGTATAATTTGCATAATGTGTTTGCTAAATGTATAAAGTAACTTTTGTTAAAATCTCAAAAACATAACTTGAATTCTAAGAATTACCATCAATCTAATAAGTTCCTAATCCGTTGTTTCCTAAATTAAGCAAAAAGGTGAGGGACTGAATCCATATATCCATTGATTAGTGTCAATGACAAAACTAGTTATTTTTGTGTATAAAATGTCGTAATTATGCTATTTTCATATGAAATTATAATAAATTCACTTTTTGGAAAAATGGCCAGATTATATTTTAGTCAATCTTTAGTATCTGCTTTTCAAAGTAAATTTAAATAGATTTTTGGATGTAAATGAATTAGTTTGATGTGGGATTTACACTAACATTTTCAAATTTTAACCCTTTCTATTGCAAAAAAATATTTAAGCAAAAACACTAACTATACATTTCTGAACTGCTTTAATCCAAGGAGTTCGAAAAAAGTCTTTGAAATTTGCTATTTGAAAAATGAAAGTGCCTCCAATTTTTAATGTGTACAGATATTGATTTCGGAAATTGCATTTGTATTATGAACGAAAACATGTAGAGTTAAAACACCCTTGCAGTGACTTACTGAAGTAAATAACGTACAAGTAAAGGCGGTTGTATCTTTTCAAATTCTTTTAATGAACTGTAAATTACGATGTAACTGAAATCTTGTTGAAAATAGTAATAAGATGAAGAGATGCATAAGGTGACTAGTAATTAATCAGCTATTTATAAATAGAAAAATGTGAGAAAAATTTATACTTGGATGGATGGATATGGGACGAAGTTTTATGAGACACTTGGTGTAAGGTTTGACTATTCTTGGTTTAAATACATTATTATAATTCACATATTTACATTATATTTATTTAAATACATTTTTTTCAGGTGGTGTTCTCATCATGGAACCGGAAGCGGGAAAAAGTACGGGTAATTTGTATACTTTAATTAAATACAAATAGCTTAATGTTGTATGAGATTATCTTATTAGATTATATTAGATTATTTATGAAAAAAAGTACAATTTAATAAAGTGTTTCACAAACTGTCGAGCTTTTTATTATATTATTCAGACGAAGTGAAATCAACTGATCGATTAACATACAGAAAAATTTTCAGCCAGCATGTTGGATTTAAAGACATTTAACGTAAGGTTCTAAATTACGATATCAACTTAAATAGCAATTTACACGTGAAGGTATAAACGTTAAGTAAACGACAAAGTATATTATTGAGCAGTAAGCACTGCAGATAGGATGACGATCTAGGCCATAGGTTCCCAACCTTTTCTGGATTACCGCCCCCTTTACAAGAGAAAAAAATGCCAACGCCCCCTCTCCTATAATAGTTTATTATACATAATGTTAAAGTATTGTTGCATATTATCTATAGTTTATCTATCTATCTATTAAAAATCATAAGTAGAAGTTAATTAAAACGATCATCAAATATACTAAAAATTGTTTATTAAAAATTGGAAAATAAACACACAACCAATAAGAATTAAAAAAAAAAATAACGAAATGGGTGAGGCTGATGGAGTTTTAACAGTTTGTTCATGTCTGATTCCGATTTCTTTAACATTAGTCACAAATTGTCAGGTTGAACGATGTCTGTTCCTTTTCTTGGACAATAAATTAGCTACTGTATGGAACGCACTCTCAGCCAAACCTGATGAAGGAAAAGCAATTAAAACTTTTATGTACTCTCGTTCACAATCCAGATTAGAGAGCTGTATTGGCGTTTGAAGTTAGAACTCTTGGTATTCAATTCTGAATTTTACTTTTAATTCTCGTTTGCTGTGAGTCAACGGTTTCCTCCTCCAAATATGGGGATATTGCTGTATCATTTGGGAAAAAGATCTAAAAAAAAAAAACTGGCATCTTTTGTATAAATATCCTGGAATCACTCTTAGAAAATTTCATGAAGAACATCCAAGTGTTGACAGTAAGTAAGTAAATATTCCTGTTTTCACAGACTGCGAATTATGTGGCAAAGTGGCTGTATTTTGCTCTACTTAAAATGCGTTTGAACAAAATAAGTTTCCCCACAGTAGCAGCTATGAGGTTTTTGTTTTAATTAAATTCAACTCATTATCTTGGAATCATCTTATGTTTTATTATAAATATTTAGAATGTTTAAATTGATTTAATTAAAGATTTTAAATGTGTCTGTGCGATGTCATTTTTTAATGTAATCAGGTTTTTCCTTATTTTTACATTTCTTTTCAGTCAAGTGTAATACTGAATCAAATGTATCTGAAAATGATTCAGACAAATACCTTTCCAGAGACAGTGAACTTCTGTGTGATCCAGCGATTGAATGTAATCATTTGCAACTTTGATTCAAAATGATAATGGGAACTGCACTACAAAGTGAAACAATTGTTTTACTTTGTTGTGAACTGATTTTCACTATAAAGTTGACCAAATATCCTGTCATTTAATGAATTGCTTCTATTCTTATTGACTGCTCTAAAAATGCAATGAAGCGACGTATATAAGTGTTCATTCCAAATTTTTGAAACCAAATGCTGATGATGTGTAACGGAATGTGCAGAAAGCACATTTAATGCTGCTTGTTTGAAACGCATTTATGAAAACCTTTCAGATGTAGTGTCGTTGCTGGAGCAACATTAGTAGCAAGTGAGAAAATACTATAAAAATGAATTTATTTCTGTTTGACAAACTTCGTGGTATTAAATATCAATTCTCTCTTTGTATCAGTTTTTACATTTTTAGCAAATAGTAACTCTTGACATTTGTTTTCTTCTTTTTATGAGTTTTTGTTATTTGGTAATGCTAATAGATAGTTGAATGAAAAATTAGCAGATCTTTAAGTAATAGCATAATATTTCAATCCCTTTAGCTATCTATTCCTCTTTGTGTTATTCCTCGAATTATTATTCAGGATTTCTTTCTGATGGTATCCGACGGTTTCTTATGATGAAGAACAGTTTTTATTTTCTCTCTGACTGCCGGCAAGATTAATTTCTCGCAGACTGTGTGCGGTTTTCCGACTTTTACGATTAACAATATAATATTATATGGGGCTCATAATGCGTCATCTTTTTTAGAATACGACTGAAAAAGGTGTGATATACGTAGTTGACTGTTTTAAAATATTCTTTTCCAATCTTTGAAAAATAAGACGCATCTTTGTCTATTCTATCAGCACGCATTAATTCAAATGCTCTTGTAGACTAAAAAGCTTTATAATTTCATAATTAAAAAAAAAAAAAAAACTTTTTGGCAAATTAAACATATAGGTAACAATTGATTGGTAGGAGAGTGCATAGATCCATATTTCAAATACTCAATACTGTACTGCCAGCGTTTCTTCTTCGATTAATATATTTTAAAATATAAAAAAATTTCTTATCCAAGTTTGAATGAATTTACTTTAAAAAAAATTATAAGTGTAATGATTTTCACCACTTTCACAAAGAATAAACGAATTTCTTGAACTGATTCAAATCACGGATTCGTTTAAAAATCTCTGTTCAGGCATGTGTCCTCATACTTCAGAATTTTCCAAAATACAGGTTAGTAAAAAATAATTCTGTTTAAAACTTTTATCCAGCCAATTATCGCGAATTTTGTACTCCACAATTTTTGAATAGAGTCATTTGCGATTCTTCGTGTTTCGCTGTGATATTTTGACATTCATGAAAGAAATGCAACAGCAATATTTTTAGCCTGATGTAATAAAATTTTGTTCTCCACAATTTTAGCCCTTCTTCGTGTTCACAGCGATTTTTAGGTGCGTTCGTAATTGTATAATACGTAGCACCTATAGTGGTCGTTCAGTCCGTCCGTCCGTCCGCATATAACAACGCAAAAACTACCCAACCGAATCATTTGAAATTTAAAATACATAATTATTACATAATTTTGTCGAGTCATTTCAAATTTTATGAAACTCGGACGCATAGATCAATTACAGGGGCAATCAAAAGTATTCCATTACATTACGGTCAATGGGGAAAAAAGTTTCAAATGCATTTTAATCGTTTGAAATTTAAAATACGTAATTATTACATAATTCTGTCGAGTTATTTCAAATTTTTTGATAATCGTGTGCATAGATAAATTACAGGGGCAATCAAAATTATTCAATTACATTATGGTCATTGTGGAAAAAGTTTCAAATATATTCTATACGTTTGAAATTTAAAATACATAATTACATAATTTTGTCTAATTATTTCAAATTTTATGAAAATCGGATGCATAGATCAATTACAGGGACAATCAAAAGTATTCCGTTACATTACGGTCAATGGGAAAAAATGTTTCAAATGCATTTTAATCGTGTTACACTCATGCGAACATGATAAAATTTATATGCAGCTATAAAGTACATATTATAATATACATCTTACATAATTTGTGGTGCAAAGAACATTTGTTATTGATTTACAAGGCCACACAAAAGTATTCCATTACATAATGGTATAGGGAGAACTTTGTTTGATGAGCGTTTTAATTGTAATTCACTATTTACAATTTTATGAGATTGATATATGAAAGTAATATTTTTAAAACTTCGTTATCGTACGAACGCACCTAATTTGCTACGCTTCACGTGCAGTTTCTAACTTGTTTTGACATTAGTAAAATAAATTCAACCCCCCCCCCCCTCCTCAGATCTACGCTCGTCTGTATAGAATTCCATTTAAAAGTGCAGTTAAAGATTTTGTCATGGACTGGGCAATCCAGAGGAGATCAACTATTTTCACTATATTACTTCTTAAATACTTAAATATTTTTTTAGGTAGGTATACCATCACCGTCCCCCTTGGCTCTCCTAATAATGCCCCCCATTTTTCTCTAGACTCGCTACCGCCCCCCCAGGAAAGCTCCAGCGGCCACTGGGGTTGGTACCGCCCCCGTTGGGAACCTATGATCTAGGCGATGACATCAGATTTATTGCAGCAATGTGACGATTAGTTGGTCACCCGCTTCGGTACCAAATACCAAACCCATTCAACTGGGACAACCCGGTAGGTAGATGCCTGGTTATCGGTTATAAAAGACAGATATTTATTGTTCGACACTCGAATAAGATGTATTTAAATGTTATTTTTTATTACATGTTTTTTAAAATACAAAATTAACTCGTACACTACTCCTTATACTTACGCATTTATCTGGTATCCTTAATCAAAATTTCAGTGCTTTATAATTCAAATAATTTTATAGTCCGCATATTTATAGGTCTTGTTTGCTTAGGAGAGCATTGTAGATCTCAGGCGATAAATAGATCTAGCGAATTTGGGAACGTCCATTGTTATTCTTGTGACTATTCGAGCAAACTTTCATAAATTATCCCAATTATGTTATGACAAAATATAATTTTGATAAAAATTTATATAATCTGTTAAATATCATTTTGGTATACTTTTGTAAAGTACGTCTAATGTGACAAAATGTGTTTTATTTGTCTATGATAAATCAAATTTTTGTTACTCTTGTGAGCAGTGTGTCATAAGAGTAACAAATTTTTGTTTTAATATATAGATAAAAAATGCTTTTATTACAAATTAGATATATTACATGAAGGGGAACACAGTGGTATATTACTGGTTGTAAAAATTGTTATCTTATATATTTTTTTAATATTTGGGATTATATATGAAAATTAGGATTATTATTGGTTATAAAATTCCAAAATTTTATAAGAGCAGCCGCCTATGTGTATTAAATCATGACAAAATAAAATTTAAGATTTTTATTAATTTTTTGTGTGTGTGTGTGTGTGTGTGTTTTCTCATTTTAACATTATATTCTGATTTACTTCTTACTAGGACAGCAGCTATTATCATAAAATAACACGTGCTATCTGTTTCATTATAGAAAATATATAGGTATTTATGGATTCTTAATATGTGCAGATGAGCTGTTTTCTGAAGTAATACCGGTTAATATTTCCACTAGAGAATATAGTATACTATCAATCGTATTTAAAATTGTTGTATTATAAATGTTCTTTATTTTTCTCAATAACGTAGACCTAAATAGTGTCAATTGTTGGTGCAGTTATTATCATAAAATATCATCTTCTACCTGTAATTATTATAGAAAATATGTTGGCACTTGTGGATTCTTAATATGTGCTGGTGAGTTGAGTTATGAAGAATAGCGGCTGTTCCATAAATCTTTTCACATTTCAGAAATTAAATAAAAATTTTAAGGTCGTCTTATATCAGTGCAGTTCAAATCATGACTTTGTAAAGTCTTCTTTGTAAAATAAATAAATCGTCAATAAATAGCACTATTGAGGTCCACATTATTGAGAAAAATAAAGAACATTTATTATAAAAGTATTTTTTTTTTAACTCTTGATAGAATACTGTATTTTCAAGTGTAACTAAATTCCTTAGTCTTTTTTTTTAAGTTTCTGTTACTCTATCTTCCATGCGTTAAAGAACCTCTGTCCAAAAAAAAAAAAAACATTAAAATTAATTTAAAACTTTTCAAAAATGTTACTTTTACAAAATTTTATAAATTTAACGAAAGTAATAAAAATATTTAATTGCTTTGCAAATGCAAAATTGATATGTTTTTAACTTTCAGAAAATAAAGATGAAGTTTATGAAGATACCACAAAAATAATTCCAGGTAAAAGCATAAATATTATCCTTCTCATATTTAATGCTGAATTAGTATAGTTGAGGTTTATTCCAACAGAGAAAAATATCCGAACCAGGGATCGAACATGGGTATCCATACCATACCAATACATTACCTTTTAAGAGGACTCGATACTCTACATTCGATTTTCTAGTTCTTTGGCCATGTTCAATGGGCATGACTAATAGGCATGTTCAAAGTGATAACACTTTTTCAAGTATATTTTTCAATCGACTCTTTTTTTTTCTTTGGTTGTTCCTTATGGTCTGTTTGATAAAACTAAGTATGGGATTTACAATAAAATAAAGTTTTTTGACATATTAAAATGTTAAAACAAAATTTAGTTTTTATTGTAATTTTACATGCAATTGCATTTTTTTTCTCCTAGACTAATTATCTCATGATAAATCAGAAACTTAAAATTAAGCAGCACACTTTTACATATAGTTAAAAAGAAAAGTTAGCTCAATGTTCAAAAATGCATAAGATTCATTTTAAAATTTACTTGAATTTTTCAGATTTAAATTTTTCACATTTTGCCAGGGAAATCGAAATAATTCTTAATAGAATAATGTTCTTTCATTGAGTCTATTATTATTATTATGCCAAACTTGTACCTTTTTGAAAATGCTTAAATTTAAAAAGTTCAAAGGGTACAGAGCCCCCTTTTAAGCTATCCGGACGATACCTGGCTAGCATAATTCACTCTCATTTATATTTATTATTTATAATTGTTTTTATTTAGCTATCAAATTTATAACAAATTAAAAAAAAATTCTAGTTTGCTTCTACATTTTTCTTACCATTCGAGTAATTTCAACGTAAAAAAGAAAAAAATGTGGGCAGCCTTGGCGTTACTTTTGCATACGGCGGCGCTGAAAAAGTTTAGGATTTTAAATCTCTCCAATGATACAGGTTGGTTCTTTACAAAGAGAGACCCATGAATAAATTTTAAGATTTTCTGCAGGAAAAAGTGCATAAGAGCCTAATTCCCATTCTTTCTGTGTTTATTTACTAGCCTATTTATCGTTCTTATATGCCTGAATTTTTTGGCGGTAAACTATTTAGATTTCTAAATATTTTAAATTTGTCATTTTCCTTAAACTTTTTTAGTTTATGTAAATATAATTAAAAATCTATCGGTTTATAAGATGAACAAGCATATAAGCAAAAATATTAGAAAACGTTGCTGCTTATTGTTACTAAATAAAACTATTTACTAAAATGGTGTAATAAGATTATTAAAACTTTAACGTTACAAGATTAACTCGTCTTTAAAACTTCAAAACCAAAATATGTTTATCAATTGTAAAAATAGAAAAAGCTCATCGCTACCGTGATCATTTTAAAGGATTAAGTTTGCTGGTAAGTGGGACTCACTGTGCTGTTTATATGCCCGTATGGAAAAAGAAAACTCTCTTATTTGATGGGGGTGTCCATAAAACTTTATGGTTACTATGCTGAAGAATTGGATAATTTTACAAATTGTTGAACCATATATATGATATGTTATAGGATAAAGAGTCATTATATATTGCATTTCTGTTACTTAAAATTTCTAAGGATTTTCTAATTCTCAAAATGTAATCTTCTGCAGTTATGTTTAACTCTTGCATTCTAGAAATCTCTTTTTATATTTTGTAGTTGATTTATTCTAGAAAGAGCAGTAGATGATCGGTTAAATTTAATGTCTCGCATGTGCTCCCCCAATCCTTTTCTTTTAATTTCCTCATCGGCATACCTATGTATCTTAACTCATTATGTTCTGTTTTAAATGTATTTAAAATGATTTTAAATGTATTTGTTTAAAATGTTGTTATTGTATATGTTTTAAATGATTTTTTAAATGTGTTTTATACAGAATGTAATGAGTTAAGCAATATAGGTATGACCAGTCGGAAATTTAAAAAAAGATTGGAGGAGCACATGCATGATATTAAGTTTAACCGATCATCTACTGCTCTTTCTAGGTTAAATCAACGGCAAAATATAAAAATATATATTTCCAGAATCCAAGAGATAAACATACCTACAGAAGATTATTGCACTTCGAGAATTAGAGAATCCTTAGAAATTTTAAGTAACAGAAATACAATATGTAATGACTCTTTATCCTATGACATACCACATAAGGTTCAACATTTTAAAAATTATCTAATTCTTCAGCATAGAAACCATTTAGTTTTACAGACACCCCCATCAAATAAGTTTTTTCCTCTGCCATACAGGCATATAAACAACACAACGAGTGCGACTTGCCAGCAAACCATAATCCTTTGAAAATAATCGCGGGGTGCGATCGACAGATCTGAAAAACTTTTTCTGTTTTTTACAAATGATTTTTAACATCTTTTGGTTTTTCAGTTTTAAAGACCAATTAATCTTGTAACGGGGAAGTTTTAATAAAATCCTATTGCACCTTTTTAGTAAAAATAGTTTTATTTAGTAATTTAAACTCAAGATGAAAAGTGTCATTCCATTCGGAACTCGATTTGAGTTTTATGTTTCCAAGTGCTTATTATTGTCAACCAAAATAAATTTATTAATCAAAAATTATAGAGCCGTTTAATCCCCTTCGGGACGAATGTCTTTTACAGAATTTTTTATTTTTTATTTCCGGTTTTTCAAAGCCGAAATTTTTGCCGAAGTTAATAGAGAATGTGCTGAGAATAAATAAGGTAAAATTTACAATAAAATTTTTCCGGTTAGAATAATCAAGGATTTGGAGTACCTTATGTGCCACATATATCGGTCGCTCAACCCCGAGGGGTTAAGGGGGGGGGGAGATTGTACTTCTTTGGATCAAATTTTTCAGTTTTACATTTCTTGCATCTCATGTGTTGGTTTTACCCTAAACGATTTCATGATATTTCAGTAACTTACCGTATTTTTTGCTCTCTAAATACAACTTCGCTCGATGATTTGTTATGTTATTGTAAAGTTTTCTACTTATTTTTCTCGAAACGTCAGTTTTCTAGCAGAACGTTTATTTTTATGAAGAATTATTTGACCCACTTTTTTGATTTTTTTAAGAACGCTAATTATTGTTGTTAGAGCGTATAGTAACCGAAAAGTGCCATTTTCATTGATTAAATATTTTTTAGAAATCGCAAAAGCTGCGAAAAGGTCACATTTTTTTCAAATGACCCTCATTTTGTAAAATCAGTTTTTTAAACAATTTTCCGTAATCTCCAGAGAATTTAATATTTTTTTCATTATATGGTATCGAAATTTGTTGAGATTCTTGTAACAGGAGAAAAATAGTCGCCCTATTGGAATTTCATGCCACCCATCTGCAGTCTCATCATACATATTTTTTAAACGCGCACAAAACTTATATTGATTAAAATGTAAATAAATACAATGCAAAAAGCCCGAAGGTTGATATATTCTCTTTGAAACCTTTAAAAAAATGTAATCAGAATTTTCAGAGAACAGAATTTTAACTTAAGCATTTTTTTTTTTTTTCATTTGTAGAAAAAGAAAAAAGCTATTCATCATCTGAAATATTCAGACGTCAAGGTAATTTTTAATATTTTCTCCATTAATAAATAGCTTTAAAATAATATTTATCTCTACTTAATTGTGAGAATATATGGGTGATTCTACGATAAGAGGTTCAAAAACATAGAGAATTCGGCCAAAAAGAAAAGTTTGAGTTTGATCAAAAACCTTTAAATTATGATTTTTGTCCCGTTTATTTACCTTTTCATATAAGAGCAAGCCACTTTATACATATTTTATAACTTTTTCTGGTCAGTGACTCGCTCCCCTGGCAGTTATCTTGCCAGGGGAAATACGGCAGGGGAGAGACATTTTCATGTAAATTCAAATTTTTTAACTGACTGAATTAGTTTTTGGGTTAATTGTGTATTTCACTTTAATTATTACCGTATTGCTTAAATTAGGGCAGTAAATGCAATTGAATTGAATGAATATTATAAGTTTTATGACTTACTAGGGGAGATACATGATCACTGTGCGAAACCACTACGCAGCACGGTTGCGTTGCAATAACTAAAAACGGCGACGCTTAAATGGGTTGCGCGTTTAGTATTGCTAACTTCAAGCCGATAGATGTCCTTAAGCACTAATTCCAATATAGCCATCCTTGAATTTATATTTGTTTCAGCGGAACGAAATTTGACAGGGGAGAGACACAAAAAAAGCGGGACAAAAGTTAATTAAAAAAATTATTTAAAATTTACAAAATTATTTTATCTTTTATTTTATAATACGTAGGTATAATTACTTAAGTTCCAATTAAACATACTTTAGTTAAGCATCTGGCGGAAAAAATATATGTATTGTTTGAAAGTTAAATTGAAACCGACAAGGGGACATGCCAGGGGAGGGGACTTTTTAGACTTTGTAAGAAATTTCAGAAAAATGTCTTTTAATTAGGCATTCAATCGTGATGTTACTTAATAAAGTATATTAAGATGATGCGATTCATTGCAAAAAATAGCAACATATAGAATAAAAAATCTGTTTTAAACGGATTGCCGTACAAATTACTTCTTATCGTAGAATCACCCATATATATATAGATCAATATTAAGTAAATATAAAGGTTAAAAAACGTTTTCGTATACATAAGTTCTTAACATTTTTTAAATAAGATTGCACAGCAGGGTGAGCCCAAAAAATTCGAGAATTATTTTTAAAGTCCTAATACGGCGGAAGAGTTAACAGTTAACGAAAGAGTTAATAGTTACACAAACTATAAATTGAATTAAAAAAAGAAATAAAATCAGTTTACATTTTCCGGTCGTGCATGTACTGTTAAATTTGCCGAAATGTGAGAAATAATCACATTACATTTTTTAAAAATTAGCCTCTTAAGGAATGTAATAGCTCAAATTCTTATGTATTAAAATAAAACATATTTAAATCCACTAACATTTACCGGCCGGGCATATGTTCTAAAGTTTGGAAAGAATCGCATGTTTACGATAACATTTTATCTTATTTAGTTTATCATTAAATCTGCTCTTTACAACTTTAGAGCACATGCGCGACCGGGAGATGTTGGTAGATTAAAATTATATTTCAACATTGTTTTATTATTCTAATACTTAAGAATTTCAGCTATTATATTCGTGAAGAGGCTAATTTAAAAATTTTTGTAATAATGTTAATTTTTTTCACTTTTCGGCAAACTTTACAGCACATGTGCGACCGGAAGATATACGGCGATTTCTTTTTTATACCAATTTTTAGTTTTCCCAATTTGCAATTTTTTTATGATATTCAGATTAGAAAAACAATTTTGGACTTCTTTTTGGCGCACCCTATTGTACAATTGTTCGGGGAAAATAGTACAGTCCCATTCATTTCAATTTCCGAACTGTCTCAGAATAAAACTGAAATGCATTCGACTTGGAACTTTTCCTTTTTAAATTTTTTTAAAAAGTAAACTTGGCAAGTTTCAGAGCTTGCTACAATTTGAGTAATAAATCAAGGATTAAATTAGATGGCCTATTTTTTAAATTATTTCTAATTTTTTGTAAAATTTTGCGTTAGGATTCCAAAGTCTAAAACAATTCATTTCACCAAGTGTAGCCTTGTAAAAATATGAAATTTTAAATTTTGAAACTCTGGAATTTATATATGTAATCGTCTCAAAGCAGATTGCAAAGGGGGTAGCTGTAAGGAGGTAACCATAACTCAGACTACTTGACTGAAAGAACTGTAATTTTAATTTTGCACATTGGAATCTTTTGAAAATAAGTTGTTTTAAATATATCTATCCATATCGTTTTCGAAAACTAATTGCATAAAATATATATTTTAAGTGTTTTTCAACAAATAGATTTCTAGAAGTTTCAAATATAGGAATCAAACATTACAGCTTATTTCGTGAAAAGTTTTTGAGTTATGCTTAAACTACTCACATCCCAATCTGTTTTTGGAATAATTGTAAATGAATTTAATATTGAGTTGCAAATTTTAAACGTTCATAATTAAGGAACTAGTTAACCGAATGACTTCCCGTTTGGTATCTTAAGGTAACACAATACCTTAAAATTGATAAAAATATAGAATTTTTTTAAAATATTAACTAATAGCTTGTTTCATTGTGAATATTTTGCCACCTAAATTTTGTTTATACGATAATTATATCGCGAGATACTGTAAATTTTGTTAATTGATCCAACGCAATTAGCTGTGTGTTTCAACAAGACAGAGCACGTATTCATGTACCTAACTCGACAATCCCGCGCAGAACGTGTGGGGACATCTAGCAGGAAAAGCATATGAAAATGGACGCCAATTTTTTCCCTTACCTCATAACAGCGATAAAGCAATCATGATATAATCTGATCCATGAGTAATGTAAAATTTAGTATTTTCGATTGAAAATCGTGAATTTGTGGTGATTAAAGAGAATGGAAACATGATTTAAAACTAACATTGTAGTCCAAGAGCCGACAGCACAAAAACCTAAGGTATCGATCACAAGAAAAAAACTTTGTTATGGAAGATTAGTAATAGGGGAATCTAATGACTCATGTCTGCCGGAAGCGAAGTGGTGCATTAGTCTGAACGTTAGTACCACTAGTGGTTTATTCGTAGATTTATCATTGTGTTTGCCATATAATCATTTCATACCTTTGATTGTACGGCAAACACAATGTTAAACCTACGAGTAAATCACTAGTGGTATTAATATTTGGCTTATGCACCACTTCACTTCCGACAGACATGTATCATTAGATTCCCCTATATTACTACTCTTACATAAAATAAAGATTTTTTTTTCTTGTGCTCGATACTTTAGGCTTTTATACTATCGGCTCTTGGACTATTACTAAGTGTTCCTCAACTTTAAATAATCCATAAAACAAATATCGTCTATAATTATAGTGCACGCTATCTTCTGTTTTTTTCTAAATAAATTCAGCATCTGTTTACTAATACAAATTATTCCTAACGTGTGCTTTATGTAGTATTTGTAATTATATGCATATTAAAAAAAAACTTCATCCCATTCTTATTTTTACTGTGAATTCCGTTTTTATGTTTGAGTGCATATTTGTGGACACACTGTAGTTGCGATTCAGTCTTTTGAGACATCTTGGTCGAAAGATGAATAAAAGACTCAATTCATCGGCTGCAATTTATGTGCAAAATTTTATTTACAGAAGTATTATAACTAAAATATTCACCTATTTAAAAGGTTCTAGCGATAGCACTTGGATTCCAAACACATTTTCACTAGTATTTATAATTCAACTGAAACTTTTATGTTAAATTGCGAGTTTTCAAAAAATTAACACTCTCCGACATCGTTAACAGGAATATTCTATGCATAAGTTTCAGCAAGTTTACTTAAGGTATATCACTTTTTTTTTTTTTTTTTTTTTTTTTGTAAAAATACAATATAAAACAGATTACTCATTACAAAAGATATCTGGATACAGCCGAATATTGAAATCTTGGATCATCCCTGAATATATTGTGACTTTTACAGTGTTATACTATAATATATATGCGTTATTTCACAGAAGGTATTTATCTTGTCAGATTTTATTTACTAATTTTATGCACTGTTAAACTACAATGAATTATAATTAATCACTCGATTTAATATGCGGTTTCGACTGGCCCTGAGCGTAGATATGTCCTGTTAAGTGGAACTGAACAAAAAATCTGTTCAATCGAAATGTGTTTTATTCATAGTCAATTGATAAAGAAGGCTGTTGTTTTATACTGAGGAGGAAATTCCTCATCAGACCTAGCAATACATAACTAGTGAATACAGAAAATTTTAATTTGAACATCTTATTGAATACAAGCATTTCATTATATATTAATTATACTGAAAAAAATAATTTTATAATTATAGGAAAACAGCATGATGAGTTCAGTGATGCACATCTTCATGAAGAATTCATTGCAAATATCCAGAGAAGTATGAAATTTTTCTAACTCAAAATTAGTTACTTGATTTTCTAAAAAATTTCATTTCAGAAAACAGCAGGATGCATATGGGGTGTTGAGATTCTCTATGAATATTCTATTGAAACCCCCGATAAAAAATTATAAATTTAAATTTGAATGTTGTATAGTTATATTTTTTAATCACTAATTTCAAGTGACATCTTGCTGCAGGCATTTAAGATTTAAATTGTGCGAAGAATTTTCATCTGAAAAACAGAAAATATGTTGTATTTTAAGCTTCAAGTGTTTTGACTAATAAAGATACGTATTTATCTTTTTACTTATGTGTTAACACTGACGTATTTTTTATGCGAAAAATCACCGCAAAAAATTCAATCCTAAACTTATCGTATCTGAAACCCATTAAGGAAAGTATCCTACAGTTACCAACTGTTTCCTTGATCATTGTGTCCTAGTTTGAAACGCGGAACTTGGTGCTTCGTTTTCGCTTGGTACTTATTTTATGGCTTCACACCCGATAAAAGATTCAGTACGCTTTCAGCAAATCCCGAATCGAACTTTTATAGCATGGTAGTGTAAGGCGATGACAATTAAACTATTGAACTTTACTCATTTATAAAAAAGTATCTTGAAATCACGATTACGTGTGTAAATACACTGACCTGCAAAAATCAAGTTATGACATTTTTCTTCTCTCGTCATTATAAGAAATAGCCTGTTTCTAAGGGTTTTGTTGGTAGCGGGGTTGAGCTGTACCACGGAAAAAAACTCCTTTAAATCGGTGACTTTTAAAGATACAAATATGAGACCGTTTCTTATCTCGTCATTCATTATCAAAAAGGATTGCAGAAATCTTAGATTATAGCGTCTTATTGTTGCTGCAATTCTAACCGAATACAATTTTTAAAATTTAAGATACTACCAGAATTACCAGGCTTTGCCCGTATAAAACATGGGTGCCTTTCAGGTAAAATAAAATTACATAATATAGCAATTACAATAATGGAGCATTGTGCATTTTCGCCAATAAAAGATTAAAAGTATAAGAAAATATGTTACTATGTCGCAATTATAGTAAATCCCTCAACTTTAAATATCAGAAAGGTGTTTTTTTTTTTTGTGGATGTAATAGAATATTATTTTTAAGGGAATGCGAAAAAAGGAAACCAAATGGCGTATTAGTTTTGTTACAATTTATTGAAATTTTCGTTAGCACGCAATCTACCTAAATTTTAAAGCAAAGACATGCCTGTTAGTAATGCCAAAATCATATCGATGGTGACATGATTTATAAATTGTGACATTATTGGATTTTTTCTTAATTTTCTAAAAACTGCCCAATCTCATTTCTGACAGTGTCAAATAAAAAAAGTGTACTGTCAAATGATATTTGTTTGAAAATTCTCCTTTTTCTTATTTTTAAAGTATTTTTAGATTATATTTAGCGTTATTTTAAAATTAGTGTGCAACTTAATTACGACAGAAGCGCACGTTTGCACTGAATGCAGTTTTATAAGGAGAAGGCATGTCAATGAGTAACACTGGCATATATTTACTGTGGCAATGACCCCCATCTATAAAGGGTCTAGTCAGGATAAGCATAGCGAAAAGGCCCCCACGGCTGATGATTGAAATAAGATGTGTGGTTATAAGGCGTACTATGAGAATACATTATAGAGTGCTTTTAATCCCTGACTTTGAATTATCCTTGACATAATCGGAGAAGTATGCGCCGGCGCTACTATTTTTTAAAATAATTTTTCCTCAAGGTACAAAAGTTAAAAATAATCTAAAGGCAGTTATTGAAGAATTTATTAGTTCACTTATTTTTTTCACATTCTTACACAAATTTTAATATAGAAAAGTAAACAAATATTAAAGAATATTAATGTATTAATTTTATATTTGCACCAACGAAAAAAATTACAGAATATTGCTCAAAGTACGTATAAGGAAAAAAAATCGTTAAAATCGAAGATAGACTTTTCGAGTTATAACAAAAATAATGCTAGCAACTGTCTAAAATATTCATAACTTTCCCTTATTTGTATTTGTAGAAATATGTTACTATCAATGATAGATTCCTGACATTTCCATTCGGGTTAGATGCGTAGTGCGACGAAATAACAGAATGTTTCCATACATTGAAGTTAAAAAAAAATTGTTTAAAACACCATAATATAAATTATATTATGGTGATTTTTAAAAAAGTTTTTCTTCACTTCAATTAACACCAGTTTCAACTTATATTGTTTCCATACATACCCCTTCCTTATAGATTCGTTTAGTGTTCGTAAACATTGTCATTTTCGTGTTCAGCGCAGCCTTCTCGCATAATAATATACAGAACTGGCAAATGAAATGTTAACATTTTCCTACCATGATTTTCACATAGAAGAAGGCTATGAAGGATGTACAGTGTATATATATTAATGTATCACTTTAGGACAAAGTCTGTGTCGAGGGGGGGGAGGGGGTTGTCATTTTATACCTTTATTCTTTTTGACCAAAGCAAAACTTCCTTTTTGTTAACTTTTTTGTTACATCTGATATTTTTTTTTTTTTTTAGATTTTTTTTATGAAAATGCAAAGTTGCTGTTAAAACCCTTGAATGGTTATAACATCATTTCACTATATTTTTCATATCCGGATATTATTGCAAACGTATAAAATAAAGTAAAAAAAAAAAAAAAATGTGGGAAAAAACGAACACTGGTAACGATGATGGAAAGTTGAGAGGCGTCCTAAATTGCCAACAAAAATAAGTTTATATTTACAGCTCCTTTCATCATCGCAAGGACAATCGACTAGAGACTACATCATCGACTTCATAATATTTCTCAAGAAAAATGTGCTGTATGTCAAAATAAAAGTGTTTAGAAACATGAAAAAAACACTTAAGGAAGTGGTATGTATGGAAACGTTCTCTTATTTAGGCATACTACGCATCTAATCCGAGTGGAAATGTCAAGAATTGACCAATGCATTGATAGAATCGTATTTCTGCAAATACAAATAGGGAATGCAAGGAATATTTCAGCAAGTTGCTAGCATTTATTTGTTGCAACTTAAAAAGCACATATTCAATTTTAACGATTTTTTCTGGAAAGTACATATTTTTAGCATTATTCTCTAATTTTTTTGTTTGGTGTAAGTTTAAAATTACTAAATATTTTTTTTAAGTATTTTTGTTTAATTTTCTATATAAAAATTGTGTAAAAATGTTAAATATATAATGTGAATAATTGGCAGAGGTTTTATTTTTTTTTTTTTTACTTTTTAACTTTTGAGTTAAACGTATTTGAAAAATAGTAGCGCCGGCGTGTATTGATCAGATAATCTCAAGGACAGTTCAAGGTCAGGGACTAAAAACGCTATTGTCTTCTCAAGGCGAGAATAAAATATTACCACACATCTTAGTTCAACCATTGGCCGTTTCGCTATGCTCATCTGGCTAAATCTTTCTCTTTTAAGGAAATTTGTTTAACCTCTAAATATCGCGCATTTAGTTTTTCCAGCGTCGAATTAAAAATAAAATGTACTTTCAATAATATTTGTTTTGAAAGTCTATCTCAGTATATTCATTTTATATGCATTTTAAAGTAGATTTTGAGCATGAATATTTTATAAATATGCGTGCAAATCCAATTACATAAGATGAATCAGCTTGCTTTTCCAATGTAAATAATTCAGCATTTTTATTTTTCGTGCAGTATTCCAGAACTAAACGATATTAACACCCCCTTCCTTTCAAAAATAAAGTAAAATAAAAATAAATCGAATATTCTAAATTATCAGATTAATAAAAGTCGCTATAAATTGTAAAATAAATAAATAAAACCGCGTTAAAGAGCTTATTAATACTAAAGTAACAAAGCTTTTTCGTTTACCTTTTGGATATTCTAAAATATATAGTAAATTCAAAATACCTGTTGGTCCTTTAAATTTAAATCTTTTTTAAGCTATTGCATAGCTTTTATCGCGGGCTTTGAGCGCGGCGACCGAATGTAGAAATTCCGTAACGAGAAAAATGTAAAAATTCCGTAACGAGAAAACCTAACACTCGGCTAACATTGTTTAAGTTCGGCAGACTTCGGCATGGTATCATTCGGTAGACTTCGGCAGACATGGACGCGGTATTTTTTAGATATTTAGAGGATATCAAGTCTCAAACTTATGTTTCATATTTCAGTTACCATAAATCCTATAGTTTCAATGATAAAAATTCCTGATAAAATGTGTATAGAAAAGAATCGTCTTAAGATAAAACAAGGTAGGATAATGCAACTTTTGGTGATTGGTGACCCGCCCAATGAGGATCGAAAAATTTAAAATGCTTATAACTCGCGGTCTAATTTTCGTAGCGCGGCCACATTTTGTTTGGTAATTTATTATGAGACAGTGTTTATTTTGGTGACAGGAGACCCCCACGGTGAGGATCGGAAAATTTAAAATGCTTATAACTCGCGATCTAATTTTCGTAGCGCGGCCGAATTTTGTTTGGTAATTTATTAAGATATTGCATAGCTTTTATCGCGGGCTTTGAGCGCGGCGAAAGAATCTAGAAATTCCATAATGAGAAAAACCTAACACTCCGGCTAACGTCGCTTCAGTTTGGCAGACTTCGGCACGGTATGCTTCGGTAGACTTCGGCAGACATTGACGCGGTATTTTTCAGATATTTTGAGAATATCAAGTCTGAAACTTATGTTTTTTATTTCAGCTACCATAAACGTATAGTTTCAATGATAAAAATTCCGGATTAACCTACATGTATTGTAAGATAATAAAAATATTTTAAACGATATTAATTTCTCATTTATTCAATAAAAGAAAAAAAATGTTTTGTTATAGGTCATCACGCTCAAAAAGTGTAACTTGAATTAATATCAAAGACAAAAAAAAACTGCATAAATAAAAAGTAAATAAATAAATATAATTGCATAAGTTGATAAAAAAAAAAATGCTATGCAATAGCTTTACCGCGGCAGTCCCCGAGTGCCACACGTCTTTTTTTTTTTTTTTCTGAACAGTGAATTGACAGTATATGGCTATCTTTAATCACAGATATTCCAGGGTGGATTCCCTAAATAATTTTTAAGCTGAAACTTTCTTTCATGAAAACTAAAATCTTCAGCGACAAACCTGAAAATGACATCAAATTCCAAAGATTTTCAGTTCTGATGCCTGATCGTGAAACTTTCTTTTACAAGAGAAGGACCAAACACTTAAAAACATCTGCTAAGTTTCATTTTCTATTTGATAAATCTTAGAAAAATCGTAACCTATGTAATTCTAATTATATAAATAGTGGCATGCTCTTATTGAATTTAAGGTATTTAAACACTTAGTTAAATGGTGTAATTAATTATATAGCATACCAACAAAATAGGAAATAAAACGAAGCAACCGTTTGTATATCAGAAAATATACATCAGTTTGATGTAATTGCCGTAAAATAATTCAGCTTTTAAAATCGGAATGATTGTTTTCTTTACCATTTGTGACAGTAGTAAACGATTAACTGAAAAATAAGCAGAAAAATTTAATAAATATATCCAAATGACATAGCATTTGCTGAAATTTTGCAAAATATAATTACAATTTATATCTTCATAGTTATAAAAGAAATTATGCTAGGGTCTTATCCATAAATGAGTCGCTTCATGCAAAAAAGGGCTTCAGTCAACTAAATCTAGTTTTGAGAAAGCTGGAAAAAATTGAGTTGTGTTTAGAGAGTGTATGATAGTGAAACTGAAGTCCTTTTTTCCATAGAACAATGGATGTGCCCTATAAGAACAAAAGTCCATGGTTAACTCAATTTTGCCAGTTTGGTGACTGAAGCCCTTGTGTGAAACGATTCAAATATATAGAAAATTAAAACCATGCAGGGAAAATAACACGGAACATTTAATTAGTAACCAAAAATTTATTATTCTAAATCTAAATGCACTATTTTTAATCAAACTTCATGAAAGATATCTTGTTACTTTGTAAGACTTTCTTTTTTGTTGGTACAAACTAGTGATGCACAACTTATGGCCATCTAGCCAAAGGTGCCCCCCCCCCATGGGTTAACGCGTGGCTCGCGAATTTCGTCAATTTATAATTGGGGGGGGGGGATTGAAATTTTTGAAAATCAGAGGAATAAAATATCTTTAATTTCATCAATTTGCGGCGAGAAAAGTAAAAATTTCGTCAGTCACTTGACAATCGCAAATTTCGTTGATCGGACACAAAAAATCGAGAATGGTAAAAATAAAGAACTTTGTTGATGAGGCAAGGAAAAATCACAAATTCCGTTGATCAAACATGAAAAAATCGCGTATTTTAAAGTTTGGTCATCGGCTGTGGAAAAATTGCCTGTTTGATCTGTTTATCGCGCGGAAAAAACGCGAATTTCGTTCATCAAGTGGATGAAAATTCTGAATTTTTCTATGAGAAGGGGGAAATTACAAATTTTGTTCATCAGGCATGGGAAAATCGTGAAGGGTCAATCCATTTCAAGTGGTCCAGCACTGGTCGCTCGATTATTTTTTAAAAATCTGAAATTTTTTGTACAACAACCCTAACATGATGGAAGTTAAAAATGACCATTATTTTAATTTTACTATTTTTTGTTTGTGCATGGCGGCCATCTTTGTTTCATCGTGTGCAGCAATTTTCTCAGATACTAGGATACACAAAATTATAATTATCTGATCTTTTATTTTCCCATTCGAAATAGGGTTTGCAACATTTTGTTCAGAATAAAATAGGCTAAATATACAGTGGTAGAAAATTTTTGAAAAATAAATTTTTACAAGTGAAATTTTAGCACAAAATTTAGGATTTTTTCCAAAATCTATCCGTTTGCAAGAGGAAATTTTTCATGTAAGGAAAACTGTCAACCTTACACAATTTTTTGTACAAGTAGGTCAAAAGTACGTGTACTCACACACCAAGTCCCAGATCTGGGAGTTGATTTCGCTTTGCGAAAAAAATTCCGAAATTCTTCAAAAATCGCACTTTTTAGGCTTTGATATCTCTGGTGGGACACTAGATAAAAATTTGAAATTCTGGCCTTTGATAGTATTGTGTAAGTGTTATGTACAAAAAATTTCAAGGAGATTTGACTACAAGCTGAGATATGACATGGATAATATGTGAAAACAATACTGCCAAACTATTGTAACCTACTATGTAATTGTTCAACAAGACTGTCAACCTTACATTTTTTTTTTCTACAAATAGGTCAAAAGTGCGTGTACGCATACACCAAGTCCCAGATCTGGGAGCTGATTTCTCTTTTCGAAAAAAAATTCCGAAATTCGTCGAAAATTTCAAAAATCGCACTTTTTAGGCTTTGATATCTCTAGTGGAGCACGAGATAAAAATCTGAAATTCTGGTCTTTGATAGTATTGTATAGTAGTGTTATGTAGAAAAAATTTCAAGGAGATTTGACTACAAGCTGAGATGGCATGGACAATATGTGAAAACAATGCTGCCAAACTATTGTAACATACTATGTAATTGTTTATACCTGCAAAATTTTAAATTATTTATGGTACAAAGTTAAATATTAATTACAAATATCTTCAAATGCTTTTGTGTGATTTAAACAATTCAGAATGTATGCTAAGCCAATACACTATTTGTCCAGATGAACAAACCTACTAGAAATGCTATTGCAACAATTTTGCTCGGAACACATTTCAGGAAAAGTAAATTACAGACCATGGGTTGCAACTGATCGAGTTGACATGGTTTCAATTATTAAACCTAGAGAATTTCATTCAAGCTAACAAGGGATAAGACTTGGGTGGCTTCAAATAAAATTTTGAGAAAGAACAGCCTAATGGTCTGACAACAGTAACTGGCCGAACTCGTAACATCTCTCGTAAATAGTGTTAAGCTCTTTGTTGAGCATATATATTATCTTTGTAAATTAAATGTTAATTAACTGTTTTCAACAAACGATATTTTCTGTGTAAATATTGTAATAAAAGAGATTAATGTCATTTCTCCTAATGTTTTCGTAATGCATTTCTTAACATTTTTTTAATCACCGTATCTCAGCTTATGGTCAAATCTCCTTCTTGAAATTTTTTGTGCATAATACTACTACAGAATACTATCAAAGGCCAGAATTTCAGATTTTTATCTCGTGCTCCACCAGAGATATAAAAGCCTAAAAAGTGCTATTTTTGAAATTTTCTACGAATTTCGGAATTTTTTTCCCAAAGAGAAATCAGCTCCCAAATCTTGGACTTGGTGTATGAGTACACGCACTTTTGACCTATTTGTAGAAAAAATTGTGTAAGGTTGACAGTCTTGTTGAACAATTACATAGTAGGTTACAATAGTTTGGCAGTATTGTTTTCACATATTGTCCATGTCATATCTCAGCTTGTAGTCAAATCTCCTTCTTGAAATTTTTTGTACATAACACTTACACAATACTATCAAAGACCAGAATTTCAGATTTTTATCTGGTGCCCCACCTGAGATATCAAAACCTAAAACGTGCGATTTTTGAAATTTTTGACGAATTTCGGAATTTTTTTCGCAAAGCGAAATCAACTCCCAGGTCTGGGACTTGGTGTGTGAGTGCACGCACTTTTGACCTATTAGTACAAAAAATTGTGTAAGGTTGACAGTTTTCCTTACATGAAAAATTTCCTCTTGCAAACGGATAGATTTTGGAAAAAATCTTAAATATTGTGCTAAAATTTCATTTGTAAAAATTTATTTTTCAAAATTATTCTACAACCGTACATTCAGCTCATTTTATTCTGAACAAAATGTTGCAAACCCCATTTCAATTGGGAAAATAAAAGACGAGATATTTACAATTTTGTGTATCCTAGTATCTGAGAAAATTGCTGAACACGATGAAACAAAGATGGCCGCCATGCACTAACAAAAAATAGTAAAATTAAAATAACGGTCATTTTGAACTTCCGTCATGTTAGGGTTGTTGTACAAAAAATTTCAGATTTTTTAAAAATGGTCGAGCGACCATTTTTATATTTTTTGGGCCACTTGAAATGGATTGACCCTGAATTTTGCCAGTGAAGGGTGGAAAAAATAGTTAATTTCACCGATTGGGCACGGAGAAACAGCAAATTTTGTTGCGAACAGCAAATGTTGTGCGAAAATTGCAAATTTTATCGATCGAACGCGAAAATCTCGCATTTCGTTGATCGTGCAAGAAAAAACCGCCAGTTTAGTTGTTGATGGTGAAAACATTGCAAAGATTGGTCATCGGCGGCGAGAAAATAGCTTTTTTGTGCGTTTACCGCGGGGACGTAGGAGGGGGAAAGCTAATTTCATTAACTGGGCGCCAAAAAATCGAAAATATCGTCGATAATGCGAGGGAAAATGAAAAATTTCACTGAATCAGTAGCCAAACAATCGTGAGTGCGTGAGTCTCTTCGATTTATCGCAAGAAAAAAAAAGCTCTCATTCCATCCGTTTATTTTGGCAAAAAAAAAAAAAAAAATGCAGTTTCTCATCAGTCAGTTAAGAATCGCAAATTTTATTGATCATGAGCAGAAAAATTGCAAATCTCGTTGATCAGACACGGAAATATTGCAATTTTTGTCAATCAGTTGCTGAAGAATGGCAAATTTCGTCGATCAGGTACTGAAGATTCACGAATCTTTTTATAATTATTTTAAAATTAAATTTATTGGTGCTACTATCTGTGTAATTTTAAATTAACAATTTGGATTTATTCATTAAAAGATAATTTTTTTTGAAAAAAAATATTAAACGAAATCTTTTGTGTGATATGTGATCACACTTACCCATTTCTTTTAGAATTTGTCTATAAATCCATTTTATTTTCAGGTGGTGTTTTGACTATGGAGCCGGAAACAGGGAAAACTACTAGTATGTATACATATTTTAATTGAATAAAAAGAATATTAAAAATTTAAGCGTTCATAACGAAAAGCGTTCACAACGAAGCGTTCATGCCTCCGTAAATTTCAACAGCAAGTGGATTTCTAAATCTTTATCCTAATGAGAAATGGCAAAAGTAAATAATTATAAATAAATTATTCTACACTTTGTTGTGTACATTGAAGGAATTATCGCATATGGATTCGAGAATGAAAAAAAAAATTTAAATTCCCTATCTAAAATCTCCACTAGATTAACTCTATAAAATAATACGCATCATTTTGAAAACAAAGTTAACACAGGATTAAACTTTAAGTTAAAGAAGTTTTATTTTCATCATCCCATCTCGCAATATATTTATAAATAAAATTCAAAACAAGATGCTCTTTTGAGACTACCAGCACTTAGCCAGAGGTCTGCTAATGAAGTAACACTATTCATCGTGATCAAACGTCATTAATTTGGACACCATAAAAATTCGTTGCACACGTAAAAGTTTGCTTAGTTAATTATGAACCCAAAAGGATCAAACTTCGACGAATATGTTCCATTCGTCATAAATCGGACAAAGAGCAAGTTAACGATTCCTTCCTTAAACTTTTAATCATTATGAGCATACCGCCTTAAAGAACTAGAATTGAAAAAATAATGCTTAATGCATCAAAAAGCAGAGACAAATCTCCTAGCAGAAATAACATATTTTTAGCGCATTTTTTTTTTATTGTTCGAAATGAGTTATGTCATCTCGTAAGCATGTCTCATAAACTGTCACAAAACGGCCAACATTCTGTAGGTAAAAGTCAGGATGTACTCATTTCTCTGAATAGTTTAATGAACTCGAAGTTATTCAGAGTCAAGTAAACGCAAACACAAATTCCCTTGAACACCACTCTTTTTTATTACTTACTTATAGGGCGTAACAATGTTAATGTACAAACAATTCTACTTAGAAATATTGCCCATTAATCAAATCCATTTTATCCAGTGCATCAAAATATGGATATAAAATCGAGTACCCTAACTGGGAATGAACAGGATAATCTTGCAATCTCACGTCATGTCAAGGACTTAATGGAATCTCATATTGAAAGCTTTCCAAAAATTCTCATACGAACAGAGCAAACATTAAATAACATACTTTGAATCTGGGCTTAATGCATGATAATGCATGAATCAATAATGCATGATTTCTACTTTCAAAAATGCACAGAAAACAATCAAGAGCCAGTGAAAAATTTAATAATTATTTTGTCTTAGTTTTCATACTCTCTCTTCGAGATGCAATATTTCTGTCGTGATTTCGACCCAGGTTTTTCTACAGTGCGTTTCAAGTAATACAGGGACTTGTGCTTGATTGCACAGGCTTTTTGCTCCA
The DNA here is from genome assembly GCA_964019185.1 of Maratus speculifer. NCBI lineage: Eukaryota > Metazoa > Arthropoda > Arachnida > Araneae > Salticidae > Maratus > Maratus speculifer. The sequence continues at coordinate 174,001,782 of OZ025299.1, forward strand.
AGATCCTTGAAACCGAGAAGTTTATTTTGTGGGAAGTTAATGTTGGGGGAGTGCATATTTAAACTTTGGTAAAATAGATTTTCATGCAAAACAGTGAATTAATATCATCAGAAATAGCAATTAGGTAAAAAAAAATAAAATAAAATAAAATAAAATAAAATAAAATAAAAGCACGAGAAACATGAATGAAACAATAGTATAGCTCAAAAACGCGAAAAAATCCTTAAACTAAATTGACATTTTTATCATGTCGCAGTATTTGTCATCCTATATAAATTTTAAAATAACATGTTTTGGAGTGCTCGCTGAAATTCATTCTTCAATTTAAATACAGGGTGTTTCGCTACCAGACCGACAAACTTTGAGGGATGATAGTAGACATGAAAACAAACATTATAAAATAAGGAACCATGGAGCGCAAACATCTTCTGTAGGAGCTAGCGGCCATTAAAGTTTGAGGTCCAAAGTTTCAAACGATGATAAAAAACGGAAAAAAGGGTCGGTTCGTTTGCGGTTTTCACTGAAACATTCTTTATATCACGTTTTTCTTAGTAAAAAATTTCAAAGGTTATGTTCAAAAATTTTCGATAGAGGGCGCTTTAGACTTTAGAGTAACGAACAGTTACTTTTTACCGCTATTTTGTGTATGGGGTTGAAATTATTCTAAAATTTAGACTTTAACTTAAATTTTAAGCCCAAAATCGGAAACATTGGGATCGGGTAACTAGCAAATATTAAACTGTGAACAGAGGGGGAAATTTTAAACGCTCATAAATATTGGACAAACAAATCGATTTTGTTGCAGGTTGCGTGTAAGTCATTAACTTGGTAATTATTTTATTCAAAATGATGTACAGCTTTGGTGCCCTCATTTTTTGATAGAGGGCGCTTCCGACACATCTCTGACATTTCAAAGGCATTACTCCTGGGTGTTTTACTACCAGACCATCATACTTCCAGGAAGTGTTAGGGATACAAAGATGACTTGGAATCGCATAGAAATGTAACGTTGGAAATGCATTTTTTGCAAGTTACGGTTAAAGGAAGCAGAGAAAAAAGTTACAGAAACAGAGAGACACTTTAGTGCGAGAAGAGCGACACGTTAATGTCGCAGAAACCAGTTTATTTAAAGGTTTTACTACAAAAGGTGTTTGAAATTACGACCAGAAGTAGTCCGGCAAGTTTGACAGCGACGGTAGATGGCGCTAAACGGTAATGCGCCTGCACAAAGATCACTTTGAAGTGATCATTCGCGAACCGGTTCCAAAGGTAGCAGAATGAAGTATTTGAACGATGAACAGCACGATAGGGCTCCTCCACATTTTACCAATGACGTTTACCGACAGTTCAAACTAACATATGGACAGTGGTGGATAGGTCGTGGTAGCCCGGTTCATTGGCCTGCCAGATCGCCGAATCTATCATGTATGGATTCTTTTGCTGGGGTCAAATAGAAAATTGGGTGTATGAGACTCCCGTACCATTAGTTGAAGACCTCGCAGCTGGTATTTCTGTAGCTGCCAGAAAACTATCAGAGATGCCAGGAAACTTTCAAAGCGTAAGGAATTCCACGTGACGCCGCTGTCAAGCATACCGGACTACTTCTGGTTGTAATTTTGAACACCTTTTCTCGTAAAACCTTTAAATAAACTGTTTTCTGTCACATTAACGTGTCGTTCTTTCTCTGCTGTGTCTGTTACTTTTTTCTCTGCTTCCTTTGGCCGTAACTTGCAAAAAATGCATTTCCAACGTCACATTCCTATGTAATTCCAAGTCGTCTTTGTACCCCTAACACTTCTTGGAAGCATGATGGTCTGGTAGTAAAACACGCAGTAGTAATGCCACTGAAATGTCAGAGATGTGTCAGAAGCGCCCTCTATCAAAATATGAGGGCTCCAAAGCTGTACATCATTTTGAATAAAATAATTACCAAGGGAATGACTTACACGCAAACTGCAACAAAATCGATTTGTTTGTCCAATATTTATGAGCGTTTAAAATTTCCCCCTCTGTTCACAGTTTAATTTCCGCTAGTTACCTAATCCCAATGTTTCCGATTTTGGACTTGAAATTTAAGTTAAAGTCTAAACTTTAGAATAATTTCAACCCCATACACAAAATAGCGGTAAAAAGTAACTGTTCGTTACTCTAAAGTCTAAAGCACCCTCTATCGACAATTTTTGAACATAACCTTTGAAATTTTTTCTAAGAAAAACGTGATATAAAGAATGTTTTAGTGAAAACCGCAAACGAATCGACCCTTTTTTCCGTTTTTTATCATCGTTTGAAATTTCGGACCTCAAACTTTAATGGCCGCTAGCTCCTACAGAAGACGTTTGCGCCCCATGGTTCCCTATTTAATAATGTTTGTTTTCATGTCTACTATCATCCCTCAAAGTTTGTCGGTCTGGTAGCGAAACACCCTGTATGTTATATTAAACATGAGAATCAGTTGCCCAGGATTACATGAGATACTTGGTCTGCCGACTGATGATTTACCAGTTCATTATTTAAATAATACAAGTTTATATCAACACTTCCTCTTTTGAATTATTTATATCCACGTAGCAGCCAACGTTCCAAGTGATTTAAAAATCTGATACATGTATTTTGGTCAACATGTATATTTTTAAATAAATATTCCCAATTAAATATTTTTCCAGTCTAATAATTTTATCTCTTTATTCCTTAAATTTGTGGTTGGATGGACTTTGTTTGACTCGGAGGGGGGAGGCAGATTGGCAGGTATTTATTTGATAGAAATTAACAAAAGATTGAAAAAGTAACATTTCTAATTATTTTAATTAAGTTTATAAATTAAATAATGAAAAATGTAAAAGTTGCAGAAGTGCAAATGCAAGATTGCAATATGTTTATTTTATCTTTTCAGAGAATAAAGAATACGTTTATGAAGATACAACAAAGATAGTTCCAGGTAAAAAACATATCTGATCTGTCCGTCTATAAATAGTAAAGGTTTTGAAACGTGTTTATATTCTGATTAATAAACACAAGATTGCTGTATCTATAATTTATCTTTTTACAAAATTGATATTAACGTTTATAAAGATATCTCAAATTTTTCAAAGTTAAAAAAAAAACTTCTTCGTCCGTGTATAAACAGTAAAACTTTCGAAACGTGTTTATGTTTAGATTGTGTTCGGTCGGAAGAGGGTCCAGGTTGACTTCACTTTGAGAGTTGGGGATTTACCTGTTTTTTCAAAAGAAAGATCATCATAGAATTCCGAGAATATATCCTAGAAAAAAAGTCCCGGGGGTCAAATTTTTATTTATAGAATTTTTTATTGAATCTTTTACCAGAAATGTATTTTTTAATATTACTTCACCGAAAAACGGTTTTGAAAACTTTAAAAATTAAAATCTAACTTTTCGTTTCAAACTTTGTCAGATTCCACTATTGTATGCGGAAAGTTAATTTGTCTCCAGGATTTGTAAAAATATTACTTGGAAAAAATATAATAAGTTTTAAAGAAAGAAAGAAAATTTGATTTTATGAGACTTGCTTCGACGAATGTTTAAAAAAAATTCACATGAAATTAAAAATCCTAAAGAAAATTTATTTAAAACATAACACAAAAACTGGTGCAATCATACACAACTTGGAGGTAAGGGTAGATGCACATTTGCCGACTTCGGACACAGCTTCAGTAAAATGCAAGTTAATTTAAATCAGGTTAAACAGATTAAACAGGTACAACCAGAAAATATTTTAGATGTATTGTTAGCTATTTAATTTCCAGTTTCCACGTAGAACTTGTTTGGTGCGATTTATTAAATTCTGGTTGGAAACTTGTGTAGTCTGGTTTAAATTAACTCTTATTTTACTGCAGTTGTGTCAGAAGTTGGGAAGTATGTAGATATGTCCTCCTAAAGATGACATTATGAAAATACCCATTCTGAGATAAATAGTATTAAAAAATGTTACAAGTAGAGCAGAACTGATTGTATAACATAAATGTTTTATCTGCTGATGTAGGTTAAGAGAGGGTAAAGTGGACCAGTGACGGCAAGATGATCATTTGAGTTTTTTAGAAGGAACTAAGCGAAACAGTCGTTCGCAGATGCCCGTAGTGTTGTCTGTGACTTTAGCAAAAGGTTACATTTTTAAAGTTCTAAAGCCATTTTTCTCCACTTTTACTTTCTTCTATCTTTAGTAGAAGAAAGTATTGTAATTAATTTTTTCGACTTAAGGTTTTTGACGGATTTGCACGCTTTAGGGGTCAGAGATTCTAAATATCTTGTTTATACAAAATGTCTGCCTGTTGGTCCGTGTTTCACCACTTTACCATCGAAAAGTGTATTAAATGCATAGAACTAAATCAAAACTTTCGTGCATATTTTTGGCTGTAGCAAGCTAGTTTTCCTTCAATTTTGAAACATTCCGCTTAAAGGGTAAATGAGATTTTTGTGCCATTTTCAATATTTTATCGTCTAAAAGTGTATGAAGTTGCGCATAGAACTGAACCAAATGTTTTGTGCATGTTTTTAGCTATGGGAGCAGGTCCTCTCTGAATTTGAAAAAAATCCCCGGAAGGTGTCGCTGTAAAAATAATCTCCACGCTGACATCGAGAAGTGCATAAAGTTGTGCACAGAACTGAACCATTTTTTTGCATATGTTTTTGGCCGTGGCCAGCGAATCTGCATTAACTTTTTTACTGAGATTGACTGAAGCATAAATTTAAGATGAAAATCAAAATTGGTGTAGTATTAAACTAATAATATTAAAGTATTAACATGTGTTCTACTTTTTTAAATATTAAGATGCACGTATGAAATAAGAGAAAGTGTTGGAACTGGCACATCCAACTAGTTTTATTCTAAGCAAGTGATGCAATTTCTTGCTTATAGATAAATATGCAATACGTTCTGTTACAATTATTTGATCTTATACTGTTTGCTCAGTGTGGAAAAACCTTTTTAAACGTAGTATGTTTGAAAACTTTAAGTCATATAAATTAGTTGCTAAACCACAGTTTTTGCAAAGACGCTCTAGGCAAAGCGGCCCACAAAGTGATCGGGATAAAAACCAGATGACTATTTGAGCCGAAAACTAATTTTTATTAATTTTCATAAAATACTACTCAAAATTATTTTGTTTGAAAGGAAGAAGACAAGTCTGAGAAATAACTTCTGCAGAGAAAGGTTTACTCTTGGCATTCGTGATCTGCATGTCTGCTGGTGGCACTTGTATTCCTGCATTCGTCATATTGATACTCATTTTTTACATTACATTATCTTATAGCGATTTAATGTTTAAGATATTACTAAACATAATACTTACAATTTAATTCAACTTCTCTACAAACTGGACTTAATAAAGCCAATATTTTATATCTAAATATTTAATAACAGGAAATTTCACAAATTCACCAGTCTTCTTTTTAGGAATTTTATGGGTATTTCCAAAATTTTCAGTTATACCGTTATTTCATATTTTTATGGAAAATTTTCGTTTGGGAATTCATAAAAGAATTCAATAAAAATTAAGATACTGGATTATATGAATTTGTACTAAACGTTCCATTGTTTGGGCGCCAGTTTCGCATCCATAATTACCTCATACATTTATCTAAATATGAGGCAAATATGCTGAAATTAAAGATATTGGTTTTTAAAAAGTTTTCAGTTATTAAGCTTTATATATACAAGACCAGTTTAGGTGTCACAACCCCAACAATGAATTAATCAATCTAATTTAAGTACCACTTGTTAACAACTACGCAGTAACACTATTTAAAAGGTTATGGCGTTTTTGCATACAAATTATATAAAAATGGAAATTTCATATAGCTGTCAACCTCTTTTGTCGTCTAAGTTAAATTATGAATCTGAAGTTTTTAAAATAAAATGTGTCCTGATTGTGGGTATTTATTAGATTGCATTTATGAACTAGAATTTCTAGTTTAAAATGAGTGGTAAGCCCCCTTCCTCTCCAGTAAAAAAAAAGATGAACATCATTTAGAAATTTTCTACCTCACGTATGATACTGTTTCTTTACAAAAATTGGCCCTGGCTACATTTTTATTTCACTTCCAATAAAAAGTAAGCTTGACGATATTAAATGATGGCCCACTTTTTTCTTTTATATACAAGCTTATCTATAATTCTTGCATGCCTGGGTTTAGGCAGCTGAAATATTCGAAATTCTGAGAATCAATCTGCCACTTCTCTAAATGAGTAATGTGAATGACTAGACCCAAGTCTTCTTTTTTTTTTTTTTTTTTTTAAAGCTTTATTTTTATTTTCCCCTATGTACGCTAAAAAAGGGTATTTAGACGTACTACGTAGCATGTAAATTTCGGTTATTTTAAATTTTTGTCGCTGATCAATAATCAGTCAAAATGAGCTTGTTGATCAAAATCGTATCGGTCTGCTCATTAGTGCTTTCCCCGTCCCCAAAAAACTTTTATCATTAGTATTTTTTATCGAGTTTACAATGAAGTGATATTTTACATGAATTTCTTTTTATCGTTTGCAGAGGAAAAGGAGCATTCATCACCTGAAACATTCAGACGTTCAGGTAATTTTGATATTTTCTCCATTATTAATGGGTTTAAAATAAAATTAATATCGCAACCTAATGACGATAATATATTCTGATCAATCAAGTTTAAAGTTTAGAAAGTCTTTAGAAAACAGTATTTCTAAGTAAATAATGCGGAGTTTATCTACTTTTTAAGTAAGGTTGTAGAGTCAACAACAACAAAAATCTCTCCAGATTGTCATAGAAAAAACCGAAATAGCCATTAGTCTAGAAATTGTATTTTAAGTGTTTTTTTAAAGCTTAGGGGTTAGTGTTAATACTGAATTTGTACTAAGCTATGGCATTCGTGAGGAAATTTAGCTTCAGATTTCCAACATGAAGTCAACCTGCCAAGTAAGTTAGGCATTATGAACGTTTAAAATTTCGAATTCCTAAAGTTAAATCTTTTTTTAATAGTCTGAAAACAAACTGCAATGGTGGTATTTTTTTAAACGTAACTCAAACTACTTGGGTAAATGAGTTAAAATTTTTGTTTCCCCTATTTGAAGCTTCTGGTAAAAGATTTATAGGTTTTACAATTCGTATTCTTCTCGAAATCTTTTAAAAGTAAACATGAATTTACTTAATTTTTGAGAAAAACAAATCATGTATTTTTTTTTTTTTTTTTTTTTTTTTTTTTTAGAGAAACCTTTTTTTACTAATATTCCAATGTGAGAATCTAAAATTATGCAAGATTAAAAAAAAAGTTTTTAGTTTAGTTTTTTACTTATTTTTTTTATCTTCATTTCAGTCTATTGTAATTTTTTATAAATAAATTTAACTTTCGATACCCTTAATTTTAAACGTTAGATTTCAAAATTACTTGATCTAAGGACTTCTCTTTTGATAATCTTTGAGTGCAATTCGCCGAAAAACCAAATGAGATATCGAAATTCTTTCGATTCTAAAAATTTCATAGTTCGGTACAATTTCAGTACTAAGGTAAATCTCTAAGGCTATATATATATAATATATATTTTAAATAGCTTGAAAGATGACAATTCCAAGTAGAATGACCATTTCCGTTTAAAATTTATAGATTTTTTTTCTATGTTTGTTTTGGTCAACTGAACGTCGCAATTTCAAATATTAAATCTAATCGATAAGGTGCTTTTAGAGAAGAAAATATCGATCTAAGTAGATTGATAAAATAATCATTGTTCTGTGTGCCTTTCCATCCAACAAAATCTTACTCAAGGCACAATTTTCAGCAGATAACGTTAATGAATGAATTTAGGTTATTAATTTTGGAAACTTTTTATTCGTAAATCTTAAGTTTGATTATAGTCTATTCATAAAATAAGTCGAAACCAATAACTCCTGTTTTATTGACTTTTTATAATGTATTTTTATTAAAACTTGAAATTATGAAATATTGACTGGATAAGTATTTACATAATATAATAATATAAATAATTTAAACAATGGCAAAAATTCGGAAGACTACTTTTCATAGACGAGCTGTGTTTATTCATCTATTCCCTTCTCCAAAAAACTTTGACACATTTTCAGTAAGTTATTTAGCTGCATATACGCAGTCCATTCAAATGTGAAACTCAAAGTATTTGAAATCAACAAGAGATTATTTCACTTACTTAATGTCTGGCTTTCCCATTCAACCGATCATTTCGCGAATAAGCAGTATTTTTGTCCTATGGATGAAGTTCCCTCCCTTCAATTTTTGGAACCTTCAAAAGCAGGAAACCTACTCAGGGTTTTTCTTATCTCGGTCAGACTATACTTTCTTCTACTCCACGTGAAGAAATGACTTTTAAAGTTATTGATTTTTTGTCAACAAATATTTGTGTCGCAATTTCAAGTATTGAATCTGCATATATTCAAGATAGCAAAACAAAACAAATTTCAAAAGAAAAAATAATTTTTTTTTCATTTAAAAAAATAGAATTTGAAACTAAATGAGATTTGTGTCCATAAAAATATGTATGTTAAGCTACGACACTTTAAATGAAGCGTTCGGGGAAACAAAATACATAAGTTAAGTGTACATAAATATCTGTATATCTTGAGGAGAATATGCCCTAGGTATTAAAGAAATATTACTATAAACAATCAAAAATTGCGATTCCTCAATGTTGTTCCCCAAATACTATATTTGGTTTATTTTCATTTGAAAGTGGCATAAGCCACTCACAATCCACAATGGCGAGCGAATATAGATGTCGTGTAAAAGAAGTGTTTGATAGTAAGTTCAAATAGTAAGGAAATGACGTTGATTCAGGAGATAGTATAAAGGACATATATCCAACAGACTCTAGGTCCAATTAAACAAAAGATGACGTATTTGTATTGTGAATGTCTTTTTATTTGTTAATTTAACATTTGTGGCTTACAAACATTTTGCTGCATTTTAACTGTCATGAGACATTTATTCTCGATAGAATAATTTTCATGTTTTAGCATGTATTTTAATACTTTGAGTGACCTAAATGTATATTTAAGTAGTGAAGCGTAACATCTAGCCTTTGGTTAGTCATATGTGCCATATATCGCATTTTGACTAAAGAAAAAAAGTTATTTTAATTCCTATTATGGCTTATGCCCTTTTTGATTTCAAAATTGGCATTGAAAACTTGTATTTGTACTCTTTTAGCCTGTGTTCTTTCTGTTTACAAAGTTGCATGATTGGAAAAAAAATCTGTCGAATGGAGTTTTAAAAACATTGTCGTAAAAACAAATCGCCTGTGCAGCTGAATAGAAAAAAAGATTTTAAGAAAACTGCTTCAAACATCTAATTTAAGAAAAAAAGTCTCCTTTTATATGCCTCATTGCGGCTACAGTTTCTGCGTAGCTATTTTCAAGGAATTTGGAAAGCAGAATGACTAGAATGCGTAAATGAAGATGGTAGCTTAAATTTTGAAATCAATTAATAGAAAACATATACTTTTCTGGCTACTTTTTCCATGATGTTTTATATTGGCATCTAAGGATTTAAAGGGTTTGTTGATTTGTAAATACAAATTTGTTGATATGATACAGTTCATAAAAATTTCTATTAACCCCTTAACGCGCAGTGTTGCCGGGTCGGCAACACCTAAAGTTCCCCCTGTTTAGAGACACAAAAACTCCGTGAATATTTTAAAAACTACTCTAATGGCTACTTAAAATCTTTCTTATGAGTTCTAGATGGCAGCACCACAGAGATCAAACTCTACTATTTTTAAATAATATGTAAAATGTTTTACTGTAATACGCGCTTCACAGCAATGCTCTTCTCACTGCGCTTATCAATACTTTACTTATGGGAGGTTACCTCTTCGGCAACAGCTGTATAATTAAAATGGTTAGTGCAATCTTTACAAAACAATACCTGTGTACTCCTCTAGACCTAAATATATTGCCTAATTTTTTTTTCTTCAAATTCCAACTTTAAAGAGTAGTGCGCCGGAAAGGGTTAATGTATAACTTGTAATCGATTGCTTTTTTCATTCAGAAAATGAATAAGCTACTTTGAATGAAGATACATTGTTATATATTTTATAAACATTTGTTAATAAATTTGTTATAAAAAACATATTTTTAATAATGATATGATGCGACGTTTTCTGCTATACAATTATTCCATGCAATCATCGAACAATTTTAATACTTGATTTCATGATTTCAAAAAAAAAAAAAAAAAAAAAAAAACCTTAGACTGATAGTCTTGAAACGTCAAATTTGGCTTTATGTACCTTCTTTCCTCGAATGCGTCGAATCAATGTACAAAAAAAAAACTTTGCATATGAATTTTGATTAAATTTACGCCAGCTATATAAAAAAAAGTAACAACAGAACATTTATTTTCTGCTATAAAGGGTTGCCTGACTACCACAGATAATTGAGTATCATTCTTACATATTAAAAAATGCTGTATACAGTAACTTTTACACCATAATAGTTAGTGATATTGCGATGCATTATTTTATAGTGTATATTTGATTACGTTAATATACTTTATTATTATTTATTGTTTTTATAAATGGCAAAACTACAATAAAATGTTAGTTACTGATGTAAAAAATAAGTACAATGGAGAAAAAAATCTTGGAGCTTTGCAGTTACTTTTCGTTGTTCTAAACTTCAGAACTTTTCTTACTTTGGTTTGCAATTTTTGCAAAATGAACTTGTCAAAGTGGAAAATCTTGATATGGTTTTGCATAGAAGTCGGTGCGTGAATGATTTTCACAGCATTTGATTCGCAAGTCAGTGTTATATTTTTATTTTAAAATGGGTGCTTGCAATCACATAAATTGTCTTAAGGGTTATCAGTCAGGATGAAAATACCTTTCTGTAATGCTAAACCTGTGGCTTTGTAATGCATCTGTATTTTGAAATTTCTCCTCGGAAAATAGAAATTACCTTCTATTTTCTGTATTATCTACTCGAAAAATATTTGATATATGTATGTATGTAATAAATAAAAAAAATTTGCGCCATTTTGCCTACCTGAGTTTTAATTCTAACTTTTATGGAACATACTTTTATTCTCATTTTTCGTAATGTATTAATATTTTAATAGCTAAAGTTATTTTATCTTATTTTATTTAACTTGGTAATAATCTGTTGGTTGTTTTCTTAAAAAGAGCGGGAGTGTTATTGCGAAATCTTTCTTTCAGTGTACAAGTTCATTTTCCTTTTTGGAATAATTATCGAGACTTTAATTTTGTTTTATTAAATCGTCTACAGGAGAATGTTCATGCGCCTTTTTACGTGTGAGCAGGTTGTGTTATTACGCGCTTAGATAGAAAGTTCTTACAAGAGGACACGCCCAACTACCAATAGGAGATGGTGATTTGGGGTGTCTTTGCGTTGAAAATAATCCTAATGGGTCTTTAAATTGCTTACGTGGACAAGGGGAGAGGCTAATTTCGGCTTGGATTCTGGGAAACTCAATTTAAGATACGAGAGGTCAGAATGCAGCTAACCTTTCAAATATTAGGATGCCCGTCGGATTTTGCCATAATTTAAAACATCGAGATGATGCAGCCTTTAAAGCGAGTCGTGTAGTGTTAATTGTGTGGAATAGTTACCGGTGGAATAACTTTATGGCTTGCTCTAAATAAATAAGGATTAGAAACTGATTGACTTGTTTTTTATATTGGGTGAAACACCTAAAGGGAACAAATCCATTGCTCACCATGACTACTGCTAACCCTGTTTATGATTTTCAAGTGAATAGACTTGTTATAGAGCAAAGAGGGTATTCCACAAGAACTGATACATTTAAACAGAGAATCGTGTCATATCATAACACACACACACACATATATATATATATAACAAAAACAAACTTTGTGTTCGTTTTGATATGTAGTTTCTCACAAGCCAATTTTATATACATCATTTAAAATTACTTTATTTCCAGTCGTTTGGTACCAAGAACTTCTTTCTGCAATGATTTGTTGTAGCGTTAGTAGGGGTGCTTACTTTTTACCACATCTGTATATATGTACATGTACAATTACATACTAATATTTAAACAAAAGGTATTTATTGAATTCATGTATAAATGCGGTCGGTGACCCTACTTCACGTCCCCTGTTATCTCGTCCCTTTTTACTTTGAAATCAGACTAAAAGTTACGAATCGTGTATTCCATACATTTTGGATCCTTTTTGTCCTTTCCTAAGCAAAAATTTGACTATTTGTACACCCAATCAACAGTGGAAAAGCTGTGGAAATTGAGCCTGATCAGTGAAACTGAAGATTTATTCAGTCTAAATCTGTATTTATATCACTGGATAATAAATTATTAAAATTAACTGATGCTTCATATTCAATGAGAAATCCCCATTAAACTATCAATGCATCACTAATAAATGAAAAAGAAATGTTTAAAAATCTTTTTTGTAATACCAGCAATTTAATTTTTATTAATTATGCTCTAAATTTCTAAAATATTTTTATGATTATAGAAAAAGAGCATGATGATTGGAGTCTTACCCATCTTCATGAAGAATCCGATGCAGTGTCCGCAAAAGGTATAACTTTTTTAATTCTAAATAAGGTACGGTCATCTTTCTACCTCACTAATGTCAAGTGACATATTGCTTCTATTTAGGTATGCTAATGATCATAATTTTCTTATATTATATTAGGCCATATTAAAGTTTTTAAAAGGTACAGGGGTTCTTATTTTCACTATCATATTTTAGAAAATCATCTTATCCTTTGTGGTTTTAGTGTAATACTAATTTAAACAAAAGTTTATTTTATAAAAAAGTGTTATAATATAGTTATGTGCGAGTGGAGATTTTCAAAGTACAGAAAGGAAATTGAATTTTATTTTCCTTTTTTATCTAATAATCTCGTCATTAATTTATTGCTAAATTTACTACCGCAATAAATTTCAGATTTTTGTTTGAGTATTAATTCCACGCAAGTTCTAATTTTCCAGTTGAGTGAAACAGTATCTGGACCCGGATTTAAACAGGAACTTTAGGAATCAGCACTATGCTTTGCTAATTGAGCTATCCTGGACAAATTTGAATGGCAGAATTAACTGAGTCAACATAAGAGCCTCTGGTCTTTTACAGTGTCCCACACGAAATAAAGCCACCATGATTTTGTTTCGTAATCGGAGACAAAACAAAACCACGAGGACGAAATAAATATATTTAGAAAGACTATATACAAATGCATATTTACTAAGAATAACTCGCTCCCTGCCCCACTTGGTGAGGGAAAAAAATGTGTAAAAAAAGCGGGAGCAAAAAGTGTCCAACCAAATGAAGTTACTACTGTTAATAGCCAATATATCCGTCATGCTTATATGACTTGAAATATACGATGTGGCATAGTATTTACCAATCCCTGGAAGACATTAGCATCAATATTAATCAAGGCTTCAATGATGGCGGCTTTCAGTTCTGCCACAGACTTGAACTGTCTGCCATTGGCATTTAAAGCTTTATTGAAGATACCCCGCACATTTTCTTGGAGATTGAGATGAAGGTACAGGGCAGACCATTCCATGACATGTCTTTAATTATCCAAAAGCCATTCTTAGAAGGATTTTTCAAAGGTTATGGGGCCATCCTTTTCCGGCTGGAAAATCCAATTTAGGTCACCTATTCTCTCTTCAGTTGGCAAGAAATGGGTTTCTGGCAGTTGTTGGTCATTGGTAACCAAGATACGGTCTGAGGAAAGAGCCAAGTTAAATTTACCACCATAGCGAAGTTTCCCAACACTATTAATAAACCTCCATCGTGCTGTGTTTTGGAAAAAAAATTCTCTTTTCCTCATGTCATGGAAATAGAAAATAAGGCAGTCTGAGCCCTTCAAACTAATTTTTTCTCATCTGGGAACAAGACAAGATGCTCCTCTCTCTGCTCCTCCATCTGAATTACATGAAAAAGCTTTTCATGTAATTCAGATGAGATATCTGTTTAGAAACATGAAAATGGGACTCTAAAACGTGCAGTCCAATTTCATAGAAGATTTAAAGTGGCGAATTATGAAAAAGTGTAATAACGCCGTCAATCCAGTCTCATTTAAATCAATCGGAAATAGATTTTGGCAGCAACTTTTTATTACCGAAAATAGAATGTGGTCAATTCCAGCATAGTTTGGTGTAAGCGGAATAAGAGAAAATATTCACTATTTTTCATAAAATTAGAATTTAAACAGCAGTAATATCTTCAAACATCGTAGGTGAAAGCTAATTTTTTTGTCTTGATAAAAATTTCCTCGAGGTATACCACAACCCCACCCAATTCAAAATATTAAAGTTGAATCCTTTAACCGTTGCAGCCTCACCCCATTCACCATTTTTTCCCCTTTAGCCATGGCTTAGTTTAATTTTTATTGAATATGCAACTGAGTTTTCGAAAATACTTTCTTCCGGTAGTGGAGTATATTGCCCTTTGCTAACATTGTATTCAAATTTATATTTTTCCTTTTCTCTATTTCAGGCATTATGGACGATATTGTCTCATCTCCTGATCGCTGTACACCTTCAGGTAAAAGAAAGAGTTTCTCTCAATATACTTGGAAAGAATGATAATATTTTGTGCTTTAAAACAAATTGACAGTGAAAACTGGTATTTCTCGAAACTTGCGCTAGGGCCATTTTCAAATTTCTCTTACACATGTTGTCCCAGAGTAAAAAGAAGAAAATTCAAACATAAATTAATATTTAAAGTTTGATTTGAGCTATGCATTAGCTAAAGAAGATTATATTGAACATTTCTAACATGAAAAATTAAAAAAATCAATAAAAATTTTTGAGAAATCTTTAAAATTTTGATTCTGAACAAAAATGCCTGTCCCATTCCAAGTTTTATGTTTTTAACTGTGTATTTTTTTTATTTGAACTAGCTTTCTAAAATAAAAAGGTTTAATTATTTTAAATATGAACTGTTAGTGTTCTATATTAATGAAAAAAATTATTACGAAAGATATTACCTTTAAGAAATTACCAGAAATCTTTTGTCCCTCACTTTTTGTCCGTTCCCTTGTAATTATTTTAGTCAAAATAAATTTCGAATGCTGCCTAAAGTTGGCAGAAAATATTCGGCGATATAGTTAAACTATTCACGCAACTACTACTTGCCATTTTTTACTCTTCAATTGTGAAGCAATGCAATAGCGGCAAGAATAAGTTTTTACCAAGGTTGCAGGGCCTGATTACTAACGGGGCACTCTCCCACCAGGAAAAAGAAATAAAGAATTTTTCCTTATTCATGACAGTAATCTTGTATGAAAAGGGCGTTTAAAGAAGACGAAAATTTCTATAAATTTTTTCTGGTGAGAGAGTGCCCCGTTAGTAATCAGGCTCTGCAAGGTTGGTATTTATCACTGTCAAGTCTGTTATCGTAAATTTTAATATTAAAATAATGATTTTTGCACTTTTGTAATTAAATATTGTTTACTAAATAGTTTCAGAAGGTATGTGTATTACTATCAAAGTTAGAAATTATACAAGCTAGTTCATTTCTAATAGTTTTATTAAATGTAAAGTCCGCTACCACGAAATGTAAGCTGCTAAGTAAGTTTACTAAATAGTTTTAGAAGGTATGTATATTATTATAAAAGTTAGAAACTATACAAGTTAGTTAATTTTAATATCTTTTTTAGTTTTAATTGAAATGTCAAATCCGTTACTTGTCAAGTCAGTTACCATGAAATGTAAGCAAATGGTGAAAATGGCCCTCTAAGAGAATTTTTAATAGAGGATTGCTTTTAGTTGCAACCCGATTTCACTATAAATCCCAATATTACGTATTTCAATAGAGATAAGTAAGCTCTACATTTTAGCGTTGATTTCATGTTAATAAAGTAAGGATTGGTCAGAAAATAGCCTTCATTTTTGGAGAATTGCCACTAGTCTTAACCCATAAGAGCACACAATCCCTATGTCTTATAATAGACAATTGCAATATCTTTATTTTAGCCCTGATTTCATCTTTTAAAAATGAGCTAATTAATCCAACCCAGAAGTGACCTTTTATGTATTTTCTCTGCATGCATTTTGATAGGAAGGCTTATAACCTCCTCAGTCCTGATGACGACTGGAGGAGACACTAAATAAGCCACTTTAAATTCATTTATAGATAGAATAACCATTGCATCACACTTGTTGCTATAAATCTCTTTAGTTGCGGGTAATTATGATTTTGTGATTTAAAGACTATTTTTTACAATATCGAAAGCAACTACTTAGATTTTTAATGTACATTTTCAAATTCATTCTGTGTTTTCTAAATTAATTGTTATCCTGTGTTGTTAATATAAAATACCCTGTCGATCTCAAAATCGGTAAAAATAAAAAATACAAAAATAAAATACTACTGTATTTTAAGAAATTAGTGTCTACATATCCAAGGTTTAAGTATTAATGACTTATATATACAGGGTGTTTCGCTACCAGACAGACAAACTTTGAGGGGTGATAGTAGACATGAAGACAATCATTATTAAATAGGAAACCATGGTTCGCAAACGTCTTCCGTAGGAGCTGGGGCCATTAAAGTTAAAGGTCCAAAACTTCAAAAGATTATAAAAAACAGAAAAAAGGGTGGATTCGTTTGCAGTTTTCGCTAAAATCATTCTTTAAATCGCGATTTGTTTGTAAAAAATTTTTAACGGTTACGTTCAAAAACTGTCGATAGAGGGCACTTTAGGCTTTAGAGTAACAAACAAGTATTATTTACCCTTATTCTGTGCACGGGGTTGAAATTATTCTAAAGTTTAGACTTTAACTTAAATTTTAAGCCCAAAATCGGAAATATTGTTATCGGGTAACTCTCGAAAATTGAACTGTGAATAGAATAGGAGATTTTGAACGATCATGAACATTTGACAAACTAATCAATTTTGTTGCGGTTTGCGTGTAGGTCATTCCCTTGGTAATAATTTTACTCAAAATGACGTACAGCATTGGTGTCCCCATGTTTTCATAGAGGGCGCTTCCGAAATTTCAATGGCATTACTCTTGGGTGTTTTACTAGCAGACCAACATACTTCCAGGAAGTGTTAGGGATGCACAGATGATTCGAAATCGTAATGTAACCTCGAAAATGCCTTTTTTACAAGTTAAGATGAAAAGAAACAGAGAAAAAAAGTACCATTCATATTTCTACAGCACGTTCTGTCGAGCTTTTAGGTAGATTTCGTATGAAATACTACCTATTGCAATCGCACCAGTTTATATATATATATATATATATATCTATATATCTCACTTTTTTATGGACACGATAACTTCTATAATACTTCACCAATCTCCACCAAACTGGTTCATAAAATCAAAGGGGATTAAAATCTCGGCTAAGTTCGTTAATGGGCAAAATCGGACCAAGGGGGTCGGAATAGGGGGCGTTTTTGTGAAAACCGAAAAAACGCCATAACTTCTTTATTAAAGTAGATATCGACTCGGTTTAAAGTTTATATTACTTCTTAAAAATGGGCCAAAAGTTTATGCATGACAGATTTTTGATAAATTTAGAAATGGGCTCAAGGGACGAAAAAAACGGGGGTTTTGAGAGAAAAAATTCATAACTTCGTCAATTTTCAAGATATCAAGTCAAACTAAATTTTTTGTAAATGTTCTTAAAATTATCTAAAACTTTTGTATTTACAAGTTTTTGATAGGATCAATTTTTATCCATGAAAAAAATTTAAAACGAAAAGAAAAAGGGCTGTGAAAAAAGAAAAAAATCCATAACTCCGTCAAAATTTACGATATCAAATCTGATTAAATTTATTTTACATCTTTTCAAAAATATCTACAACTTTTATATTGACAAGTTTTTCATAGGACTAATTCGTATAGCAAAAAGAAATTAAACAAAAATAGGAGTTGGAGAAAAAACCTCAAATCCAAACTGCTTATATTCTGACTCATTTTTAAATTCATTTTTGATTTTAAACGCATCCAAATGGTAGATCCTCTTATTTAGAAACTGTATAAAGTGACGCATTGGTCAATTTTCTGATAAAGACAGAATATATTTCAAAAAAAGCTACCAAAAAGGGTATTTTGAACAGAATTTCCCAAAGTCATCAGGACTGAAATTTAAGTTCAAATAAGAAATTGCGTTTTTTTCAGACTCGTTTTTAAATCCATTTTTGTTCTCAAACGCATCCAATTTACAGATACTTTTATTTAGGAACTATATAACGTGATGCATTGGTCAGTTTTTTGATAAAGACGGAATATATTTAAAAAAAGGCTACCAAAAAGGGTATTTTGAACAGAATTTTCCGAAATCATCGTGATTGGAAATTTAAGGAAGTGTTCAAATAAGAAATTGCGTTTTTTTCTGACTCGTTTTAATATCCATTTTTGCTCTCAAACGCATCCAATTTGCAGATCCTCTTATTAAGGAACTATATAATGTGATGCATCGATCGGTTTTTTGATAAAGACAGAATATATTTCGAAAAAGGCTACCAAAAAGGGTATTTTGAACAGAATTTTCGAAGTCTTCGTGATTTGAAAATTTAAGGAAGTTTTCACATAGCAACTTGCTTTTTTTTATGACTCGTTTTAAAATCCATTTTCGCTCTCAAACGCATCCAATTTACAAATCCTCTTATTTAGGAACTAGATACTGTGACGCATTGACCAGTTTTTTGATAAAGATATATTTTTTAAAATGCTGTCAAAGTGAGTATTTCGCGCAAAATTTTCCGAAGCAATCATGATTAAAGAATTAAGGATTTATTCAAACAACAAGTCGGTTATTTTATGACTCATTTTTAAATTAAATTTTTTCTCAAATGCATTCAACTGAGAGTTTCTTGTTATTTAGGAACTGTATAATGTACTGTTTTGGTCGATTTTTTTAAATAAATTCAGAATTTATTTCAAATATGTTGTCAAAATGGGCATTTGAGCTGAATTTTTCTTAAGATGATCCTGATAAAACCGGTATTTGCTGAAAAATGAAATTAAAAATTTTTCATAAATGGCCAAATGAAGTTATTAAACTGGGTTTATCTCTAATCATATATATATTTTTTTGTTTTGTTGAAATGAGCACTCTTCGAAATCTACCTCCGCCTATAGGCCCAGCCGACAGGGATTTTTGGTAAAAGCACATGTTCCTCTTTCGTTGCGCCACTCTATAGCAGGATGGGGCTCCTCCACATTTTACCAATGATGTTCCCAGACACCGCAACGTAACATATGGACAGCGGTGAAAAGGTAATAGTGGCCCGGTTCGTTGGCCTGCCAGATTGTCGCACCTACTTCATTATATCAATTACTTTTTATTACCTACTATTATTTTATTACTGTATAATTGTTCTGTATTTTTTAAATAAACATTGCTGGGTGGGGCTAGTTGAGCTCAAACCAATTTGTAGCCCCCCCCCCCCCGACTCAGTCCGAAACTGAATCTGTATGGACTTCTTCTGCTGGGGTCAAATGAAAAGTTGAATGTATGAGAGTCCCGTACCATCAGTGGAAGACCACTCAGCTCGAATTTCTGTAGCTGCCAGAAAGCTATCCTAGATGCCAGGAATCTTTCAAAGCATGAGAAATTGCATGCGACGCTGCTGTCAAGCATGCCCAACTACTTCTGATCGTAATTTTGGACACCTTTTGTAGTAAAAGCTTTAACTAAATTGTTTTCAACCACATTAACGTGATACTGTTTCACTACCTGTTTCTGTTGCTTTTTTGCCTGTTTCTTTTAACCACAGCTTGATAAAAAGGTATTTTCAACGTTACATTCCTAGGTGATTCAGAGTCGCTTTGCATCCCTAACACTACCTGGAAGTACGTTGGTCTGGTAGTAAAACACCCAGGAGTAATGCCATTGAAATGTCGGAGATGTGTCGGAAGCGCCCTCTATCAAAAAAGGGAGACACAAGAGCTGTAAATCATTTTGAATAAAATAATTACCAAGAGAATGACCTACACGCAAACCGCAACAAAATAGAACAGTTTGTATAATGTCTATGAGTGTTTAAAATCCCCCTCTCTGTTCACAGTTCAATTTTCGCTAGTTACTCGATCCCAATGTTTCCGATTTCGGGATTAAAATTTAAGTTAAAGTCTAAACTTTAAAATAATTTCAATCCCATGCACAAAATAAGGGTAAAAAGTTGTTGCTCTTTACTCTAAAGTCTAAAGCGCCCTCTATCGACAATTTTTAAACGTAACCGTTAATTTTTTTTTACAAATAAATCGTAATATAAAGAATGATTTTAGCAAAAACCGCAAACGAATCCACCCCTTTTTCCGTTTTTTATAATCGTTTGAAGTTTTGGACCTTAAACTTCAATGGCCCCTAGCTCCTACGGAAGACGTTTTGCACCCCATGGTTTCCTATTTAATAATGTTTGTCTTCATGTCTACTATCACCCCTCAAAGTTTGTCGGTCTGGTAGCGAAACACCCTGTAATTACTTATAAGTATTAATGATTTATGTAATGACTATTACATTTGATGTTAGACTAAAAATATTTTATTTTTATTAAGACTCAAAAATGTTTTATTGTAATACTGCGACTGGTGACAATTTTTATTGTTCTATTCGAGACACAATCTCAAAACAAAACTGTTTCACATGTACTTAGGACACATATGCGTAAGAATCTACCGAAATATTTTTTGGAAATAGTGATGTGAATTGAAAGCGAAAATAGTTTCCTCTGGCAGCCTGTATTGAGACTCAAAAACAAAATTTTTAACTATAAAATTAATTTCATTTTAAACTAGTTTTTGTATTTTTTTTTCTTTCGGGCAAAACAGTGGTTCTCACTTGTTTTTCTTATAAGAATATACTTTTATAGTTAGTTCAATGCTTTAGCTTAATTGCTTTCTAATATTTTAGATTCTGATCAGTCCCAAGAAGGAGCCACTTTTGACATAACAGTTCATCCGAAAATAGTAAGTATTAAGCCGTATAAAGTTATTTTGTATTTTGCTATGGTTGTGAAAAGTAGTGGAGGTACTCCTCATAGTTAACCAAATTTACGAAAATTAAAAGTCTCGGAATATTTATTTTTTTCGTAGACTATATATAGGATTAAATATTATGGCTTGTGTAACATAACGCCGTAGTTTCTAATAATCAAAGTTACGCTACGAAATAAGTATAGCATCTACAAGGTTGCTACTGAGACTTTTTTACAATATTCAGACAAATAGCACAACCAAATTGATCATTTTATCTCTTTCATTTGATTTTTTCATTTGCAATGATTGGAGGGTACTGTTTCAAGTGTGTTGCCAGTTTCTCACCCTTAGCTTGAGTTTTTCAGATATTATGTAAAAATGTTATTTAGATAGTTCAATATTATATTGCTAATTGTTTTGCAGTTATGGAATGGCGAAATGGTATCATAGTGGCAGAAGTGTGTAAATAGCCCGGAATTTTATTTTTGCATTTGTAATTAATAGCTATTAAAGAAAATACTCTCAAGAATGCATAATCAATGATTTTAAACCTGGGGCTTACTTTGAATATTTCCTATAGACAGAAAATATCGGGAATACGCAATTTTAATTGGATGTATTAAATGTATGTTGATTCTAAGTGTTTGGTCAGTTAAAAGTAGAATTATTTTTTAGTACACTATATGAATGATATGGAGCAATTCATCATGGCGATTTTTTCGTTACAAATATTGCAAAAATCAACCAGTTAAACTGTTCTTGCTGAATCTATCTTACCACGGCAACAACGCCAGTTACAAATCTTAAAGTTTTTGTACCCGTTCAAAAATTTCCATGAAACTAGTTCGCAGCCACATCAAAAAGAATCGACAGCGAATTTGAGATTTTTGATAGTCTATTGATCAGAAAGCTGCTAAAAGATCCAAAATTTACGAAGTATGTAAACAATGTTGAGAAAAACGCTTGTAGTACCTTCTCGTCCATTGTAGGGGTGTATCGGGAAAAAATGTAATCTATTTTTCCTATTCACACTTTAATAAGGATGATAAAAACAGTTAAGGCATGAAGATGAACATGTAGTTAATATCAAACAAATCTTTTTTTTTACAAGTAAACTTGTGATTTTTCAAAAATTAGAAAACAACTTTGGACTAAAGAAATATTAAAATTTATTCTAAGAAAATGTATTTGGCCTGAGAAAGATGAAATCTAACACATTCAATCCCTAATAGCGCCAATCGCCATATGTTTTTAATATGATCTACTACAACGGACTCTTCTTACGCACTTAGTACTGTTTGCCCTCCTCTCTTTTTTAACTGTTTTCTCATTTAGAGATGTTTGTGTAATGTGGTTGACAGAGAACATTTTTCTACAACTTTTCTTAGTGATTTGACAATTTTTAATTCTATTGCCTGTTCCATATCACTTGGATTTGGGGTTGGCGTTTTTTGCTCAGCTTAATAATTTCTTTGTATCTTTAAATTCAATAACTGGAACAAATAAGATATTGTTACCATGCATACTCCTGCATATGTTTTCAGATAAGACAGGAAAATATTACTGTATGGAAGAATAAATGATAGAAATCTGCGAGGTGAATCAGAACAACAAATATATCCTTGTCGGTTTGGCCTGTAGGCGGAGGCAGATTTCGAAGTTAAGTGCTCATTTCAATAACAAAAAATAAAATGATTAGAGATAAACCCAGTTTAACAACCTTTTTTGGCGCTTTTGACGTATTTTTAATTTAATTTTCTGTAAAAGCTGCTTTTATCAGAATCACCAGTGAAATTCGGCTCAAATGGTCAATTTGATGGCATTTTATGAAATATATTTCGAGTTAATAAAAAAAATCGACAAATAATGTACATTATATAGTTCATAAATAAGAGAAACTGTCAATTGATTGCGTTTGAGAGAAAAATTGAAGTTAAAAATGAGTTATAAAATAAATAATTTGTTATTTGAATACATTCTTCATTCTTTAAACACGATCGCTTCGGGAAATTATATTCAAAATGTCAAATTTGATAGCATTTTTTTTAGATATATTCTGTCTTTATAAAAAACTGGCCAATCCATTACATTATATATTCCTAAATAAGAAGACCTGTAAATTGGATGCGCTTGAGAACAAAAATGGATTTAAAAATGAGTCTGAAAATATGCAATTTGTTGTTTGAATACTTCAATTTTTCAATCACGAACGTTTCGGGAAATTCTGTTAAAAATGCCATTTTGACAGCATTTTTTGAAATATACTCTTCTTTTATCACAAAACTGGCCAATACGTCACAATATATAGTTTCTAAATAAGACAACCTGCCAACTGGGTGTGTTTGAGAGCAAAATGAATTTAAAAATGAGTGAGAATATAAGCAGTTTGGATTTGAGATTTTTTTCAACTGTGTTATCGTTTAATTTAGTTTAGCTGTAAGAATTGTTCTATAAAAAAACTTGTCAGTAGAAACGGTTGTAAATATTATTGAGACAATGTAAAATAAATTTTATCGGATTTGATATCGAAAGAATTGATGAAGTTAAGGATTTTTTTTTTTTTTTTCTTCCACCAACACTCCCTTTTCTGTTTTCGTTTTTATTATTATTATTATTTTTTTTTTAATAATTGCTCTTATCAAAAACTTGTAAATACAAAAGTTTTAGATAATATTAGGAGCATTTGTAAAAAAAATTAGTGTGATTTCATATCTTAAGAATTGATAATTTATGAATTTTTAACTCCCAAAATGCCTACTTTTTCGCCCCTTTAGCTCATTTTTAATTTCATCAAAACTGTGTCATACATAAACTTTTGGCCCGTTTTAGGTTGATTTCGTATGAAATACTACCTATTGGCGTCGTTCCCATGTTGGAATTTCTGAAATTTTTGCAGATCTACACCTAACATGACTCTAGATTCCAGAACTACCACCAAAAAATATTTATCTATCTCTACCTAAATATCACTTTTTTATGGACACGATAACTTCTATAATTCTGCTCAAATCTTTTTCAAACTGATACGTAAAATCAAGGGGCATAAAATCACGGTCAAGTTCGTTAATGGGCCATATCGGGCCAAGGGGGTGGAAATAGGAAGGGGTTTTGTGAAAACAGAAAAACCTCATCATTTCACAATTAAAATAGATATCGAATCGGTTTAAAATTTATAGTACTTCTAAGAAATGGACCAAAAGTTTATGCATGACGGATTTTTAATAAAGTTAAAAATGGGCTCGAGAGGCGAAAAAAAAAAAAGGTTTTTTGGAGAAAAAAAAAATCATAACTCGTCAATTCTCAAGATCCAATTAATTTTTTTATAAGTGTTCTTAATATTATCTAAAAGCTTTGTACTTCTTACTGCAAAAAAAAAAAAGAAAGAATAAAACTAAAACAAAAAGTAGGGAGAGGGGGGGGGGAGAAAATCCATAACTTAGTTTTTTCTTAAGATATCAAATCCAATTGAATTTATTTTGCATCTTCTCAATAATATCTTCAACTTTTACATCGACATATTTTCTGCACGACCATTCCTTATAGCAAAAATAGGAGTTAAAAAAAATCTCATCCGAACTGCTTATATTCTGATTTATTTTTAAATTCACTTTTGATTTTAAACGCATCCAAATAACAGATTATCTTATTTGCCATTATATTATAGGTTTTCTTATTCGTATTGTTCGGTTTTTTTGATAAAGACAGAATATATTTAAAAAAATAGCTGTCGAAGTGGGTATTTCGAACAACATTTCCCGAAGCGATCGTGATTGAAGAATTGAGGGCGTTTCTCAGACAACCAATTGCTTATTTTCTGACTCATTTTTAAATTAAATTTTGCTCTCAAACGCATTCAATTGGCAGGCTCTTATTTAGGAACTATATAATATGCCGTTTTGGTCTATTTTTTCATAAAGTCGCTATATTTCACAAAAATGCTGTCAAAGCGGGCATTTGAGCTGAATTTCGCTTAACATGATTTTGATAAAACAGTTCTTGCAGAAAAATAAAATTAAATTGTTCAAAAGTGGCCAAATAAAGTTGCTAACTGGTTTATCTCTCTAATCATATATGTATATATTCCTCGCAGTTGAAATGAGCACTTCAAAATCTACCTCCGCCTGTAGGCCAAGCGGACAGAGATTTTTTTTAGAAGTAAGTTAAAATAGATATCGAATCAGTTTAAAGTTTATATAAGAAGTATGGGCTTTTTTGGTTTTCACAAAACCCCTCCCTATTTCTATTCCCATTGTCCTATTTTGCCGGCCCCTTGTCCTCGGTCGAGAAAACACTCGCGAACTAATGCTATTCCTATGGGGAAGCATTTTTCAAATTCTTTCGAATTTTGACATTTTTTAATAATTTTTTTTTGCATTGGATAGCTGAGGTGCATGCCGGCAGCTCACCTTTTTTACTTTTTCGATTTTGGTTGCAGATATTTTTTTAAAAAGCACTTTCAGTTTCGAAACTGGTTTTGAAAGTGAAACTAACTTTGTAAAAAATATCTGCATTCAAAATCGAAAAAGTAAAAAAGGTGCGCTGTCGGCATGCACCTCAGCTATCAAATGCAAAAAAATTATTCAAAAATGTCAAAATCCGAAAGAATTGTTAGAAAAATGCTTCTCCATAGCAATAGCTCACGAGCGTTTCCTCGAGCGCGGACAGGGGCCTTAACGAACTTGACCGAGAATTTATGCCGCTTGATTTTATGTATCCGTTTGGAAGAGGTCTGAGCAGATTTAAAGAAGTTATAATATCCATAAAAAAGTGATATATATATATATAGATATATTGATATATATAGATGTGCCAGTAATGGATCCCCTTAAGTAATTTCTTTAAAAAATATTTTATTAATAGTTATAATTATTAAATTCCAATTTTTTTCATATTATATAAATCTTTAAACAATATTTAACTAATCCGTTAGTTACATTTCCCAATAGAAATAAAAATTTAATTTTAAATAATAGAAATACGTCTAAACACCCAAAAGCCCAGTAATGGACCGCCTATGTTCCAGTAATGGACACCCTACGTTCCACTAATGGGCCACCCTAAAAAAATAACAGATAATTGTTTATTCAATAATATTTTGCTTCAGTACTTAATGAAAGCATACTAATAAAACAAAATATTATAACTTAAGTTAGAAATTCATTACATTTAAAGGATTTATGATGAAAAAACATAAAACAAAATATTTAAATTTAAGTTATGAATTTATTATAACCAAGTATTTATAATGTGCAGATAAAACAAAATTTTAATGATATTATTAAAAGTTTATTACGTTAAAGGATTTATATTGTAAAGACTTAAAGTATTTAAAGGATTTATTAGATAAAGACAATGCTTTACTGAAATCAAGTTTAGAAAAAATAAGGTAATAAATCTTCATTCATATCATTATCTAAATGATGTGCTCTGAAAATATGAAATATGAATAACAAATCTTCAATTGTATCGCCACTTTCCAATAGTCCAAACTATTAAATACAGAATTTTAGAATGAATTTAAAATGATAAATGTTCTTGCACTATCCAACTATTTTCAGATATACATATAACCTATCAATGGAAGTTTCATTTATTATTTGGCACAGATTGATTCCGCAATTTCCCTTGAGAGATACTTATATGGATATATTATCATCATCAATGGAACAATCTCGCTATTTGCTGAAAAACATCCCATAACAGTGATTTTCGTTATTCGGTACTACATATCATCTTTAACTGATCTTGGTCCCAAAATTTTCCCTGTTTTAAGAGCACAAAAGGAAACCAGTTTTTTAACTGCATTGAAAATTCTGTGTAGAATTTGGAAGAAGATATCAGTAATATCTTCTTTCAAATATGATTATACATTTCTGAACCTAACTTAAAACAACTTCTTATGTAACGGCACATCTAGATTTTGTCAATTGTTCTGCTTGTTTTTTGTACCAATGTTGGATGTCTTCTTAAAAACAACTATTTATAAAGAAATTGCGCTTATTAAATTCTAGTAGCTAAAATTTAAGTATTAAATTTGTTTATTTAGCTTTTCAGTTAAATCAAAGTATTTTATCTCTACTGAAATTACTTTTAGTATTGGTTTTTGGGTGGTCCATTACTGGAAAATCACAAATTAAGCGTTCCAGTAATGGACCACCCCTCCTATGATCTTAAAAATAAATAAAATTTTGTAAATGGCCATTGGTATATTAAATTCAATGTTTTATATTGCTAACCAAACAAAAACATTCAATTGTTACGAAAAAATAAAAAAGATATAAACTAAGTAAGTAAAACTAAGTAAGTTCACTTAAATTATTCTTTGTCAGTATTATCTTGAAATTAAATTATAGAGATAAAATTAAAAAAATGCCGATAGAGTGCGCTTTAGACTTTGGAGTAACATACAACTATTTTTTCCGTTATTTTTTTGCATCTCATAAAAAGTTTTTTGGAAGCTTAGACATAAATTTTGAGATGAAAATCTGAATCGTTGGGAGTGGTTAAGTAGCGCAAATTGAACTGTGTTCAATGGGGGTGGGGAGGTTCAAATTTCAAATGATTATAAAAAACGGAAAAATTGGTCGGTTTTGCTAAAACTATTCTCTATGTCAATATTTCCTTGAAAATAAGTTTTAAAGATATCTTTAAAAAATTCCGTCAGAGGGCGCCTTAAACTTTAGAGTAACCAACAGCTATATTTAACCGTTATTTTTTGTATCTAATTAAATGCTTGTAAAAGTTCGAAATTAAATTTTGAGCTCAAAATCTGCATTGTTGTGACTAATTAAGTAGCGGAAAATTGAATTGTATTCGAGGGGTGGGGAGGGTAACATTTCAACTCCTGAACACTGTTCAGTTTGCGCTTCTTAACCCCTCCCATCGATTTAGAATTTGAGCTCAAAATTTAAGTCTAAGCTTTTGCAAGCATTCAATAAGATAAAAAAAAACGGTTAAAAATAGTTGGTTAGTCTAAAGTTCAATGCGCCCTCTAGCGGAATTTTTTGAAATTTATCTTTAAAATTTATTTTTAAGGAAAGATTGGCATAAAGAATAGTTTTAGCGAAAACAGACTAATTTTTCCCTTTTTTATAATCATTTGAACTTCCTCACCCCCATTGAACACAGTTCAATTTGCGCTAGTTAACCACTCCCAACGATTCATATTTTCATCTCAAAATTCAAGTTTGTCTATGCTTCTAAAAATAAATTTGAGATGCAAAAAATAACGGTAAAAAATAGTTGTACGTTACTCCAAAATATAAAGCGCCCTCTATCGGCATTTTTGAATTTTATGTTTATAATTTATTTTAAAGAAAATACTAACATAAAGAATAATTTTAGTGAAAATCGCAAATCAATTGACCAATTTTTCAGTTTATTATAATCATTTGAAATTTAACCTCCATCCACAGTTCAGTTTGCGCTACTTAACCACTCGAAATGATTTAGATTTTGAGCTCAAAATTTAAGTTTGTCTAAGCTTCTAAAAAGAAATTAATGAGATGCAAAAAATAACGGTAAAAAATAGTTGTTCGTTCAAAGTTTAAAACGCCCTCTATCGGCTTACTTTGAAATTTATCTTTATATTTTCAAGACAATACTGACATAAAGAATAGTTTTAGTGAAAACCGCAAACGAATCGACCAATTTTTCTGTTTTTTATAATCATTTTAATTTTTGGACCCTAAACTTTAATGGCGCCTATCCCCTTCGAAAGACGTTTGGGACCCTTAGTTTCCTATTTAATATTGTTGATGTGTACTATCACCCCTTAAAGTTTGTCCCATTACTTCTGGGACACTCTGTATGTAATGTAAAGGTCTGAACGGGCCCGGGCGTACCCGGCCCGGTCCGGTCCGGCGGAATCGTTTCAAATTTTCTTACGGGCCGGGCCGGCAGATTTAGAATATTTTTTCAACGGGCCGGGCCGACAAATAACATAAACGGGCCGGGCCGGCAAAAAAATTGAACTGGCCAGACCTGCCGGGCCGATAAAAAAAATTTCTAAAGATTTAAGCAGAAACGATAAAATATGATCTATTTTCAACGAAAATGGTTTTAGCGAGAATAAGTATAAATGTGGCCATACTAGTTTGACAGCATCAATATAAAAATGCACAGTGTATCGGCATCGGAGAATTACATTATGTGACCCGTTTTAATATTTTTTTAGCTGACTCATGCTGGTCCGAGATCACGCTTGCATTATTTTTCTACATATAGACTTGCCGGACCGGTACTAGACTTAATTATTGGCAGAAAACATGATTTCTAAAATTATTAACAGCGATAAAGAACTTATGTTAGCTTAGTCTTCGGGTATATACTTCTTGATGATTTTTAAATTAATTTCTCAATAATCGGAAGTTTGACACATTTTCTGATTAATTTTAAATTGTAAAAGTATAAAAGTGATAAGCCTAACTATTGAAGGGATTTGGAATCGAATAGCGTTTTTCATTTTTGGTAAATACTTGTATAACCTTGTTGAGATAAAATAGTTTCTGAAACGATTGCAGGTTTTTCTACCTTCTCTTGATATTGCTTCCGGAAATTCTATTCAAAACGCTAATTATGACAGTGTTTTATTTGTTTGCAGTATTCTTAAATTGCTTGTATCAAAAAAAGGATAACGCCATTCGATTATATAGTTTCTGAATAAAGATATCTGCTAATCTTATGCTTTTCTGAGAACAAAAAATGAATTTAGAAATGTATCAGAAAGGAGCTTCTTTGAATTTTTAAGATTGGATTTGAAATCTATAATAAAATGATATATATTTATAAATCTTCTTTTATTCAACAGCTTCAAAATCAACGATGTTTTTAGCTTTCTTTCTTTTTTCTTTTATTCTAAGCCATATTAATTTTTTAATCTTTATTCGAATGTTGAAAGCCTAAGAATCTAAGTAATCATTAATGTTGTTAATGTGTATTTGCTGTAAAATATACTGTAAAATCATTCCATAGATATATATGCAGTATTCTTTAAAGGAATCTTAGTTATATGATAAAAATCTGAATTTTTTTAGAAATCGTAGAAATTGTAACGGGCCAAAACGGGCGGGGCCTGTTTTCGCTGATTTTTGTACGGGCCGGGCCGGACCGGGCCGAAATAACTTTCCTATGGGCCGGGCCGGGCCCGGGCATTCCGGCCCGTGCAGACCTCTAATGTAATGTAACACAGTAGTGATGCCAGTATGACGCATCTGAATTTCCCAACTCTTCATGATATCTCTTAAAAATTGGCAACTGAAGATATCCTCACGTATATTTATTTTGAATTTATATGTATGACCGGGGGAAGTTGCGTTCCTATTCATTCCCATCTTAGGGTAATTGTATTTTATTTTTCTAATCGGGATGTTTTTTTTATTCTTTTGAGACTGGTTTCCGTTACAGATATTTTATTCCGTTACATATGTTATTAAGTATTGGTTTGAAAGTTCGATCAAAAAGTAAAAATATCAACGCATGTTTTAAATAGTTAAAATAAACCTTAAATTTCCTTTAACGAACAAATTAATTTTTTTTAACTTCCTACTTTTTAACGCAATACGCCAATAATTATTTGGTTATGGATTTGCTACAGTAATTAAATCAATAAATAAAACGTTTGTCTGACACTTGAAAGATATTGGGCATTTCAATTCAGTGTTTTTATGAAAATATTTTTAACATGATATAATAACATGAAATATGTTTTTTTACAGTATTAAACTCTGATTTTGTGGTTTTAGTGAAAAGTTTTCTAAAACCATGACATCCAATATTTGTATATTTACTAAATGGATGAAAGATGGCATACCATTAAACTGTTATTTTATCTCATTGTACTTCTTAAATACTGTATCATCGATTGGGTAAAGTTGATGTTTCTTTATGTTGTTAAATTGAGGCTGGGAGCACACACACGGTCTTTAGAAACTGATTGGATAAGTTTCTACCTTGCAAATACGTTTAACCCCTTAACTGATCAATATATATTTTTAAATCTGTCAAATTTTTTGTCTTTTATAGAATTTATCTTTTATACCGGTTTTTCAAAACATAAATGTCTGCCTAATTGAATCAGAAAACTGCTCGGATTTAAATAATGCAAAATTTACAATAAAAATTTACTGTGGAGAATAATAAATTATGATAAGATTTGGGATGCCCGTACGTGGTACGGGCAAATCAGGATTGGAAAAGCGCGTTGCCCATATAACGTCCGAGCAAATCAGGGAAGTGGTTAAAGCGTCAATGGCAGTAGATGATATACACCTGTGATCAAGATTACTTTTTTACACAATCACAAAGTGGCATTTAACAACAGACATGTGAACTTGGTAGGGCGCCTTCGTTAAAAACTATGTATTTAAGTATCGTATACCATTTTCACATAAAGACAAAGGATCTTTTTTTTAAAAAATGGCAAAATTGGTGTTTTGAACCTAACTTCGACTGTTGCAGACCGAAAAAGGGCGCTTTAAATCATCCATCATTTATAATTGTACATGTAATATATATACATATGTACATATATATATTAGTTAAAGAAAAAACTACTGCATAGGTCTGCTTATTTCGGGACTTCAGTGTAAAAACGAATGCGTCAGTAAGTTTCCGGCTGTTCGAATAAGAGAATTGGTGGACCGTTTGACAAGAAGCTCGGAATTCGGCATGATGGTTAATTTTAAGATGTAAATGCGCACTAAGATAATTTCTTAAAAATTCAAAAATTCAAACGAATACTGCAATAAACCTATGAGCATTAAAGTTTCAAAATATTTTTTAAATTATAATTTATTTAGAATTAGTTTAAGTTCTTATTAAGTCTCATTTCATCTTAATGCAGAGTAATAATGAAGTTTAGTGAAAATGTTGCTTAAATAGTATTTTTTGAATTATTCCTAAAAGTGTAATTTCTTCTTATAAAATTAAGACATACAAATATAATTTGTCATATTTAAACTATTACTCGAGAAAAAGCCACTTGGTTCGTTAATATAAAATAAAATATAATTAAATCACAAGAAAAGCAAAATGATTTCCAATTATACGAATTTCATTTAATTGAAAAATATTTTAGTTATCGTACATGTCACTATTTTTTATAGTCAATTTTGCAAATGATCATCTGTTATCCCTTTCATGGCAAGGTACTTACATTCGAAAACTGCTTAAATGAGTGAATTGTACCTGGAATTGCAAATTTATTTCAAAATCAGAAAGTTTTTATTCACGTACTTAATAAAAGATAATTTTTCATTCCAGTATTCTGATGCCGATGAATCATTTAGGAACTAAAATTAGGTGTCAAAAAATGAATCGCCTTCCTCGAAGGGGTTATACTAGAACTTACTCAGAGAGCATTCGAAACACATCTATTTCAGTTAAAATAAATTTTATTACTTTTAAATCTGCAGTTTTTATGAGCGAGTGAGCAACTTTAAAGTTCAGTCGTATAGGCATTGCTAGCTGTATAATTTACCTATGTCATGAATCAGTCATGGCTGATAAACAGATAAGTTCATAGCGATAGTCTCATTTCAGTCTGTACAGTGTATTCAACGATTGAAGTTGAAAATTTTCAACACAAGCAACGAGATTTTTGTAATAGAGATAGTTTCGGTTTAGAATTTAAAAACAGGATTTTTACCAGAAATGAATGTTCAGCGAAACTTGGCCAAAAACGAAACCAAAATTTATATTGATCTCCAGATTTAAATTTGCATTCCATACTATTATAATAGCTCTATATAAATAAATATTAAATACATGTTCAACTTTTTATGGAGAAAAAGGAGATAAAGGGGCTAGGTCAGCTTTCATTCGAGTTTTTCGGAAACTATCCTAATAAAATGATTGACTTTTAATAGCGATACTGTGAGATTTTCACAAGTGTCTGGAATTAAATAACCTAACTTTTAATATTTTCTTGGCAGAAATTTTTCACATTCCACGCATTTATGTTCGTACTTCCAATAAATCTTTTCGCCTTTCTGGAAGAAAATCTAGACTAAGAATACAAGCAGTCCTAATAAGCATTTCTACATATTTTTATAATCAAATTTTTTTCATTCCTGTTGAAATTTTTATTTATGTAACCTTTGTCTTTAAGCATTTTTATATCTAATTTTATTTTTAGCATCCAATTTCACCATACTTTGAAAGAGTCTTTGATTTTAAGTCTTCTATTTTTGATTCTAAGATCCAAATGAAAGAAGCTAAATTTGAGAATAAGCATGAAAATGCGAAAAAGTCAAAGCTGGTCGAGAAAGGTGAGTGGTTTAGGTCCAATTAGTCAAACCACAGTATTAATACCAGTGTCTTTGATGGAAATTTACACCTTGTTATTAAATCAAAATATACAAATAAATACTTAAAACCTGTTGCGAAAATAAACATATAATTTATTTTACCTGAGATCTTTCAAATGCCCACGCATTCATTTTTAAAGGAATATAAAAGATAATTGAATAGAAATAGAAAACGTAAAAAACAAAACAAAAATCAAAAACTGTCCACGTGTATGAACAAAGTCTCGATGAATTAATCGAAACACCAAGGATATTGTACCAGATTGTGGGAATATTATATGAATTGACGTCATTTCATATAATATTCCCACAATCTGGTACAATATCCTTGGTGTTTCGATGACTTCATCGTGACTTTGTTTATACACGCGGACTGTTTTTGTTTTTTATGTTTTCTATTTCTAATCAATTATCTTCTTTTATCTCCTTTGAAAATGAATGAGTGGACATTCGAAAGATCTCGGGTAAAATAATAAATATCTATTTTTACAACCCCTTTTTAAGTATTTATTAGTATATTTTGGTTTAGGTCCATATTAATATTATAAAGTATTTCAGATCTCTTATGTAAACAGTTTTGAGCTTAAGAAGCAGCAAATATTTTTCAAAAGCTAATAACTGTTTATCAGCCTCATTAAATTTGAAGCATTTACAGACCTGGAGGGAGGGAGAAGGAAAAACAAGCCTTATTCTAATTTCACCACAAATAATATAAAATGAAATCTGAACCAGTTATGTGGAATAACATCTGCTTAAGATATTTTCATACATGCTTTCTTTAGTTTACGCATAAATTAAACACACTTTACTAATTTACTACAATAGCTCTCAAATTTAACACAAATTATAATTTCGTTAATTAACATAAAGACAATCTTTTTACGAAATTCTCAAGATTAGTTTGAATTAAAATTTTTACAAAGAACCGATTTTACAGAATCTCTGCAAACTGAAATCGGGTGATTATATTTAACTCCCTTTTTTAGTGCCAGAAAATCCTTAAAATTTACAGATTTAAAGTATCATAACTAGTGTTTTGTTTGTACAAAAATGAAATTTTTACTATTTTATGTGCATGAGAAATGTGCTCATAACTATGACTTCCATGATTCACGGACCATATTTAAAAACTTTTAAATAGTACTTTTTTAAAAATATAGATATTTTAATTTAAATAGATTTTCATATCCACTGAAACTTTAGAATTTTTGCCAGGTTGTTATACATTGTAGGTATTTTCTGATAATTATCGAATTATAATCGTAAAACTTTCTTTTTGTGAAATTTTTATATGTATGTTATTATAATCGCCACAACTTCCCAAAACCAGTAATTTGACCGGATATAGGCTTTACAGTACGTATGTAGTTTCTCATACTCTTCATCTTCAGTCATTATCTTCATTTCCGGAATTTTGAAGCGTTACTCATTGCAGTCGTGCAAAGGAATAAGTAAACACTGCCTATTCCATCGAGTTAAAAAAAAAAAAAAAAAAAAAAAAAAAAAAGCGTTTAAACATTTTTGGAACTCTCTGTATGCAATCTTCAATTTAAACAATTTACTTCTATTTTCAGGTTCTGCAAAGCACCAAAGGAATCTATTTCATTCAACAAGAATAGATGATCCTGAAATGGTGAGTGCTCTAGATTACTGCAGTTTTTAATTTTAATAGAAAAAAAAAATGTTTTTACATAGCATGAATCAATTTATAGTCATATTCATTGAAATATAATTATAAAATAATGCAATAAGAAAGAACTGTATTAGATATTTGCGAGTCAAACCAAATTTGAGAACAAGGATAATTTTAGTGATCGAAAATTTTTTTTTGCATGTTTTCGCTTTTCGTAAAATATAACGGAAATATTAGAAGAATTAATGTAAAAGATATGGGGGGGGGGGGGGTACACTAAATGCTGAAACGTAACTATTTTGTTTAAAAAATTCTTTTTAACTAGTTTTTTTTTGTTTAAATAAAGAATATCTTTTTGCAGAACGTTAAATATAGGGAAAAGTTCTGTTTAATAATTTTCTTTTTAACAAAAATTTTTCTGCAAAGGATCTAGGAAAAATGAACTATTTCATATTTTTTTTTTTTTTCTAAACCTTGATTTAATTGCTTTTTAACAAAGATATTTTATTTAAGATTTATAAATATGTGGTACCGTAAAATGGGGTGAATCGGAACACTTTTCAACTTTAACATTAAAAAAAAGCAACAATTTATTTTTTATTATTTTTATTTTTCTACTAGAAACTTCGGCCTTGTTTTGTTCTTTACTTTTTAAACAAAAACGAAACATTTTTACTGTTTATATATGTATAATTTATTTTTTTAATGGTGTTCCGATTCACCCCGCAGATAGGGGTGAATCGGAACAAATGTTATAATGTTTATTTATTCCGATCCAAATTTTAATAGGGTTAATAAAAACAGGTAATAATGATAAAGAAGGAATAGGACACGCAGTTACTGTGAAACCTAGCCTTTATTTTATATATGTTAAAGCCCAAACCCGATTTTAGGCCAAACTAGATTGGCCTAGTCTAGACTGGTCTATCCTAACGCCCATCGGATAAACTAATTTTTCCTAGGCCAAACTAGTCTATCCGAACGCCCATCGGATAGACTAGTTTTTCCTAGGCCAAACTAGTCTATCCGAACGTCCATCGTATAGACTAGATTTTCCTAGGCCAAACTAGTTTGGCCGAACGGTCATTAGGATAAACTAGTTTAGCCTGCTATTCATTGGTTTGAACTAGTTTATCCTAGGCCGATCTAGATTGTCCTAGGCCAATTCAATTTGGCGTGATTTTATTGAATCTAAAGAACGCCACGGCGCCAACTTTCTAGTTTTAATCTAATTTATCCTAGACCGATGTAATTTGATGCGATTTTATCTTACAGACTATCAAAGCCTGAGAGCTAATGTGCTCGCAGATTCTGTTAGTGTGTATGTAACCATGTACATATGTACGTAAAAATGTACGTAATGCAATACTTCCTGATAGAAATATCCGATTTGCTTCAAATTTTGGACATAGATTTATTCTGATAACGAACTGCTTCCCTGATTAGTTTCAGGAGTTCATTGGATAAGAATAAGGGGGGGAGGCTAATCCGCACCCCTCCCCTCCTTAATTTAGAGAAGTCAGTTTTTCATGCAAAAGCATCAGACTTTATTAAACTTTTAGGTATAAGATCATTTTGATTAGGCACCTCAATGATTAGTTGTGGATGTTCATTGTTTACGTATAAATAAAGGAGGAATGGGGGATAATCTCCTTAATTTATGTAAATAGGTTTTTCACGGAAAATTTACCGATTTGTTTCAAATTTTTTATGTAGGTTCCTTCTGATAAGGCATTTCCCTGATTAATTTGGGGACTTCAGAGGTTAAATATAAAGGAATTACGGATTACTTTTTCAATTGGATAAAAACTTTTGGTTTTATGAAAAGATTTTAAATTCGTAACAGACATTGGTTTTTCCACACATCACTTCACACAAAGTTGTTCATATTAAAAAACTAAGTAGCCCACCCCCTTTTAAAAATAAGAAAAAGCTTAAATAAAGCATGACATCTAAAATGTAGGATTGGGGGGAGGGGGTAGAATAAGGGGACGCTTGAATTTTTTTTTTAAAAAGCTCAGCTTTTTTTAACGTTTTATGTGCTAATTAAATATTACCCTTATTTGAAACTTTAAAACATAATGTTAAATATTTAAGATCAAGGATGCCGCATCAACTTTCGTGCATTAGTTTTTCAGTTACAGCTCCTACAAAATTTATGGTACGGATAGTCAGAGTCATAGACTCACAATTTGAAGAACATGTTTTTTGTAATCTCGGACCATGAAAACGTGTAAATGCGTCAAAAACCGGAATTAAAAAATTTTCACGAATCAAACACTTATTCTAAAGACAAAAGAAAGTAAAATAAATAAAAGAATGAATTTTAAATGAACTTCGCTTATTTCAATAGATGTGTTTGAGCTGAGCGGATTCGTTTGAAATATTTTGAATTTGAGCTTAAACTTGATTAATTTTTGAGAAATTAAATTTGAGTTTGAAATAATTCTTTTCTTTGTTTCTTTTTGCCAAACTATGGTTGGCATTAATTACAGTACGTCAAATTGAATTGGCCTAGGATAAACTAGATTGTCCTAGGATACACTAGATTGGACTAGGCTAAACCAGAAGATTGGCACCGAAGCGATCTTTGGGATCAATAAAAACACGCCTAATTCAACTGGCCTAGGACAATCTAGATCGGCCTAGGATAAACTAGTTTAAACCAATGAATAGCAGGCTAAACTAGTTTATCCTAATGACCGTTCGGCCAAACTAGTTTGGCTTAGGAAAATCTAGAGTATCCGATGGGCGTTCGGATAGACTAGTTTGGCCTAGGAAAAACTAGTTTATCCGATGAGCGTTAGGATAGACTAGTTTGGCCTAGGAAAAACTAATTTATCCGATGCGCGTTAGGATAGACTACTATGGCCTAGGCCAATCTAGTTTGGCCTAAAATCGGGTTTGTCCTGTAACATATACAAATAAAGATATGCCATTTTAAAAATTAGAAAACAACTTTGAAATCAAGAAAGAAAAATTATTTTAAGAAATTATATTCGAATTGCAGAAGTAGAATTTAATATATATTCAGCCCTGTTCTGTGTTATCCTTTACCAGTAGTCATTGGGTAAGTGAATCTATTGAGTAGCCCTAATCGCTGCATGTATTAATATGATCTACTTATACGCCCTTAGTACTGTTTGCATTCCCTTCTTTTTTTAATTGGTTTTTCATTTTGAGATGTTTGTGTAATTTTGTGGATATCGGAGAATTCTGTGCAGTTTCTAACTGACTATTTTTAAATTCTTTTATTGTGTGTTTCATGTCTGTTGGATTAGGCGTTGACTTTTTTGTTTAAGCAAGTAATTTCTTGGCACCTTTAAACTCTTCAAGTAATTAGAACAAACAAAATATTGTTATAATACATATTCATACATATATTTCCATATACTACATGAAACTATTACTGTATAGAAAAATAAACCATGAGAGAAAACGTGTTCCGATTCACCCCGTAAATCTTAAACCTCTGATGTCACAAGCTATTTTTCATTTTTTCATTATGTAGTTTAAAAATATGTAGAATTTAAGACAGCATATCGTTTACAGGTCTATCATTAATTAAAAATCCCCACTCTTAGGTTTAGAATACGAAAAATACTGTAGTTACATACAAAGTTTTGAAGACTTTGAAAAAATGAAGTTTTTGAGGATCCTCTTGAAGTTTTTTTATATAAACCAATACTGGTGTCAACATGTCAAAACTGAATTTCCCAACTCTTAATGATATTACCTTCTTATAAAAAATTGGCAACTAAAAATATCGTCACATATATTTATGATGAATTTATTTGTATGACCGTGAAGTTTCGTTCCTATTCACCCCGCTGTTCCTATTCACCCCATTTTACGATATGTACAGTAGGCAAAAGAAACAAACAAAAAATCTCCAAATTTCAAATATCGTTGATTTAAAACATTTGGCTCCAGCTATTAGTTTTAAAATTGTCTTCTTTCAATTTATATTTTTAAAAGTAAGTGTAGGGTGGGGGAGTGGTGGTTCTGCTTCAAACTCAAATTTTAAATACGAACACACAATTTTAATATCCTATTTTGATTTTTCGGAACATTTTATAATAGGTTACCAAATGGAAAGTCTTTAGTCAATTAGTTAAGCAATTGAAGATTTAATGTTCAGAACTTCAGATTCATTTTTATCATTGCAAAACAGTTTGCATATCGGGGAATAAGCTGCATTGTTCAATTTGCATGTTTAAACTTCGACAAATCTATTTCTTTTTAAGTGTCCTAGGTTATGATTCATATTTTCGAATAAGTTTACCCTTGAAATTCTTTAACAGACATTGAACTTGTAAAGATTCAATTGCACGAGTCTAATATTGAAATTCTTTTTGCTAAGCAGTTCGTTCTTGATTTATGCTTTAAAAACTATCCAAATTGTCATCTATTTTGCAATGATTACGAATGAATTTAACATTTGGAGCTACAAACTTCGAACAATAATAATTTATAAACTAACCAACCGAATGATCTCCTGTTTGTTAATGGATAAAAGAGGCCATAATTTAGATGTTCATATTTAAAATTTCAGAGTTCAGTTAAATTTCAATTTGAAGACTACCTTTTATATTCTGTGAACAATTAATCCTTTAATTCCCATGCTAGAACACGTTCTAGAAATTATGTAGTTCATTTCACACCAGAAAAATTCAATGGCTAATTTCGTTTTATTTAAATACGGAATGTTCTGGTAATGATTAAAGCAAATATTGTTGGTTTAATTTTCTGGTGGGAACTGAAATATACGAATTAAAATATCTCGGGCGGTCTCGGGCGTTTTGGGATCCAAAGGGTTAAAGAAGACATTTCCATATGAATAATTATCTCCAGTTTTTTGTAGAAATTTGAGATTAAATACGTGGTTACTTTTTTAAGGGAGGGGGACGAGGGGAGAGATTACAATTTTCATGTTTACTGAATTTTTAGACATTTCGTTACTTTTTATGAATGAATCCGTGTAAAATGTCTGATTTCTGAGCATTTCAAATTTTAAGACTTAGTAATACGTTTTAAAACTCTAAGTTACTAGAAAACAAGTTTTCGAACATTTTTTAATGTTACTTTCATAACGAATTCTATATAACTAATTTTCTATATAGCGAATTTCTTCAGAGGATCTTAACAGTTTGTTGTATATTAATTTGTCTCTACTTTTGTAATGAAACTAAAACCGTATATAATTTACAATTTTGAAAATAGACCTCATAATTCATGCTTAATGTCATTACATTTTCAGAACCTGACTTCATCTCCACGTTTCGATGAATGGGACGCAATTTCTTCTGTAAGTCGTAATAAAAGCAATGAAGATAAGTGCCAACATGAGAAGAACTTTGAAGTACCTGAGAAAGGTGTGCCAGCCAATATCGTTTACCTAGATGTTTAATGCAAAAATTGTTTTAAGGGAGCTGTTTACTTCAAAATTGATCATAATGTTGCGTTTTGGTTATATTAAATGAAAACCCGTTTAATTGTGAATATTCCGACACCTAATTTTTACCCATATAATAATTATATCGCAAGGTATTGTAAATCTTGTTATTTTAGCTAGTGCAGTTCCCCACGCAAATGAAACGCTTCAATTTCATGCTTTCAAAATGCTATGATTTTTTTTTTCCAGATTTAAAACTTTTTGTACGTTTTTTGTGCTTATATGCGATATATTTATGCGATATATTTATGCGATAAATTTGTGCATGGAAATAGCCTCCACTTTTTTAATGTTTTCAAAAATAAAAGTGTATGAAGATATCTTAGATTTTATCGCTTTACACTATATATATCAGGAAAAAATTATATTAACTTTTAACTAATGTTTCTGGTTTCAGAGACCGCTGCCTTTTCAATTTTTGTAGTTTAACTTGTAACTTTCAGTTTAACTACAAGCACTACTGAAATTTGTTTCGTTTGGAATTATTGTACTATCACCAGAGAATTTTAAATAGGTGAATTTTAATTATAGACCTGTTTAAAAAGTTTAGTAGAAAAACACCATCATATGAGTTAATCGCGCCTTTTTTCATCTTCAAATGGAGTAATCTGACAGAGCGCTTCACAGTAGTTATGTGCCAATTTGTCACATCAGTTAAAAGTTAAATGTAATTTTAAATGCATCTAAAAATTCATATGTAGTCTTGTGAGGTATACATTTGAATTTATTTTTTTTATCGGCAGAAATACTTATTTTTTTTTTTTAAGTAGGGATTTTAAATTCAAAAATTTTGATTAAATATGCATTTTTTTATGTAAGTTTCGAAATGCAGTGAGTTTACCATTTGAATCCTGTTTTTAAAAGTAAACAAAATTGTTGAAAAATAAATTGTCCCCTTAATCGAAAAAACTACAGAAAATACATGATGTTTGCGAATTATTGGACACATTACAAAATTTTGTAAAGTAAATATATAGTATATAAACAAAATGACCTTAACTTACATAGGAAGTACAAAAATTAATACGTCTCCTATTGTATATCGAGATATTTTGGTATGTACAAGCGATGTTATGTTCCATTGTATATGCAAATATGTGATGTATTTGCAAATATCTAAGGCTTATAGTTTAAATAGCAGCTGTGATACGACGCTTCAGTTCCTATAAATTAGTATAAGGCGTCTGATATACAATCCTTCACATAACCCCGCATAAAGAAGCCCACAAAGGACTTGAATCAAAAAATCATGATCTGAAAATCATCTGAAAATCAAAGAATCGGACCTCCCCGACTATTCTCACTAATTTTGAAAAATTCAAGGAATAACATTGCTGTGAAAACAAACTTTTGATGACTTGTTAATACTTGACATCGCAAAAAGTCACTTTTTCATACTTTTGTAAAGGCACTAATAATTGTCGAACACCTTGTACTTTCGCTAGAGTTTTCATACAGCATTTTATCGATAATTAAGTTATTTCATAACATTTGAGTTTTTTTAAGGTTTTTATTACCCGTATAATCAAATAATGTTCAAGACACTAAGTTTGGTTTCTAGTACGCGGTTCATGCCAACGGACGGCTATTGCTGCTATTTTCATACTTAAAAAGAAACTTATGTAGCAAAATATTGTTCATTTATTCGTCTAAATATCACTTCTGAAAACCAATTCTCGAATGGTATTTAGGATAAATTTTTTGTACTCCCATCGCCATTTTCTACTTCGTTCAAACAGCGGTCTGTTCTAAAACCCGACTCTATCTTTCTAAAATTAAGTTAAGATCCGACACTTCTAAACTCATAAATTCTGTTTTAAACCAAATCGAAAGAAGTAATTTTATTAACGGTAAACACTATCCCGAACTCTACACACTTCAACCCAAAACAGTCAAACTCAAAATAATTAATCATGAGCCTGAGCCAAACTCCGAAGTAAAAAATTATAATCGGTATTTGAAAATAAATACGGGGAAATTGTCTGCGTTTATATCTTCACTGTCAATTGTAAATTTTTATGTGTAAAAGGCAAAATGGGTATACTTATTGACTTCGCACTGCACGAAATTTTCTGTTCAAAATATTTTTAGTTCAAAATATTTAAAGTTTTTTCCCATATTCATGTTGAAGACCATACCACATTCATATCAAAAAATTGAAAGTGTTTATTCTTTGATTATTGAAAATATTTTTGCGATTACATACGACGAATATTTTTCTTTAAATATAACTGTAGCTAGAAATTGAAATTATTAAAGGTGGAATTTTATGTTGATTTTTATAGGTATCACTGCGCAGTGTACACTCTAAATAAAAAGGAGTAACTCTTCACTCCGGAGGAGTGAATACTCACTCTATCGCAGACTCAAAATATGCCCAACCTCTTTAGAGTGAGTACTCACTCTGGGCAAAAGTGGAATTGTTGACTCTTTCAAAGAGTGAATACTCACTCCTGCGAAGTGAATATTCACTCTAAACGGGGGTGAATAACAACTCTTTCAGAAGAGTGACTATTCACTTTTGCCAAAGAAGTGAGTTTTTTTTCACTCCTGGTAGGAGTGGATAGTAACTCTTCCGTAGGAGTGGATAGTAACTCTTCCGTAGGAGTGGATAGTAACTCTTCCGTAGGAGTGGATAGTAACTCTTCCGTAGAAGTGGATAGTCACTGTTTTGTAGGAGTGAATGTTCTATTTTTAATGAAGTTAATTCTTATGTTAGTTTATAATTTTTTTTATGGGGAATTGTAAAAAAAATACATTATTGACAGTATTAATTTAATTCATATTTTGTAACATTGATTGAATTTTTAAGGGGGAAACTTATTTAAAGTTACAAATGCATTATTGCAGAAATAAACTAAAATATTTTATTTCAAATTTATAACTTGTGTTACTTCCATTGTGTTGAATTCAGGGGGTGGCCCGGGGTGGACATTCCCTTCGGGGCAATGAGTTGTCCCTCCCCCGGAGAATTTGAAATTTCGTGTTTTTAATGTTCAAAAAGTGTTTTTTCCTCCCCGGAACTCCATGAAATCATCCCCGCAGCCGTAGAAATCCCTCCCGGAGAAAAATGTCTGTATTACTCACTGTTTTCCTTGGAAGCTTTATAAGTACATGATAGTTACTAAATGTCCGTAAAGACAAGTATTAAACCAAAATCATAATCATTATTCTTTCCCTATGCCTTTTTTTCATATGTAATTAAAATTTTATTGTTCCCCCCCCCCCGAAAAAACTTGAGATTTTCTGTTTTCAATGGTAAAAAAGTGCAATTTTCCGCCGGAAATCTATAATCCCCCCCCCCACACCCGGAGCAACAAAAATTTTTCCGGAGAAAAATTTCCCCGTGCGCGCCATATTTAATTATAAGTTTTTATTCCAGTTATATATTGAATTTTATGAATATCCGTTAAAAAGATTTCGTATGTTTTATAGGAAAAGTTTATAAAAAGTATTAAAAATATAATCATTTTTTTATAGTTGAATATTAAGCAACAACAAACTACAATAAATGAACATTATTAGATTTAGCAATTTCTCAAAAATATTGCCATATGTTATAAAAAATTCCTATTAGTTTATAAATTTGCCAAATCTTAAATCTAAAAACATTATTTTTAAAATTTAGGATTTTAAATAATACTTTATAACACTATTAGTAATAACGAAATATCTTTCAAAAGAGTCACAACTTATTTAACTCAAATCTAAAGTGTAAATAATCCGAAAACGGTGAAAAACCGAAAAAAATCTCCACAGCAGAAACTGATTCAATCTTTTAACCCTCTGACAGTCTTGCAAAAGGGCAAAATTGTAATGTTGTTTTCTCAGCATTTTGTTTTAATTGCTAAA
This sequence comes from Maratus speculifer, assembly GCA_964019185.1. Classification (NCBI taxonomy): domain Eukaryota; kingdom Metazoa; phylum Arthropoda; class Arachnida; order Araneae; family Salticidae; genus Maratus; species Maratus speculifer. Next base: position 174,045,928 of record OZ025299.1, read on the forward strand.
AAATGATTCTTTCAAAATTATAGAAAAATCTTATTTACGAATATAAATGTTATTCTTGAGTGTGTTAATCATTGCACAATGTATTAAAAATTCATTAAATCAACCGAGTTCCATCATTTTAATTATTGCTTGCATTGCAGTGAAACCTGGAGCTTAGGGAACGTCTATAAACGGGCTTGTCAGTGAGAGGATTAGGTAACTGCAGTTAATGTTTACGTTTACTGTCAATTGACTTTGAATCAGTCCTTTTCGTTAACTTTCATGCGACTGCAGACAGATGTTTTACATGACTTATCACAGTTTAGAATAGGAAATTAATCACTTCTGAAAACATTCCTGATCGATTGCTTCTTTTATAACATATAACTGAAAGTCATAACATTCAAATTGTACCATAATAAAATATTAAAATTAAATACGACTTACCGTTAAATTTCAAAAGTCATAAGAATGATAATATCCAAAGACTAGTGGAGGGTATATGGGGGTATACGCCGTGTACTTTCTGAATATTTTTTAAAAAGTTACGTATATCCTCCGATCCATTGCTGTAAGTGGAAAAAAATATTTGTGGAAACTCACTTTTCCATCGAGTCCATGTTAGTGTTACTGAATTTTTGCTAAGCAAAACGCCAATTTAAAACATTTAGCCCAAAATCAACTTTTTTTAATTTACTGTTTTAATTATTATACTCTAGTTTTTACGTATTGTATATGTGTAGCATTGTCTAAATGAATTTTATAAATCGCGTTAAAACATTTTCAATTTTGAAGCAAAATTTAATTGAATAAATAACAGAAGTTTTCATAAAGAACTATGATGAGAGGGGTTTTTTCTGCTTTTTGATTTACAACAAACTGTCTTGTCTGCCAATCTTCTTCCTAATGACAACCAAGATTAAAGACCATATGATTCAGGACAAGATTCTGTTTAAAAAGATCCTACACAGCTTATAAATATAAGTGAACTGGCTTTTTTTAAATAAAGATTTAAATTTCCGTATCGATTATTATGTTATTCATGCAACTCTCTCGCTTTCCGAAGTTGAGTTGGATACGGTTTCCATATTCGCTAGAAGAGCACTTAGCTCTCTCGTCCATTTTCAGCATCAATAAACTTGATAACTATTGTTATAAAATATAGCAATCATTATCATTTCGATTAATTTGAAAAAAAGAATTTTGTGCTCTTGCGCAATATTTAATCTTTATTTTTACTGTAACAAATCAAATATTTCTGGGAACGGCGTTCCCGCCCAATTACAGCACTGCTGATTCTCAAATTAAGCATTAGTTTATTATTACTGTCCATCAACGTTCACGGTGATTGTATGTATCCTCTGCTTATATTTACTGCATTTTGTATGATCTCAATGCTGAGAGTAAAAAATTTCGTTTAATTATTAAAAGGCAAAAGAACGACTTTGAAGAAGAGACAGTTTTAAAATGGCGGATGATTATCTATATCTCGCACAAAGTGTTGTAGACAAGACTAGAACAAGACTCTTCTGATTAGCTGATGATTACGTAATGCATACGTAACTCTCTCACTACTTCACAAGTCACTCTTTTAGGAGTGACATTTTCTCTTTTAAAAAGAATGCCTTTTAATCGATGTAATTTCAAAGGCTAAATTTTGAAATGTAGTTTTGAAAACTGAAAATCAGAGCCGTGCGAAGCGGGGGACGAAGGGGAGAGGAGGGGGAGAAGGGGGCGGTTGCCCTGGTCACCGAAAATTAGGGGCGCAAAATTTATAGTACCAACTTGATTTGTTTCTTCTTTTCTTGTAAAAAAAAATTGGGTCGGTTTTCTTATGAGAAAAAAGTGATTCTCAGAATAATATGACTTCTTTCTTGGAATCCAAAGGAGGTCAGTTGCAAGCTGCTATACTTTACTGTAGATACATTTATTCCCACATCTATTTCCCAAATACCTTTTGCTTAAATATAAGTGAAATTTTATCTTATGTTATTTAGTTGTTAAAATTAAACATTTTGAAGTTGTAAAGTAAATATGAAATATGCATTCAATAGAATTTCTCTTTGTTTCCACACTTTTCAATTTTATGACGCACGTCACAAAAAGAAGACAAGGGAGATGCCAAATTGAAATTTTGTCGCGAGTGCAGTTTTCTCTTCGCACGTTGCTGCTAAAAATACCACATTTTGCTGATTTTTGTTATTTTACTCCATATATTGGTTCAAAGTTGAACGGGAATTTTAAAAAGTATAATGCTGTATTTCACTTTCATCATTGGAGTGACTCTTTCACTCTCGATAACGGAGTGAGGTAGTCACTGTCATCAGTCGAGTGACTCTCTCGCGCTTGATTATAGAGTGGGATAATTCACTCCTTTCTATATAGTAAAAAATTCCACTCTTTAAAGAGTGTATTTTTACAAAAATCACTCCAAAAAGAGTGAAAATGCCTCACTCTGCCTTAGTGAGCTTTTCACTCCTTCCACTTTCTTTTCGTAGAGTGAAAAGAAAAAAATTATATATTTGAAAGATATTCTGTAGTTTATTCAAAAAAATTAGGACCACTGGTATAGTTGCAGGTCGGATCTAAAATAAAATCTGACAGACGTGAAAAGCGAAAGCGCGCATACTCAAATTTTAGTTATATTGACTAGCGAGCTACGCCCGCTAGCTGGGCCACTTTTTCCAAACGAACCTCGGTATTAAGCAGTATATAATAAGCAAAAAAATTCATTTAATAAGCAAGTCTTGGTGTTCGAATCCTCAAGCACAAAAAAAGTAAATTAAAGAGCCATGGTCCCGTTAAAAATATGTGATTTCGCCCTGTGGGCCACGTGCACTTGAAAAAAAAAAAGATTGTGGATCGGAGCTATGGTCGCTTCGCGCCCATAGTCCCGTTAAAAATATTTGGTTTTGCACGGTGGGCACTACGCGCCCTTAAGACATTTTTCCGTATTTTTTAGTTCATCAGAAGCAGATTTTTACGCAGATTCTGAATATGTAATCAGTTTTTTTCTACTTTAAAAACTGTCTGCATGATGGTTTAAGAAAAAACGCGCAAAAAAAAAAGTTTCGATAGTCCTGTTTTATTTCTAAGTTCAATATTTTAGCGAAAACTACGGTAAATATTCTACGGCAAGTCAAAAAATTTGATGCGGAAAAAAACGCAATTAGCGCCGGTAGAAAAAGTTTTCGGCTGTTTCTTCTTTTAGCCAAAGGGGAAAAATTCAGGTCCTTCATCGCAAGGTGGCGCAGTGTTCTGCTTCGGAGCTCCGTTTGGGAATTGAGGCATTTTTCGTTCCGATTCCCAAGGGGTTTTTAATTCATAACTTTTTTAATTTTGGTCCCACGGTCTCGAAAATGCTCGAAATGACTTCCCCGGAATTTTTCCAATCGAAAGACACCTCTCGCGACTTCCAACTCGCTCGCGTTGCGAACTGTAATCGGCTTCAAGCAGACAGACAGACAGAGGCGCACGGATTTTATTAGTATAGATAAGATTTGTATGTCTCCAATATTTTATTAAAAATTTTAAACTACATATTATTATAAAGAGTTTATAAAAAAAAACAATTTCTGAGGTAAAAAACATAAAGGGACAGAAGGAGTGAATATGGCATTAACTAACTGGTATTCACTAACTAAAATATGTAATAAATAGTTTATATTATTGCCGATGAGTGTCGCTTTTGATTAAATTGACCCATTCAAATTTGTTTTCTATTTTTATTCTTAATTAAATATTTTGTTTCTTAACTAGTCCACAGTAATTTTTTCGAATTTGTTTATCATTAATTACAGTTACGCTTATGAATTAACGATAGTGATCGGACATTTTCAATTTTACACTTTAGTCTAACGTCTTCAAATGTGCTATCATCCTATAACTTCGGAGATATAACAAAATTCTTTAACATATATGACCTGTCTGACATATGCTATATGGCCATTAATGACCAGACACACTCAATTTTAGAAATTTTGTCGAATATTTTTAAAAATATACTCGTCGAATTCTTCTGGAATTTCAGGATAATCCTCCACAGTCCTGAGACAAATATTACGTGACACTACAAAAACCAGATTAAAAGTATTATAAAACATCTCCAAAGATGCATTAATCTATATATCAATGCTTCTAATATGCTCACATTTATTTAAATAGCCTAGATGTAATTAAAGGGTGTTTTTTTAGTGTCACCTCAAGGCGACATCAGGACTGAGAATTTTAAAAAGCCAAGTCCAAATTATAGCCAAGATACGATCTGAGGGAATAGCCAAGTTAAGATTACCACCATAGCGAAATTTCCCAACACTACTAATAAGCTTCCCTTGTGCTGTCTTTTGGAGAAAATTTCCTCTCGTTTCCTCATGTCATGCCAATAGAAACCAAGGCAGTCTGAGCCACCTAAACTTACTTTTTTTTCATCTGGCAATAAAACAAGATACCCCTGGCGCTTCCAGGTTTGATAATATTTGGGCCCCATTCTCTCTACGTTGTTTGTGGATAGCTTTCAACATGGGCAGGCACAGCATGGTTAGGTGGAGACATATTAATGGTATTTGAAAGCTTCGACTATGGTGGTAAACTTAACCTGGCTCTTCCCTCAGACTGCGTCATAGCTATCAATTTCCAAGAATTGCCAGAAACCCATTTCTTGCCAACTGAAGAGAGAATTTGTGGCCTAAATTTTATTTTTCAATAGAAAACGGCTCCATAACCTTTGCAAAATCTTTCCTAGGAATGGTTTTTGGATAATTAAGAACAAGTCATGGAATGTTTTGCCTTATTACTTCATCTAAATCCCCAAGAAAATGTGTGGGGTATCCTCAGATGAGCATTAAAAACCAATGGCAGGCAGTTCAAGTCTGCGTCAGACCTGGAGGCAGCCATCATTGAGACCTGGGATAATACTGATGCTATCTCTTATGCATTTCTATATAGTCTTTCTTAATATTTTTGTTTCCTGTCTAATTACGACACAAAATCATGGTGGTTTTATTTGTGTGGGACACACTATCTGGAATAGCAACAGAAATTTTCGCAGGTAAAAGAATTCGAACACTGGGTACATAATTACAGCTGATTAAGTTTAACACATTTGTTCGAATAAGTAACTAAATCCTATGAGTTTTTATGTTCCGAATGAGTGGAAGTGCATATTACACAAAACGTGCCAAAAGTTTGACAGAATGAATTGTGGCCGCCATATTTATCCACGATAGCACAGTTGGCAGCTTAAATCAAGGATCCCTGTTTCAAATCCAGGAATAGACACTTTTTTACACAGTTTAAAATTTAAATATATATGATCTAGTTGCTAATTAAAATAATTGTTAAAATTAATCATAAGTATTATAACTGTCTGATTTTTATGTTAGGTGAGAAGAAAATATTTCAATCCAATCTGTTTAAAACCTTCGCTTAAGAAAAGTTTGAGACTATTCTTATTTTCAAAGGGATTTACTCCATTTAAAAATAGCCCCCCCCCTTTTTTTTCTTCCTATATGTGACCTCCTAAAAATTGTTCCAATAAGTGAAAATTATATTTAAAATCCGCCTGCCTAGAAAGTTAAGATAATAGTTCTTTGTTTTTGGAGCTTATTATTAAGAGGGAAAATGTAACGAGATATTGTTTATATCATGAAGAATTTTTGGCAAAATAGAACTGAATTGAATAAATCTGCTCCCGACTTTTTTTATAAAAGAAGTCACTTATAGTAATCGGATTTCTCTTTGAAAATGCCCCATTTAATTGTGTCATTGGCTTTTTTTTGCTTGTTCTATATTTTTAATTATTTTCCTGGTAGTAACATGAAAACAATTTACAGTTTGTTATAAATTGTTGATAGTACCGAAAATTTTTGGAAGAAGCAGAATCTGATGAATAAATGCGTTTGAAGGCCGTACATGTTTTAACATTTATTTATTATGATACTTTTCTAATATTAGTATCTACAAATTAATATGCAATTATTAATTTTGACCAATATTGAAAGCTTTAAAATTTTTATAAATGCAATTTTGATAATAGCAGCAGTATTTATTATGAATGTACACATTTATTTTTAAATTGTATCTTTTGTAACATTCCCGAGTTATTTCATTTAATATTGATAGTCAAAGTACACCCATTTGTTTGCTCCTGGCGGTAGGTCACAGTCAAACCTCCTAGTGCTTCTTATTTATTTTATATTTTTAAATTTACACCATTTTTCAGTCTAATAGTTTAGGAATTATGACAGTTTAAAAACTAGAGTTTCTAATACTATTTTAATTTTTATTGTTGCAAAACACATTGCAATGCGGGTAGTTTTCATAGTTTATGGAGGAATTAGCTGTAACTTTGCATTCCCATATTTGACGATTCTAGAAATTGATTTGTGTTAAAATATTATAAGATATGTTATTCAAAATTTCAAACTTTAAGAAATAATATAAAATTCAAAGCATCATACATTGGCGAGTTTTTCACTGAAGGGTAGCATTTAAACTACTAAGGGTAGCATTATAGATATGTTATTCAAAATTTCAAACTTTAAGAAATAATATAAGTTTTTCACTGAAGGGTAGCATTTAAACGCTTTCAAGCACTGCCACGTTAGAAAGACATAAAGCGCCAGATCTTGAGAACGGCCATTCCAAAAAGGAGTGCCTCATGCTTATCCATTAATTTTTAATAATTATAATGATACAGTACTCTTTTTTTTTTTTGCAATGACCAAAATATTATGTTAAAAGGAATACAAAAAAAATCATATGATGAAAGTTTATCTAGTAATTATCCTTAAATGCTACCGAACGCAATATATTCAATGATATCGCAAACTTTGTCTTAAGTTTTCCAGAAGATAAAATTACTTCTTTAAGGGTGTTCTCAACTGATCCGCTCAACAAACGAAAAACGTTTTGGCACATTTACAAATTCATTTTTTAACAGAAAGTTATAAAATTTTAATGCCTGACTATGAAAGCGATTTCGAATCGAACTTATTTTTCCATTTTATGATAATTAAATTACTTATCGAGTTATAAGCTATTTCGATGACGCAATCACCCGTTTTTCTTCTCCTTTTCAACCGGTTTTTCTGCTTTCGTCGGGAAATAGGCTCAAAAGTGTCAACTTTGAAGGCTTGTTATGAAAAATCTATTGCGTTTTAAAAAAACAAAAGAATGAGTGCAATTAGACAGTTTCTGAATAACAACACCTGCTATTTTCATGCATTTCCGAACAAAAATAAATTAATGCATGTGTCACAAAGTTGCCCTTTTTGATTTAAGAACACTTTTAAGAAAAGGTAGTCTTCCAACAGAACGGTTCCTTGCTCAAAACAACATTTTTCGATCAGAATTAACCGAGCCGGAGATGATTTGAAAAAGCTTTTCATGTAATTCAGATGAGATATCTATTTAGAAACTTGAAAGTGGGACTCTAAAACGTGCAGTCCAATTTCAGAGTGGAGTTGAAATAGCGAATTATGGTAAACAGTAATAACGCCATCGCTCCAGTCTCATTTAAGTCAATCAGAATAGATTTTGGTAGCAACTTTATTACCGAACAGTAGAAGTGGTCAATTCCAGCAAAGTTTTGTGTAAAGGGAATTAGAAAAAAAATATTCCCATTTTTCATAAAATTAGAATTTAAACATCAGTAATACCTTCAAACATCGTAGGTGAAAGTTGAATTTTTTTTGTCTTCATGAAAATTTCCTCGAGATATGCCACAACCCCATCGAATTCGAAATTTCAAAGTTGAATCCCTTAACCATTGCATCCCCACCCCATTCGCCATTTTCCCCCTTTAGCCATGGCTTAGTTTTTTAATTAAATATGCAATTCAGTTTTCGAAAGTTCTTACTTCCGGCAGTTGGGTATTTTGACTTTGGCTAACCCTGTACTCAGCTTTATATTTTTCCTTTTCTCTATTTCAGGCATTGTGGACGATATTGTCTCATCTCCTGATCGCTGTGCACCTTCAGGTAAAAGAAAGATTTTCTCTCAATATACTTGGAACGAATGATAATTTTTTGTGCTTTAAAACAAATTGACAGTGAAAATTTATTTCTCCAAAAATTGTGCTAAGAGAATAATTTCTAATAAAGGATTGCTTTTAGTTGCACCCCGATTTCACTATAAATCCCTATATTACGTATTTCAATAGAGATAAGTAAGCTCTACATTTTAGTGTTGATTTCATGTTAATAAAGTAAGGATTAATCAGAAAATAGCCTTCATTTTTGGAGGATTGTCACTAGTCTTAACCCATAAGAGCACACAATCCCTATTGTCTTATAATAGAGAATTGCAAGATCTTTATTTTAACCTTGATTTCATCTTTTAAAAAGAGCTAATTAATCCAAACCAGGAATGACCGTTATGTATTTTCTCTGCACCTGTTTTGATAGGAAAGCTTATAACCTCCTAAATCCTGATGTTGCCTGGAAGAGACTAAATAAGACACTTTAAATTCATTTAAATGCTTCTAGAACTGCTAAAATTACTTCTACATTTTTTAAATAAATGCGTGCATAAGCATCGATGTATAAAATGATACATTTTCGGAGATGTTGTATAGTAATTTAAACTATCTTTTGAGCTACGTCGTAATATTTGTCTCAGGACTTTAATTTCTACAATACACAAGGGAAATAAAAGAGGGATCAATTCTTAAAATGAGATTTACTTTTTATTTATGACTCTTCAACCAGATAGAATAACCACTGCATCACACTTCTTGCTATAAATCTCATTAGTTGCGGTTAACTTTGATTTTGTGATTTAAAGACTATTTTACCATATCGAAAGAAACTACTTAGAATTTTAATGTAAATTTTCAATCTCATTCTGTGTTTTCCAAATTGTTATCCTGTGTTTTTAATATAAAATATCCCGTAGATCTCAAAATCTATAAAAATAAAAAATAGAAAAATAAAATTTTTGTATTTTTTAAAATCCTGTTCTTTTTTACAAATGATTTTTAACATATTTTGGTTTTTATATTTTAAAGACCAGTTAATCTTGCAACGGGAAAGTTTTTTAATAAAATCGTATTGCACCTTTTTAGCAAATAGTTTTATTTAGTAATTTAAACACAAGGTAAAAAGTATCGATCCACTCAGAACTCGATTTGAGTTTGTTTTTCAAGTGTTTTTCGAAAATAAAATTGTAAAAAAATATTACCCCGATCTCCGCTACAGTAATTTTAAGAAATAATTGTCTGAATATCCAGGGTTTAAGTATTAATGGCTTATGTATAATCACTTTATAAGTATTAACACTAGAATGACGGCGACAGGCCAATTTGGCCCCTTCTATGGGAATATATTTCGGTTCGAACCATAAATTTCTTTCTAAAATATGTTTTAAAGAAATAAAGGAAAAATGGGTTAGTTAAATAACTTAAACAGTTTTAAATAAAAATTACTGATGTTTGATGTGTTAATGATTTATGTAATGACTTTATTACATTTGATGTTAGACTAAAAATGTTTTACTTTTATTGACTTATAAATGTTATACTGCAATGCTGCCACTGGCGACAATTTTTATTGTTCTATTCGAGACACAATCTCAAAACAAAACTGTATCACATGTACTTAAAGCACACATGCATAAGAAATCTTACCCCTTTTTGGAAATAGTGATGTGAATTGAAAACGAAAATGGTTTCCTCTGGCAGCCTGTATTGAGACTCGAAAAGAAAATTTGTAACTATGAAATTTAATTTTAAACTAGCTTTTGTTTTTTTTTTTTTTCTTTCGTGCAAAATGGTGGTTCCCACTTGTATTTCTTCTAAGAATATACTTTTATAGTTAGTTCAATGCTTTAGCTTAGTTGCTTTCTAATATTTTAGATTCTGATCAGCCCCAAGAAAGAGCCCGCAATTCTCACAAAACAGTTCATCCTAAAATAGTAAGTATTAAGTTGTATAAAGTAAATTATTTTGCATTTTGCTATGGTTGTGATACATATACAATATATATATATATATATATATATATATATATATATATATATATATATATATATATATATATATATATATACACACACACACATACCGGGTGTCCCAAAAATGACTGATGGATTTTAAAATTCAATAACTTTAATACGATACAGTAATTTTAAAAAAAATTTGCAGGAGGGCTATGTATAATGTCAAGAGTTTTTTTACCGTAATTTATTTTAGTTCGCATATCAAACAATAGGTGGCGCTGACGGCGATTGAAGGCTAGGTGATCAATGCTGGGTGAAGCGTCGACCTGGCCCTCAATTGCCATCAGCGCCACCTATTGTTTGAAATTCGAACTAAAATAAAAAATTACGATAAAAAAACTCCTGACATTATACATAACCCTCTTGCAAAAATTTTTTAAATAGCTGTCACCGTTTGCAAGTTATTGTATTTTAAAATCAATCAGTCACTTTTGGGACACCCGGTATATATATATATATATTAAATATCATACATATATATATTAAAGAAAAAGCTATTGATCTTCCATAGTTCTGCTTATTTCACGGCTTTACGTTTAAAAACGATTCCGTGAATCCGTCAGTAAATTTCCGGCTGCTCGAATAAGAGAATTGGTGGACCGTTTGACAAGAAGCTTGGAATTTGGCATGATGGTTAATTTTAAGATGTAAATGCGTAGTAAGAAGATAATTTCTTAAAAATTCAAAACTTCAAATGAATACTGCAATAAACCTGTGAGCATTAAAGTTTCAAAATATTTTCTAAATTATAATTTATTTAGAATTAGTTTAAGTTCTTATTAAGTCTCATTTCATCTTAATGCAGAGTAATAATGAAGTTTAGTGAAAATGTTGCTTAAATAATATTTTTTGAATTATTCCTAAATGCGTAATTTCTTCTAATAAAATTAAGACATACAAATATAATTTGTCATATTTAAACTATTACTCGAGAAAAAGCCGCTTGGTTCGTTAATATAAAATAAAATATAATTAAATCACAAGAAAAGCAAAATGATTTCCAATTATACGAATTTCATTTAATTGAAAAATATTTTAATTATTGTTCATGCCACTGTGTTTTATAGTCAATTTTGTTAATGATCATTTTTTATCCCTTTCATGGGCAAGGTACTTATTCGAAAAATGCTAAAAAGAGTAAATTACACCAGGATTTGCAAATTTATTTCAAAATAAGAAAGTTTTTATTCACGTACATAATGAAAGGTAGTTTTTCATTCCAGTATTCTGCTGCCGATGAATCATTTAGGAATTAAAATGAATCGCCTTCCTCGAAAAAAATATACTAGAACTTCCTCAGAGAGCATTCGAAAAACTTCTGCTATTTCAGACAAAAAATTCTATTACTTTTAAATCTGCAGTTTTTATGAGCGAGGGAACAACTTCAAAGTTCAGTCATAGGCATTGCTAGCTGTATAATTTACCTATATGTCTTGAATCAGTCATGGCTGATAAACAGTGAAGTTCATAGCAATAAATAGTCTCATTTCAGTCTATACAGTTTATTTAACGATTGATGTTGAAAATTTCCGACAGAAGCAACGAGTTTTTTCTGATAGTTTCGGTTCCGAATTAAAAAAAAGCATTTTTACCAAAAATGAATGTTCGGCGAAACTTGGCCAAAAACGAAACCAAATTTTATATTGATCTCTAGATTTAAATATGCGTTCCATACTATTATAATATCTCTATATAAATAAAATAACAAATATGTGCTCAAATTTTTTTGGAGAAAAAGGAAAGAATTACTAGGTCAGCTTTCATTCGAATTTTTCGGAAACCATCCTAATAAAATGATTGATTTTTAATACCGTTATTGTGAGATTTTCGCAAGTGTCTGGAATTAAATAACCTAACTTTTAACCTTCCGTCTACCAGACGGGTCCATTGGACCCGACAGCAATATTTCTGGTGTCAATGGCAAAATGAGAAATTGTCGATTGACACCGGAATTTATAAAGGACTTGTCTAGATATTACGAATTCCTTAATTTAAGCTTTCATTGTAAAAGCAACATTATATTAAAATATTACTGGTGCCGTTTGCAAGTTTGGAATTAAAATTAGGTGTTGCCGTAGATAAATGGGTGTTTTGTCTGGTAGACGGAAGGTTAATATTTTCTTGGCAGAAATTTTTCACATTCCACGCATTTATGTTCGTACTTCCAATAAATCTTTTCGCCTTTCTGGAAGAAAATCTAGACTAAGAATACAAGCAGTCCTAATAAGCATTTCTACATATTTTTATAATCTAATTTTTTTCATTCCTGTTGAAATTTTTATTTATGTAACCTTTGTCTTTAAGCATTTTTATATCTAATTTTAATTTTAGCATCCAGTTTCACCATACTTTGAAAGAGTCTTTGATTTTAAATTTTTTTTTTTTTGATTCTAAGATCCAAATGAAAGAAGCTAAATTTGAGAATAAGCATGAAAATGCGAAAAAGTCAAAGCTGGTCGAGAAAGGTGAGTGGTTTAGGTCCAATTAGTCAAACCACAGTATTAATACCAGTGTCTTTGATGGAAATTTACACCTTGTTATTAAATCAAAATATACAAATAAATATACTTAAAACCTGTTGCGAAAATAAACATATAATTTATTTTACCTGAGATCTTTCGAATGCCCACGCATTCATTTTTAAAGGAATATAAAAGATGATTGAATAGAAATAGAAAGCGTAAAAAACAAAACAAAAATCAAAAACTGTCCACGTGTATGAACAAAGTCTCGATGAATTCATCGAAACACCAAGGATATTGTACCAGAGTGTGGGAATATTATATGAATTGACGTCATTTTATATAATATTCCCACAATCTGGTACAATATCCTTGGTGTTTCGATGACTTCATCGTGACTTTGTTTATACACGCGGAGTGTTTTTTTTTTTTTTTTTTTTACGTTTTCTATTTCTAATCAATTATCTTCTTTTATCTCCTTTGAAAATGAATGAGTGGACATTCGAAAGATCTCGGGTAAAATAATAAATATCTCTTTTTACAACCCCTTTTTAAGTATTTATTAGTATATTTTGGTTTAGGTCCATATTAATATTATAAATTATTTCAAATCTCTTATGTAAACAGTTTTGAGCTTAAGAAGCAGCAAATATTTTTCAAAAGCTAATAACTGTTTATCAGCCTCATTAAATTTGAAGCATTTACAGACCTGGAGGGAGGGAGAAGGAAAAACAAGCCTTATTCTAATTTCACCACAAATAATATAAAATGAAATCTGAACCAGTTATGTGGAATAACATCTGCTTAAGATATTTTCATACATGCTATCTTTAGTTTACGCATAAATTAAACACACTTTACTAATTTACTACAATAGCTCTCAAATTTAACACAAATTATAATTTCGTTAATTAACATAAAGACAATCTTTTTACGAAATTCTCAAGATTAGTTTGAATTAAAATTTTTACAAAGAACCGATTTTACAGAATCTCTGCAAACTGAAATCGGGTGATTATATTTAACTCCCTTTTTTAGTGCCAGAAAATCCTTAAAATTTACAGATTTAAAGTATCATAACTAGTGTTTTGTTTGTACAAAAATGAAATTTTTACTATTTTATGTGCATGAGAAATGTGCTCATAACTATGACTTCCATGTTTCACGGACCATATTTAAAAACTTTTAAATAGTACTTTTTTAAAAATATAGATATTTTAATTTAAATAGATTTTCATATCCACTGAAACTTTAGAATTTTTGCCAGATATATTGCAGGTATTATCTGATAATTATCAAATTTTAATCGTAAAACTTTCTTTTTGTGAAATTTTTATGTGTTTGTTATTATAATCGCCACAACTTCCCAAAACCACTGAATTGACCGGATATAGGCTTTACAGTACATATCTAGTTTCTCATACTTTCCATCTTCAGTCATTATCTTCATTTTCGGAATTTTGAAGCATTATTCATTGCAGTCGTGCAAAGGAATAAGTAAACACTGCCTATTCCATCGAGTAAAAAAAAAAAAGCCGTTTAAACATTTTTGGAACACCCTGTAAGCAATCTTCAATTTAAACAATTTACTTCTATTTTCAGGTTCTGCAAAGCAACAAAAGAATTTATTTCATTCTACAAGAATTGATGATCCTGAAATGGTGAGTGCTGTAAGATTACTGCAGTTTTTAATTTTAATAGGGAAAATATAAATGTTGTTTTTACATAGCATGAATCAATTTATTGTAATATTCATTGAAATATAATTTTAAAATAATGCAATTAGAATGAACTGTATTAGATATTTGCGAGTAAAACAAAATTTGAGAACAAGGATAATTTTAGTGATAGAAAATTTATGACGTTTTTGCATGTTTTCGCTTTTTGTAAAATATAACGGAAATATTAGAAGAATTAAAAAATAAAAGATGTGGGGAAACACTAAATGCTGAAACGTAACTATTTTGTTTAAAAAAATTTTTTTAAATAGTTTTTTTTAAATAAAAAATGTATATACATATATAATATATTTTTTTTATTTTTTTTTTTTTTTTTTTGGCAGAACGTTAAATATAGGGAAAAGTTCTGTTTAACAAGTTTTCTATTTAACGAAAATTTTTCTGCGAAGGATCTAGGAAAAATAGACTACCTCATTTTCTTTTTTCTAAAACTTGATTTAATTGCTTTTTAACAAAGATATTTTGTTTAAGATTTATAAATGTGTGGTATGTACAGTAGGCAAAAGAAACAAACAAAAAAACTCCAAATTTCAAATATCGTTGATTTAAATCATTTGGCTCCAATTATCAGTTTTAAAATTGTCTTCTTTCAATTTATATTTAAAAAAGTAAGTGTAGGGTGGGGGAGTGGTGGTTCTGCTTCAAACTCAAATTTTAAATACGAACACATAATTTTAGTATCCTATTTTGATTTCTCGAAACGTTTTATAATAGGATACCAAATGGAAAGCCATTTATTCAAGTAGTTAACCAATTGAAGATTTAATATTCAGAACTTCAGATTCATTTTTATCATTGCAAAACAGATTGCATATCGGGTAATAAGCTACATTGTTCGATTCGCATATTTAAAACATAGACAAATCTATTTCTTTTTAAGTGTCCTAGGTTACGATTCATATTTTCGAATAAGTTTACCCTTGGAATTCTTTTAACAGACATTGAACTTCTAAAGATTCGATTTGTCGAGTCCAATATTAAAATTCTTTTTGCTAAGCAGTTCATTCTTGATTTATGCTTTAAAAACTATCCAAATTGCCATCTATTTTGCAATGACAACGAACAAATATAACATTTGGAACTACAAACTTTGAACAATAACAATTTCTAAGCTAATTAACCGAATGACTTCTTGTTTATGGAATGAAAAAAGGCCATAATTTAAGTGTTCATATTTAAAATTTCAGATTTCAATTAAACTTCAATTTGAAGACTATCTTTTATATTCTGTGAACAATTAAAGAAGACCTTTCCATTTGAATAATTATTTCCAGTTTTTTGTTGAAATTTGAGATTAAAATGTTTTGTTATTTTTTTAAGCGAGGGGGAGGGATTACTATTTTCATGCTTATTGAATTTGTAGATATTTTTCGTTACTTTTTATGAATGAATTCATCAGGTAAAATGTCTGATTTCCAAGCATTTCGATTCTTAAGATGTAGTAATAAGTTTTAAAACTAAAATTTAAGTTACTGGAAAACAAATTTTCGAACATTTCTGTCATGTAAATTTTATAACTAATTCTATTTAACCAATTTCCTATGTAGCGAATTTCTTCAGAGGATACTAACATTTTGTTGTATATTAATTTGTCTTTACTTTTGTAATTAAATTAAAAGTGTATATATTTTGCAATTTTGAAATTAGACGTCATAATTTATGCTTAATGTTATTACATTTTCAGAATCTGACTTCATCTCCACGTTTAGAAGAATGGGATGCAATTTCTTCTATAAGTCGTAATAAAAGCAATGAAGATAAGTGTCAACATGAGAAGAACTTTGAAATACCTGAGAAAGGTGTGTCAGCCAATACCGTTTACTTGGGTATTTAATCAGAAACATTCTTTTATGGGAACGGTTTACTTCAAAATTGATCATAATGTCGGTTTTTGTTTATATTAAATAAAAAACCTGTTTAATTATGAATATTCTGACACCTAATTTTTACCCATATAATAATCAGATCGCAAGGTATTGTAAATTTTGTTAATTGAGCAAGCGCAATTCCCCTCACAAATGAAACTTTAAACAACTTTTTTCTTAATGTTCATATATACTTCACTTTCATGCTTTCAAAATGCTACGATTTTTTTTTCCAGATTTAAAACTTTTTGTACTTTTTTTTGCGATAAATTTGTGCCTGGAAAATAGCCTTCACTTTTTTAATTTTTTCAAAAATAAAACTGTATGAAGATATCTTAGATTTCATCGTTTTACACTATATATATCAGGAAAAAAATATATTAACTTTTAACTAATGTTACTGGTTTCAGAGACCGCTGCCTTTTCAATTTTTGTAGTTTAACTTGTAACTCTCAGTTTAACTACAAGCACTACCGAAAATTTGTTTCGTTCGGAAATATAATACTATCACCAGAGAAATTTGAATAGATGAGTTTTAAATTTAGACCTGTTTTAAAAGTTTAGTACAAAAACACTATTATATGAGTTAATCTTGACTTTTTTTCATCTTCGAATGGAGTAGTCTGACAGAGCGTTTCCACAGTAGTTATGTGACAATTTTTGGCACTTCAGTTAAAGGTTAAATGCAATATTAGATGTATCTAAATATCCATATGCAGTCTTGTGTGATATACGTTTGATTTTTTTTCTGTTAATCGGCAAAAATATTTATTTTTAAAAAATAGTGGGGATTTTAAATTCAAAAATTTTTATTAAATATGCATTTTTTTATGTAAGTTTCGAAATGCAGTGAGTTTACCATTTGAACCCTATTTTTAAAGATAAACAAAATTGTTGAAAAGATAATTTGTCCCCTTAATCGAGAAAACTACAGAAAATACAATATGTTTGCGAATTATTAGACGCATTAAAAAATTGTGTAAAGTAAAAATGTAGTATATAAACAAAATGACTTTCACTTACATTGGAAGTACAAAAATTAATATTTCTCCTATTATATATCGTGATATTTTGGTACGTCCAATCGATGTTATAATTCATTGTATATGCAAATAATGTGATGTATTTGCAAATATCTAAGGCGTTATGGTTTAAATAGCAGTGATACGAAGCTTCGTTTCCTATAAATTAGTATAAGGCGTCTGACATACAATCCTTCACATAACCTCACATAAAAAAAAATACCGAAGGACTTAAATCAGAAAATCGTGATCTAAAAGTCATGATCTGAAAATCAAAGAATTAGACCTCCCCGACGATTTTCAATAATTTTGAAAAATTCAAGGAATAACATCGCTGCGAAAACAAACTTTTGATGACGTGTTAATACTTGACATCACAAAAAGTTACTTTTTCATACTTTTGTAATGTGATTAATAATTATCGAACACCTTGTATTTTCGCAAGAGTTTTCGTATAGCATTTTATCAGAAAATAAAAAAAGTTATTCCATAATATTTGAGTTTTTTAAGGTCTTTAATACCCGTATAGTAAAATATTGTTTAAGACATTAATTTGGTTTCTACTATTATAATTTAATTATATTGGGACCCTATTGACCATTTTATAGTCAAAATTTAGTTAAATTATGATTATGCAAGTTTCTTTAAATGGTCTAATGACGGCACATTTTGGAAAGTTTTAAATGGCATGAATTGCCTGCATGATATCTGTTTACTGTTATTTTGAATTATTTTTTCCTTATATTCAGGAAAGATATAAATTGTCAGATATCTCTAATACTAAAATTAATTTTTGTCTGCAGATATTCTATCTAGTGAGCATTCTGGGAAAACGCCCTTTCTTAAAGTGCAAAGGAAAAGACCTTTCCAAAGAAGTAAATCTAAACAAGATGGACATAAGAACACTTCATATGATGTAAGTTTTCGATATTTTGGTACTATATTTTAGTCATTTAACCAGTAATAACTGCACTAGCTACATTTATACTTAAATTTCTGTTTACATAAACATGTTTGCTGTCAAACGTACGGTGGGAATCGAACACTAAAGACCAAATGCTTTCTTCAATCTCATCGAATGTTATTCTGTTTTTCAAGGAATTTATTTTTCATTTTAATTAATTAAAGGTGTATCAAAATTCTCATTGAGCACCACTATGAATGGTTGCACTTCACTTATTCAGTTTAAGCAAAGCTTCTTTTATTTAGGCCTCGGAAATATTTAATTTGTTATCTGTAAAATTTTCTTATCAAACTTAGCTTATATCGGCTCTCTCATAAGACTCTATTATAAAAATCCTTTATTTTCTTAGAGTTGCTGCACATATCGCTCGAGTGTTCGTAACTGCCACATGCACATCAACTGGTAAAGAATTTTCCATACAGGAATTCCTAACTCAACTGCAGTGTCTTAGTATTTGCATAATGCACTTTAAATGTTATCTGTTGAATAATGTCCATCAAAAACAGAAGAAGGGATAACCATATCTTTCCACATTTTGGATTATTCAATCGTATTTTTCTACTTTAAGTTATTATCCTTTCCCTTCTTGTGTACTAGAGTTTTTTCAGTGTGTGAACGGTCGTATTTTCTGTAGGATACATATATACAGTGTCTCGCATAAGTGATGGGACACTTGTGCTTTACAAAAGGAAACCAATCAAATAAATTAAAAAAAACATGTACACTTTTTTTGTGGGTGTGTTTCATACTTAGATTTAGTAAAGATTATTACATAACATGCATTTTGTCAAAATATTAAAATATTAATTTAATAAAAATACAAATGTTTAGAACGGCGCAAAAAATAGCTCACATAAGTGATGGGACACTATTTATGCAACAAAATTCGTCTGAAATAAACAATAAAAATGTTTTTTGGGGTTTTATTTTTACTTAAAAGCAATTGGCAATTTATAAAATCGTCTGCAGTATTTCTCTCCAGTTTGTTTTGGAATTTTTGTGTTTTTTAGCTCTGTTTAGCCATGAATGCTAAACGAAAAGAAACTTCACCTGAAATTCGAAAATTAGTTATTAATTTGTATATTGAACGTAGAAAATCTATTAGAAAAACTGCTGAAACAGTTAACTTGAGTCGTTCAACAGTTTTCAATATCATTAAACGATATAAAAAGAATCATATGATTCAAAATAAAAGAAGACCTGGCCGACCGTCAAAGCTATCCAATAGAATAAAGCGAATTATCGTTCGAAATATTAAAAAAAATCCAAGAAATAGTGCTTCAAAAGTTGGTGCTGATTTACAAGCATTATATGGAATAATTGTTAATCCTGAGACTATTAGAAGGGTAATTCAATCTGCTGGATTTCACGGTAGAGTAGCCAGGAAAAAATTCTTCGTAAGTGAAAAGAATAGAAAACTCAGACTAGTTTTCGCAAAATCCAACATAAATAAGAATTCTGATTACTGGAATAAAGTTATATTTGCTGATGAGAGTAAATTTAATATATTTGGTTCTGACGGTAGAATCTTTGTGTGGAGAAAACCCGGGGAAGAATTTCGCAAACAGAACTTGGTACCAACAGTAAAACATGGTGGAGGAGGAGTTATGGTATGGGGGTGTATGTCATCCGCTGGAGTTGGTAATCTTGTTTTTATTGACAGTATAATGGATCAGTACAAGTATATTGATATTTTAAAGCAAAATTTGAAATCTTCAGCACGAAAATTGAACCTTCATAACGATTTTAAATTCCACCAGGACAAATGACCCCAAGCACACTGCTCTGAACGTTAGACTCTGGCTGCTATATAACTGTCCTGAAATAATAAAAACACCACCACAATCTCCAGACTTAAATCCCATAGAGAATATTTGGCAAGAATTGCAATCAAGAATTCGCAAACACACCATTTCTTCAAAACAACAACTAAAATCGGTGCTTCAAGAAGAATGGGGTAAAATCACTCCAGAAATCACAAAAAATTAGTCGAATCCATTCCAAAAAGATTAAATCATGTTTTAAAAGTAAAAGGAAATCCAACAAAATATTAAAACCTTTTAAAAAGTAAAATTTTTGGATAAATATTTGATGGAAAAGTAAGTGTCCCATCACTTATGCGAGCCATTTTTTGCTCCGTTCTGAAAAATTGTATTTTTACTAAATTAATATTTTAATATTTTGACAAAATGTATGTTATGTAATAATTGTGACTAACTTTAAATATGAAACACACCCAAAAAATTTTTGCACATGTTTATTTTATTGCAGTTTCTTTTTATAAAGCACAAGTGTCCCATCACTTTTGTGAGACACTGTATATGTGTGTGGTTCATATCCCTTCTTCTGTTCGTCCGAAAAAATGTAATTTTTTTTTTTTTCCTTAGAAAAAATTTTTCTATTGTTGCTTTCCATAATGAGTCATTTAGTCTCTTGCACAGCATAAATTTTAATTAATTTTGTATCAAAATTTTAGGATTAGTATTTAATTTTAGGATTAATTAATACTAATTTTAGGATTAATTTTAGGATAGTAGTACATATTTTAAATTCTTTTTTTTTCCCATAAATTTCATCAACTATATTCAACGTGGTTAATCTTTTTTTATTGTGCAGCTAAAACAAAATCCTTGTTGAAAGTTTAAACTAGGTATTGTGCTAAGTACGCTTTGCAAAATTGCAAAATCTCCTTGATACGTGACGCGTTTCACCGATGGGTTTTAATTAACTTTTAAAGATACGGTAAGCGGGGTATTGAGATATCCACTCAATGCAAAGCAGTTGCGAATCCCCATAGTATTTATGTGCTGAATGCTAATTACATTAATCTGTTTTTAACAATTTGACTTTTATTGCTTTTATACTATTACTGGGCATTGCATTACACAATATATCATTGACAGTTGTTATCTAGGCTTTAAAAAACGAATTTATATAAAGTACGCCACACCTGTCATTATGTATATCCGAATCGTCCGTATATTTAATGATTAATATATCGTCTAATCGCCGGCGATTTTTTTTCGAAAATCTTGATCAACAATGCTTTTATACTTCTGCTACGATAGGTATTTATAGCGCTCCTCACACGTTTTCTGAATACTCACAAATGGAAATTTGTGTCCAACGAAAAAATGTGTTTTTCTCAAACTATGTGGTCTAGGAAAATCGCTGTAGTTTTCCAGCAAGGTTCAAATTAACTTCTACTACCTCTTAATTTTTTTATAATTTTGGTTTCAGTAGATTCGGAAATAGGCGGGGAGAAACGTATTTTTGCACAACATTTTAGAATATATCTCTGATAATAAAATACATAAAATTAAAAGAAATGTATTTATCTTATAATTTAGGTTTCAGTAGATTCGGAAATAGGCGGGGAGAAACGTATTTTTGCACAACATTTTAGAATATATCTCTGATAATAAAATACATAAAATTAAAAGAAATGTATTTATCTTATAATTTAGGTTTCAGTAGATTCGGAAATAGGCGGGGAGAAACGTATTTTTGCACAACATTTTAGAATATATCTCTGATAATAAAATACATAAAATTAAAAGAAATGTAT
The DNA here is from genome assembly GCA_964019185.1 of Maratus speculifer. Taxonomy (NCBI): domain Eukaryota; kingdom Metazoa; phylum Arthropoda; class Arachnida; order Araneae; family Salticidae; genus Maratus; species Maratus speculifer. The sequence goes on from OZ025299.1 coordinate 174,067,523, forward strand.
TTATCTTATAATTTAGGTTTCAGTAGATTCGGAAATAGGCGGGGAGAAACGTATTTTTGCACAACATTTTAGAATATATCTCTGATAATAAAATACATAAAATTAAAAGAAATGTATTTTTGAGTTAATCGTTTCGAAAGCTTTCACGCGACACCTCACACGATATACAAGAAAAGATTTTTAAGTTATTTAAAATGCATTACTTGTTTACAACCGTGTATAGATAAGAGGCATAATTTATAATTATATATCTGAAGATGATTTGCATTAAACATAAAGGACATACATTTGTTTTTTGCTTATTCTTTAACAGATACGTTCAAATTTTGTCAGCGACCTAAAACTTCTAAAATCTGCAATATCAATTCCAAGCAACAGAAGAAGGGAAACTCCTGGCGGCCTATCAAAAATGAAAAGCAACAGAACTGTAGAAGCTTTACTGAAAACCAGTAATGAAGAATTACGTGAAACTCCTAAAAGTAAGCTTTTATGAAAAATGTTTAAGTCTAGATTACGCAATCGTCAGAACTGTAAGTCACTGGGTGTTTTATAAAGTATTTTTAATGGTAAAACAGAAAATGTAACCAAAAATGCTTTACGATGTTATGTTTTTTAATTATATAAATTCAAAGATATAAAGTATGAAAAGTGTGTACTGTAACCTTTTCAAGCTTTTAACAAAACTTATTTTAGAAATTTTAAATACGCGAATCTTAAAGGGCAGTCCATTCCGGAATTGAGATTTTGAATTATATAGATATATCAAATTGCAATTTGTTTTGCAATCGCGAAAATGGAATTTAATTAAGCATACCAAAATTTAAATCTGCATAAATTGCAGACTGACTTATCGTTAGGTATTTGAAAATTAAAAGAATATCTAGCCGACAGATATCAAAATTGCCGTTCGTATTGAAAATTTCATTATTTGTCACATTTTCGATTTCTTTACCTTAACTCAAAGTTGTAAAACAAACTTTTTCATTACCATTTAAAATGCTAAAAGTTATTTTTCACCTTATTTAAATTTAAGCTTTTTTTATAACGTTTTATATTGAAGTAGTATTCAGCATTAACTTTAAAATAATCAAACGATACAGCCAAAAATTACGTTCTTTTGTTTCAAGAAAAATGAAGAAACGGCTGAGATAATTCTAAATTTTACGAGGGTTTGATCCTTGTAGTTTTTCCTCGTAGATTAACGATTTTAAATATGCTGGTGTTTGTTTTTGCACAAAAAAAATTATTAGTGTTAAATGAACTGTTAAAGTTTATTCCATAATTTAAATAAACACCGATCTATCTAACTGAAAGCATTTGCTTAGTTGTAAATGTTGCCATTTCACATTTTAACCATTTCTTAGGCAAAATATTTCAATTGCTGAAATATTGAAGTAATTGATATGGCATCGGGTGTCACGAAGAAATTGTGTTCCATAATAAGTAAAAGCTTTTTCTTTAAATACATTATAAATGTAAAATATTTTTTTTAATTTCTGGTGCCATTGTTGCATTTGGTAATTTAAATTAAGTGGGAATATCCAACCGCCCAAGAAAGTTTTTAGGACCCCAGGAAGGGGAAAATTGCTGTCCAGCAGCAAGATAGGTACTGGCAATGATGTAGAAGTGCTGGCTTATGGTCCACCACTGCATGACCACTGCTGGACAGTTTCAGTCAAGTTTGCTGTTGGAAATCATCAGATAAAATTCTGATCGACCTACGTTTTATCTCATGGGCTGCACTCCATGGAAGTGCACGAAATTTTCAAGTATTATTGCTGGAAACCCTTACTGAAGATGGCGTTGTAATATCGAAGAAATTGCGTATTTTGGAATTAATTTTTTGTCAATAACATTCTGATTAGTTGGAATTTTATTCAGGAATTTTAATTCTTTTATTGGGGACTACTACATACGTTGAGTTTCTGGTCAAGAACAATAACCATTTACAATAAAATAATTTGTAAAACAGTAAACAAATTCTTTATTTTATCGGCCTTTTTTCTTAAATCTGATTTTCTAAGTTACAAAAAATGACTTTGGTTTTCATAATTATCACATTTTGAGAATCGGCGTATAAAATGCATAAGATTTCAATATGACTTTAAAGATTGGGAACATAAATCACAAAAGAAACAAACTTAAAAAAATCTAATAAGAATAGATAAGCTGTGAACATCCATAACATGCGCTGATATCATCAATGTTCGTCCGATCACATAACCCAGGCAGCATCGAACGCAATTAGTACTTGGGAGGGTCAGCTGCATGTTGGCGAAATCTGAATATATGCAAATATTTTTAGGAAAACTGTGTAGATATTTCCATAATTTTTAGTTAAACTAGCATATAGAAAAACAGGGCATAATTCTCTAGAATTCTAAATCTTTTTCTATAGATATTTTTTTAGAATTCTAAAAGAATTTTTGTACGGGTGCTGGGTGGGTATTTGCTTATAGTAAAAGAAAGCTTCCTGGTGGTTTTCTGTATAAACACTACAGGATAAGTGATGATGTTGGGTTAAAAGTGCTGGTCAAGCAAAATAATAGCAGTTGTATAGATGCTAGCCCTGCAGGAAAAGTGTCGGATTAAAGTAATGTGATGGCATACCAATGCTGGCCTGCTGTTTGCCATCACTGTTGTGCCAGTTGCATTCCGCATGGACACTTTTGTACTGGTTTAAGTAATGGCACCATTGCACTTTACTGATGACAGTGCTGGCTACCATGTTTTTTTCTAGCTATTGGCCCACTGTTTCTTTCTTTGCTAGGTTTGTACGCACTCTCTCTCTACATACGCTCTTTCGTTTGTCTTTTCAATTTTAATAGTTAAAAGACTACTCTGACATTCGCTGATTATGCCATTTCCAAACAATATTTTGCTTTGTATTTAATCGCAGAATATTCTTCGATTGGACTAATCTCTAGATACGGTGTTAGAATTCCCTTGATTTTAGAAACATTATACATATCTGATCAAAAATATCCGGGGACTTTTAATATAAAGACCTTTTGGAAGTCTATTGAAATTTTGACGAATTGTTCTTTAACTTTGGGGATATAAAGAACATTGATTTCATATATTTCAGTAAAACTTTAGACGTGAAGGAAACTAAGGCATCAACAACGAATTGAATCAAAAAAGGCGGTCACTATGCATCATAAAAAAGCTTGATGATCTGTAGTTCCAACAAATGATCATATAGGATCTGTCTATTGTAGGATTTTCAACTAAGTGTATGTAGGATTTTCAACTAAGTGTAATGCCACTTACAGACAGCTGACAAAGCGCAAGAACATATTACACTGCTATTAGAATATATATTTAAAATTGGATAAAAATGACATTTTGTATAAAATTATCTGCGCATGCGTGAATACTAAAATTTTTATTTCATAATTAATTAAAAATAGGACAATTTATATAAAAATGCAGCGAAATATCGGGAAAATTCAGGAAGGGATTTGTAAGGAAGTGAACAATTCAGTTACTTTTTAAAAGTAACTTGGTGGTAAGAGGCTTTTCAGGAGTAACTATTTATAAAATATAAGATCGTAAATTTTAAAATACACTTTAACCTATTAACTATGTAGTAAAATTTTCTACCAGAGTTAGAATAACATGAAAATGTTATAATGAATTATATATTTAAGTGACTAAATGATGTCGAATATTAAACGAAATGAACTCGGCGTTTACATAAAAGAACCAAAAAATTCACAAATCAAATTGTATTAGAGTTACCGCAAACATTTCTCGCTTTAATAACATGCTGTTGGCCAAACAAGGTTCGGTCCGCTCTAATAATAGTTAATAAATGATATTCATTTTTCTACATTTATAAGTATACAGTAGTATCCAAAATTTGTGGAAACCTTTTATGGAAGATTTTTTTTTTTTAAGTTTGATGGCTCATAACGCTATTTTTCTACCTAATACCATAAAAGCTAACTATATATAACAGTGGAAAGGTAATTCAAAAATATAATGCAATACAATTCATTCAATTATTTTATCAAAAGTCAAGTATTTAAAGAGAAAAAACAGTAAATACTGTTTAGGTTGGTGAGGAACATTATTTCTCTTGAATGCAACCAAAGCACATGAATTTTCGGTAGGACCGGCAGATTTAATTTTTTTCTTTAATGTGTCAATGAAATAAAGGGTACCCAACAAACACATAACTGGTGGGCCAGTAGAGGCGTCGTTAGCGGTGGCCTAAAGTGTTTGATAACGGCCCGCCATCTTTGGCCGTAACGGCTCCGTCAAAAAACTGTCACGCCGGCCAGAACGCGGCCGCAAGATCATGGCCATGAATACAAGAAGTTGCCCACAAATGTGCCATTAACGTTTTTATCAAAAATATCAGACAGCCACAAACTGGCCACAATTATTCTTTTAAAGACCATTAAAAATAAAAGCTGGCCAGGAGATCCCCCTCACCCAAACATTCGTGTTTGTAAGAATTAATATTTAAACATGAATTCAAAATTTGTTCTATAAAAAATATTTGCTGGAAGATTATTTAAATGATAAACTGTCTTTGCATGTAAAACAAATATACTAATAATTTTTATGTACACTTTTCAAAAAAGTTATAAATTTACTTTATAAATTTACTTTATTTATAAATTTACAAAAAAATTTTCAAAATTCATATTTTCAAAAATTTCCAAAGCATATAAGTTGAAAATGAATTTATTTGTTTATTATTTAATTATATGCTTTAAAAATTTACATGTAATGCAATTAAAAATAATTTTTAAAGCATATAATTAAATAATAAACAAACAAATTCATTTTCAACTTATAAGGTTTGGAAATTTTTGAAAAATTTGAAGATAAGTAAATTTATAACATTTTTGAAAAGTGTACCTAATGATTAATAATATATTGTTTTTTTATGCAAAAACACTTTATAATTTAAACAATCTTCCAACAAACATTTTTTATGGAACAAATTTTGAATTTATGCTAGTGATGCATGTATTAAGTTAAATGCTTTGTTTTTTTTCTTTTATTTTCATTGGTTTTTAGACTTAAGAGGCTACTTCAGCCAAGCGAAAAGACCCAATAAATAATGCCGATCCTACAGAAGGAATTTATAAAGATATCTCGGTTGCATTCCAATACTTTTAAATTACTTATTTATTTTATTTTATTTTGTTTATTATCTGTTGCATTAGATTGCTGAGATCGATTCGTAGACAATTTTTTTATTTTTTCGATTTTTATTGTAGATTTTTTCTGAGGATGCTTTCACTTTCGTAACCAGTTCCGAAAGTAAAAACATTCTCATTAAAAATATCTGCAAACAAAATAGAAAAAGTAAAAAACGGCCTTTGTACAGATTAATTTCAGCTATCTGATAGGAAAAATATCGTTTCAAAATATTAAAATGTAACAGAGATATCTTTATTGATTTCTTCTATAGGATTAATATTACCGAAAGAATCGTTTTGCTTGACTGAAGTAGCCTGTTAATGGTTGTCACCAATATATTATATTTATTCATTAAAGAATTATTATGAAACCTGTCGAATATTTTTTGCATCATTTTAATATACAAAAGAATTTTCATTTAGATTTTATTCGAATAATTTAATAATCAAACATTACAAATATATATATATATATATATATATATATATACCAATTATATTTGCTATTTAAAAAATATATTATTTTAATCTTTTCATATTAGCTGAGAATTATTTACAGTAATTGAAAATGTATCAAAGTTTTGAATGATCTGACAATTTTATTTAATTGTTTAATGAATGAAATATTTTCGATGAAAAATTGTTAATTTTTTTCGCTCAAAATAAAAAAAAGAAAAAACCATCATTCACAGTCATGTTACTTATAACGTTAAAGAAGCTATTTTAAGAATCTAAAATGAAACCGATAGCTATTTTATCGAAAATAATTCAACAAACCTCTATAAAAAAGAATTTTTTTAAGTCAAAGAAACATCTATTAAATGGTATTTTGCACAATTTTATACAAGACACATGAAATCGCACTTTCTCACTTCTAATATATGAAAAGAAAAATAATTAGATTAAAGAAACATCTATTAAATGGTATTTTGCACAATTTTATACAAGACACATGAAATCGCACTTTCTCACTTCTAATATATGAAAAGAAAAATAATTAGATTACCTTTAAGAATCAGTGTAAACTTTATTTTACATTAAACTATTTTATTTTTTGCAATATTTTTAATGACATGCACAGTAGAAAACAACAATTGTTATATGAAAATATGATTAACTTTCAAACTTTTAAAAAATTCTTAAAAGTCTATAATTTTAAATTAGCTACTTTTCCTAATTTATACAAAACTTTAAAATAACGAACAAGCGATGAATAGCGGAGTATAAAGTAAATATTATTTTATATTTGTTAAAATACAAATGCATTTTTAAAAACGTGTCTTAAAAATGAATATGTTTCCTATTTTTCTATTAGGTTCCAGAAACAAACAATCGTAATGTCGATGCAAAAAAAACTCAAGAGGTTATAATGAATTATAATTTAATAATTCCTCAATGAATAAGCATAATAAAACATACCTATATTGTGCTAAAATATCCAAATTGAAGGTAGCATTCGTTAAACACGCTTTCTCTCCCTTAAGTGACGGTCTAACTGAAATGATCTGCTTATCAGCACACCGTCCAAAAATTCTTGGAAAATTCCCCCCTGTACTTGTTGACCTTGAAGGAGAGCATGTATTCTCCTAAGGGCCAAACAGATCTGACCACTTTTTGCTCGTCGGATCGTTTATTGTGGCGACATGATGTTTTGATCTTTAATGAGTTTTGTTTGAAAGGGACGGTTATCCGACATATGAAAAACAGTAGATGGCTTTATCTGTATTTTTTTTTGTAAAAATATAATAAAGCAAATAAATACATATAAATGTTAGGAATTTAGCAGATACAGGGAATTTTTTTTCCTTTGAATCAGAATTTTAAATTCCCCCCCCCCCCGGGAATTTTATTTAAAATGCATATATATTTGAAATCATATTAAAAATTTACTTTTAGAAACAGTTTATATGCTCCCTCCCTTTTTTTTTCTTTTTTCTTTACTGACTGGCATTCAGCAAAAAATTCTTGTTGAAACAATTTAAATGCCATTTCATCCATTTTGTTTGCAACAAATACCTTTTTTATAGAATTAAAAAATATATACATAAAAAAATTCACATTTATCAGTAAATATCTTGTAAATATTTTGTATAATATGCATTTCCAGTGAATGCATCTTACTGTATTTAAATCTTTGTATTGTTCCAATTTCTTAAAAATTTGTGTTCTGTTTATTTTGGCTATTAAAATCAATATAAATTGAATAATATATTCATTATTTCCAGTATGACCACTGAAATATATCCATGCAAAGCTATCCGCGCTTGCAGATGCAAATAAATCAAAATACATTCTTTCTTTTTTTTTCTAATAACACCATTTTTCAAATTTTAGAATGATCTTTCCTAGAAAAAAAAAAAAAAAAAAAAAAAAAGTGAAATTAATTGTATTTCTAAGCCAACTTTAGAAATACAGAAATCGACAATTTTAGAAATATATTATGCATGTACGATTAAAAATTATTTTATGCATGTATGCTAAAGTTTTGCATGACTGAGTAATTGGGAGAAGGTGGGGGGGGGTGGACATGGACTGCTTTAGGGACAATCTAAAAGCGTTTTTCTGTTTTAATATTTATTTTAAAATATTTTACTATATTTTAAATATTTATTCCTTTTTTTTCAACTTTTTTTTATAAATAATGAATGCAACAGTGTGCCGGTGAAGAAAAAACTTGGAATTCTGTATACATTTTGAGCACAATTTTTATTTTTTATATAAATATTTTCAAACTAAATAAAATATGTCATCTATTTTATTGTTTTAAATATAAATCTCGTAAATAAATCTCTCCTTATTAAAACTCAGATATAAAGTAATTTTTGAAAGAAATAAAGACCAAAAATATATACATTTTCTCTCATAAAATAAAAATACTGGTCAGTTTATATTAGCCCTCTGCTTTCTAGATGTTGGAGGGCCATTACTTTTTTGCCCGAAACCGACCATTAAGAGTTTACCGGTAAACTAAATGCAACAGTTCTGTCATCGCCGAGCCTTTAACGGCTCGGCGATGACTGCCGCAATTAGCGGCGGCTCACTTGCGGTACAGCATTGTTTTTGTACAAATGGCCTTAACTCCTTTTGGCCGTGACGAATCCAGCTTACGGCCTTAACTAGAGTGTTTGTGGGGTAGGATTTCAAAATATTGCTGCCATGTTTTGATGCTGATGGTCTGACACTTATTCTTACGATTTGTGTATGCTATAATGTTCTAAACTTAAATGTATTCTTTCGTTTTTTAAGCTATTAAAGCATAATAACATTAAGAAAACTTCAAAGTATAAGTTAATTACCCAGGAAGAAACTCACAATATTGTTCAGGGTGGAAGTCTACAGTTATTTAAAAAAAAAATTGTTAGTATGATTGGAAATGAATTAACAAAGGTTCTAAGTCACGTGAAAAAAAACCTGGTAAAAACAGGAAGAGGTGCAGGAGAGTGTATCTGTAATTAGGAGACTAACTTTGCAATGTGGAGTTGAATTAATGAACTGTGCTCTGCATAGTGCAATAGTCTGATCTGAATATTAAATTCCATAAAAAAAATTATGAATCGAACAAAGTTTAAAATATTAAAGTGGGCTAAAATGCATGTTAACTAGAGAGGAATAAGGGTGCCATGTTATTTGGTGTGTTAAGATATTTTTTCGTAGCATTTCATGATTCAGGCCAAAATACTGCATAATGTGCACTGCAACATGGAGTTTAATCAAAGTACAATTTCATTTTATATGTGCTGAGATGATTTTTTCCTGTTATCAAAACACAGGAATACCAATTGCTCTCTTGCACCATTTTCACCCTTTACCAGTCATAAGGGACACAGTACTTTGAAACCATCTCTTGGATTTTAGAATAATAATGTAATTTTTAGTATCAAGTATTGTGCCACCACATGTATTAAATTTATAAAAATCTTGTAGAACAGCATATTTTACTAAAATTTGCATTATAAAGGATTAACTTTTTAAAAATCCGTACTTTCTTTATGAATATTTTTGCTGAGATTTTTTTTCCGCATTCATTAAGATATAATACATAAAAGTATGCATGGATTTTTAAATATATAGGATTTTACATTTAATTATTTTTTTTTCTCATTTACATTTAAAAATGAAGGCAATTCAACAAATTTTCAATTTAAATATTATGTTAAATCCATCCACAAAAAAATTATATGCAATAAAAAAATCAAACCTTTATCTAAATTAGCAAAAAAAAAAAAAAAACTTAATATTTAGCGAACAAGCTACTTATAAGAATATAAACAAGGAGAAAAATCATGTTAAAGTTTTCATTTGTAAGAGTAATTGCGCTGGTTCTATTAAAATTTACAATATCTCGTGATATAATTGCCGTATAGGTAAAAATGAGATGTCAAAATATTCACATTTAAAGAAAGCTTTCAGTTAATATTTTAAAAAAACCCTATTTTGTCCAATGTTAAGGTACTATGTTAAACTTCAGTTTCCATGCCTGCCTGCCTATCTATCTATGCTCTAATTCTCTTACACTCGGATTACCATGTAACTGATACGTTACAGGGATTCATTATGTTATTTGTATTTGAAAATGGTGTGTAGCATTTATATGCAGCTCGTTTACAGGGTTACTCAAAAAAGAATCTCGTTATTATCGATATGTATTAATGCTGTAATACCATTTCAAAATTAATGAAATTCATATTCGTTGAGAGGTTCACTAAAGCTTTCTATGGAATATGGAATTGAAAACATTTTTCATTCATTTACATTCGCACAGAATAAATGGCTTTCATATAGGTCTATTCGGAAAAAAAAATTTGCAGCATATTTTAATAATGTTGCACAGTTTGAAACCAGTGTTGGGCACGTTCACAAAATAAACGAACTAACTCAAACTCACGTTCAATTTCTGAAAAGTGATTTAAGTTCACGTTCAAATTCAAAAATTTTCAAACGAACTCGTTCAAATCAAACTCACTTGTAAAAGTGAACGAAGTTCACTAAAAAGTTCTTTTTTTATGTTTGGATATTATTGTCCAAATTTACAAAATTTTGTGAACTAATCATTTGATTATTCGATATGTAAGATAGAGGTATGCACGGACGGAAATTTCCAGGCCCGATCCCTAGAAAAAAAATGTCCGGCCCGATATTAAAATAAAAATTTCGGCCCGAGCCCAGGCCGGCTAGTAGAGAAAATTTAGCGGCCCGACCCGGCCCGATATAATAGCTAAAATGAAGGCTCGACCCGGCCCGATATAATAGCTAAAAACAAGGACCGAGCTTGGCCCGGCCCGGAAAAAACGTTTAAACTTCGCACCGAACCCGGCCCGACCCCGAGTACATTTCTACAGGACATTGATATTTACCCTCACGCAAGAGTTCTGGCCAAAAAAACTTACCTTAGTCTTTTTAATCTCCATTTATGCAGAAGTGCCGTAGGCTGCAATGTTTATGTTTTTAATGAACCTTTTTTAGTTGTATGTAAATGTTTCAGCTATCATTAGTATTATTAATACATCTTCCATGTTATGGAGACATAAAAATCTAAAAAATGATATATGGTAAAAGTAAAATCTTCTAAGATGAAACCGCATTGGAAAGAAAAAAGTATATCTATTTTCGGCGAAATTGTATACAGCCCAGGTCCGGTTCGACGCGACCCGAGTCTGCAGAAGAAGTAAGACTAGGATACTACCCAGAGAAGTGATATCCAAGCTTAACCCGTCCTGACGCTCGTGTAGGCCTCTAAATGGCATTTGAAAGAGGGAAAAAATGTACTAAGGTCTGGAAAAATTTTAAATTATGAAAAAAATTGAACGTAAATTTGAACGTAAATTTCGTTCAAACTCGTCTATTTTTTGAGTTTCCGTTCAGTTCACGCTCGTTTATAAAATAATGAGCTAAGTTCAGTTCAAAGTTCACAAATAGTGAGCGAAACTCGTGAGTTTCCGCTCAGTGAGCGCGTTCATACCTAACACTGTTTGAAACCATGCAAGTTCTATACATTGTTGATGCGCAGTCGATGTTTATTGTTCAATATGACTTGATAAACAATGTTACTTCATTTACATAGATACACACACCAAAGAAAAAGTTCGCTTACAAAATGCGGAAGTATGAGAGATAAATACTGGAATTGAAATTTCCGTTATATGTATTTTTTTTTTCTATTTGCGTACTTCGTTGTATACCTATAAATTCTGTAAAACACAATATTGGGAAAAACTACTGTATACTATGTAAAACTACTGTATTACTATGTATGAATACTAACTTTCTGAGTATTTTTTAACAGATTTGAGCATTTTCCAGCTAAACTACATTTAATATAACTACGGGATGTTTGTTGAATATCGATTCTTATACAGGTCTACGTAAAAACTTGATTTAAACTCTATGGGTAGTTATATCTGAAAATATTTTAAATTTTTATGAATTTCCCCAATTTATTTTACTTTATCTTTTTACCTTAGGAAAGTATTTCATATTGGCGAATGATTTTTCTTTGCTTTTTCTGCTATAGGAGAAAGATTAATTGAAAATCCGAGAATCAAAAGACAGCTTTGGGTAGATGGAAATTCAAGAAAGAAAACGGCCAAAGGAGGAATTTCGCTAAAATCAAAGAGAGGAAATGCTTCTAAATCAAACACAACCAGTGAAGATATAGAGGGAAATCAGTCGCATGATGTAAGTAAACAAATTTAGTTAAGCTACTGATAGTTTCTCGAAGAAACTTGAGCGATACATAAATTTTTCTGAATATGAAGAAATGAATTAACATTGAATTAAGTTGAATGAAAATCAAATTTGGTTTATATTTTTTAGTCATAATAGTAATGTTTTTTATGAAATCGTATCAACTATACACAAGATGTTTATAATACACATTTTTTCAGTTTATTAAAGTCTCTTTTAAGTAAAATATTATATAAGTTTTAGTTTATAAAAAAATAATCGGCTTTGTAAAAAAAATTTTAAGAGTGCAAAAATACTAATTTTTGTTTCTTTAGAAGATTTTAAAACCAACATATTATAAAATAATTGGGAGAAAATGTATTTTCATATTTCTTATAAAAGTAATGAAAATAATTTATCATAAACAATTTCAAGTACGATTTAAAAAGTACTCTCCGCAGTTACATCATCAGAAAAGGTAATGATCAATATTTATAGTAATGACTTAGTATCCATTGCTTTTAACTTGAGCTTTTGTCGAAACTATCGCAAACATTAATTAAAATAAATAAGCCCCTCTGTAAGAGAGAGGCAACATACTTGAGAGTGCATGTTGTCTTCATATTCAAATAAAAGTTTTAAGTGTATACAGCACCTACATTGGTGTCCAAACGTTAAGCATAATTGATAATAAAGTAAGTAATGAAAGAAATGTAAATCTGAATGTAGTGAAACGTGATATCCGAGTGTAAAATGGTTAATAAAGTAAGGAAACAATTCAGAGGAACGATAATATTTACTTTTATTATCCAAAGAAGCAGCTTGAAAGATAACAGAGTATAGATGGGTTTACACTTTAAAGGAAAAATGAAAGAAAACATTAAATAAAATAGTGATGCTGCAGCTTAATAAGGTGTGTGGTCATCTATGACAGCCAGGCACGCTGCGCATCGATTTTCCATACCTGCTATGAGATTATGAATGAGTTGTGGGGTCAAACGTTCCCAAGCTTCTTTGAGAGCTCCTTTCAGTTCTAGAACAGAGCGTGGTGGTGCGAAAGGGCTACAAGTTGTCTCCCGAGCATATCCCATACATGCTTGATAGGATTCAAATCCGGGGAGTTCGCAGGACACGACATGCGCTGGATGCTTTCCGTTTCAAGGAAGTCGTCAACCAGTAACGCACGGTGACAAGGCGCATTATCATCCATAAATATGAAGTCAGGACCGACAACACCTCGAAACAAGCGAACATAAGGATCAAGAGTTTCGTCTCTGTATCTTTTACCAGTCACAGTGCGAAAGGTATGGAAGTCTGTGCGGCCGTCCAACATGATGCCTGCCCATACCATTACTCCCCCTTGATAGAAAAAGATGTCTTTCCGTTATATTTCTTGGTTCAAAACGTGTTCCATGTTCTCTCCATATCGTTACCCGACGAGAATCACTACTTAGAATAAATCGGGACTGGTCACTGCACATCACATTGGCATACTCTACCTCACTCTAATGTCGATGTTTCAAACTCCAGTTTAAAGGAGAGCGTTTATGCGCAGACGTGAGGAGAATGCATACTGCTGGTCTTCTGGCATACAGGCCAACATGATTCAGTCTCCTGTAAACAGTTTGTCTCGAAATTCGTGTTCCTGTGTGAAAGTGAGCTCCGAACCCAGTTCTCTGGCAGTACTGCCCCTCTGAGTCGCGCACGTATTGCCAGATATCGGTCTTGGCGAATGGTTGTGACTCTTGGTCGACCTGGTACTGGTCTTCGGGTAACATCTCCCGTATTTTAAAACCTCTGCCACAATCTTGATCAGAAACTGATCCACGTTCAGAATTCGAGACACTTCGGTTTGTGATCGTCCGAATTCCAGCGTTCCGACGATTCTTCATTTTGCAAACACATCCAGTTAGCGTCTTTGTGTCATCATTAATCCTGTTTGATCGTAACAATGTTTCTTGGCACATCAGTTGTACGAAATTCGTCTGAACTGCCTATACCACGTGAACCGGTTTATAAGTGTTCCAACATGCGCAGGTGTTTCACGCATGACGTAGTCTACTGAAAAGTTTTGCATTAACTTAATGTTTCTCCTTCAACCAATTAATCTCCGCAAGTAATTTGGAATAATTTTACGAATATTTACTCCACGTTTTTATCATTTTACGAATTATGCTTAACTTTTGGACAGCAGTGTATATTGAGTAAGGAAACCCTCTACCTCCTCCAAAACTTTTGAGGTGATTACTTAGACATTCTAAAAACTAATGATTACTTAGACATATCCGCACCCTTGTTACAAAGGTGGCATAACTCAAAAATTAGGTTTTTGAGTTGTGGCTGCCAATCGACTTGGTTTTTATGCCTCTACCAATCACTTAAACTGCACGATAAAGCACTAAAAATCCATCCGCTAGGTAGCAGTTGTGCCTTTTTTATGTTTGGAAGATGGCCTCTGATCCTTCTAGAAAAGTGCCATGTCTTCAGTTGTGATTTAACCTTCGTACGCGAATGTGAATTCGAAAGTGCTTTATTTTGCGTCGTGGCGTTTTTAAGGATTCAAGTGTTAAGTCTTCCAAACTATTCCAAATTGTGACAGTCTAGATGATTCTTGTTTAAAAAAGTTCTATTTCCTATTTTGAATTGTGACATTTTTGATGAAGTTAGGTAGAACGGTTGGTATGAACTCTAAATGTCTCTTTTGATGTTGCAAACGAAGAAAAGCAAAAATGCAGGAGGAAAACTAAGAGTGCTGGTTTTGTTAAACTCGCTGTAACTATGCAATATGAACTTTAAAAATTTCTCACTTTATTTAAAAGGAAACAGTTAATGATGTGAGAGAAAAATAAACCACCAGATAGAAAAAGAACTCTAATAAAGAAAAGGAAGCCGACAAAAATACTTCAAATTAAGTACATGTTCTATTAATGATATGCGAGCAATGATGGCAGCGCTAAAAGATTTAGTGTCATCATTTAATTACAAAAGTAAAATGGACTGTTATAATTCTACCGTAAGCAATTTTCGAGAAAAGAAGGTAAAATGTTACATCTTGAATGGAACAATTGGTAAATATGCTGCAGTCGAAATCGGAAATAGTACGATTCGATATCTTATAACAGTGGTGAAGCAGCGAAAAGCATTGACGTTGATTTAATATTATATTCCAACAATTGTTGTGGGAAACAGAAAAACAAGTATTCGCTTGTGGCTATACACATTACAGTGCTTCGGAATCTAAAGTATAACGCAAAAAATTTCTAATACACGGACATTCTCAAAATGAAGATGATGTGCATAGTGTAATTGAGAAGCAGATTGCAAAATATTTTAAATTGTCACCAGTATACGTATTACAACAATACGTCACTTTGATAGAGATGTAAGAAAAAGATAGAACCCCTTTAGTATGTTAAAGTGTTCACATTCGAGGTTTTTTATGATATAACCTTTCTACAAGAAATATGAAGTAACGATTTCAAAGTGGACATAAGTAAAATGGCAAGAAATCAAGATGCTATGTGTCGTACTTGAGATCACCCTTGTACATTTTCCTGTAAAACATCCTACCGAGATGAGATTTTCAAGAGGGTAAACAAAAACATGTGCAAAACAAAGAATATACAAACTCAAGAAGATTTGAATTCTTTTGATATACTTCGGGGCTATTCATGTAAAATTCTTTAACCTGACAATTCAGAAGGATATTCAAGACCTTATCAGTAAATATATCATCCCAAAGTTTTATCGCAAATTGTTATTCAAAAATGTTTTGTGATAAAGTAGCTAAACATTTTCATGTGCAACTAGACCGAAAGATTCATTTATGTTTGTTATTTACAATTTTTCTTAACGTTGCAATAAAATTTAGGGCATTTAATTATTTAATGATGACAATATACTAAATAGTATTTACCTAGTTTCATTGGAAACTTCTTTTGTGACTTCGGAGAGCGGTTTGGTCGCGTTTTTACATTTTAGGTAGATTTCGTATGAATACTACCTATTGCATTCGCACCAGTTATATATATATATATATATATATATATATATATATATATATATATATATATATATATATATATATATATATATATATAAACACTTTTTATGGACACGATAACTTCTATAATTCTGCACCAATATTTACCAAACTAATACATAAAATCAAAGGGAATAAAATCTCGGCTAAGTTCGTTAATGGGCGAAATCGGACCAATGGGGTTGAAATAGGGGGCGTTTTTGTGAAAAAAGAAAAATAAAGTTTATATTACTTCTAAATAATGGGCCAAAAGTTAATGCAAGACAGATTTTTGATAAAGTTAAAAATGGGCTTAAGGGGCGAAAAAAATAGGGTTTTTGGGAGAAAAAAAATCATAACTTTGTCAATTCTTCAGATATCAAATCCATCTAAATTTCTCATAAATATTCTCAAAATTATCTAAAACTTTTGTATTTGCAAGTTTTTGATAGGACTAGCTCTTACCGGTAAAAAAAAATTAAAAACGAAAATAAAAGGGGGTTTGGAAAAAGAAAAAATATATAACTTTGTCAATTCTTAAACTATCAAATCCAATTAAATTTATTTTACATCTTCTCAATAATATCTACAACTTTTACACTGACAAGTTTTTCATAGGGCCAACTCTTATTGCAAAAATTAATTAAACAATAATACGAGTTGAAGAAAAAAACCTCAAATCCAAACTGCTTATATTCGGACTCATTTTTAAATTAATTTTTGATTCTAAATGTAACCAAATTGTAGGTCCTCTTAATTATAATCTATATAATGTGATGTATTGGCCAGTTTCTTGATAAAGGCAGAATTTATTTTTAAAAAGGCTGCTAAAATGAGTATTTTGAACAGAATTTCCTGTAGTGAATGTGATTGAAAAATTGAAGAAATATTCATATAACATTGTGTTTTTTCTGACTCATTTTTAAATTTTTGCTCTCAAATGCATCCAATTGACAGGTTCTCTTATTTAGGAACTGTATAATGTTGCGTATTGGTCAGTGTTTTGATAAAGGCAAAATATATTTTTAGAAAAAGCTGTCAAAGTCGGCACTTCGTACAAAATTTCCCGTAGCGATCGCGATTCAAAAATTGTTAATGTATTCATATAACAAATTGCTTAATTTATGACTCATTTTTAAATTAAATTTTGCTTTTAAACGCATTCATTTGAGTTTTTTCTTATTTAGAAACTATATATTGTGCTGTATTGACAGATTTTTTAATAAAGTCGGAATGTATTTCGAAATATTCTGTCAAAATGGGCATATGACCGAATTTGAATTAACATGATTCTGATAAAATTTGTTCTTACAGAAAATTGAACATAATTTTTTTTCAAAAATAGCCAAACAAAGCTGTTAAACTGGATTTATCTCTAATCCTATTTTATTTTTTGTTGTTGAAATGAGTACTCTTCGAATTCTTCCTCCGCCTATAGGCCAAGCCGACAGGGATTTTTTTTTTTTTTCATTTCATTCACCTTAATTTTAGACTAATTTTGAAATGATTTCTTTTTTCTTTAGACATGCATAAAATATTAATTTTGGTTCATTTAAAAGTACGTAAAGGAAACGTAAGTTGTTTTTCATTGAGATATAATCTTTCCATGACTTCTTAAAGCTGTCAACATATAGCATTATCATAGATTTACATAAGCAATCTTCATTTATTTTTTGCTCTAACAGAGTTTATTAATTCAAATGTTCATTACTAACTGAATGCAAGTTTAACCATTTTCGGAATTGCAGTATTGTCAATAATGGAACTTGCCTTTTCAAACAATTTTATTTTAAAAAAATCAACAGAAAAACGTGTCGACAAAATAGCCAATAAGAATAATTTTAACACAACTATTCTAATTAGCAAATGACTCATATGAGTTATAATTTTCCAAATGGACGAAAAATATCCGGGTCAAGATTCAAACCATGATCTCTTGGCTCAAGCTACCAATGCTCTGCAAACTGAACTATCTCGGTCGAATTTAAAGGATCTAATTCACCATCCCCTGATTCGAATCCTGTCCCAGACATTTTTCACACAATTGGAAAATTACAACTCATCAAATACCTTCATCTTCCAGTTCTCAATGTACACCTTTGTGTGAATATACTTCCTTGTGCAATTCCTGAAAAAAATCGCTACAGACAACTTCAAAGCCCTTCATTAGTGTCTCTGGGAAATAATGGAGCTGTTTACATCTAACCAAAACTGGTATATAATAAAATGTGTTTTAAGATTTTTCAAACTTCCCAGTGCCTTTTCAGTCGCAACACTTTAAGTACGTTGCCAAACTTTCCAGTTTACCATAACTTGTAAACAGGGCGGAAATTAGTGGGAAGAAAGCTCGTCATATATCCCGAATGCCTAAGTAAAACAGGCCGCTAAAAGATAGGCTTGTCGTTACGGTACGAAAAGAAAATGGCTTTCAAATAAATAATTCAGATAAAAATGTCATATAATCGTACAACACAAATAAGGTTCATTCATTAATTCATACTTTTTTTAAGGCCTGTTTTTACCTTAAGTGACCGTCTAGGGGAAACAGGGCAATACTTCATTGATGAAAGTGTCCAAGATAATACGCTGTCCGATTAGGTTTGTATTGGTTGAGTATTTGGGACCATTATATTGATGAACATTTTTGTTTTGCTTTTTGTGTGTCTATGTAAAAAAAAAACTAAGATCTATGTATTTGATTAATAAACTCATCAAAAATACTTGCAAGATCAATCCTAATTAGGTTCTAATTGATTTAGTATTTTGGACGTTATCGGTATGCGATTTGCATTATGCATAGATATATATCAATTCAATATAAGTGATTGTAATAGGCCAAGTGATTTTATATAGTCTAAAATTTTTTAATATACTTCTTGGAAGTTATTTCATATTTACAGTAAAAATCCAGAGAATGAATTGAAAACTTTTTATAAATTCGTTTTGGAAGGGGGCTTCGAAATTCATGCTCCCGAATGGTGAAAAAACAAAATCCACCATGCCTTTGAAATGAGACTATTGGCATTTTTTTTCATCCACAGTTCATCGTTAGTATGGTTTTGTGTAAGCAATTCCTCCAAGAATTTGTACTCCAGTGCCCAATGCATGATACAGAGCAAGAGTACTTAGCCAATCAAACATGCAATTAATTCATTTTTATTGTTTGTCTTATGAGGCTAAATAATTAAACAGTTGATAAAATTGAAATCCATACGGTGGATTCTATTTGGTAACTGAAGTATTAAAAGAAACTCAGTGAGATAGAATATTTTCTACTTTTTTTAGGTATGTCCGTCCACAACAGCAGATCAAAGTAGTAAAAAGGCCAAACATTCCATAGAGCATATGCACATTATTGAATCAGCAGAAAGTATTAGTGCTCCTTTACATATTTTCGCCGCAAATTCAGAAAAACCTTTAGAAGAAACTGAAAACTACATAAGAAATAAGCATAATATTGAATTTGGAGAAAATATCAGCATTCCTTCTTTACCTATTTCTACCACAAATGCAAAAAAGCTTTTCAAAGAAACTGAACTCTCCATAGGGCCTATGAATGTTATTGAATCCGGAGAAGGCATCGGGACTCCTGTTTCACTTATTTCCACTGAAAATGCAGAGCAGCCTTTAGAAGGTAAGCCGTTTTTTGAATACATATTATTTTATGCATTTAAAGTGTTGATTTATGTAAATAAAGAAAATAATTACAAATTTTAAAACTTTTCGTCATTTGTTTTTAGGTAACTTTACTTGTATTTCCTCATAAATATTGTAAAAATCTTATGTTGCTGTTAACAGCTCTTTCCTAATATCTCTTTCGATCTCTAAATAACTTTATTCAATTTTTATTTAGGATAAAATGGCGCGGATCAAACAATTCTTTTTGGATCCAGAAATCTTATTTAGTGATTGAAGGCAAATATTTACGGCGATCTAACTAGTCATATTTGTTTCTTAAAAAATTCTGGGTTGAAAAAGAATTGTTTGATCTGCGGCTTATACACCCGAAATTACGGTAATTAAGTAGTATGATTTTGAAATTTCGATACAAGACCACTTTTTATAAAGCGTATATGCGAGCGTAACTCTGAATTTTTTGAGGCGATAACTATTAAATGTTATTGGTCATATACGTAAATTTTAACTCTTATGTCTTGAGATGATGATTTATGGAAACAGTTGTGATTTAATTATCGCAAAATTTAAAAGAAAGAAAAACGTTCACATAAGAACATTTTTTCTCTACAACTTTAAACTGAAGCTAAATGAAAGTTTTCAAATTCTACATTTGGCATAAATAAGTAAAGGTTTATCTCGTGCCACTGTATTAGAAATAATTACAAATATTTTGTGTAGATATTAAAATTCTCGTCTGGAGAAAAAATGCATATAAAGACCTATTTGTCATCTATAGTCCCAGAAAATTTTGTTATCCATACGAAATATCATATCTGTGATAATCGCTCTATCTACCAAATAGTACAGAAAGAACACTTAACATTGGATTCAAAGTTATGTATGAAAATTTTCATATCAAAATAAGCTAAGTCTTTGATAAGAAAAACTCCAAAGAGCGGAGCGCCTCATAAAAAGTAAAACATATCTCCTTTATTTAACCTTTTCTATCAGCTTGTTACGTATGCTCAAAATAACCAAAAGTCAAAGGTACTTATAAAGCGGGCTTTAATGGACGGTTTTATTTATTGGTACTATCTTTTAACACTGCACTTAAAACATTGTTTATAGAATGTCCAACAGACGGCGATACAGACTTTAAATTTCCATATCAGTTATAGCTAAAATGAAATTCATAAATTTTGTCATTTAAAATGCTGGAGACGTCCAAAAAAATATTTTTAGAAAAGCTATTTCGTATACTTTACAATTTTATATTTGAAAATAGACAATATTTATGAGATGTACGTAATTTTCTGTTTATTATACATGCGAAAAGACTTCGTCCGTAGATTTTAGTATTATCGTACCGTAGATTTTAGTATTATTATAGTGTCCGTAGATATTAAAGTTCCAACTTAATTATTTTTTACATGCTTAAAATATTGTATTATATTCATCGGAGTTCAGTTACAAAGGGTTAATGATATTGGACATCGCGTTATTTCTAAAATAAGTAGTGATGAATCATACATACCGTTCATTCATATTCCGAACACATTAAAAAATTTATGGATCTTTTGATGATGGCTCCAAGCCAAAAAGGGTTAAAAGACAGCACGGAAGGGAAAAAAAGTAGTATGCTGATTTAATTAAAAGTACATGTCTAGTTAAAGTCACAGCACCAGAGTAACAGAATACAGTTGCAGCAAATCGGTTATTCCACTAAGTATCTTCCAAAGATTCCTAAATAAGCCAATGTTAAGATACTTATGCTTCATCGTGATAATGAATCTTCTCATTCAGCAGGATTGATAGTTGAATTCCAGACATGTCAAAGTGATTTTCTCCCTATTGTCCTGCTCTTTTGTCTTTAGTGTATATTTTTAAAAAATGCGCGGATGTGGTTTTCATTCTAAAGAAACAATTGATGACGCTATAAAAGCATAGTTTCCATTTCAAAAAATGAATGGATTGAATAATTTAATATTTTGAAATTCGCCGGCTATATAAATGCATTGATGTTGGAGGGAACTACATTGAATGCCCCTTGAATTAGGCACGTTTAGCTTGTAGCTCGGTTTAGCTGTATTTCTAAAATTTCCGTGTAGCCCTCGTAAGCACTTTTTGAACTAAAATTTGCCATTCAAGTATTTTTACTACATAAAAAAGGAATTAACTTAAAAATTCGTTAAAATAATAAAGACGTGTGACTAGAGCTAAATAGCATTCGCACCGTGCGAGAAAATGTTTAGTTCAAGTCGCCAATAGCTGGTAATATCTGCTAACGTGTTAGTAACTTTCTCCTATATGATAATAAGCACCATTATAAAATAACTGACGAAACAATGGGTCACTTATTAGATTGGATCATGAATTTTGTATACAAGACGAACTTAGAGTATGTTGCATATGAAAATCTTACGCAGAAAAGCGTGCAAATGGGAGTTTTGAAATGATATAAATGAAAGTTTTCGAATATTTCAACCTCAAAAATATAAAATGTGGAAAATGTCTTTTTTAATTCTTGCTTTTATGTTTATACCGATTAACTGTTAGCTCAGTATCTGTTCAACATTATTTAATTTTTAGGAAAATCTATTGATCACATATTTGACAGTCCACTTGTCAATTGTAATTTTAACCCTTTCGTGGTTATAAGCGCGTATACGCGCCCAGAATACCACTTAATTTGAATTGCGAAATGCCATACTGACACCGGAATTTTTAAATGAAAATTTTAATTTTACAAAGAACGTAAAAAAAAAACATTTATATATTATGAAATAAATTTGTTTTTAAATTCCGGTGTCAATTAATCATTTTAGTATTTTATGAATAGAAGTGCTTTAACCGTCAAAGGGTTAAACAGTACTATTAATTTATTTTTCAATTATAATTGTACATCACGAACTCTTGTTCATATTTAGAAACTTCTATCGTTGATGGTACCAAGTCTAAGAAAACTCCTGAGGTTAAACTGCAGATAAGTAAAAGAAATCTTGATGTAAGTCAAGCCAAAGAATACTTATTGAATAAGTTACTTTCGGTAAGTGTTATGTTAAAATAATTTTATGAATTCTTTATTCACAAGTCAGGCTAATTTACAGTCTACAGAAATATTTTTTTTATCATAAAATTAACTTTGTGATGTCAAACTCTTTTAGCAAAATTTGAACTACATATATTATAAAACCTTTTTGGTTAACCACATTTGCTTCTGCAAAAGACTTCAAAAATATTAAAGTATTTCATTTTATGCAAATGTAAAAACATTTTCAGAATCTTACTTTTTTACAAAAGCTTTTTAACGTATTGTAAGTTTGAACTAATTCAAAAAATCTATTGTCTTTTCATCTTTTAGGCTACCCAATCGTCAATCGCGGTTGAACAAGTAACACCCGTTGAAACGGAAAAAAATAGCAGAGCGTCTTTTTTAAAACGATACAAAGAGAACACGACTCCATCGCACGAAGGTATTGAAATTAATCACTTTATCTGTTAAAATGGGATCTAAAGTAAAATTAAGAATAATGTACGACATGTTTAACTATTTGTTTCTTGCAGGTTATAGCTTATATCTAAAACATATTTATTTTTGATAAATTTGTGTAATATCGTTGGACGTCTAAATTGATTTAGCAGACTTTTTGGTGATAGACTGGAGAATTTCGAATATTTTTACAAGATGGATATTTAAAAAATTTTTCACAACGTATTATAATCTTAAAAACGTACATTGTATATAACATAGTACTAATCGCCATTGGAGATTGTTCAGTTTATAAAAGGAGAGAAAATGTTTTAGATGTAATTCTATTTTTTAATGGTAAATTCAGCAAAATGTCCCCACGTAGCAACCACAGATTTGATAAAATTCATTCATTTTATAACAATTTACAGGTGTTAAATATGCACAACAATACTTGAATATTACTCACGTTTTTTATACTACATACTTTTATATATTGTTCGTTTTAAGGGGTAATAGCATTTGCGAACTTTCATTGAATAACAACCAGTATTGACATCCCTTTTTGCTGAAAAATTTAAATGATTTTTAATAAAAGAGTGAGCAATAGCTAAACAACGGCTCTTACAATTTCGTCGGGACATTATAATTTTTTTCATAATATAAGGACATAAAGGAAGTAATATAAAAGAATATAAGGACATAATAAAATATTTCTTGAAATAAATTGGTATTTTACAAAATCACCTTTATTTTCAACGACATTTACACTGCTCAAAACAATTAAAGGATATTGCAGTTTTAGGTGGATTTTGTATCTAAGAAACTTTTTAGCTGATTGATACATGGTCGACAGACATAGTAGGTTGTATGAGAATAAATTACACATGTTTGGCAGAAAGAAATGCATTTTATTGCGCATTTGTGTACTAAAGGAAAAAAACACAATTTGTACATATGAGAAAAAAGAATAAGAAAAGGTGTTTTCTTCAAAGAAAATCATTTTCAGTAGGGGGTATGGTTTCCACGGGCGGCCAGCAACGTTGAATACCTTTGAGGCATGGACTCAATGAGGCTATTAATGACGAGTTGGGGTATTCTGCCCCACTCTTCCAGAAGAGCTCTTTCCAGTTCTTGGAGAGTTTGTGGGGGTTGTTGGCGGCCAGAAACTCGTCTTCCCAGAGCGTCCCAAACGTGCTCGATTGGATTCATGTCTGGAGAACACGCTGGCCATTCCATTCGAACGATTCCTTCCTCGAAAAGGAAATCCTCCACCAGGTTTTCACGATGTGGCC
Organism: Maratus speculifer; assembly: GCA_964019185.1. NCBI lineage: Eukaryota > Metazoa > Arthropoda > Arachnida > Araneae > Salticidae > Maratus > Maratus speculifer. The sequence goes on from OZ025299.1 coordinate 174,091,751, forward strand.
TGCAGTTATCGTCCATTAAAATGAAGTTATCTCCGATTGCTGCAGCGTAAGGGACTACAATAGGTCTGAGGATCTTATTCCTATATCGGCGACCAGTCAGAGCTCAATCTCGAATGATGTAGAGGTCAGTGCGCTCGTCAATGGAGATGCCACCATACACCAACACTCCTCCACCGCCAAATCTGACACTTTCGTGCACGAACGCAGGATTATTCCTACTGCCACGGTCCCTCCAGATGAAAATACGCCTATTATCCGGATGCACAGAAAAACGCGACTCGTCAGAAAACAGAATATTTCTCCATTCATTTCTTCTCCAGTTGACATACTCGGTTGCCCATTCCCTGCGGTCGCGACGATGCCTTGATGTTAATCTAACACATACCATCGGTCGGCGAGCATACAGACCTACAGCATGGAGCCGGTTTCGGACAGTCCGAGTTGAAATCGTGGTGCCTGTAGCCGAGCGAAGGTGTTGTTGGAGAAGAGTAGCGTTCATGTTTCGGTGTCTCCGAGCTGTTAACGCTAAATACCGATCTCCATTGGGAGTTGTTGCCCGTCTACGACCTTGCCCTGGTCTTTGGCCTGCACATCCACTCTCCAAAAAACGCTTCCAGATCCTGGAAATGACACTTTGTGACACCCCAATGGCTTGCGCTACTTCGGCTTGAGTTTGGCCCCCTTCTAACCTACCAACAATTTCCTCCAAGCTTCTGAATCTGTCAAATGACTTCGCTGAGACATCGTACTCATCGAAACAAAGCAATCACTGAATGCCGATGATCCTTGTCTTCATTCTCTTTTATCCAGTTGAAAGTCAAATTTCATTCGCTGCCGCTGAAGCGACGTTTTTGACGACGAACTCAAAATTTGCATACTCCACAGTTTGAAAACCAGAAAAATTTGCATTTGTGATTATCTTCTATTTTCGGCAAAAAAATTTCGTTTATATCTTTATTTTATATAAAACTTCAAATATCCTTTAATTTAGTGATGCACAACCTTTTTGCCAGAAAATCGTTTGCCACCAGAATATTTGAAAAGTGGCGCTTGTTTTCTTTCATAGCAAAGTTTCTGTCATTATTATAAGGAAAGTTAATCTGCATAAAATTACTGGTATCAGTTTGGCCCGCGGGCCACAGGTTGTGCACCCCTACTTTGTTTTGAGCAGTGTATTAATCGTACAGCCAGTACGTCAGTAGTACATTCAGAAACTTCAATTAAAATTTAAGAAATGTTTTTAAACGCTACTCAGATAAATGATATCAAATTGTCTATATTTGCCTATTGTGTGCCATACTTCTCTAGCTAAAATGCCTCAAATTCTCTGTGTAGTTTAAATGAGGGCTTTTAGGTGGCAATCCAAAAGTTAGAATTAGCCGCGAACCATGGACATGATGCACGAGACACATTTAAAATTTCATTTCTTTTCGAAACAAATAATCACTACATGTGATAAAAGGCAGAAATGTTTCAACTAACATATCCATATATGATTTTGAATTCATGTGACCTAGAATGGACAAGATAGGTGTGTGTTCTATTGACTGCAAAACTTGCCAACGCAATCGCGTAACCTCTTCCGAATTGGTGTTTCGAAAAACGCAAGTTCTGCCAATGGGCTTGTTGTAGGCTAGCAACAATAGGGCTTGCAACAACCTATTCCGTAGCGCGCTACTCTCACACAACACTGCATTGAAAAACCCTGCCGGCTCAGCTTACGGGCGCAAATAGAAAACTAAATGAAAATTAGAGATGAACTCTAATTTATCTGGCCGCTTTTGAGATTTTAATTTCATTTTTCTGCAAGAACTGGTTTTATTAAAATCATGTTATACGATAATCTTTTCTTCAACTTTTCTATACATCTAAATTCTTCTTGCTGTAAGAATTGGTCCTATTAATAACTTTCTATATAGAAGTTGTAAGATAATATTAAGAAGATTTATAGTACATTTAAGCGCATTTGATAGCTTATGAATTGACGAAGATACGATTTTTTTTTCCCTTTTTCTTCACCCTCTTCTATTTTTTTTCGTTCTGAATTTTCTGCGACTAGTCCTATAATAAAATTGTCAGTATAAAAGTTGTAGATTATACCAATGCCTTTTTGCAAGTCCTACCAATTATGAAGAATACCCTCTGGTGCGCCCAAAGTAAACTTTTTTCGTTCGAAAATAAATCTTTTCAACGAAATTCAAAAGAAAAGTGTTTCTAAGCAAGTTCTAATCTAGGCTGTTTAAGTAGTTTTGTAAGTGGTAGGCGTTACTTTAATTTAACATATCTAACACTGGTATTCTTTTGCAGAACATATGTACTGTTCAGCTAGTGCATGGTTAGATTCATTTCTGTTTTAACTTAGGTGGAACTCTTTTTTTAAGGAAGTTCGACGCACAAATCCACGTTTTTGGTGCATAGTCAGAGAAACTGGTATACCTGTATACTTCCTTTTAGCATAATCTTATGGATTCTTCAATAATTTATGAATGAGTGCATTAAATCTGCTTATGTTCTTTGCAATTTCATGTCCATTCATTCCACATTTTTCATAAGCAAAATCTTTTCCCTTATTCAAATTCAGATTGTTGTGTACTTTTTGGCATGATGGAGAGAAACTGAACAATCTTATTACGCACCTGTTTTATGCCACTTTAAACATTCATATAATATTACTAAATAGAAAATTTTTTATTTGCGATTAAAAAAAAAAAGCAGTGTCCTTATTTCCGAATAACAGCCTATTAAAACATTTTTAAACTCATGCCTATTAATAATTTTTCAAATTTTCAACTCAAATTTTTTTTTTTTTTTTGGAAATGCTCCATTTTAACTATTTTATCATACAAATATCTGCGTATTTTTTCTAATCCATCGGCCCATACATTTGACAATTTTTCGCTTGTCCTTATAATTTTTTCCATGGCGCAATTCCGCATGGCTCAACGTTTACGGTTTGTACGACCGGAAATTTCTTAAAGCTCTAACCACAAGAAAAATAGTCTCCTTAAGATAGACTTAAGTCAGAAACCGGAAGATATTGAAACTATTTCGGAAATTAAAAGTAAAGAGAGAGGGGAACGACAGTCTAAATTTACAAATTAAAATAAATAGAAATCTCCAATTAGAAATCAACATTGAATATCCTATAAAAATCATTTAAAAGTATTAAAATACAAACGTTAAATTTGAAAAGAACGCTAACATTTTTTCAACATTAGTGCGAGTGACTTCTCGTTACTAGCGTAAACTCTTAACGCCCCCCCCCCCTTAAATTAGAAAACTTAAATAAGCAGATTTCATGTACAAATGTGGGTAAAAAAATGCAGCATTGAGATAGCAGAGGTCTCTATTAAACGGATGAAAGTACTTCGCTGGCTTGAATCTTCATTCCCTCAGATATTTCGAGCAGCGTACGTCGTTACAACAATGTGGAGTTTGCCGACATGCATTTCATGCGTGGAGCTAAGCAAGGAAATAGCTCACTCCCAAAACACGCCCAATAGCTCTCAAGCTTTTCGAAGGGCTATACTCTATGCAGGGCCTGATTACTAACGGGGCACTCTCCCACCAGGAAAAAGAAATAAAGAATTTTTCCTTATTCATGACAGTAATCTTGTATGAAAAGGGCGTTTAAAGAAGACGAAAATTTCTATAAATTTTTTCTGGTGAGAGAGTGCCCCGTTAGTAATCAGGCTCTGACTCTATGCGTAATACTGCTTATTTCACTGCCCATGTTACAGAGCTACTCGTTCAGATGAAGACGTTCAAATGTTCTGAGATCTGGCAGAATCCTACCCGGGTATCGTTCCATGTAAATCCTTTGAGCAGCCAATTTATTTCATTTAGCAACCAAAACATGAAATGCAAGTCGGCAATGACCACAAAGACATGATAATGCATGTTGCTCGAAATCTGTGCGGGAAATGACTGTTCAAGTCAGCGAAGAGCAATAATATGCTGCACTAAACAGCACCTTCTAATGCATTAAAGCTGTATTTCTAAATCCTTCTAATGCCTCTACGATTCCTCTACCTCTGCTTATTTATGTCCCCTCTATGTACCCTTACTTTTCTGACATGGAGTTTTGAAACACCCTGTATAGCCATGACATTGATGAAGAAGGCTACACTGTCTCGTGCAAACAGGCATTTCTTTGCGGCAAGAGCCAAAACTCCTGGTACGATTGTATACGGTACTATTTTATGATTGCAAGTCGTCAACACATCCATTATTATGTTTCCCACTTTTTTTTCTTTTCAAAAGAGTGGTCATTTTCCAAGGCAATTTGAATTTTAACATACATCTACACTTTTCTGTTTTTATTCGGTGAAAGTAGCACAAAATTCAACGTTTATATGGCAAGGATTGAGGCACTCCATTTAATCTAAGTACAACAATATTTAACATGTGTTATGCAATATTTCTTTTTTAATTATACGTTAATTTTAATACTGTACGTTTAGGAAGAGCTATCAATTATGCTGATCTTCCTGAGAAAACCGTAGCATCTAAAGTGGTGAAACAGAAAAAGAATAGCCATGAAAGAAAATCCAAGGAAAAATCATTTAAAGAGAAAGGATTTTCGGTATGTATTAATCTTGTTCAGTTACATTAATTTAATAAAACCAAGTTTTTGTTTCTAAAAAAACCTTTTTAAAATTTTAATTATTTCATCGCTACCTCCCAGAATTTTTCAGTGACTTATTCACATGAAAGAAAGGTACTTTAATTTTTAGATGGATAGGGCAGATTTCACGATTTTAAATCATTTTGGGTATTATAATTATCATCGCCAAGGATCCTGACGATGAGTTAATAGGAATATTGCAATGTAAGCAAATGCAAGAACTCATATTGGATAATTAAATTCGTCTGTTTTTAAAATATTGTAAATTGAGATTCTTGCATCTTTCTCGTAGACATTTTCTTCTTCAAAACCTATTGAAGACTTCTTACTACCTACTGAAGATGAAAATATTGAAGCTCATTCTTTAAGAATCCCTGAAGATAATTCTGTAGCAGGTATGTCTTATTTCGAATAAAAATTTATCTTACATGCTACGCTACCGAATGCTCATGTTCAATGGTACTGAAATTCTCAGTGTGTATATGATATTAGAATTGAGGCATTCCATTTAATCAAAGCATAACATTTAACATTTGCCTTGTAGTATTTTTTTAATTATACACTTTAATTTTATTTCATGTTTTAGGAAGGGTTATCGATGATGCTGATCTTTCTAGGAAAACTGCAACAGCTAAAATGGAAAATCGGAAAAAGAATCTCATAAAAAGAAAATCCAAAGAGAAATCATTCGAAGAGAGAAGGTGTTTGGTTAGTATTAATATTCTCAGGTAGGAATAATTTAAAGTTACAACTCCTGGTAAAGATTATATAAAAAAGACTGCATGGTGAACTAATGCAAGATTTCGTATTAAATGAAATTTCGTAGAATCTTTATTATTATTATTATTATTATTATTTAAAATATTTATTCATTACATCATTGAAGGCAGGCAACTCCTCAAGGCCTGATGACTTCATAGTACGTGATATAGATGAAGAAAGCATTGGATTTTATTCTGCAAGAATCTCTGAAGGTAATTCTGAAAGAGGGTATGCCTTTTTACGAATAAAAATTTATCTTGCTTGGTATGCTACTTAAATCTTTAAAGCTTCTGAAATACTTTGAGTCTATATAATATTAAGATTGGGGCATTTACATTTATTCTAACAGGGAGAGGGCCAACCTTGTTAACAGATTTTGATTACTTTAGTATGTTGTATGGCAGAGACCTCTTAGCCTTACGTTCAATGGATTTTATACAATACAACTTAGTTCTTGAAAAACAGGGGGGGGGGGTCTAATATTATGACACAACTTAAATACTTTAAAAGAGAGCAACGTTGTTTATAGCTTAGTTGGTATGGTGCTCTCTCGTTACCCAGACGGCCCGGGTTCAATACCGGTACGCGCTGCATTTGTTTTGTTTTTTTCATTTTTTGTTTTATAAGTGTACTTGTAATTATAATTAAATAATCTGAATTAAAAATTTTATTATCGCATCTTAACTGCAATGTTAGCATATTTAAACATTAATTTAGCATTTGATTTTTAAACCATTATTTCTTATCATTCAAAGAGATCCTTAAAAATTCGATCTATAATTGAATTACTAAAATTGCAAACTCGTTACAAAATCTGTTGTGCTGCCCTCTATTTATGATAAAATAAAATATATTGAAGTAAAATAAAAGCAGAATGTATATAAATGTGAAAACAAAATAATTCAAAGAGCAAGGATACATTATAAAATTTAAAAATCTTTAATGTGAAAAAATAGGTTGTAATGTAATTCTTATGCTGATTTTTTATATATATAAATATGTTTGCTACTTTTAAAAACAAAATATCATTGTATTGATTTCCCTTGTTAAAGCAATGCATAAATGTTTCTTTAAAATCACCAATTGATGCAATTGTTCAATACCATTGTATCGATAAAGAATGTATGAAATACATTTTAAAAATGATTTTCAAAAAAATTAACAGTTCTGGAACTAGTTTTATATAACAATTTAGATACAAATAAAAAAAAGTAAATGTGCTAAAATAAGAATTGATATACAATATTATGATTTTTAATTGCTAAAATAATGACAATATTATTAAATTGTAATTGCACGTATATTTATAAAACAAAATGTGAGAAAAACAAGTGTAGAACGTTCCGGTATCGAATCCGGGCCTGCTGGACATTGAGCGAACACCATACTAACTGAGCTACGATCAACCATACCATTTCTTTTCAAAGAAAGTATTTAAGTTGTGTTATAATATTAGACTTTCCCCCCTCCTTGTTTCTTAGGAACTAAGAAGCGTTGTATACAATCCATTGAATTTGAGGCTAAGGCAGAGGCGGATTACCCAATAGGCTGAGTAGGCTGAAGCTTAGGGGCCCCGGTGCTAAGATTTTCCGAATATGAAGAACAAAAATTAGTTATTTATTTATTTTTATTTATTTTTTTTTTACATTGAACGAGCTAATATTAATACAAAAGACAAATAATGTGGGAAATTCTTTGTCGTAATCATTTATAAAATGTTGAAAGTTATAAAAACGACACCGTAAAAAAATTAAATTTCGCATTTTAATATTAGACAATTGTAAAACAAATGCATTATATAAAAGCTGTACTTAATTTCTATACTTCTTGTATATTTATGTCATCAGTGATTTATTAGTTAATGAAGCAGGCGTGTGTTTTAAAATTTTCAGTATATATATCTTTGAAGGAGTAAAAGGAGGCCCTCAGAAAGTCAAGCCTAGGGGCCCGGCTGGTAGATAATCCGCTTCTGGGCTAAGGGGTCTCTTCCCTACAACACATATAAAAATAATCAAAATCTGGGGATACCAAGGTTGGGCCTCTCCATGTAAGTAGAATAATATTTAGCATACGTGTGACGTTCACGCATGCCCTCTCTTCTCTAACAGCACCCCTTTTAAAAAAAACTAATCGGAATATGGAATGACCTCATGTAAAAAGGTGAATGATGAATAAGACCTCGGCCCGAGCCAGTCTAAAAACGGGAAAGGAACTATTTAATAACTGTTGATATTTATTAACACGTTCGCTGCCGCTTACGTGAAGATGTGATGATAGTTAATGCCGCACTGTAGAAGTGGGATTTTCCCAGAAGCCAATTTACTTTTTATAACAAAGAATCAGTGAAAGATTTTCCCGCGGCAGCGCGTGAGTGGCTGTTGGGCATCATCATGCACTGGCGCGTGAATGGCCCTTTAACGTTGGCGCCATATCACGCGCTGGCGCGTGATCGGTAGCGAATGTGTTAATCTTATTTATTTATTGTTGGTCTCAGTGATGTTCTTCTGTAGAAAAATAGTGTCAAGACATAAAAAGCCTATCATTGATATACGACTTGCCTGTTGTTCGGTCATTACAGTGTTCCTTGTAATATTTTTAAAACAATATATTTATTCTAATTTTATATAATGTTTCAGAAAAAGTTGTCTATGGTGGTGATCTTTCTAGGAATACTACAGCAGCTAAATTGGAGAAACAGAAAACGAATCTCTTTAAGAGAAAATCCAAAGAAAAATCATCGGAAGAGAGAAGGTTTTTGGTTAGTAATATTATCAATTTAAAGTAATTCAACATAGTAAAGGTTCCTGATAAGAACTATATAAAAAGATTGCATGGCAACGAAATAAAAATTCATATTGAATAATAAAGTTCGTAGATTTTTTCTAAGTCCTTTCACTACTAATTAAAAAAAAATGAAATAAAAACTATGAATCTTTGACACATTATCAATAATGCTCCTAATAACTTCAAAATCGTCAAATTAAATATTCATGATATTTAAAAAAAAATAGGGAAATCCTTGATCAGAGGCATGTAAGTATTTAACCCTTTGAGTTCTGGGGTGTAAATTTCTTCAAAATTCCAAATGTCACATTCGCACCAGTATTTCGCAAAGAAAAAAACCGGTTAACGGTAAACAAGAAAAAATGTATTAAACCTTTTTCAAATAAATTTGGTCGAATTTTCTGGTGCCATTGTGACATTTCGAAATTAAAATTATAAGGTAGAAAATTCTACCATCAGAGCTCAAGGGGTTAATAGGTATGTCGTAGACTAAAGCGAAAGTACGCTGCTGGTGGGAAAAAAATATTGTATGGTTACAAAATTTTGTTTTGGGATGATAACATTTAAAACTCAGTCATAATTTAAAGGTTTAATTCTTTAAAACAATTGCGATTCTTACGCAAACATAGATGTATTTGACATTTTTCATATTTGAAATGCGATTTACCTTTGCAGTACTTTTTTAAAGTGGCCTGTTTAATTGCTACCGATATGAATAGATGAATGAAATAGTGCATCATATTGTATTACCTTAAAATGTCTTACTTTTGGATTTTTACGTGAAATTTCAAGTTGAGAATTTTCTGGCATATTGTCGCCTTTAGTTTATAGACCACGTTTCTTTGATGGTGATGGCTTTCCAGCTTTCACTAGATAGTGGGTAATGGTCATCCTGAAGTATAACAAATCCATAACTTGTGCCTTTAAAATATTGCACTCACAAGGTAATCTTTTTTGGTGTTGCTCGCATCAAGACATGGTACATTTTGTAGTCTTGTACAGGAAAGTTAAAAAACCGATAGAAATTCTTTTAAAATCATATTGAATATATTTTTAATGCATTAATTTTTTTTTATTAGTGGATTTGTATTCGTTTTTTCCCGCCAAAAATGAGTTGAGTCGCCAACTAGGGCACTACGAGTTTTTCATTTGCCTTTTTTTAGGGCTATGACATTCAGCTAGGGTTGCCGGAAAATTCTAATTTTGAAAATAAGCCAACTTTTTCGGCGCCAAAAATGTGAATATATGTCATACTTTTTCAAAACCAAATTCATAGTTTTGAAAGAATTTTTAAACTGTTTTCAATATTTTATATTTATTATTAACTAACTTATATCTTTAAATGCTTCTCTTAAAAAAAACCAGTGTTAATAGTTCGATAAATGGCCTCGGAAATAGCGTTTTCAGAAAGTTATGCTGCTGCAAAATCACAAGTGACTTTAAAAGAAAAATTTTACCGATTCTCAAACCTCCTAACATAGGGCTTTAAAAAGCGCTAAATCTCAATGCTAGGTGCGAGCAACACCAAAAAAAGCTCCATTGACAGTAGAATTTTTTTTTTTAATTTATTATAGCCAACCATTACACTTACAGGCAAGTCTCATGTATGAAATATAATATAAAATGTCTATTTCCTGGATCGAATTAAAAATCTGAATAAACCTATCAGAAAATCCACCTTAACGACACCTTCCGGTGATGCATTATGTCCTCACCATTTCTGTTGCATCACATGAATGCATTGTTTAGAATTCTTATGTTATCGTTAAGCAACATCAGTGCTTCCTTTATCATCCCACCTCCCAAAGTTACTTGCAGTATACACACTTTCGTTATCATACCGTCTTACAAGTATTACATCTTTGTCGTTATCGTATAGCACTTCTATAAAATTTCTTCCATTTTTACTTTCTTCCATCTTTACAAGAAAGTATTGGAAGATTCGTGGAAAGATTGATTCGTGAAAATTTTCAATATCTAGTTTTCGTCGGATTTACGATTTAGGGGTCAGATTCTAAAAATCATATTTTTACAAAATATCTGTCTGTTGCTCTCTCTGTATGAGACACAAATTGTGTGGCCACTCTATCTCAAGCATTAATAGATCAGTTTCAACTACGTGATCACCAGCCCACTAAGTTTTATCAACCAATCATAATCGACAATTTGTAGTCTGTACTATGAGCCAACCAATCACAATTGGCCAATTTTGAGGAGCAAATAAAAAACATATCTGGTGCGACATCAGTTGAAATTGATGTCATACCAGATATGTTGGAATTCAATAAAAATTTATAATCAGTTAGTCAATGATATAAATTGGTACAGGTTAGTTTTTGGTGTAAATCGTTCAATACATGGCGCTGCTATGCAGCATTTTTCACGATTTCCGCAATCGATCTACCTCAAGAAATAATGCATGGATATTAATCAAACTTAAGATTAAGTTAGTCCTTAACATGAATTCACGTATTCTACATTTTAGTGTAAATCGTCCAACAGCTGGCGCTGCTATGCTGCATTTTTGACGATTTCCGTCGTAGCTCATATCAAGAACTAATTCATGAGTTTTCATCAAACTTTAGATTCTATTGGATGCTAACATAAGTTGTTGCAAATTAGCTTTCGGTGTAAATCACCCGACAAGTGGCGCTGCTTTGCTGCATTTTCTAGGGCTTACGTGATTATATCGATAGTCATATCTCAAGAACTAATTCAAAGAATTTCATATCATTAAAATCCCTACGATGGGCATTAGATATTGCCATTTAATTTTGACACTGTGATAGTGAATTGTGAAGTATCAACATGTATGAGGTAGAAGAAAGTTTCGGGATTGCCACATCTGACTAGTTTTTTCTGTTTTTCTCCTGAATGAAAGGTGGATTTCGAAACATATTCATGCTTGCTCTGCAAGCTACTAAAATTAAACATTTCAAAATCTCTAATAAAACAAAAAATGGAAAATAATTCTTAAAATAAAACTGTTTTTATTCGGCAATTCTCTAACTCAACTGCTTCTGCCTAACTAAATTTGTTTTGCAGTTCTTTATTTCATTGAACCATCACTCTTTCCTGAAATACCGGAAACTTTTATTTTCTATCGTTAAACCTTAGTAATTTTTTTTTTTCGATAAGAACATGAATGTACGATTTTATACAGGCAAATTACACTCACTTCCAAAAGTTAAGCACGAAGATGTAAAATGCAAAAAATCAACAAATACTGCTTTGATTCAAACAAAATTCGGCAGGAAAGTACCATATATATTTAGGCATAAAATAAAATCAATAATTATATACAGAAATGAAAACAATATTAAATTTTTATAAGTTATCAGATAATGACATACTAGATACTTAAACAGAATTATGTATATAAAGTGCAAATAAACAGCATAAAATGAAAAAAAAGACAATTATAAGGTATGTGATCCCCCTTCATCTGTATACAAAGTTTACACCTTGTGACCACACTTTCAATTAGGTGGACAACCACCGCAGAATTAAGCAATCGCCATTCTTCTTGTAGAGCAGTTTCCAGCTCAATAAGAGTGACTGAAGGTGGGAAACGTTAACATACAGCATGGCCGAGAGCATCCCAAAGATTTTCAATGGGATTAAGGTCGGGCGAATATGCTGCTCATGCCATACGCGCAATCCCTTTACTCTCCAGATAGTCAACGACGATGCCAGCTCTATGGAGACGTGCGTTATCTTCCATTAAAACAAAAGTAGGGCCAACTGCTGCAGCGTACAATCTCACAAATCTTACATCTGCACAGTTCCTAACTAATTGAGCTAATGACTTCCTTTTTGTATCCGAAATTAAATTTATCAACGAATTCAAATTTGATGTCAAAATTAGGTGCTCATTTAATTTTTTATTTTAATATATGTAAGACTCCCAAAGCATAATTCTTCAATGGGTTCTAGGACTTCATCTCGATACCGGACAGCCGTCACAGAACCCAGTTTAAAGATGTGCAGGCCTGTGTCGTATCCTAATGAAATCCCTGCACACACCATAATGCTTCCGCCTCAGAATTCGTGATGTTCGGTGATGTTTTGGGGCTGATTGCATGTTCCTTGTTCAGGCGATATCCTTAAACGCTTCTCATATGGCTTCAGAGTAAAATCTTGACTCATCAGTAAACATGACATTGCCCCAGTCAGACACAGTCCAATGGACATGTTCTCGGCACCACTTTAATCGTGCCCCTCTTGATAGGATGGATTGAAGAACACAAACTCGAGGTACCCGGGCATACAGTCCACTCATATGTAATCTTTGGCTTACAGTAGCTGCAGATATCACCTTACCAATGGGCGTTGTAACCGTAGATGTCACAAGTGTGGAGGTCGCTCTGCGATTCCGCTTGGCTACAATAGTAATATATCAATCTTCTGCAAGGATTGTAACCCTTGGGCGACCGACTACTGGCCTTCGGACAACTGTCTGTGTGGTTTGGAATTGTTTCCATAAACGTGAAATTACAGAATGATGAACGCCGAAGAAAAGAGCAACATCTATGATCGACTGTCCTACTTCAATGCGCCCCACAGCATACCAGCGCTCAGAATCTTCCATTCGTTTTCTGGAAGTAATAGAAACACGTATGTCTTCAAAACAAATTGTACGAAAGTTTTAAAAACCTTCTATCATCACTTACAATCAATTTCTGTAACCCTTCTTAAAGCTGGCTTGTTATGACTGTCTTTTTTGCATATTTCTTGACATGAAAGCGCGATTGGCTGTTATCTAACATACTTGCATACTTCCATCTACCTCTGCAGAGATTTGCATCCTCTTCAATTTTGATGGGCTTCAGGAAATTAGCATTTTCGTCTCCGTGCTTAACTTTTGAAAGTGAGTGTATTTCGTTATATAAAAAGGGAATTTTCAAAGAAGTGTTCAAAATTTTATAGAATTTTGAAATCTTATTCATATTTTATTGAAAGCTTATAGGAATAAACAAAAAAAAATACACTAATTGATATATGTAGAATAAAAACTAAACTAAAGCAAACATTCCAACCTCTGGCTTTTTAAAAATCGAACAATTATACTTCTAACCAGAAATTTATTGAGTCAACGAAATTAAGTAAATTTCAAATGATCCACTGAGTTAATATTAGACACATCTAATTAAATAAACTTTCTGGTTCAAAGTACGTTTTCATGTATTAACTAAAGCCGGAGGTTGGCAACTCTGACTAAAGCAATAGATATCATAAAGTGCCCGTTTCCTGATATAAACACTGGTGGAAAACGTTTGTCCAAGATCATTGATGTATTTTAAAAAAATTCTATAACCAAATTATAATTTCTAACAACTACCATAAGATTTTTAAAATGTTTTTAGTTTTCTTAACAAAATAACAAATATATTTAAATCCTGCTTATATTAAATTATATCGAAATAAGATTCTCAAAAGACTGATCTGAATGAAAGCTCATGTTTTTATCCATCTTCAAACAAAATTTCTAAGTATTGCCAACTATTGGTTTGAATTCCAAATCTCTGTATTTTAGGAAGAAAAGGGATTAAAAAACTTTTAAAATTTTTTTAAATTCTTTTTAATAATACGTCTTAAAGTCTTAAAGGTATGTCCTTGATCATGGACGCCAGTAGCGAATGGGTTTAAAACATTCTAAATTAGTAATTAAATTCTTCACTACATCACTTTTTCAGGCAGTCTCCTCCTCAAAACCTAATGAAGACATCTTATTAAGTAATGAAGATGAAGAAATTATTGGAGCTCATTCTCTAAGAATCTCTGAAAATAATTCTGTTAGAGGTATGGCTTATTTTGAAGTTTAGTTTATATATTGTGCCACCTAAAGGTAAATAATACTAAAATTCTTAGCGTGTATACAACATTAAAATCTGCGTTCCATTTAATCAAAGTACAATAATATTTAACTTTTATAACGTAGTACATTTTTGACTATACATTTTAATTTTATTTCATGTTTAGGAAGTGTTATCGATGATGCTGATCTTTCAAAAAAATCTTCAGCAGCAAAACTGGAGAAACAAAAAAAGAATCTCCTTAAAAGAAAATCAAAAGGAAAATCTTTGGCAGAAAAAAGATTTTTGGTTAGTATTAATAGTCTTAAGGTAGAATAATTTAACAAAATCAAGATTCCTAGTAAAGATTATATAAATTGCATGGTAATCGAATTCAAGAATTCGAATTGAATAATACCTAAAGTTTGAAAAATGTTTTTACAGTATTTTAAATTCTTCATTACTTCCATTCCTTCTAGCCAGTCTCCTCGTCTATTGAAGACTTCATAGTACCTGATGAAGAAAGCATTGGAGTTCATTCTTTAAGAGACTCAGAACATAATTCTGGAAGAAGTATGTCTTATTTTAAATAGAAATTTTGTTTATTCATAAAGCCTCGGCAATAAATGTTAAATGTAGAAATAGATTCTGACAAATTTTTTATAAGTTGCAATGCATATTTTTTAAATTTAAAAATGCTTAGATTGTGAAATTAATATTTAAAAATTTATCGAAATCTATTTTCAGAAGCTTCAAATACTCTAATACAAAATTACAACTCATTCCACTCATATTTCTTGAATTATGCTTAAAAAAACTACCCGTGTTTCCAATTTGTTCTGGAATGATTAAAAATGTATTTAATATTTAGAGTTCAAAATTTTACATCTGCACAGTTCCTAACTAATTGAGCTAATGACTTCCTTTTTGTATCCGAAATTAAATTTATCAACGAATTCAAATTTGATGTCAAAATTAGGTGCTCATTTAATTTTTTATTTTAATATATGTAAGACTCCCAAAGCATAATTTAAATGTAGAATTAACAAGTGTGCGTTATTAACAGTATTGCTGCTTCTGGTGAGTATTTTATTTAGAAATATTGAATTCGTATGAGAAAACTTTGAATAACTAATAAAACTTGGAAAACTTTTTACTTATGGGATATCTGTCTTATAAATCAAAAATAACTAGTGAAACACTCGTGAGAATTCGGAATGCCTAAAAAACTAGTTGGATGTGTCAATCCCAAAACTTTCTTCTATCTCATAAGTACATTTTAATATTTAAAAAAAAAAAGTGGTGACCCCAAAGTTACCCACTATCGAATTTCCTCGAACATTTGACCAAGCCTAATGAGATTCTGGTATCCGAAAAGCCTAAAACGCAAAATTTAATTAATATTCTGAGAAAATGTGTTTAGTAGTGCCTCATGTTGGGTAATTAATACTAAAACCTAATAAGCATCTATTTATGTCAAGACCTAACAGAATCTGAAATTTGATGGAATTTCGTGCATTAGTTCTTGAGATATAGTTATAACAAAAAAATTACAAAACAAAGCACAGCAACTCCATATCTTGGACAATTTATGCCAAAACGTAAAAAAGCGTCTAATTATGTTATGGTGTAAAAGAATCTGAAGTTTGATGAAATTCTGTGCATTAGTTCTTGAGATATAGCTAGTTTAAAAAAAACCGTGTAAAATATAGCACAGCAGCACCATCAGTTGAAGGATTTATAACAAAACATAATCATCGTGTAATTATGTTATATGTCATTTTGTAACAAAATCTGAAGTTTGATGAAATTCCGTGCGTTGGTTGTTGAGATATAGCTATCGGAAAAATTGTACAAAATGCAGCATAGCTGCACCACCTGTTGCAAGGTTAATACCAAAATGTAATCAGCGTCTAATTATGTTATATATTCTAGAGTAACAGAATCTAAAATTTGATGAAGTTCTCTGCATTAGTTCTTGAGATATAGCTATCGCAAAAATCGTGCAAAATGTAGCATAGCAGCGCCACCTATAGGGCAGTTCACACCAAAACCTTATCAGCGGCTATGTATCTCAAGGTATTGCGGAATCTGAAGTTTGGTGAAATTTTGTGCATTAGTTCTTGAGATATAGCTATCATGAAAATCATGAAAAACGTGGCATAGCAGCGCCACCTGCTGGCCAATTTACACTAAAACTTAATCAACGTCTATGTATATCAAGGGGTCACAGAATCTGAAGTTTGGTGAAATTCTGTGCATTAGTTCTTGAGATATAGCAATCTTGAAAATCATGAAAAACGTAGTATAGCAGCGCCACCTGCTGGCCAATATTCACCAAAAACCAATAGGCACTAATTCATATCAAGGTCTAACTGAATATAAAATTTTATTAAATTTAGAGCATTAGTTCTTGAGATAGAGCGCCCACAAATTTTTTGTCACATACAGACAGACAGACGGACAGACTCACAGACAGACATTTTCTAAAAATAGTCAAAACGTGTTCAGGACCTTCTAAAACGTATAAATCCGTCGAAAACCGGAAGTCAAAAATTTTCATGAATCCAATACTTTCTTCTTGTAAAGATAGAAGAAAGTAAAAATAAACAGATGCGGCAACATTGATTATTATCGGTTTGTACTAGTTTTCTTTTTACGCCATGATTTTGAGGCAATTTAATGGTGAAGAGGTGTAATTTTTACTTTCCACGATTCAGAATGAAGCTTACTGAAGGCAACGCATCCAATTTGGTTTTAAGCAAATATGTGAGAAGGCGAATATTTCTTAGTTAACTACTGGGAACTTTTACAACTTTTTAAAGAAGAACTGGTCATGATTAAGGAAGAGAATTCACTAGAATGCCAAGCGGAGTGCATGCGGAGACTATTCAGAATACACAACTAGTTGCACGCTCTACGATTTTGACATCCTGTGTTTTTTTTTTTTTCTTCTGATATGTATACATCCTAATTATTGCAAAATAGACTCCATTTGTACAAAATGTTATCACTAGGAAGAAGGGAATTTTTACTCATGCTTTATAAAAATATTTAATACCAGAACTTTTATTTAAAACTACTAAAGTTATTTAATAAATTTATTTTGCCTTTGTTTCTGCTAAATTTTTTTATAAAGAGATTTCTGGTTCAAAACAAAATTTTCATTTAGTAGGGGCCGAAATGGACCCTTACCGTCTTTCGAGTGTTAAACAACGTGAAATTATAGTATAATTTTATATTTTATCAGAGCCCAGTTGACAAATGGAAGTTATACGCTTTCCTCGCAATTCATCCGTTAATTTCGTTCCGTTAAATCCACCGCAGTTTGAACAGTTTATCGATTTAAAATCTGTATCTAAAGAATACAATTAATCGGCGAGTTAGACATTTCTAGTATTATTCCAGTTACACGAGAACAATTTCCGATGGATATTTCCCACACCATCTTTATAACCGAGGCTAAATAAAATAGGATTGAATTTATGGAATTTTTTTGAAGTGGGTTTAGAAGATGAATAAATTAATGAATATTAACTGGGATAAAACAACTTCATTAGCTCTATACCATCATCATTGGTAATTGAATGGTAAAGGGGAAAACTTCGAAAATACTTCTTTTTGTAGTAGCAGCTTGTTGAAGTAAGGCTTAAATTCATCGTGACAGGCTACTTTGACACCAAGTTATGATGATTATATTATCTTACCTTTATTAGTGCAATTACTCTTTTCAGAAAAAAAAAATTACTAAATCAAATATTTTTAGTAAGTATATGCTTTCCTTTATCAGGAACAATAACATAAAAAATTTGGCGATTTCATTGTTTTTCTCAGTGTGAAATAAACTTTACAGAAGAACCCCTGATGTTCTAACTATACTATTTTTTACTATGACAGATTGCAAATGTCAGTGATTTGTTTGCATTTTTATCAAAATCGAAGGTGGTTGAACAAAAATCCAAAGTAATATTACAATTTCGGCAACTTTACATGCAATGATCTAAATGAATATTAAAATTTGCGAGACATTAGCAAGAGGCAAAGAAAAATGAAGGAGGTCCAGTCCCTCAAATACATAGAGGGCTCTGTTTAAAATGTTTGATTTCGTTAGATAGTATTGGTTTTGTCACAGTTGGTATGTGACATACAGTGACAACACAAAAATGAAAAAAAAAATTAGAATGAATAACATGTTTTTAATGTGTTTGTTTTGAAAGAAATTGACGTTTTTAGCTACAATGTGAAGTCATTGAGTGGTAGCTGTTTAATTACAGGTCTGACGTAAAAATGGTGGCCAGCCAGCTGTCAATAAGAGTTATCCATTTCGTGGTCTGTCTTTGTCTTTCATCTAGGTCGTAACTTGTAACAAATTGGAATTTCAGTATCGTTCTATATTAAAGTTGTATTTTTATCTTTCAGTGGATTTTGCCATGTTAAATTGTTGATTTATTGTTGTTGATTGTTGCCATAAATTGCAGCCCATCAAACAGTGTAACATTTTAAAATCGCCCATCGAACTGAGTTCCACCTAACTATTCTTCATTTGGTAAAGATAGTATTCTTCAGTTACTCCATGTTGGGTATCCATTGAAAAAACGGTTTCATTCAGGTATTACCTTATAACCTGATTTTTTGCATGCGTTTTCTTATGTTGCTCGGTAATGCCTTTTTGTATGACTATTTAAACCATTATTTTTCTCCTTCTAAAATCAATCTAGTATATTAAGTGTTTAATGCACATCCACTCTATACTTTGAGATGTGAAGTGATATAAGAATTCATTTTTAGAAAGTGTATTATTTGAGTTACACATAAATTATTTCTGATAATTTATATTTTTGACAGTTTTGGATGAAGATGATTCTTGGCAAATTTTGGGGCCGAAAACAAAGAAAATAGTGAAAAGCCGGAAAAATAAGAAATCCTACGCAGAAACAGAAGAATTAATTTCTGTAAGTGTTGATGTTAATGAACAAAATTATTTCGCAAAGTTGTTTTAAGTATTGATTCCATACGCATTTTTTTCTCATTTTCTTCATAATTTCTAAATCGTGCAGAAAAAGAAGTTTATTTTAAAGTTGGGATGCCTGAAGCATGTTCTCAGTAAACAATGGAACATAATAGATTTCCAAGTTATTTTGAAACAGTAAATAGAAACATGAAAAAAGTATAGGATTCCGTATTTGAAACACAAAATAACCCTTATATTCTCGCTTCGGAAATCCTGATTATGAAGAATCATGCAATAAATTGTCATAGAATTCCAAATCAAATGGCTTTAGGATTTTTCCTGTACATGTATTATAAGACCTTATTTCGTGCCGAATTTCAAAGTTATTGATCAACCGGAAGTACTCAGTATATTATACTAAAAAAATTAAAAGGTTGTTCCAGTTGATCTAAAATGTTGGAATTTTGCGCAAAGGAAAGTGTTAAACAGGAAAAAAATCAGATCTATTAATAGTTATTTATCAATTTATTGCGTAACAAACTGATGGAATTTCCATAATCTAGACTAAAGCCATATTGAAAGTGTCGGACTCCTCCTCCCCGCCCCCCCCCCCAAAAAAAAGAGAACGACGCACAAAAATTACCACTCGTGTTCATTGAATACAGATGTAAACTGTTTTGGTTCCAAAATATACTAAACGGCCTTTGATTAACACTGAACATATTTACAATTTTGCATGCACTATTTTGAAATAAAATTGTTTGAAGTCTTAAAATTTCAGTTTTATGTTCGTTACGTAGATGATATTTATGCTTTAGTTGAAGTGAATTCAGATATTAATCATATTCTGTCTGTCATGAATTCAATTGGTTCTTGCACTCAATTTACTTTTGAAGTTGAATCCAGCAATTGCCTTTCTTTCCTGAATGTCCTTGTTATTCTTAATGAAGGTAATTTTCAGACTACTGTCTTTCGCAAATCTTTTGCACTCCTCCTTTTGCTTCTCTTTTGTCTTCCACTTCACATATATTCTTCTCATCCTCCTAACCAGAAATTTGCAGCTTTTAAAACTTAAGTTTTCCGGGCTTCCAATATCTGTTCAACTCCTCAGTTACTCAGTGATGAACTTAATTACCTAAAAGCTATTGCTGTTGATCGTGGTTATTCCCCTAATATTATATATATATATTATTATAATATGATTCAATTGATAGAAAATTGATGAAATCCACCCATTTTGTAAGAAATTTTTTTAATTCAAACCACAATACTTTGGTTGTTTTGCCATTTTTCCCCAGAATCAGTCAGCAAGTTGCTAAAATTTTAAAAGGTTCTATTTCAATGTTATTTTTTCTCCTGTTAATAAAATTGTTTTTCCTAATTTTAAGCACCCCATTGATCGCTTAAGATTAACTGGGGTATATATCAAATTTCTTGTCAGTGTGGTCTTTCTTATAGTGGTCAGACTAAACGTGCTCTTAGATCTCGTTTAAAGGAATATAAAAGGCATGTCAAAAATTAAGAGCTTAAACGCTCTTCTATTGCTGGTCTTTACAACATAAGTTCAATTTTTCTTCAGTCACCATTATCCGTAAGTGTCCTGGTCTTGATCTTAATTTTTAGAAAGTATACCACATCATTAAAAATTCTCACTCCTTAGTCAATGACTTATCACGTACGCTTTATTTCGGAAGCATTTGGAAATCTTTAATTTAAAGCCTTTTTCCCCCTCGCTTTTTAGTTTTTGTTTTGTTCGTTCTCCGATAAATGTCTCTACTTGTCCACCCAGTTGTTCAGGCTGCTTTCTTCTCATTGGTTGCTTTTCTTTTGGCGGGATCGTTCCCGTAGCGGGTATTTAAGTCTGCGTTTCTCTGTCTCTTTGCTTAATTTTGCTTTTTCTAGCTCGCTGAGTTTGGCGCTGATGAAGAATCTCGATAATAGATTCGAAACAGCTGTTTGCTACTTTTCCTTACATTATTTGTATATTTATAATCGTTGGTATTCTATCTTTATACATTTTTGCTTTTATTCTTTATTTGCTATTTTAATGACACCTTAAATTTTCTTTCTTGGAGGTTCATAGACCTCTGCCTGTACCTGTATGAAGGACACCTGGAATAGAGGTCTGCGCTGCCTGAAATTTCATGGCCATGACCGACCCGACTAATAGAAGAAGAGATTCTGCACGGTCAGATTTAAAAGTTTAGACCTCACCCGACGCATAGAAAAGTTTATTGATACGGCCCGGTATAACAATTAAAAGTTTTGCTTGACACCGACCCGACCCGGAAAAAGGTTAAAATCTCAGTCCGAGAACAAAGACCATTTTTAAAAATTTACTATTTCTTCTTAAAATATGCATCAGCAGTAATTCATTTCTTTTAATTCATCTTATTAATACAAAATCAATTCCAAGTGCTTTTGTTCGGGACATTAAAATTTGAACGATAAATGGTTTCATATTGCAAAACTTTTGTGAGGCTTACTTTACCTCCACCTATCTCATTCCTCCATGCGTTGCTCCATTGGACTGGTTCATTGATCTCACGTGGTAACTAATGAAGCAAATCATAAAATAGAAACGATTTCAAACGATATTGTAATCGCAACTGCATGTAAAAAGAATGGAACATTTTTAGGAAAAGTAGCATATTTACAGAATTTTCAACCCTTTTTTATAAATGAGAAAAATCATTTTGAATATACCTGTCGGGTCCATTGCCTCCGTTTAGTAGGCGGAGAGGTAGACTGAACATTTTGTGTATTTTGTTAAGAAAATAGTATGTAAACTTTGTGGTAATTGCTAAAGTCCTCAAAGTGGTTCGCCTCACTCGTACACCTCATAACTGTTTCTTTGATTATGTAAAAAAATGTTCATAACAGTGAAATTATGTTTTTATTATCAAATGAAAAAAAAAAATTCATTATATTTTTCCTTTTCTTTAGACACCTGATTCTACAACACTAACTCAAGATTCCATTGATTATATGACTACTTCCGAAACCGAAATAAGCAACGCACCTGCATCTGAAAATAGCACAGAAAAATTTCTGGAAGGTATGTCTTACTGGGAATAAAGAATATTTATTTTGCGTAATTTAAATCCTCACTCAATAGGAAAAGAAGACTGATACCAGAATTTTGAAATTTCTTAGAAAATAAAAACCTACTTTTCTGCACTTTCATTATAAAAGCAAAATTGCATTAAAATTTGATTGGTACCTTTTGTCAGTTTTGGTATTAAAATTAAAGGTGGTCGAGAAAATATTCATTATTTAAATTACTAAATAATTTTCAGTTCAATTTAGATTAACGTTTCATAAACCTCATTGTTAACAAAGATCTGTGAAATTTATGAATTATCAAATATTGATATTTATTAATAATTCTGATAAGCGAGAGCCGATTACATTGCTCTAACGCCCTATGCCGTGCTCTGACACCGTTTAAGTTCCATCATTTATTATTACCACAAGTAAGATCTGTGCTCAGCATCCTTTTTGTATCTTTTCTTCATATACTGAAAATAACATTTGCACAAAAAATCTTTCAAACTTTTTTTTTTTTTTATCGAAAATTTAAAACTATGAATGAAATGCGAAATTAACATTAAAAAAATAAAGATGCATTGTTTAAAGTATTTTTGCCAGGGTCAATGGAAAATTATTTAATAATTATATATAAAGAAGCATATTTTGCATAATCTAAACAACAAATATGGTACAAAATCTCTAACTAGATTTGGCGTTTCTATTAATTAAATCCAATTTAAAAATGCTATGATAAGGGTTATTCGAATAAAATCGGTGTAAATATTGCCCTCGCAACGAAGTTTTATAGGAATGCACAGTCATCAAGTAAATGTGTGCAATCTTTTTAAAGAAATTGCTTAACAAATTGTTATATGAAACAATTACATTATGACTTGTATGTACAGAAATTAATTTTTTTCAGATTAAAATTATCAAATACCTTTGTGGGAGGAGGGGAGGCTCCTAAAATTTCCAGATCCTGGGCATATCCCAACCGTGCTTAAGCCGTAATCGGGCCATGGTGATAGTTAAATTTAATATTGTTTTTTATACACTCTTAAGCAACATATCCTCTAAATTAAATATTAATGAGTCATAAAATTCTGGCAATTTTTTTCCTGAGAGTTATTGCGAAAATGCACATTATAATCCAGAAACATATTCGTTAGTAAAGTTGACGTCATATTGACGATGCAATCAATTTTCGCTTTTTTTTTCCAAATTTATCGATTTCTAAGCATTGCTTAACTCCAATTATTACATCTTCAAATAAGGAAGAATACTTTAAAATAACATTTTTTTGCATGACTATCTCAATTAACTGATAATTTATGGAAGATGAAATAATTTTCTAGCATTTTTTTTAATCTATCGCGTGTAGACTGATTACGGAAGGTTAATACATTTGCATTTAAAAAGATATATAAATAGTTCAGTATTTGTTTTCGGAATTTAATTATGTTCATAATTAAATTAAAACTGAATCAAAAAAGGAATAATACATATTTTTTAAATAACAGATGTGTAATTGAACTACGCGCTTAAACACAAAATAATCGTAGCCAATAGTTTTTTTAAATATGGAAATTTTTGGTGATATTTTTCTGGTTATTAATCGCTGGCATATGTAGCTAATACGAAAGTAGTTAATAAATTTCGAAACTTTATTTGAATACAAAATTGATATTTTGAATCTAAAAATGTTTTTTCGTTTTAGGTCATCTGAAAAAAAATATAAAGAATAAAAAAAAGCAATTGAGTTTCAATATTCTGGCAATATTGTGTACGCCGAGCAGTTCGCGATGTAACCCGAGATGCCGAAGTTGGATCCGATATTCCAAATAGTTCAATTCGAAATTGTTTATATGAATCGCGCTTCCGAGAAATTACTTCTATTAATTGTTTCTGTATTGCAGACATGCCAAATCCAGCAGTTTGTGAGTAAACAACTACAAACGGCTTTTGTTTATTTAGAAATGAAATTGAAAGAAATACACGAAGTTAAACTTGAATGGAAGAATTGCAAGTGCAGTGCAGGCGGTTTCGGACACCAAACTTTTAATCCTTTTATGCTTCGACGGTACTTTAAAATACGTTTTCTATATCACTAAAAGCACTCATTGAATGCATTCGCAATGGGACTTTAAGGAAATGACAGTAAATATTTCCCTGAACAATCACTAAATAGCAATAGTAATTCCAGCAAGCCTAAAATTGTTCACGGAGCTATTTTAGCACGTGTGAGTATACATTTTTCTTCAATTTTCTTGTTTGATATGGTATTCCTAACTTTTGCGTTTTAAATAATTTTTTTGGTAATATTTTACTTTAAAAAACAAATTTTAAGTTTACTTTACGTAGAACTTGACAAAGCTGTACTTTTGAGTGCTATCGGGACTGCGTTCAAGTTGAACAAGATTTTTACTTAGGTTTTCATTTTTTGAATACGTATTGTACATAAAAATGTATATTTACTAAGGATGCGTGGGTACTAGACATAGTATGATCCAATATATAAGAATATTGCACTATTTATTTATGACATTGATGAATAATCAATCAAAAAATATTTTTTTTTTTTTTTATCTTTTAGAAAAAATATTGTATTTTTTAAAAACAAAAGAGGGGATTACAAATCGAGGGGAAAATAAAAAATATCATTTAGCTTTTTTATCTATGTTTTTGAATTTTCCAAAACTAAATGTTTGAAAATTTCTTTCAGATATACTTTCCATTGGTACAATTGTAAAATGGTCTGTTGATGTCAAAATACTCAATGATGCATGCATGGCATAATCTCGTCACATACACAGAGTAGGTGGTGGTAAAGATATGCACTTGCCATAAATTTTGATTTTTAACGAAAACAATTGTCTAAACTTATGTGACGGATAATTAAAATGTTATATTAGAACCTTCGGCAAGTGTCACAATCAACCAATATACTGTCAAATTATAATTTTGTGAGAAATTGCAATTAAAAAAAAACATTGCTATGCGTATCTTTGCCCCATCAGACGGGCCAAAGTACTCAGTAGTGGGGCAAAGATACATAGAGCATATTTCTGCCCCATTTCTATTAAGCAGTTATGTAAAAGCATTACAAAATTTCACTAGTATCTAGCTAAAGTAAAACTAGTCTACTAGATGATAAACTAAAATTATAAATTAAATCGTGAAAAAAGAAACAGCGGTCTGTATGACCGCATACAGCAGTTAACTTTTAACTGCAGTGACAAAAATTGTTCCATAAATACTTTGAGCAGTCTTTGAAGACCGCTTGTTTGTAGAATGAATAAAAGAGTTGACTAACTCATAAGATGTTGTTTCTGCAGTAAACTTTATCTTAAGTCCTATTATAATAAAAAAAAAAATTCTCTCATTCAGAAGTCTTTAGCGACACTGCTAAGTTTCCAAACTAATTAAAATTTAGCCAACACGAATAGTTAAACTGAAGATCACAAGTTAAACTGTGAAAACTGAATATAGCAACGGTCTATGAAACGATTCACAGTAGTAGTAGTTGAAAGTTAATAATAAAACAAAAGCGTTTCATGAAACAAGAATGATTTTAAAAGCAGGTATGTAGATAACTATGCTCTATATTTTAAGAACACTTAACTAGAAAAAGGAAAAAGTTGTTAACTAGCTTATATTAGTTAAGTAGCAATTATATTTCATACAATATTAGCTAGGAAAAATATAAAGTTTTCCACAACGTAATTGTGAAAAGCTTTGTATCTACTTAAAACGATGGAACAAAGCCCCGTATCTTTAACTTGTGTATATCTTTGCCCCAAGACGGAAGCGTACTTTTATTCCATTCTGCAATATTTTTCGTAAACGCCTAATTACAAGTTTAAACAAATGTGATCGAAGTAAAATACACGGCATTTAGAAGCTAAAGAACTTCCGTTCTCCATTAATATTTTGTATTTGCAAAACTTGGAGGTGTTACAGCTAAACAATAAAATGAAACTTAAAAAATATTAAATCAAAATTTACCTCATTATCTTGGCACGGTGCCTTTTAATCAAGATTTGAACACACAGCTATTACACTTAAAACCAAACTGCATACCTAGCGGGCATGGTTATAGAAATGTTGCTTCATCTTAAATCAGCCAGTGCGTATTCTTACCCCCCCCCCCCCTAAATTCTATATCATAGACACACATACATTAGAAACATGTATATAAGTCGCATATAAAATAATAAAAGTTTTGATTTCTTTTTCCCAATTCCCTTTTTGTTTGAGAGTTGGAAAGTAGTTAATTTGATTCAAATTAAGTAGTTAATTTGAAATATCAAATTAAGTAATTAGCCGTAATTAGCAAAAAAGAAAAACTTTTAGCGCATATCTTAGAATGCATTTTATTGATGTGAAAAACAGAGTCGGAGGCAGAAGCAGTCTGAAAATAACTTTGGTAGATTTTCACTATTTTTTTATATAAAACATTTAAATACTAGTCTGACAGACTACACACAAATAACAAAAATAACAGATTAAGAACAGATTAGCAATAAGACTGAGACATCGTCCCGTCGTCGGATATAATATTCTCTTCCAAAGAGACGCCTCTCTCGTCTCGGCCCAGTTACATTACTCGTTCTAAAGGCTCGTTTGCCGAGATCCCATCTACTTCGTACTGTGGTTAGAGTTCTTTGGCCATGGCCTCGATGTCCTTTTCTCGCGTAGCTAGCTTGCGCTTTTCTATGTGGGAATTCAATTGCCACATTTCGGGCATCCTGACACTTCTGTGTCTACAGTATTCCATATCTACATTATTTTAACAGGTCAGGAACCGTGCGACTAACATGGAATCTGTAAAATAAAAAAAAACACAAAAACAAACATGATAAATAATGGCAACATTAAATCACTAATAGTGGTAGATATCTTAATACAGTAAATTGCTTGAATAGTAGTCCAAAAAAACTTCACGGTGCAGAAATCAGGTAAAAGCTTTTTTATGCAGCTCTCCATTTTTTCTTTCTTGTGTAATATCTTAAAAATCTTCAAATGAACAAAATAGTTCGCACAAAAACTTTAGTAATGAAGCACCAGTAAAAAGATGACACAAAAAAAAACACACACACACAAACATCAACTTGAAATAAAACTATCTTCATTTTAGAACACGGGGAGTCCGTGAGATGCTTACGTAAAAATGCGATGCTAGATAATGCCGCACTGTAGAAGTGGGTTTTTCCCAGAAGCCGATTTACTTTTTACAACAAAGAATCGGTAAAAGATTTTCCCGCGCCAGCGCGTGACTGGCTATTGGCCATCACCCTACATACCGCGCTGTCACGTGAGTGACCCCTTAACGTTGAAGCCATATCACGCCACATTAAACACAATTACCCTCTTCCAGTAACAAATGTTATTTTAGACAATATCGGACAAAGTCAAGTTTTTAGTACATTAGATTTGAAAAATTGTTTTCCTCGTAGAAAATGAAGAGGACCGTAAAAGATTTACTCCATCTGTTGCAATCTCTCAATTCGAGCATAATTTCATGCCTTTTGGTTTAAATATATCTCCTACTTATTTTGAACGTTATCTATACACATGCCTGAAAGAATTAAGGGTATCTTAAATTTGGTCAAAATATAGATTTTTTAAAAATATTAACTTCTTTAGTTAACTTTTAAAATATTCTTTAATTGTGAATATTTTGACCCCCAATTTCTACCTATACGATAATTATATCGTGGGATATTGTAAATTTTGTCAATAGATCCAGCGCAATTATCCATGTAAATGAAAATTTTAAACTGATTTTTCTCCCTGTTCATATTTTTATAACTTGCTTGTTTGAAAAATGACAAGTCTTTTGCTAATTTAGATAGAGGTTTGATTTTTTTCAATTGTACTCCATGGTGTATTTAATATTTTTGCGCATGGATTTAACATTCAAGTTTATAGTTATGTAAAAAAATATTTGAATTGCGTTTGTGGAATTTCCTTCATTTTTTAATATACCAGAGAGAAAAAATATTGAATGTAAAATCCCATAAATATAAAAATCCATGCACAGTTTCATGTAGTATATTTTGATTAATGTGGAAGCAAAAATTGAAACAAAAATATTCATATTTGTAAAAGTAGTAGGGATTTTAAAAAAGTTATTCTTTTTTTAAAAATTTTTAATTTTAGTAAAACAGGCTGTTCTACAAGACTTTTTAATTTATTTAATTTAGTATTATGTATTTTGCCACCACATATATTACAGTATTATCAAAGAGTTGGTTTTAAAGTTTTCATGTAGTATCACATTATGGTTTCGAGCTTAATTATTTTTAATATCAGATTTTGAATAAAAGGATCTAATTTTTAAGATACGTAGTTGAGGACAAAACAATTCACTCATCTAAAACACAAACTTTATCCGTTAAAAAAAAATGAGCTACAAGTCCATAGTTTCTTAGGATTAATCTGATATTTTTAAAAAATATACAGTCGATTAGGCTAGAATCGCTAAGTCTTTAAATTATCGTCTAAAAACGGAAAACGAATTTATTTTCGGGCAAAAAGCAGCATTCCAAATCTTGAAAAATAAATTATCTGAGAGATCAGTATTACACATATTTAGACGATGGGCAGAAACGAATGCTAGCAGCTTGGGTTTCGGAGCAGTCTTGTTATAAAAAAGACGATATGGAAATTTACACCCCGTTTATTTATGAATTAGAAAAGAACACCATCCCAAGCTAAATATAGTAGTTAGAGCCCTAAGCGCTTACAATCTTGAAGCATTAAAGAAATTCCGAATTGATTATTCAGTCTTTCAGCAAACAAATAACAACAAAATCTTACCCCAAAAATAGCAAGGTGGGCATTATTATTATAGAATTTGATTACTGAATCGTTCATTGGCCGAAAATCAAATTAAACACGTCGATGCATTAAGTCCTAACACATTCACATCATGAAATCACAACAAAATTAACCAAAACACAAAACGAGGATGATTATATTCAAACGATAAAAACACTAGTTGAGAAAAACGAAAGCAAAGATTTTGTTAGGCAAAATACTGTGTATAAATATGAAAATGATAGAATATTAACTATGGTACCGGAAATCCTTCAAAAACAAATCGTTCATGAAATTCATATTAAAGACCATTACGTTGTAGCAAAGACCGCAGCAATTATTAAAGAGGATTATTAAATGTGTAATCTTTGAAAACAGATCGAAAGTGTTATAGGAAGCTGTAATGAATGTATACTATACAATAAAAAGCGAAGGAAGTGCCATTTAGATTGCTAAATCCCATTCCTCCAAACTTATGCCGATCACCTATGTCCACTGCCTTCTACCAACAAAAATTATAATTTTATTTTCTCCGTGGTGGACACTTTTACAAATTTCGTATGGTTTTATCCAGCTAAGACAAAACTCACTAAGGAGGCAATTTCTAAATTAAAAACTCAACAGGCTATATTTGGAAATTCGAAAGCGCACAATTAGCGATCGTGGTGACGATAGAAATACTGAGAAATAACTGGCACGTAGAATGATCACAGGAGACTCATATCAATCTTCGCTAAATTAAGTATCAATGATCCGACGAAGTGGTATAAAATATGTATCAACTGTACAGGGAATAATGAATAGTGCGATTTTCCGAAGCACTAGGTACACACCGTTTGAACTATTAACAGAAATAAAAATTAGAGATAGGGAAGACTTAAGAATTAATCGAATTAAGAAGATGCGGGGAGTCCGCATCTTCTTACGTATCTTAAGTTTTCTATCAACGCATAATCTTAAGTTGTACAATTGCCATTTTTCATTTTGGTTAGAAGTATAGGCCCAACGTAACTCTAACAACTTTCCCGTATATAGATCAAACCATTCCTGAATTTGCTTATCAATAAATTCTGCAACTGCTAATCGCCTAGGACGCTGTATTTTTTCGCGTAATATTATCTTAACTTTCAGATCAATACTTTAGTTTTCTCAGGTTTGTAATTCTCAATTAAGTTAATTTCTTCTTTAAACCACAATCAATTATGCGAATCATCTCGATTTCAATTACATTAACGGAATTAACTATTTCTGCTAAGTAAACACATTCACATTTAGGAGTGTCTGATAAGGATTTTTCAGTCATGGGAGTATTTATGGAATCTAAACGCAGCTTGGGTTGGTCATGGGAACGTTTGCAACATCTGACCGCAAGTCTGATTTGACATTGAGAATGATTTTAACCCCTTGAGCTCTGATGGTAGAATTTTCTACCATATAATTTTAATTCCGAAATGTCACAATGGCACCAGAAAATTCGACCAAATTTATTTGAAAAAGGATTAATGCATTTTTGCGTTTTTATCGTTAACCGGTTTTTTTCTTTGCAAAATACTGGTTCCAGTGTGACATTTCGAATTTTGAAGAAATTTACACCCCAGAGCTCAAAGGGTTAACATCTGGAGAAGTTTCTAACTTCAGAATTTTTAAGGCAATCACAGTTTTACCATATTAACAACGTAATTTTTCTCATTTCTCTTATTCTTACACTATGGACTCTTATGCCATTGTCCGACACTTCAAAATATAATTTGTACAAACAATTATTAGCGAGAAGCATTGCATGTAGTAAAATTTGTAAAGCATAGTGCAATTTAAAATATCATCATTAATTTTATATTAGTATTTTAAAAAACCAATAGGGATTATTCTATCAGCACTAATTCCAGTCAATTTCACATCATTTTTACCTAAATTAGGTCTTTCCAAACCTTAGAAATCATTGTTAAGCTACTATCAGATTCACAAAATTTTCGAGCGACAAACTTTTCAGTTAATTTTTTTCTCCAACTTTCCTGCGTACAAAGTTAAGTTTGCAAATGTCGTTAATAAAGTCGGAGGAAGAACCGGTTCTACTGTTACCAGTTGATACTCTTTATCGCTCTTTGTAGTCAGGAAATGAATAACGTTGAAAACCGCCTATCTCTGATTGGCTGAAATGTTGGAAAGTCGTGGCTAGGCACAAACTTTTTAGAGCATTGGTAAAAAGTTGGAGATATTGCTATTGCTATCACACTGGGGGTTGAGAAAATTTCTTGCGATTTACGGGAGGCAAAATCGTTACAATAAAAACTTTTAATCTGAATTTATTATGATTATTTCTTGTTCTGTTAAATTGATTTTTTTTTCATTCTTATTATCTTGTGGAAAGTTATTGTTACGATGAAAGTTTTTGTTTTCAAAGTTTTGAGAGAAACTTCTTTTAACATCATTATTCGGAGGGTTTTGCTTCCGAACCTTCCTAATAGTGTTGTGAGGCACCTCATAATCAATTTTACTTATAAAATCGGTAATATTAGTAAATTTAGGCATTTCATTAAAGAAGTGGTCTCTCTTTCAAATGGTCACCTTCTACGTATTTGATCGACAGCCAAAATGTTTTTAAAATCATCATACGATAATATTACGTCCTACAAGTCACTGCTCCAAAAAATTATTCAGCTCGAGGCTGAAGTCTCTCCAAGTTGACAAATTCTCCCTTTTATTTGAAAAGAATTTTTGACTAAATTACTCTGGGCTTAACTAGAACCTCTAATAGCAACTGTTTTACATAATCGTAATCATTGGACAATTCTTTTTCATGAATGTGCACATTGATTGTTGCGAATGTCTTGGATATAGCATTGCTATTTTGTTTAGATTTTCCAATTTAAGTGCTTGAATTTTCGCAACTGCTAGTCACAATTTTTATAGAATGTCTGTAGTACAAAATGTTTTGAAAATAAAAGATTTCTTTTAAGTTACTAAAATAGACTGAGGATGCGAATACCAACAATTCATTTTAGAATTGGTCGTGTTTAAGTAAAGAGCTACACAATCGCTTCTACGAAAATAGTTTGCATCTGTTACTTATGAGATGGTGCATGTCCGCAAAAATTTCAATGCTAGGAGAGATTACGCTACTTATTGGTAAATTTGCAGGAATTGAAAATTACGAGTAAAATATATGAAAGAAATAAATCTTGAAATAATCCTGGAAAATTAATTACCAAGCTAAATTTGACAACAAATTAATTTGCAAAAAAGTATTTTTACAAATAAAAATTTTATTAATGAGTAATGTGGAAGTGAGATCAGTCGGTAGACAGGAAAAAGGAACTCGCTGTTCAAACTCGTAACTATTTAATTCAAAACTTCTTGATTATCCTTAGAATATAAATAACTCAGATCCGTTAAATAAAATAAAAGGGGAAAACCCTCTCGAGAGCAGAGCGGGCAGAGGGCCTCTTTCTCTCTCCAACGCCGAAGTTAATCTCTCGATTACAGTGCTCAGCCTTCATTTTTGCAGAGTTAAACATTTTCTCATGGGAGCTTGACTTTGAGCTGTCAGAGAATCTGGTCCGTGGTATTGTTTCACCAACATGTTAATAATACCGTTATTAAATTAATTTCCCCTCAATTTCTTCATCGAAAAATAGTGGAGTTGTGTGGGCCTGACTGGACTCCAGGTCTTCCAATCCTCTAGAGAGGCGGAGTCAATTCAGCTTTGGAAGAATTTTCCATGACTCCACGTGGTATTTAATGGCGTCTACTTTGGTCTCAGGAATTTCCTGAGTTAGCCGCGAGGGGATCCGCAGAATCGGCGGGATATTAGACAGAAACCTCTAAAGGAGCTATCAGATTCACCAACATTTCAAGCAAGTTTTGAGCCAACACTTGATTTCCTGCAGCTTTTCGCAAAATATCCTCACAGCACCTAATTTGATAGCAAATAGCAATGTCCCCAACTTTTTTCTGCTAGCCGAGACTTTTCATCCTATCATTTCGGACATTTAAACGAATAGAGACAAGCGATTGATACGAATAGGCGATAAATATTAACGGCTTGTACTAGTAGTACTGGTTTTTCTCCTTTTCCTCCGGTCTTTTTTCCAAGACAATTGTAAACTTTTTCTCTCTTTTGAACAAGAAAAAGTTGGGATTAAAATCGGCTGATAAGTTTGTAGCTCATAATGTTTGTAAATCTGATAGCAGTTTTATGAAGGGATACCTGTTTTATCATTCCTCCGAGGTTCACTAAAGGCACCTTCCCTTCCTACCGGCTGCCTTCCATAAATGTCTTTGCTCATTACAGTACTTGATCTCGAGAATCCTTGAATAGTTTTGTGAGCACGACTCGTCAGTAAAAGTTCAGTTCCTGCGGGTCACTGGGGTGACAAGGAAGTGGCGCTAAGCATAGGGACCGCTTGATTCTTTCCCTGCTGGGTGATAACTGTCGTTATTAACCAGTTATCTCTTCGCTTGGAAGAAAGGCTGTATGACATGCAGTGCTCATGACAAGACGGGGCTTCATTGAAGGGTAGTATTTGGGTCATCTGGATCTGGCAACGCTAAGGTCGGAAAAGGACCAGGGATCGAGAGCCCTTGCTACTCCCTTTAAATATCGAAACTATTCCATAACATACATATTTGCTAGAATGTGATCAAGATATGAACCATAATGTCCCTGAAATCGTTGAGATACCAGCTGAATCCCCATATCAAAATACCGTTACAACCATTGAAATCCAAACTTCTCCTATTCTAGACCTTTCATCGCATCATATTACAGCAGCTACATGCTTTCTCAATTATTAACTTCTAGGAAGCATCACTCAGAAATACAGTTATAAAGCTTTCACCCATTCTAAATAGTTTTATGCCATCGGAATCAAATAGGAAACAGTGTGCAAAAATTGTTACTGATCTACAAAATGTACATGAAAAAAGACAAGAAGGATGCCAGAACAAAAAAGAAACTGAAGATAATAGGCTTCCAAAAAAATGGAATAAAAAAACTCAAGGAAAAAACGAGGTTTTGAAGTATATGACAATCTAGATTTTTAAATAAGCATGTAATTAAATTTTTAACTTTTTGATTATATTGGCTATTATGGCTCAGTTATTTTGTATTTATGAATTTTATTATTTATATCCCTATCTAGTAATTGTATACTGGTATTTTTGGTTTCTAATTTCTTTTCTGATATATATAGCATGTCTAAATGAAGTTGCGTACTTCTGTCATCTTCAACAGCTTTATTTTCTTTCATTAATGCCTTTGATTGAATCTAGACCTGTAGCGTTTTCGATTCTGTATCATTAAGCAATTGTATTGAAAAGTTCAGTTTTCGTAAATTCTTAATTTTCAGACAGTTTGATGACTTTTGATCAACACTTGTTTAAAGATTTGCATCACGAATAAGACTAGTAGCTCATGACATTGCAAAAGTCTGTGTTTAAAATTCTATAATGGTGGATTATAAAATTTTATTTTTCCTGGTATATCAGAGTGAAAAATGAAACACTTCAATGCTTACACTATCAATAGAAAGATGCAGGCCAATAAATATCGCGGACTAAGCAAACACGTAGCCAATTTGCCGAGGTTTCTTTGTCTCATCTACCCGCGTGGCATCTTGACAAAATGAAACGGTGCAAAAAAAAAACCCTTCGTCATTTCTACTCAAACTTTATATATAATGAGACATTAGATTTAAAATTATATGCTCTCAATAGCTCTTTATAACATTACTACGGGAACGATACAGAAGAAATATTTAAATTACAATTGTCAATCGATTAATTCTAATTATTTATTTCTAGAGATGGGTCTGTATGAAAGTGAAAACTCTACGAAAATTGAATCCTCTAAATTAATAAAACGGGGAAAAAACTTCAAAAAAGGAAAACCCAAAGATTCAAAGAAAAGGAAAACTCTTGCTGTAAGTATTTCAATTAGAATAATTTTGTAAATTTTAAATATTAAATATCGGAATTGAGTAACAATGAACAATGACACTCAGAGCATTTAAAGATTTATTGCTGCTAATACATTTTTGTTGCTGCTTGTTCTAGTGTAAAAATCGATCGTTTTTTAAACTCACGTATCCGATTCAGTAAAAAACGATTTGTAAAATAATGAAGATATTTTTAAGTAACATAATCTACATAGGGGTGAAATGTGAAAGTGGTCGTAAATATTAAGATAATGTATTTCTGAGCTTCTCTGTTATAAGGATCTCAAAGTCGCAGTGGTCTTCCGACGTGTTTAAACGCTCCCAACCTCGCTGGCCAATACATTAAATTTATTCAATTAAGCTTTTACATTTTTCCGGTGGCATCTTCTGCAGTAGTTTGAAGGCTGCCATTCCGGTCAAGTGTTGAAAGGAGTATAGGTTCCCGTTCCCGACCGCAAAAGATGAAATCGGAAACTTTTTAAAGCTAAATTCAATACTGAAAAAAGTTAGTAGCTTTAAAAGTTAGTAGTAAGCTTGGTGCCTCGATCATCCAGAGTCTTGGGAGCCCTATTGCGTTTGATTCTTCAGACGACCTCTTCGTCATCACTATTATTAGGTCAAATGAGGTATAATCATGTATTTAGTCAAATGAGGTAGTTTTCTTCGATGAAATTGATGCAATGTTATATGAACTCTCACTTTATAAATTATCCTGCCGAAAGTCTAGTGACAGCTGGCATGGACAGCTGAAACTCTCTATTTTCCATAATAATAATATTTAAAGTTAACTTTAATTTACAAATTATTCTTGCATTCAATAACTTTCGTAAACTTAAAAATAAGTATGATAAAATACTTCAGCCACGTGTTCAGCATCTAGAAGGAAAAGCAGATCAGGTTATTACTAGAGTACTAGATGCAGACGTCTTCCGTGTTTTGTTATTCTTGAATTACATAAGTAACATAATTATATAAATAACATAATTGCACAAGTCTCTAAAAATATACCGGAAGTAATATTAATTTTTGTCTTGGACAGCACTTCACTTTTGGATTCCTGATTCTACTCTAGTTAATTTCTTATCTGATAACATATTTTATGGAGACAGCCTCCTAAACTACTAGTTTCTAAAGTTAATAAGCTCTATTTTTTTATGGTGGCTATCACGATTACACTGGATAATCTGGTGTAATTCTGTAAAGATTAGTAAGGTCTAATTGTTACAATTAGTTTAATCTTTCAACTACTGTGTCAAAATAGTTATATTTTAAGGGCTGTTACTAATCTAATTGCGATCTCGCTTGGCATAACCTGCATTCTTTCTTCTGAAAAATAGTCGTAATATCTACATTTTAGTATTGATTTTATGTTTAAATTAATGACTTAAATAATGGTGAATTTAACACCGGAAGTGAACTTATTTCTCTTCTTGATCGTGATATCGCATAAATTTTAGATTTTTAAGCCCCACCAGTTAACATTGGCGGCATCTTTCAATTAATGAACAAAGTAGGTGCCCAAAATCAGCTCCCCACATGGTTGCCACATGTCACATCGCATGTTTTAGTAGTAACAGCCCTGCATTTTGCGCTGGTGTCATCTTTTTAATCAAAAAATTGAGCCGATGTCTTAAAGTAGGCTTAATTATTTTGAGGTTTGGCACAAGGCGTTCTCATTTCTCGATTTCAGCAGGTAACTATAATTTCAAGAGATTTTTAAAATCTACATTTTATCACATTATTTAGTTAATGAAGCATGAAATGGAAATTAAACCTGAAGTGGGTTCGTTACCCATTGCTGTACCCGCTTTGTTCATACAACCCTATCATTTTTGCATTGCAATTATGAATATTAGCTATAAAATATCTGCTCTTATGACGGAACTAGTTTTTCATCTATTGCATTATTAATGTATTCCAAACCTAAATAATTTTCGAACACTAATTCCTTTAAAAATCTGAAGAAATCTTCAGCTCTGATTAAGGATACCTATAAGCTTAGAATTTGCCTGCGTAGCATTTAAAAAATAAAATGAATAGCTACCCTGGTTTTTATATATTGTAAATGATTGTATCTATAAGACTTCTTTAACTCTTGTGATATTAAAGGAGATCCTGAAACCTAATAAATATTTCTCACTTTAAATTAACATTCCTAAATTTAGGTTGGATTTGAAAAACTGTATATATATATATATATTCCTTATGAAAATTACGAAATTTCGTGTACGTATATGCAACTTGATCAAAATTAAAAATTTTCCAGTTTTATAAATGTGTTCTCTAAAGAACTTAAAATAGCTTAGTTTAAGAATATATATAAAATACTTGTCTCTTTTCAGGAAAGTGTAAGAGAGTATAAAGAATACTTAA